>OY288206.1:5958039-7338163 GCA_958449745.1 Ochropleura leucogaster
AGAGACATTACAACGTTACCGAAACATTAGTTTCCTATTTTCAAGCAAAAACATCTAAACACTTACCTAATACATTCTTTATTAATCGCCCCTAAATTGAACAGCGGCTTAAACTTCGTAGTCTGCATGTTGTTGATGTTGATAACACAATAACACTAAACACTATTAAGCTATCATACAATTACGTCGTTATCAGTTCACGTGGCACAACTCCAAAACAAAAGATAGCACTGGTTAATGATAGTTATAGATAAACTGACGGAACTTTGTGATAACGTCACTCCACACGACAAGATGCTTGTGATTAACCACAAAAAATAAACTAAAAGTTCACTAAGTATAAATGTGCGAATCACCACGAGAACACTGATTTCCTCAGTACTTAATTTAACAAAAGTAAAGGGAAGAAAATAACTACTTGAATATTATAACAGTAGATTAAAGTTTGATTCAAAACTATAATTCCAGCAACAAACTATACAAACGTCTATCGACATTAAGTTGTCGAATAGACTGTCATTAGATTATGTTAGACGTTAATAAACAATCATCCGCGTTGGACGTGTTTTGAATGAATTTGACCTTCCTTAAACTACACAACCGGCTCCGAACCAATGGATTAAAACCGGTAGATTCAATCTGTCGACACAAACAACAGTCTTATTCAGTTGTGGCAAAGTCGATTTTTGTTAGTTAGTAGTTAGTTAGCTGGTAGTGGGCTTAGAATTTCGTGTTTTTGTTGAAGCTGGTCATTATATGTACCTGTACTGAAACTAGTAGTATTTTTTTTAGCATGTCGATAGCAATTTAAATAGAAAAATTCGCGACGAGTTTGGCACTTTCAGCACGTTTTTGATTTGTCGACTTAGATAATGTACACACGACGGCAGGTCAACCTATTCTAAACTATTATAACCTGATCTCTTTACTACGGTTCGCACACCGTAGTAGTGTGTCAACCTCAAACGGGTTAAACATATAACTACCAATTAAGTTATATAATTTCGCCGTTTAAAATTTTCAGCCCCTGCAGCAGCCGCCCCAGCACAGCCCGCCGAGCTAGGAAGATGGGATGGCGCAAGGGTCTTGACACATATTTCATCCCTCACAAAAGGCTGTCTCGACTTCCAAGACATTATGATCATACCGTCTTGTCTCTTGCCATCGTGGCATGCTAAGCCGTTGGGTTCTAAAATGGCTGACATACTGGGCCCTGAGTTTATGGCAATAGTTTCGTCTACAATAGAATATGTAGCACTTTTACAAAATTTGTAAGTCTGTATACAAATAATGGCTATTTTTTGGTTCATCTGGGATGTTTTATTACTTAATTATAACAACATATAGTGCTTATACAAAATGTTATAGCTATTTTAAATTATTTCTTTAATTCAATCACAAGTAATCAGTACCTAATAAATAAAAAATAATTAATGTACGTGTTTACTTGATTTATTAATAATCTGAATTGATACTTGACTGCTTGTAAGAATTGCAAACATATTCGTATTATCTTGTCTTTTCATGACAGTGGAATAATAAAGTACCCGTTCTATGATAAAGGTCGTTGAGTATTAAAACAAAAGAAGTACTAGAATAGATCCTTGGGAACTCCATTCTGAAATAGTACTTCAAACGTAGTAACGGTTTTATACGTTTTTTTTGTCCCAATGCGAAGCAAAGACCTCCCGTCTTTTTACTTCCGGTACGTACTGTATATACATGTAGGCATACCTATTCATTGCTGTTGTGAAGAAAATGTTTTGTGAGTTCATTTATTTTGTAATTATATTTGTGATTTACATAATCAAATGCTTTGATGAAGTCAGCCAAAAAGTTTTCAACATTTTATTTAACATCCTTAAATATAAAATTGTAAGGTCCTTTGATATAGTTAAGCGACGCCTGCAAAGTCTCTGGTGGTGGCCCAAACCATTCCACATGGAAATTCTCTATTAATCTTGCCACAAATGTGTCCATTTCTAATTCAGCTATGCGGCGTCCTGAGAACGATACAATTATAAATTAAATTATGGTTATTCTTGGATCAGTATCCTTTTTTTTGCGGATTTTTTCATAATGGCGAATTGTTAAGCAGAAGTGCTTCATATTACTTGTATAAAACATGTTTTGCAGTTACATACGCCTATGCGGTTTAATTACTACATCAGTAAACGAAATAGCGAAATTAACTAGTTGGAAGTGTGAGCTAATTTCGTTTGTATTCGAAATATTATATTGTTATTCTTTTTGTCGGGCATATTTTACGATACTCATTAAATATTTATCTGTAAAAACCACTTTACTTTACCTATACAGCTTCGAGCTCCGAAGCCAAATGGTTGATGCGCAAACGGATTAGTATTTCCGTAGTAAAGTGGGTCATCTTTACTAGCTGTCCACCGCTCTGGAATAAATTCTTGAGGCCTGGGGTAGTACTCTTCCATTAGAGACATATCTCGGTGGGCGAAAACAACTTGCATCTGAAATAATAGTTAAAGCATAATTAAAAAATATATGTATAAATGGGCACTTGTTTTCTTGCAACTGAAATTGCGTTTCATACTCACGTCATAAGGTATGTTGTAGCCTAAAATATTGTATTCCTTTGTCGTTTTCCGGATATTTCCAGATACTACTGGCATTATTCGCATGCCTTCTTTGACACAGGCCCTCAAGTATGGTCTTCGTTCTGATTTCGACATTATTTCCTCTCTTAGCTTGGCTTGTTTGTCCGGGTTTTTAGCCAGAAGATATAGGGTTGCAGTCACTGTGTTGGCGGCCTGAGTAAAGGAAAGTCTTTTTAGTCAAAGACACTTTAATTTCTGATCAGGTTTCACAGAAAAATTATGCATTTGGAAAATTAGACCAAATACTGGTATGAACTTTTTCGTAGATTATTAAATAACATTATTTTTCTGAATTATTTATAAGTGGCATTAAAAGCTGTACTCCTTTAAATATATATTTTTTTACGTACCGTGTCTACACCGGCAAACAACATATCACTAGCCATAATGTAGGCCACTTTTTCATTAATTTCTAACAGCTTTCCTAAGACACCTTTCTCATTATCAGATTTGCTCTGAAGCTGTTCTTTTCCTTTTTGAATGAAGTATTTTGTTAAACTGAAAATAAGGAAATGTCACACAATTTACAATTATGGTAGAGATAAAATTAGTATTAATTCGACATTGAACTTACGTTTCATGATGCTCGTACAACTTCATTGCTTTCTTGAACGTTGGTGTTGAGTACCACCTCCAAATGCTTGGCTTGAAGTCCAATTCATTAGCTATAACGAACAAGTCGTGGACACACTGGATCAGTTGCCATTCTGGAGAGTTTGCAGGCAGATTGGGATCGAAGCAGTTCAGGCGAATACCAAGAGCGACCGTGCCGATAGATTCTAAAGCCCACAAGTTCATTTCTTTGTCGAAATCATTGGTAATCATGTTCTTTTCGTTTCGGTTGCTTTTCATCCTATAAGTGTTTTTATTGAATTTTAGTTTGACCATTAAAAATATTTTAGTTTTTATTTTAAACTGTTGTGTGCTCGTCTGACCTTTTGACCATGTCCTGTGCAACTTCATCCAGCACTGTTGTGTACTGTTTGATAGTCTTAGGTTGTAACATCACTGGATTGACTGTTGAGCGGAAGTCTTTCCATGGCTCACCTTTGCTGGAGAAAAATAATGTTTCCACAATTACATTTTACTCAACCTGTCGGTTTTGTTGATTAAATGGTTCAGCTATTGTTATTATACGTATTTATATTTACTCAGTTACGAGGCCGGTGAATTCGACAGTCTCCCCTTTGCTCTTCTTAAAATGTTTTCTGTAGTACTCAAGGCTGGCGAATCCCGGACGGTCGGGCAACCAATTTTCACTGCGTAATATCTGTAAAGGTTTGAAGTTTATGGAGGAAATAAGTTTATATTTATTATTTACTTTGTCTTCTAATTTGTAAGGTGAAATACGAATAACAAGTGAATATGCTTACGTGTTCTGCACATTCAGGATCGAAGAGTACAACCATAGGCGCCTGACTGAGCCCAGTTTCCAATTTAGCGATTGGGCCATACGTCTCAAATAGTTTCATGGTGAATTCATGTGGTTCTATGCCTTGGAACTGACCTGCATAAAAAGTTTTAGATACACGCTTAATATTTAAACATAATAAAATACTTATGAATGTTTTGACACTTGACACTATGAGATGAAAACTGTTGGTAAACATCTGAGAAATAGTTTAATTCTATTGTACTGAAAAAAAAACAAAATGCCAGTAGATAAACTACAAATGACAGTCGACGGTACAGTAGATCGGAATTACTTTAGTGCCGAGGCTAAAAATGACACTGAAGATGTTAACAAAACAATGACTAATCTTAAAGACTTAATGTTTCCCGATCAAATTAATCTTGAAAAAAAAGAAAATGGTAAAATTTTCCTGGAATAACACATTTTGAAAGGAGCCCTTGTTATATATTTGTTCCAATAACTCACCACCAGGAAAAAAGTGATGAATTATACCAATGATGGGCAAAGATGAGGGCCCGGGGATCTCTTGCCATGGTTTTCCGGTTTCAGCTTTTACTGCACTGTTTGCTACTGCTACCGTTCTGAAAACAACACTCACGTTACTAAACAAGTTCACTAAAAATAATTATCTTATTAATATTACTTTTTTTACTAATATTTTAGTTCTGTAATATCTTGCCTACACCAAGAAGTCGGTTGAAGCGTTATTTAAACACAGCTGTTTACTATATAATATTGTTTCTACTTCGTAACTCTTCTTACCTATTATTTATTTTGTGCCGATATTAACTAACAAATGAAGTATTGTTCTATACACAACAAGAATATGTAAATACCAACCTACCAACATAAACAATACAAATCTAGTATCTACACCTGTTGATTCATAATCTGTTATTAACATTGAATGAACGAGGAGGCCTAGGAAGGGAGAACTATTGTATCTTAGCAACACTATTCACAAATAGATAAGAAGTAGAACAGTCCAAAAATACACGTACCTTACAAATTCCTTACTAATCGCCGCTAAATTGAACAGCGGCTTGAACTTCGTCGTCTGCATGTTGATGTTATTTATTATACAATAACAAGTAAAATTAATCAGCTATCTGCGTTGTTATCGCATCACGCGTATCTACTGTGAACGTAGAGATATCACTGAAGGATCCCAGTCATACACTGTCGATTTAATGAAAGTTTTATCTTTAAAATTTGTTTACTCCCTACTTTTTATACACGCAAATAAATTCACCGATAACATCTATAATCATTTTATCTTCAAAGTCACAAAAACACAATGTTTCGTAATGATTATAATGTTACTGAGATCGTCTCACTTTCTTTTACACTTAATCCTCAAAATAAATGACGATCGCGAAACGTTTAATTTAAAAGTTAATTCATTGATTGATCAGTGTCGTAGTGAACTGCTCGAATCCGTCGAGACTAGCGTCTATGATTGTATAAATGCGTTTGACCTTCATTATTATTAAACCAACTGCTGACGAAATTATGTTAGCTTATGTGTAGCTTCAGCCATTCAAATAGCAATCGTATTGGGTTGTGATTGAGTCTTCTCTTTGTCGTTCGGAGTTTGTTGTTGTTTGTTTAAAATCACGTGTTTCAGTGATATCTTCACAGGTATCTGATTTTATTATGATTAGGTATTGCAAATACGTATGTAGGTACGTATGTAAGTGTATAATGACTCTGATCAACTGAACACGCGGCTTGCTGGACCCAAGAGTCCACTTCACCATATAGTTTATTTTCTGCATTTTACTGGGGTTAACTTGAACTATTCAAAGACTATATTTGACGAAAGACTCGCTCGCTCGACTGCAGCTGCGCTAGGTGCCGCGGATTCATTACGATACGTAAGATCATAAAAATCGTCAAACCTCTTATTCGAAACTATCTTAAAATGAGAATAATGTTTCCATCACAATCTTCCAGAGTCATATAACCACCATTTGTTATGTGTGTTTGTAAAGTGTTGAAATTAACTGTCGGGTCTATTTTATTATTACAAAAACATTTCTATTTATAAAGGACTAGCTTTTGCCCGCGGCTTTGCTCGCGTTAAATTCGGGGTAACACAGTTCCCCTTGCGCCTTATTGATTTGTAATAGCAACGCTAAGTTTTCCCTTTTCTTCCCTCTTTCTCCCTCACATCCCACTAATTTAAAAAAAATATTAGCCTATGTCCGTCTTCTGGTTCCTAACTATCTATATATATATATATATATATATATATATATATATATATATATATATAGTAAGGAAAGGATACCAAAGGGATAGGTCACCTACTGGGTTAATGTAGTTGGTATTTTATTGGGGCCTGGGTTTATGAAACTAGGTTCGCCTGCTTTTATATGTAGCAATTTTACAAGACTTTTGGATCTGTTTTTACATAATGGACTGTTAATTGGTTTACTAAGCTGTATTATACAAAATATAAAAATGCCTATATTAAAACTTTACATTAGCTCCTTAACAATAACCACAGCAGTAAACAAAGTAATCTCATAATGTTATGAATGGTATGTGTTTACTTGATTGAAATTTATTAATAATTGCAATTAGTGTTTGACTGTATGTATTTTCTGAACTGTGCAAACACACAACTCAAATTAATACATTAATAATTTTCCTTACATCGGAATAATAAAGTTTCTGTAGAAGACTAAAAGAAAAGAGGTCCTAGGATAGTTCCTTAGAAACTCCATTATAAAAGAGTATATTTAGACGAAATACGTAAAGTAATAACAATAACGTTAATATCCGCTATCTCCTCATTTTTTTACGTATTGCTATTATTGAGAAAATGTTGAGTGAGTTTAATTTATTTTATAAAGACATTTGTGATTTACATAATCTATCTTCTTATTTTACATCTTTAAATGTGAAATTGTAAGGTCCCTGGACATAATTCAGAGATGTTTGCTGTATTTCCGGTGGAGGCCCAAACCATTCCACTTCAAAGTTCTTTATGAGTCTTGCCACAAATGTAGCCATTTCTAGTTCAGCTATACGACGCCCTGCGAACAAGAAAAAATATAAATTTATTTATTGTTGGCCTTGAGTGCATCCACCATTTGATCAGTGACTTCAAGGACGCCCGCAGTATTGATGGAGCGAAGATCCTCGCAGGGAGGATGGTGCCAGCTGGTTGTGATGTCTTAGTGAGATGCCAAGACTTGAGAGTGCGAATTGTCCAGCAGAACCGCTCGTAGAATAACGATGTTTTATTGCGCTGGACGATATGCGTGTAGGTTTACAACTGCATGTTTTAATGTTGCAAATGCTTTCTTTCAATATGGGTACAAAATAGCAAAATTAACTCATAAGTAGAATGAGCCTGTTTAGTCTGTTATCGATATATTAGCACCTCTTCTTATCGACCTTTTTTATTGAGTGAATTTTACAATGCCCAGTGAATGTCTATATTCAAAAATCATGCAACGATTATATTACCTATACAACTTCTAGCTCCAAAGCCAAATGGTTGATGAGCAAACGGACTGGTATTCCCGTAGTAAAGTGAGTCATCTTTACTAGCTGTCCACCGCTCTGGTATAAATTCTTGAGGCCTGGGGAAGTTCTCTTCCATTAGAGACATGTCTCGGTGGGCAAAAACAACCTGCATCTGAAATAATAATCCAAGCGTTTTTTAAAATAATGTAAGGGAAACATAAATTGAACACAAATGTGTCAGATCAGTTATTTAGTTGTGAAAAGCAAAAAAGAAGGCGAATGTTTCTTTCGTGCTACTGAAATTGTGATAAGTTTAGAAAATGTGCATACGAGTAGTTTTATACTTACATCTTTAGGTATGTTGTAGCCCAAAATATTGTATTCCTTTGACGTTTTCCGGATATTTCCAGATGCTACCGGCATTATACGCATACCTTCTTTGATACAAGCCCTCAGGTATGGTCTTCGTTCTGATTTTGACATTATCTCCTCTCGTAGCTTGGCTTGTTTGTCTGGGTTTTTAGCCAGAAGGTATAGAGTTGCTATCATTGTGTTGGACGCCTGAGTGGAGGAAAAAGTTATTTTAGTCAAAGTATCTGTAATAACAGTTCAGAACTACACAAAGCACGGAAAAATATGCGCTATTATGAGGTTCTTTAACCGCAGATCTGGATTAACTATAAGTTAAATAAATTGCTGCCTGTTTTTTAAATCTTGTTGTTTGTTTTCTACATACCGTATCTACACCAGCAAACAGCATATCACTAGCCATAATGTAAGCGATTTCCTCATTGATATCTAACAGCTTTTCTAAGACACCTTTCTCATTATCAGATTTGTTCTGGAGTTGTTCTTTTCCTTTTTGAATGAAGTATTTTGTTAAACTGAAAATAAGGAAATGTCACTCAATTGACACTTTTGACAAAAACAAAAGTAGTATTAATTCGATAATGAACTTACGTTTCATGATGCTCATACAAGTTCATTGCTTTCTTGAACATTGGTGTTGAATACCATTTCCAAATGCTTGGCTTGAAGTCCAATTCATTGGCTATAACAAACAAGTCGTGGACACACTGGATCAGCTGCCATTCTGGAGAGTCTGCAGGCAAGTTGGGATCAAAGCAGTTCAGGCGAATACCAAGAGCGACCGTGCCGATAGATTCTAAAGCCCACAAGTTCATTTCTTTGTCGAAATCATTGGTAATCATGTTCTTTTCGTTTCGGTTGCTTTTCATCCTATAAGTGTTTTTATTGAATTTTAGTTTGACCATTAAAAATATTTTAGTTTTCATTTTAAACTGATGTGTGCTCGTCTGACCTTTTGACCATGTCCTGTGCAACTTCATCCAGCACTGCTGTGTACTGTTTGATAGTTTTAGGTTGTAACATCACTGGATTGACTGTTGAGCGGAAGTCTTTCCATGGCTCACCTTGGCTGGAGACAAATAATGCTAGCACAATTACTTTATACTCAACCTGTTAGTTAACTAAAATTTAAATAAAATACTTACTCAGTTATAAGGCCTGTGAATTCGACATTTTGCCCTTTGGTCCTCTTAAAATGTTTTCTGTAGTACTCAAGGCTGGCGAAACCCGGACGGTCGGGCAACCAATTTTCACTGCGTAATATCTGTAAAACTTTTAGATTTTATGTAGGAAATATGTTTGACATTTAATATTTTATTAATCTTCTAAATTGTTTGTGGAAACCCAAAAAGTATGTGAATCTATTTACGTGCGCTGCAGATTCAGGATCGAAGAGTATAACCATGGGTTCTTGGCCGAGCATCCCATTCATCTTTACGATTGGCCCATACTCTTCAAATAGTTTCATGGTGAAATCAAGGGCTCCTTTGCCTTGTAGTCGACCTTAATAAAACGTTTTGATAAATACTCGCTCTGTACTCTATTCTGAAAGTGTTACGTAAACAAATATTAAAACACAGAGCAATAACACTTTTCACGCGCATATCACCCTCCCTTGTTATGAATTCTTAAAATAATTGAGAAAAGGTTTAATTAGATTGTATTTGAAAAACAAAATCAATATGCCAATAAACAAACTACAAACGACGGTCGACGGTGTACAATATAGAAAGTACATTACCGCGAGGTTAAGAACGACACAGACGATGTCAACAAAGTTATAGACAATCTTATAACTTTAATGTTTCCAGAGTGCTCTTTATAGAAGAAATGTTGCTTGTAGAAAACAGTAGGTAATTAACATTTTTAAAAGGAGTGGTCCTGCTTTATTTATTATCCAACTACTTACCAGCAGGCCAATAATGTTGAATTAGACCAATGATGGGCAAAGATGATGGTCCAGGAATCTCTTTCCATGACTTTCCGTTTTCAGTTTTTACTGCAGCGTTTGTTTCTGCTACCGTTCTGAAACAATATTTGTCGTAATAAACATCTTGACTGTTATTCTTTGTATGTTTCTTTGACCTCTGTAACCGTTTGTTTATCGTATGGAGCTCGTGGCTAAATAATAGCAGCCGCTCAGGTCGATCTTTGGGTCAAGCCGCGCTTGCCTAGGTTGGTCGTAAAGCACGTTAAGCTGTTGGTCCCGGCTGTAATTGGTTGATCTTCGACAGTCGTTACAGGTAGTCAGTGCTCAGTGCCCTGAAAGTCTTACAACCAGTCTTACCAAGGGGTATCGTATTAACCAGTACTAACTGGGTTACTGAGGTCAGATAGGCAGTCGTTTCATGTAAAATACTGGTATTCATATCCTATATCTTTAGAGTTCTATCCATAATAACACTTATGAAAAATATTATTAAAAAAAAATTTTTACCTGACAAATTTCTTATTAATCGCCGTTAAATTTAACAGCGGCCTGAACTTTGTCATCTGCATGTTAATGCTGTTGATTATAAAATAACAAGTAAAGTTAATTAACCCTCTGTTTTGTTCTCACATTCGTGTATCTACTACGTTAATATCCCAGTCACACACTGTCCTACTTCCTACTTGTTTAACACATAAATAGAGTCGATAACATTTAAAATATTTTTTTATTCATATTGCACATTATTTCGTGTGGGTATTTTGTATTTGCCGGTGACCTTTCCTTCGTTGACACCTCATTCACAAAATAAATGACAATCACAGAACGTATTATTATGAAAGTAATGCGTTGGCTGATCAGTGTGGTAGTGAAGTGCTAATAAATGCATCGAGAATCGCGTTTGCCCTTCATAGCTATAAGAAGATCAAATGTGTTTATAAACACATATGATATGTGTTTATAAACGTTTTTGACCTTGATTATAGATGTACTATAAAAATATATGTAATAAATCTTCAGCCCATTTAAATAGCAGTCGTATCGTGTTGTACTAGAGTTGGTTTTTAGTTGTGTATTAAAAATTGTCATGTCATTTCCCTTGCAATTTTCACAGGTGTATAATTTTTGTGAGATTAGATATTACATAGGTATGTTATTTATAAAAAAATACATGTTTTTTAAATAACGGATAAAGATTAGATACACAAAGAACACAGGTTATTTGTGTTTTATCTAATCTTTGGCGCTATTTATGTAATGTCGCGGTGTAATGTGCTATGTTCTTATATTAAAGTACGTTAAGGATTATGATACAATGAACAAAGAAGGTTCCAGAAGGTTTTGATAATTAAAGCTACGACAATATTTTTTTTTTTTAGAAAACATGCGCCGCCGCCGCTGCCGCTGGGGCGAATGAGTTGCTACTTTGCAAAACGTGATATCAATTAAAAAAAAGGACTTTTGACTGTCTTTTTTATTGTATCAATAGAGTATTTTTAAGGGGATAACAAATAAACGAGGTCCAATTAAAATGCTTTGTAATACTCCGAACATAAATCGTATTTTAAAAAATGTGTGCTTAAATTTTAAAACACAATTTAAAATATTTCCAATTAAATTGATATTAGAAATCGTGTATTTTTTGTTCTTATATTCCAATTCCAACTGTTTCAATTTCACAAAACCTCTTGAAGACTTATATCAATGTTTTCATAACAAGATTCACTGTCCATCATAGACAGTCTGTCGAGGGCTACAAGAGGGCCGGGACCCTCCGGGCGCACTCCTATTATGCTGAGGGCTATCGAAAAAGGTATATTGGATGACCATAATACAGAGTTGAATTTAAAAGTGGATTTAGTTTAGTCGTACAATGTGGCGCCATCTGTTAGACAGATGGACAACTTGTTAATATAATACGCGACACGGTTGGCGCAGTGGCTGAGCGATTAACTGCTGCGCTGCGTGACGCGGGTTTGATTCTCGTATGGAAGAAATATTTGTATGGCCTACAAATAGGTAGTTTTTTCGGGTCTGGTTATTTGTGTATGTTAGTTTAAATGTTTGTAAACGCACCCACGATACAGGAGATTTAATTAACATACTATGGAAATCGAATTTAGCTTTGCTGTTGAGTGTAGATTGATCTATAAACGAGCGGTAAAATATTTTTTATCATATTGTTTAGTTACTACAGAACCGCGCGTGACTCAGACTAAGTACGGCCAACGAGAAGCGATACGAAAGGTCATTAACCTAAAGAACAACTGTGGCGTTGACAATCTAATATTTAGCTCTTTCCATTTTGTGCCTTTGTCGTAATGTCTCGTTCTCCCGGCAAAAACATGACAACGTTAAGACGGGTTCGCCAACATTCTGGCGGCCATTTTAGATGGGGTTTTAGCATGGGTTTTGTTTACATTTGGTATCGCTTCTCGTTGGCCGTGCTATAGTGTATTTTTATCTTCTGAATCCTACGTGCAGCGTTGTAGGTAAATAACTAAAACTTAGTTCTAAAACACTAATGCCTTTTGAAGGCATAGGTATATTAAGGTGCCATCTAGTATTAGTGCGAACGCGCACGATTTATGTATATCATCACAAGCTTAAGGTGCAAAGTACTGTAACGTTAAGTCGAAACTCCAAAATACGTAGACTTAAAAATTATAATTCATATCGTATATTAGACATAGCTTTCAAGAGTTTAATGAAGATAGCTTTTTTACGGTTGGGAAATTTTGAAATAAATAACCCTGCTCTCAGCGGAGCGGAGTGTCATACTTTTACCGAGTATAACCCACCCATGTTCCTTCTTTTGCCCTTTAAGTTCAGGCGGTGGCCCTGGCAGGCCCCTTTGCTTTGCTGACATCTCTTTGAGGCGCGCGTGGTACACGAACGCGCCGTCGACAAAGCATGTCTCAGTTAAAACAAATGCGAAATATCTAACGCGAACAATATTTACTACTAAACGTAAGTAGGCAAACGTCTACTCTGTTAACTTATAAAATATTCAGTTTCGTCTACAGTTGACATGACAATCTACTTTGAGCTTCATCGTAGTAATCTTCTTTATAAATTACATACAAACTAACATTTATTCTTGGAGTCTACACTAAAAAAAACAGATAAAAGAAAGTTGCTTTTTTCTACTCGGTTCATAAATCCATGGAAATTAAGCAAAGCTAAGCATGTACTTAAACTGAACTGACGTTTTCATTGCTACATGACAACTTAATCCTGTTTTTATCTCACTTTACGCTATTAATTTCAGATACAGTGGAAAATCGACTCTAATCAGTAATGTTTTATATCTGTTTTTTGTTTGGTCTCAAAGTTACTATTTTGTTTCGAGTAGGTACCGGTATTTATACACTCGTTTCAATCCTATTTATTCTGCAAGATAAAACACCGCGAAAATAAAATAAATGTCCCAAAACAATGACAAATTATGGTCATCACTCACGAAAGGAACACTCACTGGACGAACAAAGTCGAAAATAGGGCACCATTCATAACGTAATGCGAAAGGACAAAAATAACTTCGGAAGTAAGACTGGTATATATTTATTATCTTCAATGTTTTACGAGAACCTTAACGGAAAACTGAATTTTTATTAAGCAAATTTTATTGAATTTGGTAAAAGTAAGTATCGTTTGTTTTTCAAATATATTTCTTAAATGTACTTTTTGGTTGGCAGGGATCCGTACGTAAAAGGAAGAAACTGAACTCTTATAGAATCACTTTGTGGTCCGTCTGTCTGTCTGTCAAGAACCTTTACCTCGGAAATGCATGGACATATCGTGTTGAAATTGAAACCATAGTAATATACTCAAGTCTATGGTATATTGAAGCTGTGAAAAAATGAACCCTCTAAATCTACGCAATCGAAAAACATGGCTGTGTGTGTCGTAAGTTTTGTTAGTAAAGGTTCTTTTTATTTTCAGATATTTGAGGTTTTTATTTTGAGCTTTGTTCAGAATTAAATAACATACAAAAAGTTAGGTTGAGGTAGTAAGTTATTAAAAAGTTACTTTATTAATTGAAACTTTGCAATAGTGAAATCCTGAGTTTGTTTCGTCTTCACGCCTAAATGGCTTAACTGATTTTTATGAATTTTGGTACAAATAAAGTTGAAACCCTGGAGACGGATGTAGACTTTTTTTTTAAAGTGAAAGGGGGAAAAAGAGTATAGAAAAGGGGAGAGAAAGATATTGTTTTTTCGATCATCACGCGTGTTAAAGTTAACCCAGAATAACTATGTCACGCGGATGAAGTCGCCAGCGAAAGCTATTAGTTTATAAGTTCATGTTTATTGATGCTTCAGATAATGGTTACTAGACAATATTTTTATTTTTTGTAGATAATTGAATGTCAATGAAAACAAACAAGTTAACACAAAAGCTTGCAAAATCTCTAAAACAAGATTGAACTGAGCTACCAAATTTACAGCATTGATTAAACTTATGTTGATCCAAATACTTATTTTGTAAGTCCAAACAACTGGCAAACATTATGATTTATGACTTGTTTTTGGGCGCGGAAATTGAGTTTAAACTTGTTAGAGCGACCGAATTCGTACTGTGGCCCGTGTCAAGCACACTTCGTTAACTAGAAAATTTTATTACACCAAATTCACCCTTATAAATTCATCACGGAGTGAATTATTCGGGCAAGAAATGTTCTCGTGGTAGATAGGGTAAGACATATGATGGAAAATGGACAAATAGGTTTAGCTTTCTGTTTGTGGAATGCTCTTACTTCTGTTACTAAGTATTTTTTTATTTAAAGACATAATCTTTAGCCGAACAGTAATAGAAAGATTTGTTGCTGAAGAGATGTGAATGTTTAAAGTTTATTGCTTTCCCGCAAAAACTACTGAATGCGTGTTGATGAAACTTCACAATAATTACTTACATATCAGAATAACACATAGGGAATTTATATAGATATATTGTATATTCTAAAACAACACGAATGAAACCGCGAGGTGCAGCTAGTTTTGAATAATCATACTGGACATTTAAACAAAGTACATGAGCCACGAACGAGAATCAATCGACCCGCTGCACAGTAAAGGGGTAGTAGTAATGATCTTATGTATTACTAGTTCTGCCCTCGCGGTTTCAGCCGTGCAAACCGAGATAAACAGCATAATATAAGCTATCTACATCCACATTTATTCAGATTTGTTTAGACGTTTGCGCGTCGTTGTGTAACAAACAAAACAAACAAACACACATTCAGAAAACTTTAGCGTTTATGATATTAGTGTGAAAATCATATGAACTCTTTAACACAATATGTGTATACCATCTGATACAAGTGTTAAGCTTAGATTGGACAGACAGCCCTTAATAGTTTCACATGTAGCTATCGATTCTATTGGTCTACTTGGCCTTATTCATTTTTCTGCTGGCCTCTTGACAGTTCTTGTTTTCTTTACGACTCGTTGGGTTATCATTTAATTTATGTAGTAGGCCGCTATTTTGTATTTTTTTGTGTAATGTATAATATGTATTTGTGTTATTTTTATTTAATAGTTGGTAGAGAAACAAAATAAACAACAAGCGGTTCTGTGCAATATATTGGTTACTACAGTATAGTTAATTTTATTTCAGTAATATCCAACTTAATAAATAAATGTTATTTGTTCCGAACGAGTATTGTTTTATCTATGTAGCTTCTAGTCGTTAACAATACGAATATTTGATTGAGTAGATTTTGTTTACAAGGGATTGTAATACCTACTAAATATAACTGTTTGACTTGTTGTTATGTCTGATTTATGATAAAGGGTAGATACATTAATCTCAATTGTAGCTG
The DNA here is from genome assembly GCA_958449745.1 of Ochropleura leucogaster. Taxonomy (NCBI): domain Eukaryota; kingdom Metazoa; phylum Arthropoda; class Insecta; order Lepidoptera; family Noctuidae; genus Ochropleura; species Ochropleura leucogaster. Next base: position 5,973,687 of record OY288206.1, read on the forward strand.
ATGCGGTCATAATATTTTTACTGTTAAACATTATATGTTTGGTTTTATAATTACATTCATTCACATTAGTATAAGATTATTTATTTATAATAAGCTCACTGACAGCACTGTCACATAAAAAACGGCATTTCTGTAACCATGCAAATAATAAGTATGCCTGACATTGACATAAAATATTATAACAAAAGTTTTGTCAATTAAACCCAAAAACAGTACACTAAAAAAATACAAAGCAATAGATACAAGTTAATTAGACAGTCATGGTTCACACTGTTTATATTGGGAACGTCTGTATGAAGCGAAACTCATTGAGAAAACATCGATAGGGAAATCCGTCAAGTGTAACCGTTCATTATGTCCTACTTCCTACTATATCCTATCCTTACTATTCTACTATAATATTATTATGTATGTTTGTTAGGATGTATGGATGTTTGTTACTCTTTCACGTCAAAACAGCTGAACGGATTAAAGAAAATTAGGCACAGAGGTAGATTATAGTCTGGAATAACACAAAGGATGCTTTTTTTCGATATTTATTTATTAAAACTTTATGCACATGTATAAAAAACAATGTACAAAGGCGGACTTAATGCCTTGGCCATTTTCTACCAGTCTACCTTGGGGTGATGCAGAGAGAAAATAAAGTAGGTGCAGGGTGCATAACAGAAAGTATAAGAAAGAATTATATATATAATTACAATTAAAATATAACTATAAATACTTTTATACATACATACAAAACAAAATAATAAAAAATGTAAAGAGAGTTAAAAATACAAAAATTAATATCGATATCACGAGGGCGAAGCCGCAAGCGCCAGCTAGTAGCCTATATAGTATTATGCATTGCGTGTGTAATTACAGTGTTAAAGATTTGACTACCCACCTAACATTAATACGTTAGAGTTTATTTCGTACTGATTCAATTTCGATATCATAATCTGCCCAGTCTTTTCCCAACTATGTTGGAGTCGGCTTCTAGTTTTCCCTGATGCAGCTATAGCAGTACTTTACATGAATCGATCTGACTCCCACAACCCGGATGTAAACACTAACTAAGTATTAAAACCAATTTTGTTGAAAAGTAATTTAATCCCACACATTTGGCGAATGTGTGGGATTAAATTCCTTTTTATTCATTGTACCAGGAAAACATAAGCCATAGAGTATTTTTACGATAGTTTAGTTACTAGTAGCACGAGATAACGACGTAGGTAACTCGTACGATGCGTGGAGGGAAAGTTTTTAACGAGCCCTCTCTGATAACAAGTGGGAATAAACGCCAACTCGTGAAAATGTTACATAGTTAGCACCTTTTTGATGTTTCAGTCTCGAGGGTTGATGTCGGAAGATATTTTATTTTTTATAATAGTGGAAGTTTGAAAGGATTTTAGTGACTTGACGGCAAATGATTGATCACTGTCTATAAATCACTGTTTGAATGCTGTTGAACTCGGCTTAATAAAACTGCTACTTTCTTATGACAACTTAATTGACTTACCCACCCGTTTAACATAAATCCTTACTAATATTATAAAAGCGAAAGTGAGTTTGTTTGTTACCTCTTCGCGCTTTAATGGAAACCTAAACCTAAAACCTTACATTTTGATGAATTTTGGTACAGAGATAGTTGGGAACCAGGAGACGGACATAGGCTAATTTATAAAAAAAATGTGGGATATGAAAGAGAAAGAGGAAAGAAAAGGGAAACTTAGCGTTGCTATTACAAATCAATAAGGCGCAAGGGCAAAAACTCCAGTCAGCAGCTATTGTATTATAACGAATACACGTGAGGAACGCCGCGGGCAAAAGCTACTACAGAAATAAACAAAGCAACGACAAAGTAGCCACAATGAGCTAGGAGTAACCGCAACACCGCCACTAGCCGATCGGTGTATTCACTAAACACAACTTAAATCTTCCAATATAGCTCACACAGACTGTTACAGCGAAACATACTGCATACAACTTATTCCAACACGCAGAAAATGCACTAGACAACATGTTATCCCAGAAAACTTGTTAGCTCGTTTTCTGCAGAACATATCTTAAGGAAATAAATAGGTGAAAAGCATTCAGATCTCATGTGGTTTTCTTCACGAATTCTCGTTCAAGCTTCGCTGCACCCAATCCTATGTTCTTAGACAAAGGACACTTAATGTTGTGTGGTGCTGTGGGATTCCTTTCAGAGAATTTCATGCATCTGTAAGCTTCTTAGTATTTTGTTTACATTTAGTAAGCTGCTTGCTTCTTTGCTTGTAGTAATGTGTTATATTTGTTCATTTGAGATGTTCTTAACATAGAATGTTTTAAAAAAGTTGGTAGTTGGTAATATTGAGTAGGTGCACATTTTCGGTATGTTGTTATTTATGATTATTTATGTAACTTTACCCATTGTGTTTTCAAAACTCCTCGTCAAATGCATGATCAAATTCAAATCAAATCAAAATATTTTTATTTTTTTAAAACGTCGAGAAAAGGTGCAATTAAAATAGCTAGCTAAACTCTGCGGACGTACGACTTCATTCAGCTGTAGTTATTTGAAATAATGAGATATTATTATTTATGCTGTCTTAACTTTCGTTTATAAAACCAGTCTTATTGTTGTGACACCCCTCTCTCCATGGCACAGCATTATGCTGAGTGGTCACCTGCTTGACACAGACACGATGTCCAAGCAATCAGCAACAAATATTAAAAAATCAGCTTCACAGAAACGTTGTGAAGCGGATTTTTTAAATATTTGTTGCTTTGTATTTTTATTCTCTTTATTTTGTTATTATTTTATCTTTCTTTTTTCATGTACGCAAATATCGATGTTATTCAATTCGCAAATTTTTTATCGCTGTGTTGCAAAAGGAAATAATATGTCCGTCAAAACCTGTCTTGTCAACTGACTGACAATGTATATTTTACACTTCGGAGATTTCGGACAACTGAAATAGTACCGCATGTACATGCGGTACTATTTCAGTTGTTTCACAAACGTCGGAGCACTTAATAGTGTGTCAGTGTCCTGTTGTTTGTTTGAACATCAACTGATTGCAGCTACTGGAGACGCCAAACTCGTGGCACAGTTTTGGGTCAATTCGGATTACAATCGACATGCTGAGAAGACTTCGGCATGATAACGGCATGACCTTTTCCTAAATAAAACCTCGCGTCGTCCATTTAGCCTCCACTGTTCTACACAAAACTCATTATTCAAACTTTTTCTCAATAAACATGCGTTCAATTATAAATTGGCTTCCAAACTTTTTCGTACATAGATTTAAAAGCGTAACTACGCCGTTGGCTCGCCCACAAATAAACATTGAAAGCAATTAATTCAAGTACTACAATGTTTTCATGAGTAATTTAGTTGAAAAACATTTTAATTCTGAGCTTTTGTTTGAGTACATTGCCAATATTTGTATTGTGAAGTTGGTTGTTGGAGAGTATTGAAACAATTAACATTTTTGGTGTTCTCAATTTGCTGCTATGTTTTGTTGCGTTTGAATAATAAAAATTAGAGACTACTTTAATTTATATTATATCTCACTGGAACGCAATTTTTAGTGGATTTACTTTACCCAAGCGATTGGCTGCGCGAATACGCAAATGTCGCGTTCAAATTGATAGAATTAATCCCTCGTTTGGGTTCGTTGATCTAAATGATAGCAACAATCGTGTGATCGTGCACAACGATTACTCTTAGGCGATGCACCCTAACAAAAGCAAAGGAATTTTCGTCGCTTTTGTAGACAACATGTAAGATGACAGTGTGTTTTCAAGTTACTTCCATTATGTTCCCTTGACAGCATTCCAAAAAAAATATATCTCCTTTATAATGTTTCTCGGATTCTTTATAGGTCTTGAAATGTAGAGATCACTGGATTTTCTTATAACCATACTGAAATATGGAGAGATAGATTTAGCGAAACACAGGTCTCAGGGGAAATTTAAATCCTAAATCCGTTTTTTTGATAGAAATACTGTGTTAGCATTATAATCGAGTTTCTTAAAGGCCAATCTGCTTCTGAAAATATATTTTTCAAACTTATTTCTTAAGCAAATTACTAGTCTACCCATATTGTCAAGAGCATTCAACTCGCAACCACGGCACTAGTGTTTGAATTCAAAACTATTTTTAACCGACGAAAAAAAGGAGGTTCTCAATTGGACATGTATTTTTTTTTAAGTATGACCCCGCATAACTTTTTAACCTTTGAAATCGTATCGGATAGGTTAAATAGAAATAGAAAATTGTTTTTGCACAAGAGAATTTCAAGTATAACCTTAATCTAGTTAATATGGTGTTGTAAGGATCTTGGAGTTCGGTATTTGATTTCCAGAGTGGAGACTAGAGAAAGCATTACAAATGTGTGTGCAAACGTGGAGCGGACTGTGTTTGTTTGTGGTGTGTGTGTTTATGTGTATGATATATGAATATTTGTGCATTTGTGTTTATCATTTTCTTATTGTTTTTGATTAGGGCAAGAACTTCATACTTATTATTTGTTCTGAGTCTTAATAATTAAGGTTTAAAAGCATGAAGATTGAAACCTCCACTATCCAAGAGTTATTACGATATCATTAAATAAATAAAACAAAAAAACACATTCAGTTCCTGCAAAACTATACAATGTTCTTATAATTAAGTACTTAGTTCAGTGTTACTGTAGATTCCTATTCTTAATACTGTGGTTAGTGTTAACTTAATGATTAACTAATATTGTTAGTTGGACTATTCTTAGTCTGCAAAAGCCCTGTATGGAAAAAGGCCTCCTCCGAAGATGCCCATGTATCTCTGTTTTGTTAGTTAGTCATACGATATCATAACGGAGTTTTAATCATAATAATGATCAGCAGCTTAGTAATGATTACAGCTACCCTACCATGACGCGTTAAAGCAGAACTTATTCCGCTGAGGGAAAGGGACAGAGCTATACAGGGTGTCTAGCACCATCTCTTTCACTCAGTGGAATAAATTCTGCTTTAAGATGTCATAGTGGGCCTACAGGCCTCTCCATTCGTTTGTCAATAAAGTTTTTAAGGCTGTCTTGATCTTTTTCGATGTTAGCGACTTGTTCACGTCCAGTACTTAATCTTACTAAAAATAGTGTTTATGGAACACGTAGACCATCTTTAAAGCACAACATTCTTACAGACCAGAGAACGTGCACTTTGAACTAAATTCTTGGTGGAATACCTTCACTTTGCTAAGACATTTATCTTAGTATCTGTCCAAGTCAGCTTAAATCTATACGAGCCTTTATATCTACTACCCTCATGTTCCCAGCCCGTAAGTAAACATCTTTTGCGGTAGTGCTGACCAAACGTCTTAAATAACGAGTTTGCTGCTATCGCTACATTGCATTAGAGAAATCGCTGGAAGCATTACGTGTGTGTTTTTAAGAATGATTGGGAATTCTTACTAATATTATAAAAGCGAATGTGAGTTTGTTTGTTTTACGTCTTCACACCTAAATTTCAGAACCGATTTTGATGATTTTTTGTACAGAGATAATTGAGACCCTGGAGGCGGATATAGGCAATTTTTTTTTAAAACCGTCTGAAATGAGGGAGGAAGAGGGAAAATTTAGCTTTGCTATTACCATCAATAAGGCACAAGGTCAAAAACTACAGGTAGCAGGTACCTGCAAATCAAGAAAGGGGAAACTGTGTTAGCTAGCCAAAAAGCTAGTATTTTATGAAATTCTCTGGTGTAGTTTTTTTTTAATATTTTTGAGGACCCGCCCGGGTCGACGTGACGATTGCTTGTTAGTGCAACTATCACTTTGGTTAGTACGTAGGCCGTCAACACGGCCTGTCGTCATTAGACGAAAAAAAGGTAAACTACCCATTGATCATCGTCCACAGACACGCCTTTAAGGTGGTCGGGAGTCGTCAAATGGCTCCCGACGCCCAGAGCGCATCCCGTAGTGGCTTGGTCGTGTTGTTCATATCTCCTTCAGACGTCCGGTCATCACCTACACTAGCATGACTGCTTCACAGAGGGAGGTAACCGCGTCCCATTTCTTCGCGTTTCGGATGTTCAACTGGACTAGGGCTGGAAGCGAGAGGTCGCCCTCAATGGTTTCTAAGAGGACACAGTGGTGCTGGAGATTTCTTTGAGGCGTGCGCTCTAGACGGCTGGACTTATAAGTTACGCATTCAAAAAAAAAAAACAAAATATTTTTATTTCACATAGGCCTACATGGGCGCTTATAAAACGTCGAGAAAAGATGCACGGTTCGGGGTGGTCGTTTCCTATTGAGAAGAACCGGCAAGAAACTCCATGGTTACTCTTTTAAAATCATTTCAATCATTGCTCACCGCCAACAAGCCCACGCCTACGGTGGCCGGGAGTCATCCCGTGGCTCCCGTCGCTCGCTAAGAAAAGACCTTAACTTTGTGGATAATATAATTACTACAGGTTAATTTTATTATTCCAAGTTCAGAAGGAACTAAGTATGAACATAATTATAACAACCTTACCGTCTATCTTGAGTTACACCGCTCTTCATATCGTGCAGGGATCATATTATCATTCGTAGTACTAATAGCATTAGAAACTTTGTGCACAACGAGCATAACTTTTGTTACGTTGTTACCGAGTTTCGAGGTCAATGGCGGAAAGTAAGCCTGCGTTATTGTTGGTGAAAATGTTGACATTGAAAAATAGAGTAACGATATTTTAGTGGCTGTTTAAGAGACGGTTTCGACACTTGATGCACGTAAACATCGGGCATGTCTTATATTTTTCCTTCGTCAAGCAAAGAGTACAAGCAACCCCCGTACCAAATTTTAGTTCGAAAACAACAGTCGACCCACTCTTGCATACATCCTGAATCCAACCAAACCAATACGCAGTGTAACTACACTGAGAAGACCACTACTTTATTGCACGCCACTTCACTCCATTCTGGCCGTCTCACATCTATGTCCTACTAGTGCCAGTTCTGGGTCTCCACTTAAACTCATTTACTGTCGGATTATTTTCTTTGGATACATACTTTAACGTTAAGTCATTCGAGGATTTACTATTCGGTTTTTTTTCGGATCTTAAATTATCAAATAACTTCAGGGAGTGTCAGACTTTTACTGACTAAAACCTACCCATGGTCCTTTGTTGCCCTTTATGTTCCGGGGCCGCAGTATCTTCTTCGAACAACCCACAACCTCTTCAGGGCTTACCATTCGGTAACAAAATTTCGGTGAAAAGCGAAAAACGAAAGTTGGGACTGGGAAAACTGTAAGCTACATAATTATGTAGGTTGCAGTTTTCCACGCTACCACCAGAGCCGCTACCTGTCTGGATTGCAAGTAAATGTCAATGCCTCTTGAATAGAGGAGAGTATAGTCTGTTATGGTACAATGGTCCTTTTCAGAGGGTGATACAACAGCAGATAGGTACTCCACATGTTTATGTCCAACATCCAAACTTAGATAGTTTATTTAATAGAGTGCCTAAGTTGCAACTGTTAAACTTACTGCAAACCAAATGCAAACTTATGCATTTCGGAATTGCGGGTAATATTGAACTTTGCCAATACTTAAAATACCGATTGCCAATGTACTATAACAATCTGGCTAAGATCAGTTTATTGCAAACACATTTCGTCGATAGCGAAGTTTACTCTACATATTCAATAGATATTTTTTTAAAATTAATATATGGTTTTAAAGAATATGAAGTGTTTCAATTAACCATTTTAAGTAAACTAGTTCAGGTTTCTTCTAGCTAAGTACCTCATTGATACTAAGCTGAAATGGTTATTTTTGATCGCTGTGTAGAATAAAAAACTACTAAATGGTTTTTTATTACTTCAGAAACACTAAAATCTATAACCTTTTTTGCTGGGAAATGGGAAATCATCAAATAACTTCCCCCACTCTGGGCGGAGCGGGGGGGAGACAGACTTGTACTGATTAAAACCCACCCATGTTCCTTCTACCGCCCTTTACGTTCCGGGGCTGCGGTATCTCTTTCAAACAACTCGCAAACCCGGGCAACTCGCAACCTAGGTCTATAGCAGGCCTGACAGCTGCATTGTTATCTAGGTAAGTTTTTATCCTATTGTTTTGAATAAACCTAAAACTTGAAAGCTGTTTCTTTTATTGGAATCGATAAGTAATAACTCATGTACTTATGTAATCATATTATGGCATGGTAGGTGCAGTAGCAGAGTGATTGACTGTTGTGTTGCGTGTCGCGGATTCGACCCCAACAGGGCTAAAATATTTGTATGCCACAAAAAAAAAAATTGTATGATACAGGTTGTTTCGGGTCCTAGCTGTTTGTGAATTTAAATTTTAATGTTTTGTTTAAATTTAAGTATAAGATAAATATCTAGTGGGGCAGCAACGTTTAATAAAAAAAAAAACTCACGACTAAGATTTTAAAGTAACCGTCAATACTGGACAATAAACTGCAAGATACAACGAGGACAGAAACAAAAGTAGTGCTTTTAGCCAGTAATGGACATACAGTGAGTACGTGAAAGCTCTCACTTCAGAACCTTGCAGTAAATGGAAGACTAACCCACAAGCCAGGCTATCTGAATGACATTACCGAGTTTGCCTTTTGACGGTTAGTCTGTCACTTAGCAGAAATGTAGTTACAGCCATAGATTTTTGACTGTCGCAGGCCTTAGCATTCCAGCTTTGCCCTAAAAAGGCATCTGAGTGCCAGATAAGTTAGGTATGGGCAATTTAGGCTCACTCGAGATGACAAGAATAATAACTGAAATCTGTTACTTCTGATAAAGTGATATTGACTTTGTACTAAAATATGCCCAGTTGACCTTTGTCAGCTGACGTCACTTTTTTAGCATTCCATTCTTTCCATACTCTGTGTTCAAAACTCAAACACATTTCTCACACTCTCTCAGAAACGGATTATGCTTTACTGTCTACAAAGAATGTTCCAGAAAGACGCGAAGGAGTTAATGGCTCTTTTATTTTTCCGCAGTTTCGCTAAAATGGGGAAGTTAATTTAGAGAAATGGTTCTGAAACACCACGTAGACGACGCGACGTTACAATGTTGTGTAGTTTGCTGTGTCTTTGTTTTTGACCAGTTTAGAAAGAACTGTGAGTTGGGGGGTCTAAAATGGTCGATTGAGAAGAATCATAATAGGATAACAATATGAATTACATTAAAATTCTTAAAATAGTTACAGACGTAATTAATATATTCTTAATATTATTCTTCGTTTATTCAATTTTGTACATTTTTATCTTTTTACGTATTTCTTATTCTTATTTATTAATCTATTATAATTCTGCTGAAGCGGGCATGTATATTTTACTACAAAGTGTTAGTATCATCAATATAAAGTTGATCACGAACTCATGCATAATGCTTTGACGACACGGGTGGCACAGTGGCACGGCACGCTGCGTGTCGCGGGTTCGATTCCCGCACGGAACAAATATTTGTATGGCCTACAGATAGTCGTTTCGGGTCTGGCTGTTTGTGTATGTGAGTTACCCACGATACGGGAGAAATTCCTAGTGTGGGGCAACTTTAAAAAAAAAGCTAGTAAATATTTAAGATAACCGCCTTCCAAACCGATTTGTGTGGTAAATGGTATTTATAATTAAGAACTACGAGCCGTGAGGTGATTCTCACATCACACTGTTCGTCCGTGCGGTCGGTTATTGTAGTGTGCGTTTATGGTTGCACAAATAAAACATGCGAATCCTTACCAAAAAGGAACACTTTATGAGAATACTTTGAAAGCTGAATATCATATGCTTACTTAGGGACACTGATAAGTATTCAAACCGCGCAAAGCCTTAGGCTGTTAGTGTCCAAATTGCCTGTTTATGGACCCCAAGCGAAATGTTATTGAAAAACTTCTTAGGGTTCGTCCTGGAAAACTTTTTACGGTCCTCGTGATTCTAATACATAATTTTCGATGAAATAAGAAAGTAAGTGGTAAGAATAGGTAGTGAATTGTAATTTGACTGTCCTTAATGTATCTTTGCAGACAGGGAAACAGACTTAGAAAGCACTTCGGATCAAGAAGTTTAGCAGGTCTAGCGATACAGGAGTAAGGAGGAGGATCAATTTTTGGCTTAATTTTTAAGTTCTAAAACTATATTTTAGGCTGTACAAGCTTAAAACGCCTAGCTTCTCTTGTGACTAACCATAAAAATAAATTTTAAATGTTAAATATCACCCACTACCCGTATTCCGTTAGAGCTGAAATTTTGCATATACTTTTAGTTTGGATAACAATGCATGGTTGGGTAACATGAAGTAACATCATTCTAATTTTCAAATAATTAAAAAAAACCTAAGTGTAAGATCTCTGTCATTACAGACATCACATAACATTTTACTCAATCAAATTGTCATTGACTGTGAAATGGGATTACTGGTACAATTAAGATCATTTCATTGCAGAAAATGGTTCATTATTTGTTTGTAAAAATATTTTAAATCATTTAATCTCTTTGATGTGTTCTATTCAACAATAATAATTGCTGATATAGTCTCCAGCGTTTGATTGTCTACCATAGTAGGTACCTACGTGATATTGGCAAAATTGTGGTGTCACCTTCCACAAACGCCATTAAATAAATAAGTGAAGAACATTTCATAAGCGTCTTTTTTTATAAACTATCATATTTATTTTGAAGTTGTTTTGCGTCTCGAAGTTTTATATGACCTAATATCATGGATCCAACCCCTCGAATCTGCTGAATGTCTCATTTTATTCCAACCCTCACGTCGCCGTCGCCGAGGTATTAAACACGTTTTCAAAGCATTAGATCCCCGCACTCTCGTTTATAACATTTTTATTAGCTTGCGTTGAGGTTGAAGTTAAGAACCTTCTTTATTTTTGTAGTCGAGATTTGAGATGAAACCTCAGTAAATATTTGAAGATTATCGGAATAAATGTTATCGTCGAAAAGTTCCTATGGATTACCTGAAAACCACAAGAAGAAGAGGCAGTTGCATTTTAAGTTTTTGCGACTCTTATTATGATTATCATAAGCAGCATTTTAGACAAAGGAAACTTTTTTAATTTGCGTAAATAATGAGGGCTCAAAAACCAATGATACGTAAACCAAAGCTATCTAGGATCAAATTCTTAATCTTTTATTCACGAAACGCTTGTGTATGTTCCAAAAAGGTCTATTATTTACACGCTAATAAAATCCCTTTAAACGCAAACTTCACCCTTTCATCGAATAGTTAAGGAATATTCCAAATTGTTTCGTCGCATCTCATCAGTCAGCTTAGATAACAGCACAGATTTACAGCGTACTTAGCGTGGCAAATGTATAGGATTAGCATTACAAATTAGACCTGTTCTGGGCGCCAGTACTTTGGGAATCCTTTTTAACTGTAGATAAATTGAAACTGTGACGGTATCTGTTCTATGCGGCTGAGTTATGGGGGGTTGTTTGAAACGGGAAATAAAGGGTAGAAAGAGGGTTCAGGTTTTAGTTATTTGAAACAATGTATAATAGAGAAAAGTTTAAATAACTCTACAACTAATGACACAATTTTACAAGAAAGCATCAACTTTTGGTCGTGTCGACGGCGCATTCGTGTTCCACGCGGTCCTCAAAGAGATGTCAGCGAAGCAGAGGGGCCACTCCCTGCCGGGGTAGCCAGTTGATCGAAAGAGATACCGCAGCCCGGAACACAAAGAGCAAAAGCATGAACATGGGTGGGTTTTAGTGAGTACAAGTCTGACAAAGAGCGGGGGAAGTTATTTGATGAATTGAACCAACACCTTTGTTTGCCTTTTCTGTACCTTTCTTGTCTGTTTCTATCGTAAATTGCCTAGCCTTTTTTCTAACTATGTTGGATCTTCTTCCAGTCTAATTGGATGCAGCTGAATATCTAAGTTTTACATGGAGCTACTGTCTGTCTCCAGAACCCAGGCAGGACTGGGTAATACGATACCCCTGGCTAAGACTGGGTTTTTGACTTCCTGTAACCTGCTTATCTGTAGCTGTGGTCTGTTTATACATGTGTACATAAACTGTTTGATAAATACAATGTTCATGATTATTTTCAGTTTCAAAATGTTTTTTTTTGACATACTTAAAAATAAATAATTATACTAAAACATACCTAATAAGAATTCAGCTGAACATTAATAAATACTAGTAAGACCTAGATCAAATTGGCAGTTTGAGTACTATAAGCGACCTACACAAATGTCTTTTTTTTGCTATTGTTAAGTTCTTTGAGCTATGAGTCGAGCTACACGATAACTGACAAATGCTTGCACTGACTGAACATATCCACTCAATCTGTGTTGTGCTTTCTTAAAAAGACAATAATCTACATGTTCAAATGTAAGTTGACCAAGATTTTTGCTTGGACCTCAAAAGAGGATATGACCTCTGCGTTTGTTTCGGCTGTTTCTTTTCAGAGTAATCGGGTACGAAACACCGGTACATTTAGGTTTTTTTTTAAAAAAAAAAGACGTGTAAAAGTGTTTGTAAAAGCGTACTTGCAAAATAAACATAATTTATCATTTAACTTTATGATGCAAAATCAAACTAAGTCTAGATATACCGTTTCGTTTCATAAATTATTTTTCTGTTTTTGGATTTTTCCGCTCAATTCAGTAACTTTCTCCCTCAGTACAAAATTGCGTGCATGAATGACATTAATGAGGCTCAGTTCTATTTTGGGAGGAGGGCCACTCCAATTTCTACAGCCCAGTAATGTTTCCAAATCTTTACAAGAGGTTACAAAAATATTGTACTGTGAAATGTTTTATTTATGAGTCCAAATATGGCGCGTCAGTGTTCCACGCATGCCTTAAAGAGAAGTCAGCAAAGCACAGACGCCTGCCAGAGCCACCACCCTGCCGGGCTTGCGGGTTGTTTGAAAGAGATACCGCGGCCCCTGACGTAAAGGGTAACAGAAGGAACATGGGTGGGTTTTAGTCAGTACAAGTCTGACACTCCCCCCTGCTCCAACCAGCGCGGGGGAAGTTATTTGAGAATTTCCCATCCACAAAAAAGACTCAGTGACTTCAGGCGACACAACTAACCGGACTTACTAACTTTATATTCTATATACACACACTATAGAAAGAAAATAGTCAACCCAGTTTCCTTCAACATTTTGCGAATTTCAAGTGAACAATCAGGCTAAACGCGCCTCACAAACAGCCGCTTAGCAGTCATTACGTCATGTATCACGCGAAGTACGAATATTAGATGGCATTACGCTTTCAGGGCTACCTAAAAGCTTTTCACACTTAGGCTTTCCCTATTTATACTTTCTCACTGCCTTTAATAGGGTGTTTAAGTAGAACGAGTCAATTATTATACAGGCAGTATATAAATCGTGGGACTGTTTTCTTTTAGTTTCCTTTCAACGTTTGTTTACCCGACCAAGGTTGTGGGCAAGTCTTAGTTTTTGATGAATATTTTTCACAACCTAAAAGCTGAGTATTTTCAAAATTTCGTTGAAGCATTTAAAATTAATTTAAAAACGACGAGAAAACGCCAAATTATTAGTAAATTGATCGTGGGTAATTTATTCAGGAAGAATTTGTCTGATACTTTTTTTTTAACTAAAAACAATTTGGACAGTTCGAGATTATGTAGAAAAAACTTTTTGTGAAATAAATGGTATTTTACCAAAAGATCTCATCATCATTTCAAGAATTTCACAAATTTTACTACTCCCTAATTCTGTTTCAGTTACTTACTAATATTCTGAACTGTTTTCTATGGAAATATTTATTATATTTCCATAGAAAACAGTTCAGAATATTTCATCGTTCTACATTTATCATCATAGCCTCAAAACAAATTTCGAATTTGTGATATTTTTTCTAGTTCAAACAAATTATTTTGAAGACATTCTGCATTATAGATGGAGCATCCAACGTGACTTTCGCAAACCAACCAATAGGAAATATCTTATTCAGTACTTCTTGACACCAAAATTTCGTTATCATAATATTGGGTCTAATTCCAGACATTGCGATGCTTCAAGGGATCGTGACGACTGCGTCTGAAGGATCATCACAGAGCACGGAGACGTTCAGACGTTTAACGCTGTGTTGGACTCGTACAGTAAAACTCACTTTTAAATTCAACTAAATACTTTATTCCACTGACTTGCTAGTGCACGGTTCGGGTTGGTTGTTTCCATGGAGAAGAACCGGCAAGAAACTCCATGGTTACTCTTTTAAATCATTTGGTTTTACAATGTCGTTGTTACAGCGTTAATACTTAAGTATAACAGGCTAGCGCAGGCCCGACAATATGTCCTTGCTTACTTATCGATCATAACCGACTAAATTTAAAACTAACGCGCCACACTGACAACTCGAATGTTGCGCGCCACTTTGGTTGGTACAACCGGGTAATATGAATATAAGACAAACAATTATAGATTAAGATTTACGTATTCGATTTATCGTAATATAATATTTCAGGAATTAATTAAACATTATTATGAATATAAATTGTATTTTAAAATGAATTGATAAAATGGAAACATATCAAACAAAAGAAGCGCCATCTAGTGGTCAATGGTTTATGATGACAGTCGTACCAACTTAAAAGGCATCATCGCAACTACAATACAAAAGTAATATTAACTTATTTTCTACATTATTCTAACAGCTGATATATGGAATTCAATATAGGATATTTTTTTTACTAAATTTACCAAAATGAGGGAAATTACATGTCGTTGCCCTTCGTAGCTAACAGAAGGTGGCTGTCAGGGTTGCAGGCTGTTTAAGAGATACCCTAGCCCCGAAACACAAAGGGCAAAATAAGGAACATAGATGGGTCATGGTTAGTACAAGTCTGACACTCTATTTCACTCTGGGCGGAGTGGAAGGCCACTCCGCCCAGAGTGAAATAAGTTAGTTGATGATTTTCCATCCGAAAATAACCCTTCGTAGCTATTATAAGTTTCGTACTAAATAAACTCAGAAACATAATTTTCTAGACAAGGAAATTGGCAAGAAACAAAGTTCATTAAATTCATACAAAGTATAACAGAATAGTCAAAGTTAGGATACTGTTTAAAAGAAATCTTGTTTCGTCGTCAGGAGTTCGTATTTTTTCTTAACAAATGCAATTTTAGAAGCGTATTAAAGTTTGTCCGCTGCCTTTTAGCAGGTAACTTGGTAAGTGCTAGGAATGCTTATCTTTAATATAAGAACGGGGTTAAACAAAATCTGTTACAGTAACAACGCCTTGGATAATTATCCGGGCCTGTTGGTCGAGTGGTTAGTGGCCCTGACTGCTGAGCCGGAGGTCGTGGGTTCGATTCCCACCCAGGACAAACTTTGTGTGATGAGCATGATTGTTTGTTCTGTGTCTGGGTGTAATTTATCTATAATATGTATGTATTTATAAATTATATAAGTATGTATATCAGTTGTCTGGTTACCATAACACAAGCTCTGCTTAGCTTGGGATCAGATAGCCGTGTGTGAGTTGTCCCAAGATATTTATTTTATTTATCATAATAAATAAATAATAATTTTAGTCTAAACTAGTCCACCACGGACTTATTACATACATATTTCTACTTTACTTCATTTGTTTACTATTGTTTCATAATAAATAGGAGGAGCTCGTGGCTAAATAATAGTAGCCGCTCGGGTCGATCTTTAGGTTAAGCCGCGCTTGCCTAGGTTGGTCTGTGGATGGGTGACCACCCGTTACATACCGAGTTTCCTCCGTGCCTCGGAAAGCACGCTAAGCCGTTGGTCCCGGCTGTCATTTGTAGATCTTTGACAGTCGTTACAGGTAGTCAGTGTTCCGAAAGTCTGACAACCAGTCCTACCTAGGGATATCGTATTACCCAGTACTAACTGGGTTGTGGAGGTCAGATAGGCAGTCGCTCCATGTAAAATACTGATATTCAGCTGCATCCGGTTAGACTGGAAGCCGACCCCAACATAGTTGGGAAAAGGCTAGGCAGATGATGTTTCATAATAAATAATGAGGTACTCAACAGATTTCTGCAAATCGCTAAGTAAGTATTCCGACATACAGTCTATAAATAAAATCGAAAGCACGGTTGGCGCAGTGGTTGAGCGATCAACGGAACAAATATTTGTATGACCTACAGGTAGTTGTTTCGGATCTGGCTGTTTGTGTATGTGAGTTTAAATGTTTGTAAGCGCACCCACGATACAGGAGTAATTCCTAGAGTGTGGTAACATTAAAAAAAATACGGGAAACTACGGCGTTCATGAAGTGCTCACGGCATTTTGCCCATTTTATACTACTATTAGCGATGCAACGCAAAAAATGTGATGGAGCGCCATCTGCCGGACAAAATTGTGAATCTAAACCATTCCCAGATCCCCTTGAACACACACAAAAAATTTCATCAAAATCGGTCCAGTCGTTTGAGAGAAGTTCAGTGACATACACACTCACAGAAGAATTATATATATATAGATGGTGCACAAAATTGGTTTGAATAAAGGACGATGGAAAGTAGCGCACTGGGCAGTGGGTCAGACTCCTTACTAATATTATATTGCGAAAGTGAGTTTGCTTGTTTGTCACGTTTTCACGTTAGAATCAATCGGAAGTATACCGTTTCCATTATGAAAACAATTTATTTAAAAATTGGCCGGAATTTGACGGAAACATCGCTAAAAACAAAAAATTACAGTCGAATTGAGAACCTCCTCCTTGTATTAAAGTCGGTAAAAAAATAACTAGAAGTAACCTTTAAACGTCCGTACCATTTCTTAGTATTACACCAATAAACTACATAGTAGATGCGAAGACTAGTACTTAATTGACCCGGCAACAATGTTCATTGATTACCGCAGAACTGAGGTTTCAGCCGTAGTGAGAAGGTACTGAGATACCAAATTAAATTACTGTCAAATGGTTTGATCTCGAATTCAAAATGTACTTGATAACTGCCAACGTTATACTAGTAGATATGACAGTGCTGAAAAATAAGCTATTAAGGTTTCATAATTTGGCGTCACGGTTGGCGCAGTGGTTGAGTGATTGACTGCTGCGCTGAGTGTCACGGGTTCGATCCCCGTACGAAACAAATATTTTTATAGCTTACTAATAGTTGTTTCGGGTCTGGCTGTTTGTGTATGTGTGTTTATAAGTTTGTAAACGAACCCAATACAGGAGAAATTCCTGGGGAAACAATATTTAAAAAAAATGATTAAATGATATCTTTCAACTAAGCTCTGTGCTCTCGATAATACGATCACGTGGGAGAACTACCAGACTCCACACAGGTCAAACCGCGGCCATAAACTAGTATCGTATACTTTCTAAAAATCCTGATTTTCTCAGCCCTTCCCGAGATGTCTGTATAAAGATAATTTAAAAAAAGTATGTAGCGAATAACGTCTGAGATATAAATCTTTTAACCACAACTGAAACCCTCTTTATGTGAACAAAAAATCAACCCCTTTTCCTTAAAGCGTTTGTGTAACGTTACATAAAAAGTTTTGACGTCTTGTCGGGCTGTCACTGTCAGTGTCAGTATGAATTTGCCAACCGTAAAAAATAAGTGAACATGTTGACTTATATTTTCCATAAACCTTTTCTTTGAGGATAAAAAAATGCAGTACATTTGAGCGGATTTGAGCTTTTGATACATTGAAAGAGGTTCCTGGCGTGGTTTTGTTGTACGAGTATGGTGAATTGAGAATTTAATTCTGTTGTTATCTGTGGTTAAAGAAGATTGCAAACAGTTTATGTTCTCGTTTAAACGTATGTGTTAAACGTGAACTAGTGTAACCTTACGTTAATTGCTTTTAATTGGACTGTCAAAAGTCACGCGTGGTAAACGCAAATTATTAACCGACTGCTCCAGAGCAAAGGAAACCATCTGAATTCGTGTCTAGACCGATACTTTAAATTTTAGTTATTTACTGTACAAAATAAGTACCTAAAGATTTTCATTTTACGTTCGCAAATGAAAATGGACGTCGTCAGCGCAATTGCCGTGAAAATATTAAGCTCGCAATGCCGCGATTTAGCAAAGTCCACAGGGAACGAAAAAGAGAAAAGTAGCTAACAGAAAACATTTTAAACAACGCAAAGCCACAAGGGACTTTTTATTTGTATTAGCAGAAACAATATAATATAGACGGCACGGTTGACGCAGTGGCTGAGCGATCAACTGCTGTGCTGTGTGGCGAGGGTTCGATCCCCGCACGGAACAAATATTTGGTAGTTGTTTTGGATCTGGCTGTTTGTATTTGTGAATTTAAATGTTTGCATTCGTACCCACGATATAGAAAAAAATCCTAAAGTATTAAAAAAAAATACTGCTTAAAAATACATGATTCTTGTTCAAACCATGTTCGAAGTTTAAATTTGAAAGATTAATGCCATAAAACACGAGCTGTTTGATTTGAAAATGGTTCAAAACTGAAGAATCAGTTGAATTACAGTCATGTGTACAATGTTCAACGAACCGGTTATAGCGAGCCGTCGACGAAGGTACTAACGCTGAAAACATTGGAAAAAGGGTGTTAGAATTTTTGGGATAGTTTTCGCGTCACTGCTCGCTCTGTTTCGTCGTTTGTAACAAAAAAGGTGATTTGATTTTCGAATTCGCAGTTTTTTGTTGTCACTCGATACCAACAGAGCGTAAAGAAGGGAAGTAGTTACTTTATTTTTTTGCGATTAACTCGATTGAAAGTGATTTTCTGTTTTCATAACTAAGCAACCTTGCGGTGTTCGGTTATTTACTCCAAAATTACAATTATAAAAAGTCATCGGCCCTAGTTCGAGGGGACAACTTATCTATAACATTAGTACAAGTCAATTTTATGACAATCTGCATAGCGTAGTTTTCTATCAGAGTTTTTAGAGCTCTGTAACGAACCCTTATGTGATCATATTGTTGTCCGTCGACCTTTTTAAAATTCGAATTCGAACCATATACTCAAGTCGGTGGTCCCTCCAAGCTGTGAAACAATCAACTCTCCAAGTCTTCGCAAATATCTTTCTATTCCATCTTTTTTTCAAACGATATGACCGTTTATGACGCAAAGTTGTACGGAACTCTTGGAGCGAGAGTCCGACTCGCACTTGTTTTTTTTATTTCGGTTGAATAATTACAGAGCATTCGCCTTCAATGCAAAAAAAATGTGGAGAAAGTCATTTTCCGCAAGTTTTTTAAAGAAAATTCTATAATTTTCAAATCCAACTTTGAGCCTAAATTTGATTGATTCAAATGTAAACCCAATTTGCATAAAACAATCGTAAAATTCAGAAGAATCGAGCATATTACTGAGCACGGCAGTTAGCGCTAAGCTCTCTTAAACGTTGCGAAGATAAATAGCAGCATGCACATTGCACACGCTGTCGTTAATTGCATCTGGCAGAGAGCGCATGGCTTTAAATGGAGCACAAAATGTAGCTTTTTATCATAGCTGCTAGCTAATGAGATGTGCACTTTGAGCTTAAACTTGGCTATGTTTTTCCGTTTTTATTTTTCTTTTGGTAGGGAATCATGATCCCCTAATCACCACCATCAACCTTAATAATCCTACTAATATTATAAATGCGAAAGTTTGTGAGTATGGATGTATGTTTGATCTTCTTTCATGAAAAAACTACTGAACGGATTTTGATGAAATTTGGCACAGAGATAGATTAGTCTGGAATAACACATAGTTTCTTTATTTTCAAGATATTGGCCAATTCTGATGAACCACCAGATTGAACTGGACTAATATTAAAGTGACATACCTAATCATGTCTAATTTATAGTCCGACTAGCTTTCGCTAGCGGCTTCGCCCGCATTAAATTTGGGGTAACACATTTCCCCTTGCGCCTTATTGATTTGTAATAGCAACGCTAAGTTTTCCCTTTTCTTCCCTCTTTCTCCCTCACATCCCACTTTTTTCCAAAAAATATTCTAAAGTCTATGTCCGTCTCCTGGTTCCCAACTATCTCTGTTCCAAAATTCATCAAAATCAGTTTAGCCGTTAAAGCGTGAAGAGGTAACAAACAAACAAACAAACTCACTTTCGTTTTTATAATATTAGTAAGGATTTAGCTTGATACAACTTTTGCATGTCTTTTGGTAAAATGTAGCTGAACCTTCCTGTTATTAATTTGTAATAATGTACTGCACCTATATTTGCAAAATAAACAATTTACTTTCTAACTTGCCAACAACTATTTGTGGTGAAAAACATCATTTCAGAATAGTGAGATTGCCATTTTCTGTAAGTTGAGTAACTAAACTATCCTACTAATATTATAAATGTGAAAGTTTGTGAGGAAGAATGTATGTATGGATGTTTGTTAATCTTTCACGTCAAAATGGCTGAACGGATCTTGATGAAATTTGGCAGAGAGGTAGATTATAGTCTGGAATAACAAATGGGTTTTTTTCGATACTATAATATATTTAAGGCGTGTCATTTTAATTAAATTCAGAAGAAGAAACGTCGTTGAACAAGAATAAACAAATTCTTAAGTAGTTTTAGTTTCGTTTGTGACGAGAGAATCAACACCATTTTTTTTTCACGCGTATTTGAAATGGGGTCTGGGTTTGGTTCTTTAGAATTCATTGAAACTAATTTCATTTTATTTGTCAGTTGCTGAATACAGTTTCCAAAAATACTGGCCGTATATCTTAAAATATCGTATGTTCTATCTACTGTGTACTAATAGAAATATGTGGTGAGCTAATGTTTAATACTAGCTAATGCCCACGAGTATTTTTCCACATAATCGTTCTACCGGGATCAAAAGTATCAAGTGCTAATCTAGGTTATTAACTATCTGTGTGCAAAATTACACCCGCTCGTTCGGTAGTTTTTGAGTGAAAGATTAACAAATATCCATACATCCTTACAAACTTTCGCATTATTCTATTTCTATATCATTATTTTTAATAATATTCTATATCAAAGGAAATAGTATATTTGGAAAAAAAAAACAATAATATATAAATGTACTGATGACAAATCGGGACTTTTAATTTGAAATAAAAAATATTTGTTTTCTTATGATGACAAATCGGGAAAACTTGTAAGGAAAATACTGTGGAGACCGATCGGAACAGTGTTCAAACTCAAAAGTATTAATAAGGTTCTAGATATTTTTTTTAATCCATTGAGATATAATGCCTTATATTAATAACAAGCTGTTCCTCGCGGTTTCACCCGCTGCTCAGCACCTGTTGGTCGTAGCGTGATGATATATAGCCTATAGCCTTCCTCAATAAATGGACTTTTAGTGTTGGATACAACACTAAAGAATTTTTCAATTCGAACCAGTACTTCCTGAGATTAGCGCGTTCAAACAAACAAACAAACAAACTCTTCAGCTTTATAATATTAAGTATAGATTAGTATAGATTGATAATTGTGTTTTATTTGTTCACCTGTAATAATAAATGTAGAACTAAAATAAAAATGCAATTTCTTGCAAAGCACCACTTATTCGACTGAAGTGTTAAATCCACTACTTTATGCGGTACCACACTGATGTTATCCGAGTAACGTTGGCTTGGAGTCCTAATGCCGAGTCACGTCTCGAGTGCGCTTGGAAAAATTATGATAATGAAACACTAGTTACACCTAGACGGGGTCTACAACGGTTGGTGGGACTTTTCGTTGGATCAGTAGATTTTAGTAAAAGTGCTTTGAAGTTTTCTTTCCTTTTAGAACTGTGCTGTTTTAAATATAAAAGTTGAATAAAGTTAAACACTAATACTATAAAAGCGAAAGTAAGTTTGTTTGTTGCGTCTTCACGCCTAATAACCTAACCGATTTTTATGAATTTTGGTACAGGGGTAGTTGGGACTTTGGAGACGGAAATAGGCTGTTTTTTTTTCTTTTTAGTCGATCATCACGCGGGTTAAAGTTAGCCCAAAGTAACTATGCCACGCTGACGAAGTTGTGGGCGGAAGCTAGTAATACTATAAGGAAACAAATTGTAATAAACAAACAATCATGCTCATCACACAAAGTTTGTTCTGGGTGGGAATCGAACCCACGACCTCCGGCTCAGCAGTCAGGGCCACTAACCACTAGACCAATAGGCCCGTCCGAATAATAGTCCTCCTGATCGTTTTCGGCCACTGCCGGCTCTCAGCTGAGATTAGAAATCGGCATTTGAGATATCATAGTGCCAAGTGTGCGTGGGCACAGGTGCACTATCTGTTTCCTCACTCTCATAGTCCGATGGGACGGCAAGCCAACACGACCGGAGAGAAATCAGGCTCAGGACAAACGGATTAACGTGCTTTCCGAGGGTACCCTACCACCAACTTCCAAACTCCGGATTGCCACTGAGGAATTCCTTATAGAAGATACCAATGACACTTTTTGCTCTACTCTTTCTACCCGGGAACCGAGCCTAAGACAGTGACCGCAAGACCAACAGAGCAAGAGTCAAGGAAACAAATAGCTTGTGGGTAAAAGTTGTACACGTCATAAGATTGTCAACGTGGCGAGTAATCTACTTTAGTACTTAGTTTGAATTATATTTGCTGAAGGATCTGTAATAGTTACACTGTGTAGATATCGACATCGACCGCAATTTGTGGTTAGAGATTGCGCGTCGATTGTCTCTTCACGCCCTTGCAGCGCATACAGCTCCTATGTATTAAGGTAGTATGTATGTGGCGATCTGTACAAAGACGTAAAGTATAAAACTATGTACTAGTTTTGTAATCCGGTATTTAAAATATGGAAGCAACTTTTAGTTTGAAAATGGTAGACTAGTACGATAAATAAATTCATATTGAATGAGTTCATTTCTGCGGAAAAAACTCATCGAAATGCCTTTTGTTTGTATTTTCATCGGAAACGAGTGGATGGATTAAATATGAAATAAATACTGTTACACCGCTCCGGCTCATCGGCTTAGTTTTGAATACAATAGTGGCAATTTCCATTCAGTTTGTGAAATTCATTCGCTTTGAAATACTATGGAAATGAGCATAGTGGGCATGGAACAAGTGTTTTATTATCGTGGTATCTGCTCTAATTTTTTTGATTATTGCCAAGAGTTAGCCTGAATGTAGATATCTAAGGTTAAGATCTAAACAAATATGTACCTATATGTACTCATTTCTTCGAGTGCCACTTCAGCCTGAAGATCTAGTCATGTTTGCGGGGTTAGTATGGCCTTATGGTTTATCTAAGATCGCACGGGAAAGAGATGTGGCAAGTCCAAACCCTTACCTGTTTTGCCCAACAGTGGAACAAGATAAAATAAAAAAAAAACACCTCACCTCATAATTACCTTAGGATGTGATAAGAAGGTTGTTTTAAAGGTCAGGCTTTGTTTTAAATTAATTTGGAGTGGATGGAACAAATAAATATTATGAAAATGTAGTTAATTGATTGCCTAAGCCTCAGCTTTGAAAGTGCAATAGTAGCAAATTCTTTTCAGTTTAAAAAGGCTACAGTCTAAACACTGGGCGACCACAAATGCCAGTGTGGCTAATAGCGCTCTCTTTAACGAGGTACGTGCTGGTATGCTGTAGGATAATGTTTTTGCTGATGCCCACAATCGGTGGCTATCGCGGTATAATGTCTTGCATACAAATCTAATTAATGTTCCAGTAATATTTTCTAATTTATTGATTCTTTCCACGTATGACTGCAAGTGACAGTTAATACATGGCGTGTAGACAGCTACTCCTAAGGAATCAAAGAATTCAGACGGGAAATCTTGAGAAATACTTTTTTTTTGTGGTTCAGTGCCTCAAAAGGAAAAGAAATGGAATCTATAGGATTTCTTTATTTTCCTTCTGTCTGTCTACCTGCCAAGACTCTTTATCTCGAAACCACATGTAAGTTTCAAATTTCAAATTAAAACCAAATGCTCATGTTTAAATAAACACCATGACATGTCAAAATAAACCATCTAATTCTGCGCAGTTAAAAAGTCAGTACAAGACTGACACCGCCTACCGCTCCGTGCAGAGTGGAAGAAGTCATTTGATGACTTCCTATCCGAACAGAACAAAAATGTCCTGTTTTTGTTCGTGTTTAGTGCGAGTCTGACTCGCGCATCGAGGGCTCAGTACAAACTTGCGTAAACAGATATGACTGTATAAGGCGCAACCCCGGACCCATACTTTCAAATAATTGTTCGGCCAATTTTTCAAAATTCCAATAACAATCAAACATAGTTTGTTACTACCAAAAACGCGAGCTTAAATAAAACGTATCGTTTCGCCGACGCGCGAAATAAGCAATAAATCGTATAGTCGGATGATGTATGGGAGCGTATTTATTTGGAGAGCTAAGCCTCAATAAATCACCATAGACGTGCCAGTTTATACATTATACAGCCTCCTTTGAATATAGTTACCTACACTATGGTTTATTGGGTAAATATATTTTTTAGACGGCCTCGTTGTCCCTCGGTCTTCGAATCGGGATTCTTCTTGGGTTTAGTAAAAACTTGTAAATGACAACTGTTATGACAACGCATTCCAAAAAAAAGTATTTGTGAAAATCTTAAGAGAAGTTAGGCTTTCAGGTTATTACAGATGTTCAGAATGAGATTGCGTCATATTCAATAGTATATTGATTTAACAAAGTAAACTTGATTGGTGTTCCAGAATTTTCCGAGGACAGGTACTATAAAATATATTTCACGCCATTTGTCCACTTCAATCTCCTGCGATGTGTTTTTTCAGTCTATTTTTGAGAGGCTCAGTAATATTATGTTAGTGCTTATTTAGTTAGTATATTTTTTAAAAGCTTTTGGGTCAGAAATATACATTGTTTTTTTGTGAAAAGTGTGATTAAAAAAACCAGCGTCGGGCATTCGCTGCCATTTTGCTGAACCGGGCCTATTTGGCGCAGCCGTGAGACACAAGATTGGCTTTGCTTTTTTATTTTCTTAGTGTTAAGATTTAAGCTTTTTCATGTTGGTTTACTTGTGGCAAGAGCCAAATAAAACTGTTTTCTTTCCTCGTCTATTTCTTTTCATATGATTAATAAAACTGACTCAAATTGTTTTTCCCTATTTTACATCACCTCACCTTACCTTACCTCTTAAAAATGAATCAACTGTCTTGGAATTGGTATGTGACTAAAACAGTAATGATTACAAATGTTGATGGGTAGAGAGGAAGAGAAGGACCAAGGAAAAGACGGATGTATTGTATTGGTAATGATATGAAAGAAAACGGAGTAAACGATATCGTGACGTTTGATAAAGGTGAAGGGAGGTAGAAACGTATAGCGAGCTTTTAAACGTGTTGGTTTTAGGTATCATGATTTCCTAGTGAGTGACTCCCTAATACAAAAATATCATTAAAAATCATAACAGATGCAACCAAGCCCCAACGTTTTGACAACTAGGAACCTCCTCTTTTTTTAAGCTGGCTTAATGTATAAACGTCATCACACAAAATGTCTGACAATTAAATAAGGGTAGACTACCAAAGCCCTTATAAGTAACACGATCAAAGCCATTCTTTTGTTTCGTAATCTCCATTTTCGATGAATTCCTACGCAAACGTGGTTTTAATTAATTTCGTAGCGGGAAAAAAATTACGCTTGCTTTTAAAAAATGAAGGAAGGGATACAGGGATGAATTTTAAATTTGTTTTCATGTGGTCAGTGTTATTTTGTGTACGTGATTATGAAAAATAATGTTTACCATGGGACGTTTGCGTGAGGTATAATTTTTATACGAAATAGCATTATCCAGGTAGATGGGTTATTTATTATTTTTTGGTCGCTGTGAATTTAAAAGCCTACTGATGATGTAGGACTACCATGGGTCCACTACATTACATTATGTACAGACAGACAGACCTTTGTTTGCGGATAAGAAAACATCAAATAACTTTTCCCGCTCTGGGTGTACTGGGAAGAGTATCACACTTTTACTGACTAAAATCCACCCATGTGCCTTCTTTTGCCGCGGTATTTCTTTCGAATAACTCGTAATCTCGGCAGGGGGTAGCTCTGGCAGGTCCCTCTGATAAGGCTTTTGCCTAAAAAATATTTTTATTTCTGAAAAACCTGTATACAAAAGTAATCGCCGCGACATCACATTGTCAATGCGAAATATAAAGACGAAACGAAAATAACTGGCTTGCTTTCTATAACATAATGAGAGAGAGAGAGAGAGAGACATGCAGAGAAACACGCTCACGCTGCACGGCTAACAACTTTAGCAAAAGTGTTGTTACAGCTTTTGGTTTAATTTTTTTCCGTTTAGCCTCGAAACTCCATGGTTACTCTTTAAAATCATTTGGTTTTACAATGTTGTTCTTACAGCGTTAGGACTTACTATTACTATTATTTGGTTAGGATTTGTTCGGCTTCGTAAAAAGTACTTTCATGTAATACACCCTGTATGTACTCTACTTGTACGTGGTTCCTGCTCTGATTGCCTCGCTCCAAGTCAGTAGCGAATTGTTCCGCGATGAAGTAATAACGTTTGCTACTAATACCCGCGGAATATGCGACAACACGCGTTGAAGTTACATGGTATATAGAACAAGAGGGGTTGGTATAATATTATTAAGTAGGTAGGTACTTTTAACCGAGGTTTGTAGTAATAATGACTGCTTGTGACTGTGAGTTAAAGTGTCCGATGTAAGAGGAATTGGCGAAGAAGAGGAAACGAAGTAAATAAAAAGACTAATAGCAATCACTTTGAATACTGTTTTTTTTAAAGACTGTCAACGGGATTGACATGAGTTTTTTGGTAGGATTTTCTCTACTTTTCTTACGACTGTAACTTTGAGGTACGATTTATTTCATAGCAGTATGAAATCAATAATACTAGATGTTAACACGCAATTTTAATGAGTACAGTAAGAGAAAATCAGTTTTGAAAGTAGCTTGTACCTTGCTTTTTCACAAACGCCTCCGCCACTGATCTCTTCGCCTAATTTCTCCTGCTACACTAAAAATATGGGAGGGTAACACAATTTATTCAACTGACAACTTACAACTGCACAAGACATATTTCTTTAAATTTCTCACAAACTGTGGGCCATAAAGCTGAGAAAATTGTGAGAAAAGACAAGAGAAACGTCGCTGATATAAAGCAATAACGTTGTCGTCGCACAGTGTGCCCGTTTCAGCAAACTGTCTGGGTGAATATTTTGAGAAACATGACGTTTATTGCGAAAGTGAATTTTAAAATTATTCTGCAACAACTTTACAACTTTTAGGTGTTTCTTAGACTTGCACCCAAGCAATTAGTATTAACAGTACTGACGTTGGTGCAATACAAAATCAATGTCAATACAAAATAAAATTATGAAAATGCAGTGTGAGATGAATCTAACTCGAGTTTTCTAGTAACTCGTATTTTAACTGGCAGTGGAATAGATATTGGAAGGTTCATGAAAGAAAAGTTTTAAATCGTTTTTCATTTTCCACAAATAGATTTACAGATAAATTAATAGAGGATAATAAGAAAATATAAATAGAGTTACACACAAAAGACACTACCAGAATAAAAGAAAAAATCGGAGTCATGTCGATCGAAAATTTGAGAGTAAAAAGAAAGTGTGAACTATTTTGTCCAGTCAGATACTCTCCAGAGCCCACAGTGCGTCGTTACTAATTCGCGAGCGGTGTGCTCCGGCACGCGGGCTACGCACACATAATATTGAACATAGTTCGCGAAACTGACGCGGAATATTAAGCTTTTCCATTCCTAAAGGTAGGATGAAATGCTTTCTGTCGTCTTTAGGCTTAATTTTATCACTCACGAAGATTCTTGCAGTAATTAAGACTATGAGACGCAAGGAGAAAATGTTTGTATATTGAGGCTTTATTAGAAACAGAAAAGAAGAATATTTTACTTTATTTGCAGCAATTAAGTTAAATTACTGTTTTTAATTCATCTATGAAATATTTTTATTCGAAAAATACTTGTTTTTATGATTAAGTATTTCATGAAAGCCCGTTTTTCTGTATGAGTCTGTTGATAGGACTGTTCAATAATCGACTATTAAAAGTCGAATAGCAGACATAGATAAATCAAGCTTGATTTAAAAAAGTTTTTAAAAAATATTCGCAAAAATATTATACGGACAATAATGGAAAGCATTTTTAGCATCATATCAGTTTGTTTGAATAGGGCAGGATATCAAAGGGGAGCTCTTCTATGATATCCTCCCCCGCATTCACGATTCGTTTTTGTTTTTGCAGAGTATTTTATAATTCTGCACAAGCATTCATTTGTCTTATTTACTCAATGTTGTTGAAAATAGGCACTAGATACCCATTCCATATTCTTTGTCTTTATCGTAACAAGTCACGCTACTAGCTACACTGGAAATCACATCAAAATCTTTAAAACACGACTCTCAAATAAAACTCAACGCAACAGAGAGATCAGCAAAGCAAAGGGGCCTGCTAGGGCTGCCGGCTGCTGGGGCTGCGGGTTGTTCGAAAGAGATACCGCGGCCCCGGAACGTAAAGGGCAAAAGAAGGAACGGTTGAGTTTCAGTCGGCAACAGTCTGACACTCCCCCGCGCTCCACCCGTACAAATCTGCAAAAAGAAAATGAAACAACTACACAGTAGATTATACACATTCAATTTGGTTGACAAGCCCGAATGGAAGAAAAAGACCTCAAACATTGACCTACCTTCTATTAGAACTAATCTTGTGGAGATACCAACTACATCACTGCATAGATAGGAACTACTTGATCAACCCAGGTTGGCATTCACAGTCGGTGTGTCCGCGTGAGGCTTATGTAATTATCTCGATTTGCGTCGTCGAACATCCATTTACGAATAGGTATATACGGGTAGAAACTGTCTTGAGCACGACTTAGGTAAGCTGCATCCAACTATGTAGGTAGGTTTGCTGTAGCGTCAATTTATATAATTGTTTTGACGAGGAGAAATGAATGAAGGAGTCAATTAAATATAGATATCTGTCTAGAATTTTTTCAATAATGTTGAATTTGATTTCCAATCTAACTGTGTGCGGGAATTAACGGGATATGCCGGAATAATAACTCTGGATGCTCAATGCAGGCAAATATAATTTTAATTCGGTGTTAACAACGTGAGGTTTAAAGGGCAAGTGAAAGTGTCAAAAGGACAGCCACATATTATAATAAAAACATACAATTAGGGCTAATTAGTCTACTTGCAGCTATGACATTTTGGTCAGGCGTTACATATAAATAGGGTGCCTTGAGAGCGACCTGTATCCAGCAGTAGACTGTCGTAGGCTGATGATGAAGATGCTCCAACAAACTGTGTATAAAATACTCGTGAATTTTTAAAATCTAAAATAACCTCAATTTCATAGTTAGTTGCAAGTCATATATTTAAATCAATCAAAGGAACCGAAAAATGGTATCATGTTAGACAAGATATCTATCATAGTACAAAGAATATTTTGGAGCCTGACTTCTTACCCTTTTCCAATAATTGAATCAGCTGGACCAATCCTTCGGATCTACATAAATAAACGTTAGGATTTGTGAAGACTGTACTAGATTTCAGGCTACGCTTTATTCTGTGAAGAATTTGTACGGGGATTTTCGGAAAAACTTCAACACATGAAAAGTGATTTCCTTCTATTTAGAAGTAATTTTCAATTCTAAATGAATATTTATATTCTCTGTTCTTATTATTTTAATGAGAATGCAAGCAGAATGGTAATTTTTTTTTAAAGTAATTTTTTTGTCCACCATGTTTGTTAGTTTTCTGGCTTTGTTTTTTTTTTGACAATTCGTAACATGTCGACACGACGAAGCTCTCTCTTTGTTTTGCTGTCTCTGACCAATTTCAAAGTCAAAAACCATCACGCCACCGTTTTTAGACCATTTAATCAAATATGTCTTGAGCTATGACTTCATGGGCTTTTTTTCGGGTGGGATATCATCAAATAACTTCCCCCGCTCTGGGCGGAGCGGGGGGGAGGAGTGTCAGACTTGTACTGACTAAAACCCATCCATGTTCCTTCTATTGCCTTTTACGTTCCGGGGCCGCGGTATCTCTTTTGAACAACGCGCAACCCCGGCAGGCGGAGGATCTGGCAGGCCCAGAACATCTCTTTGAGGCGCGCGTGCAACACAAACGCGCCGTCGACAAGGCACGTAATATGCTTATATTAACAAACCCAACCTCATATTAGTCAGCCTCCTCTCGGACTTCTAATAAATCCTCTCACAGCCTAATTAGAACTAGTGTGAGCTTATTTAATTAGCCGCCACCCATAAATATGGCTCAGTTGGCTGTAATTTTAGTGTTTTAGGTCCTTGAGTATATTGTTTCATCGTGTAAAATATGATAGGTTCATGGAACCATGTAAATGGTAATTAAAATAAAGGAGACGTGACTGAAATATGGCATAGTTCAGTATAGGTTAAGGTCTTTGAGAGTTTTTTTTATTTTTTTGTTTAACTTTCCTTTTGATTTCAATATAATGCGTAATATAATGCATATAGTGCTTAATATAAAGTGGAAGAATGGAGTCACCTAACACAAGCATATCCTTGCTTAAATGGTGATCTCCAAAATATGTATGATAAATTAATACGTAATTGAAGTAAACCTTTTATTTATTTGTTTTGTTTACTAGTCGATCCTGAGGACCGATGAGTCGGCCTGATATAGAAAGTCTTATTTTACCGTAACAAAACTGACTGACGACCTAAACCCAGGTAAAAAAACTGTATCTATTTTAACTGCAATTTTTCCCTAAAGTTTTAACTTTCGATTGTATTTCCCAAAGAAAAAGGCAGAAGTGTAGCCAACTATAGTACCCACATCCACATTTTGTCGGTTCAGACAGGACTTGAACATAGTCCTGTGCAATCCTTACTAATATTATAAAAGCAAAAGTGAGTTTGTTTGTTTGTTTGTTACCTCTTCACGCTTTAATGGCTAAACCGATTTTGATGAGTTTTCGTACAGAGATACGTGCGTACATGCGTACCAGGAGACGGACATAGGCTTTTTTAAAGTGGAATTTGTGGGAGAAAGAGGGAAGTAAAGAGAAAATTTAGCGTTGCTATTACAAATCAATAAGGCCCTAGGGCAAAAACTGCAGGTACTGTGTTATACCGAATTTAACGAGAGCGAAGCTGCGGGCAAAAGCTAGCATTAATATATCCCAAGGGAACGTTTACTATGTTGTAACCTCAGTCGTCATATATTATCGTATGCCTTGCCTTTTCCCAGCTACATTAAAGTCGGCTTCCAGTATTACTGGACTCGACAAGACGACTCGACTCGGGCGACAGCCTATCTGATTTCTTCAACCCAGTTAGTACTGGGTCATAAAACAGCCCTAGCCCAACCCAACTTTGTCGGATATAAAATATAAAACCACATGAGACTTTTTCAGATAATTATATATGAATTTTCATAATAGCTCATGTAAACTCTACTGAAACAGCCGTTTCTGTAGCGGCAGCTAAATAAAAAGCTGATTATGTAGCGACATTTGCTAGGTCATAAATTGCACTTGACTTATATTCCCACATCTCATTTTCTTCCTGTGTGTTCCAACTATAGCGTCGTAAAACAAATGAGCCACGATCCACTACAAAGCTCTGTAAACTAAATAAATCAGATAAAGATGAATGATCACCCTCGCTTTAACTAAACTCAACTAAATGAGAACTTTTCTCATCAAATTATGTGTTGGGTTGAAATTAAAGTTATTTTAGTGGATTTTGTAATGTTTTGTTAAACCTCGTTTACGTTTGGGAATTATTTTAAAGATAATTTTGATTTATTTCTGGGGTTATTCTATACTACCCTATCTATAGCTATTATATGATTGTGGGGTCCAAAATCATCCTACGGGAACGTTTACTATGTTCAAATATTATCCTAATACGTTCAGCAGTTTAATCGTGCAATGGTAACAGATGGAGTTAATTTTGCATTTATAAAACATACTACCTTTTGCCCGCGGCTTCGCTCGCGTTAAATTCGGTGTAACACAGTTCTCCTGATTTACAGGTACCTGCTACCTGTAATTTTTGCGCTTGCACCTTATTTATTGTAATAGCATCTCTGTACAAAAATTCGTCAATATCGGTTCAGCCATTTAGGCGTGGAGACGTAACAAACAAACAAACTCATTCACGCTTTTATAATATTAGTAAGGATTACTATAAATATGAGTGGCTTCTTTCCTCCGTACCTCGTACAGCAGACGACATTCCCGACTGTCATTTGTCTACATCGTTGACTTGACTGCGACTCGGTGTGTCTAACTATCAGTCTGACTAAAGAGTATCGTATTACCCAGTACAAACTGCGTTATGGAGGTCAAAACTGGCACTAACCGATCCCAACATAGTTTAGAGAAAGACTAGGCGGATGAAAAAGGATGACTACTTTTTACCCAAAAACTTCATATCACATAAACAGCCATATAAATTCAGGAAAAATATACCTACTCGTATGGTTACTTGATTATGTACAAGCATGTGGGTACGATATATTTATTTAAAAGTTAAAAATATCGTGCTATGTCATTTGCATAAATAAACTGGTTGCGTGCTTAGTAAGTAATGTTATGAGTTTTTTTTGTTAATTTGTTATTAACATGGTAATATTTTGCAAAAATGAGCACAAAGAAAAAAGTCGGTTCCAAACCGGAGTATTTTATACATTTCAGCTTTTGTTTTTTGTTTGAGGGCTGCGGTATACCTTTTGAACAGTGCGCAACCCCGGCAGGCAGTGGCTTGGACGATGACGGGCCCCTCTGCGCCATCACGAATACGCCGTCGATACTGCCTTTCGTTACTAGAAGGACAATAAGTGAGCTTCGCATTGCTCATCTTTCGCAAACCTGCGTATACAGTAACCGGGAGTTGGGTTGGTTGGAGATTCAGCCCCTCAAACGTCCCGCCACCTTAATTAATTTCAGTTTGACATCTAAACGCGTTCCCGAGAAAAAGTGTCTTAACAGACGGATAATCAACGAAGAAATTGTTCCGTTTTGTCATTGGATGTACGTAATCCTAAAAAAAAAACTTTTATGGTACAGGCAAATATTCATTTTGTTTTATTATCTTTCTTTAAGGAAATTACTGAAATAAGTAAATATGCCAAAGTAAAAACAAAGTAACCTCAGGACGATAAAATTCGAAGAGTCAATTACTTTTGATAGGGCGTAACCCTTTATTTGATTTGCCAAGTTTATGCAGATTGTAGGGAGAGCACTCACGACTTTGGGGTGTTTTGCTATAAAATCTCACATCTGTATAATTTTCGGTTGCTTCAAGAGACGAAAAAAATACTTGTCAGATTGAATTTCAAGATGAACCAATAATGATATTGACAAGAACTGACTTTATAAGAATCATCTACGATTTCGGTTAGGTGAAGAAACATCTAAACCATCGGTAGACACCACTTATGTTTATGGCTGAAATAAACAGTCCAAAAAATATATAAGCAATAGGAATGAAACCTTCAATTCCCCGAATTTCATTTCACAAAAGAAAAACGCTCAAAGTGTCACAGCATAATTGGAAAAAGAAAACTAGCGACACGGTATCGCGCATTTCAATGTCGCATTCAGACTTGTAACCGACATAAGCACATTTCAGGCTGAAGCCGCAAACCGACAGTTTCACCCGAACGCAACCGGATTGGTGTCACACAAAATGTACGCCTATGCCGCGAAAAAGGCTAACCGAGAAATGTGTTCAAACACGCCAACAAGAATTATTTTAGAAAGAAATACGCTAAGTGTACGAGTTCTTTATTATAACCCTACTAGCTTTTGCCCGCGGCTTCGCTCGCGTTAAATTCGGGGTAACACAGTTCCCCTTGCGCCTTCTTGATTTGTAATAGCAATTCCCTTTTTTTCCCTCTTTCTCCCACTCTTTTTCACATCCCACTTTTTTTGAAAAAAAGTTAGCCTATGTCTGTCTCCTGGTTCCCAACTATATCTGTACCAAAATTCATCAAAATCGGTTTAGCCATTAAAGCGTGAAGAGGTAACAAACAAACAAACAAACTCACTTTCATACATACCTATTTCGTTATAAGAGAAAAAAATGGCTTCGTTATGCCTCTTTGAAGAAACAGGTCGCATTGGAAATTATGTAAAACAATTTTAGATGAAGGGAAACGTTATTTTTTGTGAGTGGCTGTATGTTTTCCTCAAACACTCTTACACCAATGAGGTTAGCAATCATTTTATTTTCAGACAAGATGTTGATATTTAATATTTTGTTATCATCTGCGTGGGGTACAAGGTGGCTGAAATTCCACCTAAATGTCAAAGCCAATATATTTTAGCTGCTTGTGCCAGTTAACGTAAAAAAAACATACCGAAACATGGCATTTTTTGTAGCAATAGTTGTTACAATTTATTGAATTTCAAAGGACTCGCGCGGCACAATTCCCGTCACGAATGTACAAAGAGACGCTTGGGGCTTACGTTTTGATTGCACGACAGAAAATATACATACCTAACACAAATAATACGGAGACTAGAACCGATTTCACAAATTGTTTATTTTTGCAAATATTTATTTCACATTAGAAGTTAATAACATAATCGTATTATAATTAATCACATAACACGAGAACATAATAAGGTAATCGCGTTATCGCATATTAACATTAAGTTAATTATCTAGCAATAAATGTTATTTTGTAAATTAACTTTGGAAGTTTAACTCAGTGGCTGTTAATAGGTATATAAGATTATCAGGTACTTGATTCCCATTCCTTTCAAAAATGTGTAAAAGTACTCTCAACGAAGTCGAAAGGCCCCCGTCCCTGTCCGCGTCGTCAGTACGAACATTTTTTTTTTATTGTTTTTTACTATACCTGGGAACCTTTTAGTAACGAAGATCACAAAACTTTGTTTTGAATCCAAGTTTCTAAAGTGATAACTTTTCTTTAAATAGCTCTCCGATCGTTATAATATTTTTAATGTATCCATCAGCACAATTTTTAAGTGCATTGAGTTGTCGTTGCAAAGCCATATTTTTAACGTAGTTTGATGTTTAGAATTTATTGTTAACGGCTTCGTGAAGTGATCATTTACACCTTGAATATTACGAACAATTAACGAGGAATATCAACAGATAGATCAGCAATAACAAACGAAATGGCTGCCCAAAACGCGGCACAATCTACCACATCTTTCATATTCTGTACATTCATAGTATCACCTTCACTATGATGGTACCAAAAGTACCGCTCATTTTCATTTAGTAGTGACGCCCCGGGTATTCCCTTTTTTACAAATATAACCATATCAGATCCAGGGTAGCCACTGTTCGTCATTTTGTTTATCGGTGTAAATTGTTTGAGCACTTCTTTAACAATACACTGTGCTTTTAGAGACCCGGCCATATCTAGACCTAATGGTTTGAAAGTCCCTTCATCAGATTCCATTATGAAGTTAATATTTTCTAGTTCATTCATATGCTTCTTTAAATATGCTTGAGCTCCTATCAAGCCGGGCTCTTCGGCAGTCCATAAAATAGCTCGGATGGTTCTTTTAGGTTTAAGTTTAAGAAGGTTCAGTACAACTGGAACAAACCAGCTAATCATCATGCCTCCACCGTCATCCATCGCTCCTTGTCCTACATCCCAGCTGTCAATGTGACCAGATACGATAACTTGTTTCTCAGGATATAATCTTCCTTTGAGATCTATCAAAGTATTCCGAGATTTCCTTGTGTCAGATGTATAAGACAATTTCATATATAGAACAATTTTTTCTCCAGCGTCTTGTAATCTCCTCAGTAAGTCTGCATCTTCTAAAGTAATTGCAGCTGTTGGTATTTTTTTATCATCATCTTCATAATACTGGGCTCCTGTGTGTGGAGTATATATTGAAAAGGGCGTTATGCTTCTAACTAGAGTTGCAACAGCACCTTTATTCGCTGCTTTTGAAGCACCTTGAGTTCTATAAACAACGGTGTCGCCATAAGTTATATAATGAGCGTCGAATACTACAATTTTTCCTTCAATGGATTTTTCATCAGTTTTGTCTAGTTCATCAAAACTGCTGATCACTATTGCTTCAGCTGTAATGCCTACTTGTGGTGTACTTACACTAGAACCGAGTCCTAATATGGCAATGTTTTTCGGTTGAGGTTGCAGCATTTTGGCAGATTCGTGTACGCGTACCCAGTGTGGTACCTGAAAAATATTCATTAAAGGTATAATTTCATTTAAAGGACTCTTGGTTAAAAAAAAAACAAGTTACAATTAAGGGATTTATACTTATTGTTATAAATATAAAATTGTAATGGATTTTGTGAATTTAAAGTAGTAGTAGTAGCTAAATTTTGGGCCAAGAGCTGGAAATTGGACATATTTATTGGTATGCTTTGTAGCGGCACGTTTAGCAATTTCCTGGTACGCGTTCAATCCAGCTTAATGTTAATACTAGTACGGCTATGAGAATGTAAAATGAATTCTTTTTTATCGGTATTTTACCTCAAGTCAGCTAGTTTAATATTCAGGCATATAAAGGCAAACTTATGATCAATTGATCACTAAACGTCGGGCTTATAGGCGCGTCTCAAAAATATGTTAAAAAAGGGGTAGGGCCACTACCTGACGGAGATACTGTGGCCCCGGAACACAAAGGGCAAAACAAGGAACATGTTTGGATTTTAGTCAGTAAAAACCTGACACTTCCTGCTCCACCCAGAGCAGCAGAAGATTTTTTTTTGATTTTTAAAAACAGTGCTCCATACAAGAACTCCTGTATCGTGAGTGAAATATTTACTACTATCTTTAGGTCGTAAAAATATTAGTTTCGTACGAGGATCGAACCCGCGACAATTAGCGCAGCAGTAAAACAATTGTCAATTTAACAAAATCCCATACGAAAAAAAAATGCCAATCTGTTCTAGCCTGTAGTTTTACTTTTACCGATCTCTACGCTTACTTTTATGAAAATGGTAATGTAGTGAACTCCTGGTAACTAACATTCGTTGAAAATATTTACCTCTAATTCTTCAGTAGTAACGTCATCCAGTCCATGATGTTTAGTTAGATTTACCATATGATCTATCGATTTTTCTAAAACTTGTGTGCCCGAAGGACGAGCGCCAAACTTGTCAATGAATCGTGTGTATCTGAAAAGTAAATTATTTTATAATTTTTTAATTAATTAATTAATTACCCAAAAAATGTATATTAACATTTTCAAACACATAGTTACTAATCCTTACTTAATTATGATAAAAGCGAAAGTGAGTTTGTTTGTTACCTCTTCACGCTTTAATGGCTAAACCGATTTTGATGAATTTTGGTACAGAGATTGTTGGGAACCAGGAGACGGACATAGGAAATATAAAAAAAAGAGTGGGATATGAGGGAGAAAGAGGGAAGAAACGGAAAAACTTAGCGTTGCTATTACAAATCAATAAGGCGCTACCGAATTTAACGCGAGCGAAGCCGAGGGCAAAAGCTAGTATTATATAAGTGTAAGTGACTTTGTTTGTTTGTTACGTCTTCACGCCTAAATGGCTAAACCGATTTTGATGAATTTTGGTACAGAGATAGTTGAGACTCTGGAGGCGGACATAGGGTAAAAAAAGTGAGAAAAGGGGTCGAAAGAGGGAAGCAAAGGGCAGTAAAAGATATTTTTTTCGATCATCACGTGGTTTAAAGTTAAAGTTTTGCCCAAAGTAACTATACCACGCGGTCGAAGTCGCGGACGGAAACTAGTTTTTGAATAAATTATTTATCCATCCAACCTCAATGTTATTTCATCTATGAATTCAAATGCTCAATCCTAAAATCACGGCTCAATAATTATAAGTATTATCTTTTCTTTGATTTGCACCGCCGGTTACTCATTTTAAACAGTATTTAGTCATTTAAATTAGTAACATTATATTTTGAAAATTTAAGCTCAAAATTGGGGCTCCTCGCACGCTTTTAAATCGTTTCGCTAAAACTAGTCTAGTTAGATAATTATTTTACTAGCGGGGCTCGTTTTTTTAGTCCTAATCCTAATAAGATATCTAGTTATTAACTGTTTTCTTATAATTATCTTTCGGAATATAACTATGTTGCTATAACTATCTTATTGCGACATAATTATTAAAATAATAGTACTGGGTTTTACAAGTTGAACACCTTTTCTTATTGCCCTTTTATGTAAAACATGCGCAACATGTTATCTTTTCCATTTAACACTTACTCCTTTCTCGTTCATATCATTCCTTACACAATCCATGCATATTTTCTTTGGAATTCCTTCACACATATACACATATGCACAAATACAGACACACACACATAATGTTACACTCCACGCACAAGACATACTCATTCCAACATACAATTACACAATGAAAATGATTGTCTTGTAATATTAGATTTGCTTTTGTCTCGACTTTTTAGAGATGGGCGTTAATGATAATTAATAATTAAATATTCACTCACTCTTGATACATAGTCAATCCAAAATTCGTTCTAACTTCATCCATGATTCGTTTAGTCACATTTTCATACGATGCTATTTCTTTTACTAATTCTTCATCCAGTTGACAACTGGAGTCGACCCATGAATTAATAACAACATTTGCATCCACCATTACTAGTGAATTCAAATGTAAAGTAATCATTGCAATTTGAATAGTAATTATTTTAAATAAAATAGCCATAGTGAACTGTGCGGTGGTCGGCTCAATACTAGACTAACGAGGAAGTTATTATCGCCGCTTGAACTTTGATGTCAACATTAGTAAATTCTGCTTGATAATAGCGTGTTGAATGGAAGGTATTGGAGCTATTTATTTTTCAACTCGTTGTGAATTTTAAACCAGTTTAATGACTATGTTTAGCGATAGCATTATTTTTTTTTGCTAGTTGTAATGAAAAAAAAATAGGTCTCCTAAGTAGATAATTTATAGGTTAGTGGATGTAAAACCAGTACAAGTTGGGCTCTTGTTCCATTGACGCTTTGTGGTACAATAGGCCAAGTCAGGTTTAAGCATTATCACTGACGGCTTACTGTACAAAAAATCCTCATGCTGTATTTGCTAAATTTGCAGCTAAAATTTGTTTTTGGCTATGTTATCTTACTTACCTTTATACCATCACGTGCAAAGTTAAGGATAAATGGTTACTAATTCTTGCATAGTTAATTAGTGGTATTATACTTTTTTAATGATAGCCGGCTTTAGAAAAATTTCGGTTGTGTTAAAAGACCATGAGATAAAGTATTTACTTTGTGGAATCTTTTGCGTATGCCCAGAATACTGTCAAATACTCTCAACCTAGCAAAAGCACCCGTTGCAAAAATAGAAGTGTTTGTGCACAGATTTCATATCACGTTCTGTAAAATTTCCTTCGAATCCGCTGTGGACGCGTGACTAAGATGCCGATCGACATTCAATATTATTCTAATATGAGGTCTGAATATCTGCCAAATGACCTTTTATCTGAATTCTGTGAAGAACATTCTATATTTAGAATATCTACCTAGACAATCTTCAATTTAAATAGATACACCCAATTAGACACATTTAAGAATATTGCATTCCTTGAATAAATATTAACCCTCTTCTTTTGTCTCATTTTGCTAAGCTGTATTGTTCTTTTACTTTGTAATACCTTAATCTAAAGAATCTTAATTCAAAAGATTTGAGTATTGTGTATTGATAGACAACGAACATCACAACACACAACTGAACCGCTGTTATAAATCCCATCGTACAGACAGTGACACCAAAAAAATAATTCCTCCCAGCTATGGGCCTGAGTATTGCAAGACTTTACAGCTGAGACAACTAGACGGGGTCGCAGTAGATCGAGGAGAAGACGGCGGGATGCTTTGAATGTATTAACGTAAGCAATTCAATTTTGTCATGTGTGTTTTTTGTTACATTAAAGATTAAAGATTATTCCTTACGAATTGGCAAGAAGAAGCACAAAGTTGAGAAAAGTGGATGAGGGGATGAAATTGCCCAGGAGAAGGCCAATACGCTAAAAGGGTTTTATTTTTTATTTTATTTTATTTGGGAAAACAAACGATTACACATTACAGTATTACACAAAATTACAGCTATAAGATTAATAAATGTATAACCAACGACATTTTCCACATTTTATAAAAACAATTAGTTACAAGATACAATGCGACGTGCGCTTAAGATTCAATATTATGCACACGAAATTACAATATGTGTTTTTATTTAAACCAAATTGGCATGCAAGTTAAAGAACCGATCGATCCTCCAGTGTAAGAGAACGATTAGAATAAAACAAAAACAACACTAAGTCTATTCCAAAACGGTTTCACGAACAAGGCTTTTAAATTTTCCAATTGGTGCAGCAAAGATGTCGATATTTTGAAAGAAATTATTAAATTGACCAGTAATGCGACGTAGGGGTGCTCGTAAGCCCGCGTTCGTACGACTAGAAGAAACAGCAAATAGAGGACGTGCGCGCACCCCACAGTTTATAGTTGTTCTGGGTACTACATATATAATCCTATTAGTGATATCCATACAGTCACATGTGTTATTACATAAGTCATATAAAAACATTGTCTCCAAAATAATACGTCTGGCTTTAAGCTTATGCAGTTTAAACTTATCCAATAGATCACTATAAGAAGCATAAGTACGAAAACAACGGTAATGCATGGCTTTCATAAATTTGCTTTGAACTTTCTCGATTGCGTCTGAGTATTTCCTGTAGAAGGGATTCCACACCGCTACAGCGTACTCTAACTGAGACCTGATCAACGATTTATAAAGGTACAAATATGTATATGGTCGGACAAATTCAGTGGCCGATCTCATAACAAACCCATACATACGGAAAGCATTATTTACAATTTTACTAATATGAACATCAAGGTGTAGTTTGTCGTCTAAAAGAACTCCAAGATCACGTACTAACTTTTCTCTTGTTAAAATTGTATTATTTAAGGAGTATAGATGTATAATTGAATTTTTGTTTTTGGTAAAACTTATACAGCAACATTTAGATATGCTTAGCTGTAATTTATTATTTGAACAATATGCAGAGAATCGGTCCAGATCCTCCTGAAGGAGTAGACAATCTTGCAGATTCCGAATAGGCCTAAAAATTTTTAGATCGTCCGCATAAAGTAATAATTTAGAATTAAGAAAACATTTGCTAATGTCATTGATAAATATGACGAATAAAAGAGGTCCCAAGATAGAGCCTTGTGGCACTCCAGAAGTAACACTCAGAGTACTGGAAATGAAACCATTTATCACAACCCTCTGAGTCTTGTTAGACACGTAGGAAGAAAACCATCTCAGAAGATCCCCACGTATACCATTGAATGCAATCTTACTCATTAGCATCTGATGGTCGACCTTGTCGAAAGCTTTGCAGAAATCTGTGTATATAGTGTCAACTTGAACACGAGAGTCCATGTTGTTGAACAAATAGTCTACAAAAGTCACCAGGTTCGTTGTAGTTGACCTTCTTTTGACGAATCCATGTTGTTGTTGAATGATAATATTGTGCAACAGAGGGTATATTTTATTATGAACCAATCTCTCGAAAACCTTCGACAAAGCCGACAAAATAGATATAGGACGATAATTCTGCACATCATCCTTAGGTCCCGACTTATAAACAGGGGTTATATTTGCAAGTTTCCACGCTTCAGGAAAGCATCCTTGGGAGATGGATAGATTAAATATAATTTGGAGGGGTATACATAGGTTCGCAGATGTATGTTTTATAAAAATTACTGGAAGACCATCCGACCCAGGCCCTTTAGAAGGATCCAGTGCCTTAAGCCCACTAAGTACTTCATCAACAGTAAACTGAATTTCACTTAACAGAGTGCAACTTTTGGAACAGTCCTCAAACGTGGACGGGATATTAGTCGTTGCGGAAGGTTCGTAAACAGATTTAAAGAAGTCTGAAAAAAGATTACAAATGCTTTCTTTTTGTCGCTAGTTGACTGGTTGTTATAATTCACAGTAGATGGAATGCCAGCTGCAGATTTTTTCTTATTAGAAATGTACTTCCAGAAATGCTTGACATTATTCCGAATACCATCCTCAACAGAAATTATATATTTATTATAACAATTCGTGCATTCATCTTGGAATCTAGACCGGTAAAGTGCAAACTGCTCATAATCCGAGACGTTGTGGTACATTTTCCATTTAACCCAAGCCTTTGATTTATTTTTATAAATATGTATAAGAGGTTTTGAAAACCATACAGGAAACTTCGTGGATCTGCAGACAGTCAAAGGTACATATTTTTTAATAATACCAAAGATGGTGTTATAGAATGTATTGACGGATTCGTCAACGGATTGGTTGTTTAGGGTGTCTTTCCAATTTATTTCTTTCAACTCGTTATTAATTTCATCATAATTTGCCTTGTAGTAATTATATTTTTTTATAGTTTTGCGTACCATTGATCTTGGCGGTAAATATAGTGATATGAATACACAGAATGGGGGATGGTGGTTGTCAAGTTGTAATAAGTGATTTGTAGGTGCAGAAATCGAGCAATCATCATTGCTTATGACCAAGTCTAATATCTTCCCGTTAATATTTTTAATCGTATTAAATTGGTAAGCGTTTAAGGTAGACATGAATGCACTCAAGTGACTACACACGGGAGAATTACCTATACAGATCTGTGCAGAAATTGAATTACTGTCCGTGCTGGTAACCCAGTCGACCTCCGGCACGTTATAGTCTCCTAACAAATAAAACTTTTCGATATCGATCTCATCTAGAAGTGTTTGTAAATAGTCAAAATATTCAACATAAATACACTCAGGTGTCCTGGGTGGAATATAAACTGCCACAATCATTTGGAACTTACCTCTAGCTGAGCTCGGTACCTGTTCGATACATGTATGCATAGATAACCGTGGAATCACTTTTACCGAATTCAGGCCCCTCAATATCGCCACGAGAACACCACCTCCGTCTTTCTTATTGGTACCTGCGCGGTCTCGGTCACATCGATATACTTCGTAACGCTCATCAATGAACTCGTTATTAAATATCTCGGGCGTTAACCAAGTCTCAGTAAGAATAATAAGGTCGTAACAATTAGCCAATATGTTCATAAATAGAATATGTAATTTGGTACGGATTCCCTTACAATTTTGAGTTTGATTTTTGAGTTTCCTTAGGTACCACTATGTACTTGGAGGTGATGGACATCGGGAATTATTGAGCCACTGACTTGAAGGTTGAAACCAGCTGGTTTCTAGCTAGAAAATAGATCCATAAATAGCAAAGGAAGACTTTGTTTTTGCGGATGGAAAAACATCAAATAAATTTCCCTGCAATGGGCGGAGCGGGGAGAGTGTCAGACTTGTACTGACTACAACCCACCCATGTTCTTTCTATAACCCGGAACCCCGGCAGGTCGCCACCTGCCGGGGTTCCGGGTTCTGGTAGGCCATTCTGCTTTGCTGACATCTCTTTGAGGCGGGCGTGGAACACTAACGCCCCGTCGACAAGGCCTACACGCCCACGGACGGTGAGCTACCCATTGCTCAACGTATAAATATTTTAGAAATCGAATAGAAGTTCCTCAATTTTGTCAAAAGAAAATCTCACCAGGCATAAGATTGGTTTTATAACAT
This sequence comes from Ochropleura leucogaster, assembly GCA_958449745.1. Taxonomy (NCBI): domain Eukaryota; kingdom Metazoa; phylum Arthropoda; class Insecta; order Lepidoptera; family Noctuidae; genus Ochropleura; species Ochropleura leucogaster. The sequence continues at coordinate 6,017,188 of OY288206.1, forward strand.
TACTAGCTTTCGCCCGCGGCTTCGCCCGCGTTAAATTTGGGGTAACACAGTTCCTCTTGCGCCTTATTGATTTGTAATAGCAACGCTAAGTTTTCCCTTTTCTTCCCTCTTTCTCCCTCACATCCCATTTTTTTTAAATAAAAGCCTATGTATATTAGCCTATGTCCGTCTCCTGGTTCCCAACTATCTCTGTACCAAAATTCATCAAAATCGGTTTAGCCATTAAAGCGTGAAGAGGTAACAAACAAACAAACAAACAAACTTACTTTCGCTTTTATAATATTAGTAAGGAAGCAAGGATTTAATATTTAAGAAAACATAACATTTTATAGTTCAGTTCAGTGACTGGGTAATAATGTCAAGGGCACAACTCGTTTTTGCTAAAATGTTTGACATTTCGATGTTGCTTTTTTTACAACAGTAATTTTATAATCAAGTCTAAGAGAAGATACCTTATGCCAGCCTGCTAAGTATCAAGTATATTATGTAACCTGTCAAGTTAACATTTTAGCAACAGGTGCTATGCATTATTCGCAAATAGGTCGAATTTCTTTGAGTCTGTATTTATTTTTTATGCAATAACGAAAGAGAACTCACCTTGGACTGCCTTGTTGGCAGGGGCGTAGCTACCGCCGTATCTGCCGTATCAATTATACGGGGCCCCCGGGCCACGGGCCCTACCCCCTCACCATTGTCCATAGAGGCAGATTTTAGGAAAACTAAAATCATCATCAGCCAATTCAGCTATAAGTGATTTAATAAATCAGTTTGCCGAAAAAAGGCAAGGAGAGAGACTATTTAAAACTTGATTTTTATTTGTAAAATGGTTGAATTATGTTATGATAAATAAATATTTCTTTTCACAATATTTTTTTTCTTTTGTGAAAAATCTTTACCCCCATATAAGGGCCTCCAAACAATTTTTTTATACGGGGCCCCGACAAGGCACGCTACGCCACTGCTTGTTGGTCCTGTGATCGCAAGCGCAACAACTGATGGGGTTTGATTCCTGGGTCGGGCAAGTTATCCGCCGCAATTGAATTGCATTATTGCACAAAAACATAACAAACTAAATCAGTGCACTTAAAATAACCTCAAAATTAAGCTCACTTTCACCAAACACTCAAACATGATTAATTACCTCGAACCGAGTGAGCACAACATCAAATTGAATTTTATTCAATTTACTCAAACTTCGAGCTCCAGTGGGTCTTAACTCAATTTCTCGTACACGAGTAAGATCGCTAATAAGTAGGCAGGTGTATGGGGTCATTTAGGTTCTGTTTGCAATATGGTACGTAGTTTGGGCACTTAGTCGGATCGTGTTTGTTATTGCACCACACTAGGATTTTCTCCTGTGTCGTCGCGCGTTTATAAACATTTAAACTCACATACACATACAGCCAGACCCTACAACTACCCGTAGGCCATACAAATTTTTGCTCCGTGCGGGAATCGAACCCAAGACACGCAACGCAGCAGTATATCGCTCGGCCACTGAGGCAACCGTGTCATCAAAAACTTGTGAGACAGGTGTCTGTGTAGGTTTTTTTTTATTTTTTTAGGGTTCCGTAACTGAAAGAGAAGAAACGGAGCCCTTATTGGATCACTTTGTTCCTTTATCACGGGAACGCCTTGAGGTATAGAGTTGAAAATTAAAACCTTATGTGGTGAATGATACATTTGTGCTGTGAAAAAATCAACCCTCTAAGTCTACGCAGTCTAAAGATATGGCTATAAAAATAAATAAATATCTTGGGACAACTCACACACGGCTATCTGATCCCAAGCTAAGCAGAGCTTGTGTTATGGTAACCAGACAACTGATATACATACTTATATAATTTATATATACATAAATATTATAGATAAATCACACCCAGACACAGAACAAACAATCATGCTCATTACTCAAAGTTTGTCTTGGGTAGGAATCGAACCCACGACCTCCGGCTCAGCAGTCAGGGCCACTAACCACTAGACCAACAGGCCCGTCAAAAAATGTCTATTTATGTCGCAAGTTTAATATGTGCCTGTCTGCCGGCAGGCAGTGGCCCCGGCAGGCCCCTCTGCTTTGCTGGCTTTGAGGTGCATGTGGAATACCAACGCGCTGCCATCATCATCTTCCTGCCCTTGTCTCATTCTACTTCGGGTCGGGGCAACACGTTTTCTTCTACCAATTTCTGCTGTCAGACGTCACAGCATTACTTAGAGTTAAATGAATTAAACCTATAACCCAAAACGAGTTAGTGCTATTGAAGCCGGTTTTTAAGACTTAAAATAACTATTTACAGATTCTAAATAACAAAAATACGCCACGACTTAATTTAAAATTTATTACCTAATTAAAGTAGTTTTAAGAACTGAGATGAAGAAATATGTAAATTACATGGAAAAATGCTGAAATAAAGTAGGATGAAATAAATTACATATAGTAGGCGCGGGCGTACCCGGTGGCCCAGTGGTCACTATTTCTCAGTAAAATAATAATATAGCCAGAGAAGGCTGGCCTTTTTTGGCCAAAGATTGAAATATTGCCATCTTAAGTGGCTTCCAGCTTATTTGCCATTTTGGCCTTTATCTGCTGCAACTGACAAATTTGTTGACGCCCAACAACTTTTTTCGCAATTCTGATAGTTGTATGAAATATTTTACTACTTCCTTTTTTTTTTGTAAATAATGTACATACGCGAACTTAAGAATCACTTTGAATAAAACCATTAATGAAGAAATGGCAACTAAAGCAACAGAAAGTCAACATCCTCTGATTATAAGCTGCAACTAAAACCATTTTTGCTAACAAAAGGAGCGCAGCATCTCGCGAAGCTTCCTTTGCTCTTAAGAGAGAACTTAATGCTACGGACAAACTGTGTGCTAGATTTTTAACTCAGTGTCAACAGGGTGTTGGCATAGTTTCTATGTTGATTTTATAATTATGGTAGAAAATATGACTTGTGATCAGAATCAGAATGCTTTATTTGTAAACATAGGTCCACTAATAAAAGAGTGTGGGTGTAAGCAATAGTTTATTATGTTTTGCAAAGAGGCGTACAAATATATTTAATCTATACTTTAATGTTATAAAGCTGAAGAGCTTGTTTGTTTGTTTGTTTTAACGCGCTAATCTCAGGGACTACTGGTTAGAATTGAAAAATTCTTTTAGTGTTGGATAGTCCATTTCTTGAGGAAGGCTATAGGCTATATAACATCACGCTACGACCAACAGGTGCTGAGCAGCGTGGGTGAAACCGCGTGGAACAGCTAGTTAGATATATTGCGCGTGGAGATGTCGAGTTGAAATTAAAACCATCCACTCAAGTCTGTGATCTCTTGAAGTTGTGGAAAAATCAAAAAAATCTAAGTCTGCACAGTCAAAAGTTACGGCTGTTTATGTGGCAAGTTTGTACGGAACCCCGTATTGTTGTTTTACAAACATTTTTAATCCTTACTAATATTATAAAAGCGAAAGTGAATTTGTTTGTTTGTTACCTCTTCACGCTTTAATGACACAATAACATTTTTTTGAAAATAGTGGGATGTGAGGGAGAAAGAGGGAAGAAAAGGGAAAAGTTAGCGTTGCTATTACAAATCAATAAGGCGCAAGGGGAACTGTGTTATCCCGAATTTAACGCGAGCGAAGCCACGGGCAAAAGCTAGTATCATTATAATGTCACCTATAGAGTAAGCAGAAAATAATATATAAAAGACGATAAATATCAGAAGAACGTGTATCTTTGTAAAAAAATCTAGTATGCCGCTGTGTCGCCAACGTGCCAGTACTAAATCAAGTCAATGAATATTAAAGGAACACTCTACTATCGTACTAAATGATAAACGAGAAGTTTTTTTTTATAAGAAACGTGACTTTGAAAAGATTTTTGCTCGATTCATCCTTATTACTTTCCTTAACAACCAAAGTTCATGGTTGAATATCATCGTGCATGCTTGATATTACTTACGAATATTTAACTGAAAAACCAAATATTTGATTCAACTGACTTCAGACTTTTACTGAGTAAAACCCACCCATGTTCCTTCTATTGCCTTTTTAAAAAAAATCTGATTGAATACTCGTGCGACGTAAGATAGCTATAAATTGTGTGTTTACCTAGATATTGTAGATATAACACACATTAACAAGTTTAGGTAATTTCACAAACTTTTAACTTAAACAAATATATTAGTCTGAAAACTTCATGAAAGAGGATCAACTTTAATATGAAAGTTATCAAACTTCAGTTTATTTTGGGCTTAATACAAGTAGAGCTGATACGTGTAAACAATGATAAGAACCGAAGTATATTTAAGTTAGATTTCACCGATTTTGTTACATGAACAGGTTTTCACGTACTAGTTCTGCATTAATTTCGTTTTCGTAATCTCAGTTTTAAGCACTTTTTACGTTTCCATGGTAAAGAACGCAATGTTGTCAGAAAAACGAAGTACGTTTAGCATTTGCAACATCCGAAAACCACCTACTGCGACTATCATCAACGAAATTGTTAGCATATGCAAACGCTACCAATTGTCAAATCTGTCTTTATAGTTGCGTCTATGTGTTAAGTTTGAAGTTTGCAAATCTCTTTAGATTATACTTTACTCTTAAATTTTAAACAACTTTATTGTAACGAAATAAAGATTATTGTAATTTGTCAGACTTGTCTGTGACATTAACCTAACTACAACCGTATTGCTACAAGAATAAAGATCATTGTGATGTTAACATTGATGCAAAATCAGAGATCGTTCTTTCTCTTATTTCTTATAACAAAGTTTTCCCCTCACTAGGAATTTCTCCTGTACATGGATACATTTACAAACATAAGACTCACATACACAAACTGCCACACCCGAAGCAACTACCTGTAGGTCATACAAATATTTGTTCCGGGTGGTTATTGAAACCCGCGACACGCAGCGTAGCAGTCGATCGCTCAGCCACTGCGCTAAACGTACCGTCTGTCCCGTGTTAGATAACTAGAGGTAGTGTAACTTCGAATCACGCATGAAATTCGTTCGAAATACGAATCGCTTCATGCTGTGATTGGATGCAATTTCGTTCCTGCGGAATCGTGCGTACGATATTGGATGTTCATGCGACAGATTTACATCTGATCGGGATCCCTTCTGCCCTATATAAATATCCGATTGGTACATGTACTAGTTCTGTATTCTCATCCATGGTAAGGGGGTAATCTATGTTCCAAGCACACCGCTGCGTTCCGATTACCAAACTGAGTGGATTTGTTCCGAAACAAAAACTTTGAGCTCCATTTCGGTAGGGATAGGTGATCAATCTGCGAAGTTTGTTCTTGTTTCAAAGTTGGATGATAGAAAGGTGTATTTGTTGATAAGGTCGGGTGTCAATAGCGGGGCTGTTATGCTCGGAAATTGGAGATGGTTGGCGCAGTTTTAGATTGGTTTTGATACTGTTTGTTCTCGGCCTAAAAGTCTTGATCATAGTAAAATGGTTACGAAGTTACGATAAGCGACAATTCCTCAAATAATTTGATGAGTGCTGCTGTTTTTAACCATTTTTCTATTTCTTTGTCTGGGAAATCATCAAATAACTTCTCCCAGTCTGGGCGGAGCAGGGAGGAGTGTTAGACTTGTATTTACTAAAACCCACCATGTTCCTTCTATTGCCCTTTATGTTCCGAGGCCGCGGTTTTTCTTTCAAACAACTCGCAACCCCGTTAATAGTATGTGTTTGTAAAGCATTTCAACAATGGCGGTGGTATACAATTTATAGTCATTGGATGTACACTTATTTGCCACTGAAATCGATGTCTCTTAATTAATCTAATTTAAATAAAAGAGTACTAGTTAAATATATCAATAAATGTTAACTAGTTTTCGTATTGACAACACAGTTAACATGCAAAATTTTCACTAGGGAGTACAATAGCCCTACAAACGTCCAAATTAAGTGTTTTCACCACTTGTTTACCAATTAACAAAACACTCAGAGTTAATTAAAAACGGTATTGGAACTAACATAAAATGTACTTTACCTAAAATTTCGTCGAATAAAATTGGTCTCCGAGAATTAATAACCCGGACATTTTCCTCTAGGGTAAAGAATGATATTACTAAAAGCCTCAAGCTTACATTAAAAGAATTACAGAGGTAGATTTACATTTTCATTACTGGTAACTCTCGACGCTCGTACGTAGCGACTGCTAATGGCAAATATGCACTTATGAGAATGGCTTTTATTACGAGTTTTGGTTATAAGAATTTTGATTGGATAAGATTTTTTTATGGTTCAGTAACCTAAGCATACCACAATAATTAAAAAATCAAATTCATCATTCATCTGAATCGATTTTTTCACATAGGTTCAGGTTGGTCGTTTTCTATGGAGAAGAAACGGCAAGAAGTTTTATGATTATTCTTTTAAAATCATTAAGATTACAATGTCGTTGTAACAGTACTTAAGAATGAGAAGACAGCGTAGGCGCGACAATACGTCATTGCTTACTTTACAAAACCTTTTTTGTAAAATAAGATAAAAAGTTAACAAAACTTAACAAGCATCTAGGAATCTACAAGGCCACAATGTCAAAACGTTAGCACCTTTGGCAATGTGAATTTTTGATATTTAGCGACCAGGTAAAAAAGAGAGAGATGCATAATATTTGTATCAAATGCCTATAGTATATATCCTTAAATTTATTTATAAGTTAGCTAATTCTTTTATTGTTAAGTTGCAGTCAGTATTAGATTAACTATACAGGTTGATTTAGATTCATTTCGTAAATAGTTTTTATACATCAAAAATGATTTATTACATTAATTTAATCTTATTGGTAACCATATTTTCGAGCCTTTTGGGGTTGAAACTGGGACAGTTTCAGCCCCAAAAGGCTGTTTCAGGGCAGTTTCAAGGGTCCTTGTGCTCACAGCTTTTTTAAAGGATATTTCAAAACGTTTGGTTGACACTTCCCGTGGCCTGAGAGCTGGCTTTTACTTTGGCCTGAAGCTTAGCGTTGCCATACGACGTGGCAATGAGGCCAGTCTCTTGGGGACATTGCCAACTGACAGCGTTGAGGGCAAGTTTTTTGACGCTTTTTTAAATTTATTTATAAGTTAGCTAATTCTTTTATTGTTAAGTTGCAGTCAGTATTAGATTAACTATACAGGTTGATTTAGATTCATTTCGCAAATAAAATTTAATTTCATATCTACATACATACCGAGCCATTTCTGTTTAATTAAAATAAGTCCCTCTTTATTAGCTTTTCTTTAGGTTCCTAACAAAGGTACGCCATTTTAATTTACTTCGCCGCATAAAGACATCTTAGTGAAATGGATCACAACAAAACAAAACGCTTTAAATTAATCCAATTGCTAATTTAATTAAGAAATTACAGAGAACGAACAAAAAACGACCTTCTTGTCGAAGAGACATCTGACGAATGACATTCACAAACGAAGTTAAATAAAAGAGAAGATTAGAAACAGCAAAGACGGATTTAGGGAATCAATAAGGACTATTATTCTTCTATACAATGACTTAGGAGTGACCCTTTAGCCCTTTACCCGATATTGAATCTTGCCGAAGCATTTTAGGAATTTTTCGTTATATTTGGGGGAAACATTCGATAAGAGATACGAGGGTTTTCAATGTAAGGGGCTGCTTCAATGTCAATATATGAGAATTTATGGGAATACTGGGGTCCTAAAATGATGCTATAGAAGAATTATAGTAAAATAGTAACATAAATCACGTTAAAATTCTTAAAATCGTAGTAGATATCTCTTTGACGATTTTAGTTTCGCGGATAAACTTTTTACGAATTCTAACGTTATTCACATTATTAGTATAATTATCGATTTTACTAAAGCGGCAATTTTGAGCCCCTGTAGTACTATGTAGGTATGTAGTACCGGTAAAGCTTGTATGTATTCGCTTCGTTAAGAACGATAAATATTAGCGAATTGCTGTTTTGAAGGGCGGTATAAATAATGTGTTTTTGGTTTCGATTTTTGAAAAACGTCACGGAAAATCATAGATAACTGAATACTTAAATAAATAAATATCTTGCTACAACTCACACACGGCTATCTGATCCCAAGCTAAGCAGAGCTTGTGTTATGGTAACCAGACCACTGATACCTATACATACTTATATAATTTATAAATACATACATAATTAACTAAATCACACCCAGACACAGAACAAACAATCATGCTCATCACACAAAGTTTTTCCTGGGTGGGAATCGAACCTACGACCTCCGGCTCAGCAGTCAGGGCCACTAACCTCTAGACCAACAGGTTTGTCAAGAGAATCTGCCGCATTCAAAACAAGCCTAGTTATATTATTATAAGTTGCCCAAAAAGTACAATCTGACTCAACTTTAACAGATGATTTCTTAAAAAAACAGTAATATTTCTTAAGTACACAAAAATACTCCATTACATTACTAAACAATCTTTATTTTTGCTTTAAAAGAGCGACATAAGCACCTTGAGCCTCGACACCTTCTCAAAAAGTAATTGTAAAAGCATTGAAAACATTTTTATGTCAGCTCAAAGTAAAAGGTTTTTACAAAATAACGTTAAAGACCTGAGGTGCTAGTACGAGCCAGCGTTGAAAATATAACTTAAATACATCGGTTCTAAAATTATAATACTCGTTTCACATAATTAAAGAGAATAAGTTTATTTGGCACTGGCCTAAGTGTACACAAAAATAAAACAAATCTTAAATCCGAACAGAAAAAGTTCAGCAAACTCGGCAACTAGTGTCCGAAACATTATTTTTTTTTATGATTTTATTTATATCTATGAATTTTACTGATTGTGCTTTTTGCAAACAATGAAACTAAAACACTAAAGGAAAATTGTGTTTTCCATTAAAAAATCGTCGTATTTTCGTAAAGCCTACACCGGGCGCTTGTGGTAGGGCCTCATGATGTTTATCTCCGCAATACTTCATAAATTCACTGTCCGGAGTGCTTTTAGGACTATTTTAAGTAGCCATTATGGCACATTTCCAGCGGCGATTTATGAAGGTCAAAAAAACCTCACATTATTTTATGGTCAGCTGTTTTATAGGGCGATATTCGTCTGACAATTTTATGAACGATTTTATGTATTTTCACCCAGGTAAGTTTATATAATGCTACTTAGAAAAAAAAACACGAAGTTACGGACTAGCGCATCGAGGGTTCCGTACAAACTGGCGACAAAAACGGTCATATCTCGTGACTGAAAAAAACCCTATCGAAGTCTACACTTAGATAGGGTTTTTTTTTTCACAGCTCAATGAGACCACATACTTGATACCTTGACCGATTTGTAGTGATTCTAAAAGCAAAATTATCTTTCAAAACTTAAGGTTGAAGTTTGTTTGGCAAAAGTTTCATACTTAGCATATATCTGTTAATGGTTCGATAACAATAAGGTTTCACTTAATTACAAAAGACTATAAATCTGTCAGTAAATAATCTAGAATCCTTTGAATATGGCCTATTTCCTAACCAGTTGGAAAAGGTGTGAACCTTTTTGGTCGGAATTCTGGTCTAGTGAAACTGAAAAGTGATATATTGCAAGGACCTTATGCTTGGACATTTTATTTTAAACTAGTTTCCGCCCGCGACTTCGTTCGCGTGGCGTAATTACTTTGGGCTAACGCTAACTATAACCCGCGTGATGATAGAAAATAATGTATCTTTTTCCGCCTTTTCTCACTCTTTTTTAATACGGTATTACACCCATTTTTAAAAAGTATTTCATTTTGATCCTAGGGTCCTAGTAAACAACCAAAAAAAACAAAAAAAAAATATTCAATCGATAAGTGCCATAAAACTGCATTTCAATTTTACAATTTCTATTTTTGCGCGTAAAATCACAAAAACGCTTGACGCCATGTTACTCTGTGGTCATGACGTCAGTTGGTTATGTAAACAAATGCGCTGTTATTAGTCTTTCTGTTTAGTTGTATTTTTCACTATAGTTTATGGTATTATTATATGGTAGTATTTATTTTTTCCATGGTATTATTACTACTATTTTAATAAAAAATTAAATGTAAAGTTTTATAATACAAAAATATTAATAGTTGCTCAGTTGACAGTTGTCAGTTTTTTGTTTACATAACCTTAAGACGTATAATCATGGCGGACACTGTTTGGCTTTTTAACAACAGACTAAAAAAAGTGAAAACTTTGAAATCAATTTTAAAATTTATTCAGTTATTTTATTAATTAAATTTAACATTTTCCGATTGCTTGTTGCCTAAGCTATCTGAATTGTATATTTTTAGAATTTCTTTTATATGGAGTAAAATACCCTATTAGCCTATGGCCGTCTCCAGGGTCCCAACTATCTCTGTGCCAAAATTCGTCAAAATCGGTTTGGCCGTTTAAGCGTGAAGACATAACAAACAAACAACTCACTTTCGCTTTTATAATATTACTCTGTGGCTAAGTCTCCACTATATTTTAAAAAAAGGAATGAAAAATATTTCAAAGTGTCGTTTGTGTATTTCGATAAAATATAATCGCAGTAAGCATTTACTTTAATAAAAAAATGCTTTCTTCTTAATTGCGCTTAAAGAAATTGAATCCGCCTAGACTTTACCCAATAATGTTGGGGTCGCAATTTAGTCTAACCGGGTGCTGCTGTATACCAGTATTTTAGATGGAGCGACTGCCTATCTAACCTCCACAACCCATTTAGTACTGGGTAATACGATACGCTTAGGTAAGACAGGTTTTCAGACTTTCGGGACACTAAAGACTGTGAAAGATCTACAAATGACGCCGGGACCAACAGGTTAACGTGTTTTCCGAGGCACGGATGAAACTCACTCAATATGTAACGAGTGGTCACCCATCTGCAGATCAACCTTGGCAAGCGCTATTATATACCTAAAGCTCGAACGGCTGCTATTATTTGGCCACCAGTTCCTCACTGAAAGCTCTTTCCTGAATAAAGTTTTATAACTTGCACTTACTATAAAAGATTTCACATTTCATGGTCAAAACCAATAAACAAATGAGGTGCTAAAATTTCATGAGCCCATTTTCTAAGAGGCAACGGCATTTTCATATTCAACCTCCTCGCTTCTACAGTTAATGAGAAAAGTTAAGTTGATCGTTTCAATCAATCTTCTAAATAAATGAATGCAATCCTTTTTATAGCGAGCGTTAAGAAATTGTATTTTTTTTTCGGATTTTTAGATTTGTATCAATTTAGAGTTGCGTCGAACTTAAAATTAGATTTGCATATTTAAAGAACTTTTCAATCAATGTTTGAGTTTATCGAGTGGCTATTAGCGATAAATTAGAAATTTTAATTTATTTTTTTATGAAGAGTAAAGGCTTATCGGGCTGTGCCATAACATAATAGAATAATTAATACAATCGAAAAGGAATCATAAAAAAGATAACACATGAGATAAAGTACAATTACATAACAATAGATAGTTCTATTGTTCGACAAATGAGCCATGTAGCAATAGTTCAGGTACTGCAAACCTCTGCGCGAAAACCCTCAAGATGCCGCTGGATTTGGTCCTTTTTTTGGGGTGGGAAATCATCAAATAACTTCCCCCGCTCTGGAGCTGGGGGAGTGTCAGACTTTTACTGACTAAAACCCACACATGTTCCTTCATGCCCTTTGCGTTCCGGGGCCGCAGTATCTCTTTCGAACAACCCGCAACCCCGGCAGGCGGATTTGGCCTTTAAATATATAGATATGTAAGACTTGCTGGCGGCCGCGGCTTTGTCCGCGTGATGTCGAAAAGAAAACTATCTCTACCATGTGTTACTCGAGACCATAATCTACCTCTGTGCCAAATTTCGATTCAAGATCCGTTCAGATGTTTTGACGTGAAAGAGTAACAAACATCCATACGTCCTCACAAACATTCGCATTTATAATCCTTTTGAATAGGAGTATATATATCTTTAAAGGTCATAAGTTTTTTGCTAATCATAGGAGTCTCACTGCTGAGAAAAGGCATATCGTTCTATACACATTTTACAAGCGCCATCTTGAAGCGTCCAGGTATCCAGGTGTCCTCGTATCCTGGGCTGGCTTTGCCATCGACGACCATCCCCGGGGATAATCTTGATAAAAGTAATGAGGCTTAAGGTATCTACTGTCTACCTGTATCAGTCGAAAATTTGAACTTTTTTTCTCAAGAAAATTCAACATAACATTTAAGTCATGAGATAAGCTCCCACGCAAGAGAAAATAAGATCTTATTCAAAAGCAAATAAAACCTATTTTATTAGACTGTAAATCCGTGGAGTCCCTCTTCAAGTTTAAAAATATTTTAAGTACGAACAACGTCTCTTTCTTATCAAGAAGTTCTTATCAAAAGGAGGGAAAAGAATGGGAATATCTCTCTGTGAAGACCTGATACTATCGTTTATTTGAAGTTTTTACTTAAAGTTGTTTAAGTTGAAATACTTTCTTGCTGATTTACATTATATTTGCGTTCAAAGTGCCTTTTCTTGAGAAAAACAATGTTCTTTTGAAACTTTATCTTAAAGAAATAGTAAGATTTCTTTTTGCAGGTACGGAATGAGAAATTAACAGTCTTGTCTTATTTAAAGTGAACCTATTTAAAATTGGATACACATCGTATGTTTAAAAAATACCTTTACCTACATATTACGGATGAGCTAAATGTCTAAAATATATCATTCGCGCATATTCGGAAACACGAACATTACCATACTCCGTCATACAAGCGCATACTCCGTCTGGTTAAGCTGTATAATTTTATTATCTTCGTTGCGCTTATGGTCGTACCCATATGTACTATATATATTCATATTTATATATTTTTTTTTTAAAACGTTGCCTCACTCTAGACATTTTAACTGTAACGTGGCGGTCACAAACAGCCAGACTCGAAATAACTATCTATAGGCCAAACAAATATTCGTTCTGTGCGGAGATCGAACCTGGAACACGTAGCATAGCACCCAAACTCTTACGCACTGCACCAACCGTGTCGGCAAAAATATACGGCCATACCTATCGCAACAACCAAGAATGATTTCCTATAAAATTTTATGAAACCGCATCTGCATAAAAAATACCTTTTCTATTAAAACAGTTGACCTGGATTACTGTTGTACTCGAGTTATGCTTCAATAGTTATTGGAAAACATTTAACACTTTCCACATGCCGCTCACGTCGCTTTTCAGCTTAATGTGCTAGGCTTCATTTACACCGTAGCGTCGCGCGTCGAGTGATTTGAGCACACGAATAAGCAGAATCATAATACATATATAAAGATTTAAAATAAAAAAATGAATATAAAATGAAGAATATACATAAATAATACATAAATTGTAATCCTACTATATTATTTATATTTTATATAATATTATAAAAATAAAAATAAATATCTTGGGACAACTCACACACGGCTATCTGATCCCAAGCTAAGCAGAGCTTGTGTTATGGTAACCAGACAACTGATATACATACTTATATAATTTATAAATACATACATATTATATATAAATCACACCCAGACACAGAACAAACAATCATGCTCATCACACAAAGTTTGTCCTGGGTGGGAATCGAACCCACGACCTCCAGCTCAGCAGTCAGGGCCACTAACCACTGGACCAACAGGCCCGTCAAATAATAATATAATAAATAATAATAATAATTAATAATAATAATCTGTGGCCCGACTGTCAAAGTGACATGACGTGTTTTCTTCAATACCAATAAATTTTAAATATTTTTACAAATATTTACACCAAAACCGCCTACACCGAAACCACAGCTAGATAAAATAAACCAATAAATAACCATAATAAAGAAAATGAAAACAGAACGAGAGATAAAAAGAAGAAAATGGATTTTAACAATGAATGTTAATACGTCAACATGCTAACAAGACGCCGGGCTCAAGAACTGCAGGCACTCCCACCATCTCCGGGCTCGCCACTCAGCTCCGCCTCGCAGCCGCCGGGATGCGCTACACGTGTGAGCGCCGTGTCGCCGGTCGCTGCAGTTGCGTCGAGCTCGAGTGACGAGTTTTTCTCCCCGCCATCGTCGCCACTACCACCAACACGACAACGACGAGGAAGAGGACGGCCACCAGCGGGCTTGGGATCTAGGGGCCAACAGGCTCCGATCAGGGTCCCCGCTGCCGGTGGAAATGTGTCGCGCATGCGATGGACTTCGTTTATCAACGCGAATGTCATGCGCGCATATTACGGGTCTACAGAGGGGGGAACTAACCTCACTGCGTACCGTGTTAGGATGCTGTCTCTGTTCCAGGGCCTAGAACCAACCATCAACGTTTCGGCCCAACGACTGTCGGATCAGGTGCGGGTCATCCAACGCAATCACTTGTTGGACGATGCTGCGCTTGATAGGCTGCGCTCAGAAGTACTCAACAACCGTATCATCTTGACTACGCCACAAACCGCGTTGCAAGCGACAGCAATTAGTGTGACGCAGCCGCGGTCCAATCCCGCTGTTGTAGAGGAAGATGATAGGGTTGCTACGGTAAGTAGCCAGTGCAACGACCGATTGAGGAGCGCACTGGAGGATGCGCTTCGCGACTATCGATCCACTCCAACCGAACTTAGGCCCCGATTACCACGGTTACCCATGCATAAGAAAAATAGGGCGCTGGTGTGTGCCCTGGACTCGCAGCTCAAGAATTTATTTGAGAGTAGCGAGAATCTCGTTGATACACACTCGATCCTATATTGTGGGGCTGTTGCGGTATGTCGTGTAGCTAACGTAAAATTCAAAAAACAGTGACGTAGCTACTCGGCCAAAACCATCCGTACCAGCCTGGCAGTGCAGGATCGAGCGCCGTATCGACGAGGCCAGGGTACTCATCGGTAAACTAAACTGCTTCAGGGAGGGTAATACAAGACCACGTGTGATGCGTTTTGTGAGACGGGCATTCTCGGGGACTGGAATCAGTCCTCAAGAATATATGTCTCATACCACAGAGCGCATCGACTTCCTGAAGCAGAAAGTTTATGCATGGGCAAACCGTATTCGGCGGTATAAGCGGCGGGTTGATCGGTATTCGCAGAATCGCATGTTCCGGAGCGATGAGAGGTGGGTATACAGAGCTTGGGAGCGACCCGAACAAAGTGTGACTGACGTGTGCCGCCCGGATGATGTAGCCACAAGTTCTTTCTGGCACAGCATCTGGTCGGTGCCTGTCTGTCATACTGAGGCTGACTGGATGCGTGATATCGAGCGAGTGTGTGAAACTATACCAGAGATGGAGCCAATTTTAATTACACCATCAGACATAGCCAGAGCTGTCCGTCCGTTCCCGAACTGGAAATCTCCGGGACCGGATGGACTGCATAACTTTTGGTTAAAATGGCTCAGTAGTTCACACACTCGCCTGGCATCGCAATTTCAGTCATGCCTAGAGTCCGGATCTCTGCCACAGTTCTTAACAACAGGCGTTACCCACCTGCTCTATAAGTCAGGTAGTCCCGCGGAACCCAAGAATTATAGGCCGATCACGTGTTTATCGACGGTCTATAAACTTCTTACGTCCATTTTGAGAATGAAAATTAACAAACACATTGACAGTAACTCTATTATGTCTGTCTCTCAAAATGGATGTAAGAACGGGTCCCGCGGTACTAAGGAGCTACTCCTCATCGACATGGCCATTAGTCAGCAGGTCCGTCGATCCCGCAAGGATTTGTCGACATGTTGGATTGATTATAAGAAGGCCTACGACTCAGTGCCACATACATGGCTCAAGAGGGTGCTGGAGTTGTACAAGATAGATGCAACCCTACGCGCCTTTCTTGAGTCGTGTATGGGACAATGGAGGACGGTACTTCGATATCCAGGATGTCGACAAATCCAAGGGAACGATGAGCCTGTATGGATTAAACGGGGAATATTTCAGGGCGACAGTTTGAGTCCACTTTGGTTCTGTCTAGCCCTGAATCCTCTAAGCACATTGCTGGAGGATTCAGGTCTAGGCTATCGGTTGAGAAAAGGTGGTCAGGTCATATCTCACCTCCTTTACATGGATGATCTGAAACTCTTTGCCCCCAACAAATTGCGACTGATGGAGCTACTGAAAGTAACTGAAACTTTTAGTAACGCCATCAGGATGGAATTTGGTGTGGACAAATGTGCAGTCATGTATGTGAAACGAGGGGAGATTATGGAATCCGAGGGAATTCAACTCTCGGATTCCACACACCTCAGATCCCTTTCCTCATCCGAAAGCTATAAGTATTTGGGTATGTTGGAAGCGTTAGGCATTAACGTGGCTGACATGAAGCAACTGTTGAGGGAGCGTTTCTTTGGTCGCCTGAAGAAGGTATTAAAAAGCCTTCTTTCCGGCGGGAACAAGGTGCGCGCCTTCAACAGTTGGGTCATGCCGGTTTTAATGTACTCTTTCGGCATACTCAAATGGACGCAGACTGAACTCGATGCCCTGGATAGGAGAGTCCGTACATTGCTGACTGCAAATCGGATGCATCACCCACGATCATCGGTGATGAGACTGTACATCCCACGGAAGTGTGGGGGTCGAGGATTTTTAAACGCAAAGACCCTCCACAACCGAGAGCTGTGCAGTCTCAGGGAATATTTCTTGAAAGCCGACGTGGGTATGCACCGAGATGTAGTCGCAGTGGACAAGGGACTCACCCCGTTGTCCATGGCTAAAGAGAATTGGCGCAAACCTGTAGTACTTACTACCGATGACCGCAAGGAAGTATGGCAAGGTAAGGAGCTTCACGGGCGCTTCTACAAGGCTCTTCATGGGCCCGATGTAGATTCTCTGGCGTCCGTGTCCTGGCTACGATTCGGTGACCTATTTGGGGAAACTGAAGGTTTTGTCTGTGCGATTATGGACGAAGTTATGTTGACGAACAACTACCGGAAATATATTATGAAGGATGGGACGGTTGACGTGTGTCGGGCATGCCATCGTCCTGGTGAGTCCATCAGACATATTATTTCTGGTTGTTCTCGTCTAGCTAACAGCGAGTATTTGCATAGACACAACCAAGTAGCCAGGATTATTCATCAGCAACTTGCCTTGAAATATAATCTTGTTGAATCTGAGGTACCGTACTACAAGTATGTGCCCGACCCAGTTCTCGAGAAAGACCATGTCACGCTGTACTGGGATCGGTCTATCATTACTGATAGGACTATTGTCGCCAATAAGCCTGACATAGTGGTGATAGACCGATCAGCGCGCCGCGTAATGATAATCGATGTTACCATCCCACATGACGAAAACCTCGTGAAAGCTGAGAAAGAAAAGCAACTAAAATATCTTGACTTGGCACACGAGGTTGTTGACATGTGGAATGTAAACTCGGCTATCATTGTGCCGATTGTCATAACGGCCAATGGCTTAATTGCCAAGAGCTTCGACGAACATCTGTCGAAGCTCTCCTTAGGTGGTTGGATCAAGGGCCTGATTCAGAAGGCAGTACTCCTCGATACGGCCCGCATTGTGAGGAGGTTCCTGTCTCTGGAGCCCTAACCACCGGTAGCTTGGACCCTGCTCCCGCTACCGGCGGAAACCTATTTTTATATTTTTAAATGTTTTTTTTGTTAAATTTATTTTCTAAGAAATATTTAAAAATGTAATCTTAAGAAGATAGATGAATAAAGAGCATAATAATAATAATAAAAAAAACCGCTGGCAACCCCAAGTGTCATGCATGTCGTTATCTGTTTCCTCACTAAAATAAATCAAACAACCAGTTTTCGGCCTCCAATCATACATAATTTGAGTAAATAACGAAAAAGAATCCTATAGAAATTAAATGTAAAGAGTAAAAAGTTAAAATATAGCTAAAAACCGTTTTTGTTAAAATAAAATGGACCATGGCAGACAAACGTCAACTGTCAGAAAAAAATTTTTGAAAATACCGGATGAAACGATGCTTGATGCTTAAAATATGATAACAAGATCAGCGGCTCGCCGTGATGCACGCCTTCCACCTCCGGGCCCGTCGCTCAGCTCCGCCTCGCCGCCGCCGGAACCCAGCCTCGTCGTGAGCGCTGTGACACAGGCCGTGGCAGTTGCGTCGAGCTCGAGCGACGAGTATTTTTCCCCGCCCACGACGCCACCACCTGCTCGTCGACGGGGAGGACGCCGGCCGCCGGACGGTTTTGGACTTCGAGGCCCACCGGCCTTTGATAGGGTCCCAGCTCCCGGCGGAAGTGTGCAGCGCATGCGATGGACTCAATCCATCAATGAAAACGTCATGCGCTCATACTATGGGGCTACAGAGGGGGGAAACAACCTGACTGCGTACCGGGTTCGGATGCTCTCTCTGTTTCAGGTGCTTGAGCCAGCTGTCAACGTATCGGCACAACGACTGTCGGATCAGGTGCGGGTAATCCAGCGTAATCGTATGTTGGATGATACCGTACTTGATCGCTTGCGAACAGAAATGCAGAGTAGCCAGGTCATTACCTCTTCGTCGCAGGCTGTGGTTCCACCACAGTCCTATCAACTAGTTAGTCACGCTGACGAGGTAAGTAATGACATGGCTACTATTGTAAGTACCCAGTGTAATGAGGAAATGAGGAGTGCTTTGGAGGGTGCGATTCGAGAATATCGGTACATATCGCCCGAACTTAGACCACGCTTACCTCGTTTGCCCATGCATAATAAAAATAGAGCGCTGGTGGCTGTTCTGGATTCGCAGTTGTCAAACTATTTTGAAAACTGCGAAAACCTCACTGATGCTCACTCAATCTTGTATTGTGCGGCTGTAGCAGCGTGTCGTGTAGCTCACGTTAAATTTCCTGATGACAGAGCTACACGACCAAAACCAGCTGTTCCATTCTGGCAGTGCAGGATTGAGCGGCGTATTGGTGTGGCCAGAGCACTCATCGGCAAACTAATCAGTTTCAGGGAGGGCAACACTCGACCTCGAGTGATGCGCTTTGTGAGGCGGGCATTTGCAGGGACTGACATAAGTCCTCCAGACTATATGTCCCGCATCACAGAGCGCATCGACTTCCTGAAACAGAAAGTATATGCATGGGCAAACCGTATTCGTAGGTATAAGCGGCGGGTGGAACGATACACTTTGAATCGCACATTCCAAAGTGATGAAAGGTGGGTGTATAGAGCATGGGAGCGACCGGACCAAGGTGTGTCTGACACGCACCTACCGGATGATGACGCCATGTGTTTGTTTTGGCGCAACATCTGGTCGGTGCCTGTCAGTCATACCGAAGGTGAATGGACTCGGGAAGTCGAACGAGAGTGTGACCTCATACCAGAAATGGGGGCCTTAACAATCAGCCCCCAAGATGTAGCTTGTGCTGTCCGTCCGTTGCCTAATTGGAAATCTCCAGGGCCGGACGGACTGCACAACTTCTGGATAAAGAGTATTCAGAGGTCGCACGCTTGTTTGGCAACCCTATTCCAGACAGCCTTAGAGTCAAGGTCGCTACCCAAGTTTCTGACAACTGGTATAACCCACCTGCTCCATAAATCGGGTAGTACGGCGGAACCCAAAAATTTTAGACCAATTACGTGTCTTCCGACACTTTATAAAGTTCTTACATCCATTTTGAGAGCTAAAATCACTAAACACATTGATGACAATTCTATCATGTCTGCTTCTTAAAATGGATGTAAGAACGGGTCCCGCGGTACTAAGGAGCTGCTCCTCATTGATATGGCCATTAGTCAACAGGTTCGCCGTTCCCGAAGGCATCTGTCGACATGCTGGATAGACTATAAGAAGGCCTATGACTCCGTGCCACATACATGGCTCATGAGGGTGCTAGAATTGTATAAAGTTGATGCAACTCTGCGCACCTTCCTGATCTCGTGTATGAGGCAATGGAGTACAGTCCTTCGCTATCCAGGATGCCGGCAGATTCGGAGGAATAGTGAACCGATAAGGATAGAGCGAGGTATATTCCAGGGCGATAGTTTGAGTCCACTTTGGTTCTGCTTAGCCTTGAATCCTCTAAGCACGTTGCTGGAGAATTCAGGTCTGGGCTATCGATTGAGGAGAGGTGGTCAGGTTATATCTCACCTCCTTTACATGGATGACCTGAAACTCTTTGCCCCCAACGATTTGCAGCTGATGGAACTACTGAAGGTAACTGAAACTTTCAGTAGCGCCATCAGGATGGAATTTGGTGTGGACAAATGTGCGGTCATGCATGTAAAGCGAGGGGAAATTGTGGAATCTGTGGGAACCCAGCTCTCAGATTCCATAAACCTTAGATCCCTCTCAGCAACCGAAACCTACAAGTATTTGGGGATGTCGGAAGCGCTGGGCATCAATGTTGCTGACATGAAGCAATCGTTGAAGGAACGCTTCTTTGGCCGCCTGAGAAAAGTATTTAATAGTCTTTTATCAGGCGGAAACAAGGTGCGTGCTTTTAACGGTTGGGTCATGCCGGTTTTGATGTACTCTTTCGGCATACTCAAATGGACTCAAACAGAACTGGACGCCCTAGATAGGAAGGTCCGTACATTGTTAACGGCATTTCGTATGCATCACCCACGTTCTTCGGTTATGAGACTGTATATCCCGCGGAGTTGTGGAGGTCGAGGTTTTTTAAACGCCAAGACTCTCCACAATCGCGAGATATGCAGCCTCAGGGAATATTTCCTAGAAACCGACGTGGGAATGCATCGGGATGTGGTTGCAGTGGACAAAGGCCTCACCCCGCTCTCCTTGGCTAAAGAGAACTGGTGCAAACCTGTAGTGCTTGACACTAACGACCGCAGGGAGGTATGGCAGAGTAAAGAGCTTCACGGACGCTTTTTCCGGGCCCTACATGGACCCGATGTAGATCATTCAGCGTCCGTAGCCTGGCTACGTTCCGGGGATCTCTTTGGAGAAACTGAAGGTTTTGTCTGTGCAATTATGGATGAAGTTATGATGACAAATAACTACCGGAGATTTATTGTGAAGGACGGCACGGTTGACATATGTCGGGCATGCCACCGTCCGGGTGAATCAATTCGACACATTATCTCCGGTTGTTCTCGTCTAGCTAACGGAGAGTACTTGCATAGACACAACCTTGTACCCAGGATTATCCATCAGCAACTTGCTCTAAAATACAATCTTGTGGAATCGGAAGTGCCGTACTACAGGTATGAGCCCGACCCAGTTCTTGAACATGGCAATATCACATTGTACTGGGATCGATCCATCATCACTGACAGGACTATTGTTGCCAACAAGCCTGATATAGTGGTGGTGGATCGATCAGAGCGGCGCGCAATGATTGTTGACATAACAGTCCCGCATGATGAGAACCTCGTGAAAGCCGAGAAAGATAAACAAATGAAGTATATTGACTTGGCTCGCGAGGTTGTCGACATGTGGGATGTGGACTCAGCGATCATTGTGCCGATAGTCGTATCTGCCAATGGCTTAATTGCCAAGAGCCTCGACCAATACCTAAGAAGGCTCTCGTTAGGCAGCTGGATCAAGGGCTTGATACAGAAAGCGGTACTCCTGGACACGGCTCGTATTGTTAGGAGGTTCCTTTCTCTGGAGCCCTGACCGCCGGTAGCTTGGACCCTGTTCCCGATACCGGTGGGCTACTATTTTTATATTTTTAAATGTTTTTTATTTTTATTATTTTAAGAAATATTTAAAAATGTAATTTTATGTTAAAAAATAAATAAATGTACGAAAAAAATAATAATAATATTATAAATGCGAATGTTTGTGAGGATAGATGGATGTATGGATGTTTATTACTCTTTCACGTCAAAACAGATGAAAGGATCTTGATGAAATTTGGCACAGAGGTAGATTATAGCCTAGAATAAACACATGCAATTTTTTTTTCGATATTACGCGAGCGAAGCCGCAGGCGCCAGCTAGTTTATGCATATAAAACTTCTTCTTGAATCACTCGATGAACTATTGAAAACTGCATTAAGCTTTGGCCAATGGAAAGCTCTTGTGTCATAACTACCTATTTAGAAATGTCTTTAATAGGGCTTTGAGCACTTGAACCCTTAGTAACAATTAAAAATAAACAAAATATTTGACAAGTTATTTCGTTCGTATAATACCGCTGTTATGTTTAGAGTTGTGCTGCCGTATTTCGGTGTGAGAGTCACCGATATAATCCGTTCCGAAGTTGCGAGGGATAGCGGTAATGGCATTGCTTATTATTTGGCGACCCTCGCCCCGGAAGGACACCACTCTATCACAACTTTTCACTTTCATGACTTTTTCTAGTTATTCCTGACGTAAGTATGTTAGATGTTATTATTTCTGAAGTGCATTTTTCGTCTGAGTTATGTGAAAGTCTTAACTTTGAACGAATCCACTTAATATATTAAACCTAACACCATGAAAAACTATTTGCGCACAAGCAGTTAAAAATTGGGTTAGAAATGCTTCGACCGTAACCTTTTTTGGAAATTCTAAATAATTAATTCGAAATTATAAATAGGATAAAAACAAAGTTAATTTTGAAACTAAAAAATCCTGTCAAAGATAACTAATAGAATAGAATAGAATAGAATAGAATGTACTTTATTGCACACCAAAAATTGAAAAAAAAAACAAACTGTTTTATAAAAAAAATGCTAAAACTATGGTTACAATGGCGGTCTTATCGCTAATAAACATTTTCTAAATATGAGCTGTTTACTTGACCTCTGCCTATCCATTCAGGGATCACAAGCGTGTTGTTATATTACCATAAATCATCCTAAAACTTGTAAGCCATCTCCGAGCAAGTCTATCTAAGTTTTCGCACAAAAAAGGGCTCAGAAACTTTGAACTTTGCCTAAATCAATTACAGGATACACGAGTCGGTAGTTTTAGGATCCTAAACAAATGCCTGTCGAAAGAGAAGTTCAAAATTGATTGATGTTAAAAACTCGTTATCTTAAACTTTTTTTTATTAGGTTATTCTTATTAGGTTACTAGCTTGCGCCCGCGGCTTCGCCCGCGTTAAATTTGGGGTAACACAGTTTCATTGCGCCTTGTTGATTTGTAATAGCAACGCTAAGTTTTCCCTTTTCTTCTCCCTCACATCCCACTTTTTTTGAATAAAAAATAGCCTATGTCCGTCTCCTGGTTCCCAACCCAAATTCATCACAATCGGTTCAGCCATTAAAGCGTGAAGAGGTAACAAACAAACAAACTCACTTTCGCTTTTATAATATTATTAGTAAGAAAGTAAGAATTGTGATTCTCATTGCAGATTTTATGATAATTTCCTTTACTCGCGTTGTTATGAATATCGGACAGACACTCGAAACTATATTATATATCAATAGAAACAAACATATAATTGACTGTTAAAATTGGAACAGAAGCTATAGAAGAACTTAGGGTTCCGCACCTAAAAAAGAAAAAACGGAACCATTATTTGATCACTTTGTTGTGACAGCAAAGTAGAAAAAGTTGGGGTAAAGGGACTTGACAGACGTCAAGGTCCTTAACCTCTGTGTGGTTTATGGACTGTATATCTGAAATAAATGAGTTAATGAGTAACGAGTAAAACCATATATTTAAGTCGGTAATCTTTTAGAGTTGTGGGAAATTATATATGAATATAATAACTCACTCACACTCATGTAATGAGTGGTTGTTAGAGAAATGCTATTGTAACTTAAATGATTTTTTTAATGACAAGAATGACTTTACAAAAACTTTTTAATGATTATAACCCAATGGTGACATAATAAAATGTATTAATTAATTAATTATCTAATGAAATTATGAAATTGACTAGAAATGAAAATGTATGAATGCCAATCAATATAGTATCTTAAAATAATTAGGAGTAAAGTGTGTGACATAGTATTTTTCAATCGCAATCTGTATTAAGTAGTATAAATTAATTTTAAATGACATACCCAATATTTGTATACCTAGTAATGGTGAAACATGTTGAACTTTCCATTATTGTATGTACCATCCTCAACACCATGTTTTTGACAAATAAATTACTTTGACTTTGAAAATCAACCCTCTAAGTATGCACAGTCATAAATTATGGCCGTTTTTTCACAATTAGATGTATTTTTCAGATATACAGTATACATTTTGTTATTCTGTAACAGTTCACCATTTGATAGACGTTTCGTCAATTGCAAGTCATCTAAATCAACTTATATATTTACATATTGAATTTCACGTGTGTTTGTGTGTTCAAGATTTAACAGCGCGTAGAGGAGCCTGCCAGGGCCACCACCTGCCAGGGTTGCGGGTTGTTCGAAAGAGATACCGCGGCTCCGGAACATAAAGGGCAATAGAAGGAACATGGGTGGGTTTTAGTCAGTACAAGTCTGATACTCCTCCCTGCTCCGACCAGAGCGGAGGAAGTTTTTGATACCCTTCGCAAATAAGAGACCTAACAGCATCATAATTCTTATATTTATGTAATGTTGACACTGTCAGCTCTGGAACTGCGTTAAGATATGCGTTCAGTTTCAGTGGTGAAATCAGTTTTTAAATTTGGAAACCCTTTTATACTTGACACAAACCAAGACCTCGAGTATCGAGAAATACACATAACAAGTTCACTGAAACAGTTTTTTAAATTACACCTAGCATTATTCCTAATCAGACATGCAAATTCCACTTTGTTTGTTCAGCTGAGGCTTAGCGTTATTTGTGCTAAGGGTTAGAGCACACTGTTGACTGTTTCGCCCCGTTCACGAGTAAGGCAAGGCAGCTTCCTGTTTCACTTGCGACACGCGTTTCTCAATGGATTTCTTTCCGTGAGTGCCGTCGCTTCGCCGCGAGGTGATTTATTTATTTATCGTCCTTACAACTATCCTTAAATGTCTTAACCTAATGCAACACTGAAGCTATTAACTAATAAAAATAAATATAAAAATATGGAATGTGGTGATGCTAAGGCCATATCCGCGGGATGCAGCGAACCATTTTAGTGAGAATGAGTTAGTGAGGGTGAATGTGAGTGAGCGTGAGCGAGGTGGAGCTGGACGTCCTGTATAGCTCCATCTCTTTCGCTTGTCAAAGTGATTCACCGAATACCGCCAATGTGGCCTTACATAGATAATTTATTTGTTTTACGCCTGGGCGTGTATCCTATGGCTAAGGGGTTAACTATGTCGTGCTAACAAAAAGGTCTTTGCTTTCCGTATTAGAAGTTTTTGTTGTAAAGTTTAAATGTCATTCTTGTCTGTGGGTGGCGTAGTAATGAGACGTTTTGTTACGTTCATGCAATGATTTAAATCGTTACATGTGTCCTTGATATGTTTGGGTCTCGTAAATATACTGAGAAGACTGAGTTTGCATAATCCTCATCGCATGGAAAAGTTGATACGATTTAAATGCAGGTTAATTAACCGATTATATGTTCTATCAGAATGCCAAAATATACTTGCAAATATGAACTTAAAGAGGGCGAAATATGCACAGTCAATATTACACTTATAATTTGAATTTATGTTTATTTACACATTTTTAAGTGGGCGTGTATTTGGGTGTCACTATTCATAAAATAAAACAATAAAAGTCAAATCAAAATCGTTGTACATTTATGTACTTACCAAACTGCGTAACAGTTATATCACAGCAGATATGCAACAGTTTATATATATTTCACGTTTTCATACTATTTGGTTCATGAAATTTTACTGTATGTACTACAAAAACTTTATGAAGTTCCAGTTAAAAGTAAAATCTCTTTAAGTAACTGCCAGGAAAATCACTTTATGAATGAAAAAACAGTTTCAGCGATGGTCAAAGAAAACAGCTTTTGAAATTTTGCTTAAGTGCTCTACATTTTTAAACCTTTTAAACATACTAAAGTGAATGAAAATCTTAAAAATTAAATTACAGTACTTGAAGTGGAACTTATGTTTGTTCACCTGACTGGTAAATTTTACGTATACAAACAATCAGTACGTTTTTGTATAAACAGGGGGATATCGAGCTAAACCTTAAAAAAGTACTTAATTTAAAAAACTAACAATGTATGTAGGTACACACGACGGCAGGTCAACCAATTCTAAACTTTTATAATCTGCTACCCTACCATGACATGACAATGAGGGAAAGAGATGGTGCTAGACATCCTGTATAACTCTGTCTCTTTTCCTCAGTGGAATAAGTGCTGCTTTAAAACCTCATGGTAGGCCTTCTGATCTCCCTACTACGGATCGCTAAAATGGTTTTGGTTGATGTGATGTGCCGTCGTGTGTACATTTATAATATTTAAAAACCGGCTAGGAACGAGTCAAACTTGCTCACCGATGGTTCCGTACAAACTTAAACAACTTTCACAGCACAAAAGGATCACAAATTTGAGTGTATGGCTTTAATTTCAACTTGATAAACGGAACCCATATTGGAATAAGTGAAAAACTCCATAAATGATTCAATAAAAACACTTATATTGCAAATCACACATTATAAGCTTTTAAACAATTAGATATGCATAATACATCATAGAACAATATCATATTACCTTAGGTTTTATTGACACACTTCACAACTTATTTTAAAAGATGTTCACAAAGAGAATCTCCGAACGACTGACTATCTAGCCGGGCTGTTAAAGTTCGTTATTTTCAATTACCGCCATTTCAATAGTGAAATGGGCGCGTTCCTGTGATTGGTTGGTTTTGAATCTTTTGAGTGTTGCCAATTAATAAAATAGTGGTATAGTTGCATGTTAATAAACCGAAAACATATCAAATTTATTATAGACGCTAACACAATTGAACAAACTAACAACAAACTATAAAAGGCCTTAAACGCTCCTCCTTAACGATGTCAGCGGTTGTTAATGTGCCCAAGAGACTGGCCGCGTTGCCAGGTTTGTGTGGCCACAATAAACTTCTGGCCAAGGTAAAATACAGGGTTATTAAAAACGTCAACTAGGTGTTTTGAAATTTCCTTGATATTTAGAAATACCCCGGAGCCAGAGTTTCAATCCCAATCGGCTCGAAAATATAACTACCACCGAGTTTTTCTTTCAACATAATTATGAAGGTTGAATCACAAAAATCATTTTTATTTTTTGTTATGTTCCTATAGCCTATCCTGGTCGAAAATAAAGTGTCTTGCGAGCCACCCATTGAGGTTGTTTGAAAGCAATATCATATTTAATTTGACCTTGAATAAATAAAAAGAACAACGTGACAACGTATCTCTAAAAGATTTATAGGTCAACCGAGTTAAAATTATCTTTGTTATAACATCGGATAGAAAACCTTGGTCAAATAGATTCTGGTGAGATTCCATGAAGCGTAAGAAGCAGGTCAAGTGGGAAAATAATCTGATGAGATGGAACGTCGCCAGTGGGCAATGTACTGACAAAGGCTAGACTGATGTTACAGCTTTATGATGCACCTTTATTTTTCTTGGTACAGTCAGCATAGGCGATAAGTAACCAGGATCGTCAGATAAAGTTGATTTCTTTTTAGATATCCATGAATGTTTTGAAATAAATTAAAATATATTTAATAGAAAATAAACAGATCATTAAATTTTTAGTTGATAACGTCTATTACCTTCTTAGAAAACATTTACTATATCTAACGAGCCTGGTAACTTATGTATGGTTACTGACAGTACAATGGAAAGAATGGACATAAACGTAATAAAAAAACGTTACGTTTACCTACTTATTATTTTTGTTTTTATAACCTTGCAGAACAGGTGTCAGAGTTTTAATGCCGTCCATGTAGCTTAGCCCACTGAAACAATTTGAAGAAAGAATTTGACTCAAAATTATATCAGTAGTTTCGAAGATTACCCCACCCCTTTTTTGCGGATTGGAAATTATTAAAATAGCTTTCTCTGCTCTGCGTGGAGTGGGGGGACTGTCAAACTTTTACTTTTAAAGTCGACTAAATTTTAATAAGGAACATGTAAGCATGTTTCTTATTTTGCCCTTTGTGTTCCAGGGTTTTCTTCTCGAACAACCCGCAACCCCCGCAGAGCTCCACAACCCTAGCATGGCAGATTATCCCTTACAGCAAAATAAACACAGTTGAGACACAATCCTCAAGAAATGAGCAGTGAGAAGCAAATCGATTATTCTTCAGTATGACTATTCCGAAGCTCCGAAAGGAACCAATCGAGCAATATTGCTTCGTATCAATCCCTTATATTGCGGATTAAACCTCTTACATATTGCCAGATGAGCAGTATTTACGAATCGGCATTCCTGATTGGATTCCTTTAGAAGTTGGGTAGGTAATTTGTGGTTCCTTTACTAAGGAGTAAAGGAACCACAAATTACCTACCCAACTTCTTCTTCTGTAGTTACATTTTGCGGAAATGATTTTATAACCCTTGACGTGATTATTGCTGAACTAGCTGGAGCCCGTGGCTTAGCCCGCGTGATATAAAAAAAAAAGAGTCCTGTGTATTATTCCAGACTATAATCTGCCTCTGTGCCAAATTTCATCAAGATCTTTTAAGCAGTTTTGACGTGAAAGAGTAACAAACATCCAGACTGGATGTTTGTTACTATTTTCTACTCTTAAATCCATACATCCATTCTCACAAACATCCGCATATATTCGGGGTAACACAGTTCCCCTTGCGCCTTATTGATTTGTAATAGCAACGCTAAGTTTTCCCTTTTCTTCCCTCTTTCTCCCTCACATCCCACTTTTTTTAAATAAAAGTTAGCCTATGTCCGTCTCCTGGTTCCCAACTATCTATGTACCAAAATTCATCACAATCGGTTTAGCCATTAAAGCGAAGAGGTAACAAACAAACAAACAAACTCACTTTCGCTTTTATAATATTAAGTAAGGATTAGTAGGATGTAACAAACAAGCGCAAATTGTTACGCAGTTTGGTAGGCTTACTAAATGTGTAACAATTCTGGTCCAAAATAAATAATTTGTTTATTATGTCACAGGAGAGTGGTTATTCTGAAATGTTGCTCAAGTGATTGTTACATCGAAATAGCGCTGAAGTGCAATCGAACTTGTCCAACACAAGACAAGTTTGATTGCACTTAACCCCGTTATGCATAATTGATCATTCTGGAATAACTACACTATAACAGGGTTAGCATTTAATACAAATCGCACGTTATGCCAATACTGTCACAGTCACAAATTATGCAAAAGAGCTATTTTATATGGGAAACATTAGGTAAGTGATTTATATTATAAGGTTGTATTATTTTTTCAGGAATACTGTTTCTAAAATATAATTGAAAAGAATCTTTACTTAATATTATAAAAACGAAAGTGAGTTTGTTTGTTTGTTACCTCTTCACGCTTTAATGGCAAACCGATTTTGATGAATTTTGGTACAGAGATAATTGGGAACCAGGAGACGGACATAGGTTAATTTCGAGGGAAGAAAAGGGAAAACTTAGCGTTGCTATTACAAATCAATCAGGCGCAAGAGCAAAAATTGCAGGTCTGCTTGGTGTGGTATACCGAATTTAACGCGAGCGAAGCCGCGAGGAAAGCTAGTTAATTATAATAAAATGTTTTTTTTTCATTGTTCGTGGTTGTAGGAATGAAGAGCGAGGGGGGTTTCGTTTGGTGTCGATAGGTTAATAGCGCCCTCTAGATCAACGACTATAAATTAAAATATTGCGCAATCTGTAAGTACTGTGCTCAGCAACCAGATGGCGTTAAAACATTTTTTTGATTTATTTCGCTTAGTGACGGCATTGGTGTAAAGTAGCAAATTGTGAATTGAAACTACATATTTGTAACATTTGAAACGGAATATTTCATTTTTTATTCGTGGCGTGTGCGACTGGGCGAGAATTTAAAAAAAATCGACTCAAAATAAATAGAAAAAAAGATTAATATCTTTTTTCAAATTGTTTAAAAATGTTAGCGATATATATAAATACTTAGCAGCTTACAGCGAGAAATGTATACATTTTAAACTGACATGTCAGTTTAAAAAGTAAATACTATTCTCAAACAAAGATTAGTCCTTCTAAAACTTTTTATATTTTGAAATCCTGTAACACTAACTTGATTTTATATATAAAGTTAGTGTTACATATATTTTATTATTTATCATAGAATAGACGGATATATAAAATAAAATGCTAGTTCAAATTCTAGAAGTATTCATCCCCAGAGGTTTTCCAAACAGTTCGCACCAGTTCGTAGCAACAAATGCGCAACATTTTTACATCAGCTAGGGAGCTGCATATTTTACGATGGGTCAAGAGGCTTAATATAAAGCACTTTTCCGGTAGATAAAACACAAACCAACGTGTCCATTGTAAAAACTATAAAATAAAGGCAAACTAATGGAACGGATCCATTGTTTAATCAAAGGGTTTTAAGCTTTTCCAATTAAGTAAGCAATTTACTAGGACAGGTTTGGTTTAGTGACGAGAAAATGAGTTTGATGCTGGATTTTTAATTAAATTGATCGTTGGCGTTGGCTGTTTCGTGGGCGTTTCAAATGTCAGCTATTAACGGCAATTTAGGGAAATTGTGTTTATTCGTAGATGAAATAAAAAGAGTATCTATGGGTAGGTATGTTATGATTGTAGCGAAAATTCTGTAGTTTCCGTCTGTCCTCATGGGGACAAGGCGTGAGTTTATGTATGTTTATCCAGATACTTTTTATTCATACAAAGTTACAGATTATTAAATGTATAAGTTTCGGAATATACGTAAACAAACTTGAACTTTTGGACTATCTATACATTTAAAGTAGTGATTAATAAACAAAACAAAAACATCAAAATTGTAAAATAAAGGTATTACTTCTTTTAACTACCCAATATTCGGCATCAACAACAGAGACATACCAAAATAGAGCAGGGGCCTAAGTCTGCTATTACAATAGTGTCACAATGGTCGATCACTGATCGCATAATGGTTGATATTGACAAGTTTGGTAATCTACTAATACACTGTCGTCATTATGACATTCCACTGGTCAGTCACTGACAGTCCATTGAAAGAAATTGCTTATAATGGTAATCTCGTACATAATGACAAACGAATGACTGACGCTTGCGGTAATCTGCTAAAATTTTGACAGTTCGTTTGATCATTGATCTACCATTACAAAGTCATTGTGCAGTCATTGCTTTTATTAGCTCGGTTTGACAAAAAGTGTTTGCTATCCATCGTGTTTGTGGAGTATTGATTGGAGAAATATGTTCACGACGAGCTAAAGAATATTTATTAAAGATATTCATGCCCTATAAAGTGGATTTACATGTCCGAAAACCACATTTTTCATGATTTTTAGCGTCGACCTACACTGCCATCAAAATTGCGATGATCGCAATTTACAGTCTTGGACTTTACAAGCGTCTTGCTCAATAACTTAAGAACTTCTAATGACGTTTACATAAGAGTTTTTAATTCTATTTTCTTAATTGATGCACACCCATATTATTTTTTAACCAGAAAATAAAATATTTATAAAAATAATGAGGTGGTGGTGTGACTTAAATATTCGACCCCTTTCAGGGCCAGTACAGTACCGAGCCAGCGGAGGTTTGAATGTCAAGTACCTGAAGGGGTCTGTATATAAAATGTACTCTGTGGTCTGTACAGAACTATATGGTTAACGTTAGTTGCTTACTGACGTTAATATCACATTTGACTGTGACAGCTAAAACATTATTGAGTTGTTTTACAGAAATTGTGTTACTCATAAAGACTGATGCCAAGCCGTCATAGTGACTTAAGGCCCTGAGTGGCCACAGGCAATATTGAATGTTGATATTAGTATGCCCCCCAAATAATATAGTAATAAAAGAAAATTAATTGAAAATTATTGAAAAACATTGGAGTTTCCAAACTATAAGGTTATTTTTATGTGCCCTACACAAGTATTGAAAACTCTTCCTACATAAAATATAAAAGCTAAATATACTATTTCTATATTACAGATAGTTGAAAATAAAACAATAATAATGTAATAATAGAAAACATTTAATTCATCATAAACTAAAACATTGTCAAAAATTGTGTATCACACAGACAGGCTGCAAAAAAAAATTATATAATGTTAGCCTTTTAACATTTTAGAGCAATCTTACTGCATTCAATAGGATTCTAAAAATAGTATAGTTTGTTATCTTAACCTGGTTGTGGTGCAATTTGATATGCAATCACATTCCTTATTTGGTTTACCGTTGTGGTATATCAATGTTCAGCAAATATGCCGCTTGCCTTAGAAGAGAGGTGCCACAGCTAATAGAGATATGAATGTGGACAACAAAAACAAAATGTGGACTGTTGGTGTTGAGTGTTGACTTGTTCCCTGACTGATTTTATTCCTGCTTTGGTCCAACATGCATGGCACACCAAACTATCACTGTCTTGTAACGGACTGGAAAAGAAAAAACAATATTATGTATTTATTTGCAAGGTTTCGTAGTTTGAATCATATTTGCATATTATCATTACAGTTGTAGACTTGTTATAGTTAAGTACCTGTTGATGTCCACAGTCCAACCCATGTTTTTACGAGAGATCAAACTTCGACAATTTCCAACAGGTGTCTTCGCAATCTTGATATGTTAAAAATTACAATTTATTTACACAGCGTGCATATGCACTTGCAACAGTTCGCAGTGAAGAACTCGAATCAGATTGTATGCCGGGTCTTCGATAGGTGCTGACATCAAATCCATGTTATCGTGGGAGTTGTCATTATCAGCAAGAGCGGAATCCATATTCAAGCCGTGGTCGTCAGGTATAGGAGAATCACCAGAGTCAGTATTCATGATCAAAAACGGCGATTTTAATAGAAAGCGAAGCTCACTGTGATGCAAATGTAAACAAAGCTATGAAATGACATTTCTAATATTGTCAACTGACAAATTTCAGTGTTGGATTTGTTAGGATGCATTATGTAGATCATTTTAAAATCATCATTTTATATTTTTTAAGTTGACTAAACGTGTTAACATAAAATGCATCGGGACAGGAAAAATATATTAAATAAAATCTGGCTTGAATAAACGTTTAAAATGTTGTAGTAGTTTTTCGAAAATCATTTCTACCAACGGGTTTTATAATAATGGCAATACTACAATGTCATTCTGCTACGATTCCATTACGAGACCACTGGCCGACCAATGATCGACCATTGTAATTTAGCAGATTACGAACTTTTAGCACAATGACAGTGGGATCGTGTTGGAATGACAAAGTTATATAAAATAGCAGACTTGAGGCCCAGGTTTATCACAATTTAACAAAAATATAAATGAATTGATATCCTATCAAACGGGTGAACTCGAGGTTACAATTGAATCAAGAAAACCCCGCTTCTGATAAAACACGGAACTCGGAAGCATATTAGAATTTCTATCTTTTCTGCCCTGATCTAATTTTTACGTCAAGATAGATGTTCTACGTGCTGCAAGACGACGTTTAACAAACGAAGTCGATTTTCTGAAATAAGTTTCTCGATTCGGGACAATCGTGTTTCGTGAAATCGTGATAAACCTCCGGCCTGAGAAAACGGGCCGTTCTTTTGGACGGTCCATTGGGCCGTCGGTCCACAACTCCACAATGCGATCGCCGAGTGGCTACTTTGATTGCATTGCGGCCGCTATCGAGCCCTGAATTTTTATTGAAATTGTTGTGGAGAAATGCGGGATTTTGTCTGAATCCCAGGCTGCTTTATTTTTGTGGATCGTCTGCTGGCTGTGATTGATTTTATTGAATTGGTATTCTATTTATGTACGGCTCAAATGTGGAGCCTGTTCATTTTCATTTGCCAATGTTACTACTTTTTGTTTGATTGATTTATAATACCCGAACCTATGCCCTCTTATTAAAATTTCAAGACCTAACCCCCGAATAAATTAAATTTAACAGAGACTCAGAAGTGACGTTTGACCATACAAAATCGAAAGTTTAAGAGCTGCTCAAATGTTAAGCAGCCCTCACATTTTGAGTGACGTTTCAGTATTCGGGGGTTAGTCCTTCTTTATTATTAGTTTTGGCAACCAACTAAATATAGGTATTGCATAATATACAATATGTCCGGTCATGGACTAACGTTATTCTAGATACTTATGTAACGAGTGTTTTAATAAATGTTACGATACACATTTGGGTCTAAATCACTCCCTGCTTTTTGGCAGCCATTTTGAGATATTCTCTATGCGTGTACAAAAATAATCATATCTCTCGAAGTTTTGGTCTTACTTAATGATGAGCTTACATTTTTGTAACTTTTGAAAACAAAAGTCCAAAAAAAATGCAAATCGTCCAAAAAAAGTGGTAGTTTTTCAAATTTAAAATCAATAAATTTGAGTACTAAAATGTTTGTTATAGTATAAGTACATAGAATATCGCTAGTCCGTGACCGGACACATTGAATATAAATCGGACTGCATAATAAGCCGCTGAATACAATAGTATATGAGATACATCAGTTTATTATTGACCTAATACTATTATAAATTCCAGTAATGAAAAGAAGTAACTGTCTGATAGAGGAAAATGGGATAAGAAAACGAGATGATTTACCTAACATTCCACTATCGCATTGAATACATAAACAATCTCCAATACCATGCACATGAATCTGATGGCGTATTGACTCACAGTAATAGTATTCAGTACAAACAGAAGCTGTTTGTTCTATACCTCCATATATGTACATAATGTAGTGTATACAATCACTGTGCGTAGTTAATTATGTGCCCTGATTGTCTGTCTACGTTGATAGACTGGGATGTTGTTTTAGTACCTATTCAATTTATGAACGTAGGTACTACTGAAGACACTGACGCCTTACCATTTATCAACCTTATAACTCAGAGTATAAGGGTGAAAAGTGGTCAGGCGGCAGTGTAGTCGATGGTACGTAGAATACGACACTTCTCGTCTTGGAGTTCAGTTTGATAGGAAACGATAAGATGGGAATTGATGATTTAGCGTAATGAGAAACTGTATAGGTAATTTCGCTTTTTATGGCTTTGGAATAACAGGCTATTATTTGGGGCATTATATTTTATACAGCTCCCTAGCTATTCACCTCAGCTTCATAAGGTTTTACGACTTTTAGAGAGTCGAGTTTTCTTTATAAAACCTTCTTTTCTCTCTCTCTTACTCTTTTTCAACCTTCAACTCTTGTCACCCAACGCTCTCATCCAAATCACTTCACTTCTGGCGGTTTTGTGATTTTTCAAATCTGATTTTAAATTGTTATAAATATTTTAGGATATTTTAATTTTGTACGAGTTAAATATTAGGTTGTGATATAAAGACTCAAGTTGTGTTCTTTAAAATACAAAAGCTTCATTTTATATTAAGCACTAACATCATATAACAAAATTACATTTATCCATACACAAAATTTATAATATTCTCTCACTTATAATACAAAAGATAGACATTTGAAGCCCTTATTGCAAGAATTAATATCCCTTTTGGTGGATTTTAAGATTTATAATATTAACGATACAACCAATTTATGCTCCTTGTAAAACTCTAAAAGTCTACCCTTTTTTGCGGATGGGAAATCATTAAATATTTTCGATCGCTCTATGCTGAGCGGGGAAGAGAGTCAGACTTTTACTGACTAATTGTCTTGACTAATGATCTTTTGCCCCGCAAAATCCGGCAGGCGCTGGCCCTGGTAGGCCCCTCATTTTTGCTGACAGCTCTTTGAGGCGTGCGTGGAACACTAACGCATCATCGACAGGGCTGTCGTCACCCATTGCTTACCGTCTACAGACCCGCAGCTACGGTGGCCGGGAGTCCTCTCGCATCGCCCGACCATATTGAGGTCCTAAATGATTCCCCTTCAAGCGTTGACATCCATGATCACTATTACAGAAGCGGGCACGACGCGGCGACGCGGCAAATTTTAAATTCGAAATTGGAATTGGAGTATGATCGTGGTGGTCTCCTTAACATACATAGCCGCTCCGGAATATATGTATTAAAACTTTATGCACAAACAAAAACTATACGAAGGTGGACTTAATGCTTTAATATACTCTGCGAGTTCGGGTGAAAACCGAATCAAAATACAATGCGAGGTTCAGGAAAACAGCTTCCTCATTTAGACAAAAAGCAACTTAAAATATGTACACATACTTTGGTTCTAACTCGGCTTTGCGACTTGATTTGTTTTGCTAGTAAAACGAGTCTGCAATCAACA
Organism: Ochropleura leucogaster; assembly: GCA_958449745.1. Classification (NCBI taxonomy): domain Eukaryota; kingdom Metazoa; phylum Arthropoda; class Insecta; order Lepidoptera; family Noctuidae; genus Ochropleura; species Ochropleura leucogaster. Next base: position 6,053,249 of record OY288206.1, read on the forward strand.
AACCTTTGATCAACGTGGCGTGTTGGCCAATACTCTTCCAGAAAGCGCGTTACAGTTTCCATTCGAATGCACCAGAGGAAATCGTTTCATTTAAAACACTATTATTCAACTGCGTCTGGGTAAACTAGACTCTTCTAATGTTGTAGTTTTAATAAAAATGCTTATTTTACATCGTTTTTGCATATTTGTTTATTGTCAGTTGTTCAGTAAACTTGACATAATGCATTGCCTACTTAAATTTTTCTCTAATAATATTATCTTGACATGGTAAACTTATTGATTTAAATGACTGTGTTGATGGTATATTAAATGAGTCTTTATTAGAAAATGTAGTTTAGTGTTTAAGAATGAACATCTATAACTTGTAACTATTTTCTTTGCAAATAGTATTGAATAGAATATTAATTTATTTGCTCAGAATGTAGGCAACACTACAATAACAACAAGGTGGTTACAATAATTTCGAAGAATCCTTGTACATTCTACATTTTGGCATGCAAACATTGATGCAGTTCATACTTACGCAAATAAAATTTATCAGGCAGAAAATCCTCTAAATACGGAGTAGTTACATTTGTTTAATGGGAATACAATTTTTTTTTTTATAGGAAATAAAGAACTATTATATTATATTATATACCTTAGTAGGGATTTTCAGGAAGGTAAGTCCTTCTCACAACCTTCGTGCGTATACGAGCAGATGTATTTGAACGTCGACGAGACAAAAACACGTATGAAAGGATCACGATTTCCGCTTACCCCATGTCAAAAAGGCGCAAATTTATATGAAGCTTATGAAAAAACCTTTCTGTTTTTCAACAAGAAAATAACAGATTACTCAAATCATCCACTTCCTGTTATTGCGAAATCGTCACGATAACAACATTAATCATTCTTGTTTTCCTTCAATTAGTGTGTTTCGACTTGTAATCTAGTTAAATAAAGTTTGTCGTACTGTAGTTAATCATTCTGTTATTTATTAGTGTTACTGTTTAATAAGGATTTATTAGGGATGGGTGACCTTTGGATTCTATTCGGTTGGCAACAGGAACTTCTGTCTAAGTCTAAAAGTTTGGGATTAACTGTGCTATTTACGGTTAAGTCCAAGCCGTAGATTGGAGATGGGTATTGAGGACAAACACGTAGAGTGTCTCCGCTTAGTTTATCGTATCGTATTTTTAGAATTTAAGCTCTGTCTACTGGTTTTATTTTGAAAGCTTTTAATGTGAAATTGTTGTCAGTTCTTAAAGTAATTTAAATATGAGATACCCATTTTTGACCTTCAAAATCACGACAAAGCAGTGAATATTTGTATGTTGATATTTTGTCAATGGGTTTTTTTACCTCAAAATTAAAAAACAAGCACCCTTTTTTTTTTTTTTTTTTTTTTCGGGTGGGAAATCATCCAATGACTTCCCCCGCTCTGGGTGGAGCGGGGGGGCATGTCAGACTTGTACTGACTAAAACCCACCCATGTTTCTTCTATTGCCCTTTACGTTCCGAGGCCGCGGTATCTCTTTCGAACAACCCGCAACCTCGGCAGGCAGAGGCTCTGGCAAGCCCCTCTGCTTTGCTGACTCTCTTTGAGGCGCGCGTGAAACACGAACGCGCCGTCGACACGGCCTGTCGTCAATCGACGGACGGACGGTGAACTACCCATTGCTCACCGCCCACAGGCCCGCATCTACGGTGGCCGGAAGTCGTCTCGCGGCGCCCGGCGCCATGGGCGTCTCCCGCGGCGGCTGGGTTGGGCAGATGTTCTCTCCCTCAAACGCCCGGCAACCTCCTTCGCTAGCATTACTGCTTCGCAGAAGGTGGTGACCGCTTCCCATTCCCTCTCGCTCCGGACCATGGCCTGAACCAGGGCCGGACGCGAGAGATCGCCGCCGCCGATCGCCTCTACGAGGGCACGGCGGTGCTCCGCCCAAGCCGGGCAGATCGCCACTGTGTGCTCCACCGTGTCCTCCGGGCGATCGTCACAATGGTGACACCCGGGCGCTTCCTCCCGCCCGATGATGTGCAGGAACCTCCCGAAACTTCCGTGTCCGGTGAGGACCTGCGTCAGGCGGTAGGTGAGGACGCCATGACCCCTCTCCAGCCACTCCTCAAAGAGGGGACTTACCGCCACTATTGTAGCGTGCCCTGCACGGGGTTGCGACAGTCGCTCTCTCCATGCCACCATGAGATCGCACCGGAGGTCTACCCGCCGAGCGGCAACTTGCCACGGCAGTGGGTTTTCCCCCCGGTGTAGTGCCTCCGCGCGCCACTCAAACAGGCGCGCGAGGACTATCGCCTCCAGATCCCACGGTGGCAGTCCGGCAAGGAGGCTTGCTGCCTCGCCGGAGATCGTGCGGTAGCCCCGGACAAGCCGTATGGCCACCACCCTTTGGGGCGCGTTCAGATAGTGGGCGGCGCGCCGCCCTAAAGAACGCGCCCATACTGGGGCCCCGTAAAGGGCCATGGACCGCACGACTCCGGCATAGAGCCTACGGCAGGAGGCGTTTGGCCCCTTGAGATTGGGCAGGAGCCGCTTGAAAGCAGCCCCCGTCCGCTCGAGCTTGGGAGCCAAACTTCGGAAGTGTTCGACGAAGTTCCACCGGCTGTCGAGGACGATTCCCAGGTACTTCATCGTCGACCCGACGCCGATGCGAACCCCTCCTACAAGCACCCTTAAAAGGTGACTTTGTTGTCCGTTTTTCTGTTTAATAAGACTCTTTATCTCGGCATAAAAAAAGCCCTTAAAAGCCATATGCTCAAATCTGTGGTCCTTTAGAGCTGTGAAATATCAAACCCTCTAAGTTTACACAGTCAAAAAATATGGCTGTTTACGTCGAAAGTTTGTACGGAACGCTACCCTGAGCCGCACTTGGCTGGTTCTTAATTTGGGGAAAGAGAAGCTTCAAATTACTTCTCTCCCTCTGGGCGGAACGGATGGCGGTGTCAGACTTGTACTGCCTAAAACCCATATAAGTTCCTTCTTTATCCCTTTGTGTTTCAGGGCCGCGGTATCTCTTTCAAACAACTCGTAGCCCAGCGGTTTTGTCTAAATCAGGATTTATGTAAAACTAGCTTTTGCCCGCGGCTTCGCTCGCGTTAATTTCGGTAGCGCCTTATTGATTTGTAATAGCAATGCTAAGTTTTTCCGTTTCTTCCCTCTTTCTCCCTTTTTATATAAAAAATAGCCTATGTCCGTTTCCTGGTTCCCAACTATCTCTGTACCAAAATTCATCAAAATCGGTTCATCAAAGCGTGAAGAGGTAACAAACAAACAAACGAACAAACTCACTTTCGCTTTTATAATATTAGTAAGGATTTCAGTGGCCCCAGTAAATAACTGTAGGAATCTATGAGCAAGCTTTAGTTTTGTATCATATACAATACTGTTAGTTACATACAGAACGATACTTTCTAGATCTAGATTTACGATATAAATCTTCGACTTTTACAACAAAGATATAACCACATCTAGGTCTACTGAAAGTTTTAGGGGTGTAAATTGTAACAGACGTTGGTCGTGAATTTTCAGTCTCGTGGGTTGTCGATATCGTAAAAGAAGTCTACATTTAACGACTGCCGTCTTGACAATTTTCAGGACATAAAACGGCTACTTGTTATAAAAAGTCTGTACTTTTTCACGAGCAAAGATCATCATAAAAGATCTAGGACTGGCTGATAAACATTTGGTCTAACGTCCATAAACAAGTAAAATGTCTCACGGGAATATATCTTCAATTTCTACAACATTAATTTTAATAAATGCGAAAACTGAATATAGTTTGTGCAGAATAAGTAACTGAATTGATTCCAATCATATTTACACCATGTTATATTTTTTCCCAAAAATATTTATAAATGTTTATAATATGGACACCGGCCGGACCTCGGCAAAAAAATGCGCGCGAGTCACAGTCGCGGCGCAGGGATACCGTGCGCCGTTGGTGACAGTGTATTTGTACGGATATCCAGGTAAGATAAATTAAGCTTATAACTTTATGGTTTTTCATGTTACAGTTCTGAAGTTTTGCACATAGATTCTTTATATAAAAATACTGGACAGGTGTTTCGGCTTTCGCATAAACTAAAAATAATGTTGTATAGTTAAATAAAAAGTAAGAAATGGGCACGTTGTGGGGTACCTTTTAGGGTTCCGTAGCTCAAAAGGAAAAAAAACGGAACCCTTATTGAAGCACTTTGTTGTCCGTCTGTATTTCAAGAATGCGTGGAGGTATCGAGTTAAAATTAAAACCTTATCGTCAAATCTAACCCTTGGAGCTGTGAAAAATTAACGCTCTAAGTTTACGCAGTCAAAAAATATGGCCGTTTATGTCACAAGTTTGTACGGAACCCTTGGTGCGTCAATCTCTTCCTGTCGTTCTTTTAATCCATTAACAACCAAAAGCTTCCCAAGAACAACCACTCGCCAAAAATACGCCAAACATCTACTTACTAATAAATTAATGTCTGCACGGCCTCCCCGTGCGTCATCACCCTAAGCTCGACGTCACGAAACGCAACCTGGTGACATACAGTCATCTTTGTAAAGGCTGTGCACCTATTGTTTGAAGGCCAAGGTTCAAGTTTAATACTGCTAATGGACAACCCTACCCCGTTGGAGTACTATGAGTTCTCACTGATTTGTCGTTTGAAATTTCATGATTCGAAGCGTTTGTGAGAAAATACCAAATTAATGTAGCGTGGATTTATTAGAAAATTTTGTTAGCATAATTGCTAAGCATGAGACCCTGGCTCCAACTCCCGGGCAAAGAGTTTTTCGATTAGAAAACACTTAAAAAATAATATGAAATAACCATTTGGACCAATCTAATACAATTTATGAAAAGTAATGGTGATTACAGGTGTGATTCACATGAAAACCATCCTATTTTGGTGATCAATGACTAAACACACATAATACTAATCACTTCCAAATCACCTTGTGCATAAACAATACACTCCAGGTGACAATAACAGAACTGTTATGCGAAATCCGTTTACTATAGAATACACTGATCGAATTCCACAATTGAATCATGACACCTTTAGAATTGTCGCCGTGTGTAAATCCTCCTTGAAGATTTACGCCTGTGAATAATTTAATCAGTTGGACAGCTTTTAAGTCGCAAATCCTCCTAAATTACTTTCTAGACCCGATAAAGTCCGAAAATACGTTTATTTATGCATCAGCCAGCCGAATTGTAGGCGAATTCAGTTGCTAAAGGCTTTTAGAACAAAAGGAGTTGTTGACTGAACGGATTTAGCGGCTGATTGAAATGGTCTTAAATTACTGCTGAATATAAGAAATACAATTGGTTTTGTTTGATTTGGTAAAGTAATGTAATGAGCTATCTTGCAGTATTTTCTATGATGTTTTTTGGCTAAATGGATAACAGCTTAGCATAAAAGAAGTGCCTAAAAAGTACCCACTTACCGTACTGACAGATACTTTTTATTATAAGCTGTTTCTTTATTATATTAAACAAGTCAACTATGTATGACACTCGTTATGTGTTTAGCATTTTCTCAACTATGTATATTGGATTTCTAGTCTAGCCAGATGCAACTAAGAGCTCGCCAAGGGATATTGTTTTTCCTAGTATTCTCTTATGCTTAGCCCCTTCCCAAATATGTAGGGGATTGGCTTCCAGTCTAATCGGATTCAGTTAAATGCCAGTATTTTACATTTGACTGGGTAAAAAAGGATAAGACTGGTTGTCTATAACGACAGTGAAAAATCTACAAATGAGAACCAGGACTAACAATCTAACATGCTTTTTGAGGCACAAGGGAAATTGAACTATTCGTTCTGCTCAAAACATTCCGGATTTCTCAACACTTACAGTTTTACCCTAAATCGTGTGCAGTTTCCCTCCTTTTTACAAATTAATCTGATCAATTTAGAAATACTATGAACGGGTAATTTTATAGCGAGTCTCATCTAAGTCTCCATTCAACGAAGAGGGAGAGATTAATCGACATATTTGCGGCAACTCCCTCTGAAATAGGGGTAAGACATATTTTCACTGAACATTAGTACCGGTACTAAATTGTACCTCACCTTCGTGTAATATGTGATTACTTGGTATGTGGTATTTTGGGTGTGATTCATGATGTTATAAAGCTTTAACCTTTGAAGGGATGGCGTGGTGTCTGTAGTGGAACATTTAGATCTTCCAAATAGGCGGGTGTGTCAGTTTTGGCGTGTAATTAGAAGGACTTATGTGTAAACAGGATGAAGGGACCCCAGCGTACTAATACTAACCACGTATTCATTACTTCATCCTATAATTTTTTCATCAAGAGTCTTTCGAAATTCGTTAAAATTCGGTGTTCCTTCCACCTTGTGTAAATTTTAAATTAGAAACTAGTATATTTATTTTTATTTATTTATTATAAAGGCATCAAACCCAATACAAAAACACAAATTAAAATACTTATAAAATACATAAAATATATATATAGGATATATATATCACCATTCTGAATACAAATTACATAATTAAATTGAATATGACATTAAACAAACAAACAATACCTATTTTCGATTTGAACTCCGGTGGACTTTGAGCCAATGCATTTGGATCGGACTGTTCCAATCCTCACCCACGACCCTCAGCAGGTGATTGGTCGATTTTCGGAGGATGCTGCTGAACGAAGCTATTCGCGAACGAATAACGGCATAAAAGTCCGGCACTCTCGCTTCAGCGAACATGCTCGACGCACTACAGTACCGAGGAAATTTCATCAAAATGCGGTACGCATCGTTGTATTGCACATGCATGGTATTTAATGATGACCTTTTAAACTTTGTCCAAAGCTGGCATGTGTAAAAACATAGACAATATGCACGGAACAATGTCTTTTTAACGCACGTGCTACAGCGTAAAATCTGCGCGCAAGCATATTACACCGAATCGAGAGTGCCCGTCTTTCCCGTTCTATGTCGGCATCATCTGTGAGATCGTCAGTGAGGACGTGGCCCAGATATCGAAACGTTCGTACAACCCTTACTGATGAACCATAAATTTTAACTTCCGGGACTTTCTGCGGTCCCTTTCCAGCCCTAAATACTAACATCTCTGTTTTTCCGACATTATAAACCATGCCATGAGAGTTAGCATAACGCTCGCATATAGCAACAAGCTGCCTAAGGGCCCTTATTGAGGGGCTCAAGAGGACCATGTCATCGGCGTAGCTAATATTGTTAAAACATACGCCGCCTATGTGACAACCAACACCTGCCCAGTATAGCCTGTGCATCAGATGATGTTAGACTTATTTTTATATTTTGGGGATATGAAATCATTAAACAGCTTCCCTTGGGGATCAAACCCGGAGACGCAGCGCAGTAGTCGATTGCTCAGACATTGCCCTAACTAACCGTAGTTCGTACTATGTATTTTATATTATATTATTTGTTGTATGAGCTATTTTATGTTAACAATATAGTCACATTTTGAGGTCATTTCAGATACACTGATTTAATTAATAAAAAAAAACTGTTTATTATTACATATGTTTGTTATTTAAAATTTTGAACGCTAATGCCACCTGTCAAGGGCTTTGCCTTCATCTAAAACCTAAACGGTTTTATGCTAATGCAATTGCAAGAAAAACGAAAATAAATACGAAGCCAATAAATGTTAGTGTTTGTTTCGTTTGACGAACGTGCAGACGATACTAGCATACAAAGCCATATCAATATGAACTCTAAGAACGTACCAATGGTAAGGGTCAAAGGTGCAGATCGCGTGCGCGGCCTAAGGTCACGGCATTCATGTGTTATCGTTATCGCAACCCCATCAACAAATCAGTCTCGATTCCCTACAAATACCTACTTACATAACGGTAGTTAATTACACCTTTTTTTGTTATTTTTGAACTAAGTCGAATGTTCTCGTATTTTGTTACGGTCACGCATACTTGATTGTTTATGTTTTCCGATTTATAATTATAGCTGTAATAATCTAGGTCGTTAGGAAATATTAAACTAATTAACGGGCTTAGGAAGTTAATTGTTATTAGTATTAAAACTAATACGATAGTCATAAATTGGCGCCGTGTCAACGGTGCGTTCGTATTCCACGAGCAACTCAAAGAGATGTCAGCAATGTAGACATGCAGCGTATTGTTTTAAAAAGATACCGCGACCCTGGAATATAAAGGGCAAGAAAAGGAAGATGAGAGGGTTTTAGTCAGTAAAGGTCTGACACTCCCCCTACTCCACCCAGACCGGGGAAGTTATTTCATATACCCAAAAAAAAAACTAATCTCATCTGATTTTTAATCATCACTACATCACTAGCTTTTGCTGGCGTTTAATTCGGGAAAACACAGTTCCCCTTTTCTGATTTACCTGCTTCCTGTAGTTTTTGCCCTTGCGCCTTATTTATTGTAACAGCAAAGCTACGTTTTTTCTTTTCTACCCTATTTCTCACTTAAAAAATAGCCTATGTCTGTCTCCAGGGTTCCAAGTATACAGAGATAGGTAGTTGGGACCAAAGAGAAAACAAAAGGGGAGAGAAAGATATTTTTTTTCCATCATCACGCGAGTTAAAGTTGGCGTTAGCCCAAAGTAGCTATGCCACGTATATCGCGGGTGGAAACTAGTATAAATATATTGTCAAAACTTCGGCTTAACTGGGAATGAGGTGAGGGTAATTTTACGCATAATAAAATTGAGTTATCATTGTCAACAATCCTGAAATAAATGGAAAAATAATTGGGTATGATAAGATGCTCAAATGCTTCAACAAAGATTCAAGAGCATTGACATTTCTTTAGGTAATTAAGTTTTTGTATAAAAAATGAAAACAAAGAACGCCACTTATTTTAAGTAAAGCTTTGAGTGAAACTTATTGTTCTCATTGTTTCAAACAAATGAACTTTAGGATTAGTTTCTCACTAGATTACGACGCCTATTTTCTATGCAAATCTTTGAGATTAAGTTATGAATTCAAAAATAAAAAAAAAACTTTTAAAATCCAGAGAGGGTGTCAAATGCATATAAGTCTTTTCATGCCTATTAAAGTCTAAGTCTATTTTATTTAAAAAAAAAATACATTGCCCTACACTAGGCATTTCTCATGTGTCGTGGATGCGTTTACAAACATTTAAAATCACTTACACATTTCACTCTTACACTTATATATTCGTTTCGTCGGGTTAAAGTTATAAAAGGTAGGTTTATATATATAAGGTTTTCCGGTAGAATTTTATATATCCCAAAATTAGTATTTATATTGCGGTTGTGCTCCAGATGCTAGCTTGCTGCACTCAGTGCCAATAAAAGTCACAATAATACCAGGCTTACAGTAAAAGTGCACACTTTCCTTTCCGCAGTGGGCTATAAATATGGTAGACATCCGTTGGCTTCTCAGATTAAAATAAAATTGTTTTTAAAATGAATAATATTTTTTTTTACACTTTTCTTGGCTCAACGTTAACTCAGAATAAGTCCCGCTGGGTGCAATGTTCGTGTATTTGCTGATGTCAAATCTTGCAACTGAATTTTAAAACAGTTTTCCCCGAGCGACAGATTTGTAATTTTGCATGACGCTTGTTTGGCTGAATGACAATACTAAATTCAATATGGCGGACTCGGAAAGACAGCTGAGTTAATAATATTTTTGCTACCTCATGAGATGGGTATCAATTATTATAATAAAAAGAGTTTGCTGATATGACCAGTATTGTTTTTTTTCTATACGATTGCTTGTGTCAGTTCAATTTATTTCAGTTTTTTTTTTTATGCATAAAGGGAAATCTAGCTTGTTGCACTACTATAAATAAACGAACAATGAAAACCGCTACTGTAATGAAAATACCTTATAATTTGATATGTCTGCATCTATTAATAACAATTGATGACACCTGTGTACAATAAAAGCAATTAATTTTAGTACCAAGCCTATTATTACCGAAGCATAATTTTCGACCTCCGTAGTTAATAGTCCAACCTCCAAACTAAGTGGATGACCTCTGTAGAGAACTCTGACCTCTATCCCTTGTTGATGAATTATGAAACAGATCAGAAAATGATACGATTTGGAATACGCCTACGTCTACATGCATATTCATTTAATTTATCTTATTTGAGGATGAATATTCAAGGTGTTTTGGAACTCAAATAATATTATATGTTATGCATAAGAAGTGTACCTTATATTTTATAATAATTATGTAAGTTCTGCGTTTTTATTTTTAGGGTTCTTTACCTCAAAAGTAAAAAAACGGAACCCTTATAGGATCAATTTTGTCGTCTGTGTGTCGGTCTTGAATTTTGGAACTGCGTTAAGGTATCGAGTTGACATTAAAACCAAATACTCTAGTCTGTATTCTTTTGCAGCTGACAAAATCAACCCTGTAAGTCTACACAGTCAAAAGATTTGGCCGTTTTTGTCGCAAGTTTGTACAGAACCCTTTCGTTGTTGAGTCCAACTCGCATTAAGCCAGTTGTTTTTTTTTTCATAACAAACATAATATAGAATAGTACACTCGCATTTTGTTGGTTATAACCTTATAACAAAATTCTTGATGTAAAAAACAAATAACATTTTCTTGACCCGGGAATCGAACTCATAACCTCGTTCTCAGCAGTCGCACTTGTGACTACTAGACCAACGAAGCATTTCCGTGCTTTTCTGTAGAACATTATTACTTCAATTTTAGACTTATGGACCGGGATATATTGAGAAAAACCTTTTTAGTTATTCAACTCTAAGCTAGGTCGAATTGTGATAGTCAGGGGCTTCCAATTGCAAATAAGCACTGACAAGTTGCTTCAACTTGCTTCGAATATGCAGTTTTAAATCTCTTTTCAAGTTGCCAAATAAACTCGGCGGTCTGACTGCAGTTTTCTGTAGAAAACTTTCAAGTGATTCTGACGACCAATTTTCTTCTCGAAGATTTTGTAGATTTTTCTTACCAAAACTAAAGGGTTCTGTTCAATTTACATAAAAGCTGATCCGTAAAAACCTTTGCAAATTGTACAAACTACTCAAATTGAAGTGGGCCTTTGTACAAACTAGTTTGCCCTTTTCGGGGAATCAAAGGAGTGTTTTCGTCACAAAGGCAAGGTATATTTTCTATTATCGGAGGCTGTGACCATAAAACGGATCATATCGGATCCAATTTGACGCACAAACATTTGACAAACGTGACTATGGCCCGATGTGCTTAATGCTCGCAAAATTGGATCCGTGAGTGGATTTTTGGACAAAAACATAACGGATTCTTTTTAACTACATTTTTATTACGTCACGTCCTTCTACAACATTATAACTGAACATCTGTAAAAAAAGCATTTTTTGATGTCTTAATTACAAACGGTGTAAATTCTGACCTGAACAAGATTACTTAAATAACTTGAAACATTATGTAGGTGACTGTCCTGTAAAATGTCATGGCCAAATTTGAAGTTTTTAATTAAATGTTATCCATTTGAAATTCAATTTTTTTCAATTTTAATTTATAGTAGTTAAAAGTAGTCCTCTATATAAAAGTAGTCCTATATATTAATCATTACAGTGTGAATGCTGCAGTAATACTAAAACAAAAGCCATCCCAGTTTCACAATTTGGGTTTATTAAATAAGCATTAAAAAAAACTTTACCCGTAGACATGATTTCATGTTGATTAAAGGTACAGGCTAAGAAGTTGAATCACAATTTGTAATAATAATAATCTTGTCTGTATTTATTTCAAAACAATATATGAAAAAAAAATGTGCAAAATTTAAGATGAATTATTGGTATTCCTTAACCTTTTTTGGGACTTTTTTGATGCCGTTTAAACTATTTACCATTTGAAAAACGCATATTTTGTTTTTTATTTTGTAAGGAGCCCCTTAACAAATTTTACTACTAATATAAATACGAAAGTTTAGATGGATGTTTGAAACTCAATCACGCCAAAATCGCAATATAAGTCAGTAAAACATACAATAAAATTTGATAAATTTATCGGGATGAACAACCTTAGGTCTTCTAGCCGATCAACAACTATCAAATCTTTTAATCTCTCAATTTCACTCACCAATTTAATTTAATCATGTCATTGTGTATAATACAAATTAAAACCATGTCTTACAAGATAACTTCCTAATCCTATCCGTAAGTTTTGTTCATAAAATTACTGTATGAAGTTAAAGGCACAATATATATCTCATACTTAACTACTAACGCTGTAACAACAACATTGTAAAACCAAATGATTTTAAAAGAGTAACCATGGAGTTCCTTGCCGGTCCTTCTCCATAGGAAACGACCAACCCGAACCGTGCATCTTTTCTCGACGTTTTATAAGTGCCCATGTAGGCATATGTAAAATGAAAATATTTTAATTTTGAATTATTTTTATTTATGTTTTTAAACGTCATGTCCAAGACGTTCTCTTCCAATCAACTTTTAATTACAGTTGCTTTATTAACATTAGGTTGACCAGCCTTAATACGTAACAAAATGGCGGCGTGTAATGTCTGGTCGCGAGTGACAAATAGTTGCCAGTAAATGGGCCATGCGGTGCGACATGAGCTATCGCGACACTGAGTGCAAATGTTAAATGCAGCGAGAAAGCGCGCGTTTGTCATAACAACCAGATGACATGTGATTAAATGTCTAGGTTAGTCTTTGGCCTTAATGTTATCTTATTTTGACCTCTAGAGCCCCAGAGGCACATAACAATTATTACCGTTGAGCCCCGCTGGCACAAATTTGTGCCCCAAAACCCCAACCGATTTTTTTTTTATTTGTAGTAAAGATAAGTCTTAAATTAGATTACGCTTACGATAAGAGCCCGCCCGGCGGTGCTTGACGGATTGTTGACTTAAATAATGGTGGTCCTTGAGAGGTTAACATTGCTAAGTTGTAATACGATTTTATTTTAGTGAAACGTGACCATCATCGACCTAGCTTTTTTCTGACTGTCTCCACAGCCCAGTGGTTACTGAGTTATATGATACCTTCGGTAAGACTGTTTGTCAGACTTTCCGGTCACTGTAACGACTGTCAAAGGTCTACAACTGAAAATTGGGGACCAACAGCTTAATGGGACTGATCTAGACAAGCGCGGCTGAACTGAGCGGTGTGAGCGGCTTGCGCGGCCTGCACTGCTTTTATAATTAAGCCACAAACTTCTTTCTGCGAAGTAGTCATACTAGTGAATAAGGTGGCCGGGCGTTTTAGGGAGAGGTCCTCAAATCAACCCAGCTGCCACGGGAGACTTCCCGGGCATCGGGCGCCGCGAGACGACTTCCAGCCACCGCAGATGCGGGCCTGTAGACGGTGAGCGATGGGTGGCTCACCGTCCGTCCGTCTATTGACGACTGGCCGTGTGGACGGCGCGTTGGTGTCCCACGCGCGCCTCAAAGAGATGTCAACAAAGCGATTGCTTTTAGCGGTAAAATCGCCTATTGTTTTACCCTATATAAAAGCTTTATACCGAAATCCTTGTAATGTGTATTGTGGACATAATAAAAAAAATTGCCATAAGATGAGATCGTGCTCCACTAGAGCACGAATTTGCAATGCACGTTCAAATGAGGTAAACTTACCCTTTATAATTTAATATCTCTATCAGATTATCTTATCCCAACCGATGCTGTCTTTTCTACAAATTTATTAGACATTGTTAATGGAGACGATAAATTAAGCCTTTTTAATTCGAAAAAGAAACAAGTACTTACATCTGATAGGATCAAGTACAGAGGGCATAGTGTAAGCGAGCGTTGCAATTGAAATGTAAAAAAACGTCGTTTTTTTTATTAAGAATACATATGCTATGGTATTTTAGTCAAATTGTTTGTATCAAGCACAATCAGTAGCATCCAATAATATAAATAAATTCTTAAACTGATGCTAATATTGAATGTAATAATGTTAAAATCGACTTATTTGCGTCTGAAAATACAACTATCGTGTATCCTATGGTGTGCTTGTTGCAAACAAGTTAACCCAAATGCTTAACTTTTCTATAGTATTTTAGTCGAATTCTTTGCAACAAGCACAACCATAGTTTCATGCATGGATATAAATAAAGTTTTAAATCACGCAAATATTTAATTTAAAACGAGTATTTTAAAATCGGCGTTTGAAAAAACACATTTCCTATATCCTCTGATGTGCATGTTGCAAACAACTTAACCAAAATGTTTAAATGGTTTGCAAAAAGCATATTATTTATCTTTTGTGATTATGAAAATATTCTATATGAAATAATTTTATTTTAGATCTAACTTTCACTCGCGGCTTCGCACACGTCATATATCTATATATCTACTAGCTGTGCCTAGCGGTTTCACCCGCTGAGGTTTAGGGGTATGAAAAATAGATGTTAGCCGACTACCAATTACCGATACCAAAAATTTCATAAGAATCGGTCGAGCCGTTTCGGAGGAGTACTGTAACTAACATTGTGACACGGAAATTTTATATATTAGATAATCTACCTCTGTGCCAAATTTCTTAAAGATCCGTTTTGACGTGATAGAGTACAATATCCATATAATATTAGTAGGATTGACATATTTACGTTAAATTTACACAGCACGCTAGCTAGCGCTAGGGCCTCAGGTAAAGTAGTCGTGGCAACATAACTGTTGTTCACATCTAGTATGCACATGCTGTTACGTCTGAGTGGAGTCTGTGTGAGATTGAACTACACTACACGAACACCAAGTGTCTGGTAGAAGGGATCGTAGTGTTTTGTTTTCTTTTGTTTGTATTCGCATACCAAATGCGATTGTTGAGTTCGAATGAAATGATGCACATCGAGTGAAAATTTTAAGTGGATTTGGAATGGGCTTGTTGGTCGAGTGGTCGCAAGCGTGACTGCAAAGCGCGAGGTTGGGTTGATTTCAAGCTCGGATGTTATTGGGTTTTTTTTAACAAGTTTTTTTAGAAGCCGCCATGGTTTGTGCTCGGTTTATGGCAGTAGGCTCGCCCTCTAATATATTTATTTATTTAACACCCCAAGCACAAAGTACAGAGGCGAACTTAATAAGCATAATACAAAAGCATTTTCTACCAGTCAACCTTTGGGTAATGCAGAGACAAACAGCGGTAGAAGTAAATATATCCCTCTAAAACGGTCATAAATGCCAAAATGTGGTTATAATTGGGTATACCTCTATGTATATATATAGACAATATGAAATATTTCTTCTAATCATCGTGAAGTTTTACTGGAAAATAAGCATTCTGTTATGTATTTGGTTTCTTCACAAGCAAAATAGTTAAAAGTTTGCTTTGAAACAGCAATCCAACTTTCTGAACTAGCTGACCGCCTTCTTGTCCGGTCAAAAGTGTCTCTAAATGGTTGAATTCAATTACTTTGACATATGACATTGTAAATGGAAACGATAAAGGAGCTCATAGCAAAATAATAACAGTCACTTGACTCTATCTCAGGTGTTTTCATAGATGCGTAAAATAACGAGGCCCAAACGTTTCTCGGAAAACATATCAAGCCGTTGGCCCCGCTGTCATTAATAGATCTATATCAGTTGTTACGGGTAGTAAGTGGCCCGAAAGTCTGACAACCAGACTAACCAAAGAGGATTGTATTATCCTGTACTAATTGTGTTGTGGAGGTCAGATTTGCAGTCACCCCAGACTGAAGGCCGACCATAGCATAGTTGAGAAAAGGCTAGGCAGATGATGACTTTGGCTAAAGTGAAAAGAACGCTATGCATGAAAAAAATAAATAAAAGGAATAATGTATGGAAATAAAATAAATACGTCACTTAACCACGTAGCTTATCAACAATCACCCGGTAAGTTATTGTGTGCGATAGTGTTGCTACGGTCAGCGTAGCGGTGATTTCATCGCGTTAGCTACGGCGTAGCAGCCATGCAATATTTTATTTTGCATTTATAATACAACTATTTACTTCTTTGTTTTTCTGTTGTTTCTCATTTATATAAATGACTTGCTTTACCGCATAAAGGGAAAATCATGATGTAGTGTTGTTTGCACACCACATTTCTATTTTATTTTAACTAAAACGTAAGCAGCTAGTAAATGAAGATGTCATTATTGATAGCAATAATGACATCTTCATTAACTAACTAGCTGCTTGACCATAGGGTCAATAGTGAAATTTAGTCAATTTTTATTTTCCAAAAAGGGCAATTCATTCAGTTTATGAATGAAGTCCAAAACACTCCCTCAGAAAAAACATAATGGGCCCCCTGTTTTCTTATTTACGAAAACTTTTTGTATGCGCATTTAATATATAAAGTTTAAAAAATAGCTTGATGTCCACAATATAAATACGAGGAACAAATACAAATTGATTTTGCCTGCAATGAGGCTTAAAAAAAAGCAAACGTCATTTAAAAAACTACCGCACCATATTCAAGCACACACAATCCTAAATAAATACAAATCTTTTTTAAAACGTAAGCTATAGTATAAAGCCTACTATAATATTAAACACTACTATGAGGATAAAAAGGCTTGGGATTATGCTGTTCCAATTTTATTTACTCAATTAGAGCCAGTTTTTTTTTTATTTCATTTCATTTGATTTATTCCTTGTTTTGCTATACATTCAAAGCTTTTGACAAGAGTAGGATTTTCCTGGTTAAATATTTTATTAATATTTTAATTTTATTTTATTATTTTACATTTTTGTTTGTTTTGCGCGTTGTCGTTGTCTGGCAGTTTAAGTATACATAATAATAATATACATAATAAGCGACCCACACAAATGTTTTTTTTGGTATTGTTCGTCATGTTGTTGAGCTCCTCGAGTTATGAGTCAAGCTACACGCTGACAAATGCTTGCATTGACAGGACAGGTCCACTCAAATTTGTGTGGTTCTTTCTTAAAAACACGATTTTAGATACATACTCTGTTGCGGGTTGTTCGAAAGAGATACCGTGGCCCCGGAACGTGAAGGGACATGGGTGGGTTTACTTCCCCCGCTCCGCCCAGAGCGGGGGAAGTCATTGGATGATTTCCCAACCGAAAAAAAAAGATCCATACTCTACATAGTCCTCATGTAAGATGATCAAGATTATTGTCTGGACCTTGAAGAGAAAAAAACCACTGAGTTGTTTCAGTTGTTTCTTCTAAGCGTAGTCGGATATGAAATTACGACATCATGTCGCTTTAAAAAAAAAGCACGTGTAAAAGTGTTTGTCAAAACCTACTTGCAATTTATCATTTGTGTGTGTACTTACAATAAAATATTACGGTTATTTAGGTAAGTGAGTAAAATTTATTTCTAATTTATATTGCTCTGCAACTAACTTTGCAATAACGTAGTTTTTTATAATAAAATTTATCCTACTAATATTATAAATGCGAATGTTTGTTTGTTTGGATGAATGTTTGATCCCCTTTCACGAAAAAACTACTAAACGGATCTTGATGGCATTTGGCACAGAGTTAGATTATAGTCTGGAATAACACATGGCTGTTTATGGGTCCAATTAAGAGATCGGCGGCGTTGCCAAGTTGAATGGCAATACCAGAGAAAAAACCATCAACAAATTTGCATCAGACCACAAACATATTAAACACGTAATAGTTGGCTGTGGTCAGGGTCGCGGTACGGACTGAAATAGACTAGCCTTGTTGAACTGCCATTATGCCGTCACAATCTGCCACCCCCTTCAAGGTGACGGCCATTTTGTTTTCAGTGTTCACTGTGAGATTTGAGACATTAGTTTAATGATGTGATTATAGTTAATAAACTAATATAAGATTTATTAAAAATAAAACTAGTGGATTTTTTCGCAAGCTGAGTTAGTAACTCAGTTAATCTTTTATATTAAAAAAAAATGCAGGGAGAAACTGACCACTGCTAGCCTACTGACAGGCGTTTCTGACACAAGATTGAAAGAGAAAGACGGGCAGACAAAAACAAAAACCGGTCAAGTGCAAGACGGACACGCGTATTCTGGGTTTCATACAAATTTGCAATATAGACGGCCATACCTAGGGCTGATTTTTTCACAGTTCCAATGGACCTGATATTTGAGTACACGTATTTGTTTTTAATTTCAACTCGAAACCTTCACGGTTTTCCTAAATAAAAGGTCGTAACAGACAGACGGACAACAATGTGATCATATAAGGGTTCTGTTTTTTCTTTCTGAGGTATAAAACCCTAAAAAAGAAACAAGTAAGATCAAATTTTGTTACGTTTTTACGGAATTAAGACATTTTTTTTTTAAATTTTGCCCCACACTAGAAATTTCTCCTGTATCGTGGTGCGTTTACAAACATTTAAATTCACATACACAAACAGCCAGACCCGAAACAACTATCTGTAGGTCATACAAATATTTGTTCCGTGTGGGAATCGAACCCGCGACACGCAGCGCAGCAGTCAATCGCTGAGCCACTGCGCCAACCGTGCCGTCAATTTTGTAGTATCTTTGCTACGACACAAGTTTATCACACAAAAAGTACTTACCACAGCCGCATCTGTTTCACAACCTAAAAAGTACTTGCGACCAGAGATACTACTCCCCAGTAGGTACTTCTACAAGCAAACGTACAAAACACACGTTGAATAATTCACGGCGGCGCCACCGTCGCTTTGTGGTCGTAATTCAGTTACACGCGAGACTGGGCCAAGATACTTGAATTTACACTCTAGGCCAGCTTTTGTTAATAATTAGGGCCTAATTTGTTTATATTGCTGAAGAATGCTAATTTTGTGCGGGTGAGTTTAGCCTACGCTTGTTTTTAATTGGGTGTTAAAAAGCTCAACTTGTAAGTGAGTAAGTGAAAGTTTTTCAGTGTTCTGAAAGTCTGCCAACCAGTCTTACCAAGGGGTATCGTATTACCCATTATTAACTGGGCTGTGGGGGTCTGATAGGCGGTCGCTCCATGTAAAATACTGATATTCTGCTGCATCCGGTTAGACTGGAAGCTGACCCCAACATGGTTGGGAAAAGGCTAGGTAGATAAGGACCCTTGGCAGGTTTTTTTATTCAAAACACCTCCATGTTTTGAATAACAAAGCCTTTTATTTCTTGCTATCCATCTGTTGTAATACTATGATAATATTTAATTTAAATTATTTAGTGTCAGCAATTGACTGCTGCGCTGCGTGTCACGAGTTTGATTCAAATATTTGTATGGCCTACAAAAAATTGTTTGGGGTCTGGCTGTTTGTGTATGTGAAATTCCTAGTGTGGGGCAAGGTTTTTGTATAAAAATATATATATCCTGCAAAGGGGCAGCCCGCTGGCTTTGTATTTGGAATGGGTCGATGACCAATACATTTCTTGTAATGATTTAAAATAAACAACATACATCAAGAGGCCTGTAAATGACGCTCATACCATCTCTGTAAAGTATAACTTGTACTTACCATCGTACATCATCAAGTACAAAAGAGTAATGAAAATAAAATTACTTTAAATCATCACATTTGCTGACGAAATAAACGATGAATATTTAATGTATGAAAACAAGTGCTGTTTCAATTCGGTACAACAACAGCATTATTTATTCACACTTTAACCAGCGAAATATTAATTTTAATACATTAACACTTCACATGGACGTTAACAGAACAAACTGACGTCGAATCTACATAAAATTAATACACAGCAAATTGTGAAAACCGTCAGATGTTTTAAAGCATAAACTGTGTTCTTTTGGTATAGGGTAGTGAAAATTCGGTTATTTTTCATGATAGATATTGTAGTTTAAAACAAACTGAAAATTATGCGTTTCTCAGCGAATCCTTCAATTTGATACGCAAAATAACTAGTCATCTTCGGAAATCCGCCATATTGGATTTCGATATACGTCACTAACCCGCGAATACTGAAACGTTACTCAAAATTTAAGTACCACTTAAATTTAACAGATACTCTAAAGTGACGTTTGACAATACAAAATCTAAAGTTTAAGAGCTGCTCCAATGTTAAGCAGCCCTCAAATTTTGAGTGACGTTTCAGTATTCGGGGGTTAGCAGCATGCATTGTTACATAGTTAGTTACAAGTGAAGCCAATCCAAGCGATTTAAAATCGCAATTCAGACTGATTCTGATTTCATCTATTCGCGCATTTCAAACAGATTTTTTGGTTGAGAAATCTCTTAACCAGAAAAGAGAAAAGCTACAGCTTTTAGTCCGTTGAGTATCGCACAAAACGTAAAAGTATGCATTTCGCTGTCAATCTGTTACGAAATCCCGATTATTGCCGGAAGGTTACTTCTTCGAGCTTGAAAATGACAATAATAGCGCAATACTTTCTCTCCCGTTCTGGGCGGAGCGGAATAAAATGTATTACAGTCTGGGGACGGTATATCTTTTACGAATCAACCCGCAGCCATGGCAGGCAGTGGCTCCGATTTAACAGCTAAAATATCAAACCATTTATTATTTCTGCTCTTTATAATCGACAAAATGAAGAAAATAAATGCCCCCTCCCAACTGTGAAATACACCATAAACTTATAGAGATAGACTAACAAAGAAAGAGAAACACTGAGGAGTAACATAAAATTAAAAAATACAATACCGGTCAATATGTTCAAGTTTTAGCAATATCGTAACCGTAAATAGCAATGCTCTTTCCTGATTTTTTAATATAGAATACCTAATTAATCATTTATATCATGCATGTGGTTTAGTTTTAAAACCAGGTTAAATTATGATGAGGCTAAAATAAAAGCCTGCAATAAAATAAAATAAAAACCATTCCATTCCTAAAAATGTTTTGTGACATCCCTAATTCGAAGCAGCAGAGTTAGGCTCAGTAGTAGCAAAGACAAAACGTCGGCCAGTGAATAATGCATGAACATTTACTGGCGGGAGTGAATCATTTTAACGCTGTGCTGCGTTCGGGAGGCCTGCTAATAATTCAGTCGGAATCATAGTGTTAGAGACGGAAAGAGCGGCTTTGATTTTGTGACTGTTATTCTGTTTTGTTTTGAAAATTACCTTGTTAAATTGTGAAATACCAGTTACGAAATAGCTTTTATTATGAAAATATTAATATTTTCTTTATACAGAGATTATCAATGATATTTTTATCTCTACACGCTTGAAGTCAGCCCCATTAGACACATTGACATATATAGTGTGTTAGTAATTAACACATACAAGTTGAGCAATCAAAGACATGTTAGCATGTAGAGGGACCCGCCAGAGACACTGCCTGCCGGGGTTGCGATTTGTTCGAATAGATAATACGGCACCGGAACACAAAGGGCAAAAGAAGGAACATGGATGGGATTTCTCACTCTTCCTTTCCGCTCAGAGCGGGAGAAGTAAATTGATGATTTCCCACCAGACAATAAAAAAACGGCCAAAAAAATGAGCAAGTCAAACTTACAAACCGAGGTTTCCTTTCAAAACTGCGACATAAACGTCCATATCTTTTGACTGCGTAAGCTTAATAGTTGAATTTTTTCACAGCACAAAGATACCATAGACTTAAGTATATAGTTTTAATTTTAACTCGATACCTACTCGCGTTTCCAAGGTAAAGGTCTTGACAGATATATAGACAGGCAGACAGACAGACAGCCAAAAAATTATCTTAAGCATTGTTTCATACATAAATTGATGCAGACAGACAACAGAGTGTAATACCTCCCCACATATTACAACTGAATGAGAAGAAAAATAAAACTTATACTAAACGCACACTATGTAGGCAAGCATATTATAAGTTCAGAGACTATATTGAAGATAAAAATGCTTGACTTAATGCTGGTCCTGCTCTAAAACTATAAGGGTAACTCACTAATTAGCATCTGAAGTTATTGTGGAAGCTACAGAAGATTGAAAGCCTATCTTTGCAATGTATCGAACCAATTTTCTAGCATTGTATAATTAGAAAACCCATACGTGAGGTACCCTTTAAGGGTAAAATGGTTTTAGTTTCCTGACTCGCATATTTTAGTCCTCGGTTAGTGAGCAATCAATTCAGAAGTTATCAAATAAATTACTTCAGTTACGTACGTATGCAGAAAAAGAAATTGAAAAATCACTCACGTGGAAAACATTGCAGCAAATTATTAATTTCAGATCGCATAACCTAATTGAAACGAATACAAATTAACCAAATAAGTACTTCATTTTCAATTTCACCCAATCAGATGATAAAATTCTCTCACGGATTACCCAAAATTTTGCCACACTACTGATTTTTGTGCTAGTGAATAACCCGCTATCTGCAACATGGTTTTGCCTCTTGTATATTAATAGGTTCTCGTATCTACGTCAGTGCATTTAAATGGTAATATCATAAAATGGGAAGCAGCAGAGGGTTATTAGTGCAGATGGACGTGCTTAGAATTGGAACGTTTACGAATTTAGCTGTTGTGTTGAAATACAAATGCATTATTTGACGTAAGGGGATGTCTAATAGTACAGTTTCTGCAATTGTACAATAATACAACAACTATGTAGTTGTCCCGATTATTGTACAACTGCAAAAAAACAAACCCTATCATGTGGGTACATACGACGGCACATCAACATACACAAAACTATTTTAACCTGATCTCTCTACCATGGTGTGCGATCCGTAAAAGAGAGATCAGTTTATAATAGATTAGATAGGTTGACCTGCCGTCGTGTGTACATTGATAGGGTTTATCGGTTTATCATCATTTTATTTTTGTAGTGTTTCTAGTAAAGAGCGGCCACAGCGACGTTACGATTCCAAATCTTTACTAATATTATAAAAGCGAAAGTGAGTTTGTTTGTTACCTCTTCACGCTTTAATGGCTAAACCGATTTGATGAATTTTGGTACAAAGATAGTTGGGAACCAGGAGACGGAAAAAAGGCCAATTTAAAAAAATGGAATATGAGGGAGAAAGAGTGAAGAAAAGAGAAAACTTAGCGTTGCTATTACAAATGCTATTACAAACTGCAGGTAGTAGGTACTTGCAAATCAGGAAAAGGGAACTGTATTACCCCGAATTTAACGCAAGCGAAGCCGCGGGCGTAACCTAGTGAGACCATAAACCACAAATCGTAGCGGTAAATCCGCAATGAAGGATGACAACAACACTGCCCTTTTCTATGTAACTCTATAAAAGGGCAGCAATGTAGTTTGCGGTTTCTATTAACAGCTTCATCGCTGCTAGTGATTTCCAAAGTGGACTTTCCAATCTTGCAAACTAATCAAGATTTTATTTGGAAAAATATATCCGCAAAATCCTTACCAACCTTACCTTACCAACATTTTCCGATATGCTACCGTCTAACGAATCCGTCTAAACTCCTTTTTTACTGTTTGGGATTTTGTACGCAGCAACAGCTTCCATACAGCTGGTACGTTTCCATCAAACTTAAAAACTGCAATATTGGAAGTCGAAACCAATATCGGGACTTATATAGAACGGTTCGCGAATAAAGCCGACGATCAATTTGGAATATACTTCACGTACTGCCGCCACGTGATTCGCAGAGCAATGCAGTGGCGTGCATCGAAACTATACATTCTCATTTTCGATACTGACGCCCTGAAACTCTTGATTAGTTTAGAATTTCAAAGAATACTTCTACAAAGATCTAAATTGAACCACATTTGTTTGGAATATTTTTTATGAGCTGTGTCGACTTTAGAAATTGTATGGTATCAATTTATAAATGAAGTTTATACTTTCAAGTTTATCTTGCAAGTAAATGTTAAATGAGGAGTAGTGTCTTTAATCGGTAGTTACTCATTGAACTTTAGGTATTTGCTACTACTTAATAGCACTACCCTGCATTCATAAAAAATCGGTAAAAATTACCACCCACACAACAATTACAAATAAATATCTGAAGACTTTTAAGCGTCAGTTATATTGCTACTTTTAAGAAACCACTGAATTAAATATTGTACTTTAACGATGTATGACACAAGTCCCAAGCCGCAGGCCATGAAACTGACAAACAAATCTCCGTAAAATTAGTTTGAAATTAAGTAACAATAATACAAAGGTGATGATAATTATAATGGGAAACTTGAAATATAATCGAAATAAGGTTTGCAACTGCAACTGTAAACGACAACAAAAATACTTTTCTCAAATATTAACTTGTCGCTCACTTTTCGAGAGCCGTTCTCAAATCGAACAACATGCAACCCCAGTTTCAATATCCGGGCTTAAAGAAATTTGCTCAAATCCTCGCCTCCCGGACAATATCCGACACTTGAGAATTAAATGAAAGCGGTCGTTTATTCTGGCTGGAAATGTTTTTTAATAGATATTCTACGTTGCTTAGAATTTCTGAAATATTTCAGTTTTGTCCAACTGTTTTTTGGGAAGATTATTTTTTTGGATTCTGATTGTATGTCAAAGGAATTTCTCAAAAGCCTGATTAGAAAGAACTTTGAAACTTTTAACTTATCACCTTATAGTTTAATATACGTTTAACTAATAGACTGAAGACACTATCATCTAAATTCCACGTCTAGGTCTCGTCGAGTACCTAAGTGATACCTAAATGTTTGAGTACCACACTTACCTGTGCTGGACAAACTGTTTCTGTGCGTAATTGATACGTGCCTACATTAAATTGTAGCTATAAGGGGTTTTATAGGCAGTACCTGTGTGACCGAGTCTTGCTCCGGTGAAAATCGAGAAAACGTTTTTTCCCAGATATTGTGAGAGCTAGCTGGCACAATTTTTTAAACGATTTCGACGAAGGTTGCCTCTATAGAGAACTTGATGATGAATTGAATTGGATGTAATAGTTTTTTATTATTGTTTTAGATTGTAAAAGGGAAACAACTACTTTTCATCGAAAGATTCTTCTGTAATAAATAGTGTCGTAAGCTTAAAATTTTTTCATGTTTGATGACATCGTCATAAGCTTTATCTCTTATTATTGTTAGCAAATGAGTAGGAACTACGACTAAACCACATTGACTGCACTTTGAAGCGCTCCGAGCCTAAGATATTTTGACGATGCCTCGCCAGCATTCCCCGACGACGATCGAAGCAAGAGGATGTCTCGAATTTATAACCTTGCAATTCGTAAAATGGTCACTAGGTGACTATTCATAACATTAATATAGGAAATCGATTGTGGCATTCAAATAACGCACTCTTGGTTGTTGATGTAAGGAATGATATGAAAGAAAAAGGAGTAAATGATGCCGTGACGTCTTTTAGGGGAGAATGGAAGAAGAAAATGTGTTGCGCCGACCCCAAATAGAATGGGACAAGGGCAGAAAAATTATGATGATTCCAATATGATTCTGGGTAAGTGACCATTTTATACCCCCAGAGGTGAGTTTACACTTTTGTATACATGATTGAGTATTTTTTACGTTATAAAAAACATATTTCCAAAGCAACAGTAACCGTCTACAAGCAATGACTGGCATAGAATATAACACGCAGAAACAATAACATACCAGACTTTTCCCAATTCAAATACCTGAAGTAGATCTCTTACGATGTAAAATCAATGACGGCGCGGTTGGCGCAGGTTTGATCCCCGCACAGAACATAATTTAATTATATTAATATAACCCACAGGTCTGGTTGTTTCGGGTCCGGCTGTTTTTGTATGTGAGTTTTTTTTTAAATAATAATAAAAAGCTTGCAGTATCTAAAGATAATAATATAACAACTGCACTTAACAAATAAACACTGGTATGCTACACTAAAACGTTGGAGTTACTGTCCTCTTAGATAAGCTACACAATAGCCTGTAGTAAAGAGAATTTCAAAATCAATTTAGTTTAGTTTAAGTTTTTGTAAACGCTGGGTGCGTTTACAAAGACTTAAACTAAACTAATACAGAAGAAATTCCTACTGCAGGACAAAGTTTAAAAAAAGTGTTCTTGTCATAGGCCTCTCCTAAACAGCGCCGACAATACACGTTATGTGTAAAACCGCAGACCACTACGCGTCATGCCAAAAAAAAAAAACAAAACATGCCACGGTCTTCATGGTCTATTGCGCAACGTGACGTGTATTGATACCGTCTGTTTCCATACAGAATATTTCATAAGCAAAGATGGATGGCGCCATTTAAACATCGATATGATTTTTTTACATTTCCCGATCGTAGCAGATTCGATTTGTGCTCATAACTCACTCAGTGCTTCCTTTATGAATTCCAATTGATCTAAATATTGCCGTTTCTATCATATTTTGTGCTGAATTTAAATTTAAAATAAAGGAAACGTTTGAAATAGTCCATCACTGGATAATTCATTTTATGTATTTTAAATTATGCCTTTTAATAAAAAAAAGTTTTTCTATAAAAGACAGAGAAATTGCATTAAAATAATGTGTTTATGGTTAAATTTCGACATTACATATTTTTTCCCTCATTCTCAATGCCGTTAGGTATTCTAAGTTATTGGAAGTCGGCACAATATAATAAAATAACAAAAAAAATATGTCAACTTAACACACTTTCGTGTATGCATTCCGTAAAAACTGTTATTTTGAAATTACAAATAGACGCTTAAATTTTTTTTATTTGTATATACCACTTTTTCATCTGATAGGTTGTTATGAAAATAAGCTAAATCTTAAACATACAGACAAGCTACTATATCACACTAGCACTACAGACTTATAAATAAAACACATCACTTAACAATCGACTGTCCAAATCGAAAATTCAACGGTACATTTCCATATCGCTGCCCAGTAATAAATATTTCAGTTCCTACTATCCCCAGGTATAAGCAATGTACCACGTTACCGCGATATAAGCAATCGTCCCATTTAAATCACGCGGACAACCCCAACGATTACGTGTAACTAATTATACGTAATTATTCCGTGTCCCATCATGAAATATGCGCATACATTTAAGAATTTACGATCCATTTTATATGAGAAACGTATGACTCATCATACATGAGCATTAATACCCCTATTTGTCAATGTCCTCTTTAATATCAGTAAGCAATTTTCCAAGAGGATTGTGACCTTTGCATTCCTCAGCCCAGTGCATAACTGTTCTTTAGCCAATCTATACCAATCCTTAGTGTATCACAATAAGGTTGGTTTTATCATGTTGAGGTGGTGTCGAGTGAATGTTTCACGGTCACTGCACTGCCTGGTCAGCGAACTAATCAATACTCCAGTAACAGATGCTTTGGCTTATAGATTACTAGCTTTCGCCTGCGGCTTCGCCCGCGTTAAATTCGGGATAAGACAGTTCCCCATTCGTGATTTGCAGGTACCTGCCACCTGTAGTTTTGCCCTAGCGCCTTATTTATTGTAATAGCAATGCTAAGTTTTCCCTTTTTTTTCCTCTTTCTCCCTAATTTTTCACTCTTTTAAAAAAATTGCCTATGTCCGCCTCCAGGGTCCCAACTATCTCTGTACCAAAATTCATCAAAATTAGTTTAACCATTTAGGCGTGAAGAGGTAACAAACAAACTCACTTTCGCTTTTATAATATTAGTAAGGATACGTGAATAATCACAAGGGATCGTTAGTAGGCCGAATAGCTGGTTTAGTTTCAGATTGTGGTAAAAGAAACGATTTTACAACCTCAGTTTGACTGAGGATTAACTTTTTAGGGTTCCGTACCTCAAAAAGACAAAAACGGAACCCTTTTAGGATCACTTTCTTGCCCGTCTGTCTGTCTGTGTGTCAAGACAAGGGTCTTGACAGACAGAAAGAAAAAGAAAACAGACAAAGAAAGAAGACAGATAACGGTATCTAGGGAACGCGTGGAGGTATCGGAGTTAAAATTAAAACCAACCCCGAAGTCTGTTGTCACTTTGAGCTATGAAAAAAATCAACCTTCTAACAAACAAAAACGACTCGTTTTGCTTACGGATAGTTGTATATTGACATAAGTTCTATGAGACTTATGTCAAAATACAACTATCCGTAAGTAAAACGCGTCATTCATTTTATTGGAACCGGGCGTACCTAAGTCAACAAAGTCAAAAGAAATACGTACATAGTATCACGTGCATTTCAAAACATTTAATTACGCGTAAGAGTATAATCTCATTTTCAAATGAGCCGTGTAGGATAGTGTGTGACCCAGTTCTCTCGGCTGAAGTAGTCATGCATGGCAACTATTTAATTAGATGAGATGCAGATTTTAAAATATGCAAGCACTTTAATTTATTTAAGTCGGCGTTTTTATCGACGAACGGAATCTCTCATATATTATACACACTACCTTTTGGAGTCGAAATGGTTTTAACTTGAATTCATGCTGCTAATATTATAAATGCGAATGTTTATCAGGATGGATGGATGTATGGATGTTTGTTACTCTCTCACGTCAAAACGGCTCAACGGATCTTGATAAAGTTTGGCACAGATGTAGATTATAGTCTGGAATAACACATAAGAAACTTTTTTTTTTCGATAACACGCAGGCGAACGCGGACGCCAGCGAGTTATTTCTATTTATTTTCTACACGGAAGCTTTCTTAAAGAGTCTCGACGCCTTGGAAGGTACTCATTGTGCGGCTGGGTCAAGAGCTTGTTTCAGAATACAGTAATCCTGGATAAGGAATGCCTACTGAGAAGGTTCCTCCTAATTCTGGTGCCCTGACTTTCAGCGGCTAGACCTGGATACAATTAAATTAAAGTAATATGTTACTGTTAGTCAACCACATCGGATCATAGCTGGACAAAGACGGTTCGATCCCCGCACGGAACAAATATTTGAATGGCCTACAGATAGTTGTTCCGGGTCTGGCTGTTTGTGTGTGTGAGTTTGAGAAAGTTCGTGCGAGAATCGAACCCGCGACACGCAGCGCGGCAGTCGATCGCTCAGCCACTGTGCCAATCCTGTCGTCAAACCGTATCGGTAATGAGGTACATATTTATTTAAGCTATCCAATGTCATTCAAATCAACTTAGAATGTTTAAGAGCAACCACCGGTCAAATACGGGTTGTTAAATAATATATACAAAAAACAATTATAAATACCTATATAATTAAATCTGGTTTTAACATAAATTCAATAGTCTATCCATATTTCTATCCAGAGTTTGGACGCTGTCGAATTTCCTTTTTATTCTCCAAGTTTATTTTCCTTGACACCATTATCATCGCTCCCATCTCGTGTAATCGTGTAATATTACTAAGTGATTGATTATGATACCACAAAAGGCCGTTATGGCGCAATAATGAGCCGAAAACAATTAACTAGATATCATGTGGCCTGTTGTTATAATCCACTTTACGGACCCACCCCTGTTTAGACGAACGAAGCATCTATCGATTACATAAATTAATGAGTTTTCAGAATATCCGTTATTAATTTATTGGAGACTGTATTTTGTTATCTATTAAATGATGAAGTTAACCGATTGGGACTGGTGAAGGGGATTTTATGTTTATTTAAAGCCGAACCGGCTTTAAATTATACAAGCACTTTTTAATAACCTTCAAAAATATCCTTCTATTGCGCCTTTTTTCTGGGCCGCCTTATTTCTTTTAAACAACCCGCAATCCTGACAGGCAGTGGCCCTGGCAGGCTCCTCTGCTTTACTGACATCTTTTTGAAGTGCGCATGGAACACGAACGCGCCGTCGACAAGGCCTGATGCCAGTAGACGGATGGATTCGACGACCCTTACGTCGACGAGCGTTGTTTAATGAAATTTAAAAAGTTATAAGATGTTCAGATTTATGACCCAGAAGTCCACCTGTTAACTTGCAAAGTTGACAAGAAGATAAAAGAGTAAACAAAAACACGTTTCTCCCAACGTTGGGAAGGACTTATCCTCAGCAAATTGTTACCAAAAAATAAAGGGCAAATAATTGTGCCAGAGTAAGGTAATTTACCGTTCTGTCTTTTAATTAACTCCACGGTACAATTTATTTGGGGTCAGACAAGAAAATTGGTCTCGTTAACAAGGAAATAAATATACTGGCAATGTAAGAGAGAAGAAATTGTATAATTGGACGTTATTTGTTTGCTTATAAAATTCTATAACTTACACTGCCATCGAGTAAAAGTGGAATAAACATATTGTCCATATTTTACAATAGAGAGAGGGAGGACGACATCACATCGATTCACGCGCTTAATTCAGCGTCCTCGAGCAGTATGAGTAACCGCAGCGGTGAGGGTTCTCTCTCAGGTCGCGCTTATAAGCGCATCTACGCTCGCACAAATTTTCCATGCGGTAAAATGCATGACTACAGCACGCTCTTCCAAAAACGAGCTTACACGACACGGTTGCCGCAGTGGCTGAGTGATCGACGGTCGCGGGTTGCGGAACAAATATTTGTATGGCCTACAGATAGGTGTCCGGGTCAGGCTGTTTGTGTATGTGAGTTTAAATGTTTGTAACGCACCCACGATGCAGGAGAAATTTCTATTGTGGGTAAAGTTTAAAAAAAAAAAAGCAAACAGTCATCATGAACAAAATACTACCTATTACAGAAAAAAGAAACAGATCAACAGTCTGGATAGTTACTATAGTCAACTTCAAATGGTTTAGGAACTTCGTACTTGAACTTGGTACTTACTAGAACTTAGTAAACGTAGTGTCCTTGGGAGTTATGATAGGGCAGTTTATATTGGCCTCGAGGAGTATTGTAAATTGCTCTTGACATTCTAAACGTGCTCCATAACTGTCGGTCGATTCAATGTTACTCGAACTGTTTGATATCGGAATAATACGAGATATTTTTTTGATTACATCCGGAGTCATTTACTACAACAAAATCTTATGTATGTGCGTTCAAGCATTCTTGCCTTATCATGTTATTGAAACCAAATAAAACAGAATTTAGGAAATTATGTTTTTCCCACTCTTCCGCCATTTTTTAGGGTTCCGTACCGGAACCTTTTTTGGATCAACGTTGTTGTCGGTCTGTCAGTCTATCTGTCATGACCCTTTATCACAGCAACTCGTGGAGGTATCGAATTAAAACTATTTATTCAAATCTTTGGCAACTTCTTGCTGTGAAAAAATCAACTCTCTATGTCCACGCAGTCAGAAGATATGGCCGTTTATGTCGCAAGTTTGTACGGAACCCTCGGTGCGCGAGTCTGACTCGCTCTCTCGGCCAGCTTTTTTATTTAGTTTGTTCCATCCATCTTACTTCCTACTTTAATATTATATATGCAAATGTTTGTGAGGATGGATGTATGGATGTTTGGACTTCATTATAAATTGTATCGTTAAAACGGCTAAACGGATCTTGATGAAATTTGTTACAGAGGTAGATTATGCTCTAGAATAACACAGGATTTTTTTTCGATATCACGCGGGCGCTTGCTAGTCATCCATATTTTTGTATCCTGAAATATTAAATACCTAAATGTCCAAAGGTTGGAAAAAATGTTTTTGAACCAATCATAACAAATTAATTTAGTACCGATAATGCTGCTTGCAAATCAAAGGGAACAAAAACCACAAAGGTAATTCTAGATAGAAAAATGCTTTCCCAGCCAGCAATTTATTACAGCATTAAAATTAATCGTCGCTGAAAACACTTCCCTTTGGGGTCCATTACACTAAATTCGAGGATTAAAGGAATTTCAGTCATTAAGTGGAATACCAATTTGAGCGCAAAATTAACAACTGTAGGTAATAATCATAAATGTCATGAAGCTCAATTCATATTTTAATTTTATTATGCCAAAGAATAAGGGCGGGAGTTTTCGCTGGCGATTTTCTTTGACGTTAATTTTGATTGGAAAATAATAGCAGTATTTTTAATTCATTGAACACTTTGATATCTTTGTAAAGTTAAGTTGTGCTGGGTCCTATTACTAATACTAAGTGAAACCTTTACTAATACTTAACTTAAATAACTTCCCCCGCTCTGGGCTGAGCGGAGGGGAGAGACAGACTTTTACTTACTAAAACCCACCCATGTTCCTTCTTTTGCCCTTTATGTTTCGGAATAGATACCGTGTGGTATCTATTTGAACAACCCACACATAAAATAACAACACGTCTGTTTTTCCCCAAGGTCTAAACAGAAATGCACTTAGTACTACTCACATTTCAACAACTATTCGTAAATCCCATGCAATAGGGGCAAGCCTATCATATCCTTACTACAATTATAAAAGCGAAAGTGAGTTTGTTTGTTTTGTCTTCACGCCTAATTGACTAAACCGATTTTGATGAAAAGGTACAGAGATAGTTGGGACCCTGGAGACGGACATAGGCTGTTTTTTTTAAAGTGAGAAATTATGCAGAAAAAGGGAAAAAAGGGAAATATAGCTTTGCTATAATAATAAAAAAGGCGCTAGGGCAAAAACTACAGGTAGGAGGTACCTGCAAATCAGGAAAGGGGAACTGTGGTACCCCGAATTAAACGTGAGCGAAACCGCGGGCAAAAGGTAGTACATCTATAAAATGACGTTGCTGTGTCGGTCAGGGAATCTGCCTTCTATGGTAATCATCGTTCTATTGATTTTAAGACTGCATGTGTTCTTCTTCCATACTCGTAATTCTTTATCACTTACCATCTTAGCAGTCATCTTTTTTCTAGGCATTTCATTCTTAGATAGATAAGATAGATAAATCATTTATTTGATGCAACAAAAGACACAATACAAGAATTAAAATAAAAAAAAAACATCACACAGAAAAAAATGGAACTAGTTAAAAAAAAAAGTAAGGTAGCCTGAGTTAAATCGACCCATAGGGATTTAGACACATATATTTATTGAGGTCGCCCACTTCTTATTCTTCACACAGTCCCCCAATCTGAAACCATTCATACAAAAAATATCTTTATAACACAAAACATTTTCTATAGTAATAAACCTATTATATGGTTTGTCATTGCAGTAAATGCGGAAGGGTCTAATTTCTCAAAATTCACAGATGTCTAATTCAATGAGGCGTTAGAATATTAACTGTTGCCCCAAGTAACCCAATTGACTTCCATCTCAATGTTTCAGCAGAATTCTCAAATTAAATTACAAAGTTCTTTATTTGGTTTTGTAAATTGAATTATCAGGGAGAATAATATAAGTTTTTCGAATTAGGAAGTTTCTTTCAATTGTTTTTTTTTTGCAGGACAGGAAAATTTTCTTTTTTTCCTTAACAGCCTGTTGCTCTGAAGTAGGTAATAATACAATTATTATAAGTTTGCCTACTTGTTTTTCAAGACATTTGCCACTTTTGAGTTAACATGTTTTCTTTTCATAGACCGGTTTTGTGTTTTCGTATACTTATTGTTTTTCAACTGTTTTCTTAAAACGTTTACTCCGTACTTTCTACATCATTTTCCTGCCCTTGTCCCATTCTATTTGGGGTCGGCGCAACACGTTTTCTTCTTCCATTCTCCCCTATCAGACGTCATGGATCCATGTTGCTTTAGGTTTTAGCAAAAATTTTATAGTCGGCCGCCTACCTGACACTAACCCGTTACTCCGTACTTTCTACGTTGTAGTTAAATGTTTATTTCCAGATATAGAGAGTACTAGAGAACTTGTAAACAAATATTTCGTGATAATAAACACTTTTACGTTCTTAGTAGTTTTAGCTTAAAAGAAACTTCTTGATAATAGAAAAAATTAAGCACATTCAGTAAAAGCTTTGTAAAAAAATAGCCGAAATAGAAACCAATTTTTTTAAACTATTATTCAATTGATTAAATATACTGTGACAATTCGAACCTTAACGCATTTATTACAATTAAACCATTTTACAAACACTATGAAATTATCAAGGCGTTGGCCACTTTGTTAAAACTAGTTTACGATTTTAAAGCATAGATTTATATGTAGGGGAACGGACAAGAAACTCAATAGAAATTCGATTTAAATCAAGAAAAAACATTCACCTTTAAGGAATGTTACAATCTCATAAATATAGCCATAACATTTATAATATTTGGCAGCCAAAAAATACGGAAAGTATTTGAAGTAGGCAGCTAAGGGTTTTCCAAAGGGTCTGTAAGATCAAGGGAAGTGAAAGATTTCGCCCTCTACGCACTGTATATTATATTCAGAGGTCTATAATACTCGTCTATTAAGGAAATCTCAAGGACACGTTTCCTTGAAAGTCTTGATAAAACGCGGTGCCCTTTTGGAAATCCGGTCGCATAAAAAGGCAGCGATGAATTTTAAGGGCAAATACTGTTTAAACGATGTATTTTAAGAACCTACTATTATACTGTGAACAATTATTTTGTTTGGTTTTATTTTGTCTGAATTATGGAGATTTAGATTTATCTGATTAGGAAATATAAAACTTTTTTTTTCAGATTTAAATCTGGAGGAAGGAGACAAGGAAACAAACACCTGCAACAACTGGGCATTAAACTACTGTGAAATAAAAATAAATGTGCACTAAACAAGTGTGTACTAAACAACTGTGTATGTACTTAACAACTATGCACTAAACAACTGTGTACTTAACAACTGTGCACTAAACAATTGTGTACTAAACAACTGTGTACTAAAAAACTGTGTTCTAAACGAATGTGAACTAAATAACTATTTTAACTTAGTTTAGTACAAAACTAAGTTAAAATAGTGACACTTTGATCGGTTGATTCATATTGAAACATTCTGGTCTCTTACCCGTGGGCACACTCATAGTATAAAATATCTCCCATTACAATACCTACGTCTGTAATTGTATATAAATTTCGTTATAAATAGTATAAGTAATATTATAGGTACCAATCAAATTCAATCGATCTTAATGCCCATTGTAATTTTCAGACTTTCACTCAAATTACCGCAAATGACTTTAGTCCACAAACGTACCCAACTTTCCTAACACATTACACTGAACTTGTACCATAAAACTAATCATAATAGTAACACGATTAAGTTATAACAGCTACCATTATGCGCTGGTTATGGCAAGCATTAAACACGCACTTCCAAGAATAAATGACAAGCCTTTTAATATGTTAATGGCTCCATTTCGGTACAGTAATGTAATAAGCGATGATATTCTTGGCGGTTTTACCTGAGAATTTGTGAGTGAATTATGTTGTTTGTAGACAGCTAAGTATAAGAGATGTTTTTTGTGGGTGATTGGGTCTTTACCTCTATGTCGTCCTAAAGGCAGAGATGAAGTCGGCGTTGGCACGAGATAACCCAGAAGACTGTTTTTTTTTAATGTTGCGGCACACTTTTCTACGTTAACGAACATTTAAACACACATACACAAACAGCCAGACCCGGAATAACTACATGTAGGTCATACAAATATTTTTGTTCCGTGTGGGGATCAAACCCGCGACACACAGCGCAGCAATCAATCGCTCAGCCACTGCTCCAACCATGCCGTCTGGAACTGGTAACTTGAATAGATCCGGGCTATATTTATTCCTAGCCATTCCATGGCGGTGTGAATTATTGTTAATGATATAGTAAAGTACCTACTGATGTATGAATGTATCTCGTCCACATTTATACATCAGTCTATCAATAGTAGTATTTAAGGATCGTAGCAGGTGGTAATCTGTGGTTTCTGCTAATATATATATAGACAGAAACGACCCGCAGTACGTCTGCACCTCAGATGTGAGAAGGGAGATAGTGGAACAAGCATGCGGAGTTTTTCGGCCAACGTTGGATATGCTAGTCATACAACCTGTTTCATACAAATCTGTCTATTCAAGTTCTGCCGTTTCAGAGGAGGTGCTTAACAAATCCCGTGACACGAATTTTATAAATGTACTACCTGTGCCCAGCAGTTTAACCCACTGCTAAGCTCTAGTCCATCACTTAGGGGTATGGATAATAGATGTTGACCGATTCTCAGACTTACTATAAAAAAAATCATAAGAATCGGTCTAGCCGTTTCGGAGAAGTATGGGAACGAAAAAGTTGTCACGAGAATTTTATATAAGATATAAAGAAACATTTAAAAAATCACCCTGTCTGATATGGGTACTTAGAATTTACTCAGAACATTTTAATACGTAGTACACCACAACATACATTTCATTTTCCTTTTTACGGATTACATTTGACGTCAAAGCGAAGCGATGATAATCCCCGGCGGAATCCAGAACGATTCTGAAGGCAGCTAATGAGCAGCATTGAGCTGTGCAATACGGATAAAAATATCTAAAAGAACTTTTTGGGCACATGTGTAAAATCTACTATGGATGAATTTACTGGTAGGTAGATTTTAAAAAAATACTTGTTCATCGTGTCCTTTGGTCTCCATTAACCTTATCTTGTATATTTTTGTCTTAACTACTGCGTTTAACGTTTTCATAGCACGAGATACGGTTTAGCTGTTGAGGTTACATCACATTCATGGTTTATAGTCAGTCTACTGGTGAAACCACTTCGAATTTTTGGTTCTGTTTTCCTTCACCTTTTGGTTTGGAGCTCATGTAAGCTGAGTTATTGAATTCATGAGTAATCTATCATTGTTATTAATAGTGCTGTCACGCCCGCATTATCGGGAACAGGGTCTAAATTTTTTTCAGGTCTGAATGAAACCAGATGCCTAACTAAATTGTTTGAGAATGAATCTTCTATCGCTGAAATTACGTCCCACATGACGATCACGTTGCGAGTCAAGGTGTCGAGGTGCTAAAGTGCTGTTAAAGTCAACCTTAATACTAATTTCTATACATCCTAAGTTGTGTATGAAAGTTTTAGCTCCTGATACATGGCTACGAATTTAAAATGTGTCTGTATTTTGGGTTGAAATTCCAAGCGAGTACTTGAGTATTAACGTCACCTGGTTTTTATTTCAATTAACACGACACATCGGTAGGAAACGACTGGCAATGAGTTTAATGGGACAAATTGTAGCACTTGCTTTAACGACACGTAGTTATACTTAATGGTCCGTTTACGTTTATAAAATGACGAATGTTTTTCAAGTTATGGGGTGGCAAATGAGCAGGCATGCATGGCTGATATGAAGTGGTTATCGCCACTGGTGGATATTTACATAAGCAGAGCCACCGTAAGTACGTAATAACTATAACTAAGAAATTATTTATCCCCTTACAAAATACTTATATTTCATTAGTGATTTACTATCCAATCACAATTGAATATGTGTTTAGAGGTTTACAGATAAGAATTAGGTCACACATTTTTTGATGTATGTACATGAATGTTCAGAACGGAGACAAAAACTGGTCAGTGCAGTTTCGAATATACGATCACATTATATGCATCAATTGGAGAATAACCTACTTAAAAGATAAAAATAAATCATTCTGACATCATTTCTAAGCATTCACACTCCGGTTCGTGAAATGGGTCTTTATTTAACCCTTAATATTGATGCTATAATATGATTAAATTTGCCTGCCTGCTCGTACCTCAATATTATGATTGATTTGAAGTGGGAGCTACCTAGAATTCTAAAAGACCTAAGTACATAGAATCAATCAAAACAGACGTTCGTCTAGAGTAGAAATACTTTATTCTAGTGTCAAAATATTTAGTATGGAGACAAATTGGACGTTTGATTTATTCTTTGCAAAAGAATATTGTGTGTTCAATTATTTGTAGCTAGGCCTTGTTTTTAGATTATCGTTCGGAGCAATAAAGCGATTTATGAGACTTAACTTCTCATTATGTGGCAGAAGCAATACAAACATAATATATAGTACATGGTTTACATCACATCTCAGCTTAACCCCAACAAAGTTGAGCTTGAACATAAAGGCAAAATGTGGGATCCAAACGATTTCAGTAAAGCAGAGGAGCCTGCCAGGGTCACCGCCTGCCGGGGTTGTGGGTTGTTCGAAAGACATTCCATGGCCCCGAAACATATTGGGCAAAGGAACATGGGAGGGTTTTAGTAAGTAAAAATCTGACAGTACCCCCCGCTCCGTTCAGCGGGGGAAGCTATTAGATCATTCTTAGCAAAAAAAAGCAATTTTTTTTAACAGCTCCAGAGACTGTTCGCAAAGGTTAGCATCAGACCTTCAGCAATTTTAAACGGAACTAATTGGAACAAATAATCTTCCAGAAAAAACATCCAAGTCAGTTCATAATTGGCGAAGATATCGCTGAATATGAGCACAAAAAAAAAATAAGAATTGAAATCTTTCTGGACGTCAGTGGTTCAATTTTCTAGCGGTTTCTACAAAATTTTGCAGTTGTTATCGGCAATTTTAAAAGACGGGTAAGTGGACGATTTACTGAATTATAATGATTGAATTGTAGTGGTGTGTGAATGTGGACTTAATGTAATAAAGCGTTTACAACCTGACAGCCTCATCATCTGCCTAGCCTTTTCCCAACTATGTTGGGGTCGGCTTCCATTCTAACCGGATGCAGCTGAATATCAGTATTTTACATGGAGCGACTGCCTATCTGACCTCCACAACCCAGTTAGTACTGGATAATACGATACCTCTTGGTAAGACTGGTTGTCAGACTTTCGGAACACTGACTATCTGTAACGACTGTCAACGATCTTTAAATGACAGCCGGGACCAACAGCTTAACGTGCCTTCCGAGGCACGGAAGAAATTCGGTATGTAACGGGTGGTCACCCATCCACAGACCAACCTAACCAAGCGCAGCTTAACTTAAAGATCGACCCGAGCGGCTGCTATTATTTAGCCACGAGCTGACTGCCTACCTGATTAAAATATTCACAATGGTAAAGATATATTTAGAATCGTCGTTTGAGACCGTAAAACCAGTACGATCTCAAACGACTCCCTAAAATAATGAACTCAAAGGTAACTGATTAATTTCCTTCCAAATTGATAAGCTTATAAACAGATCAAATCACATCGTATTACGGAAACAGAAATGGGTAGATACAAATCATTCAATTTAAATCTGCACAAGTCTTGCTTTGAGCAAACACTTTGTATCACCGGTAATCGTTAAATCTATCCCTCAGGAAATCAGTGGAACGTTCCTCACAATACTAGTATCAACCGCCATCTTTATAGGCAAGGAGCTAACCACTTAAATATATTGTTTATAGCCACATCATTAATCTTTGCTAGACCCGACTCATTTACTATGTGACATCATAGACTAACCATAGATCTTCTTTTGTTAAACCTTTTCATTCTCAAAAGGGTTTATATTTGAAGAATAAGGCTGGGGACAGAATCAGCCCGAGTTGAGTTCGATTAATTGATTTTAGATTAATTTTCTAGCTATATTTGGAGATGGATGATTTATTAAAGACTTGGCAGGGATTGATCAACTTTACCTTTGGTTGTCGTAAAAGGTTAGGTATAATTTGATTAAGTGAAATAACTTGCTGATGGTAGAGCACTTTGTTCATACTAAATTGTAGTTTTTAGAAAAAATACGTTAACGGTTTTGAACAAATGGCGTCATAACTAGGTTCCAGAAGGTAATAATTATTTTAAAAAAACCCCACCTTTTAAACTAAGTACAAGTTTATTGGAAAGAAATGGTATAGGTCTTTGTCCAGGAGAGGGACTAAACTAGCTAACAAAATAATAAACAATTGATTATTTATTTGGCGTTATTTAATCATTTCATATCAGTACCTACTTCTGGTTAACTAGGCTACCACAAGACAAGTTGGACATTATGTTTCTGTATGTGTCCACAGCGGATAGTGACCTTGTGTCATAATTTCATATCATGATGATGACTGTCACAAAATGTACCCTAACTCTATTACTATGAGATCATTATCGTTGGTAGCAAATGTCAAGTCAAAGCTGGTTAAGTAATTGATTCGTCCTAGATTTTAACGATGGCTTTAAATTAATTTGAGACATGCAAGCTAAGTCTTTGACGTCACTATAATGAGGAGAGTACTTAGTGTCAGTCTGACGATACAAATTATATTGATGCAAGGTTAAAAGGTTGGGTGAAGCGAGTTCAGTTGAAGATACTAATTATATTTAGTAGACCTAGGTATGACATATCACGAACATAATATCACGTGTATCACTGTATGGTCACACAAAGGTGTACCTTATAGTACAACTAGCATTTGCCCGCGGCTTTGCTCACGTTAAATTCGGGGTAACACAGTTCCCCTTTGCTGATTTGCAGGTACCTGCTATCTGTACTTTTTGCCGTTGCGCCTTATTGATTGTAATAGCAACGCTAAGTTTTCCCTTTTCGTCCCTCTTTCTCCCTCATTTCCCACTTTTTTGCTATCTCTGTAACAAAATTCATAAATATTGGTTTAGCCATTAAGGCGTGAAGACGTAACAAACAAACAAACTCACTTTCGCTTTTATTATATTAGTAAGGATTACTCTCCGCCAGTTATGTTTTAGTTCCATGTATAAAGGCAGCGACCCTACTGCCATCAACCTGGCACTACTAAGAAATTCATGATGGTCAACATTCTGCCCGATCCGGGAATGGAAACCAAGATCTCATGCTTAGCATTTACGCTCGCGACCACTAAGATTGAAGCGTGCGCCGCTAGACGACTCCCGGCCACCGTAGATGCTGACCTTTGGACGGTGAGCAATAGGTAGCTCACCGTCCGTCTGTGTATTGACGACAAGCCGTATCGACGGCGCGTTAGCGTTTCACGCGCGCCTCAAAAAGATGTCAGCGATGCAGAGCGTCCTGCCAGGGCCACCGCCTGCCGAGGTAGCGGGTTGTTCAGAAGACATACCGCTACCCTGGAATATAAAGGGCAAAAGAAGGAACATGGGTGGGTTTTAGTCGCTAAAAGTACCCCCCAGTCTGCCCAGAGCAGGGGAAGTCATATTATGATTTCACATTCGCAAAAAAGGATATCCAAGCATCTAACGTGAGCTTAGAATAGAAAGACAATCAGTACAAGTCAGACACTCCCCCGGATCTGAGTTATGGGAAATCACCAAAAATCACCATCCGAAAAAAGTCCTTTTTTTTCTTTAAAGGAACCCTAAAAATGCTTCTTTTTTTTCTTATCTAATAATTATAATATAATAATAACAATTTTTTTTTTCGGGTGTGAAATCATCCAATGACTTCCCCCGCTCTGGGCGGAGCGGGAGGGCATGTCAGACTTGTACTGACTAAAACCCACCCATGTTTCTTCTTTTGCCCTTTACGTTCCGAGGCCGCGGTATCTCTTTCGAACAACCCGCAACCCCGGCAGGCAGAGGCTCTGGCAAGCCCCTCTGCTTTGCAGTCAGCAAAGCAGAGGGGCTAGCATTTTTAGGGGGAAGCATTTTTAGGGTTCCTTTAAAGAAAAAAAAGGACTTTTTTCGGATGGTGATTCTTGGTGATTTCCCATAACTCAGATCCGGGGGAGTGTCTGACTTGTACTGATTGTCTTTCTATTCTAAGCTCACGTTAGATGCTTGGATATCCTTTTTTGCGAATGTGAAATCCTTACTAATATTATAAAAGCGAAAGTGAGTTTGTTTGTTTGTTTGTTTATT
Organism: Ochropleura leucogaster; assembly: GCA_958449745.1. Lineage (NCBI taxonomy): Eukaryota > Metazoa > Arthropoda > Insecta > Lepidoptera > Noctuidae > Ochropleura > Ochropleura leucogaster. The sequence goes on from OY288206.1 coordinate 6,094,433, forward strand.
TGTTTGTTTGTTTGTTACCTCTTCACGCTTTAATGGCTGAACCGATTTGGATGAATTTTGGTACAGATATAGTTGGGAACCAGGAGACGGACATAGGCTAATATTTTTTTGGAAAAAGTGGGATGTGAGGGAGAAAGAGGGAAGAAAAGGGAAAACTTACCGTTGCTATTACAAATCAATCAGGCGCAAGGGAAACTGTGTTACCCCGAATTTAACGCGAGCGAAGCCGCGGGCAAAAGCTAGTGATAATAATAAAAATTAAGCTACAGTCGTGACAGTGAAAGCACTATAGTTGCCGATTCCAAAGCGTTGATCTCTATAGAGAAAAATCGGCAAGAAACTCAGTGGACACTCTTTTAAATCTGGATATTGTCACAAAACCTTGGTTACATCATTCATGTCGAGATGGTGTTTTATGTGAGAACGATGTAATAAGTCGAGCAAGTTAAAGTGCCTATAGAAAAAACAATAAAAAGCAAAAAGCTGTGGCAACTGAGACTCTCTCTCTCCCTCTCTCCCTCTCTCTCTGTGGTAATCGGTTATCGTAGTATGGACATCTGATGCGGAGGAATGAGGAAAGTTTTGAATATTAATGTTGATGACTTTAAAGAATTTACCAAAGAAGCGATGGAGGGACTCCGTGAAAGCGGATATGGCTACCAATTACAGCAACAGAATTACGATTACGAGTTATAAAGAAGTATAAAGGAAAGAGATATGCTGCGCTGACTCCAAATAAATAGGGATAAGGGCAGGAAAAAGATGATGACTATCCTTACTTCCTTACTAATATTATAAAAGCGAAAGTGAGTTTGTTTGTTTATTTGTTTGTTTGTTTGTTACCTCTTCACGCTTTAATGGCTAAACCGATTGTGATGAATTTTGGTACAGAGATAGTTGGGAACCAGGAGACGGACATAGGCTAATATTTTTTTGAAAAGAATGGGATGTGAGGGAGAAAGAGGGAAGAAAAGGGAAAACTTATCGTTGCTATTACAAATCAATAAGGCGCAAGGGGAACTGTGTTACCCCAAATTTAACGCGGGCGAAGCCGCGGGCGAAAGCTAGTCATAATATAACTTCCCCTGCTCTGGGCAGACTGGGGGGTACTTTTAGCGACTAAAACCCACCCATGTTCCTTCTTTTGCCCTTTATATTCCAGGGCCGCGGTATGTCTTCTGAACAACCCGCTACCTCGGCAGGCGGTGGCCCTGGCAGGACGCTCTGCATCGCTGACATCTTTTTGAGGCGCGCGTGGAACACGAACGCGCCGTCGACACGGCCTGTCGTCAATCGTCGGACGGACGGTGAACTACCCATTGCTCACCGCCCACAGGCCCGCATCTACGGTGGCCGGAAGTCGTCTCGCGGCGCCCGGCGCCATGAGTTTATTGATGCTTCAGTTTACAAAGGGGTTTAGTGTTTGGAGCCTCCTTTTAAGCAAACAATGCCTGTGTTAGGAGACTCCGCTCTTCCATAGATTAGCATTTATACTTATTCTAGTTTCGTAACTTAAAATTTTGAACAAAAAATAAATAATAAAAAATAAATATAACATAAATTTTATAATAAAAACTACAGATGTTAGTGCGATAACTATGTTTCTATTATGTGCTCTTCAAACATATTGAACGGATCACTGCTTTATGTAAGTCACTCGATAGTTTCCACTTTAAACTGTATAGGTAATATTTACATTTTAAAGTGATATTGATTAAACACTTGAAATGTAACTGTAAACGTTAAAAATCTACTTAACTTTTAATTTGTACTTATTGGTGCGTCTTAAAATTCAATTATCGTGGAAAGTTATACTTAGAATTTTAATTGTATTTTAGTTCACAAACAACTTATTGCCGAGGATCAATGGCTTTTTAACTTTTACTAAATGTTCTTTATAAAAAAGCAACTTTTAATTAATATAAATGTTTCCGAGGTTCGATTCCCGGGCCGAGCATAATGGAATTGGGTTCTTCCCATTAACATCAGGATCTTCTCATTAGCAGCCATGGAGTCTAGAATTGTGCCTGGTTGATGAGAATAGGGTCGCCTCCTATTACTTGGGACTATAAAATTAATGACTGTACGGTTGGCGCAGTGACTCAGCGATCGACTGCTGCGCTGCGTGTTACGGGTTCGATCCCTGCACGGAACAAATACTAGTATGGCCTACAGATAGTTGTTCCGGGTCTGGCTGTTGGTGTAAGTGAGTTTAAATGTTTGTAAACGCACCCACATACATACAGTAAAAATTTGTGTGGGGAAAAGTTTATTTTATTTATTTATATACACACAAAACATTATATAAAAAAGTATATAAGGAAAAAAGAGCACAAAGGTACTGTGTACTGTTACGATTTTTTTTTTCAAATGCTAAAAGCGTATGTAGGTATTATTTAGGTAAACCTCTGCCTAACCCTTCAGGAATTTCAAGCGAAAATATATCCTACAACACAACATAATAATCCACCATGAATTTTCATATCAAGGATATTCATCATAATTTACCGATCTTTCTTATCCTAAGATACATATATTTATATCTATAGCCGATGTTAATACAAGGTCCCGCTTCTTATACAAAGGATTGGGGGCGTTATCGCGTGACGTAATCTTTTCTATTGTCGTATCGGATTTACAAGGCGTCTTAATACTGCGAGGCCGGATACCGATTAATCTTTTAGCTATATCACCTAAATTATATCAGTGTTTTTTTTTTACGAATGGCAAATCATCGGATGACTTCCTCCACTCTGGGCGGAGCGTGCGTTCTTCTTTTACCTTTTATGTTCTGGAGCCGTGATATCTCATATCAGTGTGACATAATGTTTCATGATGATTAACATTTATTCTTCATTTGAAAGAACTTTACTTTTTAGGGGTTTCAAGTTTCTTCAATCTTTATCTGCTTAACATTTTTCCAACTATATTGGGATAGGCTTCCAGTCAAACCGGATGCAGCTCCATACCAGTATTTTATAAGGAATGACTGCCTAGCTGACCTCCACAACCGTGTTAGTTCTAGCTTATACGATAGCCAAATAGTTTTAAAAGGTTTTATCATTAAAACCATTGTGAAACTATTTGGGTATCGTAAAATATCGACTGTTGTGCTGCGTGTCGCGGGTTCGATCCCCGCACGGAACAAATATTTGTATGGCCTACAGATGGTTGTGTGTGTATGTGAGTCTAAATGTTTGTAAACGCACCCAAGATACAGAGGAAATTTCTAGTGTGGAGCAACGTTTTTTTTTTAAAACTTGATATTCAGATAAATATTTTTATTTACTGTGTCAGCTAATTTCAAAAATAAAACTTGTCATTTGGCTACCTAAAAGCTGGTATCGGTCCTGTTGAAAGTCTTAAGTAAAATAAGTTGTAAACACCAGATGTTTACGCTTAGACTGCCTGATCATTTCAGTAACAGGAACTTAACTGTCAGTTCAACATTCTATCAAAAGCTTTTGTTTACAATCCTTATAAAATAATAACTGTGTGAGTAGAAACAACTCATTATTTATTACCATCAGGGCTGGCTTTTAATTATACCTTTTGTCTGTCTGTGGAAATCGATAACGTTTATACCTACATTTATTGTTCAAAATTGAATGCAAAGCGATCGTTTGTTATGTTCGGATGGAAATACTGATTTATTATTGCATAAAGCTAGCTGCAAAAGCTATGGTGAAAATTCATTATTATGGAATTAGTATTTATGTTATTTTAAAATTATTATTAAATATTTTTCCACAGTATGTTGGTGTCGGTTTCCAGTCTAACCGGCATGCGGCAGCTGGATAGCTCTTAATGTAGAATACTGGTCACCTTAATGACCTCTAGTTAGTAAAACTTTTTTGGGCCATGTGGATTTCGTTAGAAATAAAAAGTAAAAGTCTGGGAAGAAATTTATTAGAATGACAAGTAGCATTCTTCTGCTTACAATGTAACAAAACCTACCACACAACAACCTAATTTTAATTATATACTTGCAAAATATTTCGATTAGGTGACCATGCACGTTCCGAATGATATGTGCAATACAACAGCATTTACCTACACAGTTTTATAAAGCACTAGCTTTTGCCCGCGGCTTCGCTCGCGTTAAATTCGGGGTAACACAGTTCCCCTTGCGCCTTATTGATTTGTAATAGCAACGCTAAGTTTTCCCTTTTCTTCCCTCTTTCTCCCTCACATCAAACTTTTTTCAAAAAAATATTAGCCTATGTCCGTCTCCTGGTTCCCAACTATCTCTGTACCAAAATTCATCAAAATCGGTTAAGCCATTAAAGAGTGAAGAGGTAACAAACAAACTCACTTTCGCTTTTATAATATTACTAGCTTTCGCCCGCGGCTTCGCCCGCGTTAAATTTGGGGTAACACAGTTCCCCTTGCGCCTTATTGATTTGTAATAGCAACGATAAGTTTTCCCTTTTCTTCCCTCTTTCTCCCTCACATCCCATTCTTTTCAAAAAAATATTAGCCTATGTCCGTCTCCTGGTTCCCAACTATCTCTGTACCAAAATTCATCACAATCGGTTTAGCCATTAAAGCGTGAAGAGGTAACAAACAAACAAACAAATAAACAAACAAACTCACTTTCGCTTTTATAATATTAGTAAGGAAGTAAGGATAGTCATCATCTTTTTCCTGCCCTTATCCCTATTTATTTGGAGTCAGCGCAGCATATCTCTTTCCTTTATACTTCTTTATAACTCGTAATCGTAATTCTGTTGCTGTAATTGGTAGCCATATCCGCTTTCACGGAGTCCCTCCATCGCTTCTTTGGTAAATTCTTTAAAGTCATCAACATTAATATTCAAAACTTTCCTCATTCCTCCGCATCAGATGTCCATACTACGATAACCGATTACCACAGAGAGAGAGGGAGAGAGGGAGAGAGAGAGTCTCAGTTGCCACAGCTTTTTGCTTTTTATTGTTTTTTCTATAGGCACTTTAACTTGCTCGACTTATTACATCGTTCTCACATAAAACACCATCTCGACATGAATGATGTAACCAAGGTTTTGTGACAATATCCAGATTTAAAAGAGTGTCCACTGAGTTTCTTGCCGATTTTTCTCTATAGAGATCAACGCTTTGGAATCGGCAACTATAGTGCTTTCACTGTCACGACTGTAGCTTAATTTTTATTATTATCACTAGCTTTTGCCCGCGGCTTCGCTCGCGTTAAATTCGGGGTAACACAGTTTCCCTTGCGCCTGATTGATTTGTAATAGCAACGGTAAGTTTTCCCTTTTCTTCCCTCTTTCTCCCTCACATCCCACTTTTTCCAAAAAAATATTAGCCTATGTCCGTCTCCTGGTTCCCAACTATATCTGTACCAAAATTCATCCAAATCGGTTCAGCCATTAAAGCGTGAAGAGGTAACAAACAAACAAACAAATAAACAAACAAACAAACAAACTCACTTTCGCTTTTATAATATTAGTAAGGATAAGGATAAGGATTATATCGACATCGATAGTTCAAAAGTGCTTGTAACTGGCCCACTTGAAATAAGTGTTTTTGATTACTTAAGGGTTGTGTAATTGTTGCCTTCGGTCTATTAGGCTATTATTTTCTGTCTATTCTTTTCCACAATGTTAAGCACGTCACTTGCAAACGACGCCAAGAAAATAGAGATGTCATTTTGCGGTCTCTTACATAATATTCCTCGGTTCTCGCCAAGAATAGTTTAGACAGATTTTATATTGAAAATTGACTTCGATTTTCACTTAACGGATCGGATTTTACCTAGCGGTATTCGCGGTATTAATTTTATTTTTCTTTTAGAACTTTTGATACGGTAATAAAATTAAACATTACAGTGAAATTAGCATATAATAGAAAAGGTGAACCGCGTGCTTAACGACCACTTGGAAAAGGTTTCATCCCGATGGGTGAGTGAAGATGGACGGCGCCGCCAAGGCTGGCCTGGATCTGGATGCTGTTGTGTATTTTGAGCATGGGACATCATCAAGTGTAAGTTGCTCCGCTCTGGGGCTCTGGAAGCGGTAGGGGGGGGGGGAGAGTTTCAGACTGTTATTGACTTAAACCCACCTATGTTCTTTCTTTTGCTCTTTATGTTCCGGGGCCGCGGTATCACTTTCAAACCCGCAACCCCGGTGAAAGCTGGTATGAAGCGGCATTGGAAAAGACTACCAGGCAAGATGTGAAGGAAAGTCTTTGCCTAGCAGTTAGAATTGTATGGGACATAAAAGTCTAAAAAAATGGGGCACCGTCAAGGCTGATACGAATTGCCTTGCCTTTTTTTTATTGTTATATCTAATAAAGTAAATATAGATTAACAGCTAAATGATATTGATGTGACTCCAAAGTACCGATTGCGGAGAAAATTACGTTGGTAACAAAAATGTGTGCGCTGTAGGTACACTGATGCAATTTATTTTCCATCGAACATCATTCTGACATCATAATTTCTTGTACCAACATATTCTCTAGTAGTTTATAGTGTGAGATGTATTTGACAACTTCATAATGATAAATTCAGGTTAATTACGCACAACTGTCCTTGTTATTGATTAAAAGAAAATATTACAAGTGTGATTATACTTTTTTGCTAGTGTGTACCTTCACTTTTTGTGTGGCTTTTATTTTATTTCGGCCGCCATTTTCCCTGCTGAGCTGCGACTGCTACTCTTGTGGGCACTTACGTGTTGTAAAGATAACACTTTGGTCCTGTAAATACTGTATTAAGATAACCATTTAATACGTGCCTTAGCGTTCCATAGTATTTGCCATTGTTTCAATGTACTCTACGTATTTGTTATGAGATTTTTTTTTAATTAACAAAATATTGTTGTAGTATTTTTAGATAGCAGATACGTGAATTTTTGTAGCAGGTTTTGTAATGAAAATTCTAAATATATTTTTCTAAGCCCGAGTACGACCTTGCGAAGTATTAATCCGTACGAAATTACATGGAAAATAATATAAAAGCATTTTTCTGTGTGTTCAGTGATTATATTAGAAATATTAAGAACTAGCAGAGTTTTTCATTACTTCAAAATCTTTGGAATTTTTCGAAACGAGTAATTTTAAAATGATTCGTATTTATGTCAAGTTTATTCTGTACTAGCTGGCGCCCGTGGCTTCGCCCGCATGATATTGAAAAATAGTATCGTATGTGTTGTTCCAGAATATAATCTACCTCTGTGCTAAATTTCATCCCGTTCAGCCGTTTTGACGTGAAAGAGTAACAAACATTCATACATCCATACTAATAATATTTTTTTATATTATTTATGTATTTTTATTTTATATTGTAGTGTCATAATTTAATTCAACAATACATTGTGATAATTATATGGGTTAATACCTGAAACAAACAATTAATTAATTAAAAAAAAAAAATTAACTAATCCATCCATCCTCACAAACATTCGCATCCTTACTTATATTATAAAAGCGAAAGTGAGTTTGTTTGTTACCTCTTCACGCTTTAATGGCTAAACCGATTTTGATCAATTTTGGTACAGAGATAGTTGGGAACCAGGAGACGGACATAGGCTATTATTTTTAAAAAGAGTGGGATATGACGGAGAAAGTGGGAAGAAACGGGAAAACTAAGCGTTGCTTTTACAAATCAATAAGGCGCAAGGGGAAATGTGTTACCCCAAATTTAACGCGGGCGAAGCCGCGGGCGAAAGCTAGTTTATCATATTAGTAGGATAGGATAGGAAGTAGGATGTTTAAGCCAGGTTTAATGTACGTAAAATGGTATATTTACTTTCATAACCCTAAGCGTTTAGCTTCAGGCAGCTTCACCAGGCCATGTAGCGCAGAAAACTTGGAGTTTCACAATCATCTTTCATCTTTCGACAACAATGTTTCGAGCAAGTCTTTGAGCTGAAACTTTCTTAAGAATAATGTGTAATTAACCAGTCAAGTTTCAATACATTAGCTGAAAGTTTTGAATTTGCCGACCGCTGAATGTTAACGAAAGTTTAGAAACAAATTATTATAATTACTTACCAATGAAGTGAGAACCGCGATCTGATGGAAATGATTAGCACTTAGAGATCTAAGTGATTGGGTATATTAAGCAGGAGCTTAGTCACATGTGATGTACAATTTGAATAATATTTCTTGTAGCGTTATTTTGTGGCGTTATGATGATGTTAAAAAGTTAGTTGTTAGTACAGTCACTGAAAGAGTAAACTTCTTACTGTTTTATTGCCAACTAACTGCGCCCTGTGGTTTCACCCGCGTAGACCTGCATTAACTAACCATGGTAACCCATAGGCTGCTAATTTGGTATGTAAAATTGTAGATAGCTTATACCTGGGTAATCCCAGGTATAAGCTATCTACATTTTTACACAAGTGTTAATCTCGGGTATGACCTATCAATGTAACAAATTTCATCCAAATCCGTAAAGCTGTTTGATCGTGAAGGAGTAACAAACATTCACACATACAAATTCCGCCTTTATAATTTAAATTGTGAATAAATTGAAAATCGTAACGTTGATGGTATATTTGATACAGGGGGCATATTTTTATCCGTTACTAACAGCCAGTTTTTAGCAATTTACATGCCGACAACAATTCCCATTGAATTGAAACTTTACAATAAAAAGAAAAAGGTTTCCTTAGTCTATGTGATAGTTTTATATCTATACTAATATTAAAAATGGAAAAGTAACTCTGCTTATTTGTATGTTATCTTTTCATGACTAAACAATCGGAATGTAATAGAATTTTTCATGGACATATATTTCAGTTTGAGAACAGGATGTAAGTTAAATAAGCTAAGAAATATTGCATTATAACCGTAATGCTGGCATAGGGGTCCTTTTGGCCTCAGAAAGGACTAATATAGTTTTTTTTTTGTCATTTTTTACTTTTTTTTTTTAAACAATTTAGTATTATTGTTTTGTCCTATGCGAGTTTAATAAACAGTTTTTGCTTTCTTTATTCCTCAACTTTGTCTCTGTCTATATGCACTTCACATGTTTATTGAGTAGCGTTTCTGGTAAAAGACACCACAATTTTGCCATTATCACGTAGGTACTATAGTAGGTCAATATGCATTACAAGACTAATAATATTGGAGACGTCAAGTAACAAAAGAAATACGATATAGTATTAATACTGGAGACGTCAGACAAAAAAGAATTAAGAAGTTCCATACTAAAAATCTTATTTTCCTAGTAAATCGCGAACCTAACGCGTACGAAGTTGAAACAGTAAGTAGTTTCATATAACTGTCACATATGTAGACTTATGGAACCTTCTAGATTTACGACGTTTAAATGACATTTCATTTTAGCGTCCTGACAAATTTTGTTCGTAAATATTGTGAATTAGCTGGAAATACAGGACACAAGATTTTAGCATTTCGCCTTGTCTATAATAAATAAATATCTTGGGACAACTCACACACGGCTATCTGATCCCAAGCTAAGCAGAGCTTGTGTTATGGTAACCAGACAACTGATATACATACTTATATAATTTATAAAAACATACATATTATAGATAAATCACACCCAGGCACAGAACAAACAATCGTGCTCATCACACAAAGTTTGTCCTGGGTGGGAATCGAACCCACGACCTCCGGCTCAGCAGTCAGGGCCACTAACCACTAGACCAACAGGCCCGTCTAAGGCTTAATGGTCAAGAAGATCAATTTATAATCAGGGGGTCCTTTAAGTTCATCGATGCATAAGCAAACAACTAAACTTCCAACCAAACATAGAAGGTAGAGAGGTTCAAAAAAGTTGAAATTTTTGATGAACGCGTTCATTAAAACAAACAACGATTACTCTGGAAACTTTTTGTTCTTCTGCTATTTTTTTACTGAGAATTTTTGGGAAAAATACCACTGGAAATTGACTACTGAAAATTATGATATACCTCGAAGGAATATTATAAACTGTGTTGCAGTCATTGATTTTCTTTATTACTGCAGTTGGTAGGTTTCATTACTTATTTATTCAAACTTCATGCACAAATATGATACATAGCTGTGTTTTCTTAAAGTCAACTTTGGGTTAAATACGAAAACATTATGGTATTTACAACATTTTTATCTAAATAAAAAATAACTATTTGTGTGTTTATCTGAGAAAGCTTTTCATTTCCGTGTCATTACAGACGGTTAAGTGGAATGGAGGATGTTCAAATTTTGACAAAGCAAATGGTTTTGCATCAACACGCATGGCTGGACAAGAATTGGATTCCTCTCAAGTAAAGCTGTGTGTTGCTATGTTTTGTTTTGTCATAAGATATTTATGTATACTCTGTGATTTCGTTACAAATATTAATGTTTTTTTTCTCAGAATCGGTTCTGTTTAAGAGTCGTTGCTCATATGATAAATTTATTATTTGGTGTGTGTTAATTCACATTCCTTCTTACATTTACAATCCTACTAAAATCCTACTGTCCTACTGATATTAAAAATTTTGCGATTATGGCTATGATGTATGTTTGATCCTTTTTCAAGAAAAAACTACTGAACGGGTTTTGATGAAATTTGGTGCAGAGGTAGATAACAGATAGGCGTCTGTAATAACACATAGGAAACTTTTTTTTTATCATTACGCGGGTGAAGCCGCGGGCGCCAGCTAGTTTTGAATATTTCTTAAAAAAAAACATTTTAAAATAGTTTTCCACTGGTATCGGGAGCAAGATCTAAGCTACAGGTGGTATGGGTTCTAGGAGACAGGAACTCCCTCACAATGCAGGCCGTTTTGAGAAGTACTGCCTTCTGAATCAAGCCCTTGATCCAACCGCCTAAGGAGACCTTCGACGGATGTTCGTCGTCGAAATGCGAAAACGAAAACAGCCCTTTGGCCGTTGCGACTTTTGGCACAATGATGGCCGATTTCACATTCCATATGTCGAGAACCTCTTGTGCCAAGTTGAGATATTTTAGTTGTTTTTCTTTCTCAGCTTTCAAGAGGTTCTCGTCATGAGCGATGGTTACATCGACTTTCACTACGCGGCGCGCTGATCGGTCTATCACCACTGTGCCAGACTTATTGGCTACATTAGTCCTGTCAGTGATGATTGACCGATCCCAATACAGCATGGCATGGTCTTTGGCATGTATATGGCATTCTTGCAGTACGAAACTTGTGAAGACTATCCACGTAAATAATACAGTTCGCAGGATTTTGCCACTCTCTTGCAAGTAAACACTTTCACCGGGAGGTTGTAGCATTTTAATAATTCACGTGAGAATTAAAGTTATGAAGACTTATGGCACGGTAAACTGACGAACTGGTCGCACGATGTCACGATACTGGGTATACTTGTATATGTTTAAAAGTTCTCTAAGGAAAACCTGCTCTATTGCCTTTGATGTTTATAGATGATGTTAAGACGTTGTAATAACGTCCATATTTGGGCATTATATGTCTTAAGCAATTTGCTTTGAGTCTGCATCCGGCACATCGCTTTTCTTTTTTTTGCTGATGGAAAATCATCAGTTAACTTCCCCTGCTCTGGGCAAAGCGTGGGGGAGTGTCACACTTGTACTGATTAAAACCCATCCATGTTCCTTATATTGCCCTTTATGTTCCGGGGCTACGGTATCTATTTCGAACAACCCGTAATCCCAGCAGGCGGTGGCTCTGGCAAGTCCCTGTGCTTTGATGACATCTCTTTGGCACGTGGAACACGAACGCACCGTTGACACGACTCCGGCACGTCACTAAGATTGACATTTGGATGAATTCCTTTGAGCATTCAAAACATTCTTAACACCTTAATTTTCTGTTACTTTTTCAATCTTCGAAAATCTTTTTAACAAAGCCTAATATTGTTCAAAATATGCAAATGTTTGCGATTTATCTTACAGCTAAATCCTATTACTGAAAATTATAGCTATTCGAAAACTAAATCAGTTTTCATAGAGGCCCAACGAAGGTTTTAAAATGATTGATATTGTGTAAAGGTGTCAGTTTTTCCATTTTCGTGATGAAGTCCTGTTAAATAAATGTAGGTAAGTATTTCAATATTTACTAAACTTAAGATTGATGATAAAACAAACTTTTAAAGGGATTTTGTTTAGGTAGTATTTTCTGTAACCGGGGACAAAGTTTACTGACAGATAGCAGTGTCAATGGCTGTCCTCTCGATAACTTAAGGAGAAAGTATTGGTAGAGCTATGGTCATGCAGTAAGGACATAGCGGAACCAACATTGGGCTTTATAGTAAAACTAGCTTTTGCCCGCGGCTTCGCTCGCGTTGAATTTGGGGTAACACAGTTCCCCTTGCGCCTTATTGATTTGTAATAGCAACGCTAAGTTTTCCTTTTTCTTCCCTCTTTCTCCCTCACATCCTACTTTTTTATAAACAGTATTAGCCTATGTCTGTCTCATGGTTCCTAACTATCTCTGTACCAAAATTCATCAAAATCGGTTTGGCCTTAAAGCGTGAAAAGGTAACAAACAAACTCATTTCCGCTTTTATAATATTTGTAAGGATAGTCTCTTCGACTATATGGCCATGTTTTCCGAATCCTTGATAGTTAGTACTACGAATAACATGTAGATGGCTAAAATTATAATAATTTTACCATGAACATCGTGTTTTGCGTCGGGGTCGGCTTTCAGTCATACTGGATGTAGGTAAATACCTGTATTGAATATGGACCTGTCGTCACATGACAATGTGACAATGGGTCGTCACCTCCAGTGACCTCCACCTGAAGGTCATTCAAGAAGATTTTCAGGTCACTGACCTGTAACAATTCTTACACATCTACAATCGTTAACCGAGTAAAACGGCTTATTGAGCTTTCCGAGGCATGAAAGAAACTCGACAGTAATAAGTGGTCTGGTCACCCATCCACAGTTTAGAAAAGACATAAAAAAGCAGACGTAAATATTATGACGACACGGTTGGCGCAGTGGTTGAGCGATCGACTACTGCGCTGCGTATCGCGGGTTCGATCCTCGCACGGAACAAGTATTTATATGACCCACAGGTAGTCGTTTCGGGTCTGGCTGCTTGTGTTTGTGAGGTTAAATGTTTGTAAACGCAACCACGATACAGGAGAAATTTCTAGTGTGGAGCAACGTCTTTTTTTTTTAAATAGAAAATTGCAGTTTCACCCGCCAAATAGTGAACGTGATATTTTATTTTATTTTTATACAAATTCTTGCGTTCTTGGTACGTTTTGGCAGCCCAAGACATTTTAGCACGTCTGGTTATAAGACAGTGACGTGCCAAATGTTTCACCTTATTAAGACGAGATGTCTTCATTCCGCAAACGTATTATGGCAGCAATAAAAGCTATTATACAGTTGGCCTGACCTGTTTTTTATTTAGAACACATCTATCAGATTTATTTATTTAAACTTCGTGTACAATATAGTTGTATAAAGGTGGAGTTAATGCCACAAAGCTTTGTCTACCAATCAACCTGGTTTTAATAGGATAATATTATGATGAGGAAAACAGGACGATTAACTAATATGACTTTTTAATACTAAATAAATCTCGGGAAATCTAATAATGATTTCATTCCAAATTTCGAGTTATTTAGTTTGACTTAAATACATTAACATAAAACATTGAATAAAAGTAATTTTTCAACTGTACGCACCACAGTTGAAAAATTACTTTTATTCAATGTTTTATTGAGCTGTTGACACACGTAAATATTGGACAGCAAACCGTTTCGTTGAGCAGTTCTATGTATACAGCCTAATACTACGAAGCACCTTTTTTTTTTGACTGTGGAAATCCTTAATGGATGTCCTCTGCCTTTGCGGAGGGGTCTGTCAGACTCCTACTGACTAAAACCACACGGTGTTCCTTGTCGTCACTTCTGGCTGGGGTGCGGGGACACATCAATACTACGAAGCATCTAGGGCAAGCCATAATCAGCCTATGATATTCCTTAGCTGGCGACCGCCTGCCAGGGTTGCGGGTTGTTTAAAAGAAGGAACATGGCTGGGTTTTAATCACTCCCCTACTCTCCACCCAGAGCGGGAAATTAACTGATGATTTCCCATGACGGAATAGGAGCAGGCTCAGTAGTGGTTGATATGGTTTTGTGGCATGCCGGTTTCCTCACGATCCAGTCCGGTTTTCATCACTAAACAGTGGAAGCGGCTACCTGGGCTCGAAAGTCGTGCCCATTACACCCCGAAACCGCTCCCTAGACTAAAGATGCATCTTTAAAAATCAGCCAAGTGCGAGTCGGACCCGCACACAAAGAGTTGCGTACCGTTATTTATTCAGTTTTTCAGTTTTTATTGTTATAGCGGCAACACTTATACATTATCTGTGAAAATTCCAACTGTCTATAACTATCACGGTTCATGAAATACAGTCTGGGGACAGACGGACGTACAGCTGAGTCATAGGAATAGGGTCCCGTTTACGCTTTTGGTACAGAACCTTAAATAATGGTGTTTCCTCTTCGCTCGCAGTTGCACCTTGCCCTTACACACACACGATGTATCTTTTTAGAAAGCAGATAAAATCAGGTACCGGGGCTAGGCACTCGAAATATAGGATTGGATGGCTGGCTCTCGAATAACATAGTAAACTCCTTGTCTATAAAATCTATTATCGGATGTCTTTGATATAAAATGGCAGCCTTTTAGGGCTTGTTATAAACGAGTGTCTGCGAGTGAAAGTGTACTGATTTGGGATAAAGTAAATAAAAAATAAAACAAACTTTAAAGTAATCTTGGATTTTTAATCCCTATCGTCAACTTAATCACAAAATCTTTTCTGTTACAAATGATAAAAATTAATCATTATACTAAATTAAATTAAACCTCCCGAGTATACCGACAAATCTCAGCCAAACTTTTTAAATAATTTGAAAAATCTTTAATAGAAAGAAAATAAACACACTTTTCGAAACACATTTACGGCCAATTTAAATAAATGATGAAGAATTTAAATAAATTCATTTTTACAAAGAGCGTAGTAACAAAGGGAATTCGTGATAAAATAAATGAAGCGTAAGTAAATAAGGGAATATCTCTGTTGGCGACCAGCTACCAAACTTTTTAATAATTTTATATTTCTTCTTTTTGATTGTCATTGTTTTATGTTTTGTTTTAAGAAAAAGTCTGTCTGTGAAAAAACATGTGCTGCAATATATGAAAAGCTGAACTTGTGGTTTCATTGCTCTCTAAAATTATCCTGTTCTCAACATTGGTGTCAGAAGTGAACGGTTAAATGCCCACCACAAGATCGCAGACAAAGGCAGCAATGGCGGAGACTGGTACAGCAGGAATCGTTTCAACAGGTGCTCTTCAAGAGGGTGGTGCTTCCACATTCGGTGCCATCGCGCCGGCGCCGCCCTGTACCAACCCTAACGAGACCTTACCACCCGCCAGCAGGACCTCATCAAGCATCGTGCCTCAGAGTGCACGGTCAGGCCATTCTAGCAGCACATTAAAAGCACAAATCCTGACTGCAAAGGCGGAGCACGCTCGTCGGCTCGCGAACCTACAAGCGGAACGTGACCGCAGCCAAGCGGAACGTGACCGCAGCCAAGCGGAACGTGACCGCAGCCAAGCGGAACGTGAAACCGCCGTTGCGGAGTTGGAACTGCAGGCGAAGCTGGCCGTTATCCAGGCCAACTCTATAAGTGCAGGATCCCGCCATTCCGACAAGTCCCACTACACGAGACCACAGCGCAGAGTCGAAGATTGGTTAGCTGAATCAATTTCGATGTTTCCGAAGCGAGGTAACAAAGCGCATTCATTTGTTGACAGGACAGACAAGCCGAAGTTTTCTAACGTTGTACCGCAGGACCGTCCGCGTTCGACGCCCGCCACAGCCTACGGAAATGGTCCAGTGACAGTGACACATCCTCCCTTTGATGTACTGGACCGTACCCACGAGACACGCCCTGTCCTCACCTGCGCGCCACCTCGTCAGGCCCCCGCTCACCCGCCATCGCATCCGGCCCCAGCCGGCACCTTGACGCACCCGTTTCCCTGTGTCTGTACGCTCCCTGTGGGCGCGTACTCATCAGTTGAGCCAGCTGAACATACACAACATGCACTAGGTTTAGGCACACTTACTAATGATGACAATTGTTGCTACAAAAATAAAAATCATTGCCAAGATCTAAGTACATCATTTAATCAGCTGGTCGACGCTATTAGAGGCACAGGGAAGAAGACAACAAAGGTTTGTGATATAACTAAGTTTGATGGTCACCTCTGGGATCCCGGTAGGCTGGCGCCACTGAAACCCGTTTCAATCCCAAGATTGGAGCTCCAAGCTGCCCTGATCGCTTCGCGTTTCAGCGCGTACATCACTGAAGCTCACAGACGACCACCAAATGAATGAAGTTCATTTTTGGACGGATTCTCTAACCGTTCTAAAGTGGCTTCGTAGCGACGTTTGCACGTTTAAATCCTTTGTTTCGTTTTGATTGGGAGAGATAGCTGAAACAACAAACATCCACAGTTGGAGATACGTCCCCACGGCTTTAAATGTCGCAGACGACGCTACACGAGACATTCACAATTTCACGACTTCTTCACGTTGGTTCACAGGACCCGCATTTCTCTTGTCTCCACCCTCTGAATGGCCATGTGAACCGACGTGTGCCATCCCTCCGGTAACCGAAGAACTTAAACGAGCTTCGGAATCGGTGGGACTGATAGTTGCTTCACCGCGACAACTACCTTCACCGGTAGTAGCGGATCACCAACGCTTTAGCAGTTGGACCCGGTTACTTCGTGCCACAGCGCGAACCCATCAGTGTATTGACAAGTTTCGATCAATTTTGCACCCAAATTCCAAATTCACTCAAGAAGCACTTCGAGATGCTCGTAACCTTTTTGCCCTTTCCGTTGTAGACCTCAACGTTGCGGAGGTTCACTTATTTCGTAAAGTCCAAATAGATTCTTTTCACGAAGATTTGATGCACGTTCTAACAGCACGTCCCGTTTCGAATGATAGTAGGCTTCGGAACCTGTCGCTTTTGTTCGGTGAAGATGGGCTCCTACGCCTTTCTGACCGCACTGCCGTCGCAGAGTATGTAGAGCCACGCCCGATTGTCCTGGATGGCCGACATCCTATCGTCAAGCTACTGATACACTCCTATCATGCCAGATACGCCCACGGACATAACGAGCTAGTGGTTAATGAACTGCGCCAGAGGTTCTACGTTCTAAGCCTCAGACCAGCCGTCAGAGGAACTTCACAAAGATGCCAGTTTTGCCGCAACCGGAAGGCTAAGTCGGAATCACCACCAGAGGGAGACTTGCCAAAAGCCAGATTAGCGCATCACCAGCGCCCCTTCACATACGTAGGGCTGGATTATTTTGGCCCTCTGAACGTTGCTATTGGCAGACGCACTGCCAAGAGATGGATTGCCCTTTTTACATGTTTGACAGTGCGAGCTCTGCATTTAGAGATTGTGGAGACATTATCGTCGGACTCCGCCCTGATGGCACTCAGGCGGTTTATTGCGAGAAGGGGATGCCCGACTAGGATATACTCTGACAACGGAACGTCATTCACTGGCGCAGCAAAAATGCTGCCAGAGCTGTTCAACTTCTGCGCCAATAAAAGAATCGAATGGCGATTCATACCCCCGTCCGCGCCTTTTATGGGGGGCTGTTGGGAGCGGCTAGTCCGCTCGGTGAAAAATGCTATCGCAGTCACATTGAAGCAGCGGACTCCAAAGGAAGATGTGTTAAACACCCTGCTCTTAGAGGCCGAGTGCACTATCAACTCAAGACCACCGACGCACGTCTCTGTGGATGCAGACGCAGAGTACGCCCTGACCCCATTCACCTTTTTGATCGGAAGCCCAAGCAGCGAGCCAGACATTAATGTCTTCGACGACGCCGACTTGTTTCGACGTGCTAACTGGAGGAAAGCGCAGAGGCTGGCAGACCACTTCTGGCAGCGCTTCGTGCTCGAGTACCTACCCACGCTCACACCTAGAAGGCGGTTGCAGGAGACACGTCCGTTAAGGGTGGGCGATCTAGTCCTCATTGCAGATGGCACGCTACCCAGGAACCAATGGCCCCGAGGGCGAATCGCGGCAGTGCACCCGGGGAAAGACGGCATCGTCAGAGTTGTGGACGTCACCACGAAGGGGGGCGTGCTGCGACGACCCACTCGAAAGGTGGTATTGTTGGTCGCCGGCCAGTAAATTGGTGCTTCACACCGTCGGGGGCCATGTTGGCGACCAGCTACCAAACTTTTTAATAATTTTATATTTCTTCTTTTTGATTGTCATTGTTTTATGTTTTGTTTTAAGAAAAAGTCTGTCTGTGAAAAAACATGTGCTGCAATATATGAAAAGCTGAACTTGTGGTTTCATTGCTCTCTAAAATTATCCTGTTCTCAACAATCTCTGTCTCGTTCTTACACGATACTATTTGGCGTCGGGTCCTTATCGGGTAAAGCCGATACAAGACAAACGGATTTACACGGTCAAATTGATAACGACGACAAAATCAGTGTTTAGGAACCTGTTTGGATGTTTTTCTATACAAAATACATGTCATATTTAATGACTATCACAAAATACTTTTGGAAAGTCGATTTGCAAGCGTAATCTTTTGAGAACCAGGGATTCAAACAATACAAAGAGATCCTTTGTATTTTTTAAACTACGAATCCCTGTTAGGACTAACAGGGCTTTGTAGTTTTAAGAGGACTCTTATGCAGTGGTATAGGCGGAATAAAAGTTTTTTTTGCGTATGGGAAATCATCAAATAACTTCCCCCGTTCTGTGCGGAGCGGGGGGAGTGTAAGACTTGTACTGAGTAAAACCCACCCATGTTCCTTCTCTTGCCCTTTACATTCCAGCGCCGCGATATCTCTTTCGAGGAACCCGCAACCCGATAGGCGGTGGCCCTGGCAGGCCCCTCTGCTTTGCTGACATCTCTTTGAGGCGTGCTGGGAACGGAGTAAATGCTTGGATTTTCTTCCGAAGAACACTTTCAGGATCCACTGACTAAGGTGACAAAAAATAAAGAAGAGTGGAAGAAACAGACGTGCTGCTCTACCTCCTAAATAGGGTTACAGGCACGAGAATGATGATCGCCTTCACTTTGCTAGTTTATTCCACATAGTAAAATGGAGCCTGTAAGAAAAGTGTTTATTATTTACTGCTTTCGCCCGCGACTTCGTCCGCGTGGCATAGTTACTTTGGGCTAACGCTAATATAACGCTAAAGACAGATAATGATTGTCATTAGATCCAATTATTACATCTACATATTTTATTTTAACTAAATCTATATGGTTTAACGGCTTTTTTATTTTATAAATCTATATGGTTAAATTCATTTCGTATGGAATAGTGACCAAAGTTATAACTTCAACACCTGTTCGCTGTTACATCTAAGGGATCGTTTTAAGGACGATAGTGATCCAAGTTTTTGAGGCTTACTCTAATGATTTACACCGGTATAAAGGCGTTTTCAGTCTGACTGAATTTATGACTAGATCACATAAGCCTGTTCGGCCCGTTTACACCTGAACGGTTTTTGGAAACCTCGTTACAGGGGTTTATAGTAGTTTGCGAACTGCTGGCGAATTTATTGTTCGTAAGGGTTTTATTGATTTGGGTATTTCAGAAATAGGTTTTAAATTTGAAATGGTTTTATATGCAGAAGTGAAATATATTTTACAGAAACGAATGTTTGGTGAAATTTCCGTTTGTCAAATACCTACAAACAACATTAGGTGAAACTGAGTAGGTATTAAAATTCTTGCTCTTGGCTACGACAGCTACGGTCTCGTAGCAAATCTGCTGCTACGGCGTAGCAAGTGAAGCTGCAGCGTAGCATGTGTACAGCCAACATTATTCTAAAGGAAAATGGCTATAGCTTGCTTCAAATAAATGAAGTTATTTACCTATTTAAAATTATAGATTAAGTCTAAATTTGTTCAATTTTACTTAATGTTGTTTTTTTAATTCATTTTTTATTATTGTGCACCACTTGAACTATGTTTAACCTGTTATTAGAGAGCAGGGACTCCTAGCACAGGTTTATTTTTTACTTAAAAAGAGGTCCCTATGTAACATTTACTGTAAAAGTTGCACAAATTTCTGCAATAAACCTATTTTTATTAGTTATTTATTTCTCATTGAATGTGTTTTTTTTTCACAAAATATATAATCTGCCAATAATATGTAACAAAGAAAAACATGACACCAATCATAACAATACGAAATGTGAAATTGTGTCGACACAAAAAAAAACGTCGTTTTGAAGCTGATAATCGATAGTCATTTATATTCCACTGAAATAAATAATTGAAAAGCAATTTTTGTCGAATCTGTGATCAGTGTCCCTGTGAGGTTATTGACATGGCTGAAACCGCATGCTGAGCTTATTTATTGTTTTTTACATTATTGTCAAAAATTTATTTAATTAAATTGCCTATTGGTAAAATGAGCAAAGGCCTTTTACCTAGGAACATTAGTTGTACTAACTTTAATGGTCGATGGTTATAAACACCGTTTTTTTTTGTGTAAGTCGGTTAATGTTGTTTTAAATATTTATCCGCTTTCACCACAGCCATTTTACTAAATAAAGCTGAATTTTGTATTACAAACGTACTACCTAAGAAATTATAAAATATCCTACATATGCCTACGTAAAAAAATAAAGTAAAAACTATTGAATATGTTGTATCTATGAAAGTGTTTATTCATACGTCATAACAGTTAAAAATACAGATATTTGAAAAATGTTTTAAATGGAAACTGTTCTGGCGGATTTAGTTTTGAGCGAATTTAAATAACTAACTGTAACAGTTTCGATGATTGCTTTCATAGCCCAGTCAATTGAAACCAATGAAGTTGATCGTGAGGAAAATGTTCATTTTATCAGTTTGATGTTGCACTTTTTACGGATCCCACGTAATGGGCGACTGCCATTTCTAGCACGACTGACCTTCCAACTTTTGTTAACATTACGGCCAGTTTGTGATCATGTGCATCACAGACACACACTCTCACTCAATATATTCTCTTATACCCAATCACACATACACATTACTTTTCCCTACACTTTGCACATTCAGCCCCTAACTAACACGTGCGAGCACATATTGCCCACCCATCACATAAAACGTATTGAATGCATGTCTTTTTTTTAATTTTAAGTTAACTATTACTTTTAATTTGCTTTTTAATCTTTGAAAGACATAAATAACATGTAACATAGATATAAGGGGGAGACACTAGCTCCTGTAATACAGTGTGTGCAGGAGCTAGGGAATTCATTAATATGTTTGTACAATTTATGTCAATAAAGATTATTAGGTATATGTTGTGGCCGTGTCTTTGTTGCACAAAATTTCTTACAGGTCCTTTACGACTCGTAGTTACAAAGTAAAAGTAAATTTGCTAGTTTACTCAATACCATCGGATTATAGGAGTTAATAGACCTATCATCACTAACAACAAAAGCTTCACGAGCCGATCTTCAATCTTCATGCAGCGATTGGTTTGCGAATAGACCCGGTTACTTACCAAATATCCACCATGCCATGGAAAGCACGTTACGCTAGTCCTGGTTATCGTTTGAAGCTCTTAAAAGTTAAGTGTAGCCAGTAGTCTTAAAACTAAGCAACTCTTTATCAAAGGTTATCGTATTACCCAATAACTGGAGAATACTGGTATACACCTGCATCCAGTTTGACGGAAAGACGACCCCAGTATCGTTGAGAGGTTGCGGGTTGTTCGAAAAAGATACCGCGGCCCCAAAACGTAAAGGGCAATAGAAGGAACATGGGTGGGTTTAAGTCAGTACAAGTCTGACACTCAGCTCCGCTCCGCCCAGAGCGGGGGAAGTTATTTGATGATTTCCTACGCGCAAAAAAAAGCATCGTTGAGAAAACAAAACGCTCAGCTATCCTACCATGACGTCGTCAGTAAGTAGGTACTTAATCCAGTACGAGTAAGTACAACTTTCTCACATTGGAATAAACCCTGATATAAGACGTTATGGTAACCCTACTGTTATTAAAATAAAACCTTTTATTACTTGATAAAAGGCAGCTTAAAAACAAACCCTACAATTTAAATTAAAGCTAACAAACTGGAATGGAAAGCCCAAAAAAATCACATTAATAGAGTATTGACCTAAAACAACACACCACACACGCATATACCGTCACATATAATACGCACACAAGCACCTCCCTACACACAAACATACAAACTTACATAAACATTTTGTTCCAACACAAATTAGTAAATGAAAGTAAAAGATTGATCGGCCTCATTAGTACAGCAATGGGATGATTAAATCGGATAATCACGCTATTAAGTGCCGATAACTAAGCTATAAACCTACTTAGTTGTGTTCTACTTCTTTGCTCTCGGATTGTTAGTTAACTAAGTTAGTAACAAGTGTGTTTGAATCCGCGAGTCACTAATCCTTGCTAATATTATGAAAGCGAATGTGAGTTTGTTTGTTTGTTATGTCATCACGCCTTTGATGAAAATTCATCAAAGGCGTGATGACAGAGATAGTTGAGACCCTGGAAACGGACATATTTTTTTTTAAATGAGATTGAGATTTGAGGGAGAAAGAGGGAAGATCCTTAAAACTTAGCATTGCTATTACAATAAATAAGGCGCAACAGCAAAAACTACAGGTAGCAGGTACCTGTAAATCAGGAGAGGGGAACTGTGCTACCCCGAATTTAACGCAAGCAAAGCCGCGGACAAAAGCTAATAAAATATATAGTTAAAATATTGATGCATGCTGTATTGACTTCCGTACGTTTTACTCACGGCTTGACCACTGTAAACCAGTGCTTTGCTGTGGGATCCCTTAGTGCTGCATCATGCCGAGTGGTGACCTATCTATCGCAGTCACGACGTGCAAGCTATTTTTATTTTGTTCCATATATGTATTTGTAAATTTTTGTGATGCTGTGCATGTTTAATGTTTATTTTTTTGTGTGCTTGTCATAATTTGCGACTAATAAATGTTTTTTCTTTCTAATAAATGGCTGAATCTTTGGTTTAGTGATCGCGAGCGCGACCGTCGAACATGAGGTCCTTGGTTCTCTCAAACTGACGCTGTAACAAAAACAATGTAAAAGCAAATAACTTTTAAAGAAAAGAAACGAGAAACTCTATGGTTACTTAACCATGGAGTTTATTGCCGAGTTTTTTTTTGACCTTTTATAAGTGCCCATGTAGGCCTATGTGACATATAAATATTTTGATTTTGTGGTTCGATTTCTAGGTCAAGCAAACGGATAACAAAAAGATCCAATAGGATTCCATTTTTCCGGAGGTACGAAACTCTAAAAAATGCCATCGTTTCCGGTTCCATATTAAGTTTAAAACAAAAACCCAAAAAACAAGTTCGTAAATAATGATGAGCCTTAAGAAGGCACTTTATATGATGCACGAAAAGTTCAGTAGCTTTCGACCATAAAACAGTACAAAATATTGTTGTGTATAAACTTCGCAACACTTGACTAAGTTTCCGAGTAGAAAATTGTTTGAACACAGGTGTGTCGTATGTATGAGGAATATTAAGAGTACTGAGATATATTTTTCTAAATTTCTGTACTAATTAGGTCCCTCATCAAATAGATTGATTGATGATTTTGCGTTCTTTTTAGAGTTCCGTACGTCAATAAGAAAAAGACGGACAACTAACTAATCCAGTAAGAGTAGTTACTGGATTACTACGACAAAAATCCTGGTTAACTTACATGATTATGCAAATATGTATCTGAGATGGTCTTGAGTCAGTGCCAGCATATGTCAGCTATCAGTTATCCTTACTAATATTATAAAAGCGAAAGTGAGTTTGTTACATCTTTACGCCTAAATTGCCAAACCGATTTTGATGATTACAGGTACAGCGATTTTTTTTTAATGAGAAAATGGGGAGAAAGAGATTTTTTTTTTCGATCTTCACGCAGGTTAAAGTTAGCGTTAGCCCAAAGTAACTAAGCCACGCGGATGAAATAGCAGGCGGAAGCTAGTATACAATAAAATCGTAAGTTGCAGCTGTTGTATATTGGCTTTAATAATTATTATAAGATTTGTATAAGGCGACGCGGTAGACCTCGCACGACAATCCGGACCGGGCTGTATACAATAACCAGTGGCCAAGTCATTAGCCCGAGAATGAAATATTTAGACTTCATGGGGAAAGTGGCCCCTGCCAAGCAGTGGAATGAAGCAGCCTTTTTGCGAATGGAAAATCATGAAATAGCTTCCCCCGCTAGCCTCGGAGCGGGGGGGGGTGTCACACTTGTACTGACTAAAACCCACCCATGTTCCTTCTATTGCCCTTTATATAACAGCCCGTAACCCAATGAAACGGAAAAACACCCGAAAAACTTTTTTTCGGGTGGAAAATCATCCAATGACTTCCCCCGCTCTGGGCGGAGCGGGGGGGCATGTCAGACTTGTACTGACTAAAACCGACCCATGTTCCTTCTATTGCCCTTTACGTTCCGAGGCCGCGGTATCTCTTTCGAACAACCCGCAACCCCGGCAGGAATGAAACGGGCTGACAACAACTTTTCAGATTTATTGTTTGAACAATACATCTGACATATTATGACAACGATAATAGACTTACAAAACCCCATATTTTTTTCTTTTCGAAATTCAAAAATAAGGTCACAGAAGGACGCATAAAGTCTCCAATAGCCATTTTTATATAAAAGTTATTGCCATAAATCATAAAGTTAGTCAAGGAGTCCGATCCACGAGATAGGCACTTAAAGTTAGTTTAATGTAGTATTCAGTGCAAGTTGGGCTAAGTTGGTTCCGAGTTTCAGGCAGATAAGGGCACTGCCATGGAACAGTAATGGGAGTTTGGTGTAGGCGTAAGAGTATGTGGTCAAACTATGATATGATGACACCGAACTACTTTGAATATAATAGAATCCTTACTATCCTAACTTAATATAATAAAAGCGAAAGTAAGTTTGTTTGTTACGTCGTCACGCCTAAATGGCTAAACCAATTTTGATGAATTTTGGTACAGAGATAGTTGGGAGCCTGTAGACGGACATAGGCTATTTTATTTCTTTTTTAAAGTTGAAAATGAAGGAGAAAGAGGGAATAAAAGGGAAAGCATTAGCATTGCTATTACAATAAATAAGGCGCAAGGGAAAAAACTACAGGTAGCAAGTACCTATAAATCACGAATGTAGAACTGTGTTACCCCAAATTTAACACGAGCGAAGCCGCGGGCAAACGCTTTTATTCTATATTATGTACACCATACAAAAAACATAATTAAATAAAACATTTCAGGGTGACACAATGGGCGGTCTAAGTACAGATTACACGATCTATTACACAGTGTTCTAGCTCAATTTTTTTTTGTAATTTGATTGAAGAGCTTTGTCGCTTAACGACCACATCAGCCAGTCTCGCAGTTGATATATGCTTTTATTATAAACACTCAAAACGAGATATTTGATGGCACGGTTGTCGCAGTGACTGAGCAATCGACTGCTGCGCTGCGTGTTTCGGGTTCAATCCCCGCACGGTACAAATATTTGTACTACCTACAGGTAGGTAGTACCTTAGTTGAGTTGAGTCGTGAGTTTAAATGTTTGTAAACCCACCCACGATACAGGAGAAATTCCTGGTGTATGAATTTGCTATCTATTTGTATATCCGTGATTTCAACATTGACAAAATATCGAGAACTCGAAAAAATAGAAACTATGGTAAATAATTTCATAATAAGATAAATTCGAAACTAACTGCGCATTAAACTCGAAAGCGTTCACTGATATTTAAATTAAATCTTTGCAGAATAACTCCTCGAAACTGATTCGTTACCATTCGAGTTTCGATTTGACGAGAATAATACCATTGGTAGTCTTCAGTTCATAGATTCAGTTTTGAGTCTATTCAGTTCTAAGTTCATTATTCATCAATCATCTTGTTTTATCTACTTCAGCAGAATCCATCGATCAACTGTTGCAAATAGTTCATTGGTCTATCATGGCAGAATATATTCAAGGCCTCGTGCTCCACATACCACAATGCAGTTTAAATTGGCTTCGATGTGGATACGGATATCCGCATCTTTCCAACTGACGGCAGTGATGTAACAATATCTTAGGACTATCGATTTTGGGCAAATGAAAGAACATGGGTGAGTTTTAGTCTCACTCCCTCTTGCTCCGCCTAGAGTGGAGGGAAGTTATTGGATGATTTTCCATCCATAAAAAAAGCACTCAGGATTCCAGTCATTTCCAATAGTAGAACATAACTATAGCTACTGTATAAATGTTTAAATTAACAGATATCCTTACGAAAAAATAATATTATAAAAGTGAGTTTGTTTGTTTGTTACCTCTTCACGCCTTAATGGCTACACAGATTTTGATGAATTTTGGTACAGAAATAGTTAGGACCCTGGAAACGGAAATAGGTACTTTTTAAAAAAAAAAAGTGGGATATGAGGGAGAAAGGGAAAACTTAGCTTTGCTTTACAGATCAATAAGGCGCAACGGCAAAAACTGCAGGTTACAGGTACCTGCAAATCAAGAAAGGGGAACTGTGTTACCCCTAATTTAACTCTAGCGAAGCCGCGGGCGAAAGCTAGTTTTTTTTATAAATGTATGTGTATGAGACGAATTTTGAGAAGAAAATGAAAAGGCTTCAAATTATGGAGTCAACTTGTTATGGACTCGCTAAAAGTAGATGTTAATTCGGATTTGTATTACGCCCTTTCTCACAAACTCATCACGTGGCAAAGTAGTACTTCCAACAGAATTAAACAAACAAGAAACAAACATCAAATTCGTGTAGCTACATCCTTACCTCAGGAATGCGAACTGTAGTTAAGCTTTTGATAGTTCTTCTACTTTCCAGTTCACGTTAATAGTTGTTGTGAATACATTGTTACTTTGACTTCTAGTTCGCTTTCATTACCGGGACGTTTTCATACTACGAGTACTTTGGAAGCGTTCTGAAGACCCACCACAAGCGCGCGGTGTATCCGTTACGTCAAAAGTCCAATTTCGGAATTAAGATTCGAAACTTTTATTACATTTAATAAAATTATAATTTCAGTAATCTATGAATGTTACTAATTGTGCGTGTTGCAAAAAAAATTACTGTACGATATTTTAGGAGGTCGTATCTTTAAGGTAAGCTGCACTTGCCTAGGTTAGTCTGTAGATGGGTGACCCCCGTAACATACCGAGTGTCTTCGGTAGGAGGAGCATGTATTTTACTTAAAAAAGAACATAAATTCAGGGAAATTCCTGAAATTCGCAAATTTTGTCTTGACTGTATAATGGAAGGTTGTGCGATTGAACTTCTTGATTATGCAATCATTATTGTTTGTATATATAGGGTACCTAAACAAAATAACTTGTATATGTTCCTTCACAAACTGGAAAACCTTCTGACTTATATTACCAAATTGAATTGTAAAAATGTTATAATTACTGGAGATTTTAATATAAATGTTCTAAAACGCAATAATGTAACATTGGATTTTGAATGTTTACTGTTAAATTATAATTTAAAATTAGCTTTACATGAACCAACCAGATTTGCCAGTGGTACTTGTATTGATAATATTGCACATAACTTTAGAAAGGGCTGTAAATCTGAAATTTTAGAACTAGGTCTATCGGACCATACCGCACAATTAATTAGAGTTCCTGTAAAAAAAAAACCGTCATTACATTATTGGCGTACATTAAAACGTGATTATTGCAAAGAAAATATTGATAAATTTAAATTGTGTATTAAGATTTTGTCTTTTTCTGATATTTACATCACTGATGACCCGAACACGGCTTATCAACACTTCATAGCTGAATTTAAACTTTATTATGACCTTTGTTTTCCACAAACTCAATTTTTAATAAAAGCTATTAATAAACCAAAGTGGGTATCACGTGGTGTAAAAATTTGCAGTCGAAAAAAGAAAGATTTGCTATGGAAATACAGATTAAATGCGACTAGAGAAAACAAACTAAAGTATCTAAATTATAGTCAGTTATTTAAAAAAATTATAAAACTAACAAAACGTGCACAGAATAACTATAAAATAATAACATCTCATAATAAGACCAAAACAGCGTGGCGGATTATAAATAAAACGAAGTTGAACACCCCAAAAGAATCCATTGATAAAATAAAAACTCATGAAAACAACGTCCTTACTAATCCGACACAAATAGCAAATGCATTTAATAATTATTTTATTGAAAATGTCATCCCCATTTCGGGTGCCGGGAAAAATGTTACGTCTTTAATTAATTATCAATTAAATTCTATGTTTCTGGCTCCAAGTTCACCCTACCAGATTAATAAAATTATTACTAATCTTAAAAATACCAACAGTGTAGGATATGATGGTTTCTCTACTAAAATAATTAAAGCAGTAAAAGAGGATATATGCCATCACCTGAGTCACATTATGAACTTGTCAATAACAACTGGAATATTTCCACAAGAGCTTAAAATATCAGTTATTAAACCATTATTTAAAAAAGAAAGTAAACAGTTAATGGTAAATTATAGGCCTATAGCGCTCTTATCAATATTTTCCAAAATTTTCGAAAAATATCTTCATGGTGAACTCAATTCATATCTTGAAAAAAATAATATTTTGTGCAATGAACAAAAAGGATTTCGACAAAATAAAAACATAAATATGGCTATTTATGAATTCATCCAAAGTGTTATCTGTCATGTTGACAAAAAAGTACCAGTTTGTGCTATTTATTGCGACATGTCACAGGCATTTGATTATGTCGATTATAATATACTAATCAGCAAACTTGACGCATACGGCATAAGAGGCAATGTTTTAGATCTGATTCGCTCCTATTTAACGAATCGTCAACAGTTAACAGAAATAACTAGAGTGAATCCCAAAACTAAAAAAGAAGAGACATTTCGCTCTGTGAGGAAATCTGTCACTTATGGTGTTCCTCAAGGCAGTGTGCTCGGGCCACCGTTGTTTACTATTTATATTAACGACTTGCCAAAGGCTACGTTTCAACCCATGACATTATTTGCTGATGACAGTACTGTTTCAATTGCATGTAAGGACATTAATAATTATAAATCTGACATTAATAATTCACTGACATCTATAATTTCTTGGCTTGAAAATAATAATTTAAAAATTAATTTATCAAAAACAAATATTATGCACTTTGGACAAAGATTGTATAATCCATTAAACATAAATTTGGTTCATGATGATGTCGTCATAAATGAAGTTACTAATGCCCGATTTCTTGGTTTAAATATAGACAGTAAGCTAAATTGGAAAGAACACATTGACAAAGTATGTAAAAAAATCAGTAGTCAATCATATGCTTTGTACCAACTTGCTCCGTCCGTCAACACTGATGTATTACTCCAGGCTTATAATGGACTTGTTGAATCTGTCCTCAGATATGGCATTATGTTTTGGGGCAACTCATCAAATAAAGATATGGCATTTATAATGCAAAAGCGATGCCTACGTGCCATGTTTGGCATCCAAAGTACGGAGAGCTGTAAGCCACTTTTTATAAAACATAAAATACTCACACTTCCGTCGCTTTATATTCTGGAA
This sequence comes from Ochropleura leucogaster, assembly GCA_958449745.1. Taxonomy (NCBI): domain Eukaryota; kingdom Metazoa; phylum Arthropoda; class Insecta; order Lepidoptera; family Noctuidae; genus Ochropleura; species Ochropleura leucogaster. The sequence goes on from OY288206.1 coordinate 6,123,966, forward strand.
ATAGCCGTCTTTGTCAAAAATAACCCTCATTTGTTTCCTCGGGTATCTGATATAATAAGACGTAATCGCCGAGACAATAGTAAAATTCGTGTTCCACCATCGAAGACAGCGCTACTGTACAAAAGCGTGGTATGCAAAGCGCCAATAATTTATAATAACATACCTAATGATGTCAAAAAATTAAATTCAGATCAATTTAAGAAAACATTAAAAAAAATATTGATAAAAAAAGCCTATTACAATGTTGATGAATTTTTAAATGATAAATATGACGCTATGAAGTAACTGACTGATTTAATATATTTATTTTGTTTTCTATTAATGTTAATTTAATTATATAACTGTATTTTGAAATGTGACTGTCTAACGACATAATTTGTACACCAGCCATGGTCAAACATGTTGAGCCTGAATATTCTTTGTAACACCTATAATAAGCATCATACCATGTATATTATCTACACATGTTTTTGCAAATAAATGAATCTTGAATCTTGAATCTTGAATCTTCCGTACCTCAGAAAGCACATTCAACTGTTGATTGATTGACAGTTGTTTCAGATAGCCAGCGTCCCAAAAGTTTGACAATCAGTCTTACCAAGGGATATCGTATTACTCAGTACTGGCTGGGTTATGAAGATTGGATAGGCAGTTGCTCCATATATAATACTGGTATTCAGATGCATCCGGTTAGACTGGAAGCCGACCCCAAAATAATCGGGAAATCGCTCGCCAGACACGAAAATTGTTATTCGATAGAAAAAACAATGTATTTACGTTAAGTTTACACCGCGCGTTCATGCTAGAGGCTCTATAGAGGAATTTACTCATTTGCGTGCAGCGTTCTAATGGTAGAAGTTTGTTAATGCTAATACTATCGACGAGGTTGTTGAATACTTTTGACGTAAGAGCTTTGTGTTGTTTTTGTGCTTAACCACTGGCGAGTCCATGGGTAGGGTACACACGACAACGCATCAACCTATCCAAAACCAGTTTATGCTGATCTCTCAAGTACGGATTTTTTGTAAGACGAGAGATCCGCATATAAATGGTATTGCATAGGTTGTAGGTCATCGTATGAACTTCCTACTCACAGTATAAAAGTAGTTGAGAGAAAGATATTACTTAAGCCAATCCGAGGCCCTTGGGGAGCACAAAATCTCTGACACCAGATTAGGCACTTACCACACTATACAGAAAGATGATTTTATTTCAAAACAACGACGGGAATTTCAATATTGTCGTTCAGAATGAAACAAGTCAGCATTTTTTTTTTTTATTCTTTTTTTTATATCAAAACATAATCATCTCACAGTCAGATTAAGTTGAAAGAGTTTTACGAGAACCCCCCCATATACGCTAATGGTTACGATGTATAAGATTGAATTTCACAAGCGAAGTATTATGTCGCAAAAATGTTGTACAAAAAGCTTTTCTGTTCAATCTTCTATAGGCGATAAATTAGATACGTTGACAAAGGGTGAAAGGAAAATTCGAACAATGTTGTTGCTTAAAATTTTGAATGAAATTGGTGTCTAGATTTTTATAGGTCATTGGCTGACAAAGAAGGCTAAGCCTATGCTTCGGTGAAAATTGACATTGAATACAGTACGGCCAACGAGAAGCGATACGAAAGGTCATTAACCTAAAAAACAACTGTGGCGTTGACAATCTAATATTTAGCTCTTTCCATCTTGTGCCTTTGTCGTAATGTCTCGTTCTCCCGAAAAAACATGACAACGTTAAGACGGGTTCGCCAACATTCGGGCGGCCATTTTAGATGGGGTTTTAGCATGGGTTTTGTTTACATTTGGTATCGCTTCTCGTTGGCCGTACTGTAGTAAACGTTGATACGTTGAAGATAGAAAATTTGAGTGAGGAACTGGAAGCACTATTAATAGTGAAAGTGTGTTAAAAATTAAAATTGAAGTTTTTTTTGCGAAAAAAGGAATAAATGTCGTGACGACTGACAGGGGAGAATGGAAGAAGAAAACGCGTTGCGCCAACACTAAAAACACGACGGCAGGAAGAATATGAGACTGACGATTTTTATGCGTAAGAAATATTAATACTCACGTAGTAAGATATAAGGCATATAACAATAACATTCGTAATAGCAAATAGCGTTAACCATTACCAGACGCAAGAATGCGTCACTGACAAACGACAAGACATCTCTAACTTCAGACCATTTATCATTTTCTTCCGTCACCTGAAATTTGACGGCACGATTGGCACAGTGGCTTTGACTGCTGCGCTGCGTGTCGCGGGTTCGATTCCCGCACGAAACAAATATTTGTATTATCCGCAGATAGTTGTTTCGGGCTGTTCGTGTATGTGAGTTTAAATGATTACACGATACAGGAGAAATTCGTAGTGTGGAGCAAAGTTTTTATAAAAAAATAAAATCCTACACTTTTAGCATCAAAAGACACATCACAGGGTATCTTAAATTCTTCAAAACGTTACAAAGAGGATACTAGGTACGATTCACTGAGTGGTTCTAATGAGGGGCTACAGCTGCGCCATTAGTCGCGGCGTTTCCTTTTGACGGTCCAGTAAATATTTCCCAAGATTTCGCTGAAAAAATCACTTTGCTTAAAAATAGACTTTATTGTGTTGGAAGAGGGTGTGAATTGAGTTGTTGGTGTAGTGTTTTTGATGTAACATTAGCAATGGTGAGAGTATGTGAGCTGGGTTTTGCTGTTTTTAGGGTTTTCAGATTTTTTATTATTATCCCACTGAGACTGCTTCGTTGGTTAAGTAGTTGCAATGCGACTTGACGGGTTTGACGGGCCTGTTGGTCTAGTGGTTAATGGCCCTGACTGCTGAGCCGGAGGTCGTGGGTTCGATTCCCACCCAGGACAAACTTGTGTTGTGTCTTGGTGTGATTTATCTATAACTAGCTTTTGCCCGCGGCTTCGCTCGCGTTAAATTCGGTAGCGCTTTATTGATTTGTAATAGCAACGCTAAGTTTTCCCGTTTCTTCCCTCTTTCTCCCTCACATCCCACTTTTTTTAAAAAAAATAGCCTATGTCCTTCTCCTGGTTCCCAACTATCTCTGTACCAAAATTCATTGAAATCGGTTCAGCCATTAAAGCGTGAAGAGGTAACAAACAAAAAAACAAACTCACTTTCGCTTTTATAATACATATTAGTAAGGATATGTTTCTATTTATAAATAATATAAGTATGTATATCAGTTGTTTGGTTACCATAACACAAGCTCTGCATAGCTTGGGATCAGATAGCCATGTGTGAGTTGTCCCAAGATATTTATTATTATTTATATATATTTATTTTACTACTGAGCATTAGGTACTGGGTTCGATTTCCAGTTCGTCCAAAGTGTTATTGGGTATTTTATTGCTCAGTAACAACCACGGAGTTTTGAATTTGTGCCCAGTTGATGGCAACAGACGCGCCCTTTATTATACGGGCCTTTTTTTTGGGTGCGAAATCATCAAATAACTTCCCCTGCTCTGGGCGGAACGGGGGAGTGTCAGACTTGTACTGACTAAAACCCACCCATGTTCCTTCTATTGTCCTCTACGTTCCGGGGCCGCGGTATCTCGATGTATGGGTGTTTGTTACTCTTTCACGTCAAAACGACTGATTCGATCGTGATGAAATTTGGTACAGAGTTAGATTATAATCTAGAAAAACATATAAGTTAATTTTTGGCTAACAAATCATGAAAGCGGCTTATTAAGATATTTTTAATAAAAATCATATCCCGGGATTCCCTAACGAATCGGATGTATACATATTATTACTTGACGTATATTTTACGTCAAGTAATAATAATAGTATATAATTTTTGATTCGAGCATGCGTGTTGAATGTTGTTATATTTTCGGGTCGCAACTTGTGCTTAGTAGGTATAAATTAGTGTTTTCTACTGGCACATTTACAATTTTTTTATTCTAACATTTGTTGCTTATCTCGTCAAAAACACAGACAGTAAATAAAAGTAAAAACTTAAAGTGATTTCAAAAAACCGTTATTTAAAAGCTCTAAACAGAAGAAAATATTTTTTTATTTAAAAATTCTAATTATCAACTTATAACATACTACGCGTTTAAATAAAAGCGTTAGTTATTGCTGGCTGGCTCTCTGAGTCCTTTCATCTCGTTCAACTCATCATTATTGCAAGGTCATTTGCCATATCCTTACTAATATTATAAAAGCGAAAGTGAGTTCATTTGTTTGTTTGTAACGTCCTCACGCCTACATGGCTAAACCGATTTTGATAAATTTTGGTACAGAGATAGTTGGGACACCGGAGACGGACAAAAACTAACTTTAAAAAAAATGAGGAATTTGGAAACTTTGCTATTATAATAAACTAGCTTTCGCCCGCGGCTTCGCCCGCGTTAAATTTGGGGTAACACAGTTCCCCTTGCACCTTATTGATTTGTAATAGCAACGCTAAGTATTCCCTTTTCTTCCCTCTTTCTCCCTCACATCCCACTTTTTCAAAAAAATATTAGCCTATGTCCGTCTCCTGGTTCCCAACTATCTCTGTACCAAAATTCATCAAAATCGGTTTAGCCATTAAAGCGTGAAGAGGTAACAAACAAATAAACAAACAAACTCACTTTCGCTTTTATAATATTAGTAAGGAGTAAGGATAACGCGTTAGGGCAAGAACTACAAGTAGCAGGTACTTGCAAATCAGGAAAGGGGAACTGTGTTACCCCGAATTGAACGCGAGCGAAGCCGTGGGCAAAAGCTAGTTAAAAATAAGTATTCCTCTATTTTGGATGATCCGCCATATTGGATTTAGAATAACGCCAAATTATTTTTTTAAGTAAGCCCTTTCATTTTGATACCCATATTATAAATAAATAAATAAATATCTTGGGACAACTCACACACGGCTATCTGATCCCAAGCTAAGCAGAGCTTGTGTTATGGTAACCAGACAACTGATATACATACTTATATAATTTATAAATACATACATATTATAGATAAATCACACCCAGACACAGAACAAACAATCATGCTCATCACACAAAGTTTGTCCTGGGTGGGAATCGAACCCACGACCTCCAGCTCAGCAGTTAGGGCCACTAACCACTAGACCAACAGGCCCGTCAAATATATAAACATATTTTAGTAATGCATTAAAAATAACTATTCCGCCATCTTGGGTGGTCCGCCATATTGGATTTGGAATGACGTCACATAACATATCGTGCATTGTCATCCAAACTGAACGTATTGTATATACAAAATTTCAACCCAATCGGGTTGAAGATATCTTCTTCAAAATTGAATTTAAAGAATCCACCGTAACATACATTACAAGTTAAATTAATAAAAGCTTCACTACATAGTATAAAACAAAGTCGCTTTCTCTGTCCCTATGTCCCTTTGTATGCTTAAATCTTTGAAACTTCGCCACGGATTTTGATGCGGTTTTTTTAATAGATAGAGTGATTCAAGAGGAAGGTTTTTATGTATAATACATACATATTATAGTAGAGAAAAGTGGGGATTTTCAAAGATTTGTAACACCCGCGCGAAGCTGGGACGGGTCGCTAGTTTAAAATAAAAGGCAATGAACCTTATTCTGTTGTAACAGAATAACTGCCATTTGCGTCAAATCGGGTGTAATAACGGAGTTAACACTTAAATTGGAATTCCCAGGATCGCGGGATTTTTGCGATAAAAAGTGCTTTCTGTAATAGCCAACATCTCAACTTTATTTAAATATGCATACTTTACCTAATGCATAATTAAGAAACTGTCATATGAATTATAAAAAACACGCATGATAACTTTGCTCGTGACTGGTGGCTTGTTATTTATTTTTTATTTAATTACTTTCCTACATATTACTGTAATTTAATTCAATCGTGTTTATTTTTCTTTTTATTAAATTATGATGTAAGGAAAATAATTTTTTAATCCAAAACGTTTTCAAATATTGTCCGCGGAGGGACACTGATCTCTAAGATACAGGTTCCACCTAGTTTAGAGATTACGATTTCAATGTTTTTTTTTTTAATTTGTTACATGTCTAACCCATCAATTTAACTGGGCCTATAGCCAAACAGCAGACGACAATCGTTATCGCTCAGCAGTCACTAATACATTTTCAACTTTATACCTTAGCGCATACCTTTTATTTAGTTGTAGGCTTTACTTTCAACATTTTTTTTTAGTATCACGAAAATATTCCTGCCAGTACTTTTAATCGCTTTTGGTGTAATGATGACAATTATGTCGAAAATGATTAAACGTGTTGGCATGTTTTTACAAGGGTTTCGTACCTCAAAAGGACAAATCGTACCCCTTATCTATGGTATACAAAGGGATCCACCCTTTGTTGTTCATCTGTCTGTCTGTCTGTCAGTCAAGACCATTTATCTCCGGAAAATAGAGGCATCGAGTTGAAATTAAAACTGTATAATCAAGTCTGTTGTCCCTTGGAGTTGTGCAAAAATCATTTATCTCTACGCAGTCAAACGAAATAGCCGTTTATGTCGCAAGTTTGTACGGAACCCTAGGGTTTGCGAGTCCAACTCGTAATTGCCTGGTTTTAAACACGCTACCAGTCGTGCGCACTTTAGAAAAAATGCTGTACAAGAAAACAGTACTTCTAATTATATAAAACTTTCGTGTCACAATGTTAGTTACCGTACTCCTCCGAAACAGCTCGACCGATTGTTATGACATTTTGGGTACATATTAGGTAGGTCTGAGAATCGGCTAATATCCACTTTTCATACCCCTAAAGCTCAGCTGGTGAAACCGCTGGGCACAGCTAGTATTTATATAAAACCTTCATGTTCATGTATGAACGACTTACTTAGTACTAACTCAATAAAAATCATCGTGAAACAAGATTGGCTTCGTGTCTCTACCTCTGATCATATATTAAGGTTCTCCTAAATGTAATAATAATAAATCCTTTTTGTATGTATTATTTAACTCTCAGATGGGTTTCGTGTGTCAATGTCTGGCGATGAACTTTTAAAGGTCATGTATGAAGGTCATAGGGTTGTGGACAGTTTTGTTTATAAATGTTAATGTGATTGTTACGTACCTCTGGTACATTCACGAGCAAAATCCTTACTTATTAATTTTTATATTATAGATTAGGAACTGTCTGATTTTTATCAAATAAATGCTAGTTTATTCTAAAACATTGCCATATTTTTTAAAGAAAATTTCAACTACAGTATCTAGTGAACCTGGTTACTTATTTCCTTTGCGGAGTGCACATCCGAGGGTGCAGGTACAATACAAAATATGACTCGTTACGAAAATATAATTTAAATAAAATTTAATTTTGACGGGCCTGTTGGTTATGTGGTTAGTGGCCCCGACTGCTGAGCCGGAGGTCGTGGGTTCGATTCCCACCCAGGACAAAGTTTGTGTGATAAGCATGATTCTTTGTTCTGTATCTGGGTGTGATTTATCTAATATGTATGTATTTAAAAATTATATAAGTATGTATATCAGTTGTCTGGTTACCATAACACAAGCTCTGCTTAGTTTGGGATCAGATAGCCGTGTGTGAGTTGTCCCAAGATATTTATTTATTTTTAATTTCAGTATACAATTTGTCTTAATTTATATAAATCAATTGAGAAGGACGTGGCTACTTAATAATAACAACACAGATCGGTTTTTAAAGTTAAGATCGCTTGGCCAGGCTTGGTCTATGATGGGTGACCATTCATGGTTCTGGTTCAATACCGCCCATTCTTCTCCATAGAGATCAACACTTTGGAATGGGCAACTACAGTACTTTCACAAGTTATTATGCCTTGTGACCGGGACTGTAGATTCATTTTGTTTCTTGACATTCAAAAGTGCCTGTAATGGTCTAATTGAAATAAATGATTTGATTTGATTTGACCCAATGTCACAACAAGTTTAAAAAAATATGTTTTTGTAAAAACCTACTTGCAAAATAAACATCATTTATCGAATTCAGGTTTAAAATGGCGAAACTTACACTAGGATAAAACTATTATTTCAGCTACTCCTCACAGTTTTAGTGTAAAGTTAATTAATTTTAAATTTCATGAACTACGACTGCGGTGCAATTTCGCTGAAATGCGACTCAAATCCTACTCACTTTAAATCATGTGCTTTAATAATGTTGGTACAGTCCGCAAAAAAAGTGTCTACCACTTTTCAACAGAAGCTCGTTATTTGTGTTATAGCTCTATACAATAAGCTCGCAACAGTAGTTCAAAATAAATAAAAACGTGTTTTTATATAGGACACAAAAAAATAACATACAAAGAAGTCTTCGTACCTAGGTTATTGTTTTTTCTGTGCTAAAAAAAATTGGTTGCATGCCATGTTTGTGACAGGTAGGTCACCACTAACCATGATGTAACATAAATACAACTCATACTATCCTCAATTAACATAACAAAAGTGATTACCTCAGATAACCTTGTCTACATTTTTGTTTTTGTTTTCATTGGGATTACAGAAAAAAATAACATCGGCTTTTTTTGCTGACCATAACAATATAGTTAGAGAGTCGGCGGGATGCCTTAATGAACACATTTTCACTTGCAGCCTTCTTAATTGTGACGTCATAAGTTAAAAGAGCGTATGTGTGTTGCATATGGAACCTTTTGCTTCGAGGTGTGGCGATGTAATTTTCATGCATGTTATTTAATATTGTGTACGTGCTTGGTTAGTTTGTAATTTATTTAGGAATGTGCTTGGTTATGATCTCACATACACTGACTGGCAAACTATAAAAAACATGGGAGGACCTGTGGGGTTAACATTATTTTATTCTTAACCCAGTGTAAGAGAGATGTCAGCAAATCTGAGTTGCCCGCCAAGGCCTTTGCCTACCGGGGCTGCGGGTTGTTTGAAAGAGATACCGCGGCTGGAATAGAAACAGAAACGGCATAAGAAGGAACATGGTTTTAGGCAGTACAAGTTTGACACATCTTCCCCCACGGAGTGGCCGCAGAGTGGGGGTAGTTGCTTGGTGACTTACCATCTGCAAAAAAAGAAGAAAGGATTTAGTTGAATCCTCTAATGTTATAGATACTTAATTAAGTACAGTTTTTATTTTTTTCTGTATTGATTTACTTACTTCCTCTTAGTTCAAAACATATGGATGGGCTGCTCGTTTTATTGATCCAGTGACGCCATTCAGAAAATAGGTACGAACTTCACTGTGATCGTTTAAAATACTAAGTAAAATTTACTGTGCAAAAAACTTAAAGTTATTCTTTGATAAGTCAAAGAACAAGTTTAAGTTAACACACAGCACAGCATAGCAGAATTAACTTGGAAAGTTTCACATAATAAACGACTTTTTAAGCGAAAAAGTCACAGATTGCTCAAGCTGAATTATTGATGATCTTTTCTTGGAGTGAATAATTTCTTGGGATATTAACTAAGGGCAAAGAAGTTTTTTTTTCTCATTTGAAATTAAAACGATATCAACAATTTCAACATTCAATTTATTAGACGTTTATTATATCGGAATTTCATTGTAACGTATTTTTTTTTTAAATTTTTTTCATGTCTATTTATACAGCGTTTACATTTACGGGCATAAACAGGTCGCCCAATAAAAAGTCCTTTTTCTATTTATTTACAAGCAGTAAAACAAGCATTGTTTCAGCATCTATAAATATACATTTATGTTAATTTTTATATACAAAATATTCTTTTAGATCTAACGTTTATATTATTTACAAATTATTTTAGATCAAATAACTTTTTGATCGAATAACAGAAGCTTTACAAGTTTTCTTTTTGATTTCACAATGTTTCTAAAAACCACAATGGTTTCACAAACTTTTCTCTTTGACAACTCAGTTTTAAATTGTTTGTTTACATTTTCTAACTGATTTTGTTCTTTATTGTTATTATCAAGCTATATTTACAGAGTTTAAATTCTTTAATGTGACGTTCTGGAAAAAACATATATATTCAGTTTCACTTATTGCAAAAATCTAATGAAAATTTTAAACTGTATGTTGTATTATCACCGTTTAGTGCAATTCTGAAAAAAAAAACTTTTTAGGTTATTCACGTTTAATTTAGACAAAATATCACAAACCGTCACATTAAAGAACTATAGCATTTAACAAAATCATACACTAGTTCTAAAAAAATACAAGTCCGTTAAACATACTTTACAAATTGATATCTTTATATGATACGCACTGACTGAACAATATTTATTGTACTTTCGATAATATGGAAGAACTGCTTAATGACACGTCATTCAGAAATACAAATAGGTATTGTCTTTTGTCCTTGTCTATCGATACAAAGGTAGAAGAAGACAGATAAAAAAAACCTTCACAGACGACCGGTCTTTGGGGCCGGTTTTTAAGACCAGATAGTCTAAGATTTCTAGTGCACTAAAACCGGGTCAGTGGTCACAATCTGCACATGATAGGAAGCACAGTTTTTTTTTTAGATTGTTCTAAAGTCAACCAAGAATACTAGCCCGGTTTGATGAAATTTGTATAGTCGAAATCAATACAATCCAATTCTTTCCAGTACAAGTAATGTGGTGGACCGTAGTATTGACATGACTTGGTACTCGACATTTGCAGATGCAGCTATATTATCGTTACACATACAGTGATCCTTTATTATGTAAAAGATATTCTGAAAAATATCTCCTGTAAAATAGTACGCTTTGTAATATTTTGTTTTATTAAACTTTAAACACGCAAATGCATTTTCCACGCAAGACTCACGTTTACTGTAATTATCGCCGACTGTAAACTTTCATTTGCATAATTACCTTTTTGAATAATAACTGCGCTGGTATTTTTAAAACTGCAATTGTACTTTTATGGCACAAAAGAATTTAAATAAAACAAAAGAATCGTAATGTCTGATGCATGGGTAACTGGCTCATAAAGTCAGTTGCTGGGATCAAGTAAATATAATACACATCAAATACTAAATTAAGCACAAAAATATGCAATGATTTTTTATCAAATCATATCTTACTTTTTTACTTTCAAAAGTTTCCACTTAAGTAGTGCAAACAGATGGACGGTGCCACCAAGGTTGGCCCAAAAAGAGGTGGAGAGCGCGGGTTAAGAGTTCATGGATAAAAGGCCTTTGCCCAGTCGTGGGACATTATAGGCCCAAGAAAATCACTTTTATATGTAAGTACACATAGCCGTACAAATTGATAAATGATTCAATGATTCTCGTCACTTTGGATTATGTTTTTATAGCTTTATCCACATTCATCTTCATCCTCACACATTTTCAGATAAAAGGACCAAAACCAACACAAGAACTAGTCCTGAAGCTTTAAGGCAAACCCTTTGGTTGCTATCCGACAACCCGATCTTCGATGCGACGTTAGTGGCTGTACCCTGAACACTAGAGATCTGATATATCTGAAATAACATATTGTTAGGAGTAAATCAGTCAAAGATAGTATCTTCGAAAGTCCAGGATTTAATTCAATGGTGGTTTGGTTGGTATATTATCATAATTCTACATGATTGTTCGTTTAAATAAGGTTTGCAAACCAGACTCATTGATATTCATAACTTTAGTTAAGTCCTAAAAACGACACGATAAATAAATGTCTCGTACATTTTTAGGGCACAGAGGGCTGGCGTCGCCGTCACACTGAAATATTTATTATCCTTTTACGTTGTACCGGAAAACCGTTTACTTGGGGACAGAAGACATAGCACCTACAGTCTACCGCGATACAAGAACAGTAGTAGTGAGGGCTTGGGTACTTTCAGAATGTAAAGGCTGTACCCTTTACAAAATAAGTTTAATGGTAAAACAAGATCAAACAACGTTAGCTTTTGTTGAACTGTAAGTATTTTCGAACTGTAAGTATTTCGTAGACAATTTTAGAGCCATATTTATGCCAACCAGTATTTTTGGTTTATAATAGGACTGAGTGAATGGTGAAAAGCATAAAATACTCTAAATAGCTATGTCCACACTGTATCCCTAGTAATTTTTGTTCATGAATGGCACGCGTGAAAGCGCAATGAACAGCACATGACACGTAAGGCATGCCTTCGTAGTATGCGCTATGGCAATAAAACAACGTTTAACAACAAGCTAGTGGATGAAAATAAAATACTTTGAAGATTACTTAATTAACTTTACGTACGTGACGATTATTTAATAAACTTTTACGTATTCTAATTGCCTCGAATGCAAAACTTTCTTTTGGTGCTTTTTCATCTAGTTCCTATTAGCAAATAAGCCGTTCATATTCCACCAAGTAAAATATTCTCGTCGCACATGTTTCCAAAAGCTGACAGAAATTATTACTAAAATATATTAGTATTTTGTGGCTTTCGTTAACGCACTCAATAATAAAAGCGCTAAACGAAAGATGAAGACGAAATGTTTAAGATGAAAGTGCACAGTGTGGACAATGCTAATAATTTTCAGTTACATGAATCGACGGACGTATAATATGCCTATTTTTGTTGCTAAAGTTTTGATATTTTATTAGATTTTGCTGACGTGTCAAAAGCTTTCATAGTAAACTAAAACCAAACACCTAGATGCTAAGTAAAAGTGACGAGAAACGTCGTCAGAGTTCGTGAAGGCTAGCATCGGTGTCACTCTCTGCCCCTCCTAAGAGGAGCGTGGACTCGCAAGGCTGCGAGTGAAGCTGTGGCTCCGAGGGGTGGAGGGGCGGCAGTAGTCACAGCTCGATGGGAGCCGCGCCCTTCCATGTGACGCCGGATCGGAGGAGGTGGTACAGTCGGAGGACACACCATATGCAGAGGCACTGTGGGACAAATAAGATGGTGAGCAGGTATTTAAAAAACTACCTTATAGTCAGCAGGGTAGCCCACAAAATTCTCTGATTGTTTTGTCATTTTCAGCTTAGTACCCGGATACTTTTTAAAACCTTTCAACTTAATACGTGTCTCAATTATGAAGTCTCGCTTTTTAGAAAATGGTGGGACGGGATTTACTTAATTCCCAAAACGTGTACTGCGTTCATTGTACGCATTTAGGTCTTAAATTTTCCAATAGCCGGGGTCTAAAAGATATTAAATTAATATTTACTTAATCAAAGTATATTATTGAAACATATCGGAACTCTGTTTGCCAATACAAAATGACCCATTTCTGCACACTATGAAACTTCTCCATTACCGAAGTTGTCAACTTAAATGGGCTAATAGTTCGTAGGAGCCAAAGTAGACATTTGATATCGAACCAAGATCGCCTCGCCTGCAAATATTTAGTGTCCAATTTGAAGTTGAGTAAATACATTCATTAGTACTTATATTTGTTCTGTTAATAATGTCTGTGATTTACGAAGGACTATAATTGGATAATTTTGATCTTAATGAAAGCACATTTAATCATGTCAACAAATTAAATATTCTGTTTTAAGTGAAAGAAAGTCATGTAAAATGGTATCATTATTGCAATATGACTGCATTTTTTTTTTCTTTTCCAACAGTCAGAAAAGAAGTATCTACTGAAAACTTTACTAAAAGATCGCATTTTATTTAACCTGGCATCACAGCAATACTTGAGTTTATGACCCTTAAAAGTTTCTCTCGCATAAAACAAAATAACACACCATTTCAGAAGTACCCAGTGTTGTAATTGTTATAAAAGTGCGCACAAAAAACAGTGTTGCCTTGTTAAAAATCTGCAGACATGCCCTTCACAAAATGTCACAATATTTACAGAAAAAATGGGTTGATTGTGTACACCAGTTGTAAAGCCAACGTCAGGTGAAAACTGAAAAACAAACTTGAACATTTAAAAAGAATATTTTCCGCCAAGGGAACTCTTGTTCGAACACACAATGGCGCTCGTTGCGTTATTTTTGGGGTCACGTCGCGCGTTGACTTATGAGTGACGTAACAGAAAAGAATTGGAAAGACTTTGATAAAACCTAACCTGAATACTGTACGGTGCTCAGAAAAAGTTTGCAGCTCTGGCTTTTGAATTTCACATGATTTCTGCGCTTTTTTGTTGGGTGCACTGTATGTGTTCCAAATGACAAGAGATTTGGGAAATTTTCCCTGAAAAGGCGGAAATATTGTCTGGTATTTTAAGTTATGTTGGCAACTGAGAATTCGGAATGCTTGTCCAGAACAATAGGCATATGATTTAGTGGATGTACCTATTATGAACACTAGTATCTTCAATTTAATGTGTTTTTTATGGAGTACTGAAAGACCATTAAGAATACTACTTCACTAGCTACTAAAAGCTATCCCTCGAGATACAACCGAACAAGGTATCAGGGTTTAAATATATATACTCACATTTAAAATCAGCCGTGGTATTAAGAATGATATTTCTGCTTTGCACATTGAGTCGAATTGCTGTAACAAAAGAAAAAAAACATAAAATTTTAGAAAAATAATTGGTTATTTTTTGGTGACGAAGCTCTGTGGTGCCTTAATTTTAATACCCCTTCGCTGTTATACAAAAAAATTTGAACGTTTTATTCGTATTTTGAGGTTCTTAATGTTGAAAAAGGTATGAGAATTATAACGAGACAACGTCCGGACAGATTATGACACTTTTTTCCTTTTAGCTATATATCAAAAATGCCGAAAAGCTTTTTGGATATAACAAAGGTTTCCCAATCAATATTCAGGTAGACTCTGCCATCCCTGTTTCAGATGGTAGACAGTTTTCGTAATCGAAAACGCATTTTATTTTTAAACCAGTCCGGTTCAAAGTCCATCTATTTTTGTGTGTTGATGTCTATACTAGTTGAAGCGATTTAAAAATCAAGATAAATAAATGACCAATGATTGTAGAACGTATTAATAAAATTCTTGCGTATGTATTAGTAAATCTAAGTATTTACAGGTTATTTCAGCACTTAGTAATTTTTCGCTACTTTTCTTATATATGTTTATGATACAACAGTGGAGAAGCTTATGGTAATAATAACAGCCACCCGGATAAATCATTAAGTTAAGATGCGCTTGCCTAGGTTGGTTAGAGGGTGGGTCCTATAGCTCACTGACCGGCCGTCTATTGACGACAGGCCGTGTCGACGGCACGTTAGTGTTCCACGCGTGCCTCAAAGAGATGTCAGCAAAGTAGAGGGGCCTGCCAGGGCTGCGGGTTGTTCGAAAGAGATACCGCGGCCCCAGAACATGTAGAAGTAACATGGGTGGGTTTTAGTCAGTACACTACGGGAGAAGAGATTTGATTGATTTCCCATCCGCAAAATAAAGGGTGGGTCCAGACTGGTCCAGACAACGAGTTGCCTCCGTGCCTCGGAATCTGCTAGAACAAAATGAAAGTGGGCAATGAGCAGGTCTGGCTTCACTGACTGTCGTCGTTAGTCTAGCGATCGCATTGCAACTGCTAGGCACGGGTTGCTGGGTTTACTTCTCGGGTCGGGCAAACTAGACGACACGGTTGGCGCAGTGGCTGAGCGATCGACTGCTACGCTGCGTGTCGTGGTTTCGAGCCCCGCACGGAACAAATATTTGTATGGCGTACAGATAGTTGTTCCGGGTCTGGCTGTTTGTATATGTGAGTTTAAATGTTTGTTAACGCACCCACGATACAGGAGTAATTCCTAGTATGGGGAAACGTTTTATTTTTTAAAATGTTATTGCGTTTTTCGAGAATATCTCAGTGGCACTATTAGTACACTTCTGCCTAACGCTTGGGGATTACAGGCGTGATGTTATGTAACAAGAGCCTTTGACTAAAATATGAAAAAAAAATAAAGTTAGTAAATTGTGCAGCCATTAGTGTAGCAAAGTCACTTAGCGCTTGTTAGCTTAGTTAAAAATAATAGAGAATGCTGTAGTCCTGAAACTTGCCTAAATGTGATCGAAAATAAGCCATTACTTCGTACCAGATCGAATTTTATCGATAAACATGAATTTAACGTCACATAAACATACATTACTATAATTAACATTATTTACTCTCAAATAATTACAATATACTGAATGCATATTTTGGCACATTAGCGGTACTGCGGTAAAATTAATTAAGTGCTTATTTATTATCGAATATTATGCTGTAGTAAATGAGGGGTTTTGTGTTGTTGAAACTTATTATAAATCGTGATCCTGATTTTTTTACCGTCCCGAATTTCAGACGTGGTCAGATACTAGACTAGCTAGGAGATCCTTACTATAATATTATAAAAGCGAAAGTGAGTTTGTTTCTTTGTTTGTTACGTTTTTACGCCTGATTGGCTTAAGCTTAACTGATTTTGATGAATTTCGGTACAGAGATAGTTGGGACCCTGGTAACGGACATAGTCTACTTATGTTTTAAGTAATAAATGAGGGAAAAAGAGGGAAGAAAAGAAACCCCGAATTTAATGCGAGTGAAACCGCGGGCAAAAGCTAGTTTGCGCTCTCTATTCCTTTACTGCCATTATGGAGGACAATCGGGTGCATGACCAGTAGCTTAACTCTGGACTACTACTGAGAATTTCCTAATAGGAAAACCTAATAACACTTTGCGTGACCTAGGAATGGAACCAAACACCAGCTGAGACTCGTTTTTTTTCGGATGAGAATTCATAAAATATCTCTCTCTCTCTCTCTCTCTCTCTTGGCAGAGCGGAGGGGATCGTCAGACTTTTACTGACAAAAACCCATACGTATTGTAGATTGTGGTATCTCTTTCGACCACCCCGCAACCCCCGGCAGGCATGAGCCGCACTTAGTACCATGACACCAATGGAGGAGTTTGTACTTACTACTTAATGGATAGCAAATAAAATAATAATCACAACAAATCTTTCAGTTACAAGTAAACATTTTCTTACAAAAATAGCTTTACATCATCATCTGCCTAGCCTTTTCCCAACTATGTTGGGGTCGGCTTCCAGTCTAACCGGATGCAGCTGAATATCAGTATTTTACATGGAGCGACTGCCTATCTGACCTCCACAACCCAGTTAATACTGAGTAATACGATACCCCTTGGTAAGACTGGTTGTCAGACTTTCGGGACACTGACTACCTGTAACGACTGTCAAAGATCTACAAATGACAGCCGGGACCAACGGCTTAACGTGCTTTCCGAGGCACGGAGGAAACTCGGTATGTAACGGGTGGTCACCCATCCACAGACCAACCTAGGCAAGCGCGGCTTAACCTAAAGATCGACCCGAGCGGCTGCTATTATTTAGCCACGAGCTCCTCAAAAATAGCTTTACGAGTTGCGCAAATAATCAGACATGTATGAAATCGCTTCGAACTTAAATTGCTTGTCGTACACACGATTCTTGTTCGTATAAAAACGCATTCGCGGCTTTTCGTATTGACTGATAGATTTGTAGTTAAGGTTTTCTAGACTTTTCTATTTCCTCTGTTGGTATTGGAAAGCAATATAATTTATCCGGAATAAATCGTTTTATAGTTTTTTCGTTATTTATAGAGAAGTTCACCAGTATTTTACAAATATTTCTCTAAACCAGTGATAAAATATTGAATACTAGCTGCGCCCCGCGGTATCACTCGCGTATCATCATCTGCCTAGCCTTTTCCCGACTATGTTGGGGTCGGCTTCCAGTCTAACCGGATGCAGCTGAATATCAGTATTTTACATGGAGCGACTGCCTATCTGACCTCCACAACCCAGTTAGAACTGGGTAATACGATACCCCTTGGTAAGACTGGTTGTCAGACTTTCGGAACACTGACTACCTGTAACGACTGTCAAAGATCTACAAATGACAGCCGGGACCAACGGCTTAACGTGCTTTCCGAGGCACGGAGGATACTCGGTATGTAACGGGTGGTCACCCATCCACAGACCAACCTAGGCAAGCACGGCTTAACCTAAAGATCGACCCGAGCGGCTGCTATTATTTAGCCACGAGCTCCTCCTCGCTCATACAAGGAAGCTCCTAGCTCATATGCATCACTCGCGTTTACAAGGTTATAAAGCAGCCTGTGTTAATCCGGGGTATAATCTATCTATATACCAAATGTTATCTAAACCGGTTAAGCCTTTTGAGCATGAAAGAAAAACATACTTGTAAAACCCTACCAGACTCGATCAATATTTTGCCACCTCTATAATAATTCTCCAGTTCTGATCAGAAACTAGACTAGAACTAGATCTGTCTGTTAAACTTTTTAAGTAGGAGGTCCTAACTAACTTGGATATCGGAGCTATTATACCGGTTAATCACAAGATGAATCAAGAGCCTGCACTGTTGAGACTTAAAGGCCTGCATAGACGAGAGACTTTCGCCGCCGGATCGGAAAAAATGAAAAAAATACCTAGCGATAACTCTACGTGGGGTCTTAGCAGGTTATAAGTAATCATTTGCCTACTGTATTAACGTGTAATACAAGTTGGCACATGAACGGAAGTCGGTTTTTTAGGATCACTTTGTTCTCTGTGTGTCGGTCAACATTCCTTACCTCAGGAACGCGTGAAGGTACCGAGTTAAAATACAAACTATATACTCAAATCCATTTGTGCTATGACAAAATCAACCCTCTAAGACAGCGCAGTAAAAAGATATGGACGTTTATATGTTTGTACGAATATATATATATATATATTGTATGTTTGTACGAAATCCTCAATGCACGAGTTTGACTCGCTCTTGGGTGGTTTTTTTCTGTGTTATTCCTGTATTTTTGTGCAGCCGGAGTGTCCATGTCATCGGTTATATGGGAAAGTGGTAGGTTTAGTACCTCGTGTTCGTTTCGGAGGAACTCGTGGTTAAATAATAGCAGCCATCAAATTAGGGAAGCGCGGCTTATTGACCCGAGCGTCAATAAGCCGCGCTTCCCTAATTTGGTTTGGACCACCCGTTACATACCGAGTTTCGTTTCCTCCGTGCCTCGGAAAACACGTTAAGCCGTTGGTCCCGTCTGACAACAAGTCTTACCAAGGGGTATCGCATTACCCAGTACTAACTGGGTTGTGGAGGTCAGATAGGCAGTCGCTCCATCTAAAATACTGATATTCAGCTGCATCTAGTTAGACTGAAAGGCGACCCCAAAGTGTTACGAAAAGGGATGATGTTTGTTTTTCCTTGATCGAGATCAGTAATCTAAATCTAAATTATCTAAACTAATATTATAAATGCGAAAGTAACTCTGTCTGTCTGTCTGTCTCTTCTTCACGCCTAAACCACTAAACTGATTTTAATGAAATTTGGTACGGATATAGTCTGGGACCCGAAAAAGGACATAGGATAGTTTTTATCCCGGAAATCCCCCGGGAACGGGAACTATTAATCCACGCGTACGAAGTCGCGGGCAAAAGCTAGTGATTTATAAAATACAGCAGTTGAAAACAGTCCCTCGTCTGTGCAGGTCTTTAAGTAAGCTGAAGGCTTGAACTAACTAAAAACTGTGCTCAGCTGCTGGCGCGTTTGTTCAGTAAACGGGTAAGTTTTGACTTAGGTAATTGAGATATTAGAGAAGAGATGATTTTGTTTGACAAATGATAGGCTATTAAAAAGGTTAAGGTGAATATTCGACCTCGTCTAGTTTAACATATACTTGCTGGCATAAAAAAGGATTCTATGTGTTATTTCAGACCATAATCTACCTCTGTTCCAAATTTCATCAAGATCCGTTCAGCCGTTTTGACGTGAAAGAGTAACAAACATCCATACAACTATCCATCCTCACAAAAATCGCATTTATAGTACCTATTAGTAGGATTTAAAGAGTATTTAGCGGTATAAATAACCTTTTTGTAGCACGGTGTCGATTTAATTGATAAGTTAAAAGTAGCTGGTGAGTCGAGGGGTAATCCAATGATAAGTCTCCTTTTAATTTTTGGATAGTCCTTCCTAATATTTATAGGAAAAAGGCTAGAATGTTGGTAAAACAAATACAAAGTAAACAATTAAAAATACCACCTTTACTACTAAATTACTAGGTACTATTGGTACAATACTATTCTATATCGATTGCTTTAACTGCTATAGTATTGGCGACTAAACCGCACATGTAGTTGCATTATGCTTTTTTAAAGAAAAGAACGGGACTTACGAAAAGAATGGACGTTCGAAAATCAAATTGACACAATAATAGTAAACGGAACAATACGCCGAATGCTAGCAGCACATAGGACGTCAAAATTCAAACGTGACACACCGTTCGAATTTTGACTTCGGGACTTCGTTCGAATCCAAAAAGAGAAAGAAAGAGGTACTGGCATACGGGGTACGAACTGAGAAGGCCCACTTGTCACAAAATTTTGAAAATTTATGAGAAGAGAGATTTTAGATGAAAATCTCGGACTATGATTTCAATAACATGCTGAACGCACAAAGAATAAAAAAAAAATAAGAACAAAAAAAATAATTAAGTATTGTCATGCAATAAATACTTGTAAAAGGGTTTGACCTTATCAGTGTCTGAGAACGGCAGTGAACTATTGAGGTTGATCAACTTTTTAGGTTTTTGTAAGGGTACCTAGAATCCCTAAAAAGCTCACCATTCCTCATGCATAGTTTACTTTGGGATAATTCTTGCATAAGAACGTATATACACAAGCATATAATTTATCTTTCTATCTATCTACTCGCACGGTGACACCTCGTCACTCACCCCATAGTCATAACTTGTCACTTGTTAAGCCTCTCTACTACCCGTAAAGAGGTAAAGAGGCACGTACACGAAAAAAAACCGATGTAAGAAACAAAAGTCACTGATTCATTTTCCGTCTTTTAGTGTCTTTTTGGAAGTCGGTTTTTTATTGGAAAAAAGTATTTTTTGCAAACCGTATATAAGGCCAACTAGCAGCGATACGAAAGTTCATTAACCTAAAGAACAACTGTGGCGTTGACAATCTAATATTTAGCTCTTTCCATCTTGTGCCTTTTTCGTAAAGTCTCGTTCTCCCGGCAAAAACATGACACGTTAAGACGGGTTCGCCAACATTCGGGCGGCCATTTTAGATGGGGTTTTAGCATTGGTTTTGTTTACATTTGGTATAGCTTCTCGTTGGCCGTACTAGTGTGGTCTTTCTGTCCGAATGTACGAAAATAAGCCACAGTGAATTCGTGACGCTGTCAAAATAAAAGATTAAAAGGTAAAAGGTAAGCGAGCTTCGTTATCTGTTGTCATGTGACCGTTGGCACACACCTGGGACAAAGGAAATTTGACACTGGCTTTTGTATTTTATGTATTACCGAAGTTGAGTGTGTTTACCTTTGTATGTGGATGCATAAAAGGATTAATGGTCTTTTTATGATCCCGATGAACCAATTAATAATTGTTCTAGTTACACATTATGTGCCCTCGTTTGTAGCGCTTTCGATGCAAAGATGTCCGAATCAATAAATATTACAACAGCTTGTGTTTAGTTTGTAATGTTATGAATGATAAATGATATTTATTTTATTCCAGACTATAATCCAACTCTGTGGCAAATTTCATCAAGATCAATTTAGCCGTTTTAACGTGAAAGAGTAACAAACATCGATACGTACTTACAAACATTCGCATTCGCCTTATTAGCTTCCACCCGCGACTTCGCCCGCGCAATGTTAAAAAAAACTCTCTGTGCCAAATTTCGAAGATCCGTTTAGTAGTTTTTTCGTGAAAGAGGATCAAGCATACTTACATCCATACTTACAAACTTAATCTATACTAATATTATAAAGCTGAAGAGTTTGTTTGTTTGTTTGAACGCGCTAATCTCAGGGACTACTGGTTGGAATTGGAAAATTCTTTTAGTGTTGGATAGTCCATTTCTTGAGGAAGGCTATAGGCTATATAACATCACGCTACGACCAACGGGTGCTGAGCAGCGTGGGTGAAACCGCGTGGAACAGCTAGTGCATTTATAATATTATAGTAGGAAGCAGGATAGTAGGATTAGTAGAAAAAGAATTAAGTGCCTTTTTGGTGGACAGCTAAAACATTGCTATTATGTTCGACTATCGTTACAATCATACTATAAAAAGTCGTATAACATTATATCTGTTAATAAATAGCAATCCATAGTTGAAAGTAATTTGACGTCTTTAATTTTATTCTGTAGAAAACCATATGTTAGCCCTTTATCACCGCGCAAGATACTTTAGTCTGGGAACAGACAATGTGCTTAGAACACATATTTAAGAATTAACTAGTTATAATATCTAGCTTCATTAATAGGTTCGGGAGTCAAATTAAACCATTATTTTACTCCTAACAAATTTATAGACGTGTTTCACACAAGGGCGATTAAATGAATAAGAAATTTCTTGTCTTTTGTACATTTTCATTTATCGAATTAAGATGTGGTCAACTTGCAGAATCAATTGCCATTGCTCACTCGTGCGAAGCCGCGGACAAAAGCTAGTAATAGTAGTAGTAATATTATAAAAGCGAAAGTGAGTTTGTTTGTTTGTTACCTCTTCACGCTTTATTGGCTTAACCGATTTTGATGAATTTTGGTACAGAGATAGTTGGGAATCAGGAGATGGACATAGGCTATTTCTTTTTACGTGGGATATGAGGGAGAAAAGGTAAAACTTGGCGTTGCTATTACAAATCAATAAGGTGAAAGTCCAAAAACTACAGGTAGCAGGTACCTGCAAATCAGGAAAGGGGAACTGTGTTACCCCGAATTGAAATTAGCAAAAGCTAGTCAATAATAAAATGGGTAAGTGTTGTGTTCTTTTTTTTATAATATTTTGAAGCGCTCGCGGTCTGCTTGATCTTTGTCTTATAACACAGAAACGTTGCGATTTCATATTAGATACATAAACGTTAGTTTGATGATTTTAAGAACAAGATGCGCAAATACAAATTTAAAGTACAAAAAAGATCGCTTTTAGCGATAAGACCGCCCATTGTGTCACCCTATTTATAAGTTGTTTAATGTTATTCTAGTTATTTGCATGGTGTACATAATAAAGAATATTCTATCTATCTATCTAAAAGCAGCGATATAATATATGTCTTTAATGACAACCTTCTGAGTTTTTTACAAGAACCAAAAACTGCACCCTGTATATAAAACACATTATTATATAAACACACTATAGTAAACTTGGCACCAAACAGCGAGGGACCTTATTTAGTGCGGCGACAAACAAAGGACAAATTAAGTGTATTTACATCAACCGACCGTTTACTTAGCGGATTGGATGCCTCGCCGCTGTGTTGCCATGCGGTACAATGAATTGATTAATTGTAATGGCAACTTTATTTTATTCTCTTTGAGTTAATTTGCGATGAAGATGCGTTGAGTTGACGGTTGAAACTTAGACTTTGATTTGTTTTGTTAAGTGCAGTTGATATAAATGCAGTTTGTGGTGACTGGTCCTGGAAACAGTTCCCTATAGACTTTTAGTTTAGGATATCCCTATCGAAATACTCCATTTTTTTTTAAATCGGTGTATAAATTTCTACCTAACGTATTTTACGAGTAAATGTATGGTGTGTAACGTAAATGCGACGATTTTAAAATTATATTATATATAATTTTATAATTATATTTTATAATAATATTTTGTTTGAATTTATTTATATCAATTGATGATATTGAATGTGCTTGTTGCAAACAATTTGACTAAAAGGCTAGGGGATATTTGTAATTTCGATTTAAAACAAATATTCTTTCAATAGTACCGCTGATTTCCAATATTTATGAATGATATAGTAGTCTTTTAAATTACTGTCGTGTCCGTCTGTATGTCGTGTTTGTGGGTGATCAAAATGTGTAGTTAGAGTAAAGGTCGAAATAAAACCAAAACACAGGACGTGAGTAAGCGCAGTACCGCTCCACATGTTTCAAATCAACCTTGTTTAGAAGACAATGGTACTCCGTGATCGACAAATTGTTGCTCTGTCGCTCCTTTGTTCCCTTGTTTGTGCAACGACAGACGACGTATGGGGCCGGTGGATCGGTGATTGTTGCCTACAGCGCTGAATTTATTTACCCTTATCTGGCACACAGAACACACACAGTTACTCACAAACTAACGATGAATTTGTAAGATGAGTAGCGTTTTGGTTAGAAAAATACACATAATAGTTTGGGAAAGTTTTTTTATTGTGGCACAAGATAGATAGATAGATAGAATATTCTTTATTATGTACACCATACACATGACAAGAAAAACAGGATACAACTTATAAATAGGGTGACACAATGGGCGGTATTATCGCTAAAACCGATCTCTTAGCTGTCTGAATTAATAATCAAAATACTACTGTACAAATTTGTTACTATGTTGTTTTTTTCAAAATCTAATAGTTTCCCTGACCGTTTGCGGTCACGGCGGCAAATCTTTGCGGTGATTATTTATCGGCGCGAAAGATTCCATAGAACTAAGTCTGTGCGTATGCACAGCTGCACTTCCTGTTCATCCTACTCTCATAGTCCAATGGGTCGATAATCTAATTGTCTGGTCTGCCGTTGGTCCAAAACAACGGCAAAAAAAGAAAAAAAATACTAAAAATATACTAAAAACTAAAATATATATCAAATTGAAGTTTCAAACTAATAATTTGTTTAAGGCTTTGTTGAAAACTTGAGAGTTTTGATTTTATTTAGTTCTTTTACTAAAAATGAAAGGTTTTGTAACAGAAAAACTTTCGTGATTAAAGTCACGAAAGGGATTTAAAGAAAGCATTTGATATTATTTATTCGTTTGGTTAAAAAGGGTCTTTGTTAAAACGGGAGAAAGATCGACAGAATTGAAATATACTAGACTGGTAAAAATACCTTAGGCATTTAGTTGGCCCTTGTATTCTTTTTACTTGTATAGTTTTAATAAATAAAATACATAATATTTCAAATCAATGCTCAATTTTTGTTCTCCCACCCCACTATGTATTAAGTCCCCTCTTTGAGAAGTGGATGGAGAGGCGTAACAAAAAGGGCAATGGAAGGAACATGGGTGGGTTTTAGTCAGTACAAGTCTGTCACTCCCCCCCCCCGTTATTAATTCATTTGGTAATTAAAAACCCCCAAAAAAAAAGCTAAGGACAGTTTAATTATTCGAGTCTAGCCAGCGAAATCTTATAAGGACTGTTAAGGCGTGGTAACGTGGTAAAAAGCTAATCTTAAGGTATTCGCGAAGGTGAGCTAGCTGCAGACTGGGCGTGGACTGACACAAGTATACGACAGTAGTGCATCGAAAGAATAGAAATAAGGTCGAAAATATTTTGCCGTTTGATTTTATTTGAATATCATGTCCGCCAAAATGTAAGTAATTTTCAAGTTTAAATTGAATATTTAAAAATAAAGTACCGTGTTTTAAATGCTTGAGATATGCCCAAGTTTCCTTTTTCTTGGTCTTTCAAACATTTTTTTCTCGTAGTACCACCTACTAGACCAATTTTGTAAACTGTTTTTTTGTTTGCTTGTGGTGTGTACAAATACGGCTAACTTTGCGACGAAAATCTAGACGTTTTACAAAATGTTTACTGTGTGTACATAGCAAACACTTTGTAAAGCGCCTTAATATAGAAATTTCTCAATAACAGCCACGAAGTTTGGATTCATACTCGTTTAATGGCAAAAAGCGGGTGTACTATATTTAGTACAAGTCTGTCTATGCTTTCGAGGATTGCAGGCGTAATGTTAGGTAAAAAACATCAATCATTTATGTAGGTACATATTTTTAACTTATTAGTGCATAAAGTTTATTATTTTACGAGTTTGTCGTTAGGATAACGCTAACATTTGTTAGTAGTTTTTTTTAGTAGTGTTGCCATATTAGTAAGTATGTTATACTACTAATCGATTATAACAACCCTATTTAAATCCTAACTTAAAATTTAAAAAAGCGAAAGTGATGTTTGTTACGTTTTTACGCCTAAATTGCTAATCCTATTTTGATGATATTTTGATGAATTTTGGTACAGAGATAGTTGAGATTCTGGAAACGAACATAGGCAATTTTTTTTAAAGTGAGAAATTTGGGAGAAATCGGTAAGAAAAGGGAAAACTTAGCTATGATATTACAATAAATAAGGTGCAAGGGCAAAAACTACAGGTAGCAGGTACCTGCAAATCAAGAAAGGGGAACTGTGTTACCCCGAATTTAACGCGAGCGAAGCCGCGGTCAAAAGCGAGTAGATTATAAATAGCTTTTCCTGCACTGGGCGATGTGGTCGCTAAGCGACAGAACCCTTTAAATAAATTTAAAAAAAAACAACCCTAGTTGAAATAAATAAATTTCCATGAAAACTTTTTTTATGAAGTACGATTTATCGGACGTTTAAGCACTAATGGGTTAAAATCGAGCTGAAAGGCACGTGTGCAGGAAAATTTCAGACCAATATTATCCACGTCGTTTTGAATACAGATATCACTTTGCACATAATATAAGCGTGGTATAAAATTATTATTGCTCAGTGCAAGAGCGGGCAATATTGCGCACAGATATGATTCGCTCCGACGTCGCTCTGTCACAAAACTGTGTTATTGCAAAAAGAGTTTTATGAGCAGAAATGCATGCAGCGATCCATTTTTATTTAAGTTATTCAAGGAAAGTATGTCAAATGATTTGTCTGACGCGGTCACATTATTCTTTTGAGAAAAAAAAAGTTTAAAAACTCTCTTATGAGAGGGTTTGTATTGTTACTAGCTCCCCCCCGACTTCGTCCGTCTGGCATAGTTACTTTGGGCTAACGCTTACTTAAACCCGCGTGATGGTCAACTAGCTAACTGGCCAACTATCTATGTACCAAAATTCATCAAAATCGGTTGGGCCATTTAGGCGTGAAGACATAACCAACAAACAGACTTACTTTTGCTTTAAAATATTAGTAAGGATAATGCCCATGTCACTTTGCACATAATATAAGCGTGGTATAAAATTATTATTGCTCAGTGCAAGAGCGGGCAATATTGCGCACAGATATGATTCGCTCCGACGTCGCTCTGTCACAAAACTGTGTTATTGCAAAAAGAGTTTTATGAGCAGAAATGCATGCAGCGATCCATTTTTATTTAAGTTATTCAAGGAAAGTATGTCAAATGATTTGTCTGACGCGGTCACATTATTCTTTTGAGAAAAAAAAAGTTTAAAAACTCTCTTATGAGAGGGTTTGTATTGTTACTAGCTTCCTCCCGACTTCGTCCGTGTGGCATAGTTACTTTGGGCTAACGCTTGTTTAAGCCCGCGTGATGGGCAACTAGCTAACTGGCCAACTATCTATGTATCAAAATTAATCAACGTCGGTTGGGCCATTTAGGCGTGAAGACATAACCAACAAACAAACTTACTTTCGCTTTAAAATATTAGTAAGGATAATGCCAATGTCAGTTTGATTGACATAAATGTATGTTGTTATAATTTGAATGTATTTGTTTTGCGCTACAACTTGTTGTGTACTCAAAGACTTCTTACGTACTTGTCTATTATAATTGAAAGGATAGAATAACGTGCCCTTGTTAGGGATGGGAAAACATCAAATACCTTTTTTCGCTCTGGGTGGAGCGAGGGGGAGTGTCAGACTTTTACTGACTAAACTTACCCATGTTCCTTCTTATGCTCTTTATGTCCCCTGTTCTTTCGAACAACCCGCAAACCCGGCGTGACGTGCTTTTACTATGTATAAATTGTCATTCAAACTAAACATTTAAGTAAAATTACCGCTCAGTAGTATATAGCTCAGGGTATGGATAGGTCAAATATAACTTCTAAAATTTGTTGTTATATGTAAAGCTAATAAAAACGACTTAATTGGTAGAATCGTAATATGTACTGCTCTTATTCCACTGAGGGAAAGAGACAGAGCTATACAGGGTGTCTAGCACCATCTCTTTCACTCAGTGGAATAAGTTCTGCTTTAAGATGTCATAGTAGGCCTACTGAGTTTTAATATTAGGGAACACAAAATGTAAATAACTACATTGTCTAATTACATTGTTAATTTATAAGCCAAATATTTAACTGAAAAAAACGACGATAAATTATTATGTTAGACTTTTTACAAGAAACATCCGAGGACAATTAATAGCATGACATTGTTTTTAAAAGCGTATACCTGTAATTATAATTTTAATAAGGACTTGAAATTGAATTTCAAACCTCTGTACTATTCTTATTATTTATGTATATGGGAAACTGTTCAATTAGTCGCAACCCTATATTTACCTTGACCCTAGCATACATAGTAATAATATATTAGTAATATTTGCCGTAGATACATACCACAGATTATAACTACAAAAGATCGAAAATGGCCTGTTTGGCAGAATCATTATAGGATAATAATATGAATCAAATAAAAAAAAAATGACTTAGTTGATATTTTGAACGGTCACTTCGTAAACATTTTAATCTGTAATCACATCACACCAGCACAGGTTCAGTCCGCAACCCGCAACCCTGACAGGATTCATTATATCTTACCTTGTTGACATGATCTCTAAGAATATTGGAGTAAACCATGGCCATTGCTTCTAACGCCATGAAGGTCATACAGCCGACGACCCACGGCACTAGGAACGCCACATTTTCCTGAAAAAGAAAAACTATTATAATAAAAATAAATAAGAACGCAACACATAGGCTACCTTTTAAAGTAGCTTATGTGTTAATCCAGGGCGTAACCTATCTTCATATATATATTTTTTTAGCCGTTTAGGCACAAAAAAGTAATAAATATATACACACACATACAAACTTTTGCCTTTATAATATTAATTCTGATGGAAACATGACACACAAATAACTTGTCTTAGAGAACATAAAACACGTACATTTTACACAAAAAATAGGGAAGACCTATTGCCACTAACTTGTTACATTCAACCCAAAAATATGTAATTACGAACAAGGATCTATTGTACTTTTGAACAGGGATCCATTGTTTTTAACCTTTCAATAATTTTGTAAACATAATAAAACTACAAAACAGTGTGAGCAATTCATTTCACCAAAACCATAGACACTAGCTAGAGTGACTCTACAAATCTCCGGACTGCTATTCACATCCATAGAGATCTACACTTTGGAATGGGCAACTAAAGTACTTTCACAAGTTTTTATGTCTTGTGACTGGGACTGTAGCAGCATCTTTTTGTTTCTACAACATTCAATTGAAATTGAGTTTATCACACTCACGCTAATAGGCATTCATCTCATACAATCTAACTCTTCCAGTAGTAATTAAAGCAATGTTTGCGTAGTGTATATCTGTTAACTTCACGATATGTAGTTCCGGCGTTAAATAATGTATTTCCCTTGTGTTCCGAGGCAACTTAAATTGCTTGCTTTTCCTCATGAGTAAATTACACCTTATCATGAATGGAGTAGCTTTAAATTAAATGAAAGCTTAAATTTTACTTGCGTGTACTTAACCAGTAACTTGCACACAGTGGACATAACCTTTGTATTCTTATTGCAAGTTTCAAATAAACTACCTCCCATTTAATTCGTCCTCAGCAATCTTATTAAAACCCTGAGTAAAGTGTTACAAGGTACAAAAATACATTTATTTCCCTTTTTACGAGAGCCAGTGTCTTGAAACCAACATTTTAGGGACGCATAAAATAATGTAATAGAATGTCGTAGAGGTTGAAATAGAACCAGTTTGATTACACTTATTTTTGTTAAAGTCTCCCAGATTGTTTCGGTCCCAAATAAATATCAAGAGGTTTTATTTTTGTTAGTGGAGTTATTTTTAGGAGCAACACTAAATATTTAGGCAGAGGGTTATTTTGGGGGAAGGATCCTCTCTAATGAAGCCTT
This sequence comes from Ochropleura leucogaster, assembly GCA_958449745.1. Taxonomy (NCBI): domain Eukaryota; kingdom Metazoa; phylum Arthropoda; class Insecta; order Lepidoptera; family Noctuidae; genus Ochropleura; species Ochropleura leucogaster. Next base: position 6,153,586 of record OY288206.1, read on the forward strand.
TTTAGAAATGCAGGTGCGAGGAATTTGTGGAATACCGAATTTGTTTATTAACAACATGTGTTGGGGTTATGTTACTATTACAAAAGCTATCTATATAGTAATAAAGCACAGTGCGTACAATAGTCCTTTTGATGAAATTTTGTATATATTTATTCTATTCCACAGACCAACCAGGGAGGATTATTATTGAGAGCATGGCTTTGGATTTACCATGGAAATCAATGTTCTAATCATTTAAACTATATTCATTCTTTGACTTCCCTCTATTTCGATATGGACTTTTTCTCTTTGAAAGGGCGAGCATATGCATCTCATCTCCGCTAATTGCAATTGTTTTTCATCCATCTTTTTTACAGCCTAACATTTTGACCCATACAGTACAATATGTCTAATCACTGACTTGTATATTTTCTCCTTTAACTTGAGGGGCATCCGTGGGTCAAAAGTTGTTCCAGTAACCTGTCGCCATCTCATCCACCCTGCGTTGAATCGGTGCGTTACGTCTTATATATAAAATGCGTAAAATGATGTATACTTACTTTATAAATACCATAGAAGAGGAATATGCTGAGTACGATCATGAACATCTGTGTTCCTATTATCGCAAAATATGCTATCTGTACACCTGAAACAAACAGAAAACGGTTTAAGTACAATGCGAATGAAATAAACATTAACAGAATTAGAAGAATATTGGTATGCTATTAAGTACAACTCAGATACATACGTACATAGGATATATTACATGAATAAATCTTTTTGTCTTTGTCGAAATGGCCTTTTTTGTCTCGCTCTGGGTGGGTTGGGGGGAGAGTTCTTACTAACTAAAACCTTCCCATGTTCCGTCTTTTGCCTTTTATGTTCCGAACCGGGGTATCTTTTTCGACCAATTCGCAACCCTCTCGAAATAGCCTTACTGTAGATTTATGGATTATATTGTTTTCGATGTAGCGTGACGCGCGTGACATTTGTTGGACAAACCGTTCCTCTTCAATGTGTACTAATAACTGAATATAAGCTTTATTTACCCTGAATATCATATTTACATAATAGTTGAAACCAGCAATCAATTGATATACTTTTTATGAGCTGTCAAAACGCGCTTCCCCCATAGATTTTGTATGAAACTCGCAACCTATGACATCACTAAGTTTTCAAGTCAATGATGATTTAAAAGCAACTAAAAATCGAATTTTAAAGTTATTTTGAAATGAATGGAGTTCTCAGGTCTAGAATATGGAGTTCTTTCAGAAAAATTGTGTTTTTAAATTATTGGTTAATGGTGTCAACTATCCAATTATGCTAAAAATGTATTTTAACTAATGTTTTTTTTTTTAATGTGTATTTGTGTTTTTGTTTCATTGTTGTACTTATGTGTTACATACTAACATAGTTTTTAAGTTTGTACTGATTACTAGACACAAGCTATGGGCCGTTGACGCCTGAAAATAAACGATTTTTATTTTATTTTTTATTTATAATGTCCCGCACACCTGCACCCATGCTATTGCGAAAATAAAATAATTCTTATCAATTTAATTTACTTAATATATATTTCAACAGAAATGGCATGATTGCGACGTAATATTTCAGGTTTATGAATAATAAGATTTTTTGAGAAAATGGTACTGTCAAATAATTATAAATTACAGCCGTATTTCCACCCCATTAGAAGTATCGTATAAGGTAACGCTTAATATCATATTTCCTTCCCAAAATGAGACATGCTATTAAATTGCTCATATCATTTTTGTCGCTGTCGCAAGATTTTTTGCTCGGTTAGGAAAAAAGCTTGTAATATTTTTTGCTTTTCAAGTAATATGCGAAGGTACACTCGTATTTTGAGGTACTTATTTATTAGTATTTTGGTTGATTCCAGTTTTTAGTTTCTAGCCAGTAAGTATTTTTAACTTTATTTTTAATTGAAACATCGAAGGGACCTCCAATACACAAAAAATTCAAATCTTTTTTAAATTGATACATCCCTACTTCTAATATTATAAGAGTGAAAGTGAGTTTGTTTGTTTGTAACGTCTTCACGCCAAAATGGCTAAACTGATTTTGATGAATAAAATTTTGGTACAGAGATAGTTTGGACCCCAGAGACATATAAAGGCTATTTTTAAAAAAGTGAGAAAAACGTGAGAATGAGGGAAGAAAAGGAGAGAGAAAGATTTTTTTTTTTCGATTATCACGCGGGTTAAAGTTAGCGTTAGCCCAAAGTAACTACGCGGACGAAGTCGCGGGCGTAAGCTAGTCCTTACTAATATTATAAAAGCGAAAGTGAGTTTGTTTATTTGTTTGTTTGTTTGTTACCGCTTCACGCTTTAATGGCTTAACCGATTATGATGAATTTTGATACAGAGATAGTTGGAAACCAGGAGACGGACATAGGCTAATTTTTTTTGGAAAAAGTGGGATGTGAGGGAGAAAGAGGGAAGAAAAGGGAAAACTTAGCATTGCTATTACAAATTAATCAGGCGCAAAAGCAAAAACTGCAGGTCTGCTTGGTGTGTTATATCGAATTTAACGCGAGCGAAGCCGCGGGCGAAAGCTAGTATCATATAAAATTTAAACTATTACATTTTCGCTGCGAGGTCGGTATCCTTCCGATAAAACGTGGATACAAAACACCTTTCGACCGAAATTTGTTTGCGGCAACAATAGCGGAGTAGCACGTTTAGGGGTCAAAGTACCTACAATCTATTTAATAATATGGTCCCATTCCTGGGCAAAGGTGTCTCTCATAACTTTCCACTTATCTTTCCGTGCGATGTTCTCCAGCCTAACTTAACAATGGCGGTCTTCTGGTAGGTACTCTCTGCATGACTAAATACTATACCAAGATGTAAAAGAAAAATTTGAATTTCATTGTGTCCAACGTTACTGCGCAACATAACGTTATTATTGTCCCTACAGCCTGCAGCGGCAAGGGTCATGCAGTTTTTTGAATTTTAAATTTTTCAAATTTTGTTACTTCATATAAAATGAAGTAAGTAACAAAATTTAAAACTTGTTCGTAAATGCTTGAAAAAGTTAGAACTTTTAATTTCAATATCTCCACAGCTAAAAGGAATAGAAATAGAGTACAGAGAATAAGTGACTATTGGCGTTATTATTCAAGTTTTGTAAGAGGTACTCAAGTTTACTCTCATTCTTGGTCAAGGATGCATCACTATACAGCATAGTTTGTTTTATCTTCGAGCTTATTCTATCGCTAACAAAGAAATGCAGTCAGCCCATAATTGGGTTGCGGGTTGTTTGAAAAAGATACCGCGGCCCCGGAACATAAAGGGCACAAGAAGGAACATGGATGGGTTATAGTCAGTAAAGGTCTAATACCCTCTTTCGCTACTCTAGAACGGGGAACGTTATTTGATAACTTCCGACCCGTAACATAAAAAAGACCCATACCGGAGTACAATAAAGCTACTCGTTTCAAGAACACCAATAGCCCATTTACATAGATAGATGTTGGTCCCAAACATGATGGATGAGGAGAATTATGTCTTGAATCCCGAACCAAACAGCTGAGGGGGACAAACAAATTGACGCATGAGTAAACTAACCCATAAAGGTAGGCTACCTGAAGGAGCTCCAAAAGTGAACAGATGAGAGTATTTTGGCAAAAAGGTGCATTGTAAGCTAAAGAAATATGATGGAGTAACAAAGGTTAGAAGTAAAATGCCTGTGAATTATTTAGTTGGCGCAGTGGCTGAGTGTTTGACGGCTGCGCTGCGAGTCGCGGGTTCGATCCCCGAACGGAACAATAATATTTGTATGAGCTACAGGTATTTGTGTCAGGTCTGGCTGTTTGTGTATGTGAGTTTAAATGTTTTTTAACGCACCCAGCGTTTACAATCATTTCAACATAGGAGAAATTCTTAATGGAACGAAAAAAAAATATATACATATTATCATCATCATTCTTCTGCTGTTATCCCAATTAATTTAAGGTTAGCAGAGCGTCTTCTCCTTCCAAATTTCTCCAATACTCTTGAACTCACTAAACTCCTTCATTCTTGCCATACTACTCTACCCACAGTCCATAAATCGTTAAGTTTAGAAGTAAAGGTCTGTTCACACAGACCGGCACGGAGAGCATCGGCGCGCAGTTTTCTATTCACACAGACGGGATCGTATACGCTTGGAGTTAGTCGAGCGGAGCCGCCAACTATTTCACATGGACCGGCTGGAAGCGACAGCGCGAGCGAGAAAGAGCACGCGATCGGAACCGATCTGCTGCGCGAGCGTTAAAGAGCATGCAATCGGAGCCAAACGGCTGCACGATCGAGAAAAAGAACGCGATCGGAACCGGTCACCTGCTCTTATTATTTCACACCAAGAGCCTTCAAGCATTGTTAATGACAAAAGCAGTGCACATGCAAAAATAAACCTTAATACAAATACTAAAATCTCTGTTTTCAACGTGATAAGAATCTGCTCTCCTCTCCGAGCCGGTCTGTGTGAACGGACCCTAAATTGTACTATCACATCTCGGATGGGACTCAAAAAATAACTTCCTGGAGGAGCGGGAGGGTGTCAAACTTTTACTGACAACATGGATTGATCCATGTTCCTTCTTTTACTCTTTGTGCTCTACATCCAGACTTACAAAACTTTATTGTAATAATAGTGTAGAAACGCTGAGTTGTCTATTAGCAAGTAGCCAAATATTGAAGACCCAAGACGAGACTACTATTCCTAATTCATAACAGTAAATAAATCATGACATAATGCTACCTATTGTGTCTAAGCAATAGTTTCTATTACCGCGTTCATGAGTCTAGTTCCTCAAGGCCAGGCAAACGTAAGGGACGCCAACTAGACTAGTATTACACAACCTTCTGTAGCTACGTGCAACTCGAGAACCAAGTAGGTAACTATGTATTGTGGCCCAATTTCTAGTGATTAATAAACATCAGTGAGTTTGTGGATGTTTTTGATTATTTAAAAAAAAAACTTTGCTCCACACTAGGAATTTCTCCAGTATCGTGTGTGCGTTTACAAACATTTAAGCTCACATACACAAACAGCCAGATCCGGAACAACTACCTGAAGGCCATACAAATATTTGTTTTCCGAGCGGGAATCCAACTCGCGACACGCATTGCAGCATGCGATCGCTTAGCCACTGCGCCGTGTCGTCAATATTTTAATCGAGTCGTCATTACTGTAATTGTTTTACTCCAGTAGTTTCAACAGAAAACCGTGTTTTTTCCGACAAGCACCCATTTTGAATAAGAGAAAGTGAATGATCAAGAGCGAAACGAGTATTCTATAACAAAATATTAAAAAAAAAAATGTAATAAAAGTACTGGCCGTGACTTAGAAATATATTGTTTGGTTAGTTTGCCAAATATTCTGGTGCATTTTATGCAGAATAATTTGCATAATCAGACTTGTTTGCGCGCTATCAGCTTGCCCATGCTTCGCTGAGTCGGCAAGTGCCTTGGACGCCTTTCAAAATTTGCGTCCAACTTCATAAAAATATATGTTTATGTGGAGATTTTAATAATACCCATTTTGTTACACTGTGATGTAATGCCAATATTTCAAGTTAGTAGTTTTCTAGTTAAAAATTGCTAGAATAAACCCAATTTCACCAATTTCTTTACAAAATATTATAAATAATTCTGGCATCCGTGTTAAATCATGGAAGAAATGTAACAGTCTGTTACTAAATCAACCATTTCGTATATGACTCGCAATGGCTCGCTCTTTTAAAAAACGACACAATGAAAATATCACTATTTGTCGGGTTATTGTTTTAGTTCACGAGTCTTTTTTGGAATGTAGCGTATGCGGTGGCGTAAGCGTAATGTAAGCAAGGCGACTAAATTAAAATGTCGTTCACTTTACAGAAATAGCACTCAACCAGGGCGTTTTTCGTTTATTTGGTTTAAATGTCAAAATTGACAAATATGTACGGTTTTCGCCGGCGTGTTGTTTGTACATTTTACAGTTTGGTATTGTAATTATTTTCTCTTGAAAATTCATTTAGTTTGACCAACTTTGTTGTGTAGTGTTACTTTAATGTATAAGAAAACTTGCGGGCAAAACTTTACTGTTAATGAAAAGGATGTTCTTGTCCATTTATAAACTAAACACAAAGATGTAGTGGAAGATAAGAAAAACGATGCTGTTGCAGTTGGATGAATTTTAAGTTCTACCAACTAATTACATGTTGGGACAATATAAAATAACGAGGAGGGGTAATTTTAAATTTGCGTGCAACTAATTCGAACACACTTTTAACAGAATACTGGGATAAACGGAACTTAAGCTAAAACCGTCGAATTCGGTTTTTTCGATTTTCAAAAACAGTCGATACCGTCCTGGCACGCCGTTAGGTATATGTTAGCCAAAAAATCTACATTTTGTAAAACATCTTCGTCAATAAATATATCTTTATCTTTAAAATAATACCAAGCGCCGCGTCCATTTTGACAGCAATAATCATCTGTTCATCAGCGATCTAACGGACGTCTCCAGCAGTAATTAAATTTAACAACTCATTAGGAAAGATAATGATCTCTTAGGGCATGGGAGAACATACAAAATCCTTAATAGTTTGTTATGAGATTAACAGGTTATCAAAGACTAACAGTTTGGTGAAATTGGGCCTTCAGAAATGTAATAGAAATAATAACAATCAACATTTTTAGAATATGAATCTAAGAAATCTAACCGTGAAAACGTGTGAAGCAGTGACTTTTGACGTTAAGAGAAAAAAGACCCGGATACACAATTTCTCGTAAGAAAAAATACCAAAAAATCCTCCCTAGAATATTAAACTTTGATATTACTGTTCACTGGGCTGAACCCAGTGAGGGGATTCAAACGATTGACCAAAATCTCCGATCATCAAAACGTACAAAATAAATTGTAATAGGCGTCTTAGGAACAGACACTTATTGACTGTAGCCTCGAAAGAGCCCCTAGAGTTCAAAGCAATCGCGTCGGCTACAATTGTCACGTAATCGATTGAAGTGAACAAACAAATCTGGACAAAATCGATTAGATCGATGTTTTGAGGGTGGCTCTTGGATACAGTCGTTACGTATAGCGAATGCGCGTCAATTATTGCACTATGCACCTTTTTGCCTTGGCATAAGAAACACATCACATGCGCTTGAGAATTGCAAAGACCTAAACTAACAGCTTGATCATGAGCTATGTTACTTACTTAATTAAATTGAAAAAAACTCCGCGTTACAAATCACCGGGTTGCAAATCACCGCGATGCATCTCGGGAATGAAACGACTCAAGCGACGCTTACAGCAAGTTGCATCGCCTAAGGCAATGAACGTAGCGAGCGGACAATACGAGTAGAATCCTACAAACTGTCACCGTGAATTGCAATCCAATTTGAGTTCACTATAACTCAATAGGAATAATAGCTAGGCGTCTAGTAAAAGGCGATGGAGATACGATGCATTGTCCCGATAAAAAGCTGGCTCCTGCAAATGAATGGCTTTGTCAAATGGAAAATAGAAAATTTAATTTCATTAAAACTATTAATTGGAAGCAGCTGTGTGAAATAGAAATGTCAAATGTTAGATGCGTACAATTGTGACGCTGAGACATTAATAAAAAAAAGTGTCAGATTTTATACTAATTGTTAAATGAGGGCCTAGATAAATTGCTTTCAGAGCGTTTTGTATTCACACAATTTCTTTTAACATGATTAAGCTTTTAAATTTTAATTTATATATTTTCAGTTTTTAAAGCCATTTCAACAGTGTGGCAAGAAGCTCCATGGACACTCTTTTAATTAAAATATAGCTTATACATCAGAATAACACATAGGCTACAATTCATAAAGATCATAAATATTCTATCAACACCCGAGTGAAACCGAGAGGCGCAGGTAGTAACAGCAGTTTGTGAGGATGTATCATATGGATGTCAGGATGTATGGATTTTTGTAACTCTTTCACGTCAAAACGGTTGAACGGATCTTGATGAAATTTGGCACAGAGGTAGATTATCGTCTGGAATAACACATAGGATATTCCAGACTATTATCTCTATAGATTTTTTATTCAATAGCGGGAGAAACCACGGGCGCCAGTTAGTTGTCTGTAAATCGGTAATTGGTATAAAATTGCTCAAGCGTTAACATGGATTCGACACGTCGAATATTGGGTAAAGTGGAACCTTCCGTTGACATGTCGGCTCAAATCACACTAATATTGGTAAGGCGAAACTTTGTATGTATGTGTATATGTTTGTTACTCCGCGGAATTGAAATAACACATAGGCTCGGTAAAACGGCGGGAGCGCAGTTTTTTATGAGTCTATTTTGTCCCACTGCAGGGCCTCCCTTCCCTCTTTCCACTTTTCGCGGTCAAGTGCGACTGTAGATAAATTGGGGCGCAGTTAGTATAGCCATTTATAAACAACAAGGATGTTGATTAGATGCTTAAAATACCTACCTAAGGTTCCTTTTTCCGGATGAGATATAATCAGCCGCCCAGAGCGGGGGAAGTTATTTGATGATTTCTCACCCCAAAAAAGGCGAAATAAGTCCAAGGAACTTTTTTTTTTGACAACTCATACGGCTATCTGATCCCAAGCTAAGCAGAACTTGTGTTATGGTAACCAGACAACTGATATACATACTTATATCTCTTCTAATATATAAAATTCTCGTGTCACAGTTTTCGTTCCCACACTCCTTCGAAACGGTTGGACCGATTTAAACGAAATTTTGTGTACATATCGGGTAGGTCTGTGAATCGGCCAACATCTATTTTTCATTCCTCTAAGTGGGCAGCGGGTGAAACCGCTGGGCACAACTAGTAATTTATAAATACATACATATTTATAGATAAATCACACCCAGACACAGAACAAACAATCATGCTCATCACACAAAGTTTGTCCTGGGTGGTAATCGAACTCACGACCTCCGGCTCAGCAGTCAGGGCCACTAACCACTAGACCAACAGGCCCGTCTGCTATAATTGAAAAAACATACAATAAGCTATTGTATTGTGTATTAAAATGTATCTGTGTATTCTTTGTTGGAGATCCAAATAATTATTTCGCCTTTGTCCTAGTTTCAGTTAGTGGTAAAATTTGGCAAATTAATTAACAACTTTGTTTATAAGCTGACAGTGTCATAGTGAAATAAGCTCATTGTATTTTTATTGCTTATCTTTTAAAACAACATTCTCCCGATTGTCTCCCAAAAGAATTTCCGCCAATCTTTTACAATCCATCTTGGCATCCAATCCCGAACGTTCGCGAAAGACTCAATCATTCGAATTGATACGTTAGTTCATCTCGTCTTATATACTTTTATTATTTTCCCTTCAGATTCCGCCGATCGACTGCCAATCATGTGCCTATCACGGTTTCTTATTCCTGTAGATTCACTGGGTTTTATCAGGTAAGTAGGGTATTATTTATGTGTTATTTTTTGTGTTCGACAAGATCACTTCTTGTTTTAATACTAATTTCAACAGTTTATTGATTTAAAGTAAAACTGTCATAATAAACTAACTTTTATTCTCTCGTACAAACTGGTCGAGTCGCTTCAGCGAACAGTAGTAGTCTTAGAGATCGACTTTCATTATCTATTTCGGAATAAAAATTTGTTTTAAGCAAATTGAGCACTTCAAAGATTGATGTCAAGACTATATAAAATGCGTCAAAACTTGAGTGTTGACTAATTATTTGTATTTTTGGTGCCAGAATAACAAAATCTATCGATTAGGAAAAAAAGAAGGGGCAAATATTTTAGTAACTCTCTCTCTCTCTCTAAGACTCTCGTAATTATATGTAAATTTTAAAAATGTGCAGTGCTGTCCTTGAACCAATATTTCGTTACGCTTTGCCGGTAGAAAAGGGTCGGCAGCTAAGCACGAACAAATATGTGATTCAACAATAGGTGTGCGCGAACATAGTGTGACTAACTTACTATGGTGTACTAGCAACATTAAGATTTTAAACCAGTTGAATAAGAACACTATACAAATAAAGAATGAGTTTTAAACGGATATTTTTTTGTTTAATCACAAGACAAGCGTAAGGTCTCATAAATAATATGTCGGCTGTGTAAAGCAGTTGTTCTTCAGTGAGAACATAAAAGTTTACTGCCCCCTGCGGTCTTTATAACAAGTTATTTCACATAATCCACTTACTCCTTACGGCAAAACGAGCGTAAAGTTATGACATAAAAAGTTTATTAAAGTTAGTTTCCCTGAAAGATATTAAAATTAAACGAAGTTTACGTAACACCCAGCAGAGTCTTGGAATATAAAATTAAAAGTAGTCATTTTGTTGGCAGAAGGAAGTAAACTTTGAATGTTAAAATATTGGCCCAGAAACGGAAGATTGACGAGATTTTATTCTGTACTCTGTCCACAGTTATTAATTAAAATTCCGGTTACATGTAGACCCCATCCTAGCCTAGCCTTTTCCCAACTATGTTGGAGTCGGCTTCCAATCTCATCGGCTTCAGCTGACTACTAGTATTTTACATAAAAGGACTGCCTATCTGACCTCCATAAAATCAATATTAATCAAAATATTTTTATTTCACATAGGCCTACATGGGCACTTATAAAACGTCGAGAAAAGATGCACGGTTCGGGTTGGTCGTTTCCTATGAAGAAGAACCGGCAAGAAACTCCATGGTTACTGTTTTAAATTCATTTGGTTTTACAATGTTGTTGTTACAGCGTTAGCACTAAAGTATGAGAGAACAGCGTAGGCCCGACAATAAGTCATTGCTTACTTTACAAAAAGTAAAATAAAATGTTAACAAAAGTTAACAAGCGTCCAAGAATCTAAAAGGCCAACCATGATTGGTAGAAAAGAATCTATACAATAGTAAAAAAAAAAAAAATACAAAAACAAAATAATAACTAAGAGACGAGTCACACAGATGTTCCCCATAACCTATCAACTGGATAATACGATACTCCTTGGTAAGAGTGGTAGTAACGACTGTGAAAGATCTACAAATGATAGCTGAGACCAACGACTTAACGTGCTTTCCGAGGCATGGAAGAAACTCAATAATATGTAAGCGTGGCTTAACCTCAAGATCAACCAAGGCGGCAGTTTTATTTAACTACAAGCTCACGTGTAGAACCACAACTGAACTAAAATAAAAATTAAATCGTACATTGTTAAACAAGTTTTTATAAGTGTCGTAGAGCCGTCTGTTTTGATATTTGAACATTTGAACCGTGCGTCGCGCCGATGTAAAAATCGAATTTTTACATCGGCGCGATTTTAGTTTGTCCCAAAGGATACCTTTGATAATTCAAAGTAACATCTTTATGAAATAGCTTTCGCCCGCGGCTTCGACCGCGTTAAATTTGGGGTAACACAGTTCTCCTTGCTCCTTATTGATTTGTAATAGCAACGCTAAGTTTTCCCTTTTCTTCCCTCTTTCTCCCTCACATCCCATTTTTTTTAAATAAAAATTAGCCTATGTCCGTCTCCTGGTTCCCAACTATCTATGTAACAAAATTCATCACAATCGGTTTAGCCATTAAAGCCCTCACTTTCGCTTTTATAATATTAGTATATAGTATAAGTATATAGTATATGAAATATTGGACCAACAAAGTTTTAAACATCTATTGTAGCTGTTTTCACCTATAACCTTTTTAATTAAAAAGTGACAAACAGTTACGAGGGTCGACATAGGTTCAACACTATAACTAAAGTTTTACTCGACGCTAGATTAATTATGGAAGGTTTTGGAGATTGTTCTAGCTAGAATATTGTGTACACCGGTAACATGGGTATCCTACCAGTTTTCACTCTCATTGTCTCAGGAATTAAGATTGAAAAGTATCTGATTGCTAATTTTCGTTTTCACCTATATTTGAACATTGTATAGTTCGACAACATGAAATTCTTACTATCAAAGCAGTTTTTGAAACATACACATATATAACATAACGCTCGATACTGTTCAGACCTTCTTCAACATTAGTTTGGTTTCCAGTCTTACCGGATGCAGCCGAATGCCTTCTTATGTTGCAGTTCGTCAAAGACTTTTTTCAAGCAATATAGTAGCAGTCTACTCAAATATTAATTCAATAATTCTTTAACCACTCAAGCCTCTATGATGTTGGGGCGATTCAGGTGTAGCCTTAACAGAATTTTAGCTACATTGGCGGACAAGGTCGACGGACCATTTGTCAGGCTCTGCGCTGGTGGATATGTTCATGCAGCCATTATTGAGTTTACTAACATATGTTAAGTTCATTTTCACACTATATTGATTGCTTGGACTGAAATAAAAATTTTGATTTACTCGATGATTGTAACAACTAAAACCTAATTGCAATACATAACTCGCCAACGCCAACCGTAATAAGATACATTCTAACCCTTTCACTCAAAAAACAATAAACCCGTAAACAGTCCGTATCCAAAACGCGTTAACCCCTCACCGCTCCTTAAACAACGCCAGGGGTATGTGACACACGTTCTCCATTACAACAATTGTTCGCATTTCTCCCGGCCTGGCTTCATAATGAGAATTCTTCACCTTTCATTCTGCCTCAGGTGAGGTCGAGGCACTTTCTATTTGTATTTCCATTGCTGTTTGCTGAATTTAATTTTATTCGTATTGGTTTTCTGGTTTTCAGGGGCTTTTGAGGTGAAAAGTGGTTATTTATCGCTTTTTAGGAACCTATGCCCCATTCTTCTTCATAGAGATCTACACTTTAGAATGGGTAACTACAGTACTTTCACATGTTATTATGTCTTGTGATTGGGACAGTAGCAGCATCATTTTTTTGTTTTCATGACATTCAAAAGTGCCTGTAATGGTCTAATTGAAATAAATGATTTTGATTTTGATTCTATAGTATTGTTTGGAACCGTATGGTTGTACTCTTGTCTAGCTTAGATTGTATTTTTCTTACAACAAAATGTTCGCGGTCCGCAGCGAATTTTTTTATAGCAACTCTATGCACTTTCAACAAGATTTCTACAGGTATTGCATTTTATAAAAAAAAAACGAAATAAATAACTTTACCCAGCACTTTTTGAAACGTGACTCTTGAGAACGAAATGTTCGTAAAAGCAAATTTTTGAACGAAATTTTAAGGTTGCAGTGAAATAACGATGTCAGCAAATATATTTCTCTCATTCACAACGAGCTAGCTAAGTGCACAATACAGAAATTCCAAGATTTCAGCGAAAAATATCGTATAAAATATTTTAAGTACCGTCGCACAGAAAAGGCTTTCGCTGTAGAAACTCTGAAGTTTGCTAAGGACCCTGTCGCGAGATGGACGGAGTTACGTCCGGAGACGAATGGCCCAACATTGTGCCACAGAATATAAATAGTAAAGAAAGCTGGCTCCGAATAACACACATTAAATGGCTTGACTTGGAGCGAGTGCAAGTGCACTTTTGGACTGCTAATTACCTGATGTAGCCTTTGGCCGCCCACATTTCTACTACGTTTTTAATTTAATTTTCAATTATTTCATTTAGGAAAAAAACTGTAGTACCCACCCAGTTCATCAATAGAACTAGTCTTTCTAAAATCAAAAAGGGTTGCAATTTATTTTATGAGTGCTTTTGCCTGTTTTTATTCCTTCATTATCTTCACCATAATTGAAATAAGCATTCGGTTGCTTTCTCTTTAACCCTGACCCGCGGTAGCTTGGCCCCTGTTACCAGCGGGCTATTTTTTATATTTAAAAAATGAATAAAAAAATAATAATTATAAAATAGATATTTATGTCAGTCTCTTTCAGTAGAAATCAACCTTCTTTTTGTCTTCGTGGGGTAATGATTAATATTATTTATAAATGCATTAATAGAATATAGTTTTTTTTTTTCAAATTGTGTTAGGCAGCGTAATGTTCTGCCGACATTCTGTAAGATTCTGTGATTGTCCCGAAAGTACTGCCACTTATAAGTCCGTGGACTGTTTCGCGGATGTCCACTATACTTTATGGCGCGATATAGAGAGGATTAACATCCTCTTTGCTTTTTATGGATGCAATTTGTGGGGTATGTGCTTTTTTCTGAATGAGACTTTGTGCTCCAAATTTAGAGAGCTTTTTCTTTTACGGTCTTTTTTATTTGGAATGCGTAGGTGTCTTTATTGCATATGCTTTGCTCTAAGCCAGTTGATAGGGAGTATAAATGATACAAAAAGAGTGTCCCGAGGGATGAGATGAAGAGACTTTACCTACAATATTATCAGAGATGAAGAAGTCATAAGTGTATGAGAATGACAAACTTGTAGGAAGATCATGTGCGTGTAACATAATAAGCGCAAGACCTTCGTGGTCTCTCAGATCATTATACTGAACAACTTTTGTTCTATAACTTACTTCTTCCCATACGTGTGAATCAACAAATTGCTTAATTTCTATAAAAAGTCCTTTTTTAGGGTTCCGTACCCCAAAAAGAAAAAAACGGAACCCTCATAGGATCACTTTGTTGTCCGTATGTCTATCTGTCAAGACCCTTTACCTCAAAACGCGTGGAGGTATCAATTTGAAACTAAAACCATATACTTAAGTCTGTGCTCCCTAAGAGCAGTGATGAATGTATGTGTGTGGCGAAATCAACCATCTAAATCTATGCAGTCAAAAAATATGGCCATTTATGTCGCATTTTTTTTTGCAAATCGCTATAACTCTTGAAACAAATGTTGTTCAATTGTATGGTCTGAGAGACCGGAGACTCTGAAGGTCGTATATTTATGACGTTACACCTTGTTTATTGTTGGAAGCCTTTTGCACCCATAAGCACTTGTCAAGGCCATAGGGCCTTGACAAGTGCACAAGGAAACAAGGAAACAAGGTTTATTCATAGGAATAAACCTTGTTTCCTGAATGTCTCTTTACGACGAAACACATGTTTTTTTTTTATTCTTTGCCCCACACAAGGAACTTTTCCAGTAGCTTTGGTGCGTTAACAAACATTTAAACTCACATACACAAACAGTCATACCCGGAACAAGTATCTGTAGGCCATACAAATATTTGTTCCGTTAGGGAATCGATCCCGCAACACGCTGCGCGGCAGTCGATCACTCAGCCACTGCGCCAACCGTGTCGTCAGTCAAATTGTTTTCTAATATGTTTTCCGTTTTCATTTACATGTACAAATCCATGTTTGTAAATCCTCAAAATCCTTCAATCCTCCTCTTCGCAAGGTTACATTACGAAAACCTTAACAAAATCAGACCAATGATGTACGAGATTAGTACGACTAAAGGCCCGGATACACCTCATTTTTATGTAGCACTCTAATATCCTTCGTACACGAAGCTTAGGCGGTAATGTAAGACAAGATGAATAAGGAATTCCTTCTGAAAAGGTTCCTTTGTATAATTCATTTGTGGGTACGTAAGTACACGGTGCTGCATAAGTAGGGTCAGAGTCTTTTTGTGCGGAACTGTCTCGTCTAACGGGGCATTAAGGTTCATGTCGGTTGCTTAAAGTAATGCGTTTCATTATAGTACTTGTGATATTATGTTGAAGAAAGATGAGCTTTACTGCTTTAAGAAATGGGCTGAATTTTAGATTCATAATTTTGTTATAACATTTAGTGATTGAGCTCATGTGTGGCTTAATAATAATCTTCAAGGTTAAGTTGCGCTTGTCAAGGTCGCTCTTTGGATGCTTGCGTGAAGTCTGTTCCGCGACTTCTTCTACCCAGTTGAAACACTAGGAACACTAGGTGTTTTGTGCTACAAGCCTCTTGTAATTTGACGTTCAAGAAGTGCTGATTATCAGCCTAATTTAAATAAAGAATTTGATTTTTGATGGGAGACTATTATTTTATACCGACTTACTTTCATGATTCGGAACGCGTCATAGCATTGGTCGCGGCTATCATATTTTGTAGGTCTTTGACAGCTGCAAGAGGAGGTCGGTTGAAGTCTGACAACCAGTCTTACCTACACATAGTACAGTAATGGGTTGTGAATGTCAAATAGACAGTCGTTTCATATAAAATACGAACAGATATATGTATACATAGTCGGAAAAAGCTAAATGCGTTTATAACCCCAAAGGCGGAGAAAGAAGTGAAGGGTCAAAAACAAAATTAACTCTACAGCGATGACATGTAAGGTACAGAAACAATTCCGTTTCTGATTAAGACAAAAAAAAACCAAGTAAATCCTTTTACGACTAAATCATTTACATACATGTATATAATGTCTTTAAAGTATTTGTTGATATATTTTTTGGGTCCCTTCACAATGTTGTCGTATTTAACCCAAAGGCTGACTGGCAGATTAACGTTAGCGATCTCTCGCGTCCGGCCCTGGTTCAGAACACCCGTAAAAACGAAACGAAACGGCTGACTAGTAGAGCATGCCCTAAAACATTAAGTCCACCCATATAACACTATTGAACATGAAGTTTTAAAACTTACCATAGAACAACGTATCTTTACATTTTTCAGATTAAGAACAAATTCATTGAAATATATATGCCGTTCGGAATAAGCTCCTAAATAAGAACGACCTAATAACGATTCTGTTGTCTAAAAGGACTAAGTCTCCGTCTTCATTAAACAGTTATGAGGAACGAACTCCCAACACAAACATATTCAGCTTAGTCATAGAGATTATGCAAATTCGTTAACCCCTCAACGTTTGCCTTTGTTAAGTAAAACCACAGACTATAAATTGATCGCAGTAGCATCACTTGAAGAATTGCACGATTTGACCGACGCTTCATCTAAATTCAATTTGATTTTAGTAGCGATGATGTCAGAGTAAATTGCAGTACTTAGTTACTGTGAGATGCTCATTCACCCAATCAGTATTGACTAATGATATTTTGGCGACTGTTACCTTCTGTTTTGATCTTTGTGGAGTAAATAGTAATATGTTGGATATGCAGAGCCGTATGCATCTTTTTGGCGCTCGAATGACCTTAACGGAAGCCCACACAAATCTTAAAATATGTTATCAAAATGAGTGTTATATCAATGAAAAACCAAAACAGCGATGTCCCAGTTATTATACAGCTAGATATAAATCTGGAAATTTCAATCAGCTTTATCAACTAACTCTAATTGCGTTTAAAATTTGGAATGGTAGCACTGAATTGGGTGTTTCTTCGAAGTGTCGCTACTGTTCTGTCACTATACAGTGGCAAAATGCAAACGAGGTGTCTATATTGTGTCTCAAAATCGTCAGCTATTGACCTTTGTGAACCTAAGTAATAACCTTTATACACAGAGAACGTGAAACCCTATCAAAAGCTTCGCATAGGAATTGTTTGGAACGTAATATCTTCAATATTGACAGAATACGAATCCTTTATTTATAAAACGTAATTGGATATTGTACGCGATTACAGTTTTCATGCAAATCAGGTGCATGCTGATACATAGCACGTATTCAAAAGTATAAAAGCATACCTGGGTTAGAGAAAAAAGTGATTGACCCTTAGTGAAAAAAGAGGTAAACTACACAACAAATAAACAAACAAACATTTCATCAGTTTCGTTTAAGTATTAAACAGGATGTAACATAATAGTGACCCAGTGTTAAAAGTGAACACATCATATTATTAGCTATAACACAGGGCATGCAAAGAAAATCTGCCATACATTTCAGGGTAAACGACTTATAACTTTACAAATATCTTGTCTGTAATATTTTTAAATATTGGAACGTAGTTCCTTACCGCGCGTTGCAAAAGTAGCCTCCTTGTGACGGAAAAAATTAAGACCAAAAGTTGTGACGACACTTTATGCTATAGTTGTAAGCCGTGCGGCGTGCTCGTGTTTCTCTGTCTGGTGCTCGTGTTTCATTTCGTCTTTCTATTTCGAAGTGAACAGTGTGGTGTCGCGGCGACTATTCTTGTTGATTGTATACAAGTTTTTTGTAGATAACAAATAATAACTTTGAGCCATCCGGGTGTCCGTTGACACCTCTCAAGTTTTATTTCGGTTTTGGTTTACCTACATCTGCTGCGTAATTTTAATGTTACAAAAGAAAAAAAAAAACACGTTGAGCTCGTATCTCTAGAAAATTACTGAGTCTGTGGTGCTGTAAAAATGTACTACATAAGCCAGTAAAAAAATTGTTCAATTAATAAAAATTCTAAAAAAGTACAACAAAAACTAATTCCACTTTCTAAAAACAAGATACGGTCATTTTACTTGCAAAAGTGACAGATTTACGAAACTCCATTTCAATCAAAAACGTTGCGAATATGCAAACTGTGTTGGACCCAATTAGAAAAATTAGAAATACTCATAAGTTTTAGAGTGTGCTGTGTGGTAGCGGACCACTATTTACGCTACACCTTATTTGTATTAGGACTTAGTTCTGCAAAAGGATCTCATATATGAACTTCTTGAACCATATATTATTAAAAGGACTTAAAAAAAAAAAACATCTTTGCGAATTAGAGTAAAATGATATTTTGTGATTTTTTTTATTATCCACCATTTCTGCTTTTTTCTTTTCGGATGGAATCAAGAAGATGAAGACGAAGGGAGTATCAGACTTTTACTGACTAAAATCCATCCATGTTTCTTCTTTTACCCATTGTGTTCTGCGCTGTGGGGCCGCGGTACCACTTTCGAAGAACCCGCAACCCCAGCAAGCAGTAGTCCTGGCAGGCCCCTCTGCTTTGCTAACATCTCTTTGAGGCGCAAATTTACCATGACAAACATTTATTAACGCCATGAAAGTAAGACGGAACAATAAAAAGTCGTGACAACATGTTACACAGGCTATGTAGACGCACCCCTACAACCACATGACTTGCTTCTTCCTTGATTACGTAAACCTACTGACGTAGGACGCTTCGTAATCCATAAACAACAAGGCAAAAAGTAAATTACAAGCTTAAGAAACAAATCCTGGCAAGAATGTCTGTTTCAAAACAACACAACATCTAACTTAATCATCATGATAACTCATAACTCAATCATAATGACTCGACGCTAGATGGCGCTGTGTCAAGCCGAAAGTAAAAACAAACGCTCTGATATAAAATTTTGTTAAAAATATTATTTGTGCTTAAAAAACAATAAAACCTAAGTGAAACAATAAAACATCGCCTAATACATAAGTGACAGTGTTATCCACGGACTTCATACAAAATCTGTGAAGTAAATACATAATATACTTCGAACAATAAACTTTTTTATAATGAGAAACATGAAGGAAATATAACAGTAACAATCATAATAAACTAAAGATTTATAAGTGTATTACAAATTGTGAACCCAATTCATCAAAGCAAGTGCGGAAAAATAACAAAAAAAAGTGTAAAATAAATGTCTTTGTGCAAAAGTGACTCATAAAGTGATTTGAATCCAAACCGTCACGCATCATAATACCAGATGTTTATGATTAAAGTAAAATACTTTCCATAACTGGTCAATAAATTTGATTACAAAAATTGTTCTCGATTGGCTGAGTGGCTGACTGACGTCGACTTTTGCTAACCTAACTTAAGTGGTCGCGAGTTCAAACCCCAGTGACCACAACACTTTTCGTAAATTTGCAAGTCAGACGATTGCAAAGAAACAAGAAGTTATAACAGCGTCATCTGTTGCCGAGTAGCGGTATCACGACGAGGACGAACTGTTGTCACCTATATCCGAAGATTACTGATGTAGATCGATAATTGTAACGCCATCTACAGAGTTCATACTTCTTAGAACTAGGTTGTACACACTTGCACCAAGACATGTCATCCCAATCTGTATCCACAAATACCTCAAACAAAGGCCACAAGATGCCAGCACTAGTAGTATGTTACAGATGTAAAAAAACTGTTGACATAAGGAAAACTGCATTGTGTTCATCTTGTCACAATAGATTTGAACCGGACTGCGATGGTTATCCGGAACACACGTACAGATCAATGAATCAAGAATCCAAAAACAAATGGCGCTGCAAGATGTGTATTAAAAAGAAAACTACCAATTCTATAGAGCCATCTAACATAACAATAAGAAAAACAACGACGTATCTTACTACAAAAACGCCTCTGCAAACTCACTCAAAGAAAAAACAGTCGTCCCCTGACCAGGATTCTCATATACTAACCGACTGCGATACATCTTACGAAATGGATACCTCACCGAACAAACTCTCAAAAAGTGTGGATGGTACTTCGTCTAATACATCTTCAATGTCTGAGATGCAAGACACAATAGCCCAACTAACTATAAAACTAGAGAGCACAGAAAATGAGTTAGAGAACACAATATTAGAAAACAACGACTTAAAAAGACAAGTGAACAAGCTCATTCAAGAAATTAATGTTTTGAAGTCGTTGTGTCATTCTTCTACAAGTAGTCCTATATGCAACGACAAAAAGAAAAGACAGTCTTGCGTAAGTCAAGTTGTGTCTTCTACTCCATCCTCTCCGAAGCTTACTACAAATGTTAAAAGTAATAACAGCTTTATGTATCTACATCTGCAACAAAATATCTCCGCTTTGCAAAAGGAGCTACAAATCGCAGAAAATGAGATAAAAACTCTGAATACACAAATACAGGTTTTGAATCAATCACTCAGGACCACACCAAAACAGATTTCTTCAGCCAATACCTGTACAACAAACCCAGTTGCCCAAAACCTAAGCAAACACATATTCGGAAAAACAATAAGGATTTTTGGGGCGCAACAATGTGTCGGTCTGGCTGCTGCCCTTATTCATTCAAGAAAGACTACACAATACGAAAAATATGGAGTTCTCGCCCATACGATGCCAAATGCACAGAGCGACACAATTACAAAAAGCTGTTCTAACATAAACCTACAACCAGGTGACAAAATTGTAATATCTTTAGGTGAAAATGACTATAACATAGTACATGTATTATCTCAGTTAAAAATAATACTAAAGACATTTCATAACAATAGTATAATATTATTAAACGTTTTAAAAAATAGCCATTTAGATGTCGACCAATTGAATTATCGTCTCAAAAGTATTTGTAAACACTATAAAAATTGTCATTTCATGGATTCAGTACACCACAACATATCTGACATTTGCAAAGCCATAAATTACATATTAGATTGTGATTATTATAACCAAAAATATTTAAATCCGGCCGAGCTCAGGAAACATCTCGCAAGTAGTAAACCAAGTTCTTTGCAAAAAAGGGAGACGAATGTACCCAAAAAAGGAACTATCCCCTTTTATTTCAAAAACAGCAATAGTAGTGGAACTCAGAAAAAAGTAAACCCTCGACTTTCCTCCGAAGAGCATAGAAAGGGTACTATACCATATTATTTTCCCACACTTACAAAGAACGAAACATTTTTTCGTACCTAAAAACACAACACCTACATCACACAACTTTAGGATACTCCATCAAAACATTGCAAGTGTCTTATCAAAACAGGAACTATTAGAGTTGACACTACAAGAAATGCGTGACTCACATAATGACCCACATGTAATCTGCCTATCCGAAACATTTATTAAAAAAGGTCATGAGAACTATCTTAGGTTATTGAATTTTGAAATGGCTGCTAATTTTTGCAGAGAAAAACACAGAGGTGGCACTTGCATTCTGGTAAAAAAAGGTCTAGACTACAAAGAATTACAGTTTATAAAGAAATATGCATCGGTAAATACTTTCGAGGCATGTGGTATAGAGTTAGATAATAAGAAATTAGTGATTATTTGCTTATACCGAACACCTCAATCCGATCCTAATCAATTTTTAAATAAGTTAGATAGTATCTTGCGTGATTTATACAAGAAATACAAATCTAGCACACGAATAGTTTTAACAGGTGACTTTAATATTAATACATTGAAAAGAAGCAAAATCACTCAAGAATTTCAAGACTTAGCAAACAATCACAATGTGAAAATTCATATTCAAGAAGCTACTCGAAAAGCTTCTTGTATAGACCATATATTGAGTAATATACCTGACGCAATCCCAACAGTCCTACCGCTTTATCTCTCTGATCACGACACAGCTCAAATGTTAAGCTTCCCTTTAAATCTTCAAACAACAAGAGCAGCGACATACCACATTCACAAAAGAGACTACAGTCTAGATAATACACATAAATTCACTAAATGCTTACAAAGTCTATCTTGGACAGATATTTATATGGAAAGCGATGCAAATACAGCTTTCAGCGCTTTCCACGCATTGATTAGCTTGTTTTACAAACTTTGTTTTCCAAGAATTAGGGTTAAGGTAAATCTAAACAATAAAAAAAAGCGGATGTGGATAAGTAAAGGTCTTAAACAGAGTTCTAAAATAAAGCGTTTTTTACGGTACCAATATTACAAGAATAAAAATATAACTAACAAGAATAAATATATCTCATATTCAAAACTATTACAGAAGTGTATTCACAGTGCCAAACGAAATGCCAACATTAAGTTTATGAATAATAATGATAACAAATGTAAAGCCGCTTGGACAATCATAAAAAACGAAATCCAAAATACGGACCGCAAAGACAACATTGAATACATTAAAATTGACAACACTATACTCACCAAACCAGCAGATATGGCCTCGGCCTTCAACAGTCATTTTACAAATCATATTCCCACTCAAAATTGTACAAATAATTGTCGCAATGATACCCAAACTGCTAACTCGATGTTCCTCACACCTACATCCGAAACCGAGGTGAGGAAACAGATATTATCGTTGAAAAATACCAACGCTGAAGGTTACGATGATCTTAACACTCGTATTATTAAGGCATGTGTCAATGAAATAAGCGGGGTGCTGACCTATCTTATTAACCTGTCTTTTTCACAAGGAGTCTTTCCTAACGCTCTAAAAATATCTGTTGTTAAACCAATTTTTAAAAAGGGTGAAAAATGTGACATTAACAACTATCGTCCCATCACACTGATACCCATCATGTCGAAAATCTATGAAAAATGCATGTATCAAAGAATAGTTAACTACTGTGAGAAATTTAACATTATAAGAAAAGAGCAATTTGGCTTCCAAAAACATAAGTCCACATCCCTAGCCATCTTTTCACTTTTGAAAACAATATTGACTAATATTAATAACAAGCAGTTAACGACAGGGCTATTCTTTGATTTATCAAAGGCATTCGACCTAGTTTCACATGAAATATTATTACAGAAATTAGAGGCTGTCGGTATTAGAGGACTGCCACTTCGATGGATATCGTCGTATTTAACTAATAGACAACAGAGAGTTACTGTCACTAAACTTAATGAAAGTAAGGATATGACTGAATATTCGTCTGAATATATAACTATAAAGCGCGGCGTCCCCCAGGGTAGCATATTGGGTCCTATTTTATTTCTACTCTTCATAAACAATGTAGTTAATGTAACCAATCATAAATGCTTCCTGTTTGCTGATGACATTTGCATAATTGTTACCACTGACAAAAAATATAAATCAATTACGGATCATGAAACAGACATAAATAATACAATAGACAATCTAATTAATTGGTTAAATAATAATGAACTAGCTATTAATCTAAATAAATCAATATTCATACAATTTAATAAATCTTATAACAATGCATTTAATTTTAAAATGGACATACCGAAAATTACACAAGTGGCACAAACAAAATTTTTAGGAGTAGTAATTGACGAACATCTTGACTGGAAAGCCCAGGTTGATAATGTGTGCAATAAAATAAATAAATTTGTCTACGCTTTAAGACAAATAAAAAAAGTCACTAATATAAAAACGGCTGTGATGTCTTATCGCGCATATGTAGAGTCCTCACTACGGTATGGACTAATTATGTGGGGAAATAGTACGGACCACAATAGAGCATTTATAGCCCAAAAAAAATGTTTACGAGCCCTATACGACATTCCATCTGACGAATCATGTCAACCAATATTTAAGGAACTTGGTTTACTACCGTTACCATCATTATATATTTACGAAGCATGCATGTTTGTTCAAAAATACAAACAATTATATAAAACAGCACAGGAAATAAGCTCTCGAAGTCGGCGTGACCAATACAGACTTGTTTTGGATGAACTACCTAGATCAGCGAAATATAATAAAAACTCTCTGGCAATGTGTGTACGGTTATATAATAAATTACCAAATATGTTTAAAACGTTAAATTGTAAATTATTTAAAATCCAACTATACAAATGGCTCAATAATAATAATTTCTATTGCATTAATGATTACTTAAAATGAATTTCAATGTTATCTATTTTATTTCAATGCCTTAATGTATGTCTAGTTTGCATGCTTTAGTTTAAGCAAAACATGTTTGATCTCATATTTTTAATAACATCTTGTATACCATGTTTTATGCAAATAAATATATCTTATCTTATCTTATCTTACTCAGAATTTTACACCATACGCCTCTAGGGAATTACCTCTAGGGTAACTGACTGAAAAAATATAACTATGAAGAATGAAATGTTTCTTGTTTAGCACGCTTTTATTAGTTTTGCCTGTTAATAAGTTAAGATATAAACTTAGAACTTAATCTAAAACCAAAATTAGATTAAGGTGAAGTTTTGTTTGAATGACAAATGACGTCATTCTAAATTCAATATGGCGGACACACAAATTTAGCGCATTAAAATTTTGTATGCGTTCCCGTGATAGCAAATCAAATGAAAAGGTTTACTGACAAGTGAACACGCGTTTTTTAGTTTTCAAACTGTATAATTTTTTTTATAACCATACACCACTAAATATCGAGCATCCTGGGGGTTTTATAAAAAGCTGTAACTAGGTATATTATGTTGGACTCGTACAGTAAAACTCACTTTTAAATTCAACTAAATACTTTATTCCACTGACTTGCTAGTGCACGGTTCGGGTTGGTTGTTTCCATGGAGAAGAACCGGCAAGAAACTCCATGGTTACTCTTTTAAATCATTTGGTTTTACAATGTCGTTGTTACAGCGTTAATACTTAAGTATAACGGGCTAGCGCAGGCCCGACAATATGTCCTTGCTTACTTATCGATCATAACCGACTAAATTTAAAACTAACGCGCCACACTGACAACTCGAATGTTGCGCGCCACTTTGGTTGGTACAACCGGGTAATATGAATATAAGACAAACAATTATAGATTAAGTTTTACGTAAGTATTCGATTTATCGTAATATAATATTTCAGGAATTAATAAAACATTATTATGAATATAAATTCTATTTTAAAATGAATTGATAAAATGAAAACATATCAAACAAAAGAAGCGCCATCTAGTGGTCAATGGTTTATGATGACAGTCGTACCAACTTAAAAGGCATCATCGCAACTACTTATACTATTGACCACAAATTACTAACAAAATACAAAAGTAATATTAACTTATTTTCTACATTATTCTAACATTCGGCCATCCGCATAACTTACGCGTCCTCGCGTATGTATACGAATAGCATTATATACAATAATCAATATTGCGTATCTAAATCAACTGTTCCAGTTACAATGCAACTATTGAAGCCATAGTGGATATCTTAATTAATCATGACTAACACATCCAACTGTACGAAATAGTTTGTTACTCGTCGCTACTACTTTGCACCCTATTCCAACATTCGGCCATCCATGTAACTTACGCGTCCTCGCGTATTTAGGTAAATGGTTTTTTATTTGAAAATATTGCAATTGTATTCAGTTATACAGGTAATATTCAAATCAACAACACAAAGCAATTACAACTGTATGTACCTAACCATAATACACTAAGAATCAACTTTAAATATTATAAATTGGTGTAAATATATGAATGGTGCAAGTCGCTATAACCTTAAAACCACAAAACCGTTTTATTTACTAGTGGTACAAGTCGCTACTAGTACTACCTTGAACTACCAAGCCGTCTTATTTATAGTGGTACAAGTCGCTACTACCTTGAAACTACCAAGCCGTCTTATTTACTAGTGGTACCTACAAGTCGCTACTACCTTGAAACTACCAAGCCGTCTTATTTACTAGTGGTACCTACAAGTCGCTACTACCTTGAAACTACCAAGCCGTCTTATTTACTAGTGGTACCTACAAGTCGCTACTACCTTGAAACTACCAAGCCGTCTTATTTACTAGTGGTACAAGTCGCTACTACCTTGAAACTACCAAACCATTTTATTCACATGTTTTAAATTATAATTAGATCAATCAAATAAAATAATGACAATAGCTAACAGTCGGCCTTTCCTGACAAATTCACGTCTCGGGAATTTAATCCTTACTAATATTATAAAAGCGAAAATGAGTTTGTTACGTCTTCGACATTGATAAATGTTGGTGCAGAAATAGTTGGGACCCCGGATACGGATAAAGACTATTTAAAAAAAAAGATTGAAATATGAGGAAGAAAATGGAAAACTTAGCATTGCTATTACAAGGCACAAGGGCAAAAACTACAGATAACAGGCACCTGTATGTCATGAAAGGGAAACCGTGATAACCCGAATTTAACACGAGCGAAGACACGGGCGAAAGCTAGTATATGTAATAAGCTTTTACTAGATTTAATAATTCATCATACTGAACACTAAAGCCCCTTTATGTCTTCAGTACTGCTGAGCCATTCTTCTGGAACCTCTACACATTTCCGAAGGTTTGACAACAATTACTATAAACTATCAATACTGAAGCCCCTTCATGTCTTCAATACTGCTAAGTCATTTCACTGGAACCTCAACACATTTTCAGTGGTTTGACAACAACTACAATAAACTATCAATACTGAAGGCCATTCATGTCCTCAGTACTGCTAAGTCATTTCACTGGGACCTCTACACAATGTCCAGTGGTTTGACAACAACTACAATAAACTATTAATACTGAAGGCCATTCATGTCTTCAGTACTGCTAAGTCATTTCACTGGGACCTCTACACATGTCCAGTGATTTGACAACAACTACTATAAACTGTCAATACTGAAGGCCATTCATGTCTTCAGTACTGCTAAGTCATTTCACTGGGACCTCTACACATGTCCAGTGATTTGACAACAACTACTATAAACTATCAATACTGAAGTCCCTTCATGTCATCAGTACTGCTAAGTCATTTCACTGGGACCTCTACACATGTCCAGTGATTTGACAACAACTACTATGCCTATGGCATTAAGTCCGCCTCTGTACTTTGTGCTTGAAGTGTTAAATAATAATAATAAATTATCAATACTGAAGTCCCTTCATGTCTTCAGTACTGCCAAGTCATTTCACTGGGATCTCTACACATGTCCAGTGGTTTGACAACAACTGCAATAAACTATCAATACTGAAGGCCATTCATGTCTTCAGTAATGCTAAGTCATTTCACTGGAACCTCTACAAATGTCCAGTGATTTGACAACAACTACTATAAACGATCAATACTGAAGCTCCTTCACGTTTTCGGTACTGCTAAGTCATTTCACTGGAACCTCTACAAATGTCCAGTGATTTGACAACAACTACTATAAACGATCAATACTGAAGCTCCTTCACGTCTTCGGTACTGCTAAGTCATTTCACTGGAACCTCTACAAATGTCCAGTGATTTGACAACAACTACTATAAACGATCAATACTGAAGCTCCTTCACGTCTTCGGTACTGCTAAGTCATTTCACTGGAACCTCTACAAATGTCCAGTGATTTGACAACAACTACTATAAACGATCAATACTGAAGCTCCTTCACGTCTTCGGTACTGCTAAGTCATTTCACTGGGACCTCTACACATGTCCAGTGATTTGACAACTACCCAAAGTTCATCTTTAAGAGGTTCATTAACTCTTTTGATCAGTTTACTTCTCAGTACTTAATCTCATTACCACATTTACAATCAAATCAATCAAACAGGTACTTCATGAGAAACCCCTTTATAAAACGGCGTAAGAGACTTGATAGGCCAATAAATTGCCTAAAACCTTGTTGTCCTCCTTTCTAGCAGGGCAATCGTCAACTAAATGTCCTGCTTTATTATGTAACCACAGCAAACTCAGCCAACCGCTGAGAACCAGATATTGAGAAGACAGCCATTATAACGCCATTCGGATTATTCGAATACCCTCATAAAGATAACATGACCATGGAATCACAACTAACCATCAAAATGTATTTTTGAAAAACCAAGCGTTAACTTTCTCGGCTATGACACACCGTCCGAAGGAATCAAACCACCGAAAGATACAAGTTAAAATCATCACTGGCTACACTAGGCCTGAAACCATTGAAGATCTTATTATATCTTATTTAGTTTCCTGGGAATGGTGAACTTGTATCGCGACAACATTCCAAACGCCGCGCATGTACAACACCTCTCAATGCATATCTACACAACTGTAAGAATCGTGACAAGACAAAGATAGCTGGACAGCGGAAGCATCAACAGCTTTTGAGTCATGTAAGGCATTACTTTACTTGTTCACCCATCACCAACCGCAGCTATGTCACTAATGTGCGATGCGTCTAACAACTGTGCTGGAGCCGTACTACAACAGCGCATAAACAACAAGTGGGTTCCTCTTAGCTATCCCTCAAAGAAATTCTCAGAAACTCAGCTCAGTACGTTTGACGGACAATTTTGTCTATTTATAAGGCCGTCAGACGCTTCAGAAATACTTTCGAAGGAAGAGAATTGATAGTGTTTATCGACCACAAGACGCTGACCTACGCAATACACAAGCCATCGTCTAAGAACCAAATCTGACAGACTCGTGAAGACGCCTGTACGCTTCGCTAGACTGGGAGCACTGTAGCTGAAAGGCGCGCTGCCGCCACCTATATTTGTAAACTTCGTCCATTTTGTTTCTCCGTTAAGAATATTCCATTTTTATGTAAAGCTTTGTGATTGGACAAATTAATAAAACTAAGAGGCAGATCGACCACTACATGCCAGTTCCAAGAAAATAGTAGAAATAAATCGAAACATATACAAGTTGCAACATAGTGTTATCATTCATTATCTTTCCCTACGATACACTACAATTACAAGTAGCACACCGTTTGATTGCTTGTTTACACTTATAATATGGGTGACTTCTTCGCCACAATTATAGCATTTAGCTGTGGTTCCTGACATATTGGTTTCATTATCAATTAACCTGCTGCACCGTTTTGTCAATTTCTTTGTTAGTTTTAACCCCCTTCAAATAAACTAGTAATTTATCGAGATCAGAATACTGGACTGCTTCTGCAAAAGTTCTCATAGAACGATCTTCGATACCCAAAAGTATGCAATCAATGGCATTCTTGCACGTAATTGTATATCGATTAAGTAAAACTGTTTAGTCACGAAAATATCCCTCTAATGTATCTCCTAAACGCGACTTACAAGCAAGCATGTGTAGTTTGTTTTGCCATTCAGACTAGGAGGCCTACCATGAACTGTTATTGCGATTCAATTGATGTTCTACAATAAACTGTTTTGCCATTTCATGCCACAATATCCTTAATACGATCCAGTCTAAGCAACGCCAAATCAAGTCGGCAATTGGATCGCAAACTGTTTTCATTCATTCTTTTTTCATACCATAACGTGACCTATCAACCTAAATTGGATAGCTTATGTGTCAAATTAAGCAATTCATATAAGTTGCTATTTCGTGGCGTGAAGTGAGTCGTTTTGTTAATAACTTTATAAAAAATTTCATAGTTTACGTAATTCAAAGTATTTCAGTTGAATACTGCCCAATTTCCTGATTACCGTAAACTCCAAAAGAATACTTATGCCATTATTCGTAATACTAATTAATATAACTTCAAATAATACTAATAAAATTTAGTAATTAAGCAACAACAATTTCAACTTTCAAAACAGCTGTCAAATCTGACATAAGTGAAGGTGCGTTCCTAACTCGTCTTAATCAATTTATTTTAACAACTACTAAAATTATACTAACTAATAAGTATATAATCTGACGCTAGAAAACGTAATTTAAAAATGTTTTTTGTAATTTTTATACAGATGAAGTCTCGAAACGCAACGCATATGGTGCGAGTAAAAGAGACAGACTTATGTTACGACTCTACAGCGTCAGCTCTTTCTCACACCGCGGACCACAGACAAATTTCGATCTTTCATTTAGTCCGTGAGCGATTCAAACGCCTGTCAGCTTTGAATCGTACTTCATGGTACGCTCTGCATGATTTAGTTTAGGTACTTATACTGGATTGCATCGGAAGTGAATGGCAACTAAAAAAGTCGATGGTAGGTCTACAGGAAAACATTACACTGGGAAGCTCTTGGTACCATTTTTGCACCGAACCTACAAGTTTTGGCAGTTTGTACTAGTTCGTAGCGACTTGTTCACCTGTCTGACATGTTGTAAATTTGTGCACACTCGTTTACTTTGCATATCCACATTGTTTGATTTCATTTTGATGGATCCAATTCTAAAATAACATTAAAAACAGGAAAGCATTCATTGCTTCCATAAGTTTACATGGTCTGAATGACGTCTCTTAACATTTGCGCCAGTAAAAACTGATTACTGACCTATTCGGCAATGTTACCTACACCTTGAGAAAGCCTCGAGTTGCCACAGCTGCGCCTCGAACAGCTCCAGCTGCGTCTCGAACAGCTCTGGCTGCGTCTTGAACAGCTCCGGCTGCGCCTCGCACCGTTCCGGCTGCGTCTCGAACCGCTCCGGCTGCGCCTCGTACCGTTTCGGCTGCGCCTCGTACCGTTCCGGCCGCGCCTCGAACCGCTCCGGCTGGGCCTCGTACCGTTCCGGCTGCGCCTCGAACCGCTCCGGCTGTGCTTCGAACCTCTGCGGCTGTGCCTCGCACCGTTCTGGCTGCGCCTCGAAACGCTCCGAAAAACAAATCATACAAGTATTCATTACAATTATGGAATAAAAATAAACACACGCACACACCCAATTATCTGTGTTTTATTTATAAAAACAAATCATACAAGTATTCATTCCAAAAGTTAACCAGTGGGAAAAATATTAATTAATGCTCTGACCAACTTTTTATAAATACCCCACATTGTTTTTTTTTTTTTTTTAAATATTTTCGTTTAAGATATCACTCCATGTTATTAGCATTATTATTACCATTCCAATTATTATACCTACGTATAATAAGATATCAAGCGAGTTACACTATTTATCTAACTGCTGGTCATTTGATTGAATTTATAAACGGATAAAAGAAACTGTACCTTAATATTGCGCTTTGCTGGGCGTTCGGTAACACTGAGATACTTAATTGTTTCTAGTGCTATCCCACTTCTGATATGTTGGACTCGTACAGTAAAACTCACTTTTAAATTCAACTAAATACTTTATTCCACTGACTTGCTAGTGCACGGTTCGGGTTGGTTGTTTCCATGGAGAAGAACCGGCAAGAAACTCCATGGTTACTCTTTTAAATCATTTGGTTTTACAATGTCGTTGTTACAGCGTTAATACTTAAGTATAACGGGCTAGCGCAGGCCCGACAATATGTCCTTGCTTACTTATCGATCATAACCGACTAAATTTAAAACTAACGCGCCACACTGACAACTCGAATGTTGCGCGCCACTTTGGTTGGTACAACCGGGTAATATGAATATAAGACAAACAATTATAGATTAAGTTTTACGTAAGTATTCGATTTATCGTAATATAATATTTCAGGAATTAATAAAACATTATTATGAATATAAATTCTATTTTAAAATGAATTGATAAAATGAAAACATATCAAACAAAAGAAGCGCCATCTAGTGGTCAATGGTTTATGATGACAGTCGTACCAACTTAAAAGGCATCATCGCAACTACTTATACTATTGACCACAAATTACTAACAAAATACAAAAGTAATATTAACTTATTTTCTACATTATTCTAACAATTACCTATACATTATTCCCTCTTTCAGCTTATTTATGGTTTTGCAAGAAGATTGACAAATCATTAGTAGAAACACATTTTAACATCCCGTTTGTTATTCCGGAAGAGTCAGAGAGTGAGAGTGTATACACTCGCATTTCGCTAATTAGTTTTAAATAATTAGCGAAATGCGGCTATCCTACTAGGGACTATTCTATTATAACGCTTAATTAATAATATTTCCATATACTTGATTTGTTTCCTTTCTTGCAACCAAATACATTGAATAAGGGGGAATCTGGTATCAACAGAAAAAAAGCACACCTTTTCTCGACGTTTTATAAGTGCATGGGCACTTCCGTATGCCAATGTGAACTAAAATTATTCTGATTTTGATTGAAAGTCTAACTGAAAAATTTAAATGCTTTACTAACTCCAGCACCGGACCAGGGTGTTAATCTTTCATTGTAGCAAAACAAAAGTGTAAACCAGAGACAGTTATTATTTTGTAATTTAATTTATCTACCCTCCACTTTCACAGTTCTTTATTACCAAGCTCGGCAATTTCCTCGTAATCAAGGGAATTATGAACACCACCGGGACCCGACGCTTTCTAATATAACCATGTTTACATCAATTTCACATAAACTTATTTCGTTGGAGGCTAATTTTAAAATGTGGCGCCTTGCCTCGCATGCGGAGCTTAATACTTTAATAAATTAGACCTAAAATAATTTGGTTTGCCCGAATTTCTGATGTCGTTCATGTTAGCCTTGTTACCACGACTTTCAGTTGTTTTGTTTTTGTTTAAATTAATTCAAAATTGGAATAGAATGTCAAACATTTTTTTCTGTATTATTTTTTTGTAACGTGTTTTTTTGTAGTTACCAATAGACTAGCTCCTTATTTTATTTTTGATTGATAAAAGTTATGAATAAAACATGTTGTCAATAGAAATCGTAAATACTTGATTGTCATTTGACAAGCAAGTAGGCTCCGGTTATGTAATTGTTAAGGGGTCAAAAACTGAAACAATGTTTATTGCATTTTCAAAAATGCACTTTTTTGTATGGGTCATGCCTAGCCTAATATATATGTGCTATGTGTTGACTAAAATGCATTTATTGCCTTAAATAAGAGCTTGGACAACTTATAATGGGTCATCAAAACGTAATTTCTTGACAGCGAGTTAAATAAATGCAAATAACTGAAGAAGTCTGCATTGTTTTGAAGAAATATTCCCGTGTACAGTACGGCCAACGAGAAGCGATACGAAAGGTCATTAACCTAAAGAACAACTGTGGCGTTGACAATCTAATATTTAGCCCTTTCCATCTTGTGCCTTTGTCGTAATGTCTCGTTCTCCCGGCAAAAACATGACAACGTTAAGACGGGTTCGCCAACATTCGGGCGGCCATTTTAGATGGGGTTTTAGCATGGGTTTTGTTTACATTTGGTATCGCTTCTCGTTGGCCGTACTATAGTTAGGAATTCTCACAAGGTTTCCAAAAAGCATTACACTTACTAAATTATGAAACTGTCGTGTTTTCTTAAGATACATACTCAAGTACCTTTATCATGGACTAATAGAAAAAAAAAACTGATAAAGTATGCAGAAAATTAAAAAAGTTAAAAATTAATTATTAAAACTAAAATGAAATTCAGAACTCAAATAAAGTTAACAACCCAGTAAAGCGATGTTTCGTAGCCTCCAACAAAAGAGGTTGCGTTCGCATTGATAAATAAAAGATGTCTGCCGGCGTTACGTCACGGCCACTGGAACGGATAATGTAAGGTTTGTTCAATGTCGTAACGTTTTATATTCATAGGATTCGTGAACGTTCAGATATATGTCAGTGATGTGTTGTGAGAAAGTGAGTGTGAAAAGGTGATTTTTATTACCTGCCTACGTTTTTTCCCTTGTAACTTACTAGATTGTAACATATGTCTGATTTTACAATTTATTTTTTTGCTCTGGGTGGAGCACAGGGGAGCGACAGACTTGTACTAACTGAAACCCACACATGTTTCTTCTATTGCCCTTTATGTTCTGAGGCCGCGGTATCTCTTTCGAACAATCCACAACCCAGGCGGTGTGCCTGGCCGACCCCTCTAAAAAAGTCCTATTTGTTTTTTATTTCTCAACTGTTTTCCTCATTTTGACTTTCAGTTTGGCTAGATAGTAAAAACTGGTAATACTTAAGTATATTAAAAACCTAACACTTTTACTGGTCATTTCAGTTCAGATTATAGTTTGATTATTTCATGTTGCTATTTATATAATAGAATAAAGAAAGTAGCCAAATATCCTTTAAAAGAAAATAAAACAAAATATAGTTGAAATATCATAAAGAAACAACAAAAATACAGGACGAAATTCTCTTTTTATCTCATTTATTTGTACCTAAACCATCGTCAATCATAGACCAAACACAAAGCACAAAATATCATCATGACAAGCTTATAAACCGTGAAATGCTTTCACACCAAATGTATGTTCTAGAAACGCATCGATAATAATTACGTCGGACTACGCTTAAACGCATTTGAATTTATAGTGTCGGACCAATGCGAATTCTAATGCGATTCTCAATAATCGAATTTTCTGCTTGAATTGAGCTATTGACCCTATTCCGTAGGTTGATGCTCTGGAGCGAGAATATGAGTTGGATTGCAAAGGGGCGGGGTCGCGGACAGGAAGGGACTCTGCGATTGCCTATCTTTGAACTGTAAATTTGAATACCGTGAATTTCAAATGTGGAATATTATTTAAGCGGGATTGCTTTTTTCGTTTTGAAATTCGAATTTCGAAATCGAAACCTAGTTCATGATGTTTCTATACCTGGTTGTATAGAAATATTATTATCTTTTATTACCTATGACTGTATTTTACCAACAAATTTGAATTTCGAACAACAAAGACGCATTTCATTAAAGAACTGTCAGCGTCATATTCCACAACAATTACGACAGTGACGGTACTTGAACGCGGCTTAGATGCTGATCGTGCTCAGTTTTCAACAGGCTTCTAAAAAGGAAGAAATTCTCAATTCGGTTCTCTTTGTTTTTTATTGTTTGTATCTCATAATTCTATGGTTACTGGTCCGATTTGATTGATTGTGTGTTGTTGTCATTGGAAAGAAAAAGGTCGCAGGATGGTATAGAATATAAAATAATCTTATTCACATTGCTGGGGTAATTTATCCTCTATTATAAGTATTTTTACGTAATATTAGACGATCCGTTTATAACTGTTAGTAGTAATGGAAAATGAATGCTCGACAAGATTATTTTTGCAAAAATAGTAACAGACTTCCACTACAAATGTAAAAAGTTGAAGTCGGCTATTTTGTATTGAATAAAACAATTATCCCCATCACATAATACACATTGTATACGGTTTTTTTAGGTATGGGATATCATCAAATAACTTCCCCGCCATGGGTGGAGTAGGGGGGAGCGTCTGACTGTTACTGTCAAAAAGTTAACCAGGTTCCTTCTTTTGCTTTTTGTGTTCCAGACCCACGGTATCTCTTTTGAACAACCCGCAACCTCGGTAGGTACCTACCTAACCTTACTCGTTACCTATTTCAAATACACAAGAGGCAAGAGTTCATTATAAACCTTCCTAAGCCTTCAATTATCTAGCTTACCTTTTAGACCCTAAACTGACAAGAATATCTAGCTTATATTCGCAGTTGCTAATGCTACCATTTATATTCCAAGTTTGCTCGAAAGTGCCGAACTTGCGGACTGCCTAAACAAACTGCCTATAACTAAAACTAACAAGGCGAAGACACAGTGTAACTAAAATTTCCTTTTATACGGTGGGTTCGACCATAGAGTAAAAATGTGCAGAAGTGAAACTCACACTCGTAAAGTCTTTACGGTATTTCACGTTAACATATTACACGTTCTATGATGTAACTAAACTATGAATTGGTAAAAGAGGTTGTTCGTATGGTAATCACTAAAAATGGTCTCTGGTACAGAGGCGTAACTTAAAGTGCACCCATATTTCACTAGTTATTATATTATTACTTTTTTTAAACGTTGGATGATCAAGCTAGGAATGTCTGCTCTATCGTAGATGCGTTTACAAACATTTAAACTCATATACACAAACAGCTAGACCCGAAACAACTGTTTGTAGGCTATAGAATTATTTGTTCCGTGCGAGAATCGAGCCCGCTTCACGCAGCGCAGCAGTAAAACGCTCAGCCGCTGCACCGACCGTGCCGTCATGTAAAGTTATTGATCACTAATCCAGGTCCAGTTGCAGACCAGCATGGGGCACCAGTTGCCCAGCATTTGTTGCTGTACTAGGCCTACTTACCGCAACTCAGTATTGCATATTATTGTTTAGTTTTAAGTTTTTTTTTTCTCTTTTATTATTTTGTACTGTTATCACTTGTGGCATGTTCGAAAAAAATGTATTTTCTTTCTTTTTTATCTTATTATAGGTCGGTGGCATGAGAAGAACGTGCGTTCAAACGTAGAGTTACGTTTCTTCATGCAATAAATTTTAGTGAACCATCCAGTAAATTCTGATCTATGGCCAAACTAACCCATTGTTACTAACTGAGTAAGCGTGTCACCGTCACCGTAAATGAGAGAGATTGATGTCCTGTATCTATTGCTTTGTAGCTCAAAGCGGACATGACATTGCACGTTTGAGGAAAAAAGAAGTTTCTGGCGACTATATAACTGTTGTGTTTTCTAAAGAAGCACGTGTTGAAACTGTCGTTCCTTACTTATTTTTACATTTTAACAATAGGAGGCTCAAAGATTCAAAATTACAGAAGTTTTTAAATTTATAACAGGAAACTGCAGCTTTTTGTACAGAAACTCATTTTTGTTGCATCAAATATCTTTCCCCGCTTTGAGTAAAGCAAGGGAAGTGTCAGACTTTTACTGGGTAAAAAACTTCCATGTTCCTACTTCAAGACAAGAAAGAAAACTGAGTTCCGGGGCCGCGGTATCTCCTTCAAACAACCTGCAGTATGTGGAGATTATCAAATAGTTATAGCAGTGATAGCCTAGTGGTGTGAACGTCGGACTACCAACCCATAGGTTTCTGGTTCGACACCAAGACACATGACCGGCATAAAAAGTCAGACACCGGGTGAGGCACCTAACCAGACGATAAAGAAAAAAGATCGAATTTTGTTTTAATTTTCCTATTATAACAAAGATAAAACGACCTATGAAGGACACGGAAAAAACACACACACAAACAAAACCTTACCTACACCCACAACATGATATTGAAGCTTCTCC
Source organism: Ochropleura leucogaster (assembly GCA_958449745.1). NCBI lineage: Eukaryota > Metazoa > Arthropoda > Insecta > Lepidoptera > Noctuidae > Ochropleura > Ochropleura leucogaster. The sequence continues at coordinate 6,190,616 of OY288206.1, forward strand.
AGTTTTAAATAAATAAAGTAATTTAATCTTGCTCTATTCAGGTTACGAGTGCAAAAATGAGAGTGGCGTTATTCATTTAGAATTCTCTTTACAGTAATATTAGATACGGGTATGCGCCTGACCTAGCCCGCACGTGTTTGTATTGCATTTTCGTGCAAGCGCGCAACGTGAGGTTATGAGAAAAATATTTCAATCACTTGTTGTAAAAGCTGGTGGACTCGGGCAGTTTTTTTTTTATTATTATTCGTAGCTTACCTTAATCCCCTTAAGAGTTGGGAAAATGAAGATTTTTCTCGAGAAAAATTCTTCAGTATGTAGGTTGTATGGTTAATGGGACCTATTTTTGCAAACAGGAACCAATCCACATATGCCAGAGTGGAGATAGAAATACAGAAAGCTTCAAAAATGCTTTTTCTACCAACCCTGCAGAGGCATCTGACAGTTTTTACAAACATATGATTTTCACAGACTAAAATATTAAATTGTCAGATTATTTTGATCCCTGAACTCTGGCACGTATGTGGATTGGTTCCCATTTGCATAAATAGGTCCATTATGAGTCTAACAAAACGTATATAAGAATCTGCCACATTGTAGTTTTAGTCAGCAGCACAGGTATCCATTGTTTGCCCACAATACTCTTCTACAATATCAACTGACAAGGCTGTATACATCCCGTGACGACAAGCCGTGCCGACGGCGCGTTAGGCGCGTCGCCCACACGACCAAGAGTCGAGGCGCAGTCGCGAAAGAAAATCTCGTTGGGGCGTGACTCTGATGTGAGATTTACTTTACAAATGTCGTGTGGGCGACGCGCCTAACGCGCCCGCGCCGCGACTCGGCCTCCACTCTTGGTCGTGTGGTCGTCGCGCCTTAGTGTTCCATGCGCGCGCCTTTAAGAGATGTCAGCAAAGTAGAGGGGCCTGACAGGGCCACCACCAGGGTGTTGTGTGAGGTTCAAAGAAGATACCGTGACCCTGGAACATATAGGGCAAAAGAAGGAACAAAGGTGGGTTTTCATCCGTCAAAGTCTGACACTGCCCACCCGCTCCGCCTAGAGCGGGGAAGTTATTTGGTGATTTTCCGTCCGTAAAAAAAGGTTGTATGTATTACTATTGTAAACCATAAACAAAAGAAGACCCTTTCATTCTCAATCGTGGAAGGTCTCTTACGCCTTTCTCGAAAAACCTCTCGAATGAATAGGGTGTCCTTTCGAAGAATAGGGCACTATGTGGTATGTTCCACAAACTTTGTTTTTTTTCTACAATTATTGCTGTTTGAACAAAACAAATTTTGAAAAAGTGTTTATCATTCATTCTACTTCACATTTCTAAGCCCTTCTAAATTTAAAATTAAAAAAAAACTGAACACTTGTAATGCCGCAAGTATGACAACTTAATTGGCAGTTGTGTGATTGAGCCGTTTGGGGTTGAAACACCTAGGGCATGGGGTTCGAGTGCCCACCTAGTATTACGAGATATCGGCAAGCAGTTGGTTTGGTCAACTCTTCTTGTAACTACAGTACTGGACATTTTTTGGCCAAATAATTACTGCTATCCAACACGGTAATCCTGTCAGCCTTCTGGGCACTTTTTCTGTTGATAGTGATGTGGACGAACTTTTTGATCCCCTGTAATTACTTTACCATTTTGATACTTGTTCATGTTTTATTATTTATCTAATATTTAAAATTTCCGTGTCACAATGTTAGTTACCGTACTCCTCCGAAACGGCTCGACCGATTCTTATGAAATTATGGGTACATATTGGGTAGGTCTGAGAATCGGTTAACATCTATTTTTCATACCCCTAAACCTCAGCGGGTGAAACTGCTGGGCACAGCTAGTATTTAATATATTTATGTAGTTTGTAAATAATGAATATAGATACTAATAAGGCCTATTTTACAAATAAACAAGTATTGCCATAATAAGTAATAATATGCAAAATCAAAGCATATGTAAACTGATAGGATAGTTACAGGCACTTTTGCATTATCAAACTAAAGACAACAATGAAACAAAGCTAACAAGTCACAATGACTAGAAATAGAAAAGCTCTATATCTCATTCATCATTAATAATTTTACTATTTTTATACACTTTTAAACGCGTGACATCCAAAACCTTTTTAGAGTACCAAGCAGCTGTTGAAATTCAACGCTGAAAAGGTACTGAATTATTACAGAGAATGTATTTTGCTACGGACGCTCGTTGTCTACACGAAATGAATTGGACAGGCGAACAGACGGTCATATTCACATTCTAACGCTCATACATTTTTGACCTGTTGCGCTCAACATTAGGAGTGACCGTGCAAAGGCGAAAGCATCAAATAAAACGTGATACAGTACTGGAAAATATAATGTAAAAAGGTTCAACATCATTCTTGCTTGAAAAAAAAACTATTAAGTATCGAGTGTATCGACCTTATTGTAAGACAATACGGTCGAACCTTGACGTTTGATGATTAAAAGATTGAAAGTTTTTTTTTTCTCATTCATTCTCACCAGATGAGCATTGTGGCTGGTGGATTACTGTGCAATCTTATTTTTTAATTCATATATCTCACAAGTCAACCTATCAGTTTGTTTTCTGTTTATACAATTTATACTGTGGCGACCTTGAGCGAGTGTAAAGCCTCCAGGCGAGGGCAAATGTATGTATGTATAAACGCTAATGTCCGCACAGTCCACGTACGCCCGCGGGCACGAGTCTTGCCGCAGGGCATCGCTGGAGGGGACAACAATAGGACAGGCTGGATCGGAAACTGTGTGCGACAGTTAAAATATATTATAGCTTAAACTTGCCTATGATTTGTAGTTTACCAATTACATGATTATAAATTAATATTTATCACAAGTGACCGAAACAGAACTTTCTTCATTTTCTTTAATAATAAATAAGCCTAGTCTTTGGCACATTCAACACTAATTGGGAGCTACTTTTTCTTGTCAGAAACTAGCATCATAAGTTCGCTTAGTTATGCATGAGAAGTTGCCAAAGTTCTAGAAAGATGAGGTTTTGTCGGACCAGCTTTATACTAAGTGCTTGTTTCTTTGGAGTCGTAATTCTGGAAGATTATTTATCAGATAAGTATATTTGGACCTATAGTGAGCATGGGTGTCTCTTTTGCGCAAAACTATTAAATGGAGTTGGATGAAATTGTGTATACATTTATTATTTACTAGCTTTCGCCCGCGGCTTCGCCCGCGTTAAATTTGGGGTAACACAGTTCCCCTTGCGCTTTATTGATTTGTAATACCAACGCTACGTTTTCCCTTTTCTTCCCTCTTTCTCCCTCACATCCCACTTTTTTAAATAAAAATTACCCTTTGTCCGTCTCCTGGTTCCCAACTATATCTGTACCAAAATTAATCAAAACCAGTTTAGCCATTAAAGCGTGACGAGGTAACAAACAAACAAACTCACTTTCGCTTTTATAATATTAGTAAGGATTTATTTATATACTAGCTTTTGCCCGCGGCTTCGCTCGCGTTAAATTCAAGGTAACACAGTTCCCTTGCGCCTTATTGATTTATAATAGCAACGCTAAGTTTTCCCTTTTCTTCCCTCTTTCTCTTTAAAAAAATATATTATCCTATGCCCGTTTCCTGGTTTCCAACTATCTCTGTACCAAAATTCATAAAAATCGGTTAAGCCATTAAAGTGTGAAGAGGTAACAAACAAACAAACAAACTCACTTTTGCTTTTATAATACTAGTAAGGAAGTAAGGATTATGCATTATGTAGTACCTATAACAATTAGTAAACTGTTACTACACTACTACATAAACCATGGACTATGTATGACAAAAAAAAGTTGTCTAGACCACATGTGAAATTTTTATCCCAGTAGTAGGATCTCGTGGAACACTTATCGAGCTCTATTTCGCATAGCTAGTTTTTAATAACTAGTGACTGTCTTGCTGTCAAGAATTACAGTGTTTTAAAATTATACAAAGCCATCCAAGTCATCCCGCCATCTCCTCGGTAAGTCTGTCTGTTGTGACTTAGCCTTTTGATCGCCAAATCATAAACACACCAAGCGTACCCTCCACGTCGAAAAACTAACTTTTTTGTGTTGTTCGCGTTTAGGCACATGTTTGCTTATCAGAATATATGTGACAATGGCGTTCAAAAGGTTAAATAAAACCACTAAATAGCGATCTGTTAGCGGAAGAAGCAGAAGGCAAGGAATTCCACTATTTAGACTACTTAACTCCTTTGTATTTTTTTTTGTGCACTGGCAAAGTATATATTCCCAGTCGTTTAGATGCCGCACCGTGTTCGTTCTTGCAAATATATACATATAGTTGGACCGATTCATCATTTACCGTATCTTATTGATGTATCGTTTTTATTATAAAGAAATGTGTCAATGTAGGTAAAAATTGAACCTCTATAGATAAAGAATAAAGGGAATTATTGTGCTAGGGACCGTAACCTTCATCTTCTTTGAAGTTTGAATAATGTATGTCTCTGTGCTTTAGCTACAGTTTTAGGAAACGAAAAATATGATAATCCTTACTAACATTATAAAAGCGAAAGTGAGTTTATTACGTCTTCTCGCCTAAATGACTTAACCGCATTTGATGAATTTTGGTACAGAGATAGTTGGGACCCTGGAGACGGAAATAGGCTAAAGAAGAAAGTGAGAAAAGGGGGAGAAACAGGGAGAAAAAGATTTTTTTTTATCATCACGCGGGTAAAAGTTAGCGTTATTCCAAAGTAACTATGCCAAGCAGACGAAGTCGCGGGCAAAAGCTAATGGTATTAAGTGGAATTTTGAGTATCAGTACTGTAACTATTCTAAACTTGTATACATGATTTAATTGTATATGTGATTTGAAAACTATTGTAAAAACAATAAATAAACTGATTAGAGAGAACAGATTTTTACCCTCTATCAAGTAATTACACACTACAATAGCATTCATAATATTAATAATAATTGTTCGAATTATTATTAAGTAAATGCTACTATTTTACAATGGTAATCCATTGTGTCTCAGTGAAAATCCTTACTAATATTATAAAAGTAGCGAAAATGAGTTTATTTGTTTGTTATAGTAGAATAAATGAGTCTGTAATAACTGTAACATCTTTTGTAAGTACTATAATATTCTAAAAAATAAACTCTTTTTTTTTTCTTTCTACACAAATCATTATTGTGCTTAAATATGCTATCACATATGCTAGCACAATAACAGTTGAAGTATTTGATGCTGATAGTGAATACTATCAGCATAAAATACTGCACTGTTATTTGAAAAATAATAGTGTTGGTTACAAAATTATATAACCACATAATATGCTTTTCATACTGTTTAATTAGCAAAGTAAATTAGTTTAGCACGTCCAATTAGTTCCCGTTGCTGTACAGTAAATATGAAATGATTGTGGTGTTGATATTATTATGTACTATATATTTATTGATGTAATATACCGCAATATTGTTTGTTGAGCTCGTATTCGATTACCTGTCGGCTGCGGTTTCCGAACGTGTGTAATTGATTATTTGATTAATAAAATATTAGATTCAATCATTTCATAATTACGTGGGTGATGCATGTTTTTTTTTCATTTAAACGTAAAGTTTTTTTTTGGGTGTTCTAACAACCGTATGTCCTCGTAACGGCCGTAGATTTAACCGGGGTTGCGGGTTGTTCGAAAGACATACCGCCCTGGAACGTAAAGGGCAATAAATTACAGTCATTTAAACCCCATTGACCTACAAATCATAGAAACATTATAAATAAAATGCTTTTCACATTACAGCAAGAAAAACTGCCGGTGCACTCATAAAGCCAGTTGCTGACTACCTTGATAACGTCTTCCCCTTCATTAACCTCAACGCCTCGCTCTGGCTCTGTGGCCCACTTTCCAGAGTTCTTCATAATTATTATACATAGATGTGAGATCAGCTACCCTACCATGAAGTCTTAAAGCAGGACTTATTCCACTGAGGGAAAAAGACAGAGCTATACAGGGTGTCTAGCACCATCTCTTTCTCACACAGGAATAAGAACTGCTATAAGATGTCACGGTAACCCTACTGGACAGATTTATTTTCGTTCCAAGAATTATTAAATCAATACATATATTTCCGTTTCAAGAAGTAGGGTCATTTCGAAACTTTTTAACCATGAAAATGTTGGTACAATGTTGCTAGCTGGGATTGGCAGATTCTCAAAGACAGATTAATCCCTATGCTGGTCAGTATATCAATATATTAACAACCCATATCTGTCAATGTGTTGGATGGCTCGGAATAAGACGTGTCAAGCCTGACTTGAGTTGAGTTAGCGAATCCTTACAAATATTATAAAAGTGAAAATAAGTTTGTTTGTTACGTCTTCACGCCTAAATGGCCCAACTGATTTTGACAAATTTTGGTACAGAGATAGTTGGGACCCTGGTGACGGGCATATGCTAAAAAAAGTGAGAAAAAGGGAGAAAGAGGGAAGAAAAGGGGAGAGAAAGATATTTTATTTTTCGATCATCACGCGGGTTTAAGTTAGCGTTAGCCCAAAATAACTATGCCACGCAGACGAAGTCGCGGGCTAGTGGTTTATATTTTAAGGTTGGTTGTGTCCAGTCGCGCTGGAGTCTTCTTTCTTCTTTCTCAATTCTGATTATTCTAAGTTTTGGGTTTTTTATTATTTAATTAACTAATTTAAATCTTCGCCAGAGAGAGTTTTAAAATTATTAATTGAATAAGTGATAATACTAGTACTACTACATTCACCTGAGCCGTACAGGGTCTGTAATTGTACCTCAGCTTAAACCCCATTATTTACACTTTAAACATTATCAAATGCAAATAAAGATATAAACAGGTACCTATCACAAATAATATGCCCTTAATATTAACTCCTTTCCACCGTTCGAGCAAACTTGCACGACAAATCGATGTTTCAGAATCTCACCAACTATTTCACCTGAAATCATCCACATTTATTATTTTATCCACAACACATTCGTAACTTATTCGAGTTATACCAGTTATTCCAAGTCACGTCGATGGCGAAATTCCGCAAGAAATAATGTCCAACGAAAACTACAGCGCACTTCCTTAGACAGGTACCGTAAAGAAATATGGCGACATTTATCATCGGGTTCGCATACATTGCGCGTTCGGATCGCAATAATCGGCAACAGAGACACACGGATGTAAGTATATGTTTACTCGGCCTAGTTATTACTTTACCATACTAAGGTTGAACGTCACTTGAACACAAAAACCCGGCCAAGAGTGAGTCAGACTGGCGCACCGAGGGTGCTGTTCAAACTTGTGACATAAACTGTCATGTCTTTTATTGCGTAGACTTAGAACGTTGATTTTTTTAGCAACATTTAGTTGGTTTTGATTTAAACTCGATATCTCAATCTATATATACCCGAGATAAAAGGTCTTGACAGACAGACAGACAGAAATACAGGTAGACAGACATACGGACAACAAAGTGATCCAATAAGGGTTCCATTTTTTTTAGGTACGCAACTCTAACCCCCGAATACAGAAACGTCACTTAAAATTTGAGGGCTGCTTAACATTTGAGAAGCTCTTAAACTTTAGATTTTGTATTGTCAAACGTCACTTCTGTTAAATTTAAGTGGTACTTAAATTTTGAGTGACGTTTCAGTATTCGGGGGTTTATCAGGTTGGTCTGTGTGATGGTTACTTGATTCCAATACTACTGATGTTTCAATTCACTCTGAATTGTTGCACTAGATAGGCAATATGTGCCCATAATACACTGTCCTTATTGGTGTATTCGTTCTTCAAAAAAGTCAGGTGCGTAGTACTCGAATAACTAGATGTTTATATGGATACTAGATGGCACCCGCGGCTTCACCCGCGTCATATCGAAAAAACAGTATCCTATTTGTGCTATTCCAGACCATAACCTACCTCTGTGCCAAATGTCATCAAGATCCGTTCAGCCGTTTTGACTTGAAAGAGTAACACAATATTAGTGAGATGGCTGGCCCCCGCGGCTACGCCCGTGTCATATTGGAAAAAAAGTATCTTATTTATTATTGCAGACAATAATCTACCTCTGCGCCAAATTTCATCAAGATCCGTACAGCCGTTTTGACGAGAAAGAGTAACAAACATCCATACATTCGTATTTATAATAATTATTAGTAAGATAGGATGGACGAGGCAAAAAGAGCAAGTAAGGATTGAGCTGATGATCGTCTGTAGTTTTTGCCATTGGAACAAAGCGTGAGTTTATAAGTGCATACGTGTATATACGTTTGTTGTCAAAAGTGCTAAAGTAGATACGAAGTTGACTAAACAAATGTCCGACCCGAAATGTAGCTTGAATAATACGACGATATTTCTCGGTAATAACGACCTTGGTATCAATGTTTACATTATGGTCGCCGTTCGTATTGATATATGAGGAAGGCGAGGTGGGGTGCCTTTTCTAATAAAAACGTGCGACTTTTCTCAAGTATTATTTTTACGTACTTTTGGGTTTTATTGGAAAGAAATGTCCTCACTTTTAGGGTCAGCGTTCGAGTTTTGAATCCGTCTGCAATGTATAAAAAAAACTGGTCGTTGTTTATACAGTGTGGAATTTTGTAATGCCACCTGAAGGAAGTCGTTTCAATGGATAAATGACTTCAATGATAAAGATACTTTATTTTGCAAATATGGGTGCAGTACATGGTGGTAAATAAAGAAAAACAGGATCAGCCATATTTTACCCGTTAGCATGCAAAAACTTTGGCACAAACACTTTACACAAAACTTTACATAAATAATAAAAAGGACAAACAAAACACATCTTGAAAAAAAAAATATAATAATGAGGTAATTACCTACATCGGCTTAAACTTGAAATATAGTCATATATTCAATGATAATAATTAATTAATACCATAAGTAGGTACACAGATGGATCTTTGAGTAAAAGTGCTTTAACTTGACCCATTGAATTAATAGTTTAAGATTTCATTGTTTTCCTTTCATTTAATTTATGAAGTTTGTTAAAGAGATTTTATCCTTATTGACCCTAACGATCGATGCAATAAAAGTACAGGGAGCAACTTTTACAGATTTTAGTCGGTTCGATTACCGTGTTCGGCAAGAGAATTTTTAAAAATCTTTGAATGCCGTTTTCCTTCTTTTCAAAAATAAAGGAATGTTTTCTTTGAGTAAAATTTTCTATCTAACATTAAGAGTACTTCCCCTTCAGGTGACATTACAAAATTCTACCCTGTATACGAATCTCTGTGATATTATCTTACTGTTACTGGAAACTTGCCTCTTCTTATGGCTCTTGAAATAACATCTCGCCTGTAATCCTTGTAGGGTTAGAGAGAAGGTAACCTAAAAGTACGAATGCTTACTCCGTTGCTGCTAAAACTCCTGATGAAAAATCCCAATAAGAGTTAGCCCGACCGGAGAATTAAACCTAGGACCTTAATACTAAGTATTTGTGCTTACGACTGCTTGACTAAAATACGGTGACAGTGGATCTTGATATCTTAGTATGAACTGAATAAAATATTAATTAACTAAGGAAGGGATATTTCAGCTGTCTGCTTCCCATCACGGAAGGAAACGTCTGTAGGGTTGTCTGTTCAAAGTTTGATTAAGTTCTGTTGAAACGCAGTTGAATGAGAATAAGAAATCATAAATCTTTACTAATAATATTATAAAAGCGAAAGTGAGTTTATTTGTTTGTTTGTTACGTGTTCACGCCTAAATGGCTTAACCGTTTTGATGAATTTTGGTACAGAGATAGTTGGGACCCTGGAGACGGAAATAGGCTTTTTTTAAGTGAGTAATGTGGCAGAATGATGGAAGAAAAGGGAAAACTTAGCTTTCCTATTACAATAATAAGGCGCAAGGGCGCATACATGCAAATCAGGAAAGGGGAACTGTGTTACCCGAATTTAACGCGAGAACACCTGCCGGCAAAAGCTAGTATTACTATTTATCCGGACCGGACCGGACGGGCGGTCATGCACAGCCGCCAACAATTTCGATAGACATTAAAATAATGACAAACTTCAGTATCAAACAATAAATTAATGAGAACAATAAACTGCACTGCACACCAATTCCCCTCCACTTTCCCAACTCTTAAGTGAAGAACAATCATGAAAGTGAATAGCACTCAATATTTCCACGAACCCAATCTCAGAAACATTAATGAATAATTCCCAACAATTAATATCCTCGAAGGACCGAAGGGAATCCTTCATAATTGACTCGTTCAGTAATTTCGCTTCCACTCATTCATTTTTATCTGAACGAAATTGTTTCCTCTTTTGTTCAACGGCGACGATGATACTCGGGTCTCCCGAATATTGCCGAAAGAAATCTTTCAGCAGTTTTCGTGATTTGAATTTAAATGAGTCGATATCGTTAAAGGTTCATTTTGTATGTGATGGGCATGGATTTGAAGATCTTTAAACGTGAAGGTGGGTTTATTAGGCTGTTAAATGAAGGAATTGGGTTTTAAAGTGATTCTGAAAATAAAACTTTTTTTTTGTGACGGATCTCAATCATTCGATAAAAGTGTCAGGACACTTTGGCTGCTGCTCTATGAGAGCTGTCAGTTTTTGACACTTATTATTTTTACATTCTTACACATTTTGACATTCTTACCATAATATTCATACCATAATGCCTTCGAATTTTAAGCATGAACTTATATTAATCTCTTTTCTTAGTAGGAAGTGACTTGTGCGTATAGTCGGAAAATTGCAAAAATAAAAATTATTTTGAATTCATACCTATGTTCCTTATTTTACCCTTTATGTTCCAGGATTGCGGTGTCTCTTCCAAACAACTCGCAATCCAAACAAGCGGTGGTCCTGTCAGGCCCTTCTGCCTTGCTGATATCTCTTTGAGGCGCGCGTGGATATCTAACTTACCGTCGACGCGGCCTGTCCTCAATGGACGGACAGACGGTGAGCTACCCATTGCTCACCTTCCACAGACCTGCATCTACGGTGGCCGGGAGTCATCTCGCGGCTCCCGACGCCCTTTTGCTAACTATAACTGCTCCAACCTCCCAAAACTCCCGTATCCGGTGAGGACCTGGGTCAGACACCATGGTACCTTTCCAGCCACTCCACAAAGAGGAGACTTATCGCCACTTTGATAATACTGATGTACTCAAGTCTATGGTCCCATAGAGCAGGGAAAAAATCAATTCTCTAAGTCTACGCAGTCCAAATATGGCCGTTTATGTCGCAAGTTTTTACGGAACCCCGGTGCGCGAGTACGACTTACACATGGAAGGAGTTTTATTGAAAAATGTAATTAGGTATTTAATCAATTTTTCTTTATATGCTATCCATCCGTGAGTTTACAATGTAACATAAAATATTCGTTCTACGACACTCGCGTATTAAAGACTATCTCATTATCTAGAAATCACACAATGAAAGCAAGCAATACATCTTATACTAAATAATTTAACAATTAATTACATTACAATTAGTCGCTAAAAGTCTGACACTCCCCCCCGCTCCGCCCAGAGCGAGAGACGTTATTTGATGATTTGCCATCTGAGAAAAAAGACATTATTGTTTTTTTTGTGCATTATTGGATAAGGTATTTGTAACCCATATTTTTAATAGACATTAAAACTAATTTAAAGTCACTTGTTAAAGAGCGATGTTCAATAGAACTAGTAAAAATTGTTCAGTTTCATAGTCACGTAGGTGCTCATAAGCAATTACCATTTTTAGTGTAGAAACGTTCATCAATCTTTTAACTCGAACGGTTGACATCAACTATTATAAACTAGCTTCCGCCCGCGACTTTTTCCACGTGGCATAGTGACTTTGGGCTAACGCTAACTGACCCCCGCGTGATGATCGAAAAAAAATATCCTTCCCTCTTACTCCCCCTTTTTTTCTTGTTTTAAAAAACAAATGCCTATGTCCGTCCCCAGGGTCCCAACTACCTCTGTACCAAAATTCATCAAAATGGGTTTTGCCATTTAGGCGTAAAGACAAACAAACTCACTTTCGCTTGTATAATACTATTAGTAAGGATTTATCCCTTTCTAGTCAAATATGTATAGTAGAGAAACACGTACATTCGCATAGACATTATCATTAGAAAGCGGTTTCATGTTACTCATCCCAAAAATAACCCATCCTAATGTCTTTCGAATAACATTGGAAAAGTTTGTGAAAAAAAGATAATCAGAACCCAATTTATCCTTCGTTATTTTTATATTAACGTGCGAGTATCATTTTTCCGTTTAGGTGTAATTGAACGAAAACCAAAATAACAATATTATGATGCCCAACTAATTACTGGCTTGTATTTGTAACGAGTCACGCGAATGTGATTCTCTATGATCTTTCTATTTTGTTTTTGGTTTATTGTATTGCACACCTTAGTGCTTTGGGTGGTATAGATGTTTATAAATATAAAACGCATAGACGTCGTCTTTTTTTATATTGTTGAAAAATCAGTTAAAACCAAAAGTTTTAGACTCTTTAACAAATTAAATGATAAATTATTACAAAAGTGTCACAGACAGATATACCATTTATCTATTTGTCGACCATCTATAGCAATAGGCGAACTACGAAGGTTAATATTTGTAATGTCACCGTCGCGTTTATGTTCCATGCACGGGTCTAAGAGATGTCAGCAAAGCATAGAGGTCCACCACTGCCTGCTAAGGTTGCGGTTTGTTCCGAAGAGATATTGCGACTTCGGAACACAAAGAGCAAAAGAAGGAACAAGGATGGATTTTAGTCAGTAAAAGTCTGAAGCTTCCTCCCGTTGCGTCCAGATTGGGAAAAGTTATCTGATGACTTCCCATCCGAGAAAACCGGCAAAGTGAAGTCGGAGTCGAGCATCGAAGGTTCCTTACAAACTTGATCATATCTTTTGACTTAGACTTAAGGTTTTGAGTTTGGCATAGCTCCAAAGGACCACAGTGATGAGTATATGGTTTTAATTTCCACTCGATACCTTTACGTTTTTCCCACATAAAGGCATACAGACATTTAGACGGTCAACAAAGTGATCCTTTAAGGAATCCGTTTTTTTTTTTTTGAGGTTCGGAACTCTAAAAAAAAAAAGATTTGTAATTTTACCATTTTGCCACGTAATCTTCAAGCAAAAGCCGTTTGAGTTCCATGGAAAATCAATCAATTAGGTGAAAATATTTTTTCCTTATTCAGTTTCGCTATAAGATAAAAGAGATATCCATCGTGTTTCTGATCCTTAATTAAAAGGTCTACTCGGCCCAATTATAGGTATTGGGTCCTTTTATTAGACAATCAATCATCCGTGTTCAGTCAATAATTGGCCGTTGTTGATAACAAGTCTGTGAAACAAACGCGTTTTGTTTTTAGCGAGTTTTTTTTTTTCGTATTTTTTTTTGTTCATTTGTTTTGACGTGAAAATATTGGTGTCAGTTTTGTTTTATGAAAGATCGGTCAAAACAGTACAGATAAAATATTGGCGAGTCCCGGAAATGGACAGTGACAAAATGGAAATTGACAATAGGTATTCTCAGTAAGGTAACAATGAATAACAAAGTAAGTTATAAAATAATCGTTTCTTTTACGCGTAAATTAACAGCAAATAGTTATTTGCAGATAACTATCTGATCGTTTTTTTTTCTATTTCGTTTTTTATAAAAAAAAACTTTGCTCCACACTAGCCCCCGAATACTGAAACGTCACTCAAAATGTGAGGGCTGCTTAACATTTGAGCAGCTCTTAAACTTTAGATTTTGTATTGTCAAACGTCACTTCTGAGTCTCTGTTAAACTTAAGTGGGACTTAAATTTTGAGTGACGTTTCAGTATTCGGGGGTAAACATTTAAACTCTCATACACACAGCCAGATCCAGAACAACTTTCTGTAAGTCATACAAATATTTGTTCCATACGGGAATCGAACCAGCAACAACAGCGCAGTAATCAAACATTTAGCCCGCGGCTTCGCCCGCGTTAAATTTGGGGTAATACAGTTCCCCTTGCGCCTTATTAATTTTCTTCCTTCCCTTTTCTTCCCTCTTTCTCCCTCATATCCCACTTTTTTTAAATAAAAAATAGCCGGTGTCCGTCTCCTGGTTCCCAACTATCTCTGTACCAAAATTCATCAAAATCGGTTTAGCCATTAAAGCGTGAAGAGGTAACAAACAAACAAACAAACTCTCTTTCGCTTTTATAATATTAGTAAGGATTATAACAAGTCTCTCCTATTTACACATTTTCTTATAGATTTTCTTCATCTGTTTTGGTCACTGACTGGTGGTTTTTTTTTATCCTAACAGTCCTATAGGTACTTAGTAATACATTTTTAAACTAGTAGATAGAAACTCATTTTATTAACCTTTTCCCAAGTTCTATGTTGGGATCAGCTTCCTTACTAACCAATCAGCTGAATACCAATATTTGACATGAAGCGACTTCCTATCTGACTTTCACACCCCAGATAGTACTGGGTAATGCGATACCCTTTGGTAAGACTGGTTGTCAGACATTCGAGAGACCACCTGTAACGACTGTCAAAGATCAGCCGAGCCCAACAGCTTGACGTGCTGTCCGAGGCAATGAGAAAACTCGGTAAATAACGGGTGGTCACCCATCCACAGACCAACCTAGGCAAGCGCAGCTTAACCTAAAGATCGACCCGAGCGATTGCTATTATTTAGCCACGAGGTGGTCTTCGTAGATAGAAACTAAGATGATATTGTTGAAGAATAAGAAGACTGTGGTAATGAATTGGGTATCACCAAACATAAAATGCTTTCCAAAATTTATGTTGTTGACAAAAAAAAAACTTTTTCCCGAGTTTTTTCACTCATCTAATAGCTTTTCTTTGATAGTTAGACCGTTGTTAGTTCAAAGTAACAAAGTTTCAGAGACCGTTTTTGCTCTCTGCTCATTATTTTAATTGGGTTCGTCGGTTCATTTCGTGTTTTTTTTTTTGTTGTCAACACCTATAATACAATAAAGCCCATTTCTTTTGTACTTTGCCCCACACTAGGAATTTCTCGTGAATCATGGGTGCGTTGATAAACATACACGAACAGCCAGACCGAAAACAACTACTTACAGGCCTTCAAATATATATATGAATAGGTATTCAATCTTTGTCCAGGCTTTTTCATTATGGAATGCGCTTCCCCAGTAAATCAGGATGGCAACCAACTGTTTATCTTTTAAACATACTATACAATTCGTGAGTTTCTACGTAAAAGTAGGCAGTTTCGTCACACCGCTAATGTTTTACTCATTGTTTGTCTTTTTATTTTGTGTATATTTGATATATATATAGTATTTTATATATCCATATATAAAATATAAAGTATAAAATACTCGTGTCACAATTTTCATTCCCATACTCCTCCGAAACGGCTGGACCAATTTGAACGAAATTTTGTGTAGGGAGATCCTTGTACCTTGGGACACCTTGTACCTTGGGACATGCTCATTGAACCAGAAATATTGCATCTAGAAAGGGTAACTAGCGACATCTAGTAACCATTTCACATAAATATTCAGGATGCAACAAGGAAAGTCGGCCATCTTGCGTCGTTGTTTAGTTGTGATATGCAGTGTGATTTTTTCGCCCGATTTTTTTTTACAATCCACTTGAATCTGTGTTAAAATCGAAATATTTAGAGCTAAGCCGTTTCATTATGATACAATTAGTTGTTATTTATATTTACAATCACTTATTTTATTTCAGTACAATAGATTTCTGTGATTTATAAATTATAACCATACTTTGTTTTGAACAATTGAAATTTGTACCTCGGGACAGTGAATTTTTTGTACCTTGGGACATTATTTCACTACTTCGAGCACAGAAGACTGGATTCAGTGCGTCACTTGTCAACTATGGGTACACGAAGATTACACCTGTTTTGATTATTACTGTCAAAAATGCGGCCTTACGTCTAAAAATAAGCAGTAGTAATGTTTAGGCACAACTTTTGTTATTATGGTTGTTTAACTGATTATCTAATAAAAAGTGATTATATGATAGTTTTTCTTATATTTTCAGTGTTTTAAACGACTTTAACAGCTGCCCATTAATACCTAAATTATCGAGATATATAACATTTATGTCAGATGATGGAAACAAAATGTGTCCCAAGGTACAAATATTAGTGTCCCAAGGTACGAACCATGATTGTACCTTGGGACAAATTTTCTGAAATAATTAAATGCCATTTTTTTTATAAATAAAGCGTAGTAAGTCGTTTGTTGCTTCATAATATTGTGATCTTATAGGCTAGTTGATAAAAATTTCAACATTCATGGTCATTGATCAATCTGATCTTAAATTATGGACATTTGAAGAAAAGTGTCCCATGGTACAAGGATCTCCCCTACATATCGGGTAGGTCTGAGAATCGGCTAACATATATTTTTCATGCCCCTAACCGAGCAGCGGGTGAAACCGCTGGGTACAGCTAGTAATTAATATTTTTTTCTGTTTTATACACCATTGTTTGTCTCTGTATCACCCAAAGTTTGACTGGTAGAAAATTCCTTTGGCATTAAGTCCGCCTCTGTACTAAATAAACAAATATTAATTTGTACATACCATAGTAAACATCGTCCAGCTCTTTATATCTCTTGGCATTGACGCCAATTCTCCAACTGTACAGCAGCACCACTAAAATTGATATATTCTGAAACAAAGAAGAACACGTTAACGAATTGGTTGAATAGTTCATACCAAATAACCCTTATACAATCATCGTTTTATAATAATTACTAGCTTTCGCCCGCGGCTTTGCCCGCATTAAATTTGGGGTAATACAGTTCACCTTGCGCCTTATTGATTTGTAATAGCATCGCTAAGTTTTTCCTTTTCTTCCCTCTTTCTCCCACACACTCTCACATCCCACTTTTTTTTTTAAATTATCGTCTCCTGGTTCCCAACTATCTATGTACCAGAATTCATCACAATCGGTTTAGCCATTAAAGCGTGAAGAGTTAACAAACAAACAAACTCACTTTCGCTTTTATAATATTAGTAAGGATTTAATACCTGTACCTATATAATATGGACTATTTTTTCGGATGAGTAATCATGAAAATGACTTCTCCAGCTAAAACCTATCCATGTTTCCTCTTTAGACTCTCTTGTTCCGGGGCTGCGGTATCTCTTTCGAATAACCTGCAACCCCGACAGGCAGTAACTCTGGTTGGCCCTTCAGCTGTGCTGACAACTTTTTGAGCTGGTGATGCGGCCTGTCATCACTAGGCGGACGTACGGTGAGCTACCCATTGCTGTCACAAATTATGGCTTTGCCTGTGGCTCACGTAGGGTTAGAAACATAACGCTCTTCGTAAACAACACTGCTGTGTGAAAAGCTAACACGTTTACGGTTTTCCTAAAAAAAATACATTGTAATTTCTGCTTGTCGTATCTATAAATACTCATACTTAATTTATCTACAAAAGCATCGAGTGCCTACATATAGAGCTTTCCGTTGCGTAATTTTGGCAAATGTGGAATTACACTTACAAAAAAAATAAACGGGAATCTTCTGCTATTTATAGTATCCCCTTACCAGATATCACATATCAAGTCTTTCTCGAAATTCAATAAATTACTATTAAACCGATATTGAAGAGCATAAGATAGAACCACTTCGACTTGGCGGGTACAGTTTTAGATCCGAATGATTGGAAATAAGTGGAGAAATAAAGCATCTATTGCTTCCAAATGGATGGGGCAATAAAACTAGCAGTATGTACAGTTAACATAACAGATACGTCACCAGGCTCATAGAATATAGTTGATTTTTTCTTAGAAACCGATGGACGTTTTCAACACAAATAATATGTAGAATTTATTTCATCAACTGTTGGTTTTCTATTAAATAAATTGAACTATTATAAAACAGTCATAGTCTTTTTTTAAATCAACCGTGTCTATCAAGCCTTTTTTTGGGTGGGAAATTACCAAATAACTTCCCCCGCTCTGGGCGGAGCGGGGGGGATTTTTCAAAATCAAAATTTTATTTCTAAGTAAAATATTATTTTGTTAAATGAATTGGACAAAGGCTCGGCAGATGATAATTTATTTTGCTAAATTCGGCCCAGTGCATTGACAAAAAAATATAAGAAGTTATTCTCCGCGAGTCTTCAAAGCCCGCATAGAACTAGTTCATCAACGTCTTTTTCGAAAGATTCCAAAAGACTCGTGCAAATGCGTAGACAACATAGTAATAACTAGAAACTGTTATTGCCGACCTTTCTATCAAGTCGAGTAGTTATCCCAATTTTTCCATTGACCATTCATTAGCTGTGACCATTCGGCCGCTCATAACATTCACCCACGATCGTATATGGCGATACTTACTTTTATTAATACAGTTATCGCTCTGCGGGACGTCTTCCGAATTATTACAATAATTCCCTCCATTATGAACATAAATAACGCTCAGAATAACGACAGCTCATAATTTATGATTGCTTTGTTCAGCGGTTGCTAACTGCTATTATATTAAATCGGCTGATTCAGCGTCATTATGAGCGTGGTTAAACAAAAGTTACAAAGCAATGTTGCAGTAACATGTTATCGTGTTGCTGGTAACATGTTGTACGAACTGACTGATCGCAGCGTTGCGTGTTGTATATGTATATTACAACGGTGCAGTATTTTTATTGTCACACTTTAATGTGTTGCTGCAACGATATTATGTACGCAAAATGTCAATAGCCGTAAATTCGATGCTTTTTAGCTTCGCTTTTTAGCATTACTTTGTTGTTCGTCTGTAGGTCTGTCTGTACTGTATACTCTTAATCTCGGGAATACGTGGAGGTATTCAGTTGAAATTAAAACAACATACACAATTCAGTGGTCTCTTAGAGCTGTGAAATACAACTCTCTAAAAACAGTCAGCCTGTTCAGTGAAAAGGTATTGCGATTTGTGTCGCAAGTTTGTTCGCTTGGTGCGTGAGTTTGACTCGCATTCCACTCGGTTTTTGTAAAACCGAAGAAACAGGTATGATGTATCACACACACAGATGTATCTATATCCTTACTAATATTATAAAAGCGAAAGTGAGTTTGTTTGTTACGTCTTCACGCCGAAATGGCCAAATCAATTTTAATGAATTTTGGTACAGAGATAGTTGGAACTCTGGAGATGGATATAGACTAAAAAAAGCGGGAGTACGAGGGAAGAAAAGCGGAGAGATTTTTTTTTTCGATTATCATGCGGGTCAAAGTAACTATGCCACGCGGAAGAAGTCACGGGCGGAAGCTAGTATAAATATAATAATACATTGTTCAAAACAATGTAGGTAGGTAAGTGTCTAGAATAATTGTACTATAACAGTACAAAAGGTCAATGGGAAGATGATTATCAGCCTGTCAATGAATGTAGGTCTACTCCATTGATACGTTATTAATAGTTTGTGGCCTACCCTTATAGTAATTAACAGAACCATGGCGTTATTTCGTAAAAGATGTAATTTTAACAATATTAGGAAACAAATCGATATTGAGGCTTGGGCGCTACGCAAACGTCGACACTTGTATGTCTTGTACCAGTTACAAGCAATCAATGTTTGTTTAACCAGTATAAAATCAGCCGCTACTGCAACAACACGGTTTGACGATACAGTTGGCGCTGTGTTTAAACGTTC
This sequence comes from Ochropleura leucogaster, assembly GCA_958449745.1. Taxonomy (NCBI): domain Eukaryota; kingdom Metazoa; phylum Arthropoda; class Insecta; order Lepidoptera; family Noctuidae; genus Ochropleura; species Ochropleura leucogaster. The sequence goes on from OY288206.1 coordinate 6,210,249, forward strand.
CACTACTGCGCAGCGTGTCGCAAGTTCGATCCCCGCACGGAACAAAAATTTATATGACCTTCAGTTAGTTGTTTCGGCTCTGGCTGTTTGTGAATGTGAGTTTCAATGTTTGTAAACGCAACCACGATACAGGAGAAATTCATAGTGTGGGGCAACGTTTATTTATAAAGAAAGAAACAACTATTACAACTCGAAATTGGTAGTATGTATTTAACACTAGACACAAAAGTGTTCATATTTGTGCAGCGCCTTATTCTATGAAGCGTAAGATAACATGTAAATTCGGGTCCCTGATTCATAATGATGAAGGAGGCGTGGTGGGTAACCCAATTGTAGGGGTCTCGTCGAAAGAATTGTAATACTAAAGACCTCGTACAGGTTAGGATCGAGCGTCAATGTTTGAACAGATTTATTTTAAAACCTTTTGCTCGGATAGTTGCTCGACACTCCTATTTGAAAAAAAAACTTTGCGAAACTACTTTTAGCCGATCAGTCTTCAGAAAAGCGTAAAAGTAGCGTGGGTAATCATAAAACAATGAAAATGTTTTTATTATTTTAAAAAAAAAAAAGTAATATGACGCACTGCCTTAATGCAGGCACTTTAATTTAAAAAAAAATATCTCTACTGCTCTCAATAGATTAAAGGTTTCATAATTCTACTTCATACAGATTAAATATAACCTCGTACAAGCATCTATATCATCACTATACCTACATTATTTCTAGGATATTTATTGTAACAATTTTTCGATCTTTAAGCATTGTTGCATTCAGGAATTACCACTGCCATGATCCACCACAACAGTGGAAATAATGTACCAAATAAAACAGTCACAAATGTAAAAACTATTACAGTAATTAATACTACTAATTGAACTCTGATTTATTAATTGCCCCCAAGTGTTCGTAACTACTAGTTTAGCGTGCAATTCTAACGTCACCAGCACGAAGTTCAGAGATGACATCTGTTGGCTCGATGTTAGTGAAACTTCGCCAATACCCACAACTTGCACCCACGGAGCTAAACTAACTTTGACATGTGACCTCGAGATCGAAAGGTTTGCTTCTTGATGTTGGTTTTTACTTGACAATTATAATAATTAGTTATTTTTTCGAATTCTTTGATATCAGAACAATCTAAAACTAATAACTGCTTATATGTACTATTGATAAACATTATACAACATATCGCACACGTTGGTTTAAAGACATTAAAAGCCAAATAAAAAGGTATCTTTTCAGGAGATGAATAAAACGTAGGCGAGTTTCAAACATTCTTTTAATAGCGAAAGTAGGTACTAAAATGTAATTACAATATGTAAATTGTGTTATGTTAGTGTAGTGCATTCGAATATAAGGATTACTGAAAATTCTCGATTTTAGAGTAATCTCAGTTTTGATCTGGATGTGTGATATATAGTGCTAGGATATAATATATTATCTAAATAGAAACTATCGCAAGGAAAACTGGACTTAGAATATAAGTCTGAAATCGCCAACCCGTCTTAAGAATGCGTGGTGATCAATGCTCGTGCCTTCTCTGTATGAGGTGAGGCCTTTGCCCAGCAGTGGGACTGGCTAGTAGATACAAAAAAGATCGTGAGGCTCATAAAAAGCTTATTCTGAGTTTCAAATGAACAGTTAATTAGTAATTATTGAAGCAATCACAACTCTCGAAAGGCAATAAGAATTAATTTATTATTAAAATTGTCCAACAGGAAGTCATTAGCGAAGATGAAAAGAAAAAGATTATAACTCGAAATAATTTTCATAATTTTCACAATTAGTACTTTAAAAGCTTTTATTGAAACATAACAGTTATTTTTATGGAGAGCTGTTGTGTAAAAAGATTCTTTTTCATCAATAAATTACGGTATATTTTTGCAAGACAAGTTGTTGTTTTTATCGCTTGGAAACAAAATATTCTATGCAATTGCAAGAAATGAAACACAACAAAAGAAAAATGAGTAAAATCTTTAAAATACATATTAAAGCAAGTTCTTAAACATCACGACAGCGAACTCGCGCGCCCAGGGTTCCGTACAAACTTGAGTGCGAAGATTTACAATATTTTTGACAACTCCAGAGGACTATAGACTTGAGTACATGGTTTTAATTTTAACTCGATGCCTCCACCCTTTCCCTAAATTAATGGTCTTGGCAGATAGTCAGACAGACGGACAACAAAGTGATACTATAAGGGTTCCTTTTTTTCCTCTTGAGGTACGGAACTTTAAAATCTGAACTAGGTACTTATCTGAAGATTTCAGAAATCGCTCCATTGTGTCATTATTTAGTTAGAAGCATCAAGATCTAAGTCTGGGTCACATGATTCATCATCTGCCTAGCCTTTTCCCAACTATGTTGGGGTCGGTTTCCAGTCTTACCGGATGCAGCTGAATACCATGCAGTATTGCGACTGCCTATCTGACCTCCATAACCCAGTTAATACTGGGTAATACGATACCTCTTGCTAACACTGGTTGTCAGACTTTCGGTACACTGACTACTGTAACGACTGTCAAAGATCTACAAATGACAGCCGTGACGAACGGAGGAAACTCGGTATGTAACGGGTGGTCACCCATCCACAGACCAACCTAGGCAAGCGCGGCTTAACCTAAAGATCGAACTGAGCGGCTGCTATTAATTAGCCACGAGCTCCTCTTACTTAGCCACGAGCTCCTCACATGATTGTGGTGTTTAAAGCAACTCTGAATCACATGATGAACTTTTGACCCGTCAGAAGTTAAAAAGCAAATGAATACGCCGCAATCAATACTATGCAAAAACAATGAGGCAACACTCTCGCCCCTAACTGGCAAAATGTACGTGTATAATAAGGTTCTGCCTAAGCCTTTGGTGCTTATAGGAGTGATGTTTTGTTAATAATACACACACACACGACCGTTATTTCCAAAACACTTCTTATTTTGTACATAATAACTTCAGAAGCACTGACCCAATTCCAATGTGGTTTCGTTTATTATATTCGAGTATAGACGTGGACATCCCTACACGCCAGCTGACGCAGGATCCCCAAATATCGTGTAACTTTATCACGAGTTGGTCTGGTCATTCCATAATATTAAACCTTTCACGGTTCTGTTAGCAATTTATACGAAACAAAGTTCTGTGTGGTTTGTTTACACGTTAGTTTTGTTTGAGGATTAGTTTTGTAGGTAGAAACATGTTTAATGCGGCTTTTATAATTCTTTAGAGGAACCTGGTTAAAGGTTTTATAATGTAACTAGCTGCGCCCCGCGGTTATATCTTTATGAATTGTTGCCTATATGTTATTATGATATATAAGCTATATTATTGTAAAGTTTCATTAAAATCCATTCAATAGTTTTTGCACGAAAGAGTAACAAACATCCAGATGAGCTTTCGCGTTTATAATATTAGTAGGACTCAAGTTGTTCATCATCGCAGTCGTCTGCAGAATCAGCAGTAAAGAGATTTAAATCTTGTATAAAACGCACACTATGTGGGGCAAGCGTTTTATAAGTTGGGGTATTATATTGTTGATAAAAATTCTTGGCTCAATGTTGATCCTGCTCAATAATCAACAATATAACAATTGTATAGACACAATTTCCCAGTATTGGATAATGTGTGTATTGTATATCTTTGATTCGACTATGTGTGTATATCTTTGACTTGACTATGCCGTGATTGTTGCCAGAATGTCATGGTTACTTAAATGTCTTAGTGATGGTCGCGAGTGTGTTAGGTCATTAATTCCTTCCCTTCATGCGGTTAAGCTGAATGGAGCTGATCCATGCGTCATGACCATGAACGGGCACTTTTTTTTATTGATATTTTTGCTCTTACTCTGAACGCTCTTAAAATACATTGGTCTCATAAATATTTGTAACGGAATGTATGAAAAAGTGATGACGTTTCGACACGTCGTTGTTCAGAACCAATACGAGCAATAATTGCGGACGTGGTTTCGTCCGCAAAATCTGTCTAGTATTTAAATATTTGTAAGAAGGTGTGAGTATTATTAAATCGTATTAGCATGTTGATGCTTAAATAGATGTACCAATCATTGTATATTTTCTTAGATTCTAATTGTCTCTCATAATTTATCTAGACAGATACAGTTATGGGTTAACACCAGAACCAGTCAAGGTTATTTGAAATCTTATTGTGAATTGAAAAAACATCTTGTAACTTCAAAATTTTCTATAATTTAAAAGACGTCAATTATTTTCGACGCCCTCAAAATCAAATAAAAGAAGCTCCAAATAAAAATGAATCAATCAAATTTATAATTTTATTAGAGAAGCAAGTCAACGTCCGTTTAGGAAAAGGCAACGGGGACAAACGGACAAACGGGGATTTGAAAGTTGCTGAGAAAACTGAAAGGCTTGAAACGTTGTCAATTAATATTTTTTTATCTTGACATTGCCTTTTTCCTTTCAAAAAAGGTTTGGTTTACAATTCTTTTGAAGTCAGCAGACTTTTTGACTACTCATTGAAATTAAGGTCACTGAAGAAAAAGTTAAATATTAATTTGTAGCTCAAATGTTTCGTCATCCGAACTTCTTTCTGATATCTATGCCCGAACTTGTTGGTTATTTTTGTTTTTTAAATATGCTGCAGTGTTCTCTTTTATTTGCAGGCAGCTAAGTCATCATCATCTGACTAGCCTTTTCCCAATTATGTTGGGGTCGGCTTTCAGTCTAAACTGATTCAGCTAAATACCGGTATCTGACCTCCATAACCCAGTTAGTATAGGATAATACGATACCCTTTGGTAAGACTGGTTGTCACACTTTCGGGACACAGACTATCTGTAACGACTGTCAAAGAGCTACAACTAACAGTCGCTACCAACAACTTAACTTGCTTTCCGAAACACGGAGGAAACTCGGTATGTAACTCACCCATCCACAGACCAACCTAGACAAATACGGCTTAACCTTAAGATCGAACCGAGCGGCAGAGTGCAGATAGCTCAATAATTTTATGTAAAAACAAGAATTTTCCAAAATAAATCTAAATGACCGCAAAAATAGAAGCAATTATTAAAACGAAATAATTGTTCATCATAGTAATGCTTCAATCACAAGTCTGGACTAAGACAAATTGCTTTCGCGGCTTAAACTTGCTCTAATAAGTTGTTTGCGTGAACTTTGAGGACTGAGTTAATAACTTGAAATAAGAAGACCAGCGTTGTGAATTCCAACCGAAATGCCGTAGAAATTTGAGTCAAGCACTTTGACATCTCCTTGCGGCGCGCGTGGAACAAGTTAAGCCGTGCTTGTCTAGATAATCCGTGGATGGGTGACCATTACATACCAAATTTTCACTGTGCCGATAAAACTGCTTGGCAGACATTTTTCTGCCGGAGTTGCCCGCGGGTTGTTTGAAAGAGATACCACAGCTTCGGAACATAAAGAGCAAAAGAAGGAACATGGGTGGGTTTTAATCAGTAAAAGTCTGATACTAGCCTAAAACTAGACTTACATTTTCAAAGTTCACTAATTTGAAAATGCAAGTCTACTATTTAAAAAAATATAATCTGTGATAAGTCAACACCTTGCATTAACACCATAGACACGCGTACATTATAATGGTACAATCTTGTTAATATTAATAATGGCAAAGGAGGTTAGGTATCAATATAATCGACCTTGACATTTCCCGTGAGTGCCGTGTAATCGAGATGAATATTAACCTGTGTAAACATGGCCCTTCATCTAATTATTTGTAACGTGATGGTGCCGAGGAAAAGGGCAACGCTGCCATTGGTTTATTGAATCTATTTGTAGGTTATTAAGTAATCTGATATTAGAGTGATCCTTATCATGTTATGTTTCTAGATGCGCCCAGCGGTTTTACTCGCCAAAATTGTTCAACATATTTTTTGTTGATATCTGGCTTTATTTTAAAATTGCGAAATGGCGATCAAACCTTATTTTTTTATGTATTATGAAAGATCTTGCTCTATGTCACGACAAATAAAATTGTAACTAAGAACAATGGTTGAAGAACGTCTAACCGTTAGAAAAGTAAAGTAGATGAATTGATTTCGCTTTTCGGAAAAATAAGTACAAGAAAAAAAAATAGTTACTTAAATATAGCTATTTTTAGTACACACGACGGCACATCAACCTACACAAAACTATTTTAACCTGATCTTTCTACTACGGTGTGCGATCCGTAGTAGAGAGATCAGGTTATATGAGTTTAAAATAGGTTGACCTGCCGTCGAGTGTACAATAGTCATCAAAATTATATTAAGTATACATTTTTGTTGACCACTACCACGTGCCCCCCCCCCCCCCCTCTGGCGCCAAACCTGGATCTACCCTTACTTTCTCGATAAATAGGTTTTCCAACGCTAAAAGATTTTTTTACAATTCGTACCTGTAGTTCCTGAGACGAGCACAGAAATTAAGTTACTTTCGCCTTTTAGACATCAGCTACCTATTATCAGTCTAATTTTGTAAAAAATATGTCTGCTTACAAGAAACCAAGTGAAAAAAATATTCACGAAGGTTACAGTGGTTATGAGAATGTCCATGAGGTTGGTTAATTATTGATCTGAACTTTTATCAAAAATGTTTGTTTTTTTTTATAGTGTAGTGGCTTCATTGAATGATAATGGGTATGAGCTAACTAACCATTAACAACTAGGCAGAAACAAGAATGTCTACCCAAAGTGCGGGACATAGCTGATCTATTTATTTATTTCAGACCTGTATTATGTAAAAACCTATGATCCAAAAATAAAGATATAAAATTGAATTGAAAAAGTGATAGCAAAAGTTTTTTTTAAACATTTGCCATCACTGGCCAAATGCGAGTCGGATTCGCGCACCGAAATTTCTGTTCTGTGCATACATTGATACAGGTCCCAGTTAATAACCAACTGCAAAAAAATTGTTTGTAATCACATTTTTGTGAAACGTCTAGAAAATTAATGACTTTCGGTTTTTTTCCGGTCACTAGTTCTGTATAATATTGCTTCTTACCAAATTTCATGATTCTAGGTCAACGGGAAGTAAATTTAAAAATCTTTTCAATTAATAAAAGATTTTATTAATTTAAAAGATTATATATATATTTTGACTGCCTCCAAGAGACCGCATACCGCAATATTTAGTTTTAATTTTAACTTGACAGACACATAAACGACAAAGTAATTCTATCAAGGTACCGTTTATTTTTCCCTTTTGAGGTAGGTAGACGTAAAAACAATGAAATCTAATTAAATATCCACAAACTTCGTTCTTTGGAGAACTGATTGTTGATTAATGGAAAGAGGGGAAGGCCAAAGAAAAGATGGATGGATTGTGTAAGGAATGACATGAACGAGAAAAGAGTAAATGATGCCGTGACGTCTGACAGGGGATAATGGAAGAAGAAAACGAGTTGCGCCGACCCCAAATAGAATGAGACAATAGCAGGTAAATTATGAAATTTCGTTCTTTGTAATTGTTCACTCAATGCCATAAGTTGGTGCAACATTATACAAAACACAAGCGTAACAATGTGTTAGAAACTAAGAACTCGCATAGTACTCGTAGTTACGGCGCGTAGGTACACATAGAACATCCGTTTTACAGGATCCTTTTTAACTGATCCGTCGCTACTGGAGGTAATATTCACACAGCATTTACAATACGCTAATAACATATACGTTTAAACGGACTTGTAAAACGGATTGCTGCTTATTTTGTCGGATCAGTATTTTTTACTGGATCCGGAATACTGTATTCTGTATGAACTCGCTCATACAACTACATACGCTAATAACATATACGTTTAAACGGACCTGTAAAACGGATGTTCTATGTGTACGCGCCCTTACGCGGTTAGCCGCAATTCTGAGCGAGGAACTGTTACATCTTCTGCGGTTTCTCGCGCCCTTTAGGGTCGTAGTGTGTGTGAGGCCTTAGTCATGTTTATTGTCTGTGTCAATGTTATGCTGGTTCTTATTGACTTATCTTGCTCAAATCTCTTTTTAACCGACTTCAAAAAAAAAGGAGGAGGTTCTCAATTCGACTGTATGTTTTTTATTTTATTTTTTTGTGTTTGTTACCTCATAACTCAGGTCTGAGTGAACCGATTTTGATGATTCTTTTTTTTATTCGAAAGCTGGTGGTTGTCGTTTGGTCCCATAAAAAAATATCAAGATCCGACAAGTAGTTTTTGAGTTATCTTTAATAATGCGTATTAAATTGACTTCGTGTACGTTGATGATATACTCATTTGTCGATTATATTTTAGAAGTTGTCGAAGACAAATGATCAAAAAATGCTATGTACTACTATGGTTTGGAAGGTCATCGCAGTTTTTTGAGGTGATTGTATTTTAATGCGTATTATATCATAATACTATAACTAAAAATGCTGAAATAAAAACTTTTTAGTAAAAAAATGAAACCGACTTCTAAAAAAAAACTAAAAACTGGAAAATAACTTTATTTCCGGAAGTCGGTGGCAAATAAAGTCAACGAAACCAACAAAAGCCATTTTTTCTTGAAATGTTTTAAATAAAACTACATAATTACCAATGTGCGGTTTAATGGAGTCAGGCTTGACAGCTGCTTACCTTACTCGTGTCAAAGAGTAGAGCATAAACAATTGTTACTGGCCATGAATTACATTTCTGAACGTCAGTTTACAAGAAAAACGCCTGACCTTCGACATTTCCCAGTGCTTTAGCTGGGAAGAAGTGGCGGAACAAACTCAACAGCAATGTGTGTAGGCCAAAGTTTTGATTAATTGCTGCAATATTTTGGTTATCGTCATTTTCTTTATTGAATGTTGATTTCGAAAGGCTTTTGTTCTTAAAATCCATTATTTTTGACGAATATGGAGGTCGTTAATACATACCTGATAAAAAATCAGGGTCTATTTTTAATATTTTAAGAAGGTTTATAGATTAACATTATAACTATAATCAAAACAATAGCCAAGGAGTTTGGTTTAAAGCCTGCCTGATAGCTATATGCTCGCCCGTATTACATAGGACTGAAACATAACTGGCAAAATATTGTAGTTATGTACACCTATGTACCTTTCGGGGATTACAAGATGAATAAAAATGTTAAAGAAAACCAACAACTTGAATAACTCTGCTAAAACTATTTTGAGATCAAATAGTTTTTGGTGTAGTTAAGAGAAATGACGCTCATTTAAAATGTTTTCCGGGAAATAGTGAAAGAAAACAACTTTATAAAGGTAAACCCATGAACTTATTCTGAAAGGTCTTCTGATTATGCCTTGTAATCCCCATTCTATTTATAATAAACTAGCTTTTGCCCGCGGCTTCACTCGCCTCAAATTCGGGTAACACATTTCCCCTTTTCCGATTTGCAGGTACCTGCTACCTGCAGTTTTTGCCCTAGTGCCTTGTAGATTTGTAATGGCAAAAGCTAAGTTTTCCCTTTTCTTCCCTCTTTCTCCCTCATATCTCAATCTTTAAAAAAAAAACTCAACTATCTCTGTACCAAAATTCATCAAAATCGGTTTAGCCATTAAGGCATGAAGAAGTAACAAACAAACAAACTCACGTTAGCTTTTATAATATTAGTAAGGATAAACAGATTAAATAGTCATGTAACTCAGATCCAGCCTGTTTCTTTGCTGTCCTTCCCGCGCGACGACCTAAGCCGAGGCCTGTACCCCGAAGGGGGTGCCCTTAGCGTGCAGTTGCTTAGTTTATAAGTTTTTGCCCATGCCTGGAAGCCTTAAATGCAAGACAACCACAGCATATTCTGGTTGAGCAGTTAATGACCTCAAAGATTCAACTGCGAGATGCAATTAAAAAAAAGTCACACTTTTCTTATGCTGACATTGCTATCATTCATAGGACCTATCTAGCTACAACACATGTGTCGCGAACAGTGTTTAGTACTAAAAACAATTATTATCGCTCCACCCCCAAAATATACTCGCCAACCTTAATATGTAACGTTGCATTCGACAGAGCCAATTCAAATTCACCCACTTTTGGCCACGTTCCAACGAAATTTCGCTTTGAACACGTTTCATTATATAATTATTGTTGCCAAAATACTGTGTATCAAATTCAAATTTGGTACACAAAATTTGTACTGTCTTTGGAACCTTAGCAATCAGTATCGATAATTTCTAAATGTTGGTTTTCTTATATTGAATACAAACTCTAGTTAAACATTTATTTATTTTTCAACAGGTAAAAATTAATTTATTGTTTAAACTAATTATAAATTAAACTAAAATTATTAAACTAAACTAAACTTATAAAGAAATTAAAAAATAGCGTCAAAAAATTCGTCCTCAACGCTGTCTGTTGGCAATGTCCCCAAGAGACTGGCCGCGTTGCCACGTTGTATGGCAACGCTAAGCCTCTGGCCAAAGTAAAAGCCAGCCCTTGGGTCACGGGAAGTGTCAACCAAACGTTTTGATATTGCCTTAAAAAGGCTGTGAGCACAAGGACTCCACGGTCCCAGAGTTTCAACCCCAAACGGCTCGAAAATATAGTTCCCAATAAGGTTACTATATTTACGCCGCTTGAGGTTCTCTGCAGCCGCAGCAGCAGCGCCAGCGCAGCGCGAAGAGCTAGGAAGATGGGATGGCGCAAGAGTATCGACGCACGTTGCGTCCCACACTAAAGGCCTACCCAACTTCCAAGGAAACAAAGACATACCGTCCGGTCTTTTGCCATCGTCGCGAGCCAAACCATTGGGTTCTAAAACAGCTGGAACGCCGACGGTGACAAGAGCTCGACGGATGATGTCGTTAATATTCGCGTGCCGCGCAAAACGGCCCGCACTTCGGCTGCATGATAGGCCGTGGTGTCCAAGGCTGTTGACTACTTCACCACAATGACAGCGATGAGGAGAACAAGTGGAAATTAGTTTAAAACCGTTTCGTATATCTTCATCTTTCAACAAGATTGGCACATTGGAACTTTTCGTCGGCTTACGTCAATGCAATAGATTTTAATTTTTCCAACATATAATAGTTGACAGAAGTTCAGATATGAGCAAAATACTTATAACTCATGAAACTAAATCTAAAAATAAAATGAAGTTCTATACTAGAACGTTTTTAAGTATAGTACAGAAAAAAAACGCAATACGATTTCGTTATGGGTCTTTTATACATATTAGTTACATTATTTCTTGAATATAAAATTCTTGTGTCACAGTTTCAGTTGCCATACTCCTTCAAAACGACTTGACCGATTTTGATGAAATGATTGATGAATTGAATAATTTGCATACTAGCTGTCTCCCGCGACTTTGCCCGCGTGAAATCGAAAAAAATGTATTCTATGTGTTATTCCAGACTAGAATCTACCTCTGCGCAAAATTTCATCAAGATCCGTTTTGCCAGTTTGACGTGAAAGAGTAAGGGCCTATGCACACCACGTTTTTTAAACGCGCCGTCGACGCGCGTTTTGGTAACGCGCGTCGCCGGCGCGTTTTTATCCTGCAGAGCAGTTTGTTGTCGTTTGTATCGATACAAACGCGCGGCACCGGCGCGTGTGTATCGATACAAACGCGCGGCACCGGCGCGTCTGTATCGATACAAACGCAACGAGGGAAAGGGAAGTATGAATCTACGCTTGTAGCAATCGAGCGATTTGGTGCACCGCACGTCTTTGAAACAAAAAAATGCAGCCTTTCGACACAGAAAACTTCATAACTGAAATTCAAAACCGGCCAATATTGTGGAATTCACGATTGCCGGATTATTCGCAAAATGCCAGCGCGTTTGTATCGATACACACGCGCGTTTGCATCGCGTCTGTATCGCTACACACGCGCGTTAGCATCGCGTCTGTATCGCTACACACGCGCGTCTGTATCGCTACACACGCGCGTCTGTATTTATACAGGTGTGCAAAGGTCTATAGGCTGCGTCTGACTTGGGTGCGTATCGCGTCTGTATCGCTACAAACGCGCGTCGACGGCGCGTTTAAAAATCGTGGTGTGCATAGGCCCTAACAAACATCCATCCGTCCATCCCCACAAACATTTGGATTTATAATATTAAATAGAAAGTGGTTCGGTAGGTCTGAGAATCGGTCATAATCTTCAGAAAGGGCGCTAGCAGCGGGTGAAACCGCTAGGCAAAGCTAGTAATAATGTAAAAAAAAATATTTAAATTGAATATACTGGTGTTGTCAACACGGAGTTAGCGAAGCGAAAAATCCGTCAATTCTCATCCACGTTCGTCAATCCACATACATAATTTATGGATATTTCGCTGTAGCTACGTGTTACGTGAATGGCGATTATGCCGCATAATAATATTTTCAGTACGGATTATTTTCGCGTTTTAATTTACTTATGGACTTTTACATTAATTAATTGTTTGTGAGGTTCTTATGTGGGTTGTTCGTTATGTTTTTTGTTACAGGTGTAATATAGGTGGCATTGATAATACGTGTAAATTCTTCTTTAAATAACTACTAACTATAAACCATAATTTATATATATATATATATACATATAACTTCACTCGGCCTTATGATACAGAAAAATACATAATCAGGTTTTCTAACGATGTTTTCCTTCAACGTTTGCATAGCAGTAGTGATAAATAAAAGCTCAAAGTTAAGTGTCTATCTAGAACATTCTACGTTCTGTAGCCTGAGTTCATACTTCTGAACGAACACAAATTATGTTTCAGCAAAAAAAAAGAACCTAAAAAAATTAAAATATTTTGAAATTGGAACCAAGTTTTCTTATTTGGTAGTATATTTATTCGGCACTTGATGCATTCAAACCTCGGCGGCAGCTCTCACCGAAGGTGGCACGTGAGCACCTCTTGTCGCTTCAAATACTGCACATACTTGCCACCTATTACGGAGGAAAACATTCTCAAGAATCTCCACGTTCTACAATGTTATGAATTCCCCGGAAACTTCAGTATTATTAAACGGTTCTTTTTATTTCCTTCTTCACAACACATGCTCAATGCAATGTGTTCGAATACTTATTTTTTTGCATAGATTTATTATTTATTTATGTACACACAAAACATTATATAAAAAAGTATATAAGGAAAAAAGAGCACAAAGGTACTGCTTATTTTATAAAGAAATCTCTTCCAGCGGACCTGCGATAGGACAGATGGAAAAAACAAACACGTAGACACAGTGTGTAAAAATAACAACTAAGCACTAACTTAAAAAAAAAATAGATATGTTTTTCGAGTTTTTTGCTTTTTGACATTGTGATAATCTTATACAATTATTGTGTTTTCGAAACAGTTCATAAACTGACTGCAGGAATTGGTTTTGACTAAACCTTAGTGTGTAGGCGCCAGGGTAGCACGGGTAAAAAAGTTTTTTTTTAACCTTATTTTGCAATTTGCAGGTCATTATCAGGTCCAATGTTGATAAAAGTAATTGTTTACGGCCTTGGCTCTATTGATATAAAATACAACAATTTACAGTCATTTGATCACATTGATAACATTTTCATGAAAAATAAACGCATTATTGCAATAAACGTAAGAAAATTTGAATTTCGAGGAATACCCTGATGCTTCACCTTTAAGTCCAGACTTCATAATAACGGGCACGAGCGGAGCTTTGCGGAGATGTGCAAGATGCTATCAATCACAGAAGAGAAGGGTGACGAGTGAATTTTCACGGATTTTAGTGGTTATTTTCCCTAGGAATCATCCCCGGTCCGCTTTGGTGGAGTTCAGGAGAGCGTATTGATCATATCAACAGACCAACAATTAATTAATACATGATTTTTTTAATGTACAGGCAAGATTTGCATGATACATTACAAATTTTGTTTATTTTCTTTCTTTTTTGTTTGTTACCTCAGTGAATGTTGTTTATGCTTTTCTTTTAATTTCATTACGTTAATTTAGCCCTGTTACAGTTAACGTTTGCTAACAGTTTGTATTATGTTATATAGTAATCTGTGGAAAATCTTTAGTATATTTGTAAGCGGGGTTGCGGGTTGTTCGAAAGAGATACCGCGGCCCCGGAACGTAAAGGGCAATAGAAGGAACATGGGTGGGTTTTAGTCAGTACAAGTCTGACATGCCCCCCCCCCCCGCTCCGCCCAGAGAAGGGGAGGTCATTAGATGATTACCCACCCGAAAAAAAATGTGTATTTGTTAAGTTTAAGGTTAAGTCAACACTTTGTTGTAACTACCTGTTTATTTTCCCAAATACAATAAATAAATACCAGATTCGGTCATTCAATTTTACTTCGTTATTTATTTTTTATTAAACACTAAATAATTTCACCTGTTTTTTTTTTAATGCGAAATCGTCAAATAACTTCCCCCGCTCTGGGCGGAGCGGAGAGCGAGTTAGACTTTTACTGACTACCTACTAATCCATTCATGTTCTTTCTTTTGCCCTTTGTCTTCCAGGGTCGCGGCACCTTTTTCAAAGAACCGTCATGCTATGTCATAACGTTAATATTTAGAAATTTGATTCCAACTTCACGTCAACACATGCGATCCGTAATGGTGGATGGGAGTATGTAAATAGGGCAACTGACTAATTAATCCAAGCACGAAGGTTTTATTAAAACCATGGACTGTTTGAATAGTGCTGCTTTTTCCTAATATGTGGGAGGGTAAATATTAACCGGCCAAGTGTGAGTCGGACTCGTGCACGAAGGGTTAGGGTTTAGGGGTAGGTTAAGGGGTAGGTTAAGGGGTAGGGGTACCATCATATTTATATTATAAACTAGCTTTTGCCCGCGGCTTCGCTCGCGTTAAATTCGGGGTAACACAGTTCCCCTTGCGCCTTATTGATTTGTAATAGCAACGCTAAGTTTTCCCTTTTTTACCCTCTTTCTCCCTCACATTCCACTTTTTTTTTAAATAAGCCTATGTCCGTTTCCTGGTTCCCAACTATCTCTGTACCAAAATTCATCAAAATCGGTGTAGCCATTAAAGCGGGAAGAGGTAATAAACAAATAAACAAACTCACTTTCGCTTTTATAATATAAGTAAGGATCATGCAAATGTTTGTGAGGATGAACGGATGGATGTGTGGATGTTTGTTACTCTTTCACGTCAAAACGGCTAAACGGATCTTGATGAAATTTGACACAGAGGTAGATTATAGTCTGGAATAACATATAGGATATTTTGTTTCTTTTTTCGATATCAACTGAAATACACCATTTGTGAAAATTGTCATCAACTGACTAACTATCACGGTTCATGAGAACCTGCGCACATAGCATCATTTATTTTATTTTTGTTCCGTTTGTATTTATAAATATTTGTGACTTTTGTATGCTCAATGTTCTTTTTTTATTTTGCTTTTTCTTTCTTCTTTTTTTCATATTTATTACAAATGATTTTAAAAGAGTAACTATGTAGTTTCTTGCCGGTTCTTCTCCACAGGAAACTACCAACCTAAACCGCACACAGCAGTAGTAGTAAGCGCACAGTTTCAAGTAGGTCTATATGAAATAAAAATATTTTGATTTGATTAAGACAAACCTTGAGAAAACTCTGACGAGCACATTCCTGCCTACCTTTGAAAAGGCGTGTTGTAATGTTACCTACTAAATGAATTTACACACAAACGAAATCTGAAATAACCTCTGCCACAAACGGAGGTCACAGTTCGATTCGTACCTAATTGCCGCCTGTTAAATCGTGTGCGATCACTGATTTATGTTCGCAATCCATTGCGTGCCGGCTGAACTTGGTCGTCATTAACCCCGCCGTCGGCGCGTAATGAATGGCGTCCCATATGTTGCAGATTAAAGGTAACTATAGGCCACCAACCTGACTCAGATTGCGAACTTTGTCACAGCTTTATGACAATAATAAAGTCAACGTTTAATGTATCACTAAAAGATATATTTTCTATTGATAACTCATATAAATATGCAAAAAGCTTACTAACTAAAAAGCTATTACATTAACAATAATAACTAGTTATTTTCGCCCGGTCCGTTAGCCACGTGAAAACTTTGATGTCATTTATAATGAGAAGAGAGAAAACATTGTAAAATACGCCTATGTGCTATTCAAGACAATAATCTATATCTGTGCTAAATTTCATCCAGATCTATTCTGCTTTTCTGCCATGATTGAGTCACAAATATCCATGCATCTATCCAAAACGCGAAGTACATACAATGAAAACAGCACTGGTATTCCCATTCATACTCTCTATTCTATTCTCTTCAAATAGTAAGACAGCAGTGCTAGTTGATGTTTCTTAGATTTGAGCCTTTTATTTGCCCTTCAGTGTCGTAGCGTGATGGTATGTAGGTAGTCTATTCATTTCGGGAAAGCATGTCTATGCAAAATCTGGAGTCAATCCGGCCGAGGGATCGTGGTCATCCATACAAACTTTACCACCCTGTTTCAGGAGTTGAATTTTGCAAAACCCCGTTTTAGTGAGCACCTACGTCCTAAAAGAATGCCCCATGCCTAACTTAAAAAAAAATGTCAGTATAAGTTTTTGGGCAGTAAAGCTTTTGACGACCATAAGGGTTACCATGACATCAGCAGTTCTTATTCCTGTGTGAGAAAGAGATGGTGCTAGACACTCTGTAAAGCTCTGTCTCTTGCTCTCAGTGGAATAAGTTCTATTTTAAGACGTCATGGTAGGGCAGCAGCTCATGCAAAAAACTCTATTCTACTGTTTTTAATTTAAATAACGTTGGCTATTTTTTGAAAAAATCGACGGCCTAAAAATTTATTCGGAAATTATAAAAAAGCTTTTTAGCCGCTTTCTGGAAAACAATTTCAAAAATATTTTTCAGGCTATCTTAGTTAAAAATTTAGGTTAGTTTAACGAACAAGCTCATTATTTTGTAAATTTATTTTATGTAATCTATCGCTTCTAAAACAGAAAACAAAATGCGTTGTATTAATAGTATTTTTCAATACCCATTTTTATAGACCAAACCTTAAACCTGCATAAGCCTACTTTATACGTACACATATTATATTTTTAGCCGTCCAATCATAACAATCCATCAAAACTGTTAGAACACTATTAAAGTGTTTAAGCAGGTTTTAAGTTGTTCCGGCTCTGGCTGTTTGTGTACGTGAGTTTAAATGTTTGTAAACGCACCCACGATACAGGAGAAATTCCAAGTTTGGGTTTTTTTTTAAGTCTTTTGCACTCTGGGGTTTTAGGTTGTTCAGGGTTGCGAGTTAGTCGCCAAGGTCGGACTGGTTGAAAGACAGTCTTCAAAACACAAAGGGTAAAAGAAAGAACAGGGATTGGTTTTAGTCAGTAAAAGTCTGAAACTCCCTTGCGCTGCGCCCAGAGCGGAAAAAGTTATGTCATGACTTCCCATCACTAAAATATTTTTTCAGCGCTCATCCGTCGATTGGTTTGATGTATGTCGACTTTACAGCACTGAAATGCCAATAACAATTGTTTTTACTATTTATCAAAATAGTACCTTATCAAAAAGTGTTTCACTTTCAAGACTTTTAAATTCGTAAGTTGGTGTCACATTCGCGATTTGTTTTTAATAGCTGTTTTTTTTTATTTGTAAGTAATTTATTATGTTTTGATTTTCATAGCCGCACCCTGTGCTCATGTATGTTCCCACCTTAATAAAATAATTTGCTTGGTGTTCTTTTGGATATCTACAGGTTCAATAAAGTTAAAAATTGGTAAATCCTCGTCTCAATCCCCCTTGTTTTAACAATATTTGTCCATCTATGAATACATAAAGCTAGCAATTACACCTATCATCACACGCCAATCGTCTTTTAAAACCTACTGAGATATAAATCAAAAGGTTAACCTTTATTTAACTCTTCTCACGTACGATTCTATATTAGGACTCCTTCATAAATAGAGGTCACGTCCACTGGCCTTAGGACAGCAACAAGCTGATTACGCCCGCTTAGCTACATGTAGCAAGGAGAATATTTCTTACTTCTGTAGAATTAATGTCAAATAAGCTGGGGATGTGGGGAAATCTAACGTTCTCTGTTGAAAAGTCTGAAGTTAATGTTGATGGAAATGGTCGAAGAGAGTTTATTCGATATTTTTTTTTTAAGTACTTTGCCCAACGCTATGGATTTATCCTATTTTGTGCGTTTATATACATTTAAGTTTACCTACATACACAAACCAGACCCGGAACAACAATTTGTAGGTCATACAAATATTTGTTTGTGCGGGGAGTGGACCCACGATACGCAGCGCAGCAGTTGATTGCTCAGCCACTGTGCCAACCTATGTCAAAAATATTTTGATAATCTATATTGGTGACAAAAAAAGGATTTCTTTATACACACCAATCAGTAAAACAAAAAAAAAGTTAAGTCACGGTCAGGCACGATCAAAATAATAAAGTGTCAATAATATATAAATAATACTAGCGGACGCCCGCGAGTTCGCCCGCGTGACATCGAAAAGAAAAATATTGTCTGTGTTATTCCAGACTATATTCTACCTCTGTGCCAAATTTCATCAAGATCTGTTTAGCTGTTTTGGCGTGAAAGGGTAACATACATCCACAAATCCGTCCATCCTCACAAACATTCGCACGTATAATATTATAGTAGGATTACGACGACCATGGAGGGTTTTGATATCATCCACTATAGTGACGTATATTATACATGTTTATGTTTGTTTGTTCCCTTATAACTCAAGCTAAAAGCATTTATATCAATTAGACCACTAGGCAGACATGTTCGTCCGTTGGGCGAAGTAAAAGCAACAGGCTGGTTGCACTGCCACAAGTTGTAATTAAATTTAAGAAAAGTATTTACTTCAAATTGTATTTTGTTTCCTATATTCACTTGATAATCTTATTAAAATATATTTCTTAAAATGAACATAAAAAAAATCTTATAATTGTTTTTTTTTTTTTTTTTTAATCGTTTATTCCAAGAAAATTACATAATTTTTTTACAGAAATCTTCTGCCAAACTGCAGTACAGTTTATCGGCAGTGCTCTCGTGGATAGGCTTTCTTGACTAACCGCCGCTTTGTCTATTATTATTTAGTTGCAATAAGGTAAATATGTGCCTACTCGACAATGTGTAAGCTGTGGTTACATGTAATTGAGTGTGCATTGCAGGATAATGTATTATGCAATTTTAATTTTGTAAAAGATAATTTGTAATGTAACTCGTTGGTAATCCTAAAATAAATAAAAAAATATGGTTGGGACTTACTTTGTTCTACTTACAAAATTAATATAAAGACGGTCAGTGTGGTTCTGTGTAGACTGTGGGTGAGTTATTTTAGCATATTATGTACGGACTAGAATCAGCATTTAGATTGTAGAGTCTGTACTGTTTTAGTTTAATTTCAGATGTGCGGGATTCGTGGCTTTACTTGTAAGATGCCATAGCCCAAGCGCACGGTGTTAACGTATAGTAAATACGTTGATTTTTAAGTTTCTATTCCTCAAAGGGAAAAAACGGAGTCCTTATGGGTTATCCGTCTTTCTGCCTATCAAACTGTCATCACCACGTAGTCAAATACCACAGATTTGCCTCAGAGCTGTGAAAGAATCAATCCTGTAAGTTTACACAGTCAAAAGAAATGGTCGTTTGTGCTTAAATTTATGAAAACCCTCGGTGCGCGAATCAGTTTTGCACTAAGCCAGTTTTTTGAATCGTAAATACACAATAAATAAATTATAAATAACTTTTTATTTGAATTGCTCGAGACAAAGACAAACAGTTGTATCTATATCTACCTAGTATTTTGATTTACAACTCGGTATGACAATAAAAAGAAAAACAGAATACGCTTGCCGAATCTCCAACTGTGGTTCAAAACAGTGTCAAAAATAGTTTTTCTTTTGGTTTTGAGCGGTCATGCGAATTGGTCAAAAGCATGCACTACATACCTATCTTTGTTTTTTTTTGCGGAAGGCAAATCATCAGAGAGCGAGCTTAGAGCGAGGAAAAACTTTCCTCGCTCTAAGTAAAAGTCGGATACTCCCCCGCTCAGCCCAGAGAACGGGGGAGTATCCGACTTTTACTGACTAAAACCCACCCATGTTCCTTCTTTTGCCCTTTATGTTCGGAGGAATCGGAGGCCACAGTATCTTTACCTTCTCTGTTTCTCGTATAACCCGCAACCCCCCTCTACTATAGATCTTGGTTTAAGTGTAGTATTTTTAGTCTGGGTTAACAACAATCAAATCCCAAAATACATTTGACGGATAGCTCCAACTAAATTATAAAATCTAAAAATACAAAGTCATCGATCACATAAAAGAAATCGCTGACAATTTTCAAACTCCGTTTACGTAGCAAGATTACGAAAAACCGGATAAACCTTCGCGAACAAGGAGAAAAAGTAAAGGAAAAACGCTTAGAATGTCATGTATGTCTTTTGTTTTATACATAATTGCCTCGCTGAGGCAAGGCACACGTGACATTTTATGTCAAATTAAATTATTTTATTTTTATTCCAAGGCTCAGCTCGGAATAAAAATAGACATTGCACCTTACTGGTTACGGAGATATTGAAGGTCAACATTCCCCTTTTCAAGATTTTTACATAGGTAGATATAAGTTTAAAATATTTTTATACATAACATATCTTTCCTGATTTACATGTACCTGCTACCTGTAGTTTTTGCCCTTGCACCTTATTTATTGTAATAGCAATGCTAAGTTTTCCCTTTTCTTTCCTCTCTCTCCCTTATATCGCAATCTTTTTTTTTAACCTGTCTATTTCCGTCTCCAAGATCCCAACTATCTGCGTACCAAAATTCATCAAAATCGGTTCAGCTATTTAGGCGTGAAGAGGTAACAAACAAATAAACAAACTAACTCACTTTCGCTTTTATAATATTAGTAAGGAAGTAAGGATTATATTTTTACTCCGTTCGAATGTTCGTTAAGAATGTTCTTAATACAGATAAGTCGTTTGATGTAATTTATTGAGTGAGTGCGTATAAATATCACTGTGTTTATTCCCCCGTGGTTGCGTAATGCATTTAGCCAAGTTTCGTACTCCGGTTAAGAGGTTCATTACCCCTGGGGGTCGTAACTTACGTTCATTGTAACAAATGGTGAATGGATAGGAAGCAACATATACCTGTTAACCTCGCAGGACTTGTTTTAAGAGGCTTTTTTATACGGATTAGAAATCATCAAATATCTTGGGCGGTGTGGGGGGAGTGAAATACTTTTACTCATTAAAACCCACCCATGTTCCTTCTTTCGCCTTTTATGTTCCGGGCCGCGGTATCTCTTTCGAACAACCTGCAACCTTAACAGGCTTGAGAAGAACACTTGTATCTCGTTATTGGCCGGTTTTTGTAATTTTATCAATTTCTAGCTGATGCCCGCGGCTTTGCCCGCGTGATGTTCGAAAAAAACGTATCCCATGTGTTTTTCCAGACTATAATCTACAGCTGTGCCAAATTTTATTAAGATCCGTTCAGCCGTTTTGACGTGAAAGATTTACAAACATCCATACATCCATCCTTACAAACATTCGCATTTATAATATTAGTAGGATCTACTTGGAGATATTCATGTAAAAATAAACGAAATATTTAAACCTTAAGAAATTTTCTTCTTAAATCTATAGTTTCAATAGAAGTAATTCAACTATTATATGTGCACGTATTATTAAACTAAACCCCTTAACAAGTTACAAACCCGCAGTACACAAACTAGTCTCGCTATTTTCGTACCTTCAGGTAAGGACCATCAAATCCTTTGAGTTTCTAAGTCAAAGAGACTGAAGACTCAATAGCCAAGGTATCGAATCAAAAGACGAAGAGCTAGTTATAGTACAACGTCGTTGCTTTACAGAATTGCATCTACTCCTTCACGTCATCAACAAACAGTAAAAAGTTCAAATGCCAAAACAGGTTTTTAGACAAACTATGTAATAAACGATAAGTCAAACTGGTACAGACAGCAAAGTAGATAAAGAACCAGGTTCAAATGCAGTTAAAATTTTATTTAAAACCCATAAATGTTTCCGAGTTTTCGAATAACGATAAATGTGTTTGATAGAAAACAAAATGTTCACTAAATAAATAAATATGATTTGAGTCGTCCATTGATTTATAAGAAAATTCAACTAAATGATTTCCTTTGCTGATTTTACGTTCACCCGGCGACGTATCAAACTTTACATTTTTAGTGCAACATGGCTTCACTTTGTACAGGTTTCCCGAATCTAAAACAGATCTCATAAGAAAGTTCCGTGTATACTCTTTTTTTTACTTGATTGATTTCATTGTCGTGTGTACAAGATTCCGTATAGCAGTTGACTTTTTTCAAAAAAATTGTCTCACACTAGAACATTCTCCTGTATCGTAGGTGCGTTTACAAACATTTAACCGCACATACACAAACAGCCAGACCCGGAACAAATATTTGTAGGTCATACAAATATTTGTTCCACGTGGGGATTGATCCCGCGGCACGTAGCGCAGCAGTCACGCCACGCCAAACGTGTCGTCAAAATTCAGAGTCCTATACGAAATCTTGCCATTAAGGTAAAACGGACCTTCAAACATTAAAATTATCAAAACACACAATCCTTTAAGTTAATTAAATCCCATTGAATAAATTTCACATGAAATAGTCAACTGAATTTTGAGAGCAATCTTTCATCTTCCCCCTTATATCAAATAATATATCTTTCATTGTCCGGGTTACTCACCAAGGTATAGAGGGCACTAGCGTAGGCAGCGTGTTTGACGTGCAGCGTCCGACAGCAAGACAGCGATGTGTCTTGCTCGTGTGCACTCCACGCTTTCATCTGGTGACAACAATACAATTTCAATACCATACAATACAACATAGTGAGATAATAGGTACGGAATTACGAAAACACCCTAGAAAGTGGAGTTTCCTAACAAACTTGAAGCATAAACGACCATATCTTTTGACTGCGCAGACTTAGAAGGTTGATTGTTTTGATAGTGTCAAGAGAACACCAACTGGAGTATCTATATTATGGTAATATCAACTCGATACCTTCACGCGAGTTAAAGAATCTTGATAGACAGACGGTTAACAAGGTGATCCAATAAGGGTACCGTTTTTTTCCTTTTGATACCTCAAAGACAAAGCAGAATTGTCTGACGAACAAATCAAATATTTCAACCCTTTTATTTGTTACGTAGGTGTAAACTAAAATGTAGTGTAGTTCTATTTAATAAATAATTATAATTTGTGTGAAAACTTAGAACCGTGAAACCTAAATAAATACTTATCTATGCTATTTTCCGAAAGCTGTAGGTATGGTATAGAATAGATTAGACAATAGATTAGAACATTATAAATCATAGTTACTTGTTTCAAGAAATTGAAACAAGTGACTGAGATTTATAATGTTAGTAGGTAAAGCTTAATACAATTTTAGTAACAAAAAATAAATACGACAAAAAAAATGCGAGGAATCTGTCTTTAAAAGCTGAATTAAAATTATTGCACGTCTGGTACTCAACTTAAACATGCTTGAACATAATAAAAGCTAGACCTTTTGTTTAGCAGAGGGACCTGCTAGGGCCACTGCTTGCCGGGGTTGTGGGTTATTAGAAAGAGATACCGCAGCCCCGGAGCATAAAGTCAAAAAGAAGGAACATGGGTGCGGTACCTCCTGCCGGGGTTGCCGGCCCTGCCGGGTTTGCGGGTTGTTCCAAACAAAACAACACTCCCCCTTCCGCTCCGTCCAGAGCAGGGTAAGTTATTTGATGATTTCACATCAGAAAAACAAAATACTCCTTGTTTAGTGCCTCAGACCACGAAAATGACGAAGTAAGTGATAATATATATTATAGTCACTTAACTTCTTCACATAACAGGTTCAAACCCAAGACACGCAGTCCACATACCACATACCACTAAAGCCGTTCTTTCTCTAAGTTAATTAAACTATTACCCACGTCCGCATCGTAAAATGGATTACCTGTTATAAAAGAAAAGTTCTTGAAGTACGAAAAGGAACCGGAAACAGTTAGTAAATGGCCTCACTAGATAAATTAATGATTTGAAGAAAGAAGAATGGACGATATCTAGAAAAAGTAATGTCAGAGAACTGTTCGAAATGTTTTTATTAGGACGATTCTTAGTATAGTTACATTATATATACTTTTCAGTAATACGTTCTTGGACATCATGTTTTGAAACTATTTGGTTTTAATTTTTTAACAAATTTTATTATTATCTCTTTAAGTGACCAGAGGGCAGCCCTTTATTTTGGCGAAAAAAATAGCATTGCCATCCAAAGTGGCAATGCTGCCGGCCTTTTGGGCTCTGCTTCTATTGACAGCAATGTAGATGAGTTTCCTGATGCCCTGTAATTGTGCCCCATTTGGGACTTATTCATATTTTGGTTAGTTATTTAGTAAAATTAAATTATTATTAGATATTAATATTAAAATTGATAAAGTTAATTGAATCTAACTAACAAATTGATCCGAGTAAAAAAAAACAAATTAAATGTCAATTAATGTGAATCAAAACCTTTAATTTTTATTTCGCGAAAAAATATCCAAGCACATGCCCAGTAAGGTAATGTTTTATTTGTTTTATTGAAGGCTCTTTATATGGACCCTTAGTAAACTAATAGTTATTTTGAATAATGTTTATAACAAGATATTTTAAAAATAGCTTCTTATAATAAATAGCACTACTGTGCAAGTGAATTACAAAACCGCGACTAACCTGCACAAAGTGAAAAGGACACAAAAAATATTTCACCTGGAAATCGTTGAACCATTTTTAATAACGTTTTTGAAACATAAGGCAATAAACAAACGCGAAAAAACTGAAACCCAAAGACACCTATCGTGCAAAAAATCCATAAGGTCCTTGACCACAATTAACACACTTCAAGAAGAGGAAAAATAAAGAAAAAACAAGAGAACTTTAAATTTACTGACGCACAACGTACCGCTAAGTCTGAACCGCTAGAGTTAGTGAAGTTTGAACGAGATTAGTCTATTTCAGCGATGGAAAATCCAATGGTGCAAATGGTTTGTAGTTGAGAAATTATTTTTTATTTGTATCAGAATAATTAACCCATCCTGCAATTTACTTTTAGAAATTATGAAAAACTGCTTAAATTATAAAAAACCAGCATAAATTACAACAAAAAAATATGAAAAACCTTCTAAAATTATGAAAAACTGTTTACATTATGTTTGTTTTTTTAATATGTAAACTGTTAGAATGATGAAAAAGTCCTTTTTGTATAGCAATATTTTGAAAAGCTTCCTATTATTTAATATCGTACAAGTATAAAGGAGCGAGAGAGAAAATTAAAGATCAATCAACTTTATTTGAACTAAAATAACCACAGCATTCAAATTGTCGTTCCTAGTGAATCCGTAAAAATAACAATATAACTCGATCCACAGATCAATCGAAAAACAAAAAAAAACTAAAACGGAAAAACTACTACGGATTTTTTTCTTAACATAAATTTTGCGGTATTTTCGTTCTTTACTTTTAAAGGATCAAGTCTGTTATTTGAAAAACAGGATCGTGTATATTTACTTTCTTTTCCATGTAAAAAGCCCGTCGGGAATCAGCCAACTGGAGTTAAACTGGGATAAAAATAATGTATTATTAGGTACTTTTGGGTCACAATACAGCGCCGGCCGTGTGTCTAAATAATGAGCGAATTAATGTTCCTAAAAATAAAATGTTACGAATGTAGTCTTGTAATAAAAGTACCCATGACTTCATACGCTTATTTTAGAGAATTTGAATATAATACAATGTTGCTCAGTTATCTAGATTATTACAATGATAATATATAACCTATGTCCTTCCTCAGAGTAAAATCTATATCTCTTCCAAATGTTATTGCGATCCGATCAGCCGTTTTGTCGAGAAAAGATAACAAACACACATGAATATTTTTTAAACGTTTGCCAACACTAGGAATTTCTCCTGTATCATGGGTTCATTTACAAACATTTAAACTCACATAGACAAACAGCCAGACCCAAAACAACTACCTGTGATAGCTCAGTCGATCGCTCAGCCACTGCGCCAACCGTGTCGAAATAGCAAACAGTTAACTAAGATTAAAAAGCTGTGTGAGTGGCTTAATAAGAGGAGGGTGTGGCGAAACCACACAACAGCCTCTGTGGTCGATTAAGGCTTTTTTTTCGGGTGGGAAATCATCCAATGACTTCCCCCGCTCTGGGCGGAGCGGGGGGGCATGTCAGACTTGTACTGACTAAAACCCACCCATGTTCCTTCTATTGCCCTTTACGTTCCGGGGCCGCGGTATCTCTTTCGAACAACCCGCAACCCCGGCAGGCGGAGGCACTGGCAAGCCCCTCTGCTTTGCTGACTCTCTTTGAGGCGCGCGTGAAAATCGAACGCGCCGTCGACACGGCCTGTCGTCAATCGAAGGACGGACGGTGAACTACCCATTGCTTTCAGCCCACAGGCCCGCATAGTCGATTAAGGCTTGGTTGCCTTAGTAAGTGGGTGACCACTCATTACCCACAGAGTTTCTTCCATGTCTCAGAAAGCGCGATGGTCCCAGCTGTCATTTGTAGATCTAGTACTGTCGTAACAGTGGCTTGAAAGTTAGACAACCAGTCTTACTAAGTGGTGTCGATATAACTATATTAAGTAGAAAAGCCGTAGATCCATATAAAATGCCTACTGCTCTGCATCTGATTAGACTGAAAGCCGAAAAAGCGAGGTAAGCTGAAATAAGACGAAACAAACTGACTGTAATAAGAGCTAATTTGGGAGCGCAAGTCGACATCATCATTCCTCTATGATGATGTCGACTTGTAGAAAATGGAATGCCAGTTGAATCTCAGAAGAATAATAAAAAACACACGGGCGGACAAAGCCACTGGTCACAACTAGTTAGTGAATAAGCGAACCCGTTTTTTTTTCGAAATATTGTTTGCCTAGTTTTTGCTGAAAACGCGCCAAGGCTTTGCATGAGTGTGATAACAATGCGACTTTCAGCACTTTCACGTACGCTGTTAGCCTTTGACGCTTTCATATGTAAAGTTCACACTTTATTCCGTTGTGGTATAGTTAGGAATATAAGTATTTATACCGTTATTGATATCTGAAAAAGGTCGTGGGCTCAAACCTTTCCTTGAATAATAAATTACTTTGGGATAAATATTTTACATTTTCAGTCAGATACCACATGTGAATCGCATATGGTTAGAATGAGGAAGATTTTCTTTGAGGCGTTAATATTTAATGGTGTTACAATAATACTTGGAAAACGAAATACGTCAGCTGCTGCCTATGTTATCAGTAGGTAATTTTGGAATACTATTTTACTCAGATTACATCACGACTGTGTAATGCTTGAGCGGTAAGGCAGACATTGATATGCCCATTTCACGACAGTTATGATTAAGCCCTACTAATATAATAAAAGAAAAAAATAATATGAGAATTTATGGATGTTTGTGGATCATGGATCTTTTACGCAAAAACTACTAAACGGATTTTAAGGGAACTTTTACACGGATAGTTTGACTTCTTTTAAAGTCAGTACTTTTTTTTGGGAAAACATCAAATAATTTCCCTGGAGCTGGCGGAGCTGGGTGGAATGTCAGACTTTTACTGACTAACTAAAAAGAACATGGGTGGCCATGATCTTTGTTTTGCCCCTAATGTTCCGGGGCCGCAGTATCTCTTTCGAACAACCCGCAACTAATAGTACTTGTGATAAATTTTGCCGTCCAACGCAGAAGAAACATCTTTGTTTTTACTACAACAAAGATTTGGACAAAGTCATGAAATATTTGCTAGGTCTTTAAAGTAATCTCGAAGATTCTGTAATCTCCTAGTACTTACGGGTGTTGAAATGTATGTAGGTATTACACCCGATAAGCCTAAACGCTCCAACCCGTTTGCTCAAATGACGTGTCGTTACATTCGTATGGTTCCGCAGAGTATCATAGCACACGGTGACAGAATTCAAAATGGCAGCCGTAATTTTATTCCATTTGACAACGAAAATGAGAACACTGAATTGAGAAGCAAGAGTGTTGGTGGCACAATGGAATTGATAGCAGGTGCTTATGTTGCGTACGTGCAATTATAAAATCGACCTGGAATTCAAATCTTGAATATAGAGAACTGCTAATAAATCGTTTTAGAACGACCTTATTACATAATATCATTATTTCTTTCTTTCACATATGATTAATTTTTTAAATATTTTATCAAATTAAACATTTAAAAAAATTGTGATCCTCCGGTATCGGGAGCAGGGTCCAAGCTACTGATGATTAGGGCTCCAGAGACGAGAACCTCCTCATAATGCGGGCCGCATTGAGGAGTACACTGCCATCTGAATCACGACCTTGATCCAACCGCAGCTTCAACAGATGGTCGTGGAGGCTCTTGGCTATCATATATTTTTACATCTGGCAAATCGTTAAATTCAGTGAATAAGTAACGTAATTCTAAAGATTCATTGAAATTTTCCTATTATTAATTATCAAACTATTTACATTCTCATTTCACGTTACGGTTAACGTAATTGTTTAAGTGACTGACTGCTAAGATGCGTACAGCGGGTTTTGATACCCGCACGGAACAAATATTTGTGTGACCGACACGTAGTTGTTCCGGGTCTGGCTCTTTGTGAATTTGAGTTATATTTTTTTTTGCAAACTCACCCACGAGACAGAAGAAATTATATAAGTCTAACAATCTAACACATTCATGTTTTTCCAACTGGAATAAAACTCAAAATCTAAAAATAAATACTACAATAAAAAAAAACATTTCGTTTTAAAACATTAAAGTAAGGAGTGATTCTGATAATGGATCTCTTTGTATCACTACGTAACCGAAACTTGTATGTCCATTCAGGTGTAGTGTGTTTTGTTAAGAATACTGTGTAGAATAAGCCTTGTCTGAACCTGGCCATTCTTTGAGGATGATGTCCTTAAAGATGGTAAAAGGATGAGAGTCACACAAGTCGTACAGGTTTAAAAAATACTGAAGAATGTCGACCAATCTACGGAAATTGTGTTTCATTAGAAACGTAAGCTCTAATGTTACCGTATTTAAAAAAGGAAACCAACTTCAAAAAACAAAGTTTGATAAAAAAATAAAAAAAAATCCCCCAAAACAAAAAGCTCTGATATTTTTCGGTTTATTGCTGTAAACTTGGTCTATTACAAGATAACACAGATGAAACGACTTCAACCGAAGTTTTTGAGATACTTTTTTTTTAAATGAAGGCGCTCATTTTTTGTGACTGTTTCTTTTACCTCAATATAATTTGCAAATGAGGTGTGCTGGAGATTATATGGGAAAAATGAAGGTAAGCAGATAAGGCCAGAATATACAATTTTGATGTTAAGTCCTTGAATTTTCAGAGCACAGAAAATGTTCTGAATATTCAAGGACTTAAGGACTTGATTCTCTTAATTAGTTGTCATTATAAAATGCTCATAGATTTACAAATTTATAAACGAACGTTCTATATTGCAAATGGTGTCAGATATGAGCAAATGTGAAACTCGTGTTGGATTGTATGTTGCCTGGAAATTAGTTGATAGTCGTCAAAAGCACGATAGTCCGTGTCAGATAACCTTTATATTAAAATTCTCAGTCTATAAATATTTGACGGCACGGTTGGCGCTGTGGCTGAGCGAGTGACTGCTGCGCTGCGTGTTGCGGGTTCGATCCCCGCACAGATTAAATATTTGTATGGCCTACAGATAGTTGTTTCGGGTCTGGCTGTTTGTGTATATGACCTTAAATGTTTTTAAAGGCACCTACAATACAGGAGCAATTCCTAGTGTGGGATAACGTTTAAAAAAAATCACTGACTCATTCATTACGAAATCTCAGAAACTGCAAGTGTTAGGAATTTCAAATTCTGTGTGGGAGCTTAGAACGTAGGTGTTCACTAAGACAAGATTTTGAAAATTTCAACCTTAAAAGGATGAAACACAGTGGCTCAGTTGGTATGGAAGACCGATTCCTTGGCCTAATCTTAAAATTTTGTATAGGTATTGTTTTACGAAATTAATACGAAGACACATACATAACATCATACTACAACACTAAGGATTTAATCAGTGGGTGAAACCGAGGGGCACAGCTAGTTAGCTGCTAGCTATACCACACTTTTATAAAAATGGTAAGATTGTGTTGTTAAGACGGTGTTGCTTTTTCAAATCAAGTTTGGAAAAAAAAAATATTATCTATGACTATTTTCTTCATGAAATTTCCTCTGAATATTATTATGAACGTTTTTAAAGCATCCTTGTAATCGAAACAAAACTGCTGTTTTAAATCTGAACACTGACACACTGAAATTGTTACAAATATTTTACTTTAAATGTACTAAATTTAACATGTGTGTCAGAATGGCTGGTTGCCTGGGGCTTTGGTCTATGAGAGTTGATTAGAAAATTGCTACATAATTGCTTATATTTGCTACTATACTATATATATTTAGAAATAACATATTTTTTTTGTACAGCCATCCTGACGTTTGGTTGGCTGGTCGCCTCCTAGTTTAAAGCCAAGCATGCAGAGTTTCCCGAAATGTATTGCGTCAATAATTGCTACATATTTGCTTCATTTATCTAATTTAGTTGTATCTTCAAACATGTGTTAAATAAAGGATGTAGCAATTATTTTAATTATCCCAAGGAAAAGTGCCTGATAAAACAATAAAGGCAAATAGTTGCAGTGTGTCTTCAGTCAACGGTATTGCTACTTTAGGAGGCTATTATTGGTACTTTATGTTATGAGTAGGAAGCGGAAGTGGTGGCAAGTGGAAGCACAATAAAAGGATATCGTAAATAAAAACGTCGGGTCGTTCATAAGATTCATTTTAATAATATTATAATTTACTTAAAAATATTCAACCATTAATTTAATTGATTTCCATATTATTTTTTCGCATATATTATACAATGTGGTATTAGCTTCTTTTTATTCTTCGTAACTTTTTTCGATTGGTCATCGTAACATTTCCATTCTGAATTTCGTCTGCAATGAGCTTTGTAGTGACCAATTAGTGTTTCACATACTGGGGGCTCGAATCCTATTATAGACAGTAAATCAAACTCTGATCCTTGTAAAAAAGAGATGTTGGTGTATCATCTATTGAAATTAATTGATTGGAATGAAATTCAAATGCAAAAAGATCTCGTAAAGATACACAAATGATTTAACACCTTTACATTTACTACCTTGCATTCTGTAAGTTCTTGAGATTTAATTAAAGTATTTGCGGCTTCTTGTAAATCATTAATCTGAATCGCATTACTTACGCTGTTGCCAGAGCCTAAACGATTAAACCGATTCAACTTAACTAAGTATTTGCCTTTATTGTTTTATCAGGCACTTTTCCTTGGGATAATTAAAATAATTGCTACATCCTATAATTAACATATGTTTGAAGATACAACTAAATTAGATAAATGAAGCAAATATGTAGCAATTATTGACGCAATACATTTCGGGAAACTCTGCATGCTTGGCTTTAAACTAGGAGGCGACCAGCCAACCAAACGTCAGGATGGCTGTACAAAAAAAATATGTTATTTCTAAATATATATAGTATGTAGCAATTATTTATTAAATGTAGCAAATATAAGCAATTATGTAGCAATTTTCTAATCAACTCTCATAGACCAAAGCCCCAGGCAACCAGCCATTCTGACACAGATAATTTAACTTATTTTCAATTTTGGGTTCTTGTTCACCTGTCAACATTGGCAAACACTCTTTTGTAGTGGCATAGTTATAAGAGTCTAGCCAGAGTATTTGAAATTGCTTTGTAAATAATGTATAAGTTCATTAGTAAATACAAGACTAAACGTCCTTGGTAAACATTAAATTCCTGTTCTGTGGGAAATTGTTTGTGATTGAAAACAATGATAATAATGTTGATTAAACTGACTAGTAATAATTAATTAGACGTTCTTGGTAAAACCGTACCGTAAACAAACCAATCTTAGAAACAAATATTTATTATTTCCTTGGCACTAAAATGAGGTATTTTGATTCTGAACGTTTAATTACGAGAATAAATTAATGTCATAATCTTTTCAACAACTATAAAATCTTAGCTATAAAATCGGCTTTAATTAAAAAAATACATAAAGACAAAATTAATAGCCCCAGAGGAATCGCCACATTTTCTTCAAACATTTCAAAGTGAATAATTTAGTGCAATTATATTTTTTCAAATAAAGTATGTACCAGACACGGCGTATAATTTTTACGCCTAGTAACATTAATGTTTTTATGAGAACAAAAATCTTTAAAAAAATGCTGAAGCACTTTGTGTTATAATTCTAAGAATTTATGATGAATGAGTCAAAGATTTAAAGATAAGTACCTATTTGCGGAGCCTTTTTTCAGTGAACCAGCAACTAAATAAAATATTGTATTGTTTTTTTCAGTTGTTGTGAACTAGTTCTCCATTATCTTTCACAGATAGAAATTCCAGAAATATATCCATCCAGAAATTTCTAAAATATGTGCAGGCATGAGAAATATAAGAAGAGTCGATAAGGAGCTTTTGGGAAATACCTGATCCTGAAGGATCTCCGGCACTTATCCCAATTTATTTGTGGCCATCGCTACATTTCTTCATCCTTACTAATATTATAAAAGCAAAAGTGTGTTTGTTTGTTTGTTATGTCTTCACGCCTACATGGCTAAACCGATTTTGATGGAGATTGATTTGAGAAATAGTTTGGACCCTGGAGACGGACATAGACTAACGTTTTTTTTAAAAAGACTGAAAAATGAGAGAGGAAGAGGAAAGAAAAGGGAAAACTTTGCATTGCTATTACAATAAATAAGGCGCTAGGGCAAAAACTAGTAGTAGCAGGCATCTGTAAATTAGAAAAGAGGAACTGTGTTACCCCGAATTAAACGCGAGCGAAGCAGAGGGCAAAAGCTAGTCATCTATACTTCTCAATTATTCGTCATCTTATCATCTCCTTTCTTGCCATATCATCCTATCAAACAATACACTGATTGCTGCTTCCTCTACTTTTATACCCATTCGCAATTATTAAAAAAATCCTTAGAATATTTTCCGCATCACACCGACTACCCCTTAAATAATCAGTCACCGGCGCTACCTTCAGACTTGCTCTTAACTTCAGCAATATGCAAAAACCTTTCATTCATTTCTTTTGTGGCCCAAAATTCTGAGCCATTCAAGATCCGGATGGATCATTATTTTAATTAATCGTTTAATAACGAGAAATGAATCGTTTTAAAACCTTGTTTAACTTTAAAACTATAAAGAAAAATAAAACAGAAGTATTAAATTTTCTTATATTTTTTTTAACATTCAACTTAATTTTGATAGACGACAGAAAACCAAAGCTGCTGTTGATTTAACACGAGAAATTAAATAAAATCCAAAAATACTCGTATTTCAGTTTTTACACAGCGGTCGACATTGGCCACGTCAAAGTCATTTACTACGTCCATACATAAAATACTGGCCACTGTTATTTAGTATAACATCCTCGTGGAACATACGCGAATTGCCATTCTACAATTTTATGAATTTTCAATTCTTCCTCAATGCCTTTTGTACATACAAGTTATGACACTTTAATTACTGCCATTTAGTATGCTTTAGATTCAGCTGAATACTAAAAATAGAAAAGTGGAGGTTTGTATTTTTGTTAGGTTTAGTTTTTTACTTTTGACGTAAGTTAAAAGATTATATTGTAAAAGAACAAGTATTGTCTATATGTCTGTGAGTTAAGGCCCTTTATCTCAAAACACGTGGAGGTATCGAGTTAAAATTAAAAACCATATACTCAAATTTATAGTTTCTTGGAGCTGTGAAAAAATCAACTCCAAGATATAGCCGTTTATGCCACAAGATTGTACGGAACCCTCGCTAGCCGATTTTTTTTTAAATGGTGCCTTGTTTGTACAAGAAGAGGTTTTTGCCCAGCCGGGGGACAGTCGTAATCTGGTATTATTTATAATATATAACCCACTTCGAGCTTAGTTTTCATTATCAGGCAGGCAGTTAAGACTGCTTGTATCCTATTGTACCACACTAGATTGTTTTCTATTACAATGATTATTGTGTTATGGCTCTGTTAGTTAAAAAGACAGTCGCTTTATATAAAATACTGGTATTCATCAGCATAAAGTGGACCCTAACTTAGTTGGGAAAAGGTTAGGCAGATGATGATTTATTAATTTATTTAATCATGTCAAGAAGCAAAACTATGTGTGAGATCATTACCCGTGTCATCACCAACTCTAAACTCCATAAGATTGTCAACCAGATCCCTGACTCCATTTCAAAGGACATCGAAAATGCATACTATTGCATCCACCCGCTTAGAGTCGCATTTTGATGTCTCCAAGCTTATGAATCTCCACGGTGAGGGCATGAGGGGCGAACCCCGAGTCAAATTAGAGTGCCCTGAAGGCTACGAACCACCCGTTTAAGAAATCGTTTAAGTTAATATTGTAATTTATTTTTTATATTGCAGTTTAAAAATTAACCATTCAAATAGATAAATATCGATAAATATATTTTTTTTCACACACAATATTATCTAGTTTTATGATCCTACGACCCGTTTATGAGGAAATAGTTTTCGGTAAAGTACACAAATAAATAATGGACTTAGATGTTAAGTAAATGATCAACATCTGTAGCGGTCTTTGTGTTTTAAAAAAACAATTACAAACTGAATGGATTGACCACAAGGAGAACAAAGTTGATTATAATAAAAAATCTCATGTATGGTATCAAAATTATTATATTGAAATGAATACCTTAGCGTACTAATAAAACTAAGTAATTATTTTTTCTGTTCGTCACGTTTAAGTGCCAATTATTTACTTCGCTAATTCATCTAATGTCTTGAATATTTCAATTTCGATTTCGATATAAATGTCCAAACAATTTATTGGAAACAAAGTTTCGAGACGAAACACGTTGATTGTATAATTAACTTTATTGATTTTGCTTCTTGAACAATAACTTCTAAACATCACACCTGGCACCAGTTTGACCCTCAAACAGTTTAAGTTGATAACTTTGAAATATAATTTCATCAACCAATTTTCTTATTGTAAGTACATTAAAACTTGTTTAAACTTTACCTTTGAATGTGTGATGTATCTTCAACAGTTGTGAGGTCACTTTCTATCATGTTATATCAAAGTTTAAAATCACATTTTATTTGTTTACTTTCGTATCAAATGTTCGTTCGGGTAGCGCGACGGGGCGTGCTTCTTGCTACGCCGATGCGACTCAACTGGCGCCTCTACGCTGTAGGCTCGTAGACATCGCTACGAAAGTGCTACGCCACTACGACGCTCGTAGCACATAAAGTTTTCTTTTTTACTGTACCTTCAATGTTTCGGTTTGCGTGCCGTTTTACTTGTCAGTTTTTATAACTTTATTCTGTAGTTTTTGTTAGTTAGAAATTATAGTTTTCTTTCAGTCGGAGAATCAATGTCATTGCCAATGTCAAATCGATATTAAATTCACTTCGACGTTTAGTTTTTATATTTAGGTAAGACCTATACAGTTAGAATTCAGATCCAGTTCCAGTTCTTCGATTCCAGGCCTGAAAAGATATAACGGATAAGGGCGTTTCAGTAAATGTTTTTTTTTTAATATACGTTGCCCCACACTAAGAATTTGTCCTGTACCGTGGGTGAATTTATAAACATTTAAATTCACATACACAAACAGCCAAAGTCGGAAGAACTACTTGTAGGTCATACAAATATTTGTACCGTGCGGGGATCGAACCTACAACACGCAGCGCAGCAGTCCATCAATAATTTCCTTCTATAGACGGAAGTTAACTTTTTAATAAGAGAAAAATTGCATTAGTTGCTTCTTAGTACACACGGCAACAGATCAACCTATACAAAACCAGTTTATGCTGCTCTCTCAACAACGGATCGTACACCATAAATTTCACGTACAATGAGAGATCCGCATAAACTGGTTTTGTATAGGTTGATCTGTTGCCGTGTTTACACCGCTGACGAACATATAAATCTTTAAATCTCCATTTAACATATTTAATATATCCCAAGGCGAGTGAGCTCAAGTGTGCTGACTCTAGATGATTGAGTTTACGACAAAATGAAAACGGATCCTTATAATGTAACTAGTAAAATTTGTGTGTGGTATGACAATTATTCTTTGGTTTACCATGAATCCTTACTAATATTATAAAAGCGAAAGTGAGTTTGTTTGCTAGTTTGGTTGTTACCTCTTCACGCTTTAATGGCTAAACCGATTTTGATGAATTTTGGTACAGAGGTAGTTGGGCACCAGGAGACGGACATAAGCTAATATTTTTTGAAAAAAGTGGGATGTGAGGGAGAAAGAGAGAAGAAAAGGGAAAACTTAGCGTTGCTATTACAAATCAATAAGGCGCAAGGGGAACTGTGTTACTCCAAATATAAAGCGGGCGGAGCCGAGGGCGAAAGCTAGTAAATTCATATTTTAGTGCTTGCAAACGCGACAGCTGACCTTGATTTTCTAGATTAGATTTTTCAAATAGTGTTTTTATTTGTTTAGTGCTTTTTTTTTTTCGGGTGGGAAATCATCCAATGACTTCCCCCGCTCTGGGTGGAGCGGGGGGGCATGTCAGACTTGTACTGACTAAAACCCACCCATGTTTCTTCTATTGCCCTTTACGTTCCGAGGCCGCGGTATCTCTTTCGAACAACCCGCAACCCCGGCAGGCGGAGGCTCTGGCAAGCCCCTCTGCTTTGCTGACTCTCTTTGAGGCGCGCGTGAAACACGAACGCGCCGTCGACACGGCCTGTCGTCAATCGACGGACGGACGGTGAACTACCCATTGCTCACCGCCCACAGGCCCGCATCTACGGTGGCCGGAAGTCGTCTCGCGGCGCCCGGCGCCATGGGCGTCTCCCGCGGCGGTTTGTTTAGTGCTGGGATAACATCAAATAACTTTTCCCGCTCAGGGCGAAGCGAGGAGGGGTGAATGACTTTAACGGACTAAAGTCTATCCATGTTCCTTATTTTGCCGTTTGTGTTCCGGGATTTCTCTTTTGATCAACCCGCAATCCCGGTAGAAGGTCGGGTAAAGGGTTTTTCCATCTAGAATTTCTACGTTTCAACTACGAAGTTTGGATTTGTGCTCGATTAATAGCAATAAACTGCCTCTACAATATAGATTTTTGTTTTTTTTTTTTTAACAAAGTTAAGGGCGGTCTCCTCATCAAGATCTTTTTGCAAATATATTTATCAATAAAATAAACGATGAAAAGTAAGTTTATGGAAATGAATGTGGATAGTGGTTTCAGGAATCGTAAAAATGGCAGATGAGGTTCTTTCTCTCGAGAGTTGTTGGCGTCGATTGGGTAGCTAGGTAACCAGCATGTCTATTAGTTGTGGATGGTAAATCATCAAATAACTTCCCCCGCTCTGGTTGGAGCGGGACGGAGTGTCAGATTTTTTCTGACTAAAACCCACCTATGTTCCGTCTTATGCCTTTTATGATCCGGAGCCTCGGCATCTCTTTCGAACAACCCAGAGCTCCAGTAGGCGGTGGGCCTGGCAGGCCCCTCTGCTTTGTTGACATCTCTTTGAGGCGCTCGTGGAACACTAACACCCCGTCGACACGGTCTGCTATTGGACGGACGGAAGGTAAGATGTAGCTTATCTAGATGTGGATCTTTGGACGGTGAGAAATGTGTACATTGCTCACCGTCCGCCGTACGGGCGAGCGGACGTGAGTGGGCGAACTAGCATGCCTGAGAGATATTTTTCAATGGTATGTTAGACCAAGTCAGAATCATCGACACGTTCCAGCCGCTGCGTGAGACGCTCCGAGCGTCCGGAGCCACGTGATGACTTCCGGCCACCGTAAACGCGGGCGCATGAACGGTGAGCAATGGGTAGGTCACCGTACGTCTATCTAGCGATGGCAGGCCGTGTCCATGGTGCGCTCGTGTTCCACTCGCGCCATGGTCAGTTATGGCCAGTCCCTGCCGGGGCTGCAGGTTGGTTTGTAAGAGATACTGAACACACAGGGCAAAAAACAACATGGATGACGTTTAGAACAAGTCTGATACTTCCCTCCGCTCTGCTCAGAGCGAGAGGAATCATATGATGATTTCAAATGCGAATAAAAATGATATAAATCATGTTAAGAGATAAAACTCGCTATTTGAACCAACAACTTAGAAAAATTCTGAAAAAGTAAAACATTATTACTTTCAGTAAAAATATTTTAAGTTTACATTATTTTTAACCGACTTCAAAAAAAGGAGGAGGTTCTCAATTCGACTGTATGTTTTTTTTTTTTTTTTTTTTTTTTTTTTGTGTTTGTTACCTCATAACTCAGGTCTGAGTGAACCGATTTTGATGATTCTTTTTTTATTCGAAAGCTGGTGGTTGTCGTTTGGTCCCATAAAAAAAATATCAAGATCCGACAAGTAGTTTTTGAGTTATCTTTAATAATACGTATTAGATTGACTTCGTGTACGTTGATGATATACTCATTCGTCGCTTATATTTTAGAAGTTGTGGAAGACAAATGATCAAAAAATGGTATGTACTACTATGGTTTGGAAGGTCATCGCAGGAATTTGGTGATAGATCTTCAGTGAAATACAACGGCACTCTTTAATAAATGACAGCAAATCTGCCGTGATTGCTGTAATCACATGTATAGGTATGGGTTTCGCCAGGGTAGGCAGGCGAGTGGGAGCAGGGTGACCGTATCCCCTCCCCACCCCTCACCTAGTCATTAAGAAACATAAACATCAGATCAAGTATCAGCTGTATCCCCTAGAGGATGATGCATATGATTTCTGAATTGGTTTAATACTAAAGCATAATATAGATACTTAGTATTTAATCTATAGCTTGATGTGGAACTAAAAATTGTATCTAAGACGGGACGAAAGCTAAAAATAAAAACTTTTTAACCGTGTTTGCGTATTATATCATAATACTATAACTAAAAATGTTGAAATAAAAACTTTTTAGTAAAAAAATAAAACCGACTTCTAAAAAAAACTAAAAACTGGAAAATAACTTTATTTCCGGAAGTCGGTGGCCAATAAAGTCAACGAAACCAACAAAAACCACCGACTTCCGGAAATAAAGTTATTTTCCAGTTTTTAGTTTTTTTTAGAAGTCGGTTTTATTTTTTTACTAAAAAGTTTTTTATAAGACCCGTATCTAATATCAGTATGCAGAAAAGGCTCTGATCACATAGTTTTTTTTTTATTTTTCGATTAAGCACAAAGATTGCCAACTCGATTACTTTTTAAATACACTCCCATTCGAAACCTATATTACATTTCGTGATGTGAATTTGTATTGGATAAAAAAGGTTTTAGTATCTTATTATTTTAGATTTTTGTTGTAGTTTTAAAATAAAGATTGCTTATTTTATATTAGGTACGATGCCGATGGTCCTTCGATTACCAATTTACATTAAAAAAATATTGGATCTTATTTCATTTGTTTCCAAATTAGCTTATCCTAGTATAGATTACATGTTTTTTTTTAAACTAAACTCGCTGTTACTCGCGACTTCGTACACAGTTGAGAAATATGGATATATTGAAATATTCTTCGCCACTTGTAAGTTATTAGCGCAATAATTAATAGCTTATCCCCAAGTTGAAATATAAATACTTTCTAAATTTCATCATGATGTGATCAGCCGATTAGTTTTGAAAAGGTAAAAAACCAACAAACATCAAACAGAGTTACTTCCGCATTTACAATATTAGTAGGTTTGTATGGTATATGTAGGCTTGCGTATTTCTGTACATCACTTTTAATAATAATAAGTCACCTATATCATCCCAGTGTTCCAATTTCGGAACGGTAAACTCTTTAACCTTTTTTTTTGCAATAGTTGTCAAATCACATATTTACTATATATCACCCTTGTTCTGAATAGTTACAGTACTGATAGCAACATCTGTCTGACTTGTCTCTTAGTTATTATTTTGTTTTTGCATAGGTATATATACATATATATATATATATATATATATATATATATATACTTTCTTCTTCTTTTCTACCAATTCGTTGTGAATGAGTGGACATGGTTGGCCTTGTAGATTCTTGGACGCCAACAACAATGTAAAACCAAATGATTTTAAAAGAGTAACTATGGAGTTTCTTGCCGGTTCTTCTCCATAGAAAACGACCAACCCGAACCGTGCATCTTTTCTCGACGTTTTATAAGTGCCCATGTAGGCCTATGTGAAATAAAAATATTTTGATTTGATTTGATTTGAATGAACGCATTGGAGATGAACCAGAAGCCAGAAGTGGACCGAATACCTTCCACATCGTCAGTGACGCAGTTTCCACAGCCTGGCTCTTCGTCTACAGTGACAGAGCCGCCGCCACAAAGACGACGTCTTGAAAATATAAAGAAGTGGAGGTTTGTAGATATTCCAAAAAAGGCTAAGAAAGAGATTTCCTGGAAGACCTTGAAAATCCTGGTAAATTTTTCGAATTATTTTTTGACGATGAGATGTTTGAGTTATTGCGATCAGTTTCATACTGAATAATATGAAATTCAGTATGAAATATAATTAATTCATTTTCTCATTGTAACTGTAAGAATAATATTTTTTTTAAGTTTTTAATAAATAAAAATATGTATGAAATGGTTTTATTTCCTAACGAAATTCAAAGCCCCTTACGGTATCTTACACGTATGTATCATCCTAGTGTTCCATTATTGGAACAGTTACAAAACTAGAAATTCTAATGAGATATTATTTTTCTTATCTAGGTGTCATTATACATCTACAAACATACCCTAATCCGATTTTTATAAACTTGAACAACTTTGACTATCGTTGGGATAATACGAGTTAAAACAATTCGATTTCAAAGGGATCTCATCAAAAAACATTGAATTAATTCCGCATCTCTTTAGCTCATCAGTAACAACCCTAAAAATAACATCGAAAATACCCACGTCGATGTTCACAGACAACTGAGCATCCGATATTTTTTTCCAATTCCATTGCTCAGCAAACCGGAGGCAAGAGTTAAACGAATTAAGTAGCTTGGAGCGCATTTCGGTTATTTATTCGAGGCAGATCACGTTTTAATTTATTATCCCAATACACATTTACAATTAACCACACATGTACTCTAATAACCTTAAAACCTCAAGCCAAAACTATCTTAATCTTAAATACCACACGGATCACATTGGTTTGTATGTTTTGTTAAGAAGTACAGCTTAAGTGTCGTGTTGTACAAACATTGGCTCTCAAGTAAATTACTTGAAACACGCATATGTACTTGAGATCCTCTCAGACTTGTCTAGAATTAACTAGGAATTCTGTGCTAGAGTCATTTGCATATGGAAATAAGTGGATCGGAATAGCTGTCAGCGGCTCGATGATATAGTGGTGGTAAACAGCTGTGAACTTTGAGGCTGCGGATTTATGTTTAGATTTAAGATTTAGACGGTTTTATTCAATAATTTATTTAATACTTTAAGTAATACAAAGAAGCGGTTAAGACGCTCTCCTATGACAGTTCAAATCCCCTTTTACACCGGCTCAGCTACCTACGACTATACCTCTCGGACAGTCAAAACGATTTTTTGGGGTGAACTACACAATTGATAGATATAGGATGTCAGGTATTAAGAGGTTTTTTTTTCACGATGTGTTTTGTTTGTACATTAAAGATTTTGTTTTCACCTTGTAATTATACAAATAAATTAAATGGATACTTCCATTTAGTTTGTTTGTAATTTCAAAATAACAGCGTCATCTCCGAACCGACTAGGCCAATTTTGACGGTGCTTTTACTGAAAGATATTTGAAATTGAGGATGCGATGGAGCACACTGTGGTGATCTGACGCCTCAAAGAGATGTCAGCAGAGTAGTGGGGCTTGCCAGCGTTACTGCCAGGTTGCGGGTTGTTCGAAAGAGATACAGTGCCCTGGAACATATTCATAAAGGGCAAAAGAAGGAACATGGATGGGTTAGTCAAAGTCTGACACTCCTCCCCGCTCCGCTCAGAGCAAAGGAAGTTATTTGATGATTTCCCACCTGCAAAAAAAGAATACGTACTTCATATACCTGTCAAATGGTATGTCCAATACCTACGTAAATCCACTTTATCAAAAGCCACATGGAAAAATGTCACCTGAAATTCCATGAAAGCTGCCTATACCGATAAAACTGTTAGGCTGATACAAAGAGGGGTCAGGTCTGGGGGTGACCCCCATTATAACAGTGACGTTAAAATAATGAAATAGGAACCTTCATTTCACTTGTTAGGTTCAACGTATTAAGTGCTTTGAACCTGACCTTTGGCTCTAAAGTTGTAAATCCCCTGGAGTCGGAAATGCCGGTTAACTTTCTGTACAGTCCTCAGTTTTGTTCGTTTGTTAGCCAAAAATGTTTTAATGAATGACATTAATTTACAAAAGGGTATTTGGCTACTGCTAAGCCGTACAAAGTGTGGGTTACAAATGCTAATTAGTGAAGTTTGATATTAATTTGGATTAAATTTATTCATAAATATTTATTTTATGATTTTGGATCCAAGTTCTTTACTTTCATAGAGGTTTCCGGTAATTTATTTAAGAAATTACTTCTGCACGAAGAAACAGTTTTTACATAAAACATGGTTGCGGGTTGTTCGAAAGAGGTACCGCGGCCCTGGAACATAAAGGGCAAAAGGAGGAACATAGGTGAGTTTTAGTCACCTATGTTTCTTCTACAAGTCTGACATGTCCTCCCGCTCCGCCCAGAGTGGGGGAAGTTATTTAGTGATTTCTCATTAGCAAAAACAGGCCTGCCCAAAATCACAGCAAAAACATATTAATCGTACTTATGAGTACATTCGCTTATAATTATATAACTAGCATTTGCCCGCGGCTTCGCTCGCGGTAAATTCGGGGTAACACAGTTCTCCGTTCTTGATTTGCAGGTACCTGCTACATGTAGTTTTGCCCTAGCGCCTTATTTATTGTATTAAATCGGTTTAGGCATAGAGGCGTGAAGACGTAACAAACTAACAAACTCACTTTCGCTTTTATAATATTAGTAAGGATATAATTATGAAATCTGCCAATAATCTATTAGATTTTAAAATAAATTCTTCCTTATTAAACAATGTCGGTAATAAGATTAATGTCGCTTTGACATCAAAGCTTTATTTTGATAGAACATTTTATTTCCCGGTATAAAAATTACCTAAAATTATAATTTGCATGAATAATTTTAAGGCTTTCATGTAGGTATACACGCAGGTACCTCGTCAGGGATTATGAAGTCTGACACAAAGCTTTTAAATTGGGACGTAGACTTTACATTACCAAAACGTACAAAACTCACCATTATAGTTCCCTAGAAAAGGTTGAGCTAAATGTGGCTGATCTAAATGTTCGTGAACGGGCGCTGTCCGTTGTTGTGACGGGTTGTTTCTTAGCTGCCACGGTTTATTTTAATTAATCATTATTTTTGCATTTTCGGGACGCTTTTCTTTTCTCACATATATGTATAATCTAAACGCAAAATTGTGGTGTATTTTACCATAAACGCCA
Organism: Ochropleura leucogaster; assembly: GCA_958449745.1. Lineage (NCBI taxonomy): Eukaryota > Metazoa > Arthropoda > Insecta > Lepidoptera > Noctuidae > Ochropleura > Ochropleura leucogaster. The sequence goes on from OY288206.1 coordinate 6,253,718, forward strand.
TTAAATAAATAAGTGCAGTAAAATAAATTCTTTCAGTTTGAGTTTTATTACAATGAAAATACAAAAAAAACTGTATTAACCGTGAAACTTGGTACCTAATTAATTTAAAATAGTAAACAAAAATAGCGGAACAAAATATCACAGCTAAATAATCTAGACTTTTTTTTCTTTATCGTTTTAGAAGGGTTTGATCAAAGATGATCATCCCATCATACAAATCTAGGCTTATAATATGTTGGATTTCTGTACTACGGCGCGGCGGCACAAAGTCAAAGTATCCTTACTTACGAAAGTGAGTTTGTTTGTTACGTCTTCACGCCTAAACGGCCAAACCTATTTTGATGAATTTTAGTACAGAGATAGTTTAGACCTTGGAGACGAACAAAGGCTAAAAAATGTGAGAAAAGGGGGAGAAAAGGGAAGAGAAAGATATATTTTTTTCAAACATCACGCGGGTTAAAGTTCGCGTTAGCCCAAAGTAACTATGCCGCGCGGACGAAGTCGCGGGCGAAAACTAGTTACCAATAAACGACAACAACCTCTTCAATTCGAAATGCAGACTCTGTGACTACTGAGCTATTCCTGATGTAAACACCCAATATCACTTTGCCCAACCACGGCATCAAATGCTTCTTTTTGTGGATGGGCAATCATCATAAGACTTACCTCGCTCTGGGCGGAGTGGGGTAAGGGTCAGACTTGTAATGAACCCAACGGAAAGAAAAGAACATGGGTTTATTTCATTTTCCCTCTCGCTCCAGACCATTGACTGGACCAGGGCCGGACGCGAGAGATGGCCGCTGACCGACTGCACGAGGGCACGGTGATTCGCAGACCGCCACAACGTGCTCCACCGTAATATTCAACGCTGTACCTCACACTTAGCAATCGTCCTTGCGACCACTCGACCGAGGATGTAGTCAAACACGTAACTCTATGGATGTAATCAAAGACCGTTGCACACAATAATAAGCCTTTTTTAAGCCGCAGCACAACATGTCTTCGATTTCTGTATCAAGTCTATCCCAGACATTAACGTGGTCGGATCATCTAGTCGGGGGCATCTCACATCACGTTTATGAATATTGGTCTCTCCCGCAGGCCTCGTTTGCATTGCGTTTGCAATGCCTGAGGGGGAAACCACTATTAAGGACCAGAGCTTCAATATGTAAAATAATGGACCCATTAACAAAAATCTTTTATCAAATCCTTTGAATCAGCGTCTGTCCAAAAAATCGATCAATACCAATCTTTTATTCATTCGCCAGAATTTGAAATAGGAGAAGTGTTCCGGCTCCTTAATGCACAAACGAATATAAATTCGGAAGATGTTTTCTATCAAGAATATTGTTCCAGTCACGATTTGAGGAAATCTCGATTCAAGTGGAGTTCGCTTTTGTACGTAGGAATCGAATAAACAGCCTTATGAAATATTTATAGTGTGCTGCGAAACCTTCGGTCTGTTGTTGGAAAATTTTCATCGGCGGCATTAAGCCTCGTATTCATTGGGAATAAAAGTTGTTTCAGCAACATATTATGGTGAAGTGGAGACCATAATATTTGTCTAGAAACATCATCTGCCTAGTCTTTTTCCAACTATGTTGGGGTCGGCTTCCAGTCTCACCGGATCCAGCTAAAAATCAGTCCTTTACATAAAGGGGATCTGTCTATCCGAACTCCATAACTCAGTCAATAATTATTGGTAATACGATAATCCTTGACAATACCTTTGATAAGACTGGTTCTCAAACTTTCGCGCTACCCACTAGCTATTACGACTCTCAAAGATCTACAAATGACAGGAAGCTCAGTAGCTCATAGGTCACCCAACCACAAACTATCTTAAGCCAGCGTTGCTTAACTTCAAAATTGACCCAAAAGGCAGTTATTATTTGGAAAAGATTCTCACAATATCTGTCTGGAAATTCGCCAATAATATTATGATCTCTGTCCTTTTAAAACTGAAAACTGTCTGAAACAAAAAAAACCAGCAACGTTTGAACAACCTCATAGGTCTGAACAAATTGTTTCTATTGAGGGTTTGATCCTCGGGCTAGATAACATTTCCATGAAGATTCAGTAGGAGGAAGGGGGTGTTAGACTTTTACTGACTTAAACCCATATTCCTTTTTTTACACTTTGTATTCCGTGCCCGCGGTATCTCTTTAATTATGTATTTAATACTTAATGTTAACACAGTAAACAAAACAGGAAAAAGACTTATACAATTTGGGAACAAATTCTCTGCTTATTTCTTAAGAAATTTCTGCCAGCAGACCTTCGAAAGGAGAAGAGGTTCATCCTCTTCAACCTCTTCTCCTCGGGCCAAAGAATTAGGATTGCCATTCAACGTAGCAATGCTGCTAGTCTGGGCTGTTCTGGGCACGTTTCCGGATGACAAGAGACATGGAGTCTTTACTAATATTATAAAACGAAAGTGAGTTTGTTTGTTTGTTACTTCTTCACGCTTTAATGGCTAAACCGATTTTGATTATTTTTTTGAGACGAGAGACGGACATAGGCTAATTTTTATTTGTAAAAAGTGGGATATGAGGGAGAATGAGGGAAGAAAAGGGAAAACTTAGCGTTGCTATAACAAATCAATAAGGCGCAAGGGCAAAAACTGCAGGTAGTAGGTAGTACTACCTGCAAGTCGCGGCAAAAGCTAAAAAACTTTATAAAAAGAAGCTCATTATTATTTTCTTAAGGCTTATGCAATGTTGTAAAATGTAATTTTTAAACTTTGTTTTCAATGAGTACGTAGCTTTATTCGAGTTGGTGAAGTTTATAATATCTAGAGTTGTAAAGTTTACAAACATTGAAACTTCTCTCGGTTATCTGTTCGCTTTGTGTATGGAGAAGTTTTCTGAACAAGAATTAAAGACTCGTTTGCCAAATCGTTTGCGCCAAATGGGGTGATCACCCTTTCCAGCGTGTTTATAAATATCCATTACTGTAACTGTTACTGCTACCCCATGACTTCCAGTTGGTAAGATCCAGAGCCAATATGGACCCACTGTTCGTTGGTTTTATGCATCTCGTCCCAACATCTTTCATTATTTATTTTTATTCATACACAAATAATATAATGGTTTAACAAAAACACGCTTCCTCATATTCTTCTCAGCAAACCCTTTTTCTAGATACCAATAACATACATAGGAGAGCATAAAAATAAGTGGTCTTTCCAATCTTTAGGAGTCCGCCATATTGGATTTAGAGTGTTGACACTTAAGTGTAACCGTACATTGTAATCCAAACTAAAGATATAAGATTACTTTTTTTGACATTTGAAGGTCAACACGTAAACGTCAACTCCGTAAATTTTAATTAAATTTAAATATATAATCAATACTTAAGTGACAGAAACAAGTGAATTCGGAAGAGAACATGCCAATGCATAAGTGACATTGTTATTACTTTCCAATATACACTCTTAGTGGGCTTTGACCAACATAAAAAAGTGTTACCAAAAACTTAAAAACTGTTTGTGCTCGACGTGTACGAGAGTAAATATCAACTGTTATGTGTTAAATAGTGAGTTTTTGCTGGAAATTAACCAACCAATGTGATGTAAAACACGATGGCATACGATTTTTAATCAATTTTACATCCACGTTCCTCAAACAAAGAACTGGACTTTGAACTTTCTCGACATTGGATATACTAATGATATCGGCTCTTAACGCAACGAGATTTAAGCAGTCACCAAATTTGATATGCCTTAATAACGTACGTTTGACGTAGTGGTTAGCTCGAGTGCGTTGACGGACCTCTCAATCAAAGGATCTCGAGTTCGAACCCCGCAACCTGATTTTATTTTTCTAAGTTCATATTTATTATTAACACAAAAATGAGCTTCTTTGAGAACATTACCATGCGCACACAACGACGCCGTTCGGAATCAGCCATGGATACTTTCGAAGAATATAGTTCCATCGACTCGACGATAGAGGGCGACACTAATAAAAGCGCACCAATTATAATGGACGATGAAGAAATTGAAGAACTTAAACGTCAAATTGGTGAACTACATTCTCAGTTACAAGCAGCACACCAAGAGATAAATAATCTTTCAATTGAGAATTCAGAGCTAAAGAGTACAATAGAAATTATCAATAAAAAACACAGTATTATGGAAAAAGCAACTAAACAATTAGCTAGCGAGATAAGAACACCAAAAAGGAGATCTAGATTGGTGTCACCTCTCAAAGTAGCCACACCTATAAAACACAAATCTGATATTTCAAGATACGGGACTCCAGAGCTATTCACACCAACACAAGTGACTCTCAAGAACCAATCAATAATACAAGGGACAGAAAAGAAGATACATGTAGAAAAGAAAAACTTTGTATCATAAGTAGCAATTACGTCAACAAGATATTGTCGATTGCGGAAAATACTTTTCCGTCTAGCCAAATTTGTCACTATCTTTTACAAAACTATGGGATAAAAAAACTGTTAAGTAATATCCATAATAAACTAACCGACTATACGATGAACGATAACTGCATTATTTTCATAGGCGAAGAAGACTTCCGTCAGACGAATAACTACTTTGACATAATAATGACTTTACGTGAAATATTATCAGACATAAAACATACAAACATAATTTTATGCTTACCTAGTTAAATCCCGGAGGCACTGCCGAAGGTTTTTAAAAACAAACGACAGGAGTCTTGACACGAAGAGGTTTTATTTAAGACTGATCTATCTTCTAACTAAAGCTAATACATTTCTTAGTCTAAGTTCTTATCTCTATCGGATGCGTGTCGCCAGGCGTTAGCCATAACATCCCGGCGCTACCGTGAATGCTGTGTCAGCTCCGGCCGCCTAAGGCGCGTAACACAGTAACAATTAACATGAAGTTATAATATTGGGGGTCGATACAGCATATATAACTCCTCCCCCCATAAGTTCGAAATTATCGGAGGGATGATTATCATTGGGATGATTATTGTCACTCCGATCATTTCGGCACAAACATTTTTTTACGTTTTTTCCGTACTTACGAGCTATGAATACAGGAATGCTTAAAACTATAATAATATATAACACTAGAGTGCCGACGCTAACACTTTTCACATTAATTGACTTTTCACTGTCGATTTTCACTTCACTTCTACTAACTTCCAATAAGTTATTTAGGTGTTGCAGATTTGTTAAATCACTAGTCTCCAAATTGATAGGCTTGCGTTGCAGGTGTGGCTCGATGGGTGTTACATCAGGAAGATTGACAATTGTTAATTTCGAAGAGTCGATATTACTTGTTGTAGTTTGATTAGATTTTAGGGTAACTCTACCTATCTTGACATCGCAGTGTCCATCCAAGTTAAGAGAGTAAGTACCTTTTATTTCTTCTTTCGTTATCTCGTTATTGCAGATCTCTGATAGTATAGTTTCGGCTCTACTATAGATAATCCAACGCCTTTTCCCCACAGGTTGTATTTTAAGAGTGTGAATTTCCACTGGTACGGGATGACAGGAGTTTGTGTTATGGGAGAATCTCATTAATGCGGTTATGCAGGTGTCTTCCATTGGCAGCTGGGACTCGTCCTCGTAGCACAGGAACTTCGCCCCGTAGAGTTCGTAGCAAGGCTGGGAGAGCGAGACTATTTCGGACCCTTTTACTAAGAGTGTGTGGGGTGTTTGGGAATAATGATTGTGGTCTGGTTAAAATGATTGGTAATAGGTATGGGGATTGCTCTGTAGTAATTATATATTTCATCTTTGATTATAGGTATTTCTAAAATAAACGTTATTTGACTTCCCTTCGAATAAGCTTTTATTTCGATACACTGCTCTAACTTAACTAAGTTATCATAGCTTACTTCATACATTAGTTTATTAGATTTTTCTATGAACTTTAATGATTTGAACAGCTCATCAGACTTTATCAGAGACTGGTGTAATATTTTTAATTTACTGAATGTGATGGAAATTTCAATCTCATTCAGTCGACTGTACAATAGTTGAAAATTGTGTAAAAATAGATTATAGATATTTACAAAGTTATGTGTGGTAATGTTAATGCTATTTTGATTAATTAATTTTGTTATTTCCCAAATTTCTTCTTCAATTTGCATGAAATTGTTTTTAGTAGAGTTCGTTATTTTAACTAAAGCTTTAGAAATTTCTGTTATAAGCGTTACCTTGTTTGCTAATGCATCCTGACGTGTTTTTATATTATCAATCATGTTATCATATCTGCTAGCGTCGTCATTGTCTAAGTTACCGGTAATAATCTTAATAATAGATCCTAGAGGGTTTAGAATTCCACGTTTAATCCTCATCGATGGGGCTAACTGCTTAAATGTTTCTATGCTACTGTTCATAACATAATCCGTTTGGAGTTTTACATCAAACAGCTGATAATTCGAGGTATCATTTCCCAAATGTTTCTGTATATATTCATTAAAGTTTGCATATCTTTTAATATTAAATTCAAAATCCTCATGAATCAAACTTAAATCTAAAACCTTAATAATAGTCCACTTATTGTAACTTACGCTAGCTTGACCTTGTTTCAGAATCAATACGCCAGGGTTCTTATCTATCCTTTGAAGTTGAAGGGTGTGTATCCTGGAGGTCAGGGCCAGGAGCACGAGGAGGAATCTGTGGATGTCGTTTAATGTCCTTAAGTGTCACTTTTGTGTCACGATTATTTATTCTAACAGGACAAATTTTCCTAACGATTTCGCCTGATACTTGTGCTTTTTGAAAACGAGGTTTGTCTTTACTTCGTCTAATGTTTACTCCTTTTATGAATACAGTGTCTCCTTCTTGAATATCGAACGATGTTTCACCATCACGTTTTTCTTTGACCTTTTCTTTGTTTGCTATTATTTTATCCGTTAAGTATTGGTAGAGATACTTAGTTCGCTTCATGTGATCGTTAACTAATTGTTGCGTATATTGTTTATTAAAGTTAACTGCGAAGGTGCTATTCGAATCAGTGTGTCCAAAAACAACTTCAAAGGGCGTAAGACCTGTTGTCGAATGTATAGTTTGATTGTAGGACATAATCGCGTACGTCATTACGTCGGCAGCATCAGTAATTAGGTGCTCATATTTTGCGATACGATATATTTCTAAGATGGTTGAGTGGAAGCGTTCTATTAAACCCATAGAATTAGGGTTATGTGCTGTACCTATGTGCAGATCAATTTTATAAAATTGAAGTGTTTCTTTAAACAAAGTATTGTTGAATTCGGTTCCAGGATCGGCACTTATCCGGTTTGGTACGCCATAGAACGAGAAAAATTTAATTAATGCGCGGACTACTTCAGGAGTGGATCGGTTTGAGAGTATGAAAGCCTGTCCTAATTTGCTGAAAGCGTCTATTATCGTCAAAAAGTATTTCCCTTCTATTGAGAAAAGGTCTATGAATATTTCAGCAAAGGGTTTCGTTTATGTTTGTGTTAACTGTAATACTGGTTTCAAGGGTTTACGATCGTATTTTAGTTTTTTACAGGTTTCACATGAATTTATTACCGTGGCAACAGTTACGTCAATATTTTTCCAGAAGTAGTTTCGCTTTATTTTCATGAGAGTTTCCTTGATGCCGCGATGGCTGGTTTTACCATGATGGTAGGTAAGTACGACTGAACGTTGTTCGTCTTCGTCCTCTACATATATAACTCTTTTAGTGCATTCGTAAATTTTAACAGTATCCTTTTTAAACAGTTTAATAACAGCGTCTGTAAACTGGCTACGGTGTATTTGATCCTCAAAATAAAAGAAATATTTTATTTTAGGATGTATGTATTCCAGAAGGAATTGTTTTACTAAGTGTGGATTATCTACAGGTAAGTGTATCTCAAAATTTTTTTGTTTATCACGTAATGAATCTTTTACTGATAATTGATTTCTGTTCCAGGTAAAAACAAGAACTTGATGGGGCTTCGTGTCTACAGCTTCATCTAGGATAGGGATACCGTTTGTATCGATATCTCGTGCTGAGTGTATTGTTTCAGGTAATGAATCCGCTGTGAGGGTGCTGGAGGAAGCTGCTCGGACTGGATAAGACGACATAATGTCTGAAGGTGACGAGGCAGTCAATGTTTCTGAAGAGTCCGATATTGATATTGGACTATCAGGTCTTTCAGTATCACCTACGTTACCCTGTAAGGATGTGTTATTATCTTGGTTGGTAAGTACATTTACTATTGTTTCAGTCCAAGGGTCTAAAGTGATTTCACATGTGAGGCTGTATACTATAGGTATTTCTGTATCTCGTGTTTTTAAAATTTGCGTCTTCATGTCTATTGTTGCATCTAACATTTTTAATAGGTCCGAACCTATTAATCCGTCGTATCGGCTATCGGCATCGTAAACATAGAATTTGTGTTTGAGGAAACTTTTGAAGGTTTTCAGTAAAGGTATGTCTATAACTTGGTCGTGTGAGCTACGTGCATGTGTACTGATAACTTCAAATGGTTCGTAATATTTGTAGGCAGAAAAGTATTGATCGACTTTTCCTGGGCTAATAAAGCTTCGTGTACTTCCGGTATCAATCATTAGACGGGCATTAATTTCTGGAATATAGATGTATGGTAATCGATTTATACTATTGCAATTTAAATTGATTACTTCAGGCGATCGTTTCCCGAGGCTATCATAGGATAATTTTACGTATTCTTCTTGGTTTGTAGTCTCGTTGGAAATAGGCTCCACATTTTCGAAGTAGAAATTATTGTTATAGGCGGTGTGTTCGTAACTATCGGTAAGGTGTACATTATTTGCACAGTTTACGTAGTCAGGTTGGAAATCCAAGTCTTGGAGTACTTGCGTTTCATTACTATTATTATACAAGTGAAGCGTATTCTCGTCATCGGAGTTATTTATAATCATATTATTTCTAAGGGGGCGGACAGTGCGCATAGACACATCAGTGTCTTGTGGCTGGGGTAAATTACGTTGTGGTTGATATTGCGGCGGTATACCGAATTTGAATTGCTGATTTGGTGGATTAAGATTGGGTCTATTATGTGCGTTATTAAGTTGAGGTCTAGATCCTTGTTGAGGTCCGATACCAAATTTAAAATTGTTCTGATTCGGCGGACCACCTGAAATGTACACTGGTGTATAGCCTTGAGGCTGTTGCATACCCGGTTTGGGATACGTTTGGTTAGGTACACCAAATCTATAGTCGTTATTGAAACCCGACCTAAAATTATTTTGCGGCAGATGTGGAACTCCAAACTTAAAGTTTTGGTTAACCGGATAACCGAAATTATTTACGGCTGGAACATAAGGTCTCATTGGAGGCTGGAATTTAAAACCTTGTTGGTTGGTATTCGGAGGAGGCTGGGCTGTTTTAGTATTACTTTTATTTTTTGCGTTATACTGAAATTGAAAATTGACCTCTTCCATTACGACACTGAGTGCACTTTCTAGGCTTGTGCAACTTTTGAGTCTTACGATTCTAATTAAATCCTCTGGCAGATTATATAAAAACACGTTAAGAGACAAGTTATTGTAAATTACCATTTTTGCTGCTTTCATTTCCTCATTAGCGAGCAAATTGACCTTGGAAATCAGAGTGCTGCGTATTTGCTGAATTCTGTTACAGAATTCCAGATAAGTTTCATTAGATTTAATTTTTAAATTTTCTAGCTCAATTGCCACACAGTCCTCTGATCTGGGGTCACCAAAATGTTGAATCAAAATAGATCTTAGTTGGTCCCATGTGTTTATATCCTCTCTTTCACTTAATAGAGCCGCTGCTCTACCACACAATCTACTAGTGATAGCATGGAAGTTAAAAGTAGTCTGAACAGCATTATTAGGGCCGTTAAAATTTCTTAAAATATATTCACTTTTCTTTATAAACAAATTTAGTATACTTTTGTCACCATCAAACTTAGGAATTAAACTTAAAATATCTTTAGGGATCATTTGGACAGTTACTCCGACTTGATCCGGCATTTTAATCAAATTAGTTTACTTAAACACTTTATATTATAAAATTATACTTAAAAATAGGCCTGCCAATTTTGTGCAGAAGTCAAATAACTCAAATTAGTTTACTTAAACACTTTATATTATAAAAATATACTTAAAAATAGGCCTGCCAATTTTGTGCAGAAATCAAATAACTTTCAACGATTTTAGTTTAAAAGTTACGCAATAAGTCCTACAGGAGCAACACAGGAAATAACAAGGACGAGACAGGATAGTAAAAAGGTCTACTTACAGTCTGCTCGATCCCATGCCTTCCCGTAGAGCTGCTCGTGCCGTGGACAGGAACCTTCGTCGCCACACGTGGTAAACTTATTTATTTGGTTCGAGGATACCCGAAGCCGCGCGCGAGACCGATTTTTGTGTACTCGAACACAGCGTTTAGAAAGCGGATATCCTACCGGCTGCGCCAGTTGAATCCCGGAGGCACTGCCGAAGGTTTTTAAAAACAAACGACAGGAGTCTTGACACGAAGAGGTTTTATTTAAGACTGATCTATCTTCTAACTAAAGCTAATACATTTCTTAGTCTAAGTTCTTATCTCTATCGGATGCGTGTCGCCAGGCGTTAGCCATAACATCCCGGCGCTACCGTGAATGCTGTGTCAGCTCCGGCCGCCTAAGGCGCGTAACACAGTAACAATTAACATGAAGTTATAATATTGGGGGTCGATACAGCATATATAACTACCTACATACAAATGCAGTTATTATTCAACAATGTATAATTTCCGTATAGAAATGTTCAATAATCTACTTTATCAAGACATCCAAATTTATAAGTATGCTATTCTGTTTGACTCAAATTTAAACTTGTTGAATGACCACACTATGTTTCAAAAAAATAATGGTCGGATAAAAAACTATGGCATAAAATGTATTTTTGAGAACCTTAAAAAATATGTGTTTACTAGTTTTAACGTAGAAACCAAAAAAAATGGACTCGGATTATCTTCACGAAATGAAAATTTATATTGTGATTCGCCTCTTTCCTTTGGTTCCTGCAATAATGAGGACTCTAATCAACATTTTTTTCGTGTATAATAGTTTATGCATTATGCATCAAAATATAAACGGACTACTGACTAAGGGTGATTTAATTACGGAACTTTTAGATACTTTTACAAACAATGGTAAATGTGTTCATATTCTATGCTTCACAGAACACAATATGAAACAGGATGACCATAACATACTGAACATACCAAATTATACTTTAGCTGCATCTTTCACAAGACAAAAACGAAATGGTGGTTCGTGTATCTTAATTAATAGGCAAATTAATTTCAATGAAATAGAATCGGTGAAAAATAATAATATTCCTAACGTTTTTGAATGCTGTGCTGTGGAATTAACTGACCATAAAATCATTATAGTGTGTATTTACCGAGTGCCGAATCCGAATAAAATAAATATTTTTTTTGATAATTTAACAAACATTTTACGACAGTTTTGTTATAAAAGCCAGCAAAAAATTATTATCTGCGGAGATTTTAATATTGATGTTCTCCAGGAAACCAAAAACTCGAGATTATTTAGGCTACTTTTAAACGAGTTTAATCTCAAATTAGAAATAAATGAACCTACGCGTCCAAGCAGTGGTACATGTATAGATAATTTTCTTCACAATATGCGAGGTTGCAAAAGTGAGATTATGGAACTAGGTGTATCTGATCATACAGCCCAACTGATGACATTTCCGGTTCAACGAACGTGTTCATTGAAATATTACTATGTTAAGAACCGAGACTACAGCAAAGAAAATATTGATCTTTTTAGGAAATGTATCGCCAGTCTTAGTTTCTCTGATGTATACGAAACGGATGACGTAAACAAAAGTTTTAATGCATTTTATGATTTGTTCAAACTATTTTATGATTTATGTTTCCCAATAGTCAAACGTAAAATTTATACAACAACTAGACCAAAATGGATTACACGGGGAGTAAAAAGCTGTAGCAGAACTAGACGATCGTTGCTGTGGAAATATAGACTAAATCGAGACAGTGATTCAAAAATGGCTTTTAAAAATTTCTCGAAAAAGTACCAAAAAGTGATTAAACTAACGCAGAAAACGCAAAACAGCTATTATATTGGAACGAGCACCAACAAATCTAAGGCTACCTGGAAGATAATTAACTCAATAAAACCTAACTTCCCTAAAGAGAGCATAAACATTATTAATAATAATAAATGTATTAAAGATCCTAGGAAGATAGCACAACTATTTAATGACTATTTCATAGATTCTGTTCATTCGAGTGGTAGTGATTGGCAGGCAAATAATATTCCAAGCTCATTTGGCTCGCATAAATCTATGTTTATGGCACCAACCATACCAAAAGACATAATTACAATAATAAACAGTCTAAAAAACACTAATAGTACAGGCTATGATGACATCGTCACCAGAGTAGTAAAATCAGTTTCTCCTCTTATAGCACCCATATTAAGTGACATTATAAATAATAGCATTGAAAATGGTATTTTTCCTGAAAAGCTTAAAGTTTCCATTGTCAAGCCACTACATAAAAAAGCTGACAAAACTGATATAAGTAATTACAGGCCTGTAGCGCTAATACCGATATTTTCTAAAATCTTTGAGAAGGTTTTCTATAATAGCATTTATGATTACTTGGAAAAACATAATATATTTTGTGAGGAACAGATGGGCTTTAGGAAAACTAAAACCATTAATATGGCTGTCTACAATTTCCTTGAAAAAATTCATCATAACATGGACAAAAGAAAACAAGTGATAGCTATGTATATGGATATGACCAGGGCATTTGACTATGTGAATCATAAAATATTATTAGCCAAGCTTTATAAATGTGGCATCAGAGGGAACGTGCTCGGACTCATACGATCTTATTTGGAAAATAGAAGACAAATTACTCAGATTACTCAAATTAACGCTAAGTCCAAAATTGAAGTAGTATACTCTTCTAGTTCTAGAATACTCGTTTGTGGTGTGCCGCAAGGGTCTGTATTGGGACCTTTGTTATTTATATGTTACATCAACGATTTCCCCCAAGTAATAAGCCATCAAATGTGTCTTTTCGCTGACGACAGCACTGTCATCTATGACACTAATGACACTAAAGATATAGAAGAACAGATAAATACTAGCCTTAGTTCCATTATTAATTGGTTGAATGATAATAATCTTGTTATAAATCTCGATAAAACTAAATTTATGAATTTTAAGTTAAGACAACATGAAAAATTAGACATTCAAATTAACTTTAAAGAAAATCAAATACTTGAGACAAATGTAACAAAATTTCTGGGACTTTTTATTGATAACGACATGTCGTGGAGAACACAAATAGGAAATATATGTGGGAAACTTAGTAAGTTTTCCTATGCGCTTTATATGCTGGGTAAAATTGTAAATAAGACCGCACTACTGGCAGCTTATCACGGCTATGTAGCGTCTACTCTGCGATATGGACTTATATTTTGGGGTAATGCGTACAGGGTTCACTATGTACTTATAGCACAGAAGAAATGTATTAGAGCAATATGCAAAATAAAATGTACAGAATCTTGCAAGCAACATTTTAAAACCTTAAAAATATTGACAGTTCCATCCCTTTACATTTATGAATCCTGCATTTTTGTAAAAAACAATATGTCCTTCTACAAGTCTATTGAAAGTTCGCGTCGTTCTGACAAATTGCACACATTGCCTACTAAAACAGAATTTATGTATAAAAGTGTATATTATGCAATGGCACCCAGATTGTACAATAAGTTGCCCAAACAAATTAAGGAGTGCAAAAGCCATGAATTTAAAAATCGACTATCACTATTATTGATTGACAAAGTGTATTATTCAGTTAGCGAATTTCTCAATGACAAACTTTAAGAATGTTGACATAATTTTTTATTTATTCTTGCTTTAATTACTTACTTATTTTGATATGACTAACGTTTTGTGCATGTATTTTTAATATTGACATCTAGCTGACATTTTATAATAATCTAATGTAATCATTGTTATTGTGGTAATTACTTTATATAATTTAATTTAATATTTTTGTAAAAGTTTGTATGCCTAACGGCGGAACATAGATAGATTCTGACTTCCTTTTACCATCAATTTTTACTTATGTTCACAAAATAAATGAATTTGAATTTGAAATTTGAATTTGAAAAAAAAAAAGTTTTTTTTTTTTAACTAATGTTGCCACACACTAAGCATTGCTCCTGTATCGTGGGAGCGTTTACAAACATTTAAACGCTTATTCACAAACAGCCAGACCCGGAATAACTATCTGTAGGCCATACAAATATTTGTTCCGTGCGGGAATCGTACCCGCGACACGCAGCGTAGCAGTCGATAGCTCAGCCACTGCGCCAACCGTGTCGTCAAATTAAATTTAACTTTCAAGATTACTTTAAATATTTAGTTAAGGAATATAATAAAAGCGTGTTAAAACGAGAAACAATTATATCGCAGTGCCTACATTAATAAATCTTCTTTTACTTCCTAGGATTATCCTGGCTTACTGCCAAGTCTTGGTTTTTTGTTTTCCAGTTTTCTTTCGAATTAACTCATTTTTAACAGCTTTATGTAAATTTAATTTTAAATTATTTCCATGCCAATTTTCATCACATCTTTTAGTTGAAGTTTTTTTTATAATGGATGTTTGGAGTAAGTATACTTTATAATGTACACTTAATAAATTACAGTATTGAACTTATAAATAGAGTGACACAATGGTCACTCTCACTCTCACTGCTAGCCAACTATTTATCTGTAGGGTTACCATGACATCTTATAGCAGTTCTTATTCCTGTGTGAGAAAGAGATGGTGCTAGACACCCTGTATAGCTCTGTCTCTTTCCGTCAGTGGAATAAGTTCTGCTTTAAGACGTCATGGTAGGGCAGCTGATGAAAATCCAAAAAAAAAATAGATCTAAATATTTTATTTGTGATATAATTGCGTTTAAAAAAAACCAATGGTATTTACTTTTCAAAACAATACTCTTTCAAGAATTAACGTAGAATGTACTATTTATAAACAAACAAATATCTAAATAAACAAAGCTCAATAATTACGCTTCATAATTGTGTGTTCAAAAAAGATAAGCTTTACGCTTTACTGCAGTACGATAAATGCATATTCTTTAATCTCCATTGCGCCAAGTCGGCATTCGGCTGTCGGCATTCGGCTTTTGGCTCCCGGCCTCGGTGAGACGATATCAATTAAAACGCTGAAGGCACACCCGTATAACTTCTTATCGTACGCCGCCTGCCGTCTACGAACAAAAGAAACGGTGTCTATCTTTCTATACCCTGACACTGCTACTATTGTAACTCGAACCATATTACAAGTGAGAAAGATTTATATCATCGGAGGCCCTAGCACAAGTGCGAAAAAGCCCAGTACATACGTCGATTTTTTAATTTAATAAAGACTTTTTAGCAAAACCCACGAAATATGAAAAATACAAACCCTTTTTAGTATAGCTCAGCTCCAAAGTTAATCGCATACTTTAACTTTGGAGCTTAGCTAGACTAAAAAGTTTTTTTTTTGTAACGAATTTGTTGTTGCTTAACTTGATCTTATAGTAGTATTGCACATATAACACAGGTACACTATATAGTTCGTTTCGTTCTTTGGCAAAAATATACCTTTTTCCATTAGCACGTCACGGTTGTTGTACCAATATCTCACATCGTTGGTTGGTATGGTGAAATATTCCATAAATAAAGTACTATTTAAAAAAAAAACAAAACTAATATAAATACTCGAGAATGGGGTCGGAAGATTTTTGTTTAAAGCTTCGTTTACCTTAATTCCGCCATTTTTATTTTATTTTCAAAATAATGGCCATGCATAGAACCTGCATTTATCAGAAGACTTTTCGTTAGTTAGTCAAAGTCTTTTAAGATATTATCTCTCAAAGTTAGAATATAAACTAATGGAGCCATTAATTAATTTTTACTTTGTTTGCCACGAAACATACCTATGTCAGTCAATAGCTGATATCAACACAAACAAAAAAAAAGGAAAATTTTGTTGAATTCAATACCTTGAATTCGACAAAATTTTCAAAGAGGGTTACATTTCGGAAATATGAGTAATCAAAGTTGTGTTGATGATGGAAGTTGTAGCTTTGATGGCTGATATTTTATAAACTTGACGCTTTATAAGATTTTGTCTTACGCAAAACTTGTTAATGTTAATACCAGTTATTGATTTAATGGGGTGCATAAAAGCTACGTCCCCGAGCGACGTACTCTATCCTTTATGCGTCCAGCTCACCCTGAGCAATCGACTTCCACTGATTGACTAAATCTTTTCACTTCGATGGCAAATTATAATCGGCCTTTCTCAGGGCCAAACAGTAAACTATGAAAATGTGTAATCTCGATCCACATCGAAGGGTTTTCTCAAAAATCCTTTCTGAATTATCTTGCAAAACGCATTGTGACATCTTATGCATTCAAGAGACCCGTTGGGAAAATTGAAACTCGAATTTCCCATCAACACGCTAAGAAAATAATTGATCAAATCATCATGTGTTAAAAAAATGAAATGGTGAAATAACTTTCACCATTTCATTTATAAGCCAAATAATACACAACCCTTTGGAGGATAAACACACGAATTCAAACTCTTAGTAAGATCCCTCAGAATTTGCGCAACGCTGAAATAAAAGTCACTTAAATTTTGGAACAATATTACCGTCGCGGTTGGCGATGCGGTGATTAAATCTTCAATATTGGACAATTGCTCGAAACTGTCCTTAGAAATAAAACGGATAGCGTAGTAATAGATTAGCCCAGCGGCTAACCTATTACTAGTTAATTCCACGCGAGTGAAACAGCTTTCATTCGTGTAGAATGAACTTCGCCTTTCCGGGATGATATATAACCTTCTTCCGAAGCTAGATTGAAAACTAACTGAGATACTAAAATGATACCATAGATCGATTTGGAGATTTTTTTCTTGGGAATCTTATACACAGAAATTACAATGAATGGCGGCAGCTTACGGGATCTTTGAAAAACAATCTAGGAACAACAATAAATCTCCGAAGATTTATAAACCTGTCGTCTTGTATGGATCAAAATGTTAGGCCACAAATGAGATGAATGAAAGGTACGCGTTTAAGATGTCAGTGACTGAGAAGTTTTGTGTTTAATCGGTTGTCGGGAGGAATGCTTATGACGTCGTAAGTAATGTTTTGACTGTGAATTTGGATGGTAAGACCAAAAAAGCGATGGATGGACTGTGTGAATGCCACAAATTCAAATTAATAGATTAAGCGCCAGGGTTCAAAGTCACAGGTCAATATCAGGTGGTGTGTAGATTATAAATATAAATAACGATCGTAATAAATGTCAAGTTATAGTAATGAAAAACATCAGATCTGTTCTCTACGCCCATTTAATCCCATTCAATGACTATTTCATGAAAACCTAACTAAATGGAATCACCATATGACATGTTTTAAAATAGACAATATTCTTAAAATAATAATCTAAAGTTAGCCCGAACCTATTTAGACAATTTCCAATAAAAATAAATATCAATTGAGTTCCCAGTAACATTCGTGAATTTCCACACTAAATCTTTACAACAAACGGCTATAATTCGTATGATAATTAAAAGGAGGCCTAAAGTAGAAGGAATTAATTCAGAGGAATAAAATAGGATAATGGACTGGTTAAGCCAGTCGGAATTTTAATACCTAATGACATTTTCTTAGCTTTAAAATAGTAATTGCTTAAGATGATGGCATTAAATCTCCATTGCGCCAAGTCGGCATTCGGCTGTCGGCATTCGGCTTTTGGCTCCCGGCCTCGGTGAGACGATATCAATTAAAACGCTGAAGGCACACCCGTATAACTTCTTATCGTACGCCGCCTGCCGTCTACGAACAAAAGAAACGGTGTCTATCTTTCTATACCCTGACACTGCTACTATTGTAACTCGAACCAAAATACAAGTGAGAAAGATTTATATCATAGGAGGCCCAAGCACGAGTGCGAAAAAGTTATACAAAGTCAGACATACGTCGTTTTTTTATCAATAAATCTTTTAGTCTAGCTAAGCTCCAAAGTTAATCGCATACTTTAACTTTGGAGCTTAGCTAGACTAAAAAGTTTTTTTTTTGTAACGAATTTGTTGTTGCTTAACTTAATCTAATAGTAGTAGTCTTTACGTTTACACTGCACACATGACACAGGTACGCTACCTATATAGTTCGTTTCGTTCTTTGGTAAAAAATATACCGTTTTGCATTAGCACGTCTCAAAGGTTGTTGTAACAATATCTCACATCGTTGGTTGGTATGGTGAAAGATTCCATAAATAAAGTAATATTTTGAAAAGCAAAACTAATATAGATACTCGAGAATGGGGTCGGAAGATTTTTGTTTAAAGCTTCGTTTTCCTTAATTCCGCCATTTTTATTTTATTTTCAAAATAATGGCCATGCATAGAACCTGCATTTATCAGACTTTTCGTTAGTTAGTCAAAGTCTTTTAAGATATTATCTCTCAAAGTTAGAATATAAACTAATGGAGCCATTAATTAATTTTTACTTTGTTTGCCACGAAACATACCTATGTCAGTCAATAGCTGATATCAACACAAACGAAAAAAAAAAGGAAAATTTTGTTGAATTCAATACCTTGAATTCGACAAAATTTTCCAAGAGGGTTACATTTCGGAAATATGAGTAATCAAAGTTGTGTTGATGATGGAAGTTGTAGCTTTGATGGCTGATATTTTATAAACTTGACACTTTATAAATTTTTGTCTTACGCAAAACTTGTTAATGTTAATACCGGCTATTGATTTAATGGGGTGCGTGAAAGCTACGTCGCCGAACGACGTACTCTATCCTTTATACGTCCAGCGCACCCTGAGCAATCGACTTTCACTGATTGACTAAATCTTTTCACCTCGATGGCAAATTATAATCGGCCTTTCTCAGGGCCAAACAGTACACTATGAAAATGTGTAATCTCGATCAACATCGAAGGGTTTTCTCAGGATAAAGCAGAAATCCTTTCTGAATTATCTTGCAAAACGCATTGTGACATCTTATGTATTCAAAAGACCCGTTGGGCAAATCGAAACTCGAATTTCCCATCGACACGCTAAGAAAATAATTGATTAAAACATCATGTGTTAAAAAAATGAAATTGTGAAATAACTGTCACCATTTCATTTTTAAGCCAAATAATACACAACCCTTTGGAGGATAAAAACACGAATTCAAACTCTTAGTAAGATCCCTCAGAACTTGCGCAACGCTGAAATAAAAGTCACTTAAAATTTGGAACAATATTACCGTCGCGGTTGGTACGAAATGGTGATGCGATGATTAAATCTTCAATATTGGACAATTGCTCGAGAACTATCGGTAGAAATAAAACGGATAGCGTAGTAATAGATTAGCCCAGCGGCTAACCTATTACTAGTTAATTCCATGCGAGTGGAACAGCTTTCATTCTCATATCTTCGCCTTTCCGGGATGATATATAACCTTCTTCCGGAGCTAGATTGAAAACTAACTGAGATACTAAAATGATACCATCGATCGATTTGGAGATCTTTTCTAGGGAATCTTAAGTACGGAATTTACTCTTAATGTGTGAATGACGGTAGCTTACGGGATCTTTGAAGTACAATCTATGAACAACAATAAATCTCCGAAGATAAGACAAGACCAAAAAAGCGATGGATGGACTGTGTGAATGCCACAAATTCGAATCAATACATTAAGCGCCAGGGTTCAAAGTCACAGGTCAATATCAGGTAGTGTGTAGATTAAAATATAAATAGCGATTGTTATAAATGTCACTTTTGATAGTTATAGTAATGAAAAACATCAAATCTGTTCTCTACGCTCATTTAATCCCATTAAATGACTATTTTATGAAGACCATACTAAATGGAATCACCATATGACATGTTTTAAAATAGACAATATTCTTAAAATAATAATCTAAAGTTAGCACATTACTACTAGTTACTATTTAGACCACTTCCAATAAAAATAAATATCAATTGAGTTCCCAGTAACATTCGTGAATTTTCACACTAAATCTTTACAACAAACGGCTCTAATTCGTATAATAATTAAAAGGAGGCCTAAAGTAGAAGGAATTAATTCAGAGGAATAAAATAGGATAATGGACTGGTTAAGCCAGTCGGAATTTTAATACCTAATGACAACATTTTCTTATCTTTAAAATAGTAATTGCTTAAGATGATGGCATTTTTACAAGGCATTTAAATTGAGGGATGGAATAAATACTAAAAGATTCCGCTTTTAGCCGTAAAAGTTGAATTGAATTTTGGAACAACGACCACGAAGGTTTTTAGAAGGCGTAACGTAGGACTTCCCAAGAAGTCAACTGGCAAGCGTTTTTTGCGCATGGGAAATCATCAAATATCGTCCTCCGCTCTCACGACGCGACGCCGGTTGCAGTGCCTTTTATATTTTATGTATCTCTTTCGAACAACCCGCAACCCTGGCAGGAGCAGTAGACCTCAAAGTGATAATTTATCAACAAATAAAATATTTAGAAAATTGTATGAATGCAATTTCGGTTGCCATTTGTCTAGCCTGATTTCAGGGCTGTTGGTTGTGACGATGCAATCCGTAGTTATGCTTTGGATATATCACAGACAATATTACTTACTTTACTTACTTATTCATAAAGTTGCCCCACACTAGGAATTTCTCCTGTATTGTGGGTGCGTTTACAAACATTCAAACTCACATACACAACCCAGACCCAAAACAACTACCAAATCAATATTTTTTCCGTGCGGGGGTTGATTCCACGACACACAGCATAGAAGTCGATTGCTCAGCCACTTTGCCAACCGTGCCGTTAATATTACCTACCATTTATGTTTAGTGAATCTTCTATACTTATAATATTATAAAGCTGAAGAGTTTGTTTGTTTGTTTGAATGCGCTATTCAGGGACTACTGGTTGGAATTAGAAAATTCTTTTAATGTTGGATAGTCCATTGCTTGAGGAAGGCTATAGGCTATATAACATCACGCTACGACCAACAGGTGCTGAGCAGCGCGGGTGAAACCGTGGGGAACAGCTAGTTCCATATAAATTGACGGATTTTTGATTTTTAAATTTTGACGGGCCTGTTGGTCTAGTGGTTAGTGGCCCTGACTGCTGAGCCGAAGGTCGTGGGTTCGATTCCCACCCAGGACAAACTTTGTGTGATGAGCATGATTGTTTGTTCTGTGTCTGGGTGTGATTTATCTATAATATGTATGTATTTATAAATTATATAAGTATGTATATCAGTTGTCTGGTTACCATAACACAAGCTCTGCTTAGCTTGGGATCAGATAGCCGTGTGTGAGTTGTCCCAAGATATTTATTATTATTTATTAAATACAGATAAAGCCGATTGCTTTAAACAGCAAAAAAAACTTTAATCGTCACTCAGTTAAACATAGACGATATCCCATCGAGCAAACTAATGAGAGGCTACAGACTAACTGCGTTTTTCCTTCCATTAGTGACGTCATTCAAAGTTCACGGAAGAAGTTTCTCGGACAACAATAATTATTTACCTTGTGTTTAGTTCAAGGTGGTGTGCATTGCTATACAAGGATCGTTGCACGCTTTCTTGAACTCTGTGCTGTTTATCTCAAGAGACATTTTTCAGGTCACCGATCCACGTGTCAAAATGTACTGTTGGGATACTTTTTGTTTAATAGTTTACATAATAGACATATTGGTTCATGGTCATTAATGTTAGAATAAAAAACCGCTTGTTAATTAAAGACTAACTGCACACCGTTGTTTAACCCGTGTAAACCATAGTAAAAAGCTTATGTATAAATCCAGGGTATATGCTATCTTCACACCTAATTCCATCGAAATTAATCCAGACGTCTGAGCGTAAAGACATAATACACATATTATTAAATTTTGCCTTTATAATATTAATGTGGTAGTCTATCATCGTTTGTAAACAAACTATGCAGATTGTTAACCCAAAGAAATAGTCCTTATATCTGACTATCAATAAAACAATTTAAAAAGACTATATAAGTTCTTTGCTTAGTACAAGACAGGCAAAAATACGATTCTTTAATACCGTAAAATTTATTACAAAAAAAAAACACAAGTTCCTCGAGGTTTTTCTCATTGCTTAACAAGTGGCAACTACCAGTTGTAGCATTTTGAATAAGCAACATATTTTCACCCACAAAAGAGCTTTGGAGCTTTGAATCCGTGAAAATATGGGTTGAATTTATTCTTCATATCCAAGGGAATAATGTTTGTCCGTGGATTTATAAAGTAGGGATTGGTGGAAAAGTTTTAGTTACTGTTGTACTGAGACGTAATGCTCTAAATAGTTACTTGCTTTTGTTCACGCTCATCTGATATTGGTTATATATTTTTTGGGTTTGGAGGGGGAGAGATGAGGATGGTGGCTTTTTTTTCGGGTGGGAAATCATCAAATGACTTCCCCCGCTCTGGAGACTTGACCCACCCATGTTCCTTCTATTGCGCATTACGTTCCGGGGCCGCGGTTGCTCTTTCGAACAACCCGCAACCCTGGAACTTATAGTGGCTTACTTTAATAAACACAATAATTGTCCTAACCACTTTGACCCGATACCGGCGGACTACCATTTTTAATTTGTTATTTTATGAAATATTTAAAAATGTGCATAGAAATATATAAATTCAATCATTGTATGCACATTGTCTTAATTTGTCCATCCAAGTTAACACCTTACATACATAGACAGAGGCAGAGCACGATTGGTGGCGTTGACGTTACGAAAACGTCATTTTTTTGTCAAAAATACAATTTCCTATTGCATTTCATTTTAATTTATTTGTCTCTGGCCTTGGCCTGTTTTGTTTTAAACTAAAAACAAAATCATTTAATTTGAAGGTCTTCATTTAAATTAATTAGCTCCTGGCCTTGATTTTTTTTAACAAACTACTAAAATCATTTAATTTCAAGTAACTCAGGTAATTTAAAATATCGTAAACAATCGTCGTCAAGCGGTGTTTTAAAAGTAAAACAACTTCGGGGTAAATAAAAGTTAAACTGCGCTTAAACCGACAAGGTTACTCTATCTAATTACTGGAGCTCTAAAATTCCGAATCTAGGTTTTTGGTTGGCCAGAAAGAAAATAAAAATACACTGAAACTGCGTTTAGTTTAAGAGCAGTTTTATTCGGTAAAACGTTTGAGCATCTGTAGCAGAATCTGTAGGTATAACTTTGTTCTTATTTTAATTTTGTCAAATCTGCCAGTCATCATCTTCAAAACCGCTTTTTCATCGCCTTCATATCATTCATTGCCATCTAGTCATCGTTTTAGTACTTACAGCTGAACAATATAACATTTTGCCTGTATTTCCCTAAAGTTAGGCAGAGGTTACTTGTCACCATAACTGGCTTAAATGACTGTCTACTTTTAGGTAAGGGTAGACCCTCAATTCGGCCAGTTACTACTAAGCCGGGTACTGACTACTCTTAAAAGAAAAACAGTTGGTTTTTTCGTATGTTTTTTTCTAGTTGTAATTTTTGGCAACTCCATGTAAAAGGCTGTTCGTACTTCTTATTCAAAAAATGAACTATTTGGATACCAACGATGTTTTAACATCATCGTAGGCATTTTCACAGCTATCGTATGAGTGGTTCAACTTCATTCATCCCACGATATTTATTTATTCATTAAATTCACAATGTACAAAAAAGTTACACGCTAGGCTGTTTTTATTTACAACTGAAACTAAAAAAATAAGTTTATATATTAATACAGTTCTATGAACCGCAATTTTCAAACATTTTCCTTCACATCTTCGCAGTATTCTTTCAGTGTCGTAGATTAGACTTTACGGTCCGCTATCAAAACAGATGTAACTTTCAGTTAGATGCTATTAGGTGGTTCCGTAACCCATTAAAAGGATCCTTACTGTTCCGTGCAACTATGTAAGAAGCTGGAGGAAATTAAAGATAAGACTGGGTCATTAACAATATTTATCTTTTTGCGGGTTAATGGGGTGAACTGAAATAGATTATGATAGATTGTTGCAGTCAAACCATAGCAGTAGGTAAATATTACATAAGTACCTAGTTAAAAAATTTAATAACTGAAAACTTATTTTTTCAGGCCAACTCGGCGTGGAAAGTCACTGCAAAAACTATCAGATATAATACCTACTATCAAATAGAAAAATACTATCACATAGAATATAAAAATCAGATTTTATTAAATGATTGTTTGTTGTCTTACAATTTACATTACTTTGAAAAATATTAACATTACTCGGTAATTCGTGGAGGTATCGAGTTAAAATTAAAACCTTACACTCAACTTTGTAGTCCCTTTGTGAATGAACCCTCTAAATTTACGCAGTCAAAAGATATGGCTGTTTATGTCGCAAGTTTGTACGGTGTGTGTCTGACTCACTCCGGCCCGTTTTTTTTAAGTAATATAAAAATTGGCAGCTATTTAGCACAGTTTTGTTACATATTAATATCCAATAGTTCTTACCTTTTGAATGACGCTCTCGTTTTCAAGGATCTTGAGAATATAAGAAATACAAACACCTATCAGCGCTAACGCTACGTTTTCACTTTTCTTCCCTCTTTCTCCCTCACATCCCACTTTTTCTTAAAAAAATAGCCTATGTCCGTCTCCTGGTTCCCAACTATCTCTGTACCAAAATTCATCAAAATCAGTGTAGCCATTAAAGAGTGAGAGGTAACAAACAAACAAACTCACTTTCGTTTTTATAATATTAGTAAGGATAGTAAGGATTAAACAATCCATTACCTACCTACATATTTTTATTTATAAAAGAAACAAGCAAACTAAAACAGCTTCTCAAGTAAAAACGTAAAACAAACTTAAAAGAAACCGTTTCTGAAAGTTTTACCATTCTTCATTACGTTTCGGGAGTTTTTTTGCTTATAATTACACTTTTTATTTTGCACAATAAAATTGCCAGGTAAAGTCTTAATTCCGTCGGTTTCCTATTGTTACGGCTTTTCTTTGTTTGTTCGTTTACTTAAAAAGCAAATGAAAGTTCTTTTAGGGTTCTGTACCTCAAAAGGAAAAAAACGGAACCCTTATTTTTTTAACATACAACCCTTATTGGATAACTTTGTTGTCCTACTGTCTGTCTTTCAAGACCCTTTATCTCGGTAACACGTGAAAGTATCGAGTTGAAATTAAAATCATATACTTAAATCTGTGGTTCCTTGAAGTTGTGGGAAAATCTTATCAAGTCAACGCAGTCAAAATATATGGCCGTTTATTCCGCAACTTTATACGGAACCCTCTGTGTCCGAGTCTGACTCGCACTTGCCCGGTTTTTTAATGAGGAACGGCTTACAAATGGGTATATTATCTTGAAGGTCGACTTCACGCCAGAGTTAGTACTGGGTGAGCTGAATTTAAAATGTCAAAGCGGTCAGTAAGAAATGACGTTGTCGGATGTCGGTGACCCAGCGATAACTGCATCAGGAAAAGAGAGATCACCGAAGCTTATAATCCACTAGCTGGTGCCCGCGGCTTCGCTTGCGTTAAATTCGGTAGCGCCTTATTGATTTGTAATAGCAACGCTAAGTTTTTCCTTTTTTTTCTCTCTTTCTCCCTCAGATCTTACTTAAAAAAAATGTCTATGTCCGTCTCCTGGTTCCCAACTATCTCCGTACCAAAATTTATCAAAATCGGTGTAGCCATTAAAGCGTGAAGAGGTAACAAACAAACAAACTCACTTTCGCTTTTATAATATTAGTAAGGATAGTAGGACTCAGCCTTCTTTTCCTCTTTTTGTTCTGTGTGGTGTCCGTTTCGACCGCGCGGCCACGACGTTTTTTTTTAAAAAAAATATGCCAGGATTTTGTAAAAATTTGTAAAAGTAGACTCCCAAAACCATAAATTTGTCAAAGCTATGGTTAAAAAGTTATAAGGGTTTGAACGTGGCCGCGCCATTGAAACGCTCCGAACCGCACGGCCACGGAGATTTTTAAAACTAAGCATTGCAGAGACCTGAAATTTTGGTAAGTAACAGATTGAATTTGTAAAAAATTTGTAAAAATATAGAAAAAAATCCTGGGCTTATATTTTAGTAGCTGTAAGACTAATACGCCATGGCCGTGCCATTGAAACGGTGAAAAACACATTTTCGCCGATATTTCGCTGAAAAAGCAACGCAGACGTCTGAAGTTTTTTGTAAAACCCAGATTTGAATTTGTCAAAACTAGTAAAAATAAAACAAAAAATCCTAGGTTTATATTTTAGGAGCTGTTAGACTAATACGCCATGGCCGTGCCGTTGAAACGGTGAAAAACACATTTTCGCCGATATTTCGCTGAAAAATCAACGCAGACGTCTGAAGTTTTTTGTAAAACCCAGATTTGAATTTGTCAAAACTAGTAAAAAATAAAACAAAAAGTCCTAGGTTTATATTTTAGGAGCTGTAAGACTAATACGCCATGGCCGTGCCATTGAAACGGTAAAAACACATTTTCGCCGATATCTCGTTGAAAAAGCATCGCAGAGGTCTGAAGTTTTTTGTAAAACCTAGATTTGAATTTGTCAAAACAGGTAAAAATGCAAAAAAAAACTCTAGGTTTACATTTCATTAGCTGTAGACCGGAATCTTAAATACGTCTTGAATCTGTCGATACGGTGACCATGGCTTATTGTTAACAGAAAAAATCTTTTTCGGCGCCTAATTCCAAATCATTTGTATTGAAAATATTTGTTTGACCAACTGAGAACTGCCAGCAATCACATAGGCAATAAAATGATTTATTGTTACACGAGTTTTAAATACCTGTTTGCCGTGCTGATAAAAGAACAAAGAGCATAGCTAAACAAAGGAGATATCTCTTTTTGGACGGCTGTGATTGGTTAGACAGCCAGCCTTCGTCTCCCGCGCGTTTTGTTTGCTCCTATGCTCCTGCTATTCAATGCATGCTCGCGTTAAATTCGGGGTAAAACAGTTCCCCTTGCGCCTTATTGATTTGTAATAGCAACGCTAAGTTTTCCCTTTTCTTCCCTCTTTCTCCCTCACATCCCACTTTTTTGAAAAAAATATTAGCCTATGTCCGTCTCCTGCTTCCCAACTATCTCTGTACCAAAATTCATCAAAATCGGTTTAGCCATTAAAGCGTGAAGAGGTAACAAACAAACAAACAAATAAACAAACAAACAAACTCACTTTCGCTTTTATAATATTAGTAAGGAAGGATAAGGATGTGATTGCTGGCAGTTCTCAGTTGGTCAAACAAATATTTTCAAAACAAAAGATTTGGAAGTAGGCGCCGAAAAAGATTTTTTCTGTTAACAATAATCCATGGTCACCCTATCGACAGATTCAAGACGTATTTAAGATTCCGGTCTACAGCTAAGGAAATGTAAACCTAGAGTTTTTTTTTGCATTTTTACCTGTTTTGACAAATTCAAATCTAGGTTTTACAAAAAACTTCAGACCTCTGCGATGCTTTTTCAACTAGATATCGGCGAAAGTGTGTTTTTCACCGTTTCAATGGCACGGCCATGGCGTATTAGTCTTACAGCTCCTAAAATATAAACCTAGGACTTTTTGTTTTATTTTTACTAGTTTTGACAAATTCAAATCTGGGTTTTACAAAAAACTTCAGACGTCTGCGTTGCTTTTTCAGCGTAATATCTGCGAAAATGTGTTTTTCACCGTTTCAATGGCACGGCCATGGCGTATTAGTCTTACAGCTCCTAAAATATAAACCTAGGACTTTTTGTTTTATTTTTACTAGTTTTGACAAATTCAAATCTGGGTTTTACAAAAAACTTCAGACGTCTGCGTTGCTTTTTCAGCGTAATATCTGCGAAAATGTGTGTTTCACCGTTTCAATGGCACGGCCATGGCGTATTAGTCTTACAGCTCCTAAAATATAAGCCCAGGATTTTTTTCTATATTTTTACAAATTTTTTACAAATTCAATCTGTTACTTACCAAAATTTCAGGTCTCTGTAATGCTTAGTTTTAAAGATCTCCGTGGCCGTGCGGTTCGGAGCGTTTCAATGGCGCGGCCACGTTCAAACCCTTATAACTTTTTAACCATAGCTTTGACAAATTTATGGTTTTGGGAGTCTACTTTTACAATTTTTTACAAAATCTTAGCATATTTTTTTTAAATAAAAAACGTCGTGGCCGCGCGGTCGAAACGGACACTCTGTGTGAAGGTCATCACAACTTACACAATACCTTGACAAATAGAGGAGCAAGTCAGCAAGATTGGGCGGAGTGCAAGGGACGGAACGCTTTGGGCTAACACGAGCTTGTTGGTATATATTCAAACTCAAACCGTTTAGGTTCTATTGAATTGTCAGGGAACCAGTCAAGTTAATCAGAGGGTTGACACTAGATTCCTATTTCAGAATGTAGATCTCTATTTTCTATGAAAAAGGGTAAAGACCGCCAATCAAACTAAACCATGTTTACATTATTATTCTTAACTAGCTTTTGCCCGCGGCTTCACTCGGATGTCGGTGACCCAGCGATAACTGCATCAGGAAAAGAGAGATCACCGAAACTTATAATCCACTAGCTGGTGCCCGCGGCTTCGCTTGCGTTAAATTCGGTAGCGCCTTATTGATTTGTAATAGCAATGCTAAATTTTCCCGTTTCTTCCCTCTTTCTCCAACATATCCCACTCTTTTAGAAAAAAATATGCCTATGTCCGTCTCCTGGTTCCCAACTATCTCTGTACCAAAATTCATCAAAATCGGTTTAGCCATTAATGCGTGAAGAGGTAACAAACAAACAAACACACTTTCGCTTTTATAATATTAGTAGTTATAAGGATTCTGAGCTCTGCTCACATGCATTATCTTGTATGGAACCAACAGCAACTTACTGAAATGACCACTGTATCAAACAAAATAGTGTTGTTAAACACTAGCTCAATACTTTCAATAACACTGTGTCACCTTCAGATGACACTAAGAAAGTAAATGCACTGTTCTTGACACAATTTGATTGAGCTGCAAATGGAGTTTAATTTACTTTGTAAAAAGTTTTATATAATATATATATTTTGTATTTTCAAGCTTAATTATTGCACTAAAATACAAAATCACTTCAAGACTGTTTTTTGGGAATGGTAAGGCAGGGGTAGACTTAGAGGAAACTACTTTCATCGTTGTAGGAACAATATAATTATAAGATTCTCGTGTCACAGTGTTAGTTACCTTACTCCTCCGAAACGGCTGGACCGATTTCAACGACATTTTGTGTGCATATCGGGTAAGTCTTAGAATCAGCCAACATCTTTTTTTCATACCTTTTTTTTAGAAAAGAAGCTGATCAGCAGGTTAAACTGCTGGGCATAGCTAATAATATGTATAATACACTGGTGGAATTCGGTCCTCACATTTTTCATACTTTTCTCTAGAGGTCGGTTTAATACTTGTCCTGGGTAATTTGTACAACCAAAAACCTGTAATATTGTCAATTTGTGTTCAAACTCTGATCATACCTACCCATGTCCATAATATTTCAAAATATTACGTTAGTAAAATAAATAAAATAATAATAATCTGGGACAACTCACACACGGCTATCTGATCCCAAGCTAAGCAGAGCTTGTGTTATGGTAACCAGACAACTGATATACATACTTATATAATTTATTAATACTAAAATTAACGATAAATCACACCCAGACACAGAACAAACAATTATGCTCATCACACAAAGTTTGTCCTGGGTGGGACAGGCCCGTCAAAATGTTGCCGTTTTTGATTAGCTACCGGATTAATATTAAAACGGCATACCTTATCACGTCTAATTTTATTTCCACACCATTTTAGTCGCAATTAAAGGTAGTCCGATTTAGTTTGATAAACACAATTTTTGGTGATAAACATATGTTTTAGAATAGCGAGCCTGCCATTTTCTCGAAATTGAATAACTAATCATTTTCCTACCCTTGTCCCATTCTTATTTGGGGTCAGCGCAACACGTTTTGTTCTTCCTCTTCTCTCTCAAAATTGAGTAACTAAACTATCATTAATGCTGTAAAACTATAATATAGTAATTTTGTGTCCCTTCAATAATTTTTAGAAGAGAAAACGTCGTTTAACAGAAAGAAACTAATTTTCAGAGTAGTCTTAGTTTAGTTTGCGACAACACAATCTACACCAATATTTAATTGCGTAGTTTGACAAGGTCTAATGTTACATTTTCCTGTCTGCGGAATTATAAATGGGAAACCTTTTGTCCGCAAATTCATTAAAACATTTTATTTACAAAGCAAACGGCGTAAAGCCTGTTATTTTGTTATACTTTCAATTAACAGAGTCAAGAAGTTTTACATTATTCATTGGCTTTCAATCTTGAGGTTTCCTATTAGGTTATCATATTTAATTGAAATCACTGACCTTCAATAATTTGTAGAAACCTATTGTTTTTTTATCAAATATTTTCATAATTTAAACAATGGTGCTGACGAGACTTAATGTATGTGACTAAAAGAGTGGTAAATATAATTTTGATGGAGGGAGAGTAAGAGAACGGCCAGAAGAAAGTTAGGTGTATTGTTTCAGGAATGATATGAAGGAGAATGGAGTAAATGATGTTATGTCATCTGACAGTATGTCAGGTTAGACGTTTTAAAGTGAAAGAGTAACAAACATCCATACACCCATCCATATAATATTAGTAGGATACTATATGCCATTTTGCAAGGTCACATGTGAACTCAATGATTTAGAAAATATTGAGTCCCCAAAATATGAGTAGGCTCCTTTTGAAACAGCTTTCTTTTTTACAGTAAGTAACATCATTATTCTTTACTCTCATAAAATCAGTATCGACCTTACACGTTCGAAACAATATTTTGCTGGGAAGCTTACTTGTTTTATTTTTATTACAACGGCTGAGACACGATAACATAATTTAAGACCTTTATCGAAAGGTGGATCGCTTCGCATAGGAAAATTCTCTTTTGCTGTAGCATAGAAAATATCTTTATTATATACCGTATCAGTTCCCCAGAGCTCGATCCAAACAGAAAATGAACCAAAGATAAAGGATTCACGCTCATTGATTTAAGGACACTTCTAGAAAAATTGAGTGGAACATTTCCAAAATACAAATTTGTTAAAAGATTTTTGAAGATTTTTTCGCATCTCTCTTTTTTATTTATGTGAAATATCGTACTATATTGAAAGGAAAAACTATTTGATAGGATATCAAGAGACAATTTATATGATGCCTTTCTGAGATAAGGTAAGATTGTTTTATCTGAAAGTAAATTTTGTGATCAGACAAGTGAGTATTAAGAAACTCTAAACAAAAATGTAACCATAGTTTATTTATTATAACATGAAAATAAAATAATCACAGCATCCTTTTATAAATTGAAAATTGCGAATAAAAATACATTAAACCATTAAAATTAATGTTTATCGTGGCATATCGATAGAAAGATCAGCAATGATGTAGGCAACGGCAGTCCAGAATGCAGCTCCTAGATCAAGATTCTCTGTAGTCTCAACATTCATTGTGTCACCTTCAGTGTGGTGGAACCAGAAATATTTAGAATCATCGTTATGCAGACTAGCTCCAGGTACACCACTACCAGTAAAGATACTAATATCAGATCCCGGACTATCACTTTCCACAATAGTTGATGCATTAATAGATTTAAACAACTTTAAAATTTCCGCCACTATACAACGCGTTTTATTGGTACCACCTACAGCCAATCCCAGTGGAGCGAAAGTTCCTTCATCAGACTCCATTATAAAGTCAATATTGTGAGTCTCGTTTAAGTGTGCCTTCTTATATGCGTATGCACCAACTAGACCAAGTTCTTCAGCTGTCCAAAAAATGGCTCTGATGGTCCGCTTCGGGATCAAATTCAGACGTTTTAGAATCACTGGGGCTGCCCAGCTAATAAAAACGCCACCTCCATCATCCATTGCTCCTTGGCCAACATCCCAGCTGTCAATATGTCCCGACACTATGACGAGCTTCTCCGGATCTTTTGATCCCTTCAAATCAATGAGAGTGTTCCTTGACACCTTCGTCTCTAGAGTCGAAAACATTATAATGTTTAGTTTTACCGTCTCACCTCGGTTAGTTATTCTTGTGATCAAATCGGCATCTTCCAGAGTGATTGCTGCTGTTGGGATGGGTGTAATTCCTTCTTCGTAGGTTTGAGAACCTGTATGCGGGGCATTAATTGAAAAGGGAGTAATGGACCGCACTAAAGATGCAATGGCTCCTTTTGCTGATGCTTTACTCGCTCCTTGAGACCTATATATTACTGTTTCACCGTAGGTCGTAAATATTGGCACATAAAGAACAATTTTGCCTTTGATTTGGTCAGCTGGTGTATTATCTAACTGCGTAAAATTAGATATAACTACTACTTCAGCTGTAAGTCCTCTTACAGGTGTTGGGACACTACGGCCGAGACCCAAGACTGATATATTCTTTTTCCTTGGTTCAAGCATAGTAATTACTTCTGCACCTCGTTCCCAGCGTGGAACCTGAAATATGACAAACTAGTATGATTCCACCTGACATACCTGGCAAAAAGACACATGAGTAAAAGTTTGAAACTCTTATGAACATGACTAACGAAAAAAACCATCATATTATTATCATTATCGTATTTATAAAACAAAGTCGTTTCACATCAGCCTGTAAACTCTGAACGGGCAATTTGAGGTATACTTAGCCTAACCCATATTTTGAGTTCCTCTTCGTTTAAGTTATATGTTACTAGCTTTTGCCCGCGGCTTCGCTGGCGTTAAATTTGCGCAAAATAGCCTATGTCCGTCTCCAGAGTCGCAACTATCTGCGTACCTACCAAAATTCATCAAAATCGGTTTAGACATTTAGGCGTGAAGACATAACAAACTCACTTTCGCTTTTATACTATTAGTTAGGATTAGGTGCCATCAATCTAACACAAATTCGGCTTTCTCCTAATTGATAAAATTCTTGAAAAAAAAAAACCAATAACACATTGCTTGATATGGAAATCGAAGCAAGTACCTGATGCTCAGCTACTTTTTTTTTATAAATTTGCATTTACGAACTAATGTACTCACCGTAACCTCTTCAGTAACCACATCCTCTATACCTTCTTTATGTGTGAGATCAATAATGTAATCAATAGATCTTTCAAGAGTTTCTGTTCCCGACGGCCGTGATCCGAACTTGTCTACAAATTTCGCCAATCTGTAATCACAAAATCAATTTAAACCTTATCGCAATTATATCACAGCTTACATTTTCTTTTGCGCCATTCCTAGTATGTCACACTTACTCATCATAAGTTTTGCCTTTAAAATCACCATCGAGAACATATCTCAATATCTCATCCTTAACATTTTTGTAACCCCATATCTCTTCAATCAATTCATCCCCTAATGTATCCCTGCATGTATTTGAATGTCTATTCAAAACCTTGGCTTCATTTGCAACGATGATAAAAAGAGTTACGAATACAATACGATTGATATTCATTTTTCTTCCAATGTCTCTGAGACATTGAGATGTCTCAATAAAACGAGGGCTCTTTTGTAGTATTTCTATCTTGGTATCTTATCGCAATTGATGGCCGAATGTCTAAAACGTCTACACGATTACTTAAGTCTGCGTTTGATAGACATTTAATACTCAAGAGACTCGAAAGTATTTCATGTGTATTTCGTTGATATCTTATCAAAATGTGTATGTTATTTCAATTGCACGCATTCCACTTGATGGTATCATTTTGGATAATAGTACCCATCACCTAAGTGCTAAGATGTTATTGACGGTAAATTTGATTTGTTAGAGCTATATTCACTAAAGTGTCTTTGGTGGAGTTGACCACCATGGGTCAACAGGCTGACCAGCTGTTTTTTTTTAATTTACCGATGAGACTTATTTTGTGTGTTCTTGCTATATCATCCTTACTAATATTATAAAAGCGAAAGTGAGTTTGTTAGTTTATTACGTCTTCACGCCATAATGGCAAAACCGATTTTGATCATTTTTGTACAGAGATAGTTGGGACCATGGAGACGGACATAGGCTAACTTTTTTTAAATAAAGTGAGAAATGAGGGAGAAAGAGGGAAGAAAAGGGAAAGCTTAGCATTGCTATTTCAATAAATATGGGGCTAGGGCAAAAACTACAGGTAACAGGTCAGGAAAAAACAGGAAAGGGGAACTGTGTTACCTCGAATTTAACGCGAGTGAAGCTGCGGGCAAAAACTAGTAGTCTACATTTTTTTTTTGTTTTATTCCCATCCACATTCATACTCAAAACTGTCCTTCTAGTTCTATGTCACACATATGGGATCAATATATTTTTTGCCGGTGTTTTGACAGATATAACTTGTATTTTATTTCATTACATACTTTATTCGAAACCTTCTACATGACCATGTAACTGATCTGATAGTGAAATCCTTCAAAAATCCAATTGAGCAGCGGTAACCAATATAATTGACAACAATACTCACTCGTCATAGATCCTCCCTTTGAACGTACCAGAGATCGTGTAGTCTATTATATTCTTTACAATACCTTCATAAGACTTAATTTCTTTCACCAAACTCGGATCTACATCACAATTTTTGGTATCAAATGTCTTTCTTGGCGTACACTTTGATTCAAAAATTAAGAGCATTATTAAGAAAACAAATGATTTTGTAAACATTGCACTGTGATATGTACGTCTGCTCTCGGTTACTGTCCATAAACAAATAGTATCTAGAGTGGAATACAATTGTATGATGGATTAGTCCATCATACAATTGTATAAGGCGGTCAAGTGCGAGCGTGACATGTGGGCCTAGCCCAAAAGCGCGCAGTAGACGTTCCGTGGATTCGGTCGGTTTTACTATAGAAAATTTGACGACACGGTTGGCGCAGAGGTTAAGCTAAGTTACAAACGGAACCAATATTTGTAGGACCTGCAAATAGTTTTTCCGGGTCTGGATCCTTACTAGTATTATAAAAGCGAAAGTGAGTTTGTTTATTTGTTACCTCTTCACGCTTTAATGGGTACAGAGATAGTTGAGAACCAGGAGCCGGATATAGGCTAATTTTTTTAAAAAAAAAGTGGTATTTGAGGGATAAAGAGGGAAGAAAATTAAAAACTTAGCGTTGCTATTACAAATCAATAAGGCGCAAGGGCAAAAACTGCAGGTAGCAGGTGCTGTGTTATACTGAGTTTAACGCGAGCAAACGGCAAAAGCTAGTACTTAATAAAAATGCACCTTCGTTACAGGAAAAAACCTAATCAGCTAAAATGCTTTAGTATCTAAAACACTATAGTCCCGGTTGTATAACCTAGAGTCTTGGTCACACTACTGGGAAAGAACGATGTTAAAGTTTGTCTGTAGTATGGTAAAAGTTTAGTATTAACAATTCAATAAAAACATAATTTGAATTTACGTAAAACTGACGTCGCGCGGTTGTGGCTGGGCATGAAAATTTATTGTTACTAGGTAATGTAGTGTTTTGATTGAAAAACTCATTAGTTAGGTGGTACCTATCTTAATGCATTGTTTACCCATTTGAGCTCATTATGTTACATTAATTGCAGCTATGAACAAATCAATCGTGTAAAGAAAATTGGCGAGCATTATGTTCTTTGGGGATTAGTAGCTCTTATTCTTCGGTCGTATATTATCGTAAAAGTGAAGAAATCAGATTCTAGATAATTACTCTGTTCACTTTAATTAAGAGAGGTTATTGAGAAAGTACCTAATTAAGACAGATTCAAGTATATCTTATAATGATTCATCGAATGATAAAACTAATGAGACAGGCGACTTATTAGAAACAGATTCCCTCGTCATGAAAAACTCACTCATCTCCCTGCCTTGGTTGCGGGTTGTTCGAAAGAGATACCGCGGGCCTGGAACGTAACGGGCAATAGTAGGAATATGGGTGGGTTTTAGTCAGTACAAGTCTGACACATCCACTCCGCGCTCTGCAGAAAGCGGGGGAAGTTATTTGATGATTTCCCAGCCCGGCTATAAAACAAAAAAGACTCACTCATCATAGATAAAAAGGCGGCCGTTTTGGGGCTGTCTCTTGTAATGTTGAAGTTCAGCCTACTTAGAATTTGACTTTTGGATGTATATATTTATCTTTTTCGGTTAGACGACAATTGTTACACAAAACATTTACGAATAATTACGTATACATACTTTTATAAGCGATCAACACTACAAGCTAACACCATAATATGCACTATAAATTTATGGTTTAATATTACATCAATGAAACTATGTTTTTTTATAAGAAAGATAAAACAAATAAACGAAATAAAAAAAAAACATAACATTAATTGAAAATAATTCGATATATAATATAAGTTTGACATAATAACAATAAAAAATCTTTTAAATAAGAGTAACTTTTTCATTCCAAACAACCCGTTACCTTCTATCGCCAAAGATAGCAGACACCCAAAATCCTACTTATATTATAAACGCGAAAGTTTGTGAGTATAGATGTGTGTATGATTTTTTTGACACAGAAGTAGATTTTAGTCTGGAATAACACATAGGATACTTTTTTTATCATCAAATGGGCGAAACCGCGGGCACCAGCTAGTATAAACACACACAATAATAACATTTAAGGTTTAATAAGGTTCCTAATATCATTACTCGAATTGAGTCATTGTCTCTCACACAATGAAAGCACACAAAACACCGGGACTGATCTATTCATGATAATAGACGCCTTATTTAACGAACAATAGTTCTATTAAGACTAAGATAGTTAGGACTTGAACCAGACTGTTTATTTGAAGACTAGCTGTTCCACGCGGTTTCACCCACGCTGCTCAGCACCTGTTGGTCGTAGCGCGTGATATTATATAGCCTATAGCCTTCCTCAAGAAATGAACTATCCAACACTAAAAGAATTTTCCAATTCCAACCAGTAGTCCCTTAGATTAGCGCGTTCAAACAAACTCTTCAGCTTTATAATCCTTACTAATATTATAAAAGCGAAAGTGAGTTTGTTTGTTTGTTACCTCTTCACGCTTTAATGGCTAAACCGATTGTGACGAATTTTGGTACATACGTAGTTGGGAACCAGGAGACGGACATAGGCTAATTTTTATTTTAAAAAAGTGGGATGTGAGGGAGAAAGAGGGAAGAAAAGGGAAAACTTAGCGTTGCTATTACAAATAAATAAGGCGCAAGGAGAACTGTGTTACCCCAAATTTAACGCGGGCGAAGCCGCGGGCGAAAGCTAGTATTAAATAAAAATAATAAAGTATAGATTTTAATTGAATTTTGTCTTTGTAAGGTGAAGGTAAATCTCTTTCGCCTATGTGTCTTGTTTAGAGAAATTGCCGTTAAAAATTGTCAGGGTCCAATAATAATATAATAGCCGCACAGCACTATTTTTAAGGTTAAACAGCACTGCATAGGTTGTTACGTAGATGGGTAAAACCCATTACATTATCGAGCATTCTCTGTGCCTCAAAAAGTTTATACAATATTTTGAATACGCAGAATATTATAAGTAGCAAGCTCACTACGTGAAATCCTTCAAGGCAACATACTGCAGCGGACTGCTAATCCCTCTGCAAGCTCTCTGTATATTTATTTATTAAAACTTCATGCACAAAAAACATTTTACAAAGGCTTAATGCCTTGGGCATTTTCTACCAGTCAACCTTAGGGTGATGCAGAGACAAAAACATGGTAGGTGCAATGTGACAGAAAATTACAGTTTTGTTAATAATAAATATTTGACGACACGGTTGGCGCAGTGGCTGAGCGATCGAATGCCGCGCTACGTGTCGCGGATTCGATTCCCGAACGGAAAAAAAAATTTAGTTGTTTCAGGTCTGTTTGTTTGTGTAATGCGAGTTTAAATGTTTGTAAACGCACCCACGATACAGGAGAAATTCCTAGCGTGGGGGCAACGTTTAAAAAAAACATAACATGGTTAAACTGGCCTGTTGGTCTAGTGGTTAGTGGCCCTGACTGCTGAGCCGGAGGTCGTGGGTTCGATTCCCACCCAGGACAAGCTGTGTGTGATGAGCATAATATTGTTTGTTCTGTGTCTGGGTGTGATTTATCTATAATATGTATGTATTTATAAATTATATAAGTATGTTTATCAGTTGTCTGGTTACCATAACACAAGCTCTGCTTAGCTTGGGATCAGATAGCCGTGTGTGAGTTGTCCCAAGATATTTATTTATTTATTTATTAACTACAAAATATTATGAAAAACTGACAATAACTGAGATTAATTATAATAATAATATATCAGCGTCATCATTATTCCTCTGTAGTGCATGTCCTAAATATTTGAATTCACACTTTTGGCGTGAAAAGTTAAAATTAGTGATGCTTAATAAGATTATAGTTATACGTGGAACGAAAATGTAAAGATTTATATAAGTCATTCTTTTGTTTTTGGAAAATTAAAACTGCATCGAAGCCTGTGACAACCGTGGATAATCAATTTTAAGTAAAGTACGGTCTTCAAAAGAATAAAATACATCATATATTTTTACAGGCGATTAGAGACATATTATTATACTGCCGAAACAGGTGTGGGACGGACTTGCGCAACAAGGGTTCCGTACAAACTTGCGACATAAACGGCCATATCTTTTGACTGCGTAGACTTCGAGGGTTATTTAGACAGTTCCAAGGGACCACAGACTTCAGTATTGGGTTTTTATTTTAACTAGATTGATACCTTCATGCGTTTCCGAAATAAAGGTTCTTAACAGACAGATAGACAACAAAATAATCCTGTAAGGGTTCCCTACCTGAGCGAGAGGGAATGGGAAGCGGTCACCTTCTTCTGCGAAGCAGTCATGCTGGCGAAGGAGGTGGCCAGGCGTATGAGGGAGAGAACCGCAAAAAAATCCAGCCGCCGCGAGACGTCTCCTGGTCACCGTAGATGCGGGCCTGTGGACAGTGAACAATGGGTAGCTCACCGTCCGTCCGTTTATTGACGACAGGCCGTATCCACGGTGTGTTAGTGTTCCACGCGCGCCTCAAAAAGATGTCAGTAAAGCCTGCCAGGGTTGCGGGTTTTTTGAAAGAGTTACCGCGGCCTCGGAAGGTAAAGGGCAATAGAAGGAACACGGGTGGGTTTTAGTCAATACAAGTCTGTCCGTTAAAGTAATTTGATGATTTCCCATCCGCAAAAAAAAGAGTTTCAGAAGCTCAAAAGGAAAAACGGTACCCTGTGCTTATGAAAAAAATCAACCTTTTAAGTCTACGCAATCAAAATATATGGCTGCTTATGTCGCAAGTTTGTACGGAACTCCTCGTTTCTGCAGTGCCTCCGAGATGTTCGCGCATGCTCGTACTAACTGTTTTCGCGCTGTGATTAGAAAGAAAGTTGGGTCACTTATGAGGAGGGTGCGGGGGAGTCACAACAGTATCCTGAAGACTATAGCTGAAGATGTGCGTGCTCCTGTGTTGAGGCATTTCGTTCGTCTGATGATCGATTAGAGAGGTACGTATCTCTCTATCGGTTATCTGGATGAGGCGGGTTGTCTCAGCGCAGGGGTTATAATGAGTGTTTGTTGTTTGCCTTTTATGTTTATGTTACTAACAACAGTTTAAGTCAGTATGTATACTAACCATTGGATCAAGATGCCCGTAAAATAAATGAATTGAATTGAATTGGAACCCTTAATGCGAGAGTCAGACTTGTCCGGACTTGGCCGGTTTCTTACTTTCGAGGTACAAAACCCTAAAAATCATTTCAAATCCATCAGGCATCACAATAGTAGTTTTTAGCGTCAATCAACATGGATTATTATGAATAGTGCACATGCGTTAGTGACCAATCAAAATCTATTTCAATCGAGCGTATTGTACTGCGAACGAACTCACGTAATTCTCGCTTGTGTGAATGGCGAATTCTGTAAATGGTAGAATATTGTACTCGTATTTAGTCACTAGCTGTTCCACGCGGTTCCACCCACGCTGCTTAGCACCTGTTGGTCGTAGCGTGATGTTATATAGCCTATAGCCTTCCTCAAGAAATGGAATATCTAACACTAAAAGAATTTTCCAATTCCAACCCGTAGTCCCTGAGATTAGCGCGTTCAAACAAACAAACTCTTCAGTTTTATAATGTTAAGTATAGATTGCGAGGATATGACAGATCGTTTTTTTTTTTACTTTTGCAAGTATTGACTTATTTAACTAAACGTAATTAATAACAAAAAAGACTGACCAAGTACATGTCCGACTGGCGAACCGAGGGTTCAGTACAAACTTGCGACATAAACGGCTATATTTTTTGACTGCGTAGACTTAAAGGGTTGACTTTTTCACAGATCTAAGGGGCGACAGGCTTAAGAATAATGGATTTAATTTCAATTCGATACCTCCACGCGTTCCCCAAATAAAGGGTCTTG
Source organism: Ochropleura leucogaster (assembly GCA_958449745.1). Lineage (NCBI taxonomy): Eukaryota > Metazoa > Arthropoda > Insecta > Lepidoptera > Noctuidae > Ochropleura > Ochropleura leucogaster. The sequence goes on from OY288206.1 coordinate 6,294,107, forward strand.
ACAGACAGACCGCCAACAAAGTGAGTCGATGAGGGTTCCGTTTTTTCCTATTGAGGTACGGAATCCTAATGAATGACCTTAATCTTAATTACTTATCTAATTAAAAAGTATACAAAAGCTTTGCAAATAAACTCGTAGATATTTAGTAATTGCGGGTATATGAAAGGCCTTGTAATCAACACTATTGAATCGTCGACTGATTGCTTAATTTTACATATTTGTTATGGTTTTATGTTTTTGTGATAATTTGTGAATCCTTACTAATATTATAAAAGCAAAAGTGAGTTTGTTTGTTTGTTACCTCTTCACGCTTTAATGGCTAAACTAATTTTGATGATTTTTAGTACAGAGAGTTGAGAACCAGGAGACGGAAATAGGCTATTTTTTTTAAGTGGGATGTGATTGGGAAAGAGGGAAGAAAAGGGAAAACTTAGCGTTGCTATTACAAATCAATAAGGCGCAAGGGGAACTGTGTTACCCTGAATTTAACGCAAGCGAAGCCGCGGGCAAAAGCTAGTATTAACAAAAACTGTAAAATATTAATAAAAACACGTACGACGACGGACAACGAAGTGATCCAATAAGGGTTCTATTCTTTTTCCTTTTTTGTACGGAATCCTAAAAAGACTTATTTCGGCTACCTATATCAGTGCACAAACCAATTAAAATATTTAAGAGGGTATTAGATATGACGACAAAAATCTGTTGTAAGTTGATTTGTGTCCGGTCCTTGGCATTATATTAGTCTTGCCCCGTTATTACATGGGGCTTAAAAATAACTGACGAAACGTAGGTGTAAAATAAGGTACACCTATGCCTAACCCTATAGGGATAACAGGTATGATGTTATTGATGTATTCTTTTTTCCAGATAGGAATTCATCAAATAACTACCCCCACTCTGGGGGGAGGAGTGTGTGGTATGTAGCAAGTTTGTACGAAGGCCTAGGTGCGCAAGTCAGTTTTTTTTTTCTTTCGGAACGAAGTTCCTTAACGCGCGTTGTGAAAGGGGGCTAGACGGAAAAAATTCTTACGAAAAGTTGTCACGACACTTTTTGCTATAGTAAGCTATTGTAAGCTGTGCGGCGTCGCAAGTTTCTCTGTCTGTATGACTGTCTCTCTCTCTCTCTCTCTTATAGAAAGCAAGCCAGATATTTTTATTTCTATAGGAACTTCGTTCTATCCGGATGTCCCTTGACACCTCTAATTATTTTTTTTGCGGATTGGATATCATCAAACAACTTCCCTCGCTCTCGGAGCGGGGCGGAGTGTCAGTGCTTGGGCCGCGGAATCTCTTTCGAACAACCCTCAACCCCGAGCCAAAATAAGTCTTAATCAAATTTTAACATATCGAAAACAGATTTACCTGAATTAACTAAAACTCCTTCCTCACAAAATAGCCTTGACATCGTAACTCTGGAGCGTAATGCAACGCTGTTGGACGTGAGTTAATGCCTACACTTAATTAGTGGCCATAAATCATTCTTGTAGTCTCAGACATACGCTTCTACATGAGTACATGTCAGCGACATGCCCTACATTGATTTACTCAATAATTAATATGGAGTGCTCAGACTGGTCCATTATTTCGTCTTGTTGTGTTTTAGTTGTATAGACTAATGGAACAAAGGCGGAAAACACGTATTTAGGCTAATAAAGGTTCTTTTCAGATTATAAAAACCCATACACAAATATTATGCTGAAGTTTGCTTATAGTGTCCTAGGTACTAGGTCTTATTGCCTGGAATTAACAGCTTATTTTGTGAAACTTTTAAGGATTCCGTAACTCAAAAGGAAAAACAGAATCCTAATAAGATTACTTTGTTGTCCGACTGTCCGTCTGTGTGTCTGTCTATCAAGACCCTTTATCGCATGAAGGCAGAGATTTACTGAGCCGAATTTAATAACATATACTCAAGTTTGTGTTCTCTTTTTGCTGTGAAAAAATCAAACCCTTAAGTCCACGCAGTCAAAAGATATGGCCGTTTATGTCGCAAGTTTGTACGGAACTCTCAGTGCACGAGTTTGTCTCGCTCCTTTTGTTCCTTGCGTACCTAAGTACCAACTGAGATCGCGTGGGTACAAATTGTTAAATGTCCCGTCTGCAGGCTAGACACATTTCTAATTCTCCTGTGGTTTGCGCTCTGAATGCTTTGAAAACCTTATTGCTCTACTGACGTGTAGAGGAGCTTGCTAGGGCCTCCGCCTACCGGGACCATTTACATTATTTTAAAACAAAACTCTTAGTTTCACAAAATATGTAAGGAGGATAGTCCGATTAATTTAGACATTCGAATGTACATAAATTTTCAAAAAGCTGAATTATCAAAATATAATTTATAAAGAAAATCTGTAAGTTCCCCATCTTTCTCCTGTATGGAAAAAAAATCAAGTTCAAAGGAGAAAAAAATGAGTAAATGGATAATAATAAGTAAGTTAATATGCGTCTCTTTTTTAATGGAAATTTCTCGCCGGCTGGTCACACAGTACACACTAATGCCCCGTTCCAATAAACAAAAACGTCTCGTTTTGCTTACGGATAGTTGTATTTTGACATAAGTCTCATGGAACGGGGCATTAGTCTTCTAAAAATGGCTGACTATCAGCCTAATTTGAATAAATAACTTTTGATTTTGAAATGACAGCGGGGACAAACTCAATACTTTCCGGGAAATTCAGAAAACTGTGTGATAGTGCTGACCTCCCCACGGACCAACCTGAGAAGCAATTATTATTCAGTCATAAACTCCTCAAGAAAGAAAATACCATTTCTATAAAATTTCCTTCCAAAGAAAGTCTGAAGACATTATGAGTCCACTAATTACCCCAACTTGAAAATACAAGCCCCATTACACACAAAGTTGTTTTCCTGAGAAAAATAATTCCTTAACAAAACGTTTGTGTAGATAAGTTTTTATAGCTAACTTTAAGTATGGTAAAAGGGATCAAAACACGTTGTTTAAGAAACTTCAGAGTTCAGACCTCAAGGGAGATCACAAGAGTTTTGAGAACGCGGAATATTATTTGGAGAATATTTTTCTTAAATAGTGTTTGGTGTTGCTTGTTCGTGACTCAGTGGCTGAGCGATAGCTTCTGCGCTGTAGGTTTTAGGTTCGATATCATTTTTTTTCTACGAATTTCTCCTAAATCGTGGGTTTGCTTATAAATATTTAAACACATATACACAAACAGCCAAAACCGTTACAAATATTTTTTCCGTGCGAGGATCGAATCCGTGAAAAAGCAATCGATCGCTCAGATACTGCGCCAACCGTGCCGTTATTGACATCGAATAAACAAGGAGCAGTTTTGCATAAAATACATAAATAATCAAATCAAATTGCGGTACTTGCTCAATAATAATATACCTACGCTTTGCTTGTGCTTTTTCGTGGTTTAAATTTCACAGTATTTCAGACGGTGTAACAGTTGAGGGAATATTTTTTTCAATAAACATTTGATTCTTTATTTAAAAGCTCAACGTCTGTACTTGCAGTTAGTTAGACGAAAAAATACCTACCAAACCCTTATTATTATCGATTTGGGTCGACAATTATGAGAAAACACAGCTTATATACTGTATGATTTGTACGTAAGAAGATCAATGCACAATTATATGAGTGACATCCGTTATTCATGTGTTTCAATTGTTAACCGTGAGTGTGCAATTGCTTGCAAAGTTAGCCAATCGCTCTGCCACTGCGCCGACCGTGGTGTTTTACTCATCTATCGTATAGTGGGTTTACAATGGAAAAGTTACTGGGCTCACGCCATGTTGATGACGCCATAGCTGTAAATTGGAAAAGTTGGTTGCTTAATTTTTTTTCTGGCAAAACAAAATACTTAAAAGGATTTAGAGTGGCCTCAAGATGCAGAACAAAGACTGTGCATCAATATATATCGCCAATTTTCCAGCATTCAAGTGACAAAAGGTTAACAGATAAAGTCTTCATGTTGCGCGAACTCAGTGCCTATTTCATTTGAACTCCATTGTAAATCTATTCAAATTGTATGATTTTAGTTCAATCCTAGAAATTGAATATTGCCGTCATAAAAATACCAATTTGAGTGATGCCATCACGGAGGTGAAACCTGGATATTTTTACACGGTAATTTAAATAAACAATCTGAAAATTCCAGCAGTAAAATATTGTTTCATCTAATTAGCCTAAAAGCGTTCCGTTTTGTACTGCTTTCGTTTAATTAACTTTAACAGCCGTATTTATTGCTATTAATTAGTTGCGTTGTATGAACAATATTTTTTAATTAAGAAAACACTTTAAATTACTTATATTCATCAATTTAATTTTTTTCTTAATTAATTTTAACATAAATATACTAAAACAACAACGTTATAAAGTTGAGATCGTGGGTGCGTTTATAATAAATACTCACAAACAAAAACAACTAGACCAGGAACGTCAGGTCAAGTCATACAAATATTTGTTCCGTGTATCAAACCCGCGACACGTAGCGCAGCAGTCAATCGCTCAGCCACTGCGCCAACCGAGCTGTCAAATTGAATGGCTTAGTCTCGAATACTGAAATAAAAACGAGGCAACCGCCCAATCGGTTTTCGGATTAAAAATCATACTGTGCGGCATAAAATAAAGGGTGTAAAAGTATCCTTAATAAAACCGAAACGCACTTCGTTCTCCCATGATATTATTGATGTTCTAGATCATACGTGAGTTTTACTTTCTAATTATTTTGGTGGTTAAAGTTCCGAGTTTTTCACTAGTTATTTTTCGTACTGGTAAGACTGAAGATCTCTGAGCATAGCCTACTCCATAGCATGCTCAGCGACCATGAACTTGGGGACCAACGTTTCACGTTTTCCACCAAACTTAAGACATCAAAATCAAACGATGTCATCGGTTGAGATCATACACATCGTAGAAATGCAGCCTAATATAGGACCAATAACAGCAATGCAAAGAGTGAAATTCCCTTCCTGCGTCCATGTTTCAGAGTTCATATGAATCTATTCAATTCGCGAGTTATAAGGCTTCTTTTTTTCAAATCAAATCAAATCAAATCATTTATTTCAATTAGACCATTACAGGCACTTTTGAATGTCAAGAAACAAAATGAATCTACAGTCCCGGTCACAAGGCATAATAACTTGCGAAAGTACTGCAGTTGCCCATTCCAAAGCGTTGATTTCTATGGAGAATAATGGGCAAGAAACTCCATGGACACTCTTTTAAATTCTAATATTTTTACAAAATAGTATTTACATCATTCGTGTTGAGATTATACAAATATTTTTTTAGCCCCTTCCACTTTTGACTACATCTTTGCCTTTTGGACAAGATTTTTGTCAAGAGTAGCACTTGTCTAATAGCAATTGAAAAAAAAACAGTTCACGTTTGCGCATTTGATACGTCTAAGGATAGAATTCTGACGTCAATTGGATTGAAGTACCAACGTAGGCGTCTGAAATTGTGCGCTTACTTGTGGTTACTTAAGTAAAAGTTACTTTCGTTTAATATTTATATAACTTATAATGCAAACTAAGTAATTTTATTTTTGGTTTCCCAAATTTACTTTGCGAAAATGTCTTTGTAGGTCAGCAACGAAAGTCGTTGAATACTGATAGGTACGTTATTTATATTATGTTTATCCAGTTATCTTTTTACCGTAATATTATTGTTAAAAAGAATTAATTGTCCAAAACAACATGTTGTTGTCTACACAAGTACTGCACTTTTGTAGCCACATGTCTGTAATCTACATGATCAAAGTCTCGGACAGTTTTTATTAAGAATTTATGAAAAAATTCTACGAACTGAATACTGACGTAATATACATACATCGCTAAGAAGCCTATCTACCTGTATGAGCATATTATTCTAACCAACACCCGAACCCATTTAATCATTTCTAAGACGAGATAATGATCTGATCATGTTCAAGGATGTTGCTTTCAATGCAAATTCATGTAATTGCTCTAAATGTACGACTAAGTATACATTACCAAATACGTATCGCTAAGGCTCAAGTGATGTTTAAACACGTTGAATTATGCCAGAGAAGATCATCATCTGCCTAGCCTTTTCCCAACTATGTTGGGGTCGGCTTCCAGTCTTACCGGATGTGCAGCTGAATACCAGTATTTTACATGGTACGACTACCTATCTGACCTCCATAACCCAGTTAGTACTGGGTAATACGATAGCCCTTGGTAAAACTGGTTGTCAGACTTTCGGGACTGACAATCTGTAACGACTGTGAAAGATTTACAAATGACAGCCGGGACCAACAGCTTAACGTGCTTTCCGAGGCACGGAGGAAAGCCATCCACAGACCCATCCACAAACCAACCTAGGCAAGCGCGGCTTACCTAAGAATCGACCCGAGCGGCTGCTATTATTTAGCCACGAGCTCCTCCAATTATGCCAGAGAAGATGATAGATAGCTTTAAATGCACTTCCTCTCCTCTGTTGGCTCTGTAAATGTACTACTCTGATTGTTAAATGAGCTCGGTTCCCGTGGTTCTTGAGATGTACATAAATTAACATCAATTTTACTGTAAGAACAGGGAAAATAAAATACGAATAAGTACCTACCAACTATTTGATGTAGCTCTTGAAAAGTTTTATACGCAATTTACTACATCTGTTATATGGTGCCATGTTGCAGCACCATGTTGAGATAGCCCTTTTGGCCTCCTTAAGGTTTCTTTAATCCTAATTTGTTTATCTTTATTTTATTATTCTTTTTTTTAATTAATATTTTTTCCTGTGCGGGTTTAATAAACAGACTTTCTTTATTTTTTTCACTAGAAAAAATAAACGTAAGTACGCCGCCATCTATGGTACAAATAAAGAACTAAAATCAAAATTATCCGCGATTACTATACCACAGACTATTCAATAAAGAAAAATCCGACAGTGACTGGCAGTAGCCCACCAGACAGCACCCGTCTGGTCTAGAGATCAAGGATGCTAGGTACACTTCTGCTAACAAACCAAGGGTTAATGTGAGATTACGTGTGTATAGGTCATTAGATAACTGGTTTAAGAGTAGTTTAAAAAATGTCTAGGCGTGTTTATAACATACCCTTGTGAATGGAAACCGGCCAAGAGCGAGTCAGATTTCTGCACCGAGTAGGTACAAAATGTTCCGTACAAACTTATAACGTAACGTACAAAAAAAAAAAAAATTCTAAATAACTTAGAGCGTTGATTTTATGGTTTTAATTTCAATTCGATACGTCCACGCGTTCTTGAGATAAAGGTTCTTGACTGACAGATAGATCGACAACAAAGTGATCCAATAAGGGCTCCGTTTTGTCCTTTGAGATGCGGAACCCAAAAAAACAGAATAATAACAAATTAATATACATTTCCCAAACCTTTTTTACGGCAGACGGGTCCTAACATCATAATAAACTAAACAAACTCTCGGATCCCAAGACCCCTTATCAAATTTTATCAGCCGTATACCATATTCTATTAAAAGCTACGACATAATTCTGAATAAACTGATAAAATCAGCAATATTCCTCACGGGTCGACACCGCGATACGATCTATTACCCCTCCAACAATAGTGGTCATATTCATTGTTATCATGTTTAGTGTTAACTGTATCCTTAATTTAATAGCATTATACTATCAATGCCTTGACCCAAGAGGTTGAAGTTAACATTAAGTTCATCAGACCGTAAATTCGTTTGAATAGAAACTTCGTAAATGAAAGGATTATGTTTCATCTGAATTTCAAAATTATTAAATATTCATTGGCAATGTATGAAAATTGGGGATTAAACAACGCTTTAATTACATAAGGTATCAATTTAAATGGAATATATATATAATATTAGTGAAGTAATACCTACGTGGATTACAGTTATTTTAAAGCAAATAAGCTGTGGGATATTGTTAGGACTTTGTGGGCGCTTAACGTGCCTTTGATGGGGCCATATTGATTTTGTGAGTTACGAATTTACTGGAGCACTAGCTTTCACCCGCGGCTTCGCCCGCGTTAAATTTGGGGTAACACAGTTTCCTTTGGCGCCTTATTGATTTGTAATAGCAAAGCTAAGTTTTCCCTTTTTTTCCCTCTTTCTCCCTCAAATCCGACTTTTTTAAAATAAATTAACCTATGTCCGTCTCCTGGTTCCCAACTATCTCTGTACCAAAATTCATCGCAATCGGTTTAACCATTAAAGCGTGAAGAGGTAACAAACAAACTCACTTTCGCTTTTATAATATTAAGTAAGGAAGGATAAGGATTGGTCCTTATTTTATTTTCTGAATTATAGAATTAACATCAGTTGCAGAGGTGTTCATATTTTATTAACAAAACGTTTTTAAATAACACCTTCAGCCCTAAATAAACTTTGAAATTCCCAGTATTGTGAAACAAACGTAACGTAAATACGTCGATTCTAAAATTTAAAATACCCGCTTGTCATACTTTTTTTTGTTTTACAATCCTTACTAATATTATAAAAGCGTAAGTGAGTTTGTTTGTTTGTTACCTCTTCACGCTTAAATGGCTAAGCCGATTGTGATGAATTTTGGTACATAGATAGTTGGGAACCAGGAGACGGACATAGGCTATTTTTATTTAAAAAAAGTGGGATGTGAGGGAGAAAGAGGGAAGAAAAGGGAAAACTTAGCGTTGCTATTACAAATCAATAAGGCGCAAGGGGAACTGTGTTACCCCAAATTTAACGCGGGCGAAGCCGCGGGCGAAAGCTAGTTATTTATATCTTTGAATAATAGTGGTTGCGCTTGTTACAAACAATTTAATGCACACCGTTTGCTTGCACGAGTTCACTGAGTAAACGTTCCATAAAGACGTCGTCGTAAATAGAAACATTTCAACCATAAGAGGTATTCCATGAAGCGCACCCAAACAAGCGCACCCAGACGAAGCAATATTTATGATTAAATTCTTAAAGCTATGAAAATATTTTTGGTGAAGCTTGAATTCTTAATTTAAAAAAGACTTATTTACGTCGGACTTTTGTTAGGGCCTCGGGTCATACATGCAGCTAGTTGCAAGCGCAGTTTTTACCTACCCCTATCGAAAAAGGTGATATAATATATGTGTGTATGACGATACACAGATATTTGTAGTATATTGACCCCATTAAGTGTTTCGCTCTTAAATTTAGACGTCTTTATTACAGTTTTTCAACACAATTTGGATTGATTGATTTGGCCCTTGGTTTCAGTTAATTTTAAACATTTATTTACCTACCTAAGAACGGCTTTTATATTGGCGCTTGACTGATGTTGCTTTAATTTGATAGTAAATTAAGTGATCAATCAACAAGTTAATGCATAATAGTTAAATGTAACAAACTTGAAGTTACTCTTTTCTTTCTAATTAATTTATGTACTCAAAAGAATAACAAGTTAATATCAATTAAAATCAAATAAAGGTGACCGAGGTCGATATTTATTCATAGAAGTTCATGGCTAAAAAAAAAACCAGTTCTGTAAGTACATAATTTTATTTTATGACAGATTTCGTGTGTTATATAATTATTTTATTTTAAGTTTACCTCTAAGGCTTGTTTTCATTGTATAATAAATAAACGACAATAAATCTTTTTACTATTCTTGCCAACCAACATTTCACGATTTTCACAAAACAATTTCTATCTATTTCTCGAAATTGGAGCGCCATTTTCTAAAAACAACACCGTTTTCCCGCACTTTCCAAACGAGTTGATAGTAAATAGCGAGCCCTAAATCGCGCTCTTTTGTTTCCCGCGCAAATTCAATTCCATTCAATGACGTAACAAACAAAACTGTCACAATAGAAACGGGAGTTATTTCGTTAGTGTCCTTCGTTTGTGGACATGGACCGTATACAGACTGTAGAGAATAAATAGCAATAGAGAAGTCACTATATGATCAAAATGAGACAAGGACACACCTATTATATCTAGTCGTAGGAGTGAGCGAGAAAGAAGAGTTTACTCCATCTCCCACTGCTTTTGTAAAATACATTACGTATAGTGCGTTTGAAATGAGAAATTGACTAGATAATTATAATAATAATTGAATGTTTTTATTAAATCCATGGAAGGATGTAGATTGACCTCAAGACGCAAGGAAAGACTACACATCAATACAAATCGAGAATTTGCCAGCAATCAAGTGACAATTGACAAATTAAGTCTCAATATGACGCGAGCTCAGTCACTTTCTCATTGTGTTTGGTTCAACAAAACGTCCGTCATCAGTTATTACGGAACGAAATTATTGAAAAATATTATGTGACTAAATGAAGGACATGTGACTAAAAGAGTGATGGATCTGAATGTTGATGGACGAAGAGCGAGAGGAAGGCCAAGAAAAGATGGATGGATTGTGTAAGGAATGATATGAAGGAGAAAGGAGTAAATGATGCCGTAACGTCTGATAGGAGAGAATGAAAGAAGAAAACGTGTTGCGCCGACCCCAAATAGAATGGTACAAGGGCAGGAAAATGATGATAATCATCCAATCAAAGAACTAAGAAAGTTTTATGTCCACGATGACACGATATTTTTAGTAAAATTTTCACCAAATGGTGGCCAAATTTATGCGGAAGAAACCAGAGCCGTCCAAAAGCACTTTGGAATAAAAATTTCCAAGTTCGCTGGAAACAGTTGGATAAATGAGAAACGGAATCAAGAAGTATGCGAGAAGATAAGGAAGGCTTAAACCTAACAGCGCATACCCTCAACTGCTAGACTGAAATAATGATGTTCAAAGAGTAGCGCAATCTAATATTATCTCACTGATGCCTGATCTATTTCTGCCTTGCTCTATCTACGACATGGGATGTTTACAGTGAAGGCCCTTGTTCATTTGAGAGTTTAAGGGAGCGTGATATTTTGATACAACTAAAGGTCAAAGGTGATTTAAAATCACTGAAGCCTTAGGCTAGAGGTGGTATATCTCAAACCACAAAGAGAGTATTTAGGCGGATGTTTGAATACTTTACGCACGTGTATAGTCTGCCATTGATGTTGGCACAGATTTTATTTTTTCCTCTGGAGACGCTTTGTTAAAAAACGGTGGAGAAATAAGTTCAGTAGCCCTACTATGACCTCTTAAAGCAATTCTTATTCCGCTGACGGAAAGAGACAGAGCTATACAGGGTGTCTAGCACCATCTCTTTCACTCAGTGGAATAAGAATTGCTATAAGATGTCATAGTAGCCCTTCAGGGCAGTATCTTTCTGATAGTTCTCTTCGTTCGACACTTTGACGTTTGAAAATTAAAATTTGTTTTGATGTTTTGGAAAAAAATATGCCTGGCAACGAAATAATATTACTTCAAAAATATAAATTTCCTGTACAGCAATTCAGTAATTCTGTTAACTATGAAAATAGACAGAAAATATATGGAGTCGATATTTTGTACGATATGAAATAGTGTTGATTGGACTCAAGAGGCGTGAAACGGAGTATTGTTAATTTCTGACAAAAGTCAGAATTTCATACATGCAAATATTATTTTGAAACTTCTGTTTGCTCTGTAGCAATGTGTTAAATTATGCACCAAAAAGCAGCTTTTAAAATGAATATAATCTATATAAGGTTAGGTGTGGAGGAGCTCGTGGCTAAATAATAGCAGCCGCTCGGGTCGATCTTTAGGTTAAGCCGCGCTTGCCTAGGTTGGACTCTAGATGGGTGACCACTCGTTACATACCGAGTTTCCTCCGTGCCTCGGAAAGCACGTTAAGCCGTTGGTCCCGGCTGTCATTTATAGATTTTTGACAGTCGTTACAGGTAATCAGTGTTCCGAAAGACTGACAACCAGTCTTACCAAAGGGTATCGTATTACCCAGTACTAACTGGGTTGTGGAGGTCAGATAGGCAGTCGCTCCATGTAAAATACTGATATTTAGCTGCCGGATGCAGCTGAATATCAGTATTTTTAGACTGGAAGCCGACTCCAACATAGTTGGGAAAAGGCTAGGCAGATGCTGAAGGTTAGGTGTGGAGAAAATATGATAGATAACAACAGTACATTCTATGTCTCGGATACAGTGCCACCAATTTCAGCTGCATCCGTTAACGTGAAATATCGGAAAATGCTAAGCAAACCATGATGGTACTTAGTTACTTTAGAATTCCTTCCTAAATACCTTACTTTGAAGGATAACAAAAATAATGTGTCAATTTTCTTACTAGAAATATGAAGTAATCAATCATACGCAGACCAATGCGACCTCAATACCTAGCCATCTTTGCATCATCAATCGTTCCCACTCGCGTCACAATCAATATGATAATGCATAGGGACCGACATTATAATAACAAGCACGATATTGACCCATTTCCAACACTAGTGTAACAATGTTTACTTTCATACTCGGGGTGTGCTGTTTATTTTTGCACTGGACTGTATTTGTTTTTACTTTTCTTTGTAAAATACTGGTAATGTAGGTACACTGTCTGACTTTGTGTTTTTTTTTTATAAGTTGGTAGTAGAAGAGCATTTAGAGGCTTTTATAACCACAGATAATTATGATGATATTTTTTTTTCTAATGTTCAGTACCTAGCCTAGTGTCACCGTTTTTATGCTGCCTATGGGTATCTGAGTACTGTTATGGCATGATGATAACACTCTTTAGTCATGAATGACACTGCATGACGACGACACTTAGCGACTTTTCACCTTGCTACAGTTATAATAGCAATCTTGTCCATTCTCGAAATACTAAAAAAATGGTTGGTATGCTTAAACGTTGGCGTTGGTTTCTGTAAAATTAAAATTAAAGCATTTGTCATAAATACCATTTTTTTTTAATAATAATTATTTTTGCATTTAGCCACAACTAGCCTGATGTGAAGCGATGATGCGACCAAGGTACATGCGTTCTATGTGCACGTGCTCTTATCAACATCATCTAACCTACCCTTATATCAAGTATGTCACGATTTACAATAATTTAAATGGAGCGCTTGCTCATATGACCAAGTCGCTACGTAGTAAAACGGGGACAAATGATCCTCACAGCAATTTGATAAAATCGTACAATTTGCAACATAGCAACGGAATTCAAGCCAAATATTCTGACAAATGGCAACTACAAGACTTGTACCGATACCACTCGGAGCATAAGTCAGTTCCGCTTGCTTGAATTCTTGCATCCTTCGCTGCCACGCTGGCATTTGGAATACCAAGCACAGTTGGTTATAGATCGTTTACTCGTTAAGGGTAGTTCTATACTGACCGCAACTCAAGACCTAGCGTATAATATTATTTAAAGCTTGCTAACTATCTCTGTACGAAAATTCATCAAAATCACTTTAGCCATTTAGGTGTGAAGATGTAACAAACAAACAAACTCACTTTCGCTTTTATATTATTATTGAATATTTGTCGACACAGTTGGCGTAGTGGCTGCTGCGCTGCGCGTAGCGGGTTCGATCCCCGTACGGAACAAATATTTGTATGACCTATAGGTAGTTGTTTCGGATCTGGCTGTTTGTACATGAGAGTTTAATATTTACGATACAGGAGAAATTCCTATCGTGGAGCAACGTTTTTTTAAACCAAAAAATTAAAAATAAATCTATTTTGTAGCTAGTCCGCTATAAAAAATAAGATAATAAAAGAATTTAATCATGGCAAGAGAGGAATGTCCTTTCCGATTTGAAAACCTAATTTCAGTGTGCAGAACACGGGAAATCATGCTCACTCACGCATGCGACCCACATACAGTATAAAGTATTTGCTTTGTGGCCATCCACCAAAAGGCAGCATATTGCCATTTAGGTAAGGGCCTAACTCATTCGAGTACACATTACCAGTCAATCATAATCAATATCACAGTAACAGTCAATCATAATCAATTAGTTGCTTGCTATGAGTCTTTAAACGGATTCTCAGTGTAGCTCGAGTATAGCATGTGCACGATTTCCCCTTTCTCCCGTAGCTATATCTAGCCAACGTTACTGACGATCGATTTAACTCTGACACGTGTAGTCACGCCCTAAGGTTTACTTATAACCAAGTCACTAACCCCTACCACAGATTAAACTAGATTAATTCTCGATCAAGTGATAAGAAAGAGTACTAAGGCGCGTCGCTCACACGACCAACAGTCGAGGCGCAGTCGAGGCGCTGGCGCGGTAGGCGACTCACCCACACGACATTTGTAAAGAAAATCTAGTTGCGGCGTGCCTCTCATGCGCCTCAACTGCACCTCGACTGTTGATCTTGTGGGCGACGCGCCTAAATCAGATTAAATTGTGGAATGTTGAAACACTCATGCACTAGTCAATGTGTTTGGCGATAAGGAATGATTACCGTTGCATATTTAATAGGTTGTTAATCTTTTGATTAATGGATTGTGGAGGTTAGGTAGGGAGTCGTTTTGTGTAAAATACTGAATTTAGCTGCATCTAGTTAGAACGGAAGACCCTAACGTGGTTTACGAAGTGGTTAGCCAGATAATTATGCTTGTTATAATTAGATTAATTATCATAATCCTTACTAATATTATAAAAGCGAAAGTAACATTGTTTATTTGTTACGTCTTTACGCTTAAATGGCTGAACCGATTTTGATGAATTTTGGAACAGAGATAGTTGCGACCCTGGAGACGGACAAAGGCTATTTAAAAAAAAAGATTGAGATATGAGGGAAAAAAAGGGATGAAAAAGGAAAACTTAGCATTGCTATTGCAATAAATAAGGCGCAAGGGCAAAAACTACAGTTAGCAGGTACTTGAAAATCAGGAAAGGGGAACTGTGTTACCCCGAATTTAACGCGAGCGAAGCCGCGGGCAAAAGCTAGTTATTATTATATTTATGTGGAATGTGAACTCGGCTTTCATTGTCGTAACGGCCAACGTCTTGATTGTCAAGATCTTTGATGAACATCTGTCGAAGCTCTTCTTAGGCGGTTCAGAAGGCAGTACCCCTCGATACGGCTCGTATTTTGGTTCCTGTCTCTGGAGCCCCAACCACCGGTAGCTTGGGCCCTGTTCCCGATGCCGGTGGGCTTAATTTTTTTTTTGTATTTTAGTGATCATATTTCTAATTAATTGTGAAATTATTTTAAATCTAAGGGTATTCTATATTTTTTGGGATTTAATGCCTTTTTGAATAAATAAATTACCAGTAACCGCGTAAGTTCAACTGCATTATCTTAATCCCTACTGCTGCAAATAGTTATATTTTTTTAAACATAATTTTTGTACTTTATCAGAATGTTGTCGTATTTAACCCACAGGTTGAATGGCAGCGAATTCCTCATGGCATTAAGTTTGCCTATGTACCACTATTGTACACGAAGTTTAAATAAATAAATGCGTTCGAAGGTGCAAGAACCGTGTCGACGGTGCGTTCGTGTTCCACGCGTGCCTCAAAGACATCTCAGCAAAGCAGAGGGGCCTGCCAGGAGCACCGCCTCAAAAGAGATACCACGGCTCCGGAACATAATGGGCAAAAGAAGGAACATGGGTGGAATTTAGTCAGTAAAAGTCCTCTCACACTCCCACTCTGCCGAGAGCAAGGAAAGTTATTTGATTTTACATCAGTAAAAAAGGTACAACAACAGAATAAAGTGTTGATCTACTAAGTCCACAAATACATCATCTCCTGTCATTTTTCCTCCAGCACCACACGAGAAACTTTTTACATAAGTAAATAAACTGGAACCGAGTTAGTTTCCGCATAACATTCCGCTCACTCACTCAAACGGTTGAGTATGAAATATTACGTCAATTTATCGGTGGACCCGTTAGGGTTCTGTACATATTCAGGGACACGAAAGCCCTTGTGTGCGTCATTATTATTTCCTTTATAGGTTTGGAAAGAAAATCGTGTTTGGGAATTATTATTTGACGACACAATTGGCTCAGTGGTTAAGCATTTGACTGCTAGCTCCTGTATCGCGGGTTCGTTTACAAACATTTAAATTCACATACACAAACAGCCAGACTCGTAACAACTACCTCATAGGTAGGTCATACAAATATCTGTTCCGTGCGGGGATCAAATCCGCGACACGCATCGCTCAGCCACTGCGCCAACTGTACCGTCAAAACTAACGTAACATTACTTATTTGAAAAAACAACAACGTCGAGACAAAAACAACCTAAAATAACTCTTAACTCTGAAATAAAACTACCGAATTAATTACGAAGACGGCACAAACTATAAAATTCAACAACAAAACCAAATTACTCAAGCCACAAATCTAAATAAAGCAAAAAAAGGAGACCTACTTGACTAGAATTTAAACTTAAGCACTTGAACAGGGTGCTCCGAACGTGATCGAAATATATCAAGCAGGGTCTACACAGTCGCGAAACGTAAATTAACTTAATTACTACTGGGTAATTACCGTTGTCTGATGTATTCAGTTGCAAATTTTCCTCTACAGTGAAGCCTCGGCCTTATTATTTCACTTGTTTTGCCAGCGTTCTGTTGTTTTCAAAAGGTTTTGATTGATTAATTTGTTTTCATGAATTTTAAATTTGGCTCACTGATACCTAAGATGTTCGTTGTTTAATAGAGAACCCGATTCGTAAGATGACTGATAAACTTTTATTGATTTTAATTATGCTTATGTTAGTTTTACCTGTAATAATAAAAAAAAAACTTAGAAGTAAAATTGAAGCCACTTCCAGGTTTCCGACTTAGCTATAAAATATAAAAAATCCGCCCATTAAATATAGTAAAAGTTGTTCGACTTTTAAATTGAAATTAACGTTATTTTTATTAAATCATCAAATTGAATTTCAGGATGTTCGAGCCGACTTGTCAGCCATATAATAATAAATTATATGATTTTGATAGGAATAGCTTTGATTTCAGTTTAAAAACCAATTGTAATTTATTTGTTTTTTTTTTTAATTGGTTCCTTATTTTCTACTGTATAGCTGTGTAATATTACGCATTTTTCAATTTTAGCATTGGAATTTCCTTTTTAGATTTTACGTTTTAAAATTTTACAAATGTTAATATATTATTTATTTTTATACATTTTTTAAATTTCAATATTGTTTTTATTTTATTATTCAATTTTATTACTGTTGTCAACTGTGACTTTTATACCTGTGTTTGGTTATGTTATCGAGCGTATGGCACTCGTGGGCAGCTACTGAAAATCAGCGTCAAGTGGCGGCCTTGTGTTGCCATCTGGCATTATGCTGAGCTGAGGCCCTTTTGGCATTATTTTGTTTAATTTTAACGTGTCCCTGTGTTTTTAATTTTTAGTAATGCTGAATAAACGCAATTTTCTTTCTTCTTTCTTTCTATAATAAAATTACCCTCGTGGTTTTTTGGATAACATGCATGGTTATAACGGTGGTTGTCATTATTCTAAATCCAATGAGGTCTATTCCCAAAGACTATGGACTAATTTTTGATTTTCCATGATATGGATACCAAACGACCCTCACTCACTTTGCTGAGAAAAATATTAGAAAAATTTTCTGTAATTTAATAAAGCTTAGTTCAAATTCGGCTTAGTTGTACTTAAATCTAACTTTTATTACTAGGAAATAAAGTTGTTATTTCTAATTCCAGTTACTTTTGAAGATTTAGTTACCAACACCATCATAATTTATTAAACAAAATTCTTTATATTATAACTTGACCAATATACAAGAACTGGAAAACAAATATCACAATCCCAACAATAGACTAAGCCATCTCATTAAAAAGAAGTTGTCATTTTATTCCGACGGTGAGCCTTCCAATACTTGGCTGCTGTAAAAACCGAGATTATCTTTTCCTGTAATTTTCTCCCTCGAGCCACAATAAAGATAGACACAGAAGATCTACTCTAAACAGTGGGAGAAAACGCACGCACAAATGGAAATACTTCACGTACAGCACGCGGCGCAGTCGCACTCGCGACTTTCATTTCTTTTGAGATTGCCGTTTTATGTACGCACAATAATATACTTTAACGAGGCGTTAGTAATTTGTTAGTAAATATAGCAAGTTACACAATCCTTACTAGTATTATAAAAGCGAAAGTGAGTTTGTTTGTTTGTTACCTCTTCACGCTTTAATGGCTAAACCGATTTTGATGAATTTTGCTACAAAGATAGTTGGGAACCAGGAAACGGACATAGGCTAATATTTTTTTGAAAAAAGTGGGATGTGAGGGAGAAAGAGGGAAGAAAAGGGAAAACTTAGCGTTGCTATTACAAATCAATAAGGCGCAAGGGGAACTGTGTTACCCTGAATTTAACGCGAGCGAAGCCGCGGGCAAAAGCTAGTAATCCTTATTTCGTATTTCTGTCCAGGTGTACCTTTGCCCAGTACCTACACAGTAAAAGGACTGTTTATTTTGCACGCTATTTTTTTAAAGATAGTGTATTTTTTTTTGTATGAATCTAGCCTTCTGTATCTTTACATTCTCTGTTCTACCCGAGCCGTTCCAAGAGCTACAATAAAACAGTCGTTAGACCAGGAATAAAGTCACGGCGAGCGGTGCAGAACGGTGAAGTTGGAAGTATAATGTGTTGCAAGTGTAAGCTGTTCACTTTTGTAAGTTATGTATTATGGATGATGTTGTTTTAAGTGCAGAGCAGTGTAATTTTGTAAAAAATGAGAATTAGAACATAAAATTGTTTTTTTAAATTTAGTTTTCCGTACCCCAAAAAGAAAAAACGGAACCCTTATCACCACCATTACCACTCTGTTGCAAGTCTGTCTGTCTATCAAGACCCTGTATCCCGGGAATTCATAGAACGCGTTGAAATTAAAACCAAGTACACAAGTCTGTGGTCACCTTGTACTGTGGAAAAGTCGAGTCTCGTCTACGCAGTCAAAAGATATGGCCGTTTATGTCGCAAGTTTGTACGGAACCCTCAATGCGTGAGTCTGATTTACTATACATCGGTTTTTTTTTAATCGAACTTAAATAAATAATTCAATGTAGATAACTTTTTTTTTTCGGAGGGGAAATCATCCAATGACTTCCCCCGCTCTGGGCGGAGCGGGGGGGCATGTCAGACTTGTACTGACTAAAACCCACCCATGTTCCTTCTGTTGCCCTTTACGTTCCGAGGCCGCGGTATCTCTTTCGAACAACCCGCAACCCCGGCAAATGTAGATAACTTTAGGTTGTCTTTTATTTAATGATTTGTATTTTTTTCAAATCCTACTAATATTATAAATGGGAATATTTGTGAGGATATTTGGTTGTTTGTTACTCTTTCACGTCAAAACGGCTGAACGGAACTTTATGAAATTTGGTACAAAGGTAGATTATGGTCTGGAATAACATATAGGATATTATTTTTTGATATCACGCAGGTGAAACCGCGGGGAGCAGCTAGTAAATTTATAATTAATTTGTCCGACTAAATAGACAACAACCTCATAATGTTGAATTGCTGAGATGCCATTAAAAAGGTATATTATTAGACAATAACCTACCAGATACAACACCCGTGTAATCCGATTCAACTGATGATTCCGCGCGATTCCAAGGATTTGGCCTTTTCCAAGGCGGATGAAGAACTTTCTACTCTATTCGGCATACCCCTAAACAGGCATACGAACAACGAAGCAAAAAAAGTAAGGATAGCCTGCCTACCTAAATAGGCTATCCTTACTTCCTTACTAATACCTATTACAAATATGAATTTGTTTGAAAGTTTGTTTGTTACGTTTTCACACCTAAATGGCAAAACCGATTTTGATGAATTTTGGTACAGATAGTTAGGGACCCTTAAGACGGGCATACGCAAATTTTAAAAAAAGTGAGAAAAGGGAGAGGATACTCTAAAACCACCATATTACTTAGATAGGTATACGGTTGTTTTTTTTTTCGGGTGGGAAATCATCCAATGACTTCCCCCGCTCTGGGCGGAGCGGGGAGGCATGTCAGACTTGTACTGATTAGAACCCACCCATGTTCCTTCTATTGCCCTTTACTTTCCGGGGCCGCGGTATCTCTTTCGAACAACCCGCAATCCCGTCAGGCGGAGGCTCTGGCAAGCCCCTCTGCTTTGCTGACTCTCTTTGAGGTGCGCGTGAAACACGAACGCGCCGTCGACACGGCCTGTCGTCAATCGACGGACAGACGGTGAACTACCCATTGCTCACCGCCCACAGGCCCGCATCTACGGTGGCCGGAAATCGTCTCGCGGCGCCCGGCCCCCGGGGCGTCTCCCGCGGCGGCTGGGTTGGGCAGATGTTCTCTCCCTTAAACGCCCGGCCACCTCCTTTGCTAGCATTACTGCTTCGCAGAAGGTGATGACCGCTTCCCATTCCCTCTCGCTCCGGACCATGGCCTGAACCAGGGCCGGACGCGAGAGATCGCCGCCGCCGATCGCCTCTACGAGGGCACGGCGGTGCTCCGCCCACGTTGGGGTATACGGTTGCTTTAATTTACGTAAGTACGCATTTTTTTTTGTTGCGGGTGAAAAATAATCAAAGTACTTCCCCGCTCTGGGCGGAGCGGGGGGAGTGTCAGACTTGTACTGACTAAAACCCACCCATGTTCCTTCTATCGCCCTTTATTTTCCGGGGCCGCGGTATCTCTTTCGAACAACATTCGTCCGTCTATTGTCGACAGGGCCTGTCGTCAATAGACGGACGGACGGTGAGCTACCTATTAAAGATTTGCTGTCTATTATTATACATACATACGGTTTGAGAAAGAATTTAGTACCGATATCATACTGAGTGCTACCCAAGAGCACCAACTTTAATGGAAGCTTAAATATTGAACAAAATTAAAGTCCCATAAGCCATAAATAAACTGTTATATTCTGTTTTTAAGAGCGAAAATATTATACAGCGATCATAAATGTGCTCTTAAAACATACTTAAACTTATGTCCTTAAACCGACTTATCTTGAACCGTAAAATAACTATTTGATGGTTGACGTTTGAAACCATCTTGTTTTATGAAATGTGAAATTTTATATCGATGTATAACGCTAGAAATAGTACCTCTTTTTTTGGGGTGGGAAATCATCAAATAACTTCTCCCGCTCTGGGTGGAGTGGGGGGAAGTGTCAGACTTTTACCTACTGACTAAAACCCACCCATGTTCCTTCATGCTTGCCCTTTATGCTCCAGGGCCGCGGTATCTTTTTCGAACAACCCGCAACCCCGGCAGGCGGAGGGTCTGGCAAGCCCCTCTGCTTTGCTGACATCTCTTGGATTCTTGGATCAACTTAGGTGAGAAAATTGTATGGTATGAGTCATTCAAAAGACTTCTGTATTATCTTACCTTTAACACTAGTTATCACCTTATTTTGCGAGTTAAAATGACGCTTTCTAAAGAAGAAAACAAAGAACACTCGTCGGCTGTGATACTCGATACTATTTTTAGCCCCCAAACCACTTTCTCTCGAGCATTAAATGGGAAAAGCCACTTGCTTAGAGACTGGACACTCCCAGAGGGTCTCAAGTTACCCATCGACTCTTTATAAGCTGCTATAAATATAAAGATAGGTTTCACTGTCCGTAATGAGCGGGATAAATGACAATATTTTTCCCAACGCTTGTTTTCTTTATAATCCTTACTAATATTGTTAAAGCGAAAGTTAGTTCGTTTGTTTGTTACGTCTTTAGGCCTAAATGGCCAAACTAATTTAGATGAATTTTGATACAGAGATAGTTGGGATCCTGGAGATGGGCATAGGCTATAAAAAGTGAGAAAAGGGGGTGAAAGAGGGAAGAAAAGGGGAGAGAAAGATATTTTTTTTTTATCACAAGCGGTTTAAGGTAGCGTTAGCCCAAAGTAACTATACCATGCGGACGAAGTCGTGGGTAGAAGCTAGTATTTAATAAGAGTGATGGTTTTACTGTAGACGAAAAATGACGAAGCTGTAAATTTAGACTACAATGTCTTTATTTACAACCCAAGTACCAACTTAATAAAAATGTGAGTACTCTACTGTAAAATATATATTGTAATATTCGTTTCGTTGTAGGTATTTCTCCTGCATCATGCGTCTGGATCATAGAATAACTTCCCTCGCTCTGGGCAAAGCGGAGGAATGTCAGACTTGACTGACTTAAGCCCATCTATGTTCTTTATTTTGCCCTTTGTGTTCCGGGGCCGCGGTATGTCTTTCAAACAACCCGTATCCCCGGCTTATATTATACCCTTGAAAGCAATAAGGATAATGAATAACGTTTGAAAACACGTACTTAAGTATCATTTCAACATAAATTCGCTCAAAGTTGTTTTTTTTTAAATTATTAAATAGGTTTGTAACAAAACGGAAGAATTTACCGAAGCGTACATACATTCCCCTAAAGTACATACTTTAAATAATTCCATTTGTTTTGAAAGACAACCGACTGCCATCGCTTTTGATCCTACAAAAGAACGTTAAAACAAATGCTTTGAAAATGGATTAAGGTTATCAAACGGAAACCTTTTGGGTGTATTTTTGTGTTGTTATCATCAACCGAGATGATCTATGGGATAAAAGACAAGGGTATAAGGCGGTTTGTCATACCTGCGCGTGGGAAATTGTTTTAGGGTTCTGTACATCAAAAGGAAAAAACGCAACCCTTGTAGGATCTCTTAGTTGCCCGTTACTAGAGTCCCGTTTTACCCTTTGGGCACAAAATCCTAAAAAACTGCTTGCCCTACAAAACTCCAATACCGACACGGTCAAAAGTATGGAACAGCAAGGTACTTAATTTGTTAATTACCGATTAAAATTTTCAAAATGGTTCAGAATGATATGGTGTGGTGTGCGTGCGACAACCATTTAAGCATCATTGTCACCTACACTTTGTCCCTATAAACCGCTGAAATAATGAGCTTTTTTCAGATATTCTAAGCAGGTTACTTATGTCTGCTAACCTATTTTACTCAAACAATAACAAATATTAAATAAAGGTAAACACAATAACATCTCAACGACAACTCATTTCCTTGAACGCAAAAAGGGAAGTGTCACCAAATATTTACCTTTATTTAGGTTACATGAAACTCACGCCACAATGACGTACCTAATCCACGTCAATGGAACACCTAATATCCTGTGAAGAGACGCTTTGTGAGGCTTTGCTAACAATACTGGGGTCGATGGCACGGAAAACTTCCCATCTTCCTACTTATTTTTGTTCAGAAGAAAATGTTTCGATTTGTTTGGTGTTCTGCGGCAAACGATTGATGCAGACGATCAAGTTTCTGTAGGGTTACCATGACATCTTATAGCAGTTCTTATTCCTGTGTGAAAAAGAGATGGTGCTAGACACCCTGTATAACTCTGTCTCTTTCCCTCAGTGGAATAAGTTCTGCTTTAAGACGCCATGGTAGGGTAGCTGATGCCAATTTACACTTGTATTTTTCGTCTCTGTTTAACCCATCGGGGATTATAGGCATGATGTTCTTTTTAACGAACTTCAAAATAGGAGGAGGTTCTATGTTCAACCGTATTTTGGAACGAAGTTCCATATCGTGCGTTGCGAAAGGGGGATAGATGGAAAAATAAGACCAAAAGTTGTAACGACACTTTTTGCTATAGTTGTAAGCCGTGCGGCGTACGCGTGTTTCTCTGTCTGTCTGTCTCTCTCTCTCTCTCTCTCATAGAAAGCAAGCCAGTTATTTTCGTTTCGTCTTTCTATATCGCATTGTATACAGGTTTTATGTATGTTCACCGGCTCCGCCAACATTGGACCGATTTCCAAAAATCTTTTTTGTTCAAAATATTTATTTTAAATATTGCTGGGGTAGTTTATGAGTTATGGTCTATGATATATATTTTTTCTTCTATGTCTATAAGAATGATCTGCTAATCTTTTAGTAACAAAGGCAAATAAAATACTCAATAAAAATTAAGTGCGATATCATCAAACCAAAAATAAAATGGTAAAATTAAAAAACTTTGTTTTTGTAAAAATTTTCTTAACTAGTACTATCTGGCGCCCATGGTTTCGCCCGGGTGATATAAAAAAAAGTATCCTACATCTTAATCCAGACTATAATATACTTCTGTGTCAAAATTCATATATTTCTTCGAAAGAGTAACAAACATCCATACAACCATACATCCATCCATCCTCACAAACATTCGCATTTATAATAATTAGTAGGATTTTCGACTCTGTCGAACCCTTGAGGGATTACAGGCGTGATATTCTTTTTATGTTAATGTTATGTATTCCTTTGATTCCTGACTCCTGTCACACAGATCTGTCTGATCCACGTCAACGGCGACACTTTAATATCCTGTTGAGAGACGTTTTAGGAGTTGGTTTCTCTTGCCTATTTACATAACTACGATACAATTTGTTCAATCACAAGTTATATTGCCCACCTCTAGATGATCACCTACATCTAGAGGTGCGAAATATTACTTTTCTCCATCGGTTTAGGTAGTAAACTAAAGGTAAAAAAAAACATAAAGTAGGTTGTTTATAGATGACACCTCTATGATTCAAAAATATGTAATAACCAAACTATATTGATTAACGTTTTTAAGATAGTTTTCTCTTTTGTTAATGTTTTTTATACGTTTTAGTTTATTCCTGAATTTACTTTTCATAGATGTAACTACTTTAAGTGCCACTTCACATTAGGACGTTAGCAGCGCGACAGTAGCGCAGCAGAAGCGCATTCCATCACATTATAAGAACTCGCTCATTGTGTAGTCTATGATTACGTACGTTTGCAACACTGGCTCATCGCCGACTGAGCGCACGCGGCCGCGGCGACAGCGCGCGACTGCCGCGCTTCTGTTCAAACTATGAAATTCTGAGAGCGCGACAGTCGCGCGTCTGACGCGCGATTGTCGCGCTGCTAAAGTCGCCTAAATGTGAAAGCGCTCGAAGACATTTTGTTTAGTTACATTTATGAAATAATATACCTAATATTTTATAATCGTTCTATTGTAAAGAGCTTAAAGGGTCAGGTACAGAGGGTACCTGACCCTGTTTTTTCTTATGCAAAATGAATAATATAATGTTGCCAAATTAAAGACTACAATTGTTACGTATTGCGACAAAAAACGTGACACGTATTACGTTTAGTTGGTTAATCAGACACCACTGGCAGCTCTCTCGTCATTTGCGCTTTATTCTAAGTTCTTGTTATTTATTGTTAATTGTTTTAAAATTCGTATTTTATCTATCAGTATGAGAACTCAAGCCTGGTACTAGTCGGGCAAGCTTCGCCCTCACATTTTTTTTCACCCAAGAAAAAACGCTCCAAAGAGGTCCTCTACCTCTTTCGCAGTTCGCTCGTTGGCAATGTTGCACTTAGCTGATCAAGTATTTCGCCATTTTAATTATTCAACCAATATTATTGAATAAATTACTAAATACAGCTCCGTAGTAAAAGTAACAATAAATAAAGTGTTAGAACAGTTTTAGGTTTCTAGAAAATAACTGAAAGATTTTCAACTGCTTTTTAAACACCTACAAATAAACCGTTAGTGCAACGATATTAGTTTTTGCAATTCATAATCAATATTTTAGTGCAACACTGAGTGATAATTCATTATTCGATAATATTAAAAAAACACCATAACACCGAAATATTTGATAAATATTTATTACGACGTTGCCAACTTCAGAATACACGCTCTTAAATACCGCGAAGAATGGGGTGGGTCCCTAGTACCTTGAACTTTATATATGTTTTTATCAAGTTATACAAGTTAAGCTACATTTATTCAACCACATAAATCACTTTCAATAACAATACATATGTATCTCACAATAAGTAGATCATAAATCAAAAACTATTGCAAACGGCCATATTAACTTTCTGGTAGACCCAGCCAACAAATGAATAATTTCCTGCTTAAATAATCTTATATAATGTGGGTATTTGTTTTTTTGCCAATATTATGGAAACGTTTGGGACCTACATCTCAAATAACAGCTTAACTTTAAACTAAATATACATAATTAATGTTGCCTATTTTCATAAACACAAAGCAAAAACAAATTCAAAGCTTTATTGCTGAACACAATAACGTAGTTCACTGTGTTCTAAAAAAAAAGGTAATTCAAAATTAAAAACAACATACCTATCACATAATTCAGAAAATTAACATTAAAATATCTTTTTCACACATTTATATTCAAAACGTAAAATAACAACAAAATTACAAATTGCCAATTGAATCGTTGCACTGTTCCTCAATTTGTCATAAAATATTATGATAGGTTCCATGCAACTTTTTCCGTTTTCGAACTCGCATAAAAATCGTTGCCATTCTTAATTCGACACCTAACTGACTACGTTCCAATACAAAAAAAAAGAAAACATGGCGTTCCACATTCAAACGCGGCCGGTGGATGAGATGAGTCGTAACAATCCTTTAACCAGCCAGTCGGAACATGTCATGTAGCTGGGTCCTAACATACAGGTCTAAAAAGACTGGCTTTGTAAAGTCGGTTATTGCCTTTTATTTTTTTACTTTAACTACTATGTAACACGCACAAAGACCGCTTGTGTTGTAACTTTGTTCTCTGATTGCCGAAACAATATTTTCATTTTAAAAATAACTATACTCTAAATTCAAAACTCAACTGACTTTACACGAATAAAAGAAAAACCGGCCAAGAGCGTGTCGGGCCACGCTCAGTGTAGGGTTCCGTAGTTTCCCGTCCGTCACAATAAGTTCCCAGTTATGAGGCCAACCGAACAATTCGGTAATACCCGATCCAATGTAATAAGTACCTACAGCGCCATCTCTCGGGGAATTGGGTTACTAATTAATACAAAGACGTGCAATTTCGTTGGTAATTTTGGATTGCGAGAACTGATTTCAATAATTATTTTTTTATTTGAAAAAAGATACGTTCAGGATAATAAAATATGTAAACAAAGTTACAAAAAATGCTTGCATATACGATTATACTACAAACTTAGTCCAGAAATTATTTTGTACAATTTTGTCTTTTTTGTACAAAAACTGTTGTGTCAATCAAGTTCAAAATGATTTTCATAGAAAGTCCTTATAAAGTTCTACTTTTCAGATTTTTTTCATATTTTCTAAACTTATGGTTCAAAAGTTAGAGGGGGGGGGACACATTGTTTTTTACTTTTGGAGCGATTATTTCCGAAATTATTGACATTATCAAAAAATGATCTTAGTAAACCCCTATTCATTTTTAAATACCTTTCCAACAATATATCACACGTCAGGGTTGAAATTAAAAAAAAAATCACTTCCCACTTTACATATAGGGTGGCTACCCTAATAAAACATTTTTTTTTATTTTTATTTTACCACTTTGTCGGCGTGATTGATATACATATTGGTACCAAATTTCAGCTTTCTAGTGCTAACGGTCACAGAGATTAAGCGAGGACGGACGGACGGACGGACGGACGGACAGACAGACATGGCGAAACTATAAGGGTTCCTAGTTGACTACGGAACCCTAAAAAAAAGTACGGTGTTCCACATTCAAACGCGGGCCGGTAGAGATGAGATGAATCGTAACAAGCCTTTATCCAGCCAGTCGGAACGTGTCACATAGCTGGCCACTAACATCCGATCACCTGTAAAGATTGGCCTTGTAAAGTCTGTTTTTATCTGTGAGGTTATAGCGTTTGCCGCTGTATATATGTTCAGTATTACGTTGTAAACTTTATTGGAAAAGTTATCGTAGTGAATGTTTACATTTTGCATGTAAAATAACGTAATTAGAGATGTGCAGGCTAGTTTTTTTTTCTTTTACTCGGACATTGTCTAATAACTATATATTATGAAGACTTGTCTATAGCCTACCTATAGCTTTAGCCTATAAGCTCGGAGCTTTTCGGCCAAAGTTGGATATAGATACCTACTAACCGATTGAGACGTACGCTTCTACAATCAGTCTAAAAAATCATGGTATCTTTTAAGATCCAAACAAAATTTTGGTTAACTTATTCGAGGATTTTTTTTTTTAATTATTATTATGCAGATTAGTGTCAAAGATGGTAATTTTAAACAACAGTGGAATCATTTGTCAGTTATCGTGTAGCTCGACTCGCTACTCAAAGCCACGATGAATTATATCAAAGTAAGGGCTTTTGTGTGGACAAACTGCCAGACAGTTTGGTTCCCTAACTTACTTGACAGTCCGAAGGTCACACCATTTCCACGAGCGTATCAAATGGATATCAAGCAACTATGTATAGCAGAGGGTCTTACCAGGGGTTGCGGGTTGTTCAAAAGAGATACCGCGGCTCCGGAATATAAAGGGCAAAAGAAGGAACATGGGTGGGTTTTAGTCAGTAAAAGTCTGACACTCTCCACCGCTTTGCCCAGAGCTGGGTAAGTTAAGGAAGTAAGTACTGCTATATCGTGGCATATATGTCGGTAACTAGGGACGTAAGAATCCTTACTTAAAATTATAAAAGCGAAAGTGAGTTTGTTTGTTACCTCTTCACCCTTTAATGGCCAAACCGATTTTGATGAATTTTGGTACAGAGATAGTTGGGACTCTTGAGACGGATATAGGCTATTTTATTATTAAAGTGGGATATGAGGGAGAACAAGAGAAGAAAAGGGAAAACTCAGCGTTGCTATTACAAATCAATAAGGCGCATGGGCAAAAACTGCAGGTAGCAGGTAGTGTGTTATACCGAATTTAACGCGAGCAAAGCCGTAGGCAAAAGCTAGTACTTAATAAAAGAAAGACGACTCTTTCTCCGGTAAAGCAGAAGATCATTTGTATTTACAACCCCTGCTTTCAAACGAAAACAAAAAAAAGTGTGTGTGTCAGCTCCGACGCACGACTGGAGTTTACTCCTTAAGTACGAGTATCTAACCATACGCAAAAAGAGTTTATTCAACTGAAAAAAGATTAATATCATATGAAAGGGTAAATTCACAAATTAATGAAAAAAAATTAGCAATATAAATACATCGACACTGATATAGATATAGTCGCCTATACAGCATACCATATGTACGTCTTAATACACTCACAGCCTAATTAGAAGCTCCAAAAACGTGACACATTTTCGTTACTTTAGTAGGTTTTACCCCTCGGATTTTTCTCATACCGGGCGCCTTATATATGGAAATCGATTCTTTAGGAGTAAACTCCAAAAAAAACAACTTCAAAATCTTATGTTATTCTGTTGCATAACATTTCCTATTTCACAAAACTAAAAGAACAAAGGTCTCAGCAATCTTATAAAAAGTTAATCTACCTTTCGAAGCTGGTATTTTCCTCTGTAGGATTCTCACCGGGTTTCATTTAATCTACCTCTTTCTACTGATCTTAGGTATCTCCGTTCACAATTTACTTTCCAAACATAAAAACAAACATTTTTTTGGTAACATTATCAAATCCACAAGTGAAGCTTAGTATGAGCCTCATTTTGATCAAATATGACACTTTTTTAATGTGTTTCATTCGTTGAATGTCGTTAACTTCCTACGGGGGAACATAAGACAAAATGCGACAAATATATTTTTTTTTGGGGTGGGAAATCATCAAATAACTTACCCCGCTCTGGGCGGAGCGGGGGGGCATTTCAGGCTTTTACTGACTAAAACCCACCCATGTTCCTTCTATAGCCCTTAACGTTCCGGGACCGCGGTATCTCTTTCGAACAACCCGCAACCTCGGGCCACAAGTGTCTTAAGTACCCACGGGGTAATTTTATATATCGCTTCAACCGTAAAATATTCGTTTTTCTGAAGGCCTCAGTCACTGCACCAACCGTGCCGTTAAACATAACTAACTAACTGCCTGACATCCACAACCCAGTTAATATTATCTAGGGAATACGATACACCTTGGTAAGTCTGGTTGTCAGACTTTCGGTATACTTACTATCTGTAATGACTGTCAAAGATCTACACATGACAGCCGCATGCTTTCCAAGGCACGGAGGAAACTTGGTTTTAAAGGGTTGTCATCCATCCACAGACCAACCTAGGCAAGCGCTGCTTAATCACCTAGATCGACCCTAGCGGCTGCTATTATTCAGCCACAAGCTCCACCCCACTAATTAAAATTAATTTAACAAGTAAATATTATCTTGCAGTTTTAGTAATAAGCCACCAACATCTAGCAACATGCCTAACCAAATTCATTCTATTGTTTTTACTTTATAATTTAATTTTGATCTTTTATGTTTTCCTTTTGTAACAAGTTTCGTTTTTGAAGAAATTTTAATTTTTGTAGTTTTTTTATTATGCGTACATAATTATTATTGTTATTACTCATTATGAAACTTTTGAAGTTATACTTCTTTTGGCGCGATGGAGAAAAATGATGAGAGTGAATTTAGCCAGCGACATCGTGAAGTTAGTTCTAGGTGGCATGAAAATCGATAACTATGTTCAAGTTGTATATTCTAGTATTTTTATATTTAGAACACGTCATCATCTGCCTAGCCTTTTCCCAACTATGTTGGGGTCGGCTTCCAGTCTAACCGGATGTAGCTGAATATCAGTATTTTACATGGAGCGCCTATTTATAACACGTGTTTCATAATAAATAAATATTATTTTGGTGTTCTTATTAAATTAATTTCACACTCCAAGCAACCTTTGCCAAGGTTTGGAAATGGATGGGTTACCACACAGGGACAGGTTAAGCAACCCTTGCCGAGGTTTAGAAATGGATGGGTTACCACACGGAACCAGGTTAAGCAACCTTTGCCAAGGTTTGGAAATGGATGGGTTACCACACGGGGACAGGTTAAGCAACCCTTGCCGAGGTTTGGAAATGGATGGGTTACCACACAAGGACAGGTTAAGCAACCCTTGCCGAGGTTTAGAAATGGATGGGTTACCACACGGAACCAGGTTAAGCAACCTTTGCCAAGGTTAGGAAATGGATGGGTTACCACACGGGAACAGGTTAAGCAACCCTTGCCGAGGTTTGGAAATGGATGTGTTACCAGAGGGGGCCAGGTTAAGCAACCCTTGCCGAGATTTGGAAATGGATGGGTAACCACAGAGGGCCAGGTTAAGCAACCTTTGCCAAGGTTTGGAAATGGATGAGTTACCACACGTTGACAGGTTAAGCAACCCTTGCCGAGGTTTGGAAATGGATGGGCTACCACAGGGGGCCAGGTTAAGCAACCCCTGCCAAGGTTTGGAAATGGATGGGTTACCACACGGAGCCAGGTTAAGCAACCCTTGCCGAGGTTTGGAAATGGATGGGTTACCACACGGGGACAGGTTAAGCAACCCTTGCCGAGGTTTGGAAATGGATGGGTTACCACACGAGGACAGGTTAAGCAACCCTTGCCGAGGTTTGGAAATGGATGGGTTACCACACGAGGACAGGTTAAGCAACCCTTGCCGCGGTTTGGAAATGGATGGGTTACCACAGGGGGCCAGGTTAAGCAACCCTTGCCAAGGTTTGGAAATGGATGGGTTACCACAGATAGCCAGTACCTAATAGAGTTTTTATTCAAAGTGCCTTCGATCCTCGAATTCATAAACGATGATGAACACGAAAACGATGTCCTTTTGGTAAGTCCACAATGAAACAGAATAATGATGTTTTCAATGACATATTTAGTTCCTATCACAATCTGTTCGTTTCTGCATACTACTTTTACAAAATAATGTCGATGTTTCACATCTGCCAGGCGTCCCGCGACGGCTTACATTCTTTTGATTAATTTTTATATTTATCGTTAATCACTACAGCATTTTAGTTATTTCTATAGGTACGCTAAAGAAGTATAACTTCTAACGCGTGTACATATTTTGTTAACCTGTAATTGGCAACTGTATAAGTTCAATACTAAAATTATTAATATTTTTTAAGATATTTTTATATAGAAGCTAGTCACCTTTTTAGTAAATCTAAGTGAAAACAACATGAATCAGAAACAAGAATCCGAACATAAAATACCTCTGTTCGTTATATTGCCTGGAATCTCAAAGGTAAGGTATCTGCATTCCAAACTACTGCTGTTGTATGCCACCGGTGCTCGATCATTTACTTTGAAACAAGGACGTTAAAGGTAAATGTATTACATTCTTTGATGGATAAGGAGGTAGAGTAAACTTGTGGAGATTATTGAGGTTAGACTTTGGAGGTTCCCATACTATTTTTTTGACCACTCGATCAACGGGGCAATTCTTTTTAGTGTCCCGTATCTAATATATAAAATTCTCGTGTCACAGTTTTCGTTCCCATATTCCTCCGAAACGGCTGGACCGATTTAAACGAAATTTTGTATACATATCGGGTAGGTATGAGAATCGGCCAACATCTATTTTTCATACCCCTAAGTGGGCAGCGGGTGAAACCGCTGCGCACAGCTAGTCTCAATATAAAAACGGAACACTAATTGGATTTGTTTGTTGCCCGTGTGTCTATCTTTCTGTTTGTCAAGACCCTTAATCTTTTTCATTTAAAAAAAAAAACGAATTTCTCCTATATCGTGGGTGCGTTTACAAACATTTTAACACAAATACAGAAACAGCCAGACCCGTCAAAACTATCTGCAAGTCATACAAATACTTGTTCCGTGCGGGAATTGAACACATCTAAACTAATATTATAAATGTGAAAGTAACTCTGTCTGTCTGTCTCTTCTTCGCGCCTAAACCACTGAACGGATTTTAATTAAATTTGGTACAGATGAAGGACATAGGATAGTTTTCATCCCGGAAATCCCCCGGGAACGGGAACTTTTAATCCACGCGTACGAAGTCGCGGGCAAAAGCTAGTATAATCATATATCATCAGCTGTGAAGGATGATGTACACAACTGATGAATGCTCTCTTCATCCATAAACTCTAATACATTTTTCTTAGAAACGCCAGAAGTTCGTTAATCACAACATTGCAATTTACACAAATAACAGTATTTATCATCCTTACTATATAATATTATAAAAGCGAAAGTGAGTTTGTTTGTTTATTTGTTTGTTACGTCTTCACGCTTTAATGGTTAAACCGATTTTGATGAATTTTGGTACAGAGATAGTTGAACCTAGGCTAATTTTTATTCAGGAGACGGACATAGGCGAATTTTTATTTAAAAAAAGTGGGATATGAGGGAGAACGAGGGAAGAAAAGGAAAAACTTAGCGTTGCTATTACAAATCGCAAGAGCAAAAGCTGCAGCTATACTATTCTGAAACGTTCAATTGCGATCTCACGTCTGCTATGCTATTCTGAAACGTTCAATTGCGATCTCACGTCTGAATCCGCTGTGAACTCATGAGAAATCAACGTTTCGTATTCTGAAATTGAATGAATTCGACACTAGCGCCACCCGAGTGAGATCGTAAGCGGGAGGAATTACAACGGGTGAGATTTTGACGTTTGTCAATAGGATTTCGTATTCTTCCACACATTTTACCTGCTATCTCGAAAGTCATCTCGCATGTCAAACACGAATTCATCTGTCAAATGAAAAGTTACTATTTCTTGAGTGAAAACAAGTTTGTTGATTAAATTAATCAATCTAATAAGCTCCAAAAGAAAGGAATTTACATATACATACATTATTGATTGTCTTGCAGAGAAATTTAAACGGCTAGTATGAACTATAAACTAATATAGCGACCATAAAAAACTTCATAACCTCAGTATTTTCATCTATTTCTAACTTTTGTAGATGTCTCGTTCTTTTTTGATACTGAGTTTGCTGAAAGAATCTGATAGCTTAGACGTTGCTGCAAGCCGCCGCCAAGCCCAGAATATGTGAATGGTCAAGACTATGTGCATGTCTACAGACTTACATTACATAACATAACCTCTAATACCGGTGATTGCAAAAAAGGGAAGAAGTCTGACCAATACAATTAAGGTATATAAATGATTTATTAATTACTTTTAAGTTACTTAAAACCTGTTTGACTCATTTTCCTATTATGCTACAGACCTACCTATCACTGCACCATTTTAATTTCTTGAAGGACATACAAATACTTAATGTGTTTAAAAAATGTTTTTTTTTTCAGCTACTCTCAACTCTGTCGTTTCTGGCTAATGGAAGCTATATAAAATATTAATTAAAAATGAAAATACTTTTCTCTTGCAAGCTTCAATATCATGCAGCATATTTCAAATAATTAATGTATTAAACCAACCTATAATAGCAAAAAATATACATAAGGTATCCATAAAATGCAGCTGAAAGATAAACATCAAAGGAATAGTAAGTATGTTTAATGTTCTATTAGATTCTTCTTTATAATAATATGATTTTAGATTATAGGCAGCCTAGGTGCAAATCATCACTTTTAGAGCACCTTTGATCAGTATGTATGGCTTATTGTGCTGACCCAGTATCATTTGGTTTACATGTATTTTTAGTCACTGGTCTCCTTTACCAGTAAAATTAAAAAAAATAAAGCCATTATTTAGATGTACTAGTACTTATTTAAAATGTTTTTTTTTAGGTTTCATAAGAAAACTAACATACCCAGTGTTATAGAATGTATAGATAGCACATTGGTTACTATGATAACACCTAAGGAGAATGAAGAAAGATATTACTGTTGCAAAGGATATTATGCAAGAAATGTTCTATTGGTAAGTTCAGTCAAAGAAACACATGCTTAATTTTTTATCTGTTTATTTGGATATCAATCAGTGTAATCATCAAATTACTGTACATTTAAAAAAACTTATAATTTATGTTATATAAAGATACCAGCACGAAAATAAACCAAATTTATTATTTTACTTTAAACAAAGTGAAAGTAATAAGTATTTATTTATTCTAATTTCAGATAACAGATGCAGATATAAATATAATACATTTGGATGCTTCATAAGGTGGATCATTTCCTCATCATAAGCAGCCTGGCACCTCAATTAAATATTCATCAATATCCTGAAACAAACAATTTTTAATGTCAAAACTTAAGATAGTATTAAACCAATATAAATCATTGAGGTTGTTGTATTTGTCCGTTTAAGCCCTTTCTGAAGCTCCCTGTGCATGGCAGTGTATGTATATATAATGTAAACACATTATGTACGTCATTGATCTCAGCTGTTGTTAGAAACTGACAATAATTAAGCAAAGTCAATGGGCTGCATCCCGCTTGAAAACACTGGCCTCTGCCTAGCCAGAAGCAGCATGGTGAAGTAAGCTTGAAGACTTGATATTTTTATAATACTTAAGTATATACAAATGACTCACTAGTGTATTTGTGCAACTGCCAAATACCTGAACATACCTGATAAGATTTTTTTTTATTAATAATTAACTTAAAAGAAAGACTGGGTCCGTAGATTCCAAAAAAT
The DNA here is from genome assembly GCA_958449745.1 of Ochropleura leucogaster. Classification (NCBI taxonomy): domain Eukaryota; kingdom Metazoa; phylum Arthropoda; class Insecta; order Lepidoptera; family Noctuidae; genus Ochropleura; species Ochropleura leucogaster. Next base: position 6,329,216 of record OY288206.1, read on the forward strand.
AAGTGTGAGTTAGTTACAGAATGGGCTTATTAACTACCTCTAAAAATAACATACATTAAATGGTTGTATTTGTAAATGTGTGTCGCCTGTAGCAAAACCTTCACCACCAATAACATTTCTATGCGCTCTTCTATATTTGATAGCTTTGATGTGCCACCTTCAACCATTCCTAAACCTGTAGTATTTCCAAAAGCAGCGCGTGCAGCAGCATTCTTTTTCACTGCACTTGTTTTGTCAGACCAATACTGTAATGAGAAATACAAAAATAATAATTATTTTACACTGCATGATAAGCAAAGACGCAAATAGCACAACACACAATGAAATATATGAAGTTTACTATGTAAATAAGATAACTGAAATTATCAACTAACCTTAAATCATTTTTTTGCATTCTTCACCGTTTTTCCACCCATACTGTTTAGTTTTACAGTTATTTGATCCCAGTCCTTATTAGCAGCCTGTTTGGCGCTTTGATTTTTGGAAAATCCCATTACCAAGCTAAGCTTCCTTTCTAAAAACTCTGGGAATTACGCTCGGCGCAGTCGGCACTGAAATAGAGAATTAATAATTAAATATGAATATACCGATACCGGCTGTTACTAATTACCTAAGAAATCGTACTTACTTCATTTTGTTAAACACTTCACTGAGAAAACTCGAGGAAATAAAATTAATACTTTGTAAACAAAAAACACTTAAGACGATTGACATTAATGACATTACGTGATGAGAGTTTTTTTTAATACAGAGCATCTCATCGGACCACGAAGCAAGGGCGACAGCCCATTCAGCCTAGTTATTTCATTGTCGATCTCAAATAAGACTTGTAAATTTTAAAATGTGCAAAATAATACATTTACATTGCATTTAAGGCCAGAATAAACTATAAACTATTAGTGTAGAGCGCAAATTCTGGTAATTTAGTGTGTCGATATAAATTTTAGCAAGACACAATTTAGCGTCACTCTATATTACCATAGAGAAATCTCACTTGAGTTTTCGGACCTCACTTCACTTTACTTGGCTTTGATCTTGTTTTGCGAATACGAAAACTTTGACAGGTGATGTGACAAGTGAAGTGTGTATGACTTTCGAGATGGCTTGCGAGGTGAGTTCTGAATTGAATCACTGTTTACAGAATAGCAGTGCTGGTCTGCTTGGTGTGTTATACCGAATTTAACGCGAGCGAAGCCGCGGGCGAAAGCTAGTCGTTTATAAACGCAATATTCTCTGATAGTAGGTATTTCCTACAATATGTTGGTACAAATCAATCATGACAACAGGCACTTTTACTTTAGTACGCACAGTACCGAAAGTATTAAGATGAATGAAGTGCCAAAGTGATGTATCACGACGAACTAAATAATAACGTATCTTAGAAACTCTTACCCAATATCTATACTTACAGCACTTCATCTTAAATACGATAGATACTTTTATTACGCGAATTATTATGTCCTAAGCAAAAACAGATGATAGTAGAACATTGAGAATATAATCGAGTAAAATAAAAAAAAAATCTAAATTAAAGTCTCCAAGCTTAATAAGTGAACTCGCATACATGTGCAATGTTGGATTATCCTTACTAATATTATAAAAGTGAAAGTGAGTTTGTTTGTCAAAATCGATTTAGCCATTTAAGCGTGGAGACGTACCACGCTTAAATGGCTAAATCGATTTTGATGAATTTTGGTACAGAGATAGTTGGACCTTGTAGACGGACATAGGCTTTTTTTAAAGTTAGAAATGCGGGAGAAAGGGGAAAACTTAGCTTTGCTATTTCAATAAATAAGGCGCAGGGGCAAAAACTACAGGTAGCAGGTACCTGCAAATCAGGAAAGGAAAACTGTGTTACCACGAAATGAACGCGAGCGAAGCCGTGGGCAAAAGCTAGTTTATAATAAAACGGTGTGTGATTTTTTAAAAGACATTTAATATCATAACATTGGGGTAAGTGCCTAAACTGATAAAGCTCTAGTATTATCTTACTAGCTGCCAATATCTTGTGTATCCCGACTAACATAAAAGTAAAGGTTTATGGGAAAGAGAGCCTCCTGGCTTTTGGCAAGGCTTAAGGAAAATACCTGATTTAGGCAAGTCTTGTCTTCGCAGCTAGCCAAGAAATAAATCGATTTCTTAAGTTTATTAATAACTAGCTTTCGCCCGCGGCTTCGCCCGCGTTAAATTTGGGGTAACACAGTTCCCCTTGCGCCTTATTGATTTGTAATAGCAACGCTAAGTTTTCCCTTTTCTTCCCTCTTTCTCCCTCACATCCCACTTTTTTCAAAAAAATATTAGCCTATGTGTGTATGTAAGCGAAAGTGAGTTTGTGTGTAACAAACAAACAAACTGACTTTTGCTTTTATAATATTAGTAAGGACTAGCTGTCCTGTGCGGTTTCAATCGTGTCTATAAAAAAAAAACATTTATTCTTAGCCATCTTAGGCCCATAGACCTTACAGACAATCATATATATCGCTAATACAAATCGTGTTAGTAAGTAAATCCTTAACAACTATAGCACGGCCAACCAGAAGCGATACCAAATGTAAACAAAACCCATGCTAAAACCCCATCTAAAATGGCCGCCCGAATGTTGACGAACCCGTCTTAACGTTGTCATGTTTTTGCCGGGAGAACGAGATATTACGACAAAGGCACAAGATGGAAAGAGCTAAATATTAGATTGTCAACGCCACAGTTGTTCTTTAGGTTAATGACCTTTCGTATCGCTTCTCGTTGGCCGTACTATATGTAAGTAGCACTTCACTGCACTATGTCACTGCTGCCTCGCTCCTGAGAGCAGTAGCGTTATCGTTACTAATATTATAAAAGCGAAAGTGAGTTTGTTTGTTTGTTACCTCTTCACGCTTTAGTGGCTAAACCGATTTTGATGAATTTTGGTACAGAGATAGTTGGGAACCACGAGACGGACATAGGCTAATTTTTATTTTAAAAAAGTGGGATATGAGGGAGAAAGAGGGAAGAAAAGGGAAAACTTAGCGTTGCTATTACAAATCAATAAGGCGCAAGGGCAAAAACTGCAGATAGCAGGTACTGTGTTATACCGAATTTAACGCGAGCGAAGCCGTGTGCAAAAGCTAGTGTTGTATAGCCTCTTTTACTTCCTGATAATGTAGCTTCCTATAAGTAAAAAAAACAAACATCTAGTAGTTTTGGAGTCTATTCGATAATTCTTCTTCTTTCATACTTCTCTATTTTTCGTCATCAACTCATCTGGTATGGACATGTAATGAGGAGGGATGAAGGACCTGTGACTAAAAGAGTACTGGATCTGAAATCTGAATGTTGATGGACGGAGAGCGAGAGGAAGGCCAAAAAAAAGATGGATGGATTGTGTAAGGAATGATATGACGGAGAAAGGAGTAGGTAAATGATGCCGTGACGCAGACGTCAATAATTGACAAATTAAGTCTCAATATGACGCGAGCTTAGTCACTTTCTCATTGTGTTTCGTTCACCAAAACGTCCGTCATCAGATATTACGGTACGACTTTATTGAAAAACTTCATGTGACTAAATGAAGGACTTGTGAAAAAGAGTGATGGATCTGAATGTTAATGGACGGAGAGTGAGAGGAAGACCAACGAAAAGATGGATGGATTGTGTAAGGAATGATATGAAGGAGAAAGGAGTAAATGATGCCGTGACGTCTGATAGGGGAGAATGGAAATAGAAAACGTGTTGCGCCGACCCCAAATAGAATGGGACAAGGGCAGGAAAATGATGATGAACTTATCAAACACCTCCTTTCTTACCATTATGCCGTTAATTTCAATTAATGTGCGAGTGGGAGCATCAAAGTGCGAGTATGTAACCGTTGGTTTGTATCAAAGATGTTCACATTGCCACTCCTAGTATGTCCAATTTTTTTTTTCGCTTGTGAAATGTGGGTGGGGAATAATTTCATACATTCCGACTTATACTGACTAAAAAGCATCCATGTTCCTTTGTCCTTTTTGTTCTGGAGCTGCGACATTTCTTTCGAACAACCCGCAATCCCAGCAGGATGTTCAGAATACTTGGCAACCTTTTCCAATTCAGCGTCCTTTCCACCCAGTACACAAACATGAGCAATATAATGTATACGATAACCAAGTATCAACAACGATTTTCTCGCGAAAAAACGGTTTCTACTTTGGGATGAGACTTATTTCGCAATAAAAATTGCAATAAAATCTCTCAAAATGCCATGTTCGTTAAGCCTTAAAACGACGAAAATGCTTTTATAGTTTGGTAAGTGTAGATATACATGCCAAAGCCAAAGAGGCGACCTCCACAATTTAAAAAACTGCATGGTTTTCTAATATTAATCGATAATTTCAATTTCATTTCAATCATAATTTTAATTAATTTATATCCAAAATAACAATATTAAGTTTTACTAATTTGGTAAATTATAAATTGATGTATTTAGGAATATGAATTTATGTGAATAATAAAGGCTATTTTTATTTAATTTATTAAGTGTATACATACATAATATCGTTCGCAACTGTACATAGAAGTGTTCATGGCTGTACATATCATTTACTAAGGATCGTTAGCCACATTAAAAATGTTAATTAGGGCCACAGATCACACACAAAGTACGGAAATACGAAGCAATTATTCCAACGTTGTAGTTGTCATGAATATTCAGGTTTAGACGAAAATATGAAAGTCCTACAGCCTGCTCGGTTTATTGTCCAGCACTTAGACAACATCATTTGTATGCAAGAATTAAAATTCAACGTTCTGTACTTCGGAAGGTCAGATGTTAAAACAAAGGGATGGGAACGATGAGATTTGTCTGCGATAATAGATTCCATTACGTTTATTAAGGCAGCTGACATTTTGTTGAAGTTGTCTTTTGTTTTTTCTATGCTTACTTAATTATTCGAGAAAATTTTATCCTAGAATATACAGTTCTTTTAAGAAATTTTTTAAACAATTAAGTTTGTTTTTTTTAAACTTCTGGTTATTCACAAAAAGGAAAAAACTCCATGAAAAATAATTTGAAGTCTGTGCGTAAATCAAAACGTGATATAAATTGGATAGCTGGATAAAATAAATGTGACACGAACTTACGATTTCATACGTTTTTCTATGAAATTATGTACCGTGTGTGTAGATACGTAAGTGACGTTCAAACACATTTGTATTTGAAAGTCACATAAAATAGTAAAGCTTGTTTCTTAAAAGGGCTTGGTGAAAACTATTTATTGAACAGGTTATAATTTTGTTTTTAATAAAAACAAAGTTGCTATTTTGGAGATGCGAACTCGACATACACCCGACCAATTGAAGCTGAGAAAACAAAATGTAATGAAATGAGGGAAACCTTATTTTGTGGGGATGGGAAATCATCAAATAACTTCCAGGGAGTGTCAGACCCTGCCGGGGTTGCGGGTTGTTCGAAAGAGATACCGCGGCCCCGGAACGTAAAGGGCAATAGAAGGAACATGGGTGGGTTTTAGTCAGTACAAGTCTGGCATGCCCCCCGCTCCGCCCAGAGCGGGGGAAGTCATTGGATGATTTCCCGTTCGAAAAAAAAGGAGTGTCAGACTTGTACTGCCTAAAACTCACCCATGTTTCTTCTATTGCCCTTTATATTCCGGGGCCGCGGTATTTCGAACAACCCGCAATCCCTGAAGGCGGTGGCCCTGGCATTGCTGGGCAAAATTGGCTAAAAAAAAACATTAGATAGAGATTCATCAATTTATTTTATAAGACCTAGCGCACGAGCTCTGTCCAACCAATCAGAACGCGAAACGTAGCTGCCGCCGAGTACCCGACTGCCAGAGAAGCCTGTCCTGCCGTGGAGAATCCTGAAGTTATCCATGATCATAACTGTACCTGTAAAAAAAAATATTGGTAAGTTTCGAGGTGGGCATGTGATTTTTTTATAACTAGCTGATACCTGTGACTTCTTGCGCGTTAGGTTCTTAGGCCTTATAGCCGTTTTATTTAAATCTATGGCAAATGGTTGTGAAATATGGAAATTTTGCTATATTGCAATGCTCACTCCTCTAAGTTATTGACGCAACGATCTATGTTTTATCTTAAGTTAAAATGTATCTTGTTGCCAAATTTTAGTATGATGCGATCAGCCGTTTAGTCGTGCAAAGGATAAGGTAAAGGATACAATCAAATATACAGACAAACCAAACAGTTTCACATTAATCTAGTATGGATATAGGATGGAAAGTATAGGGGCGTGGCCAAGGACATTTGGCAAGGTTTGTTGTCACATTTTTTTTTTAAACTTCGCCTCCACGATACAGAAGAAATTCCAAATGTGGGGCATTTGGAATTTCTTCTGTATCGTGGGTGCATTTACAAACATTTAAATTTAGGTTCAAAAACAGCCAGATCCGGAACAACTACCTGTAGGGCATACAAATATTTGTTCTGTGTGGGAATCGTACCCGCGACAAGCAGCGCAGCAGTCAATTGCTCAGCCACTGCGCCAACCAAGAAGGGCAGGGCGTTTTTGTGTTCAAAAAGTGCTGATTAGCAGCCTAATTTGAATAAATGACTTTTGATTTTGATTTTGAACCGTGCTGTCAGAATTTCAGAATGCTGACCAATTTTTTACTGTATACTCACGACCTATTTCGTATTTTGTTAAATCATAGATCTAAAAATTCTTCCTAAGTGAGACCACTTCCAACTGGTTCTTTTGTTTTACTGTCTTTGCACTATAATATTACATGAGTCAAGTCGGAAGCATTTCCATTAAGATGTATACGAACCAGTTGTATATTTTTGTACCCAATCTTAATGTATTAACCTAATTCGTATTTAACCTAAAGGTTGACTGGTAAATAATGTTTATGGCATAAAGTCCGCCTACGTATCACTTTTGTACATGAAGTTTAAATAATTCAATAAATTTCTTAGATTTGTCAATAAGATTGGGTTATGTACTTGTATAGTGAGTATGGAAGATCTCTCTACAAAGGAAAAAAGGGAACTCTTATTGGATCACTTTGTTGTCCGTCTGTCTTTTTTACCCTTTATATAGGAAACTTGTGGTAGCATTGAAATTAAAACCATATACTCAACTCTGTGGTCTCTTTGAGCAGTGAAAAAATTAACCCTCTAAGTCTACGCAGTCAAAAGATCGCAAGTTTGTAAGGAACTCTCGGTGCGCGAGTGTGACAGGTTTTTGTTTTCTTACCTGGTCGCAGTTTAAACCTCCACTGGTTGCTTTCATTTTGGTAGAACTTCGCTAAGCTTCTTAGTGAACGGTAGTAAGATCTGCACTCTTCACTGCTGCTGAAGGCCATCGGAGCACGATCGTATACGTTGAACCTAAACCATACGGGGTATAAACTTGAAATCTATACTTAATATTATAAAGCTGAAGAGTTTGTTTGTTTGAACGCGCTAATCTCAGGGACTACTGGTTGCAATTGAAAAATTCTTTTAGTGTTGGATAGTCCATTTCTTGAGGAAGGCTATAGGCTATATAACATCACGCTACGACCAACAGGTGCTGAGCAGCGTGGGTGAAACCGCGTGGAACAGCTAGTGCAATATAATAATTGTGGTGTGATGTGTTATTTTTAATTTGATCTAATTATGGTAATTCATCGCGTATATTATCTTAATGAAGCTACAATGATATCATAATTCTGTTGATGGATAGTTAGCCTGGGGATCTATATTACAGGTTTTACCTAAAACAGACACCAGTCTCTATCCAGTGATGATTTAACTATATACTGTTTTATTATGATAGCATAAATAAATGATATAATGTATTATATTAATTAAAATTGAGTTGGATTCGGAGTAACTGTTACTTGGAATCCGGTTTTTTTACACAGGTAACTGAAACTGACTTAACACACAATGGAAAAGTTAATGTAGCACGCACCCTCATGCGATTTTATTTTTTCTTTTGTTTTTATTGAATTGCATAGGTACACTATGTAATACTAAGTGGAACAGCGGAGTCACCGAATACAAGCGTATCCTTCCTAAAAAGATGATCTCCAAATCATATGTGTATTAACATTAAACATTTTGAATTTTATTATTTTTACCATGAGGCACACGTAAAGTTATGATATTACGTAGAATGCCAGATTGACGAAAAACTTTTTATGTAACACAAAACAAAAGGCTTGCTTTTAATGTAGTAAGTATACAAAGAAAGTATATTATACCTAATCTGAACCAGTTCTTCGGTTTCACTGTCCACTCTAATAACAGGCGCGGAGTATGTATGATGATGTCCATCTTCTATGTATTCCGCTTCAAGATTGAAAGAAGAAAGGAAGGTGAAATCTTCTGGCCTTTCCTTCTTCAGTTCCGTGGCGCCATAAAACCCGTCTACTAGTATTGTTTCACCGCCTGTCCCGTTTTTATGTTCCAGACAGTGTAGGATTTGTAGACTGTGGATAAAAACACGGTTAAAATACTGATGAATGTATACATGGTGTAGACGGAACTTTCAAGAATCCGTCAACGAAGCATTATGGACGTCAAGTATACACGAAAGAGGTTGCTGGGAAATGGACTTATTATCGTTGTGAAAAATACTTTAAAAACTCAATGTAACGTGCTCTAAACATTAAGCTGATTGATGCATTTTTTTTTCGGATGTGAAATCATCAAATAACTTTTCCGCTCTGGCTGTCAGATTTATATTGACTAAAACCAGTTCATGTTTCTTTTTTTGCCCTCTGTTTGCCGGGGCTACGATATCTCTTTTGAAAAACCCGCAACCCTGGCAGGAAGGCTGATGGTTGCACAAAATAGCACAGTTAACATACCTGAAGATTTTTAAGTAAAATTTTATTTATATATTTAAGTAAGTAGGTAGAACCTTCAACAATTCTAATATTTTTCTTTATAACATTTTGTTTAGTATAGATTCTTAACAAAAATAACCTGTACGATGGAGAGAACAATCTACATGGTGGTCCATATTATGTAGATTTCACTATTCATTTATGGTATTGTGCAATACCCATTAAAAAAAACTTAATAAATCTTAGTTTCAGATTTCGCATTCACATTTTTGATATTTGAGTGAAAAATAATAAAAGTTTTTTTTTTAAGAAATGCTTACAAAATCTTTTTAAAAATCTCAAAGTTTAACTGAAAACAAAAAAACAAGCGCCACCATCTCATTACTTCGCTCAAGAAATAAAACATTTTCATTTGTGAAGCATTCAAGGAAAAAAAGAAATTGTTCGACGGAAAAAAAGTCAAAGATCCTTATATATCAAACGATGTGTGGCAAGGGCCGACGGATTTCAAGAATTTCTTTTACGTTGGTACAATTGGGACGAGATATTCGCGGCAAAGAGACCGCCATTACTCCGACAGAACACTGTAAGGCTCAAACACACTGAAATGTTACGGCAAATCAAATAGAGGTGAGCAGTTGCATTTTTATCTTTGTTTTCATTACTGAAGGACATAATATCGCTTCTTAACGTAGCCTGGCAGCTGGTCAAAGCAGCAGCCTGCGACTTTTCGTGACATCGCGATCCCTATTTTACCATTCAAGGGATACTACGAGTTTTGACAATTAAAATAAAGTTTAAAATACGTTGAAGCTGCCATTGTTCTTCGATGTCCCCGCGACTCGGGGAACTTTGATGTGTTTTGAGCCTTATGCGAACAGAAGCCAAATGCTCGAGCATCCGTAAACGAATCGCTAAACAGAATTTGAAAGCGACCAACAAACGAAAGCTTTTTCGAACAGACCCTGAAATAATAATAACGGAAGGGATCCCAGTTAAAGTGAGAAAGAAGTAAGGTCTTGCAAAAATAACTAGCTCAATTATAACAGGCATAATACTTTCTTTAGAAACTGGTTTATTTTGTCTATTAAAAATGAATTGCGTTCTGTTTTAGCATAATCTAATCAGGAGCTCGTGGGTAAATAGGAACTTTTTTTTGCGGTGGGAAATCATCAAATAACTTCGGGGGAGTGTCGAGTCTGAGAGTGGGTGGGCTTGTACTGACTATATTATTTATTGTAAATATTGTAATAGTAATGCTAAGTTTTCCCATTTCTTCCCTCTTTCTCCCTCTTTACAACAAACAAACAAACTTACTTTCGCTTTTATAATATTAGTAAGGATTCAAAAGTGCTTGTAATGGTCTAATTGAAATAAATGCTTTCAGTTTGAGTTCGAATGTTTTTGAATTTTACTCTTTATTTTTTTATCGGCATGGTTAATTCTTATTTGCAAGTCGTAAAACAGCAAATTTAGTTAAGTTAAAATTTAGTGACAAATTATGCGAAAAGTGATAAAACAATTACCAGGACGTCTGAACTTGTATTGTAGTAGGTACCTACTAAACATAAAACTGAAAATTGCCATAAATTCATGTTAAGTTTGCGTGAAGCGTTTAATATACGGCTCAGTATTGAATAGTGAACAAAACACTTGTACATTTTACGAAAAAAAAAACCTTTTAACCAATTTCACTCAATTTTCTTCTTCCATTTTGAATTAATAAACGAGAATTGTTGAAAACCCCTCTTAAATCACTCAGGGAAAAAGATTTACAACACAAAAAAAAAGCCGAATAAAGTATTATAACAATTACGTTGAAATTAATTTCGTGAAGTGGTCCAACTGAATTGTTCTTGTCAAACTGTGTTCGGCAACAATTAATTTAATGAAGATACAGAATTCACATTTAATTGGGAACAGTCAGTGGTGTCCCGGTGTCGAAAATTCTAGCCAAAAGGCAGTTGATAAACGAGACAAAAATCCGGCCAAGTCGAGTCAAATTGCCGAGTCCAGGTGAGGTGACGGTTCCATACAAACTAGCGCGTAGCTAATGAAAGGACAAAATTAACGTTGTCGTTGGAAAGCTGTTGCCCCATACATCGACCTAGGTTGCGGTTTGTTTAAAAGCTGCAATTAAGTTTGTAATCATATTTATTTTGTTATGCATCTACAAACTTACAGCTTTCAAATGCTACACTACGATACTGCATCTTGCCAAATTTTACAAATCTAGGTCCACGGGTCCCTATAGGCTTGATTCCCGTTATTGAAGCGCAAAGGCAAAAACTACAGGTAGCAGCTACCCGCAAATCACGAAAGGGGAACTGTGGTACTCCGAATTTAACGCGAACGAAGCCGCGGGCAAAAGCTAGTGATGTCACAATAAGATCTGATGATGCTACAGTCCCAGTCACAAGACATAATAACTTGTGAAAGAACAGTAGTTACCCATTCCAAAGCGTGGAGACGAATGGGCAAGAATTTCCATGGACACTCCTTTAAATCATAAATATTTTATTCGCCGCTTAATAAACGAAAGAAGATGACAAATCCCTAAAAACTTTACTAAAAAGATTCCTGTACTTACCCAGCTGCTTCAGTGAAGTACGTATTATCATTATGAGCAGCTAAAGGCAGGTTAGTATACGCAGTGTCAGCGTGATCTGCCCTCGTAGTGAACTGCCACATTCCTCCAAAGATCGTGTGCTGGACACCTCCAAGAGCTTTGCAGACTACTTCTGTAGCTTCCAAGGACACACCAACCTGTTTATAATTAGACTTAGTTAACCTATGAGAGATTTAAATGTCAGCAAAGCAGTGCTATTCGCCAGGGCCACCACCTGCCGGCTTGTTCGAAAGAGATACAGCGGCCCCGGAACAAAAAGGGCCAAAGAAGGAATATGGGTAAATTTTAGTCAATAAAAGTCTGAGGATCCCCCCGAGCGGGAGAAGTTATTTTATGATTTTCTATAAGCAAACAAAGGGAGACTTAAATAAGCCTAATCTTAACCCCAATCTTGGACAGAGATGAGGCCGATGATGGGACGAGCTAATCCAAATGAAGCCTATCAACTTGCGACTTACAAAAGGTGTGATCTTGACCTAATTAAAGGTTAAGATATACTTAGGGAGGTAAGTATCTTCATTTTTATATAGATTTTTAGGATTTTGAACCTCAAATGGAAAAAAGAGAAACTCTTATTGGATCACTTCGTTGTCCGTCTCTCTATCAGTTTAGCAAGACCTTTTTTTTCGGGGACGCGTGAAGGAATCGAGTTGAATTTAAAACCATATACTCCAGTACTCTGGAACCCTCGAGGGTTGCCCGGTTTTTTTATTTATTGTCGGGCTAATTTAATATTGACCAGAACATAAGTTCTTTATATTCCTGACAATACGTATGGTTATGTTAAACAACCATGAATGAACTAAGTACTTTTTTTGACTACCAGGCTGATATGTTCTGAGAAATATCTGATGGAAAAAACCCAATATTAATTTGTCCGAACAAGTTTTGCAATTTACTGCACACTATAATAATTTAACCCCTCTTAAATTTAATCATTCGCAAACAGTCACCGACGACAGTTGAACGACATTTCTAATTAACAGCAACGATACAATTACTTATCAACTCAACAACATTTGAAATGTCCTTACCCCGTCAACCAACGCGACACCGAAATGAAGTAATGACTGAAATACACGCTTTGCTCCTTCCACAGACCTGAGAAACTCCTCCACAGGTACCCTTGGAACTTTATCCTCTATTCCTCCATGCCACAGTTTATGCTTAAGTTTTCGACTTTCTTTCCATGTTTTAAAGTCGAATTTTGATAGAAATTCGGCTGTGTATGACGATTTGTGGTCGTCGCTCCCTGAAATGGAGTATTTTTTTTTGAGAAATAAATATATTAACGAATTATTTTGAATGCTCGAAGCTTCTCAGGTTTTATTTCATTATAACTTCATTTTGTATCATCGTTCAGTAGACTGAAAACAAAATTAATTGAATTCATTCGTAAGTGAAATGGTATTTTTATTTGAGGTACGCTGAATTTCTACGAATTTGAATAACTGAACACCCCTGAAAAAGGTGTTTCCACGAAGCAATTCATTAAAACTTGTTCTCATTCACCACCAATTTTCCCATTTGAATTTGTTAAACGAAAAAGGTGCCTACAACATATTTTTTACTTACAAGTAACTTCAATTTTCGTTTCATCATTTTTAAAACTTAAGATAGTTACATCAGGAATGTCTAGTATATGATAAGCTCTTTGGAAGGTGTCTGAATGGTAGCAGGTCGAGCACCTGAAACAGATTACACTGATAAAACGAGCCCAATTCAAAGTACAGTACAGTCCTACTAGCTTTATACTACCTATAACAGGTGCAGTCTAACAGCAAACGTAAAATTACAAGGATTAAGATCACTTTAACTTTGGCAACCCTGTCAGTGATAGCAAAGACATACATAACAAGAACCTTATCGCAACGGATATAAAGATCACTATTATTTTGTTAGAGATGCAAGGGTAAAATAATTGTCAAAGGATTGTCTTTGCAAACCCTTTAGAGGAACAAGAGAATGAATTACTGGAGATTGAACTCCTTTGCTTTAGAACCTAGTGTAAAGCTTTAGTAGTTAGTTGCCTCAATGTTTGTACGACACTACTAACGTTCGTTCTAAAAGCATTCTATTTGAATGCCTCTTTGCTTGAAATAGATTCGTTAGGGATCTAATTGTCGCATCGTAAACGGTATAGGAAACTGTTGACTGAAATCTTGAACTCTCTTGGAATTGGGACAGTAGATCATTAATGGCTTGCTAGCTAAATCCTGCTGAATTTACACACATGTTAAAGGCGAACAAATTAATGAATGGATTAGTTTTCAATAGAGTTGTGACTGATTAAACAGCGGGATAATTGCGCAACACATTTCCGTTTTCAATTATATACATTTTGAGAATTCAACAACGTTCTTTAAGTTTGTATTTTCTAAAGCAAACCAATTTAAGAAACGTTATGGAGCATTGTATTTCTAGAAATTCTAGGAATGCAATAGTAAAAGTGTATTTTATGGGAGTTAAAAATCATTTTTTTGCTTTTCTTTTTCATATTATATTTTCGAATGCAAGTATATAGTCCACAGTGTATCTAATAGTTAATTATTTTTTAAACAAACTTATATTGTATTGTTGAAACATTAAAAATACTAAAAATAACTCATTAATCTGATCTCATTGTTACCTGCAATGGTCTCTAAGCCAACAGTCCTCAAATCTGATCGACTTTCCATCTCCAAAGCGTACTTCGAGAGCTCTGTCCACTGCGATCACTCCTTCAATCGCTGTGCAAATAAAACTTGTTAATCAAATCCCACCAGTTGAGAGCCAGGAAGATTCAGATTGGATGGACGAATTGGATTTTTAACCAATGGATGAATTGGATTTTGTTGCCAACACCTGAGTTGAGTTGAATGAATTTTATAGAAAGAAAAATTAAGTCTTGTTTTGAAAAGTTATAAGTAATCTATAAATCAGTTACAAAAACCAGAAATTTTAATAAAAATGTAATGTCTTTTTTTTCAAATTCGATTCGTTAGTTCTTTAAAAACGCTTTCAAAAAATACGTTGCCCCACACTAGGATTTCTTCTGTATCGTGGGTGCGTTTACAAACATTTAAACTCACATACACAAACAGCCAGACCCGAAAAAACTACCTGCCTACCAAATATTTGTTCCGTGCAGGGTTCAAACTCGCGACACGCAGCGCAGCAGTCGATCGCTCAACCATTGCACTTACCGTCTTTGAGTACTGAAAAGGTTTTTTCAAGGACTTGAAGGGCTAAGAGGGGGTAAAGATAAAACGTTTGTCATTCTTGTAATGATAATAATTGAGGTATTGCAGTGTTATGAATTATTACACTGCAATACACCTCAATTTTAGAATCACTACATCTATCTAGTGACTCTAAAATGGCGGCAGGTACCTATAACTAGCGAAGGAGATGGCCGGGCGTTTGAGGGAGAGAACCTCATACCAACCCAGCCGCCGCGGGAGACGCCCCGGACGTCGGGCGCTGCAAGACGACTCCCGGCCACCGTAGATGCGGGCTAGTGGACGGTGAGCAATGGGTAGCTCAACGTCCGTCCGTCTTTTGACGACCGGACGTGTTTCAGGAAGTGTTTCACGCGCGCCTCAAAGAGATGTCAGCAAAGCAGAGGGGCCTGCCAGGGCCTCCGCTAGCCGGGGCTGCGGGTTGTTCGAAAGAGATACCGCGGCCGCGGAACGTAAAGGGCAATAGAAGGAATCTGGGTGAGTTTTAGTCAGTACAAATCTGACAGTCCCCTTTGCTCCGCCCAGAGCGGGGGAAGTTATTTGATAATTTAAGTACCTATACCATTAAGTAGATAACAGTAGGCCTACTATGACATCATAAAGCAGAACTTATTCCACTGAGTGAAAGAGATGGTGCTAGACACCCTGTATAGCTCTGTCCCTTTCCCTCGGCGGTATAAGTTCTGCTTTAACACGTCATGGTAGGGTAGCTGTTCTAGAACAGATAACATTCCCGGCGTGCGGTAGGTAATGGAAATCGGATTCATTTTCATTGTATCAATTGAAATGGATTCACTCGTAATGGTTTTCGTATTCCACAACAGTAGTACGTAGAGCAATTAATGGATTGTGATTAATATAAATCACCTTTGCGCTGTTTATTTTGTTTCAATGTTAGTAACTATTTAGTGGTATTTTTTTTATAACGAGTATGGATACTAAACGTATCTAGTTATAGTGTGTTTGTGTTTTAGTATATGCTAAGCAAATAATATATTTTTTTTTTTACTCCTAAACGGCTGGACCGTTTGAATGGTTTTTTTGTATGCTTTTAAGTCACGCAATGGATGCTTTAGAGCAAAATATATTATATAGCAAAATCTAATATATAAAATTCTCGTGTCACAGTTTTCGTTCCCATACTCCTCCGAAACGGCTGGACCGATTTAAACGAAATTTTGTTTACATATCGGGTAGGTCTGAGAATCGGCCAACATCTATTTTTCAAACCCCAAGTGGGCAGCGGGTGAAACCGCTGGGCACATCTAGTATGTTATATATTTACATAAATAAGAAGTAAATTTTCGGTTGATTCAGCCGAATACAGAATCGTTGTCTGAAGTCTAGTTGAATGATTTACTGAGTGTTTTCCTACTTTGAAAAACTCAATTTACTTTAATTTCTTTATTTTATTTTAATCTCCAATATATAACAAGTTTCACCAATATTCTGTACCAATTTATGAGTTTGGTCATAAACGATTTGCGTGTAAAAGTCCAATACTCCCGCGTCCGGAGCGGGAGAAGTTATATGAAGATAAGCCATCAGAAAAAAAAAATGAGGTTGGATCATGAGTTTCATTCATAAGACATTACTTCTCGGTACGGCCAGTTTTATGAGAAAGTTCCTGATTTTTTTTTGCGGTTTGGAAATCATCAAATAACTTCCCCCGCTCTAGGCGGAGTGTCAGACTTGTACTGACTAAAACCCGCCCGTATTCCTTCTATTGCCGTTTAAATTCCGGGGCCGCGGTATCTTTTTCGAACAAACCGCAACCCCGGGAAAAAATGTCTCTGGAGCCCTAACCACCGATAGCTTGGACCCTGCTTACGATAACGGCGGAAACCAATTTATTTACATTTGAATGCAAATTTTTAAAGAAATATTTAAAAACGTAAACAATAAGCATAAAAACATTAAAAACCGACCAATAGTGAGACAGACTCGCGCACCGAGGGTTCCGTACAAACTTGCGACATAAACAGCCATATCTTTTGACTGCGTGAACTTAGAGGGTTGATTTTTTCACAACACAGAGACCATAGCTTAGGCTTGAGTTTATCGTTTTTATTAAAACTTGAAAAGGGATATTTACCATGTTTGTTCATTTGTAAAATAATTTTAGTAACCACGTCAGTTTAAAGACTTATATTGAGTATATCGTTTTAAATTCAACTAATACCTAATACCTTTACGTGTTCTCGAGAAAATGGGTCCAAATAGGGATGCGTTTTTTTTTCGAGGTACGGAATCCCAAAAATTAATAAAAATAGTAGTACCTAAGATATAAGTATCCAATAACTTACTTTCATGCACCATACTTTAAGTACTAAATTTCACACGCTCACGACTAAAATAACCTCTAGCCACATCCAAGTCTAAATGATAACTAAGTCTTAAACTTGTTCGGATGACGTTATCATTCACAGTTACCTAACCGGATGGTCAAAGTTGAATGACTACTATCGCTCAGATAAACATACTTGTTATTGTTACGTTTGTGTAAAGTGTAGGTGTTGTTCTGGCATAAGATCTAGAATTTACTTAGTAACAGTATGACCTTAGTAGGACGATGTGTTTTGTTTAACTGAAACTTATTTAAGGCCTAGCGCAAGCCGTGTACACAGCGCAAGCCGTGTAGACGAAGCGTTCGTGTTCCACGTGCGCCTCAAAGATGTCATCAAAGCAGAAGGGCTTGCCAAGGCTGTTGCCTGCCGGGGTAGCAGATTTAGAGGGTTGATTTTGTTACAGGTTTGAGTACATGGTTTTTATTTCAACTGGACCTTTATGCGTGATAAAGGGTCTTGACAGACAGACATACATGTAGACAGACGGACAAACAACGTAGTGATCTTATTAGGGTCCCGTTTCCTTCGTATTCAGGTACGGAAACCTAAAAAGCAAAGTCCTTTAAAAGCCGAACTTATGCCATAATTTGAAAGCGTATCGCATCCTTGATGTGCTGAGCGCGTAGCAGCGCCAACAGTCTCTTGATGACCGTAACAGTTAGGACTGATGGCCTTATTTGTAAACACTGTACGATGACGTTAGTGCTGCCTTCAAACCGTAACCAGAAGTAATATGTGCTAGGGTTGTAATAGAACTTCGCCTCCGCCGCCGTTACTGCGGAAGCTCCGCAAGAAATCGTACCTCCACATCCGCCTCCGCCTCCGCCTCTGTATTTACGTTAATCGGTACAAAAACGCGCGAGCAGCGACGCTCGACGACGACCCAACCGTCCGGCCGCGTCTCGCGATCGAAATGGTGCAAGAAAGAATCGTGTGCGAGCTGGGAACGCGGGTGGGGTGGGGGCGGGCGTAAGTCGAACGAATGAAACACGACAGTTGGTTGCAAAGAGTATAATAATATAGCGGGTAAAAAACCAACTAGTTCCACGGAGAGGACATCGTTATATCCTGCATTCCTAGTACCCCTCAGCCTCATTAGCAAGTCAAGTAGCCACTGATCTGGCCTGTCATTAATGACACAAATGTCAATGTGATGTCTGATGATTTTGTTATTTAATCTGTGGTATGGTTGTAGTCAACTTGTCAGTTCGGTGGTCGGCAAACCGTACCGAGGCCAGACAAGTTAAACTGAGAACTGATATAATGCATTCATGTGCGTGTGAACTGAGGGACCACACTGGGAATTCGCAAAATGAAAATCGTAGGATTTAGTAGTAGACTTGAAACCAATTGTAGAACGAATCTGGGAATTTGTAAACAAGCCTCGCACCTTGGTCCGTTTTCTGCTTAGTGGTCGGCCAGTGGTCGGAATACTGCACCGAAACTGCTGTTGGGGCATAGAGGTACCAGGGAAGCAGGATATCAGTTGTTACTGTGGAACTGTTCGGTAGAACTAGTGGGTTTTTTTCCCCACTAGTTTTACTATTTTCTTACACCTCATATTGTAGAACTACTGGGAAAAAAATCACTAGTTCTACCATAAAACTGTTTAGTAGAACTACTGGAAACAAACCCTTAATTATATTTTTTCTCCTATATGAATAAAAATTAATGAGCATAGTACCAGAAATATTAATATGTATGTATAGCTACCTGATGCAAAAGTGGCTTCAATATTTGAAGTGTCAGGTTTTGTATCTCCGCCACGGTTCTCCGACTCTTGAGATTCACCTGAAAATAATGTAAAGAAAACAGTTAGTTACATACAGAGTCTTTTATTCTCTCACTAGCTATTGCTCTCGGTTTCACCAGCGTGGTTCCCGTTCCCGCAGATTTTTGGGATAAAAACTATCCTATGTCCTTCTTCAGGGTTCCATCTCTCTCTATACCATGATTCATCAAAATCGGTTCAGTGGTTTCGGCTTGAAAGCGTAACAGACAGAACATACCGCACACTTTTTTCGTGAAAAGTAAGTATACACCAAAGGGGACATTATATCTAAACTTACCACAAATTACATATTATTAATATTTTTTTTAAATTTTAGGACTTAAATGTTAATACCTAATATTTAACGATGTTCCGTACATCACAGGAATGGTGTGAAGTAGGAGAATACTAATATTCATGTCTTCTAATGATTCCACAAAAAATTACAACTACAAAAATTCTCTTTTTGCCAATTTAACATTATTAATACTGACTGTCTAAATAATGACTAAGTTACCTGATGAAATATCATCAGCAGCAGCAAATGAAGTACTAGGCTGGTTATCATCACTGTTCTCAATTTCCCTAGACGTAGGTATACCTGTAATAGAATACGAAAGATTAAAACTCTGAAGATCTTTCTATGCAGAATTACAAAGTCATTTTATGTGAAGCAATTTATAACTCACCAGGCAAATGTAGTATTGGTATTGCTAATGCATTGAGACGTTTATACCGATTTCTGTGTTCAGCAATGAAGTGAATATCACAAATTCTCCGGTTCTTGAAAGATTCAATGTCCAAGGGTATTTCCAGTCTTTCTCTAACAAGGTCAACCCAAGCTTTAAAGCGCTCAGGATATTTGTCAGGATTTGGAAACACATGCATTGCAACATCTGAAAATAACAAAAGCATCACTGTGATTATTCTGCTACTGTTGTTGTTTGCTATTCTGTTGATTTTCTTAACATGTACTTTATTTTTTAAATTTCATTCTTGAATCAAGATTAAAGAAACAAATTCAAATTTAAGATGAGTAAAATGAGTATTGATGTTTTCAAGTAAAAAAAAGAAATGTGTCCTTAAATCACATATTGGTTAGCTATATTTATATTGTAACAACAAATGTACAAATGAATGCAATAAACACTTTGAGTTTGAGTTTATACAATAGTTACTTATATGCAATTCTTTTTCAATTTCATGTCATGGTAATGCCATAATAAATATCCACAAGTTCTAATCTAAATGAAAAACTACATAGGTACTTCCAGTGCGTTCTTGAAGTGGCGGTATACTTTGGTGATAAAGTCTAAAATTTATTAAAGTTATTAATTGGCAGATTGTAGTAGCCAGCTTGATATGCTGACCATCGTACCATATCCCTAAGAAAAGTGGAAAGGCAAAAAAATATCACAAACTGAAGAATAGAATGCATAAAAGAAGTTTTGGGATCAACAGGTGCCTAAAGTACCCGTCACAAGAAGCTATAAATTATGTAAACAAACATATTTTACTAAGTAAACATATATTTTTACGACGACAATGAAATTAAGACTGAATTACTGCTAAAAGTAAAACATGTTAAAGACAATTTTAAAACTTATGTGGTGGACAAGCTCGCAAAAAAATATAAGGTGGAAGTATCGAGACTCCCGCCATATCATTGTGAGCTTAATCCAATTGAGCTAATTTGGGCCAACGTTAAAGGATATGTTGCTCGCAATAATACAAATTTTAAATTTGACGAGGTAAAACAATTATTACAAGAGGGAATGCAGCAGATTACTTCGGAAAATTGGAAGCGGGGTTGGGTTTAGTATTCAGTAGCAGGCGGAAAAGGTAACAAAGGATTGAAATTGGTAGGGTTTAAGTTCCCGATTGTAATGCTACCACTATTTTTCAAAGGAAATGTATTTTAGAGAAATTAATGAAGAAAAATGTTTCTAACCTCAAATCAAATAAAAAGCGATAACGGAACGTAAAAATGGGCGATTGACAGCCATATATATACCACGTATTGTCTATGGTGCAAAACCAAGCGATTGCAAACGTAAAACGGAACGTAATTTTTAATGTCATCTGTCATTGTCATTCGTTTGTTCATTCCGTTTCTCTCCGAGTTGCGTGAATGTGTTCCTTGCGTTTTGTGTTTTTCTCATATCAAGTTAGTTAGAGTTCGGGACTTGGGGCACCCCGACATGGACAGGTTAGGTTCGAAGGGTATGGCGGGGTCTGAAAGACCCCGCCATACCCTTCGTGTTAGGTTACTTTAAACCCTGAACGCAGAAGTAGGAGCCCCGCGAAGCGGGGCTCCGTCGAACCACTTTGATAGGTAGTAATCAGTGATTTAGGCATTGCGTTTACATCAGAGTGGTGCCAGGACACAGAGGGCACCTCCTTCCTTATGCTAAACGATACCAAATTTCTGGAATACACTTTTTATGTGACAATGACGAGTTTTGAGGTTAGGTTACAAAAATGGGTTTTTCTCAAGAACGGTGCATTACCTTGATATGGGAGTGGTACCGGGGGGTAGGGGGCACGACCCCCCTCCCCTCCCCCTCACCCCCCGCTCCCTCCGCCTGCTGCTGAATACTAAACTTTACCCTAATTATTCTTAAATAATATAATTACGTTAATTAATATTTGTTACTTAATAATTTATTAAATCTTAAACAAATTGTCTAAATGTTGTGAACTCCTGAACACTTTTTTACATAATTTATAGCTTCTCGTGACGGGTACTTTAGTTAGTGAGTTGTAACAGGGGGGGGAGGGGCGAACATAAATATGCTCCATGAGGTTTATAGCAAAGAAAAGGTAGGGTAGGTAGAAAGGTAGAAAATTGCATAGCAACGCATGCCGGGGCACAGCTAGTCTCTACTGATTTTGGATCGCCAAACAAAAAAATGCCGGTTACCAAAGGGTTTTAATTACTTACCAGTGTTCTTACATCCAAACACACAGCGATACGGCATTTTGTTTATTTTACAAGACACACACACAGAACACAAGCGTCTTTTCACAATTCTAATACTAAGTAATAGTGTATCTGACAATTTATTGTGGAATCAACAACAAATCACAGCGCACACGGCACAGGTGCAACACTGCGAAGGTTGAACTGAGGAAAACATCAGGAAGGAGGAGGTCGCGAGAGATCTCAACTCAACGTCTGATCTCAACACAGAAATTCACTCGAAAACCAAGAAATACACAAAATGAATAATAATAAACAAACAAACGCAAGCGCAAGTCGTGACAAGACAATGTGCCAATGTTTACATTACCAAAATATATTTTAAATAGATTGCCATTATAATAAAAATATATATGCGTTGATTTTAAATTTGAATACAGCGGCACCTATCGGTACTATCAAGAGAACCAATATTTATTATCCCATGTATCGCTGTCGATAATAGAGGTTGGTTGGTCATCCGGTACGAACGAAGCACCTATATATTACTATCTATTACCCTAATAATAATCCCCTATATATTACTTTACTCTTTGGAACGAATTTTTATGTAACGCTACTTGAACTGCTCAACTGCGATTGTTTTGTTTGTTTTAAGTGATTTAGTGCAAATTACTTGTAACGTTTATACATACCTATAAGTCACACGATGAAGTCGAAAACAAGTTAGATTTGGCAGTTTTTTAGAAATACATGATAATTTTGCAAAATGTAAAACCTATGGGAAAAAATATTTAGGGAAAGGTCGAACTGCGACATATTTTAACCGCTTGATCGGATTATGAATATTGGATGACTACGTTACACTTTTACAACAAGCAAAAAAGCAACCGTCTTTAGAAGAATCCTCGAAAAAACCTCAAATGTGGGATAGGTGTACATCACATCCCAAAGCAAAGAAAATGATCGCTTTACAAAATCTTCCGTTCAACACAAGTATTGTGTAACACGTGTTTCAGAAATAGTCTGGAAGGTGACAAAGCCGCCAAACTCTTGTTTGTCAAATATAATTTGCCTCTTCTTAGGTAATTTTGAATACTAGTTGATTAAATAAGTAACTAAAGCGTACCATCAATGTAAGTATGTACCTATTTCATTGAAATACAGACTTCTTTATTATTTAATTAATATTTTTCTATATCCACTTTCACCTCCACCTCCGCATCCGTGGAGGCAAAACTCATCGCCTCCGCCTCCGCTAACGAGGCCTCCGTTACAACCCTGAAGTGCTTTGTTATTGTGTAGGTACCTATGTATTATAAGTTTTGACATGTTATGAATTGACCAAAGTATTTATTAATGGATGGTACTGATCTGACAAATCCTTACTAATATTATAAAAGAGAAAGTGAGTTTGTTTGTTTGTTACGTCTTCACGCCTAAATGGTCAAACCGATTTTGATGAATTTTAGTACAGAGATAGCTGGGACCCTGGAGACGGACATAGACTAACTTATTTTTTTTAAAGTGCGAAAGGAGGGAAGAAAAGGGAAAACTTAGTATTGCAATTACAAAAAATAATGTTTTTTTTTCACAGCTCCACCTCCAAGAGACTAAAGATTTCAGTATAGGTATTACTTACTTACTTATAGACATTTTTTTAAAGAGTGAGAAATTAGGGAGACATAGGGAAGAAAAGGGAAAAGTTAGCTTTGCTATTACAATAAATAAGGCGCAAGGGCAAAAACTACCGGTAGCATGTACCTGCAAATCAGAACAGGGGAATTGTGTTACCCCAAATTTAACGCGAGCGAAGCCGCGGGCAAAAGCTAGTAAATAATAATAAAAAAGATTCTTTCATACATTTTCTCTCATTCTTAAATACATCCAAGTAAATAAACGATACACGTTCACAGACAGATGAAATTCACACTCCACTATTACAATTGATAAGTCAAAAGCTTATAATTGTTTCTACATCACGCCCCAGGGAACACGGCACGTTTGATACAAGTAAATGTAGGCATAATTGATTTTAATACTAATTTGTTTGTGGCGCACACTGCTGTAAGCGTTTACTGTGGGCGATACGATTAGTTGTCGGTGTCGTGGGCCGTAGCTGTGAGTTCCCTTAATTTTAGGGTGTGACTACACTATAAGTACTAGAAATAACTTTATTTAGGGAACGCAATCTCAGTATACTTCGACGACTGCTGCGCTGCGTGTCGCGGTTTCGATCCCTGCACGGAACAAATAGTTGTATGGCCTACAGATAGTTGTTCCGGGTCTGGACGTTTGTGTATGTGCGTTTAAATGTTTGTCGACGATACAGAAGAAATTTCTAGTGTGGGGCCATAATCTATAAAAAAAACTGCGATGTATACTTATAAATATATATAATTACATACTTATTTTAACTTATCCATTTATCTTAATATATATAAATCTCGTGTCACAATGTTTGTCCTCAATGGACTCCTAAACCACTTAACCGATTATAATAAAATTCGCACACCATATGCAGTTCGAACCAACTTGAGAGATAGGGTATGTAGGGTAGGTAGGGTATGTAGGGTAGGTAGGGTATGTAGGGTAGGTAGGGTATGTAGGGTAGGTAGGGTATGTAGGGTAGGTAGGGTATGTAGGGTAGGTAGGGAATGTAGGGTAGGTAGGGTAGGTAGGGTAGGTAGGGTATGTAGGGTATGTAGGGTAGGTAGGGTAGGTATGTAGGGTAGGTAGGGTAGGTATGTAGGGTAGGTAGGTTATGTAGGGTAGGTAGGGTATGTAGGGTAGGTAGGGTAGGTAGGGTAGGTAGGGTAGGTAGGGTAGGTAGGGTAGGTAGGGTAGGTGGGGTAGGTAGGGTAGGTAGGGTAGGTAGGGTAGGTAGGGTAGGTAGGGTAGGTAGGGTAGGTAGGGTAGGTAGGGTAGGTAGGGTAGGTAGTGTAGGTAGGGTATGTAGGGTATGTAGGGTATGTAGGGTAGGTAGGGTATGTAGGGTAGGTAGGGTAGGTAGAGTATGTAGGGTATGTAGGGTAGGTAGGGTATGTAGGGTATGTAGGGTAGGTATGGTAGGTAGGGTAGGTAGGGTATGTAGTAGGTAAAAAGGTAGAAAATTGCATTGCAACGCATGCCGGGGCACAGCTAGTAAAATTGTAATTGAAATAATCATAATGCCTTAAAAAATCGTTTATTTTCAATTAGATAAGTCTTTTTTAATCCGGCAACACAGTGCTTTTTTGCTACTTAAGTTAATTAACAAAGAAATTGAAAAATTAAGACTGGTCTCATTCATATCGTAGGTATGTCGAAAACAGTCTTTTTACATCCAAAGAAAACCACTCGCTCAAATTCTTTCCCGTCACCCCGAGCGCTTTGAACTTCAATTGTTATGACAATTTATTCACTAAACTAGCTTTCGCCCGCGGCTTCGCTTGCGTTAAATTCGGTATAACACACCAAGCAGACCTGCAGTTTTTGCTCTTGCGCCTGATTGATTTGTAATAGCAACGCTAAGTTTTCCCTTTTCTTCCCTCGTTCTCCCTCATATCCCACTTTTTTTAATAAAAATTAGCCTATGTCCGTCTCCCGGTTCCCAACTATCTCTGTACCAAAATTCATCAAAATCGGTTTAGCCATTAAAGCGTGAAGAGGTAACAAACAAACAAACAAACAAACTCACTTTCGCTTTTATAATATTAGTAAGGATTACTTTCTATTCACCGTGATTTCATCGTTATGAGCTCCGTTTTCGTGTTGTTGTTTTTGAACTTACAGATCATAACACTTTTTGGCTAAAAAATTAAATTGTTCAATTATCATCATAATTTAGTTTATTGTCACATAACTACGACGAAGAAAACCGATAGCGGGTTTTATGAAATAAATTAAAAGTCAAGGACTTTTAATTTATTTCATGATTCGAAAGTCTCGTTCATTTATCTGTAACTCGCATTTCTAACAAGTCGAAAATCGTAAATTAAAAAGAAAAAAAAACCGGCCAAGTGTGAGTCGAACTCGCACATCGAGAGTTTCATACAAACTTGTAACATTATATACTCTTCTGACTGCGAGGACGCAGCTTCAAGGGATTTCAGATTTGAGTTTATGGTTTTAATTCAACTTGATACCTCCACGTGCTCTCAAAATAAAGGGTAATGACAGACAGACGGACAAAGAAATATAGTGGCTCAGTTTTTGCCTTTTGAGGAACGGAACCATGAAACAGGAGAAGACAATAAAAAAACATACCTTAACTAAATCTAGATTTATTTGCCTGTCTGAGAGTGTAGTCGCCGGAAATACGATAGCGCCTATAGCACTTAGAACAGTCTATCTTATATCTTATCTATCCTTTCTTACCGCGGTCCGTTTGCCAAGTCACGTTTTCAATTTCAATTTCAATTTCAATTTATTTATTTTACGGACATCTTGATCCAATGGTTAGTATACATACTGACTTAAACTATTGTTAGTAACATACACATTAAAGACAAACAACAAACACTCATAATAACCCCTGCGCTGAGACAACCCGCCTCATCCAGATAACCGATAGAGAGATACGTACCTCTCTAATCGATCATCAGACGAACGAAATGCCTCAACACAGGAGCACGCACATCTTCAGCTATAGTCTTCAGGATACTGTTGTGACTCCCCCGCACCCTCCTCATAAGTGACCCAACTTCTCTTTTCGTTTTGTCCCATCCCCTTTTTTACCAGAAATGGGGGAGTTTCATTTCATTGTCATGTATCGACACGTCTGTATGGCTATTTTAGGGGTAGTGTTGTATTAGTATGTATTAGAAGCCTAGGTGATAAGGTCTAGATTGTGCTAAAATCTTAAGTGTCCTACCTGTGTTGATAGTTTATGTAATTTGATTAGATGTCGTTATTTCGTAACTAGTAGGTACAGAGATCTTTTGAAGATCTTCATCATGATTAGTATCTACCCTTTTTTTCAGCCAATGCTGAGTAGGTATAGGAATTCTTCGTATAATGCTGTTATGTCTTTTTAACCGACTTAAAAAATAAGGATGTTCGGCCGTATTTTTTTAACCGATTTTAACTCGTAAACTACCGAAGCTATATGAATGAAATTGATATGGAACCACCTTGAAAGTATACTCTATCCAACAAATAGAATTTTGAAAATCGGTCTAGGTGTCTTTGAGTAATCGGTGAACATACATAAGAAAACAAAAAAAAAAACATTCTGACGAATTGAGAACGTCCTCGTTTTTTTGAAGTCGGTAAAAAAAGATAAAGCAAAGTGTGAGTTTATTTCCAGGCTCTATTTTCAAAATGCAGACTATGTAGGTAATTCATGTCTATTTCCATCTATTGTGGTGCAAATACCAAATTTCTGCAAAGCTTAAACAGCTTTTTAAGGAATCATTTTAAAGAATAATACAAATCTAAATAAAAAAAACTTGTTTAAAACAATAAGCTGCTTTTAGTTGAGGTATTATACTCTTGTAACTCACACAAATTCGTATCGATTTTTTATTTTCCATTGCCTGCAACCTCTTTAAAATGGTGCAAATACCAAATCGCAATAAATTTAAAGCTTAAACAGTCTTATTTAGACTTTTAAGGACTTCTTTTTAACTTCTCTTTAAGGAACTAGTAACACCTCTTTTCATTGTTGAGCACAATATAGTTTAACCCAAATGTTTCATCCATAAAAAAAACAACAAGTAGGGGAGATCCTTGTACCATGGGACACTTTTCTTCAAATGTCCATAATTTAAGATCAGATTGATCAATGACCATGAATGTTGAAATTTTTATCAACTAGCCTATAAAATCACAATATTATGAAGCAACAAACGACTTACTACGCTTTATTTATAAAAAAATGGCATTTAATTATTTCAGAAAATTTGTCCCAAGGTACAATCATGGTTCGTACCTTGGGACACTAATATTTGTACCTTGGGACACATTTTGTTTCCATCATCTGACATAAATGTTATATATCTCGATAATTAAGGTATTAATGGGCAGCTATTAAAGTCGTTTAAAACACTGAAAATATAAGAAAAAATATCATATAATCACTTTTTATTAGATAATCAGTTAAACAACCATAATAACAAAAGTTGTTCCTAAACATTACTACTGCTTATTTTTAGACGTAAGGCCGCATTTTTGACAGTATTTATCAAAACAGGTGCAATCTTCGTGTACCCATAGTTGACAGGTGACGCACTGAAACCAGTCTTCTGTGCTCGAAGTAGTGAAATAATGTCCCAAGGTAAAAAAAATTCACTGTCCCGAGGTAAAAATTTCAATTGTTCAAAACAAAGTGTGGTTATAATTTTTAAATCACAGAAATCTATTGTACTGAAATAGAATAAGTGATTGTAAATATAAATAACAACTTATTGTATCATAATGAAACGGCTTAGCTCTAAATATTTGGATTTTAACACAGATTCAAGAGGATTGTAAAAAAAAATCGGGCGAAAAAATCACACTGCATAATATCACAACTAAACAACGACGCAAGATGGCCGACTTTCCTCGTTGCATCCTGAATATTTATGTGAAATGGTTACTAGATGTCGCTAGTTACCCTTTCTAGATGCAATATTTCTGGTTCAATGAGCATGTCCCAAGGTACAAGGTGTCCCAAGGTACAAGGATCTCCCCTAAGTAACAATAACAATATTTTAATTTCTAAAGGAACCGTACGGAACAAATAACTCACACAAATTACGTATCAACATTTATTTTCAGCTTCCCCACGAAGATTTATAATGAAATGGAGGCAGGCCGACATCTGAATTGTAAATGTTATTATTTCCTAACAAACCAAAACACTTCAAGCTCCTGGTCTAGTCAGGGTCAAATAATTACCGTGTCCTAATGCTGTCTTCAAGGGATCATACTTCCGGCCACTGTAGATGCGGGTCTGACCACGGTGAGGAATAAGGACGATTAGCAAAAACGGTAGCTCACCGTCCGTCCGTCTAGTGACGACAAGCCGCTTTGACAGCGCGTTTGTGTTCCATGCGCGCCTCAAAGAGATGTCAGTAAAGCAGAGGGGCCTACCAGGGCCACCGCCTGCAGAGAAAAGAAGATATATAGGTAGGTTTTAATCAGTAAAAGTCTGTGAAAGTCTGAGCGGGAGAAGTTATTTGATGATTTCCCATCCGCTAAAAAGGCTATTTTCATTCAAACTCCGCAATTTAATTCACCGTAACCTCCAACCTCTGAAATAGTATTAATAAACACCTCACATACATAGGTATTTAAAATGGTAGGGCTGAGGTTTCCCTGACACTGTCGGGATTCGTTCACCTTGTAAGGTTAAAAGCGTAACCGATATACATGATATTTGAACTAACTTGAAAGGGTTCACTCGGCTGCCTCTCAATTTCCTCCAACAAACAACCCTTTATTATGTTTGGTTGAGTCTCCAAATCACTACATATACAGGGTGTAAAGGTACTTTAACACATGTTCTTCCTGTCATTGCGATATTTTTTTTGTTCTAGATCATACCCCTTGAGAACCTTCTAGTTACAGAGATATTGGGGCTAAAGTTATAACTTTATTCATATTAATATGATGATGATACTCGATATGATTGCCTTGTGAGACTCGTTAAATTGAAAGGCGTTTATCAGAAATAACTGGATAGAAAATTAGACGTTTTATTTTTTAATCTAAGATTTTAGTGTTTACTTTACTTTGAATACCTTTTCGAACCCTGCACTATTCATCCAAAATCACGATATATTCAGATGCATCTATTGAGTTCCATAGTAAAACGTCATTTTTATTTCCAAGTACAAAAAGTTTGTTTTCCAGCAATATTTTTGCGCAAATCAGTAATTGTTTAGTTTGATATACAAAATACGTGGCTGAAAGCATCGTAAACGGTTCGTTTACACCATGTATACTTGATACGGACGCCATTGAAAATGTTACGTATTTGACTATTTGCTTTTCTAGTTTCGTTGCTTGAACTTTGTTAGGGGGGAATGTTTGTGGATTATTTTCCGAGTTTTGATGTTGTTTTAAGCTGGTCTGGATAGTTCGTGTTTAGTTTTTATAGCGATTGGTGGCTTTTCGAATTGATCGACATACTTTTTGAATGAAGAGTACTTAATAGAGAGGCAGTTGATGCTTCAGCTTTGTGCTTGTAAAGGCTATAGTAAACTATCTGCGATGTCTGTCATTTTGAAGGTAGCTAGGCTATCAGTTTGATTACCAAATCATACTTCTATAACATAAATGGTCATATGGAAAAAGGCTAGGCTAATGATGTTTATTGAAAAATAATTACTTTACTTTAAAAAAAATGACGTTGTCCCACACTAGGAATTTCTCCTGCATCGTGGGTGCGTTAACAAACATTTAAACTCACTTACACAAACAGCCAGACCCGAAACAGCTATGTGTAGGCCATAAAAATATTTGTTCCGTGCGGGGATCGAACCCGCGACACGCAGCGCAGCAGTCGATTGCTCAGCCACTGCGCCAACGGCTCACTCCCTCTTCATGACTTCATTCCCTCCTAACAGCCGTCGAGATTCGCGACTCTCTCATTGATTGTTGTTTTTTTTTTCTTTATATACCTACATCCGTTAAGTTCCACTGTGGGTCTTAACATTCTACAATTTGAACCACACACACAGCAAACGGTTTCAATGCCAAAAACAAGCAAACTTTTAATATTTATATTTTTTCGATGTGTTGTTTAAAAAAAGAGATATAAAGATATTCGAAACAAAAAGTTATACTAAACCTACTTGTACTTGAAATAGGATAAGTTAGGTTGGTCGGCGATTTCCCCAAGGCTCAGAACAAAAGTAGTTTTCTTTCAAAATTAGTCTCCAGAGCATCTGGCTTGTTTTACTTACTTCTGACTGTCATTTCAGTGTTAGATGTGGTTTTGCTGTTTTTTCAAGACCGAGAGGCAAGACTTTCAAGATGGTCCTGAAAAAACAAACTTTTATCATTTCTTGCACGATCTACTTTGACGGCACGGTTGAAGCAATGGCGATTGACTGGTGCTAGTTAATTTCTGAATCAACTTATTGATTCAAAAATTATTAAGTGCAAATTCGTTCATTTTTTAAACACTCTTCATAATTTCATTCATTTACCACTCTACTAATTGGAAAGTTCTTTGGCATTGTTCCAGTGCTATCAAATTTTCCAATATGCCATGAAAATGAGTGATTAATTTAATCTAATTAAGCACCTTGGTAGGGCTATAACATTTTTGTAGAGGCATTAATTACCATTAATATTGGAAGTTCAATTTCATTAGTTGATCTTTCATTAATGTAATTTTCACTAATTGTTTTATAGTACTACTCTTTTTTTAGATAATATGTTTTTACATATTTCTTATTAAAACAAAAAAAAAGACTTGAAAATGCACCAAGAGCACCGGTATTAAGAACCGAGGGGGGATAGGGTCCCATCTACCGGCAGTCAGGCCTTCGGAGAAAAGAACCTTCGAACAATACGAGTAGTGTCCAGAAGTAGGTACCGCTTTCCGAATGAACTATAATAATATTTAGTAAAAACACTAATTATTATGATGGTCTTACTAATTTTTATCAATGAGATTTCTATTAGGAATAATTGTTTTTAATCATACATTTACGTCTTCTATTAAGATAACTCAGCAAGTGTGTCAATTCAAAACGAGTTGAACGCTGAAGCTACTGTGATAGCGAGAGTTATGTGACATCGATATCTGCTTCTGTCGATATCGATATCTGTTTCTATCGATATCGATAAGTGTTTCCATCGATATCGATATTTGTTTATATCGATACATTCTAGCACCATTTACTACTAGGCCGTGACCAATGTTAATGTTAGTTCTTAACATGAAAAAACAAAAACGTTACAATACCTCCTGTTTTGTTTGGGACGATAGGTATGAATTCTGGTCCATGCGTTTTGGCTCCTACCGACGACGTATCCACTGCCTTCACATTGTACATGTGGCATGTTTTGGAGAGCTCGTGGGTTATGACGCTGTTGTACTCGCCCACTTGTTTTATGGTAGGAAATATGGGCACATACTTGCCATTTGCAAACGAACCAGTCAGTGGAACTCGACGAGAATCCAGTAATTTAAGTTTCCGCATGTTAAGTTGGCCTACTCAATGCAAATTATTTAAGATGTCCACACAACAATTTTGTCATCCGTTTGCCTCATATTTTGGGACAGTTCACAGAAGTTAAACAGTGCCCATAAATTTATTTCAGCGTCTAAATGTGATGGTTGTTTATAGCAATATGCTCCACCCGGAGCTTTTGCTACTGGTGGAAGCTGCATCAGGTCCCCAAAAAGTAAAATATTAAAACCTCCGAAATAAGCGTCGCTCACTTTCAGCTGTTGGAGTCTCAAATGAATATTTCTTAAAGTGTTGTATAATACCATTGAAATCTCGTCTATAATGAGCCCTTGTATGGTTTGGCACTTTTGCCCTTCTCTTTGAAGACGCTCGCCTATCAAGAGTCGCATTGTTTCAACTCCAATAGAGCCCCCAGTTACTCTTGCTGCTACGGCAGTTGGTGCCGCTACAGCTACAGCTTTGCCGTTAGAACTATAGCTGAGCTGACATTCCACTACAAGTTTTAGGGTAAAAGTTTTACCCGTACCAGTACCACCTGTCAGAAATACTCGTAACAGATCTTCCTCGCAGTTCGTAGACAACAGCCGTTCTGAAATGAATTTGAACAACTCACGCTCGCATACATTCTTCGAACCTTTGGCTGCTGCATACTGCTTGTCAGTCATTGACCTTAATTCAGACTCTTCAACTTGTTCGGCCCTCCCTATAATATTGGAAACTTGCAGTATTAGATTTTCAAAATAAGAATCGTCATAAATTTGCTGCCATCGGCAACGATAATGACGTTGCGTCCCTGCAAGTCTTTGTTGTCTTGAAAATGGGGTTTCATTTTCTCGTATCAACGATGCCTGCTCACGCATCTGCGTTTACCTTTTATCGCGAGTAGAAGGTGAATCAAGTTCACGCACCAAAGATACAAGTTCTCGCACTTGGGTTAACCGTATATCGCGAGAAGATGGTGACTCACGCTCTCGCATCGAAGATGTGTGCTCTCGAATATGGGTTAGCCTTACATTGCGAAAAGATGGTGACTTACTTTCACGAATCAAAGATGCGTGCTCTCGCATTTGGGTTAGCCTTGTATGACGAGAAGATGGTGACTCACCTTCACGAATCAAAGATGCGTGCTCTCGCATTTTGGTTAGCCTTGTATGACGAGAAGATGGTGACTCACTCTCGCAAATCAAAGATGCGTGCTCTCGCATTTATATAAAAACTTTGTGGTATTTTTTTATAAAAACGTTGCCCAAACTACGATTTTCTCCTGTATCGTGGGTTTACAAACATTTAAATTCACATACACAAAAAGACAGACCTGAAACAACTACCTGTAGGCTATATAAATATTTGTTCCGTGCGAGAATCGAATCTGCGACACGCAGCACACTGCAGTCAATCGCTCAGCCACTATCTGCTTCGAAATTCCAACCTACCTACTCAGCCAATTACGTTTAAGTTTTGCACACATTATTATGACTTTCTGGGATTGAAATCGATTATTTAAATATCTACTTGTTCTTTTAATCGCTACTAGATGGCGCACCTTGTTTGTTTCCAACAAATTCCATACGATAATCACAAGCATCAACAGAGTAATAAAAAAAAATGCCACATTGCATTTCTATACTTTTTCAATAGCCTATGTTACTCGGGACGATGCAAGGATTCTGATAATACCCCATACATGTAAATCAATTTAAGCGTTTAAGGGCCGATTTTACCAGTTGCCCATTAAACGGCGTTTACATAAGCGGCGTTTACATTAAACGGCGTTTACATAAGCGTTCGATCTTGGTTCAAGCACAGATTGATTTTACCGGCCACATTTGTATCGCGTTTACGAAAACCAAGATTACTTTCATCATAGAACGTAATTCGCAAATAATTGCAATAACCATAGACAAAACTTGAAGTGACAGTTGATAAAATAGCCATCAATAGTTTAACAATTACAATTTGTTACAAGAGTACAAAATTCTTCTTCAACAAAATGGAAAATTATAAATGTGTTATAATAATTTTAAATTGAATCATATTATTGCATTGCTATAAATATATTATTATTGGTAATTCAAGTATTTAATGTAACTTTATAATACTTAAATACTGAAAATTTGAAGAATAAAATTATGAAATCATATTTTGTTGCGAAAATGTAATTCTTAACTAGCAATACTTACGTCGTTTTTTATGGGAATTTTTAAATTCTGTCATAGTTACGACCGACTGGTGATACTTTTTCGTGTTCCGAATTAAATTCAAGTTGTAATTTGAATTTAATTCGGATTTTGAGGATTTTTGTAATTTGGATTTTCTTTTGCGCTATTTTACAGGTGTAAATTTATAATGGCATCAAAACGGAAGCGAGACCCAACTTTCGCCGCGAGTGAAAAACATACATTAATAGAGTTGGTGGAGAAATATTTCAACGTAGTTGAAAATAAAAAAAACGGACAATGTAACAATAAGCATGAAAAATCAACAGTGGCAAAACATTGCTACTGAATTTAACGCCACTTCAAATCTCCATCCCAGAGAGTCTGGAGCCCTCAAAACATGCTGGGAAAATATGAAAAAAAGGGCGAAGCAAGTCAATACCATGCGTAACCAACATCATTTGGGAACAGGTGAGTGCAAACAAATTACTTGATATCCATAGATATGTATTTAGAAACTTTGAGGTAGATATTTACTATCTTTTTATGTTACAGGTGGAGGTCCTCCAAAAAAATTTGTTGAAGATCCGGCCACTGAACGTGTTTTGGATTTAATTCAGTCAAGAGTGACTGGCTTTGTGAATCAATTTGATTCAGATGGGACTCTTGTTCTAGGTTGGTATTAATTTTTATTAAATAAATAAGGATAATTTATATTTTAGTAGATGTTGTGCTTATGTGCATTATTTTATACAGTAGCTGGTACCAGCACAGCAGAAGCTGGTCACAGTACTGCAGAAGCGGATGCTGGGGTTACTTTTACTAGTGGTATGTGTTTCCTAATTCTGAAATATTAGGTTGCTACATTTCTTGCTTTTATGTAAGAGGTATAACTTCATATATATATAGATCCATTCCAAACTAGTGTGTCGTCAGCCAGGAAGTGCTTTAAGTCGAAGCTTTTTCATGTGGTTAATTTTTAATTTGTTAAGATGGTTACTATGCAATGTGAGCAACATAGTAATTATAGTGTAGTAGCTATTAGTAACTTGGTGTGAATGTCCGTAGAATTTAATATTTTTTCTTCTCTGTATTTTATAAGAACAGAGCCAATTACAATTGGCTTTCAGCCTATTGTACTGTCATTGATCTATTTGTTTCAGCTGTAAGTCTCCCATGTTATCTAAATAAATATAACTTATGTTACTCGAATAGGAGTACAGATAATACCATTCATTACAATTAATAAGGATGCTTTGTTTGTACCTATGCAATAGACTAGAAAGTAATACATAATATAGTTGAGATGTTAAAAATGAATATTTATAGTAAGATATTTTTCATACTTTTTTCAGATTATCAATTCGAAACAGAAGTTGTTGTGGATGGTGTTATGGACAGTGCTGACGCTGACACATGCACATTTATCGCTGTAAGTATGCACTCATGCTAATAAAAACTGATTAATAAATAATATTTATTTTGGAAAAGCGATATTAAAATACACACAATAACAAACCACGAACTGTGTACTTCAATGTTAATAATTTCACACTTCTATTAGGATCAGGATTGGTCACAATACAACCAGAATATGCTGAGGGAGCCAAGAAACCCGGTTTTGGGCCGGAGTGCCTCACCTGATGTGGAACCAAGAGAGCCTGAGGCTCAAAATCTGCTACCAACAGTGCCGACTCCATTAAGGTTAGTAAATCTCAATCTCAACATAATTATTATAAAAACAAGTTCCCCGAGAGCAGCGAAAATCAGCGAGTCTTTTCGTTTGTTTTGTTTTGGATAACCTTTTTTTGAGAAAGGCCTATATTTTATCTCTGCAGTAAGTTGTACGAGTTTTCGAAGCACTGTGCCGTCTTAATTTTTGGTTTTAGCTTTTTCCATCAGGAATTTATCAGTAACTGCCACGGAGTTTGGATTTGTGCCCGGTTGCTGACAATAGGCCTAATTACATGGGACTTAAACATAACTAGCAAAATGTGGGTGTACCACTAGGTACACCTCTGCCTAACCTTTCAGGTATTACAGGCGCGATGTTGTAATGTTGTGTGGTTTTCTCAGATTTATATATTCTGATTATATTTTCAGTGCTCCACGCTCTGCAACAACCACCTCTACCAGGACCAGCCGTCGGAGGCCGGTATTACGGCGGGACCAGGAGCAAAGTTTAAACACTGAGAGAATCAATACTCTGTTGATGGCAAATGCCTATGCCGAAGAGGAGCGTAGGCTAAACATGAAAATTTTACAGCTAAAAGAAGAATCGGAGAAAGAAAAATTAAACCAAGAAAAATATAAAACAGAACAAGAAAAATCTTAACTGGAAATTTTAAAATTAGGGTTAGAAAAAATAAAACAATAGATACAAACAAAGTATGTAAACATCAGCTAATTATATTAATAATAAAAATGCTTGGTTTAATGCTGGTCCTGCTCCACAAGCATAGGGGTAAACTCATTGATTAGTATTCGATGTTATAGTGGAAGCTGCAGAAGATTGTAAGAGTATCTTTGCAATGTATAGAATCAATTCTCTAAAATTGTATAATTATTAAGCCCATATGTGAGTACTATGTATTATCATTGACTTGACGAGACCCTGGTAGTTGATAGTGTCATGCTCGCTTAAATGTCTCGCTGATGGTGGCGGGTGTATCGGGTCATTTAGCTCCCTTCAAAATGGTTGAGCTGAATGGGGCTGATCCATACGTCATGTTCGTGAACGGGCGCTGTCAGTTGGGACTGGTCATTTTTAGCTACCACGGTTCATTTTTAATTTATTTAGATTTTAAATTATATTTTGCTTTTTATTTACTCTGGACGCTCTTACTGTGCACGTCTTTCTACGTCGTTCTCACATATTTGTTTAATCTCAACATGAATGATGTAAATACGATTTTGTAATAATACTATAATTTAAAAGAGTGTCCATGGAGTTTCTTGCCCATTCTTCTCCATAGAGATCAACGCTTTGGAATGGGCAACTACAGTACTTTCACAAGTTATTATGCCTTGTGACCGGGACTGTAGATTCATTTTGTTTCTTGACATTCAAAAGTGCCTGTAATGGTCTAATTGAAATAAATGATTTATTAATGATTCATAAACAAATTTTATTTCATTGTTATTAAAAATAGTAAAATACTTACTGATGCTCAGAACTTATAATATCAGAAAATTTCATAAGAACTTATAATAATTATTGCTAAAATCACTTGAGATGCTGTTAAAAGTATGATAGTGGAATAGTCTAATCAGAATTATGTAGGTAAGTACAACTTGTAACAAAAACTTCTCCCGTTTTCCCAACATTTCCCTTCACTGCTCTGCTCCTATTGATTGTAGCGTGATGAAAAGTATAAAATAACCAGCCCAAGAGTATGAAGAATAATTGTACTAAGTTTCGTTAAAATCCGTCGAGTAGTTTTTGTTTCTATTACGAACATACAGACAGAAGACAGACAGAAAAAAATTACTGATTCCAGTTTTGGCATCAGTATCGATCTAATCACCCCCTGATAGTTATTTTGGAAATATATTTCATGTACAGAATTGACCTCTTTACAGATTTATTATAAGTATAGATACAAATATGTTTGCAATCATTTCGAAAACTCATCATCATCACAATCGTCAAGATATTCATGCAGTTTCACCAATAGAGTGAAGATGTCTCTGACATCCGTGACAAGCCGGGACGGGCAGCTAGTCTGAAAGATAAAAAAGAAATAACTATTATATCTGTTCTATATGAATATTGTCCCTAGTAAGTTTATTCTTTCCCTGAGAAGACTGAGCGTAACAATAGTTCTTTTATCTCTGCATAGTATAAAATATAGTAGCTTTCCTCAGTCCTGGCTTGTGTCTTTAAAAGCTTAGCAGATTTTGATATGGATTTTAGCGTTGGTTAGTCTTTCATGAAATAGCTTATCATAATAATCTAATCCTTACTAATATTATAAAAGCGAAAGTGAGTTTGTTTGTTTGTTTATTTGTTTGTTTGTTTGTTACCTCTTCACGCTTTAATGGCTAATTCGATTGTGATGAATTTTGGTACAGAGATAGTTGGCGCGAAAGCTAGTTATTAATAGATTCAAAAATGTCTTACTGTGCAAAATAGTTTGTCACAAATTCATTGCGCCTTCTATGATTTGGATTGATTCTTTGTAGTCTTCCTTCCCCATTTCCAGTATTTATATTTCCTTGATTTAAAATAGCATCCCAAGATGCTGGATTTATTACTTCATTATCATTCGGTGGGGTTTCTTCACCACTTCTTCTGACTATATTATGTACTAGCTGTTCCCCACGGTTTCACCCGCGCTGCTCAGCACCTGTTGATCGTAGCGTGATGTTATATAGCCTATGTTACTCGGGGATAATGTAGCTTTCCAAAGGTGAAAGAATTTTTGAAATCCGTTCAGTAGTTTCGGAGCCTATTCATTACAAACAAACAAACAAATCTTTCCTCTTTATAATATTAGTATAGAAAACAGTTGTGGCAACGATTATTGGAAATGAGTGTTTTACTGTTACTCCTAAGCCAATAGCCATGGCTGGAAAACGTCTTTTCCAGACTCCAAATAGGCGCTCTACACAATTTCTGGTGCGGATATGAGATTCATTATATAAATTTTCAGCATCAGTATTGCACTGTTCTAGTGGAGTCATCATGTATTTGTTACATGCATAGCCTGCATCTCCAACAAGAACAGCATTACCATATTGTCCTTGTTCAAACAAAGCTCTTCTATAACAATTATTAAAAATATATGAGTCATGTGCACTACCTGGCCATCGTGCAACCACATCGGTGAATTCTAATTTGGCATTACAAATTGCTTGTATATTTAGCGAAAAATACTGTTTTCTGTTACGAAAAATCTCAGGATGATCTCCACCTGGAAAAAGTTATTTTAATGTAATAACTAACATCAATTTAATAGTGAATTTAAATAATGTTACTAAACATGAAATTTAAAAAGCAACACCTTACCTGGTGATTTAATAAATTTCACATGAGTGCAATCTATAGCACCGACAACATGCGGAAATTTAGCTCTCTTATAAAATTCTACTTCTGTCTGGCGGATCTCTTCTGGTAATTCTGGAAAATAAATGTGACGAGGTCGAAGTGCAGCAATAGCAGCACTGACTTTGTGCACAAATCTATGGGCAGTAGAAGTGCTGAATCCACATAAATCTGCTGCAGTCATTTGATAGCACCCTGTTGCGTAGAAGCGTAGGGCACACAGTAATTGATTGAT
This sequence comes from Ochropleura leucogaster, assembly GCA_958449745.1. Lineage (NCBI taxonomy): Eukaryota > Metazoa > Arthropoda > Insecta > Lepidoptera > Noctuidae > Ochropleura > Ochropleura leucogaster. The sequence continues at coordinate 6,368,432 of OY288206.1, forward strand.
GGGTGTTACACTGTTGTTTCTAAAAACAAACACGGATTTTATTTAGCTATCAGTTTATTATGTAAAAATAACTAACTACAAAACAGAACTTACATATTTGTAGGAAACTCTAGTTTATCCTCAATAGACTCCAATAAACCTAGCACTGTGTGTTTCGTGAGACGAAACCTTGTTACAAAATCCTTATCATCAAGGGTGTCAAAATGTTCTTCACGCTCACGGATCCATCTTGGTCGGCGATGAGGAATCGTATTTTCGTCGTGACTGTCCTCAAATGCAAGTGCTAAAGCCCTTTTCATGATTTTATTTTATTAAAAATACGAAATCAACAAACACTATGACAGATGACATATCATTTGATCTCAGCTTAGAGCGTTAACCGGTCAAAATTGGGCGTTCAGAAATTAAACGAGGTTAGGCTCAAACTGAGTTCAGTTTGTGTTGATAAAATCCAATTTGGGCTTTTGAACTCCAGTTACATGCCTAAACTGAGATAAGCTTGAAGTAATCGCGTTTAGTTAAAGTGGTAAAATTGGCCCTAAGAGTTATGATGGAATAAAGACACTCACATAAAACAGACATGAACCCTGAAAACACAACACTTCTTTTTTGGGGCAGTCGTGTAAAAAGAAAATCTTGTGAAAGGCAACTAGCAATTGTACGAAACCCATTGTACTCACATATTGGAAATACCTACACATGATTCCTTTTGAAATCCCTGGAATGTTGTATTATTGTACAGGGTTCAGGGTAATAAAATATAGTGCCGATCTTATTCCGTATTGTCACAATATAAAGTTAAGCAGTGAACCAACCATGCCCTGTTTGTGGAATCAAAATACTAGTGACAGTGGTTGGTCCAAACATGGATGGATTTTAGTAAAAGTTTGAGACTACCCTCCGGTCCCCATTCACTCCTCGCACGCAGGAGAAGTTATCTGACGATTTTTCATAAGAAGGATTTGGTCCAAACCATTGCATCTCCAGAATCAACACTTGAGACTGCCATAAAAGCGGCGAGACAATTAAGCTAGACGAGTTTAGAAGAAACAATTTAACATAACCCTCCTCCTTTCGGCTGTCTGTCGGGTGTTTAATATCTACTGCAACTCCCAAAAGTCAACACTGTCGACCGAAAGAAAAGAGGTGAGACAGTAAAGCTGGTCAAGTTTAGGAGAAACAATTTAACCATCTTGGATCGAAATAATTCAATAATAATATTGCAGATTATCATGGATTGATGATTTTCTAATTAAACTTTTTACTATGTTGCACTATACGTTTTCATTGTTATTTATTTTTGTGCTTATTATCATAAAAATAACATCTCCTTAAACACACTTTGTAGGTCTCTCTATATAGTCTCCGATCTCAGATATGTAGGAAAAGATTCCTTTACAAATGAGGTGCAAAGGTAATGCTTTGCACCTATTTTTCTGTTCCTTTTCCAATTTAGTGGTACAGTTACAAAGGAGATAAGGAACCAGACTCGACTATAATTGCATTTTTTTTAATCCATGAATATTTTCGAATAATGTTATATTTTCTTCGTAGAAAACAAACGTTAATTAAATAAACTAATTAAAAAAATCTGATGACCTGGTTACTTATCTCTTTTGTTGAATAAACATAAACCGTTAAATAAACAGTAAAAAAAAACTTAGAGTTCATTAAAATATTACTTACCCCGGAGAACCTTGTTACCTAAAGCATACTTAAAATGGAGAAAATTGCTTGCATGTTTTTTTTTGGAAGTGTCAGACTTGTACTGACCAAATCCACCCATGTTCCTTCTATTGCTCTTTATGTTCCGGGGCCGCAGTATCTCTTTCGAACAACCCGCAACCCCGGAACAACTCGCAACCCTGGTGCTTGCATACATTTAAGAGCCAATTCCGATTATTGCTCCTAGTTGAAATACTGTATATTAATACATAAGTCTACTGTGTTATTGTTGGTATTCGTTACGAAATTTAATGTTAAGTATATACGCGCCATTTGATTTTATTTCGGGTACAGGATATTGAATGAAAACACCCAGTTTTATTCTTTGGGTAGATTTCGTTTATCGTTTTTGTAACAATATTATCGATATTATAATAGGTATTGATGAAAGGCAATTTGAAAAATTCGCATTTCGGCCAAAGAAAAGATGGATGGATTGTGTAAGTAATGATATAAAGGAGAAAAGAGTTAATAATGCCGTGACGTCTGACAGGGGAGAATGGAAGAAACTACGTGTACGTCAAATATAATTGGTCAAGGGCAGGAAGATGATGATATATACATAGGTCAATACTTGTCGGTTATTTTCGTATTAACCAGATAGTAGATAATTAGGCGTGTATCTAAGCATCGCTAATGTCAGTGATAAAACTTGAGAGGTGTCAAGAGTTACTCGGATGGAACGAAGTTATTATTTATTTTGTACAAAAACCTGTATAGACTCAACAAAAATAATCGTCACGACACCACACTGTTCAATGTGAAATAGAAAGACGAAATGAAAATAACTGGCTTGCTTTCTATGAGAGAGATACAGAGAAACATGCGCACGCCGCACAGCTTACAACTATAGCAAAAAGTGTTAAAAGCGTTACAAACTAAACTCCCAAAATCTAGTCAACCACAAACAATTTCTGTAAAAAGCCTTGACCATTAATGAAAGTCTACAACTACCCTCTTTTCTCTGAAATCAGTAAGGAATGTTCGTTCATTAAGGCCGTCAGTCTCTCCTCGCGATGTTTTTTCACAGATGAAGATAGATGGTGGCCCTTAAACAGGATTCAAGGCAAAAACATAAGAATAAATTAACGGAGTTTTCTTTCTTCGGTTAGTTCGTGCCCCGCGGCCATCTTTGCGTCGGAAAACATTGCCTGAATAATATTCTATTATATTGTGTTTCTTATTTAGCGAAGAATTAATTTCCGACAATGTTATGATTCATATTGTGTTTAATTGTTTTGTGTGTTGAATTTTTCTAGACTTCTTTTGAATATCTGAATATTTTCACTAAACAAAGTATAGTGCGTAGTATATAGCTACCATAATATACCTAATATAATATATATACACGAGTGGAGGCGCCCATCAGAAAACATTTATAAATAGACCCAGTATAATAAAATTATCTAGATACTTACAAAAGGTGAAAAAGACAGGCAATTTATTTAGTAATTCTGGTAGCCCGCACGAGACAGGCCCAAACGTATACCGAATAAAAAGAAACGAACAATTGTGTATCCAAACACGCAATACTACTTATTGTGAGCATATCTAATGCCTTTTGGTTCTTTAAATAAATGTTCTTAAACCGATCTTTACTTTTCGTTCATTTCTTTCTATTTCATTCGGCATCTTTGTAAGTGACACCTGAAGTATTGAACCCTTTTTTTTTCGGGTGGGAAATCATCAAATGACTTTTTTTTTTTTTTTTTATTATTGATAGGCTCGCGTTTGACCACTATCTCACCTGATGGTAAGCGATGATGTGGTCGACGATGAAGCACGCTTACCTAGAAATAACCTATTCACTCTTGACTTGAAGACCCCCAGGTTATAGCTGTCAGGAAATACAGACTCCGGCAGGGAATTCCACTCCTTAGCAGTACGCACAATGAAGGTATTCCCATCCCCCGCTCTGGGCAAAGCGGGGGAGCATGTCAGACTTGTACTGACTAAAACCCACCCATGTTCCTTCTATTGCCCTTTACGTTCCGGGGCCGTGGTATCTTTTTCGAAAAACCCGCACCCCGGGAGGCGGAGGCTCAGAAAAGCCGCTCTGCTTTGCTGACATCTCTTTAAGGTGCGCGTGAAACACGAACGCGCCGTCGACACGGCCTGTCGTCAATCCACAGGCCCGCATTTACGGTGGCCAGGAGTCGTCTCGCGGCGCGCGGCGCCCGGCGCCCGGGGCGTCTTCCGCGGATTAATGAACCCTGAACATAAAATGAATCAATGCGAGTGATGAAACGATTTCATCGCTTTCTATGTTGGATTTCTGGTAAATCCTGACGATCACTTTTTTTTCATGAGGTATCATCAAATAGCTTCTCCCGCTCTGGGAGGAGCGGTAGTGTCAAACTTCGCCTAACTAAAACCCATCCACGTTCCTTTTGCTCTTTATGTTCCGGTGCCGCGGTATCGAACAACCCGCAACCCCGGCGTGCCGTGGCTCTGGCAAGTCTTTCTGCTGTGCTGACATATTTTTGAGGCGCGCGTTGAACATGAAGACGCCGTCGACAAGACCCTGACAAACTCATCTTTCCTTTTAAAATTAATACGGTCCTTGGTGGTAAATTTTTTTTATCAAATTTGTCAAATCAGAACCCGATAACATTGCTTGGCTAGTCTCGCAGGCATAATGAGTTTATTGTTATAGCATTTTTTACTCGCATGTGTCTCACCTGGGCGACTGAGCTCTGCTCAGATGAAAATAGAGACAACGAATTTTCCCATTTTTGAGACCACCTAGTCTTCTAGCCACTGCCTTTGCGTAAATCACTCTTATTCGTTTAGACTCGATATCCAAGCGTATCCATTATTTGTTTCAAGAATTACGGCGTCAGGTGTCTTTAACTTGAGAACTTTATGAATTATCGCCCACTTAGGCGTTTTGTTACATTTTTTATTATCAATGAGCTACGAAACTGCACAATTTAAAGTTAAAACGACTTGGATCGCTCGTAAATTAGCACGAAATTGCTCACTTAAGATTTTTAGAGAATAAGGATTGTTTTTTAATGGTTTTTATAATAATTTGGATAGCACGTCATAACATGACCATTTTGTGTCAATGTCTCTTTTCTCTTCTGCACTAGGTATGCTTTATACTAGCTATGCCCAGCGGTTTCACCCGCTGCTGTGCTCCACGACATTTGACCAAATTTGACAAAAATGACCCAGTAACTCGAAGTCATTCAGCCGAAAAGTAGCTTTCTAACCCCTTTTAAACCTGTTATTGGATCAACTTAAAAAAAGTAATATGTATTCAAAGAATAAATAGGTAGATGTCTGCTTTCTGAATTTCGTAAACGTCGTAAATGGTTGTCAAATATTTCGCTGTATTAAACATGAAATATTGCTCAATTAGGTACATTTAAATACATTAAGCTAAAAAGGTATAAAAGGTAGCTGTCTATTACCTGCCAGATCGACAGGCAGAGCTGCTTTCGTATTTATAAAATGGTTTCTTGTCAATTGTATGGATTTTAAGAATAACTAAAACTAAAGCAATTTTGAATGCCTGGTTATTCCAAAAAAACATGAAGTTCCAGTTTCTATTTCCTAGTCAGGCAAAGAATCATTAGGTTGTTCCTAGTAGCAGCCACTGCGTTTGGAGTTCTGCCCCGTTAAAATTGTCATATCAACTTTATCTATCATCTCGTTGATATTGTTAGCTATAGGCCCGCCCCATATACATACATCCCCAGTGATGTTAAAATCCCATAGCAGGAACACCTTCTATTGGTTTATTAGGTGCACGTCTGCCTAATCCTTCGGGGATTACAGGCCAACATAATCCGTCATCATCTGCCTAGCCTTTTCCCAACTATGTTGGGGTCGGCTTCCAGTCTTACCGGATGCAGCTGAATACCAGTATATTACATGGAGCAACTGCCTATCTGACCTCCACAACTCAGTTAGTACTAGGTAAAACGAAACCCCTTTTTGACTGATTTTGTGAAGACTGATTTTCAGACTTTCGGGACAATGACCACATACGAATGTCAAATATCTACAAATGACAGCCGGGAACAACAGCTTAACGTGCTTTCCGAGGCACGGAGGAAACTCGGTATGTAATGAGTGGTCCACAAACGAATCTAGGCAAGCGCAAAAAAAAATCGCAACTTAATCCAAAGCAGTAAAAAGCACACAGCAAATAAGATTTAGTTACTGAAAACCTTTGCAGATTGACCTCTATAACCCTCAGAAAATGTCGCACTACTTACTCCAAACAAAGAGCTCTAAAAATACGGCCCAAGAATAATCTAGGACAGTAAACAGTGTGGAGTTTCCACAAAAAGGCAGTAAAAGCTTCAGCCGTCGACCCACTAATCATGTTCGGCTAAAATAGGGTCGTGGGCAACTGCTAACCAATTTGTCAAGTTGTCGCCTTATCTCTGAAACGGTTCGAAGGATAACGTCACAGGTGAATTTAAGGATGGTTTTGGTATTGGAAATTACCTAAGTATTTTTAAGACCCAGTTTTTATAGTCCTGAAATTTTAGGCGACCAGTTTGGGTATTTAAAAATGCTTATTTTTGGGGTGGGAAATCATCAAATAATTTCGCCCACTCAGGCGGGGGGAGTGTCAGACTTGATCTGACTAAAAACCCACCCATGTTCCTTCTACTGCCCTTAATGTGACGGGGCCGCGGTACCTCTTTCGAACAAACCGCAACCCCGGCAGGCGGTGGCCCTGGCACTAAATTCATCATTCTATGAAAGCTATTCATATTTAATGTTGGATATCGAACTATAACGAATTTATTACTTATGAAAATAGATAAAAAAATTAAATGTACACTTTATTGCAAATACTTAATAGTGTATTATGATCCTATTTGCAAATCTAGCAACCGAAGTTTGGTGTATGAAAATACAATTTCGGGTAAACCACGCCGATGTACAGCGGGCTTCATATATGGGGTTAATTTAATACAACTGGGGTACCCAACTGTAGATACATAACCTATATAATGGAATCCATGTGTAGTTTTATATTTGTTTGTGCATAGACTAAGAATTGACCAACTCAACCAGATACGAATACACAAAGAACAATTTTTTTTTAGGGTTTTACTTCAACAACATCGTTTTAAAATGTTATACATCAGAATAAAATAGAATTAAATAAACATTTCTGAACCTAAAATCTGGAAAAAACAAAATATTACCTATAAATGTAAAACATAGATGAAACAAACCAGGGGGTCTACTCTCTTTCTCCGAAATGTAACTTCGTTAACGAACGAAAGTAAAAAGTAGTTACGTTTGTAACCCTACTCTATATCATTTTGCGTGAATTAGAGTAGGCTTAGAAAATTTTAATGTCAAATAAACTTCGGACGTCCAAAAATTTCGAAATGAATGAAATGAAATGAAACCGTGGTAGAAAACGTTCGAAGTTTCGGCCGCAATTTCGTTTTACGTAGAATTAGAGTAGACCCCCTGGCTCGCCTTTATTTCGCCTATTTTTAAGAATTTAATACACGTGTAAGGTAAATACACAATACAAGAAAAAGGGAGAGTAATAAGAATAAATATTTAAGTATAATATGCTAATGTTTGCTACCTTAATAACTTGTACCAAATATTGTTAACGAAATTCCTTGTTTTGTTCTACTTTACATATTATTATTACTGTTTGTTTCTTGATTCTTGATTCCAAAGAAAGGAGCAGACGTAGGACTTTTCACGGGGTAGTTTTCTGTTCGACAAATATATTAATTGGAGACTTATTAATGCATTGAATGCTCGAGGGACCATTTACATAATACGTCAAAAACTTCGTTCTATAATACGTAAATAGTTGGGTCGAAATAGTTGCTCCACTGCAGGCAGACCAATCTGACTCACACTGGTACGGATGTATCGGGAGACTAGTCGCGGAGGGTAGCGGGATCCGAGGCACGGTGCGCCGCTGGCCGACCGCAGGTAGTTGGGGGCCCAAGTAGTGTGCTAGCCACACACGAAAGGCTGCCCTACCAACTGTCGAAAAATCCCGGAATGCACCATCGTGCTGGTTGGCGACCAGATGAGAGGGCCCGATGGACATTCCCGGGGGGGCTCGGGCGTCCCCGCAGTCTCCAGGCTAGTCCCCCAGTCGATACCATCCATCCAGTGCGGGTCTGAAGGTTAGCAGCGTGGAGCCTCATTTCACTTCCTTCTCCTCCCCTTCCTTCACTCTTACAAATATGCCAAGAAAAAGAAATAGGAATAACGTTAAACAGCGGCTGCACTCCCTCTCTCTTAAAGTGCACCTCAGCAACATTCGAGGTCTGCACTCAAATCTCGTCGCAGTCCACCACCACCTCGAGACTGAGAAGCCATCACTCCTATTTCTTTCGGAGACGCAGATCGGATGTCCGTCAGACGTGTCGTACCTCTCTTACCCAGGGTTTACCCTGGAGCACAATTTTAAACCACGCGCGGGTGTATGCATGTATGCCCGGGACGACATCTGTTATCGGCGTCTCCGTAACCTTGAAGACACCAGGTTTTCTGCACTTTGGGCTTTGGTGGACACTGGCATAGATAAAATTATTTATGCCTGTGTCTACCGCTCGCATAGCGGTGACCAGGAGACAACCAGGCTTGCACAGTACCTTAGTGAGGCGGCGGATGCGGCTCAGCAGCAGTACCCCTCTGCTCAGTTTGTGTTACTGGGGGATTTTAATGCCCACCACCAGGAGTGGCTTTTCCCATACCAGTCCACAGACCATGCTGGTCGAGAGACGCACAAGCTAGCGCTAGCGTTAAATCTCACCCAGCTGGTCCAGGGAGCTACTAGGGTGCCGGATGTTGAATCGCACACTGCCAATTGCTTGGACCTTCTGCTGACTACAGATCCAGACCGCTACTCGGTTGAAATATCATCACCATTAGGTAGTTCCGACCACTGTCTGGTGAAATCTGTGTCTGTCTACTCCCCGCCCGATCCCAGTGTTAAAGGCACGCGGCGGGTTTGGCGATACAAGTCAGCGGATTGGGATGGGATGCGATCTTTCTTCGCATGTTATCCTTGGCAGCCTTCTTGCTTTTCTTCAACTGACCCTTCGACGTGCGCAGACGCTGTGACGGACGTTTTAGGACAGGGGATGGAGTACTACATTCCATTCTCTGACCTAACGATGTCCAGCGAAGCTCGACCATGGTTCGGCGCCGAGTGTAATCGTGCTGAAGCGCTTAAACATGAGGCGTACCTGGCCTGGGTCAAATGATGTAGGTCAGAAGAAGAGGGCCTTCAATAGGGCTGCCAAGTCCTGCAAGAAGGTGTTGCGGAAAGCTCGGTTCGACCACGTTAGCCGAATTGGGAACAAACTTGCTTCATACCCGGCTTGTAGTAAAGCGTTCTGGTCCCTGGCTAAGTCGGTCGAATCGAACTTCTGTCGCCCCTCACTTCCACCACTGCTTAAACCCGACGGGTCACTGGCCCACTCCGCTGAAGAGAAAGCAAATTTATTTGCCGCTCTTTTTGCGGAATCTTCACGTCTTGACAGCGGCGACGCAAGCCCCCCGGCCTCTCCTGCTGGATGCGAGACGAGTATGTCGGACATTCGCATCCACCAGAAGGACGTCCGTAGGGTGCTGCGTAATCTTGACGTGAACAAAGCTAGTGGTCCCGACGGGATTCCGGCAATTGTACTTAGAACGTGCGCGCCTGAATTGTCTCCAATCTTGACGCGCCTGTTTCGCCTCTCGTTTGAGACTGGAAAAGTACCGAAAGCTTGGAAGCAAGCTAACGTGCAACCCGTGCCCAAAAAGGGCAGTCGAGCTGACCCGGCCAACTACAGGCCCATTTCAGTCACGTCCATACTCTGTAAGACTATGGAGCGTGTACTGAATGGTAAACTCCTGGCATACCTAGAATCCAATGACATCCTCAGTGACCGACAATACGGCTTTCGCCGAAACCGGTCCACTGGGGATCTTCTAGCGTATGCCATTCACATTTGGAGTGAGGCCATTGAGAAACACGGGGAAGCGCTTGCCGTTTCCCTTGACATCTCTAAGGCCTTCGACAGGGTGTGGCATGAAAGCCTTATTAAAAAGCTTCCTTCTTTCGGTCTACCCGCTGGTTTTTGTACTTGGGTTGCGGACTTCCTGAGGGATCGGTCCATTCGAGTGGTCATAGATGGCTGCTCGTCTGACCAATTGACTATTAATGCTGGGGTCCCTCAGGGGTCGGTTCTCTCAGCAACTTTATTTTTGCTGCACATTAACAGTCTGCTAGTGCCCGGCACCTTTGGGTATGCAGACGACAGCACTGTTGCTGAGAGATATACGTCCAACGCAGGGGCTAGTGGGTCTCAGATCCGGTCTCTTCGCGAGGCCATGGTTGAGCGGTTGAACTTGTCCTTGAGGGCTGTCTCCGATTGGGGAGATGCCAACTTGGTCAAGTTCAATGCTGCTAAGACCCAGGCGTGTCTGTTCTCCGCAAAGAGGAGTGAATTTCAACCTGCTCCTTCTTTTCGTGATGTAACCGTGCCAATTACCGACCATATTGAGCTTCTTGGTGTAACGCTTACATCTACCCTCAATTTTGGTCCGTTCATCGAGGCTAAGGCTAAACTGGCTGCTAAGAAGTTGGGTATCCTAGCAAAGGTGAGACAGTATTTCACACCGGAACAGTTGCTGAACTTATATCAAGCGCAAGTTCGATCGTGTGTGGAATACTGTTCTCATCTCTGGGACGGATCCGCCAAATACCAGCTTGAAGCGCTAGAGTCTATAGAGAAACGAGCCAAGAGGCTCATCGGCAACGACGCGCTGGTTGAGTCAAAGCTCCAGAGCCTGGAGCATCGCCGGCGCGTTGCCAGCCTTTCGGTTTTCTATCGGTTACATTTCGGAGAGTGTGCGATGGAATTGCACAGCCTAATTCCGCCAAGCCCGTTCCATCACAGGACTACAAGACGTACGGCGATGCGCCACCGTTATATGGTAGACATCCCACCCACACGCACTAAACGGTTTGGGAATACCTTCATTGTGCGTACTGCTAAGGAGTGGAATTCCCTGCCGGAGTCTGTATTTCCTGACAGCTATAACCTGGGGGTCTTCAAGTCAAGAGTGAATAGGTTATTTCTAGGTAAGCGTGCTTCATCGTCGACCACATCATCACTTACCATCAGGTGAGATAGTGGTCAAACGCGAGCCTATCAATAATAATAATAACAAAAAAAAAAAACGTAAGCATCCCAAATCCGGGGTTGCAGGTTGTTCGAAAATCATACCGCAGCTTCGAAACATAAGAAGGAAGATGGGTGGGTTATAGTCAGGAAAAGTCTAACACTCCCTCGGGGAGTAACATACTTGATGATTTTCCACCCGCAGAAACAAAAACAAAACATTCCAAATTCAGGGACTTTCTGTAATAAGAATTACAAGTAATGCGTAAAGTATTCAGTGACCTTATTTAAAAAGGGCCTAAAAGTATGGCGTACAAAATGTTATCTAAAACAACTGAGGATATCGGCTGACCGATCCGTACTTTACAGGGATATCCCAAACAAAACTTGGACTAACGTGCCAAAATGCAACATCAACGCACATAGCAGAGTTTGCGTTGAATGTTCGTCGATCGCACACGTTATTATGTTCACAGAGATTTTGTACTTGACGACACGGTTGGCACAGTGTCTAAGCGATCGATTGTGGCGCTAGTCGCGGGTTCGATTCACAGAACAAATATTTGTATGGCCTACAGATACTTGTTTCGGATTTGGCTGTTTGTGTATGTGAGTGTTAAATATATTATAACAAAATAATTATTCACTGTGTGTGGCGCCATCTATGACAGGAATGTTAAACTGTTGTCTTTGTACTGTCTGTGACAATTAAAAAAAAGTTCAGTTCGTTTCCGTCAACGGTGTTTTATTGTAATAGGTTATGGGCTACATGACTTCTAATTAATAAAAATCGTGATTATCAGTATTCAATATGGCTAGTAGTGTAATAACAAGTATATCCAAATTAAGAGGAAGAGAAAACTATGAAGAGTGGGCGTTTGCGGTCGAAAATTACCTTATTCTCGAGGGCATGGAAGAGTGCATTAAACGAAAAGGTGAAGCAAACGACGCAAAAGCGCGCGCAAAAATAATTCTTACGATAGAACCAGGATTATTCGTCCATATCAAGACAGAAACTACCGCGATGGGTCTGTGGACGAAGCTTCAAAAGATGTTTGACGATACCGGTTTTACGAGAAGAATAGGATTATTGCGAACGCTAATTTCGATTCGTCGTGAAAATTGCGAATCTATGGCGCATTATGTGACTTCAATAGTGGAAACAAGCCAGCGGTTAAATAATACCGGTTTTAAGATTGACGAAGAATGGGTTGGATCATTGCTTTTAGCAGGTTTACCCGAGAAGTTTTCGCCAATGATCATGGCCATTGAACATTCCGGCATGGACATAACGGCTGATGCAATCAAATCGAAGCTCATAGACATAGATGACTCGAGTGAAGTTTGCAGCGGAAATGGCCAGAGTGCATTTGTTTCTAGAAAGTCGCTAACTCATAAGCATGATCGAAACGCAGCTAACTTCAGATCGGCTGAAACATCAAAGTCAAATGTTATTTGTTATAGATGCAAGAAGCCGGGACATTACAAAAACCAGTGCAAATTTGTAGATAAGAAAAACACTTCTAATGCTTTTAGTGTTATTTTTTTAACCGGAAGATTTAATACTACGGACTGGTACATTGATTCAGGAGCCAGTATGCATATGACAACTAAAAAACAATGGTTGAAGAATGTGTCAAGTCAGCCATTTGTTGATAAAATTGTTATTGCGGACAAGTCGGTGATTTCTGTGGATTGTTGTGGCGAAACCCAGATAACAACAATAGTTAAAAATAAAGAATACGACATACCTGTATCTGACGTGTTGTACGTGCCTAGTTTAGCTACAAATTTACTGTCAGTTAGCCAGTTAATTAAAAAGGGAAATAAAGTGAAGTTTACTGATAACCACTGTATGATTTTTAACCAAGAAAACGAACTCGTAGCGACAGCAAACTTGGAGGATGGTGTTTACAAGTTAAATGTGAAGCAATTAGATTGTTTGTTTACACCAGTGTCAGGTCGTGTGTGGCATCGAAGATTTGCTCACTTGAATAGTGCTGACCTTGACAAAATGCGAGATGGTGCAGTTATTGGCATGACATACTCAGACAAGCCTCAAGTGAACAAAACAAACTGTGTTGTGTGTTGCGAAGGCAAGCAAACACGGTTACCTTTTTCCAACATTGGTAACAGAAGTGATGAGTTATTGTCTATTGTACATGCAGATCTATGTGGACCCATGGAAACCAAGTCTATTGGAGGATCCAAATATTTTTTGCTGTTTGTGGATGACAAGAGCAAAATGGCCTTTGTCTATTTTTTGAAGAGCAAGGATCAAGCTCTAGATAGATTTAAAACCTTTAAGAATATGGTAGAAAACCAGACAGGTAAAAGAATAAAGGTTTTTAGGACAGACAATGGTTTGGAGTTCTGTAATAAGCAGTTTGATAAATATCTAGAAGAAGCAGGAATATTACACCAGAAAACCAATCCGTACACACCACAGCAAAATGGATGTTGTGAGCGAATGAACCGCACAGTGGTAGAAAAAGCTAAATGTTTATTGTTTGATGCAGGACTAACCAAGAGATATTGGGCAGAGGCAGTGCATACTGCAGTTTATCTGAGAAACCGGTCAATAGCATCAGGATTAAACAATCAAACACCATTTGAAGTGTGGACAGGAGAAAAACCAGATGTAAGCCACTTACGCATATTTGGCAGCAAAGTAATGGTACATATACCGAAAGCAAAGCGACATAAATGGGACAAAAAGGCGATACAGTGTATTATGGTTGGTTACCCAGACTGTGTAAAAGGGTATAGAGTATTCAATCCCAACAATAATTCAATAATCACCAGTCGAGATATTGTCGTGATTGAGGAGGGGAATTGTGCTACTGAGGTTCCAGTCACCATAGCAGAATCAAGATTTGATTTTGAGGTGAAGTCTGAGTTACCAGACGTTACACAGGAGGAAGTAGGAGAACGGCTGAGTAGCGTTCCTGACATCAAATCAGAATCCAGTTCCGGGGCAGTTGAGGAAGCAGTTAGCCAGGATCCAGGCAGCTCCAGCTCCGAGGAAGATGAGTTTCTTGACGTTCAGGAAAGTCAGGTCCCTACTTCAGTTCCAGAGCAACAGGTCGAGACCCCAGTACCACCAATCATAGTGAATGTGCCAAGGCAGTGTCGTAATCGTAAAAAGCCTGAGCGGTATGGCTCTGCTAGTATCAGTGCGGGTAGTGGAGTGTTTGACAGTAGTGAAATATCACTTGAAGAAGCTATAAGTGGGAACGTATTCAGTGGGCGCAAGCCATGGACGAGGAACTAAAATCGTTCGATGAGAATGATACTTGGGAAATTGTGGATTTGCCAGTGAACAGTACTGTTGTGCCTTGTAAATGGGTGTTTAAGAAAAAATTAGACATTGACAATAGTATTAGATATCGTGCCCGCCTTGTAGCAAAAGGGTTTGCCCAGAGACCTGGCATAGACTTTGATCAAACATTCTCACCTGTTTTGAGACATTCATCTCTGAGATTGCTTTTTGCCCTAGCAGCACAGATGAAGCTTGATGTAACTCACCTGGACGTGAAAACTGCTTTTCTAAATGGCTTATTGAAAGAAACTGTTTATATGAAAATGCCAGAAGGTTTTAAATGTAATGGTAGTATTAATAAAGTGTTAAAGTTAAAGAAAGCCATTTATGGATTAAGGCAGTCTTCACGAGCCTGGTACCAAAGGGTTGATACTTTTTTGGAGAGCATTGGTTTTAAAAGATCACAACTAGAACCTTGTTTGTATACTAAAATGAATGGGTCTGATAGAATATTTATTGCCCTATATGTTGATGATTTTTTTGTGTTCTCAAACAATGTGTCAGAAACTGAAAATGTAAAGAAAAGTTTGTCATCTATTTTTAAAATAAAAGATTTGGGCAGTGTTAAGCAATGCCTGGGTATGAGGGTTCATGTTGATAAAGAAAATGGTTGTGTAACTTTAGATCAACAACAATATATTGAAAAGTTGTCACAAAAATTTAATATCAATGATTGTAAACCAGTTTATACACCAATTGAGTCTAAATTAAATTTGAGTAAAAGTGACCAGTGTAATAGGCAATTACCCTACCAACAGTTGATTGGTAGCATGATGTATTTAGCAGTACTCACTAGACCTGACATTGTTTTTGCAGTAAATTACTTAAGCCAATTTAATAATTGCTACAGTGACATACACTGGGCTTACGCCAAAAGAGTCTTAAAATATTTAAAAACAACAAAGTCCTTTTGTCTGAAATATGTTGTAAATGGAAATTCTAGATTGCAAGCTTATGTTGATGCTGACTGGGCTAGTAATGCTTTAGATAGGCATTCATATACAGGTTATTTCTTTACTCTTTCCGGTGGTGCTGTATCATGGGAAACTAGGAAGCAAGTTTCTGTTGCCTTATCCAGTACTGAGGCAGAGTACATGGGTATATCTGATTGTTGTAAAGAAGTTATCTATCTAAGGAATTTACAATATGAACTAACTAATAACTTGTATGAAATAACTGTGTTCAATGATAATCAGTCTGCACAGAAGCTGGCAAGTAATAATTGTTTACATAAGCGATCAAAGCACATAGATATTCGTTACCATTTTTTCAGAGAGCATGTGAATAATAATGTTATGCAATTAAGATATTTGCCAACTTCAGACATGCCTGCTGATTTGTTTACTAAAGGTTTAAATGCAGTCAAGCATTATAAATTTCTAGAAATGTTAGGATTAAATAAATAACTTTCGTATTATTTTGTTAAGTGGGCGTGTTAAATATATTATAACAAAATAATTATTCACTGTGTGTGGCGCCATCTATGACAGGAATGTTAAACTGTTGTCTTTGTACTGTCTGTGACAATTAAAAAAAAGTTCAGTTCGTTTCCGTCAACGGTGTTTTATTCTGCCCTCGTAACAGCAAATGCAGTACTTGCAAAATGGCGGTTTCGAGAAAAACGCGGTTAAGTGTTTTTTTTGAATCTCTACTAAAACTGATAAAAAAACTCAAATTTTTTGTTACAGAACAAGTACAAAAAATACAAGTTATTATTTAGTTTGATTTTGACAGTATTTTATCTAATGTAAGTCTTTATAAACGTGAATACTGCATTTATACCTTGTGTCGCCATTAACAAATAAATCAAAGTAGTGCAGTAAAATGCAGTACTCGTGTTTGTTACTGCATTTGTTTCTACGAAATACATTAACTGCATTTAGTATTAGCAAAGTTAATAATTGAAGACGACTGAAATAATAGACTAAAATGCAGTGTAAATAAGTCTTGTCCCTAAATTAAAAAAATTAAATAGGAAGAAAAAGGAAATACCTGGGTATTATGAAAATCTTTTATTTTATAATAAATTTAAACAGTCTTAATGTTGCGACATAGAGTAATAAAAATATATTGGACGTTGTTTAACTAAAATAATAGAACATGTATCTTTTCGTACCACTTGCTCAAAAAAGTGACATTCCACAAAAAGCGAACATAAGAATAGTCATTTTTAATCTGTCAAAAACAGGGAAAGAAAATTGTACTTAATTTCATTCATCCCCTAGGGAGAGAATGTGATTTAAAATTGGAATACTTAATACTGAACTACATCTGTGTTTACACCATTGAGTTTGTAGGTATATAAAGCATTAAGCATCTTTTTTAAAAAGGAACACGCAATTAATATGCAGTTATGATTATTAAATAAAATTACCAAAACCGACGAGGTCATATGAGCTTGATGCCTTTGCTTTTCCGACAATAGTAGATTATTAACCAAGGGGATAAAGCAGTGTCTTCTGTCGTGGGTGACGATTTAAATCGCGAGTGTAACGAAGGACTCAAGGTTTACTCCCGAGCGTAGCGAGGGTGTTAAAAACTTAAATCACGAGCGAAGCGAGGGATTTAAGACGAGTCCTGAGTGTAGCGAGAGATTTAAGTTTACCCAAGACTAAGACAGCTTTATCACCGAGGATAATACTCTACTTTTCGTACCATTTACGAAAAAAATAACACAGTAATAATTATGAGATAATTACATTAAAAATAAAAGTTAAGATTCGAACATTGGTCCAATTATTTATAGCTACATTTTTGTTTGGTACATTTATTGTTGATGAGTATGATTACAGTAGCATTTGCACTGATGGAACCCGACAATACACTGTCACTGTCGCTTTGATTTAACAATGTATTTTATAAAACATTAACTTATTTATAAAAATAAACTTATCGTTTATGTATTTGAAGAAAACAAAATCGCGGCAAATTCCTAGACTAATATGTTTTGTCGGAAAAGCAAAGGCATCAAGCTCATACAACCTCATCGGTTTTGGTAATTTTATTTAATAATCATAACTGCATATTAATTGCGTGTTCCTTTTTAAAAAAGATGCTTAATGCTTTATATACCTACAAACTCAATGGTGTAAACACAGATGTAGTTCAGTATTAAGTATTCCAATTTTAAATCACATTCTCTCCCTAGGGGATGAATGAAATTCAGTACAATTTTCTTTCCCTGTTTTTGACAGATTAAAAATGACTATTGTTATGTTCGCTTTTTGTGGCATAGAATGTCACTTTTTTGAGCAAGTGGTACGAAAAACATATTATATGTCTAGGAATTTGCCGCGATTTTGTTTTCTTCAAATACATAAACGTTAAGTTTATTTTTATAAATAAGTTAATGTTTTAAAAATACTTTGTTAAATCAAAGCGACAGTGAGTATTGTCGGATTCCATCAGTGCAAATGCTGCCGCAATCATACTCATCAACAATAAATGTACCAAACAAAAGTGTAGCTCTCTTTATAAATAATTGGACCAATGTTCGAATCTTAACTTTTACTTTTAATGTCTAATAAATGCTTAAAATCTTTAATAAATGCTTATCTCATATTATTACTGTGTTAATTTTTTCGCAAATGGTACGAAAAGTAGAGTATTTTCCTCGGTGATAAAGCTGTCTTAGTCTTGGGTAAACTTAAATCTCTCGCTACACTCAGGACTCGTCTTAAATCACGAGCGAAGCGAGGGATAGAGCGGAAATACAAACATCACAGGATACTGGTTCTTTGCAAGTAGGTTGATGTAACTTATACCCTTCGCATTCTTCACATTCTTCGTGTCCCAATTGCGTAAACGAAATGTTCATGTCAATCCGTAAGATATTTTTATTGCAGGATGTTTTTCTTTAAAATCATTAAACATGAAAGTTGCGCTTAAGTCGCTTGGAAGGTATCTTCTGTTGGGTGCGTGTTTTCTCCTGTATCGTAGGCGTATGCACGCGCGGCTGCTACACGTCCCACCACTGCGAGTGACGAGCACAGACTGCGGCACTAATGTAAAACGCAGTATGCGCTATAAGAATGCAGCAATTTGACATAATTTTGTTTTATAATACTAGGTTGAATCGCAGTATAAACCAATACTGCATTTCACCTTAGAAAGCAATGAATAACCAAATATACGAATGTACTAAAATAAAATGCAGCCAAAATGCGAGTACTGCGTTTCTTACTAGTATTTAGACGAATACTGCATTCTAACTTGGTACTAAATACGTGATTACTGCATTTTAGTCTAGTTTATGATCATTGCTGCATTCATACTAACAATATTAGATAATTTCACAGGAAATACTGCATTTTTCCTTGTTGTTTCACCATGTTCCTGTACGAAAAAAAAAAAAAAAAAATTCTACGTGTAGCTGAAAGCATCCAGATTGATTTTTTGAAAAAAACGAGAAACCAAAAAAATGTCGATTACTGCATTTGCTACTACGAGGGCAGTATTGTAATAGTGAGTTTAAATGTTTGTAAACGCACCCACGATACAGGAGGAATTCCTAGTGTGGGGACGTGTGGGCAACGTTTTTTTAAATAAAAAAAGAGATTCCTCGATGGACTTGTTCGTAACGGTGACTTTTGTTCGGGTAGGATAAAAATCTCTCGTCTGCAGAGACCTGCAATGTACTTAAACAGGCTCGTACCGGTCCCATTAAGGACCATGGCCAGAGCTTGGTTTTTGGAGAACTGTTTAGAATTCAGAGACACTTACCATAAGCCCCTTGGACTGTAAATAAACGGAAATATATTTACCCGACGACTGCTGCGCTGCGTGTCGCGGGTTCGATCCCCGCATGGAACAAATATTTGTATGACCTGTAGATAGTTGTTTCGGGTCTGGCTGTTTGTGTATGTGAGTTTAAATGTTTGTAAAGACTTTTTGTAAGAAAACTAACTTCCGCCCGCGACTTCATCAGCGTGGAATGAACCTTTTCTTTGGGCTATAAAGTTAACTTTAACCCTTGTGATGATCTAGTTGGCTCACCTCGGTTTGGCCATTTAGACGTGAAGACGTAACAAACAAACAAACCAACTTACTTTCGTTTTTATAATATTAGTAAGGATTATACCTGAACTGCCACCTCTAATAGGCGGAATATACAATAATATACACTATTATAGATTTTTCTTATTATTTTTCAGCATTTATCTCAATACGTAATCTCCACAAATTTGTAATTCAGGAAACTATCACTGCTCAATTATTTGCGCTGTCTTTGGAATAAAAAAGACTGACTCGTTGCCAAGAGTCGGAATGTACCTACTGAACAATATATTCCTTCCTAAACGAATCTTATTGTACTTTAACTTCTTGGCATAAACAGTATGGCACCGTTTAACTGGTAGAAAACTAAAGCATTTTATGAAAATTTATTGATTTAATAATTTCATCATCATCTGCCTAGTCTTTTCCCAACTATGTTGGGGTCGGCTTCCAGTCTAACCGGATGCAGCTGAATATCAGTATTTTACATGGAGCGGGTGCCTATCTGACCTCCACAACCCAGTTATTACTGGGTAATACGATACCTCTTGGTAAGACTGGTTGTCAAACATTCGGGACACTGATTACCTGTAACGACTGTCAAAGATCTACAAATGACAGCCGGGACCAACGGCTTAACGTGCTTTCCGAGGCACGGAGGTAACTCGGTATGTAATGGGTGGTCACAGACCAACATAGGAAAGCGCGGCTTAACCTGAAGATTGACCCGGGCGGCTGCTGTTATTTAGCCACGAGCTCCTCCATTATCCTTTTCATTGATTTAATAATTTAAATAGATAAAAACTTTCTTCGAGCCTTTGTAAAATGACTAGTAATGTGAATTTTCTCAGAACAATATAGTAAAAAATAAGGCCTACGACTGTAAATTTTTACAATCTGTTATTTTATAATAAGGATAACATTATTATCATCTTCCCACCGTCATCTCTAAGTTCTAAAGGCCATCATGTAAACAGTCTGTTCCTTCTATACCATAGACTAAAATATTTGAAATGAGATTCTATACCTCCTTGCTAACCATCAGCTATACTATTTCTTCTTTTTCTTTTGTTTCAATCCTCACACAATCAGTTCATCTTTAAATCGTCTATCTCAGATACAATAACACTTGTCGTGTCGACGGTACTAGCTATAATTGCTTTATTTGTCGACGCGAAAAGAATAGATTACAATAGTATTAATCATCTGTCTACGTAATTAATATTACTTTGTCAAAGCGACGGGAAACGTAAAGCTGTGTGTTCACTGGCAGTTGAAAATTGACACAAGCGGTGTGCTACATTTTTTTTTCCATTAAATAATATTGGAGTCTTCTTAAGTATATATAGTACTAGCTTTTGCCAGCGGCTTCGTTCGCGTTAAATTCGGGGTAACACAGTTCCTCTTTCTTGTACCTGTAGTTTGTGCCCTTGCGCTTCGTTTATTGTAATAGCAAAGCTAAGTTTTCCCTTTTCTTCTCTATTTCTCCCTCATTTCTCATTTGTCCGTCATCTATGCTTATGTTCGTATCCAGGGTCTCAACTTTATCTGTACCAAAATTCTTTAAAATCGGTTTTGCCATTTAGACGTGAAGACGTTACAAACAAACTCACTTTTGCTTTTATAATATTAGTAAGGAATTTTTATACTTTTTTAAATTACAAGTTATTGTATCCTGGAACTGACAAACACAAAAACGTAATCCAGTCCCTTGGGCTACCATGTCGACGGCGGTTCGTGTTCCACGCGCGCCTCAAAGTGCACCACTGCCTGCCTGAGCCAATGCCGCGGCCTCGGAACATAAAGGGCAAAAGAATTAAGATGGGTGGGTTTTAGTTATTCAAGTCTGACATTCCCTTCCGTTCCGACCACACCGAGAGAAGATATTTGAAGATTTCCCTTACGAAAAAAGAACAGGTACATAACTCTTTATATCCATTTTGTAAACACGTAAAACCAGTACAAAACATCCATTATCTGGCTACATAAAAACACCCTTTGACGAGCTAAAAGCGTTAAAAATCACATCCCTGTATCGTAAAAAGAAAATGGCGCTTAAGTGTTTTTTATTTGAGACAGTAATGATGTCTGCCATAAGGGAATAGGCCACGGAGTACTGTAATGCTTACGGGAACACGCTACCTTGAAAAGAATGAAAGCAGAACTTTGCCGATAAATTAGATTATATTGAACGCCTTATTACATATATTAATTAAATCTTTACTACTATTATAAAAGCGAAAGTGAGTTTGTTTGTTTGTTACGTCTTCACGCCTACATGGCCAAACTAATGTTGATGAATTTTTGTACAGAGATAGTTGGGACCCAGGAAACGGACACGGCTATTTTTTTTAAAGTGAGAAATGAGGGAGAAAGAGGGTAGAAAAGGGAAAACTTAGCTGTGCTATTACTATAAATAAGGCGCTTGGGCAAAAACTACAAGTAGCAGGTACAGGTACGGTGAGACACCTCGAATTAAACGCGAGTGAAGCCGCGGGCAAAAGCTAGTTTCAAAATATCTCCTCGATGGTCTAGCGGGTCCTAGCGCGACTGAAGCGTCGGGCAAAATGCTTAAAAAGCCTAGATTTATGCCAGATTGGTTGGAACCGGCTATCCTCCTATTACATAAGACTTAAAAACTGGCAAAATATAGGATACTAGCTGGCGTCCGTGGCTTCGCCCGCGTGATGATAAAAAAAAGTATCCCATGTGTTATCCAGACTATAATCTAACTTTGTGCCAAATTTCATCAAGATCCGTTTAACCGTTTTGACGTGAATAATTAACAAACATCCATATATGTATATCCCCACAAACATTCGCATTTATAATAATTACCAGCTTTCGCCCTCGGCTTCGCCCGCGTTAATTTTGGGGTAACACAGTTCCCCTTGCGCCTTATTGATTTGTAATAGCACAGATAATATAATACTAACGTACAGATACTCCATCTCATACAAGAAATGTGACCGCCATAACTTGCTCATTTCTTCGGGCTATTCGGGCTATTTTTTTTTTACTCACAACGGCGCTAGATGGTGCTTGCAGCGATAGTTTAGTTTACACAAAGAACCAATAGATGGCGATAAAACCATACTGCATACCACAGATAATATAATACTAACGTACAGATACTCCATCTCATACAAAGAAACGTGACCGCCATAACTTGCTCATTTCTTCGGGCTATTCGGGCTATTTTTTTTTACTCACAACGGCGCTAGATGGTGCTTGCAGCGATAGTTTAGTTTACACAAAGAACCAATAGATGGCGATAAAACCATACTGCATACAAAATTATGGTAGCCGTTTGACCTTGAAGCTTACGATACTCGGCAATCACCTACTTTGCGACAGCGCATGATTTCTTGAGCGTGGGATTATACTATCTATGGCGTGGGGTATAGGTCCATGTTTTTCGGCAGACTTAGTTATTTGTTAGGTTCGGCGTAAACGTTAACGCAAATTATGATAATTATCAAGTATTTAAATCAATTAAAATTATTTATAATATCGAAATAGCTCTTGCAATGATAGGAGACACTGAGACACAGGGCAGGGAGTTATTTTTTAACAGACTCAGTTTCGTGTGTGTAATTTTTTTAATTTTAATTACAAGTTGTTACTTAACTAAGTAGGTAGTAATATTTGTATGTTGTGTTGGTACCTACCTATAAAAATAGGTAAATATACTTACCGGCTCGGATATTAGGCGCTAGATGATAGAGTGGGGATAACCTTGCGCTTTGTACTGTACAGACGCCAGTTCCCAATCCCCACTTTGTCAAATCTAATTTAGTTTGTTCGGCCGCAGTATATACAATGTACTCTGTGGCCGCAGTCAAAGGTTTAGAAATTCTACAGTTCTGGCTAGGTTGACCTGCCGACTGCTGATGTCTGTACGCTTATAGAAAAAACACTTACGAGATGTATTTAAAGAAATTTATTCTCAAAAAAGACTACAGTCATGAGAGTCGGGCAGTGCATGAGAACTTGAGATCCAAAAATTTATCTTCTGCGCATGTGAAGTTAAACAAGCGCTCAAGATCCATGCCATTTACTTTCCATTCTAATATTATCCAACCACTTACTGACATATTGAACTGAATGTGGGGTTGAGTTTGTCTCAGCCCCACATTCAGCGTAAAATACCTACAAGCTAATAAAATGCAAGCGTAATTTATGAGTAGGTATAGGTAGGGGTACCTTTAGATTCGAGTCGCTTAATGTACCTACTTATCAGTTTCATTTGAATTGCGTTTTATGCTACAAGACGACATCTAACTTAGTCCAGCCCAGTCCAGACCTTGGAACCAGTTCTTTTTAACAATTATTATCCGATGGCAGTCCTTAATACAAAATTGATCACTTCAGAGTCGGTTCTTGGTAATTATTATAAAATATACAATAAATATAATAGAAATCGGATATTTTGGACGTGTCATGGTAGACGTTCTCGTGCCGCCTTCAAATGTAATTAGAGCTTGTAATGTACCTACTTATGCCGCTGGGCTAAATCGCCTGCCTTAACCCAGCGGGTAAGTTCGCCAGGCTGGCCAGGTTTTGGTGCGCAGAGGTCTATCCAAATACGAGGATGATGATGATGATGATCTTTGTTTGAAGGAAAAATTTATAAAAAAACACAATAAATTATAAATAAAAATAAATAAATATCTTGGGACAACTCACACACGGCTATCTGATCCCAAGCTAAGCAGAGCTTGTGTTATGGTAACCAGACAACTGATATACATACATACAAAATTTATAAATACATACATGTTATAGTTATATCACACCGAGACACAGAACAAACAATCATGCTCATCACACAAAGTTTGTCCTGGGTGGGAATCGAACCCACGACCTCCGGATCAGCAGTCAGGGCCACTAACCACTAGACCAACAGGCCCGTCAACAAATTAATATTTTTTTTAAATAAGTTCTTTATCATTTACAATGAGTAAGTAGGACTGCCTCGTTGGTCCAGTGGTCGCAAGAGCTACTATTGAGCAGTAGGATCTAGGTGCGATTCTCGGGTGGGACAAAATACCAATACCTAACCCTATGGGAAATAAGGCGTAATGTTATGTATGTATTAACTATTAAGTTCATATATTACTTTTTCTGCTATTTTTGAAGTTGACTGAAAAATTAATAAGTTTGCCTTTGCCTTTCAGTAAAATACATAAAAAGTAGATACAGAATAGCAGACAAAGACATACAACAAGACCTTTGGGTATTTAACTGAATCTGTAGGTCCTACCTATGTAATTGATTTATCAAACCGGTCAATCAAACAGGTGGATGCTACCTGAAGATTAATAATATCATACATAATTATGAAGAACGATGATTAAACATTTATTTTGAAGTAACCTTAATTTTGATGAAGATTGTAATGATTTTTTGCGACTTTTGGCTTCAAGGACTTTATTCCCAAAGTTGACACTTGAGACCGCAAAATTGTAAATACCTATATTATTATTCTATGGCGCAGATTAGCGTTTTATTCATAGATTATAAGAAAAGTAGGTTTTGTTGTTCTATGTCCGAAATATATTTTGTTTTACTTAATATATTTGCATTTCATAACTATTTCATTCTATCTAAATAGGTATGGTATGTATCATTTAGGACGTGTAGTAAAACTTAAAACAACGCCATCTATTAGCACAATTAACACCAAATGAGTTATTTAACCACAACGTAGTACAAAATTTTCTCACCAGAGGCAACACCATAATATTATTTAGTAAAATCATGGAATTTGGAACTAGGAGCCCATTATTCTCGATTTTTGTGTTATGGGGATTTTTAAAAACAAGAACATACTTCTTCCAAGGTCAAATTTAAACAATTACACAAACTTCAAAAACAAATCGATACACATAACGCCATCTATTGAGGTTTTTTTGAACTATTTTTTCTTTCTTCGCAATGAGACCCCATGCGTAATAGCAACGCTAAGTTTTCCCTTTTCTTCCCTCTTTTTACCTTTTCCGGTTGTGAAGACGAATTTATTAAAAAAAAAACATACAAAATTATGTTAATTTACTGTTCACATAAAATAATGAATACCAATAAAATTGATACAAAGTATGTACAAAAGTGCTTAAGTAGGATATTACAGCATATGCTCTTGTAGGAACTTCTCTAGTGCGTGGTAGAGATGTGGCTGCACGCCGCTTAAGCCATGGTTCTGGTCTGTGTAGCTCTGTAAAAGAAATAAATGTAACAGTTTAAAAAACTTAAGCCGCACCCTTTTCATATCTTTATCAGCATACCTTTTCATGTGATACCAAGAAAGAGAAGATGGCGGACTAGTTCTGTTTTATGCATTCCCATTTGTGATGCATAAAAAAGCACTAATCCGTCATCTTTCATCTTTAGGGGTCCGCCATATTGGATTTCAAATAACGTCAAATAGCGAGCTTATGCATTGACATCCAAAATAAACATGTGTGCCAAATTTCAGGAAATCAAAAATCGGGAAGTTGTTTTAAGCAAACTTCTAAGATTTTTTACATGGTTTGTTTGTTAAGTTGGCAACAGACATACAGGTAAAGCTAATACTAGTTCCGGGGTTGCGGGTTGTACGAAAGAGATACCGCGACCCAGGAACATAAAGGGCAATGGAAGGAACATGGGTGGGTTTTAGTCAGTTCAAGTCTGACACTCTCCCCGCTCCGCCTAGAGCGGGGGAAGTTATTTGCTAATCCCCCCCCAAGGGGGTACTATATATTACTTTAAGCTCGAAATTAATTCCACACGATGAAGTCATGAGCACTTTAAAATTTTGAGTCACAAATAATGCAATAGAATTAGCTGTCAAAAATGCAATACAAAATGGACACAAATCAAAGAAACAAACATAGGTACTTCAGCCTCAACTAAAAGCCAAGTACCTTCTCAATACCTGCAGTATATCAAGGTGAAACTCTGGTCCCAAGGGCGCTTTGCTGAGCCAACGAATGTTCTAGAGCCCATTATTTATATAAACGATCGGATATTTGCTCGCACATTACTTCTCCATGTTGAGTCGGCTAACTTCAGAATTGCTTTGGGTATGTGTGTTTCTTTTAATGTTATAAGGTAAGGGGTTAATGGATTGGCGATTTATTTATGTGCAAGGTTCCGTAGGTTACCTCCACAGGAACTAATAAACAAAGGATGGTTTTAAAAAAACGTTTGACCCAATTATTTTATTCGAAGAGTGTTTTGCAAAGTGTAATTGCTTTACTTAATTGTTGTAACCATACTTTTCCTCGTCCTCGCGTCAAATTCCCCATTACAAAGGGTTGCAATTCCCCCAACGTGAAGCAATATTCTGCTTCACGGTAGTTTCACCATCAAAGACTATCCTTGTTACCTTACTAGTGAGTTCTATATATTTAAAAAAAACGAACACATCTCATAGATGTCGCTAAAACCAAGGTTATCTCTTCCAGTAATCGTTCCTATAGTTCATTTCTTTCAAAGCCTCTAGCCGTACAAAAACCCTGACTAGTCAGGGCGTTTTTTTGGGGATAGGAAATCATCTAATAACTTTGGAGTGTCATACTTATATGACTGACTAAAACCCATTCATGTTCTTTCTCTTGTCCTGTATATTCCGAGGCCGCGGTATCTCTTTCGAACTACACGCGATCTCAAACTAGTCAGGGCTGAGAAGTAGGCTCAGGTAGTCCTTGATCAAAAATAGGAGCATCAATTGAATATATTGAACTCACCATCTGCTTGAAGTAAACGTCTCGCCTCTGCAGCAGCCGCGACAGCAACATAGCGTGCTGGTAGTGGACGTTGTCGTCTGCGGTGCCGTGGATCAAAAAGTAGTTCTTATCCCGAAGAGAATCCACCTGCAAACAAATACACAGTCATGAAAAGACCATAGCCTCAAATCCGCCAAAATCGTTCAGATTTTAAAAATACCTTAGAAAATAATTGAATTGAGCTTTATGAATACGATGAAACAAAGGACTTGGATTATTAGAATGAACACAAAAGCAACAAGACAATCATTGATTTCGGTCCCTTAAAAATACGGTAAAAAAACAAAAGAAATAAGATGAAACTCACAACTTGTTCTGTGAGGAGTGATGACGCCGCGTAATCTGCCGCGTTCTCCGTTGGCAAGCCCATATAGCGTTCAGTGTAGATTGTATCTGAAAACAAATTCATGATAAACAGGATTCTAAGACAAGCTTTTAATATTGAAAAGTAGGTATGCATTATCATGGGTTCCAAACAGAAAGCCCAGAGAGTTGGCTGGCCGAACCAGACCTTTTCTTCAGGATTGGCGAAGAAAGAAAGAAAGAAAATTGCGTTTATGTATGTAGCAATTTTTAAAAGGAAAACGAAACAGCTTAACATTAAACTAAAAAAAAATGCCAAAAGGGCCTCTGCTCAGCATAATGCTAAATGGCAACAAAAGGCCGCCATGCTGATTTTCAGCTGCAGCTCATGAGTGCCAAACGCAGCTATGGATAAGAATAACAAGAAGGAGAACATCGAGGCTTTTACCTTGCAGCGGTTCACAAATGGCTTATAATAATAAGCATTATTAGTCTTGAGTTGCAAGATATACTTTGTGGTAGCAAATATTAAAATTTTTGGAATTCAACCTGGTTAATCAGGCCAGAAGGGCTGAAAGTTGGTAGAGCTTTACTACAGAATAATAAATCCTTACTAATATTATAAAAGCGAAAGTGAGTTTGTTTGTTTGTTACATCTTCAGGCCTACATGGCCATAACGATTTTGATAAACACGACACGATTTTGTACAGACATAGTTGGGACCCTGGAGACGAACATAAGCTTTTTAAAAAAAAATGGTAAGGGGGAGAAAGTGGGAAAAAAGGGGAGAGAAAGATAATCTTTTTTTGATCATCACGTTAGCGCTAGCCCAAAGTCACGCGGACGAAGGCGCGGGCGGAAGCTAGTCTTCCAATAAAATAGTACTTATTCTAATGTAAATAACATGAAAGAGAAGAGTTGTGGCGAAAACGCTGCAGATTAAATTAGAAAATAACTTTTTGTGACTTGCTCAGAACACCTTACCATAGAATTTCCAGTCGACAACAGGAGCAACAGCGGCTGCGCACTTGAAGACATCCCCGCCCTCAGCTAAGGCTTTAGTAGCCACGTACCCGCCGTACGACCAACCCCAGATGCACGTACGACTGCCATCTATCCAGGATAGATTGTCTTGCAAGTACCTGGAAAACAAAGTGCTAGGATTCAAGAAGCATTCAACTTGTAGCCAATCTGAGCCAAAAGTTTTGCTGCAATAGTATGCAGTCACCCAAATTAAATATTTCTACAATTCAGTCAGATGGGTGCCAAAGGAACTAATAAAATCCGCGTGAAAAGTTCAAACGTGGCAATAATAATCTGGTGTCATTCAGGTCGAGTGTATGTCGACTTTGTAGCCTCGAGATAGGAGTTTGGCCTGTTTTGTCTATTCATTTTTTTTCACCTAACCTAATAAACAAGCTTTATTATTTCATGTAACTTTGTTGTTTTTCAAGACATAATCCCATAAAACAACACATTTGAAATCGTAGGTTAGTGTGACATTCGTGGTTTTTTTTAATCAAGCCACCAAATTAAATTCCTCTTATTTTATGGATTTTGAATTGGTAAAACCTCCACTTTAGAAAAAATATTTAAAGTACTCGTCAAGACGAAAACTCGATGAGATTGTGTAGTTTTATTACGAACTTCCTACGACCAAGCTCCATCATCAATTTAGATCCATGTCATCATAATATAGCATTGTCATGCAATATTCATATGCGGTATACATATTTATATTGCATGTTGAAGAAAAGTTTGTAAAAAAGTGCTCTATTTGAAAATTTAAAGTGCTTTTTTAAACCAGTGTATAAATCCTTTGCTTCTATAAAAACTATGCTTACTTTGTAACAGTAATCTGGTCTTCAACCTCAACAGTTCCGAGCTTCCCGTTCAACGCGAACATGTTGGAGACTCCTCTCAGCCCAGAGCCTCGTCCATCGATGTGAGCCACGGCAATACCCCACTGACTGACGAGGAAACTACCCCAGTCCAGTGACCATTTCTTTGTTACTAACGCCGTTTCTGGTCCCCCGTACCTAGAAATTGTGAACAAACATGAAATAGCAAAATAATGATGACATTGCCTACTTCTATTGTGTAATAGGACGATACAAGCAAACATCCAAAAGTTGGTGATCTTAATATTTGGTATCAGTAAATTACCTGGACTCTGAAACTGGATAGTCCATAATTGTTCATAAATCAGCGCCAACATTCTTACATTGACCCTTTATTACGTGTGGGAAATGATCAAATGAGGGGGAACGGAAGCGAGTGTCAGACTGGTACTGATAAAAACCCATCCATGTTCTTTCTTTTACCCTTTGTGTCCTGAGGCCGCGGAATCTTTTTCAAACCAACCCGCTACTACCCCGGCAGGTTCTACTGGCCATAGCGCAAGCTTATCAATTTTCACAACAAAAAAAACCCGAAAGGCTACCCTTTCAAAATTTACTTTTTTAGCCAACACGTACTACTTGGTAATCAATATACTCACACATAAACTAGTAGCGGCACGTTGGTCCTGGTAGCATAGTCCACTGGCACTTGAATCTGCACATCAGCCTCCGGCAGCCCCGTCACAATGGGCACGGATAAGCGGATGGTGGTGGGTAGCTGACGGTTGGTAGTGATGGTGGACAGGTCCGCATTGTCGTTCCACACTCGGATCAGTGTGCCATTCTAAAATATATTCATTATTATTATTATAAACCTGCACTGTCCTCTTGCAGGACAAAGGCCTCTCTACCATCCTTCCAGTTTTCGCGGTCTAGTGCTACTGTAAGCTGGGCTTAACCTTTGAGGAAAATTGCAGCTCAACCAGCCAAAACGTATACATGCTTTGCTAAAAAATAGTCTTCTCTTACCAGTACCAGTTTACTGGAGTGCGATTCACTAACGCAAAACATCTTTACAACCAAGACATTATCGTTGAAACATCTGATGAAAACATATCAGTATTCTTTAAATAAAAACTGCGCGATCGTAACGCCTCAACGATGTCGACGGCGCGACATAGAACTAAAAATGGTCCCGAATGTATGAAAAACGGTATTCGCAACACACAAATCATCCTCGCCTTCAACGACAACGGCGCCTTCGCCTTTGATTTTAACTGTCAAACCGTAAAGCTTGAAAATTGTAGATGTTTTCTTGGATGTAGAGTTGTAGCCGATTAAAATGTAAGTAAAACTAGTTATTTTTTTAGTTAAAATGATAAATAGACATTGATTTTTTTTATAGTAGTTAAATTAAATTCCTATTAATTGATTTCAGGGGCCTCCAGTTTTGCTCTTAGGTTAGACATGATGGTTCCATGTAGCAACCTTGAGCCTGGATCAAGAGAAGAATATTATAATGATCTGCATGTCACTGCAAGAAATACTGCATAACGAACCATTGGCATACTTAAAGGCCGTTTTAGGTGCCTTTTGGTTCATCGTGTTCTTCACTATGATCCAGAGATGGTGGGAAAAATTATGTGTTATAAAGCTTGTTGTGTGTTGCATAACATTTGCAATCAAGCTGGAGTTTCGCCAGTGGAATTACCAGCTCATTTATAGAGGCAAGAAGCGAGGGTGATCCGGTTATTAGAACAAGGAAGGCAGAACTCTATCTGTGATTTGGACAGTGGATGTCTTGCCAGAGCTCGTCTAATTAATCGACTGTGGTGTGGACAAAATAGTTAATAATAGAAGAAGAACAAGACTTATGATATTACAAATTTAAGTTGTAATAGAGTTTGTTATATAGTAGTGTATTATTCATCATAAAATATAGAAAGTGGATGTTTTTACTTATATATTTAACCTAAAGATAAAATTAAGATAGCCTAACGAAATGGTATGTACCTACGCAAATTAATCTTAATATACCTAATTGATTAAATTACTAATATAGGTTGTAACACAGTTTGTTTGTTAAAAATAATAGTCTTTGGTAAATAGTAGTGTATACTGTGTGAGTTAGTAGTGTAACTAAACTGTTCATCATAAAATATAGAAAGTATATGTTTTTTTCTTATATATTTTACCTAAAGATTAGGATAACCGTCTAACGAAATAGTATTTACCTTGGCAAATCAATTTTAATATAATGAATAAATAAAATAAAGCAATCTTTTAACATACATTTTATTTTTACTTATTTATTAAATCTCTAATTGCACTACTTATTCCATCTACAGCCTGATGGCTACTTGATGACTAATTGCTTGGGTAATCAAGAGTTCCGCTTGTGCTCGACGTTCTTCTATGGCTATGAAACGCTGTGTGATGCTATCCATCTCAGAGCGATTTATTTCTAAGTTCTGATCTCCACAACCAACATTTTGTCCTCCCATAACGGTTTGTATTTTGAACTCAATTTCGTTCTTGCAAATCTCCAATGTCACCACCAGTGCAACGCCTAGCGGCTGTAATTAAGCTGGACTTCTTCGTCACTGCTATTTTTTTATTCTTCCAGTACTGCAATACAAGAAAAAATACATGATAATATATGATAAATAGAACACCTATTTGCTCGGTTTGGTTTAACTTTTCATTGCATTTTCAAATGTTTTTATAACTGCAATTCGAAGACTTAAATTACAGTACATACTTGTAGTTTATACTTATTCAGTAAAAAGAACAAATTAGAAAAAAGAACAATTTAGTAAAAAAAAACAAAAGTAAAAGGATACTATACCGTAGAAGGCTACCTACTTAATGCAATAATTCATATTTAAATTACCAACCTTACACCACTGTTCCGATGTTTATACACCAACTATATCATCACTGTTCAGGGCTATTGTTATTTCGCACCATGCCTGACGACTAGACGAGTACGGCCCATAGCCAACCATGGTTTGCTTTCTAGTGTTTCCAGCTGATTCAATGCAGGAGCTGCGTTGCGAGACACTAAAAAATAAATATTTTGGTTACATAGATAGTAGTTCCATAAACTGTGTTGTATATGTAAATAGAAATGTTATCGTGTACTTACTTTCGATAGATTTGGAACCAAACTAAAACTCGGTTCAAGTAGAACGCCATAGGGTACGGGTGCAGCATTTTTTAACAGTCCACTTAATACCACTTGGAGCTTTGGAATTTCGTATTTTGATAAAAAAAACTATAATCAAGATAAGATCAAGTTGTTTGTTTTGAACAAGTTTTGAAGTTTTTAAATAACATAGACTATACATAACCTACAATTACAAATGTCTAAGATTTGAATCAATATTTTCCAAATCGAAAATGATATAATTAATTTAATATTCGTTGCATAAAAAATAATACGTGTTTTAGACATACGTATTGTGTATTTATATAAATTTAAAATGACGAAATAACTTAAAATTAGGTTAGTCGAGATTTTCTCGATTAAAAACTAGAGTTAATATAGCAACACTGTTAACATCGAACACATCATCGTTGTTCAGCAGATCGTCGACGAGCGTATGTAGCTAAGCGATTACGATTTTTATCAACGTTGTTTTTAAAAGCGATATTTACGATGAGACATTCGTGAACTCGTCGTTGTTAACATCTATGATGAGTCTGTTAGTGAATCGCATAGCTGGTCCT
Source organism: Ochropleura leucogaster (assembly GCA_958449745.1). NCBI lineage: Eukaryota > Metazoa > Arthropoda > Insecta > Lepidoptera > Noctuidae > Ochropleura > Ochropleura leucogaster. Next base: position 6,401,254 of record OY288206.1, read on the forward strand.
AATGGCTTCGTCTTACTTAGCCCTCTTCTCGATACGAAGATTTTGAACTCATTCGACTTAACCCGCGTTGTCATCAGGTGTTTTTTTTTTTAATTCAATGGCATTTTTATTGTCAAACCACGTAATAACGTGTTTAACAACATATGCTAACATTTGATTTCACAGCAAATGATGAGATGATTCTACTTGATTATCAACAGCAATACTTACGGTGGCAAAAATGAAAACTTGTGGTACGCCAGGACCAGCACAGTTGATGGTAATTCTGTCACCAGCGTTGCTGAGGGTAGCCTCATTGTATAGGCACTCTCCACCATCCTCCCGCTGGATCCCGCAAGTGAAGCACGTGACTGTACCAGTGCTTGTCACCATGTAGATGTGTTGTTCTGCTGAGTCTGCTACGCTTGTGGCTTTGTACCAGCTGGGTGATAGAAAGTACAAATAAGGATTGGAATGAGATCATTTGCAACAAGCTAAGAGGGTTTATTTAAATACTCGGAGGTTTTATTTTATTTAATTTATTTACCACTAATTTATAGGACCTTTACAGACATATCCAAAACGATGCTGTAAGTCACCAAATAATACATCAAACAAAAAAAAAACAAAAATACTCGTTAATTAAATTAAAAATAAATTAATACTTATCTTAATTAAACATGGCAAAGCATATTGATCAAAATTATACTTAACAAGTCATCATTAAGTGGGCAGGAGGTGGGCACCCCTCTCCATTACGATCTGTGCCCTATCTCGGCAGGTTTTGCCCAAATATGTCTTCCGATAATGTTATTATATTAAAGACGGTTAGTTAATAATGATTGTACTTTTGGATCGATTCGTCGCAATAAACAATTCAAATCCTTAGTTAGAATATAAAAATTTCCCTGATGTACCTTGATGACATATTAAAATCAATGTCATTAATGCCGCTTGTCGATAGCATCAACATCATCATTGTAAAAATGGATTCTAACGATTCAAGTGAAGCAGAGAATTTTTGCCTTTAGTTTGAATTAAAAACAAAAATGTATTATTAAAAAATGCATACGAATTTATGATGATAAGAATACTTTTTTTTTTGTGTGGGAAATCATCAAATCACTTCCCCCGCTCTGGGCGAAGCGGGGGGCATGTCAGGCTTGTACTGACTAAAACCCACCGATGTTCCTTCTATTGCCCTTTACGTTCCGGGGCCGCGGTATCTCTTTCGAACAACCTGCAACATGATAAGAATACTAACATGGCATTAGCGGAGGTCCATGATAAGATCTCAAGCACTGTGTGTGGTTGATTAACGCGATTCTGTAGATTCCACTCAGGGCCAGTAGAACCGCTGGTAGGCTGCGACACTTGAACTATTTGCTTAAACAGGTTTCCTTCAACAGTCTGAAAATATGTGTATTAAAATATACGTCGATACGTTCTAATTACACGTTTTATATCAATTCAAATTAAGGGTAGGTTTTTAAAATTATTGAAAATAAACAATGCCAATAATTATTGTTAAATAATTTTGAATATTCTCGTAAGTCTAGTTCTAGTGCAATTTAGTTACTACAAAAATTCTATTTTTAATGTGGTAGTTCGTATAATGGTGTCAGAAATAGAAATATCTCTCTCAGGCACGCTGGATTACTAACGATATTTTCCTTCACCGAAGCCAATGGTAATATTATGCAATACACACATAAATCTGAAAAATCTTAGGTCTTAGGTTCTAGACCTATGACTTGAATGTTCCCTATTATAATTATCCATAATTTTGTAATGGCGGCCTCTGTCGTTCAACACGCGAAGTAAAACAGTCACACACAAAGCGAAAATGGATGTAGTACTGAAGGATAGTAACTAGATGGCGTTGGTAGTTCTTTATTTTATTTTGCTGGGTAACTGCTTCGGTTGCATACAAAGTACCTACTGAAATAAGTCCACGAGTATCGATCATAATAAAATATATAAGACTCAGGGTTTAAGTAATGTAAATTTATTTTTCCCAGCTTTAAAGCATATGGCAGAAATTTCCAGCACCAGGAAGAGTCTGGCAGTGCTGATTATTATAACTTTCAGTAATATTATAGAATATTGTAAAAATCCCAGCACTTTTTCAAAAACCGGTCAAGTGCGAATCGAACTCCCGCACTGAGGGTTCCTTACAAACTTTTGATATAAACGGCCATATCTTTAGACTGTGTAGACTAAGAGAGTTAATTTTCCTTTGTAACTTCAAGGGACCGCAGACATGAACATATGGTTTAAATTTCAACTCGATAGCTCTACGCGTTTTCGAGATAAAGGGTCTTGACAGACAGACAAACAGACGGACTAGAAAGGGATCTTTTGTGGATTCTGTTTTTCCTTTTGAGGTACATCCGACAGCAGGTCAACCTATAACAAACTATTATAACCTGTTATTAAGGTTAAAATGGTTTTTTAAAGCTTAATGTGCCGTCGTGTGTAAAATTATTATATTTAAGTAATAAAATTGACCGAAGCTATATAATATATATAAGTGCAGGAAGATGATGATGAGAAAATAAGTAAGGTTTGGCGACTCTGGGATCCCGGACCACCTTCTTTAATGCTCACCTGGGGTAATATAGTGATGAAAGCAGTGCCCGCGTCGTTAAACAATAAGGTAACTATGTCGATCCAGCCATTGGGTTCGTTGTGAGAGAAAATCTGGAAATAATGTTAACATTTTTTAACACCAGCCCTTCACTGCTACGCAAAAGCTTTTTCTCATATAAAGAAGGCACGAGCTTTGAGGCATTGATCTTTAAAATTGCTCAAGACGGGTTGACGATTTCAGACTTATCCTTACTATCCTTACTATTATTATAAAGCTGAAGAGTTTGTTTGTTTTTTGTTTGTTTGAACGCGCTAATCTCAGGGACTGCTGGTTGGAATTGGAAAATTCTTTTAGAGTTGGATAGTCCATTTCTTGAGGAAGGCTATAGGCTATATAACATCACGCTACGACCAACAGGTGCTGAGCAGCGTGGGTGAAACCGCGGGAACAGCTATTGTATTATAAAAGCGAAAGTGATGACGATGAGTTGTTACGTCTTGATGTCCAAAGCCAAACCGATTTTAATGAATTTTGGTACAGTGATAGTTGGGACCTTGGCGACGAACATAAGCTAATTTTTAAAAAAAAAACGTGATAAAAAGGGGAGAGAAAGATATTTTTATTAGATCATCACGCGGGTGATGAACGGTATCACGGTATGGTTGGCGCAGTGGCTCAGTGATCGACTGCTGCGCTGCGTGTTGCGGGCTCGATCCTTGCACGGAACAAATATTTTTAAGACCTACATATTATAGTTGTTTCAGGTCTGGCTGCTTGTGCATGAGAGTTCCAATGTTTGTAAACGCACCCACAATACAAAACAAAATTTCTAGTTTGGGGCAATGTTAAAGAAATAACTTACCACAGAGCAAGTACTAGCGGTACATAGCTGTACCCTCATCTGAGTTTGTACTCTGTTTGTCCACACCACAGCGATAGTCGAGTTCGTCACGAATTTCACCGTCTTCAGTATTGGACTGAAATTAGTCAATGCATTAAAATTTGAGAAAAAGTTAAGAAAAAGACATAAGACTAAAAATATAAATAACTAGCTTTTGCCCGCCTGCAGTTTTTGCCCTTGCGCCTTATTGATTTGTAATACCAAATCTAAGTTTTCCCTTTTCTTCCCTCTTTCTCCCTCATAACCCACTTTTTATACAAAAAATAGTTTACGTCTCCTGCGTCCCAACTATATCTGTACCAAAATTCATCAAAATCGGTTTACGCCTGGTTCCAATAAACAAAAACGACTCGTTTTGCTTACGGATAGTTGTACTTTGTCATAAGTCTCATAGAACTTAATTGTCAAAATACACCGGAAATACACATGGAACCGGGCGTTAGTCATTAAAGCGTGAAGAGGTAACAAACAAACTCACTTTCGCTTTTATAATATTAAAGTAACGATTGAAGACATCAATTATCCTGCTTTCAAGATTTCAATCAATACTTACTAGTCAGCAGGAGCTGTATAGACATTGCGATCGTTCGTATTTACGTCGAGCAAGGTCACTGACACTTCTGGGTTTGTGGTTCCAGTCTACAAAAAAAGAAACAATAATATATATATTTTTTAAATTTATTTTTTCAATATCCTTTTTTCTGTTATCGCACCTACTGTGTTTTGTGCATTAAGTCCGCCTTAATTAGGTTAATTTAGGTATATGATTTATTAAATTCAACTCGACACCTTCAAGCGCCATAAATAAGGGTCTTGACTGACAGACAGACGGACAAAAAAGTGATCCTATAAGGGTTTCGTTTTTATGCTTTTGTCTAACAGAAAACAAAAAAAAAGAAAGTTCAGTTACAATCATTAAGCAAAAAAATGCTCCTCAGACCAATATCCCCTTCAAATAAGGTAATATTCTTATTTGCTTTTGATAATGCACTACGAAAATAGGATTATTGCATGGTTTAAAAATAAATAGTGCCTTTTGCATCCTTCATTAATAATGTATGTTATGGATCACTTACCTTAGGGTATGGGATCGAATGATGCCGCGTGTATTGGTAGTTGATGGATCCAGGCACACCGTAGTGAGGAACCTTCATTATCCTAACTTCGGTGTCATTGAAAGTAGCAAACGCCATCTTGGCACCATCCTTCGAGAACCAGATGGCGTTGTGTGAGCTGAAGACTTCCTCTGTGAATATTTTGTTACAATACATTTTTTAAGTCTTCAAATTCAACATATTTTATTCCACACTAGTATTAGCCCGCGGTTTCGCTCTTTCTGCTTTTCTTCTGTTACCTGTAGTTTTTGCCTTGCGCCTTATTTATTGTAATAGCAATGCTAAGTTTTCCCCTTTTCTTCCTTCTTTCACCCTCGTTTTTCATTTAAAACAAATAAGTTAGCCTATGTCCGTCTCCAGGGTCCCAACTATCTCTGTACCAAAATTCATCAAAATCGGTTTAGCTATTAAGGCGTGCAGACGTAACAAACTAATAAACAAACAAACTCACTTTCGCTTTTATAATATTAGTAAGGATATAACTCCACAGATTCTTCAAAGATACTGTACATGTAGCACTATTATCAAAAGTCAAAAACTAAATGCAAGGCGCGTATTGGTTGTTTCCTTTAGAGAAGAATTATTGCCAATAAACTGTAAAGTTGCTCTTTTAACAATACTTGATTTATTCCATATTGTTACATTGGAGACAGACTTAAATGGTGAATGGATCCAGTAAGATAGGAAATAAGTATATTGCTTGTTGTCCACTCGGGTTTTTTAGGTACTATATCTAGATTATTTCGCATTTGAGTTGGTATCGCATTTTAAAAAAATCACAACATTTTTATCGCACTTTTATACATGTAAAAAACACCAACCTTCATATACCCAATCTGGAATACCATTAAAGATCACGTCCAACTCTCCATTCGTTGTGATCTGACGAGGAGGAGTGTTCAGATTGTTCTGGTAATAAATGTCGTTCATATAGACAAAGGCCAGTGCTGTTCCTGAAGGGCTCCACACGAAGTTCTGGAGGAAAGGTACCTCAACACTCTTTCCAGCATTGTTGGTAAAAGGAGTGATATTGACAGTGCTTTGTGTTGAAGGATTCACGGCAGCGTAGCGTGCGTGGAAACTATGTCTGTACATCTATAAATAGTAAATTCAGATTTTTAATGTCTTATACTTGTATGGTATCCCAAACTTAATACAAATTTATATCACGTATGCTTAAACAATATGATAAAAACTTACTGGGATACCATCATATGCCAAGATGATTTCATTACCATCTGAAGAGAACTGCATCACTCTTGATGACCGTTGCAAAATCTGATGGACAAAGACGATGTTATAAGCATATCAATCATTTTAATGAAGGTAAGTAAACGAAAATAATCTATTGAGACAGTCAAAATAATCTATGAACTTTTTGTGCAAAGGTTTTGGACAGTTACATTGCAATTTTGATTTACAGGATTGGATTCGTAGTTAAGTTCGTCAGAAATTGGAGAGCATTGTAGAAGTGAGGTTTGCTAGTTAGAAAACTAATGTATTGTCTGTATAATCCAGTTTGGTGTTTTGCAGTGTGTGTTTATTTTCAAGCTAATCCTTTATATTTCTCTTTTCATTTTGTATGGCTTATCCCTTGAATAATCCTCAAGTCCAAAAACAAACTTTAAAAACAGTGATCAACCAACCTCTGAGGTCTCATTATAAATAAGAGAAACGGTAGTATCAGCGTCCACATCATAGAGTACAAGATCGCCATCACCGTTCCGGAAAAACATCTCGGCTCCTGCAAACAAACGTTATTCAGTTGCAAATTAAAATGTAAGTCCTCCTTAGAGCCCAAAAACCGGTGGGACCTAGAACCAAAACTGTGAATCAAATTCTTCCAACTTCCAAAGCTAATACTAACACTGGTGCTTTAAATTAAACAACAGACTTGAAAATATAATAAAACAACGATTCTTTCAACATACCTGCTGTCCATGTTGCATTGAAGGAAGACGGCGAATAGGCTCCTGTAATAAACTCCTCTAAATCTAGCGGAAGAATCGGTGGGTCTGTAATTGGTGGATCAGTAGTAGTCGGTGGTGTAGTAGAGGTTGTTGAATCCGTAGTGGTAGCTTCAGTAGTGGCGGCCGTGGTGGTTGAGTCCGTAGTGGTAGCTTCAGTAGTAGCGTCCGTGGTAGTTGAGTCCGTAGTGGTAACTTCAGTAGTGGTCACCGTGGTGGTTGAATCCGGAGTCGTTAAGCCTTCAGGGGTATCAGTAACCGTTGGGTCCGTTATTGGATCTACCGGAGTTGTAGGAGCTTCGGTAGATTCACTAGCAGTCGTAGATGCTGGTGTTGTTGAATCTTCTGGAGTTGCGGACTCAGATGTCGTAGTCGGATCTACTGGTACCACCGTTGTCGTGGTTACAGCGGGCTCAGCTTCACCACCTGATACGACAGCAATCGTAGCAACAATCCCACCGAGTACAGCCAACATTGCGACGGTTCCAAGAACGTATAAAATTGTTTTCTTGCTTACCGTCGTTGCTACCAGAGCAACCTGAAATCAAACAAAAAAATGGATATCTAAGACTTTTATTTACTTCGCTGTTTGTAATTAGTAAACCTTATTGAATCACTGATTTTGAAGGTAAGGATGAACTAGTGAATTAAAAAAAAACAGTAACTGTAGGTACTCGGCAACAAAGATAATAAATATTATTGAAGAGTCATTGCTCACCTGGTCTCCGGCTCCCATCTCCAATGAGGGAGTGCTATCGTTCTCAGCCATCTTTCCTGAGGTAATTCTGTAAACGAAACTTGTTATGAGAGGCCAACCATCTTTCAAGCATATAAGTTTAGAAGAGCGAAAATCTTATTAACTTTTTTGTCACAATATGTCAAATTATAATTATAATCTTCAAGATCTAAATATAAATATGGATGTATAATTCAATTAGACCGTTACAGGCACTTTTGAATGTCACGAACAAAAACTGAAGCTACAGTCATAAGGCATTAATAACTTGAGAAAGGACTGTAGTTGCCCATTCCAAAGCGTAGATCTCTATGGAGAAGAATGGGCAAGAAACTTCATGAACACTCTTTTTACTCATAATATTTTTACAAGATCATGGTCACATAATTCATGTCGAGATCATACAATGTGAAAACGATGTAAATAAACGTGTACATTGAGAGCGTCCAGATTAAAAGTAGAAATCAATAATTCAAAAATAAAGTTACTAGGTATCGTGAAGAAAGTGTACGCAAGAATGTGGACGGACATAAGAGACAAATTATGGATGGACTTTGTGGAGAATGACATGGCAAAAAATAAAGTGACGTGATAAGATAACCAGTAAAAGATAAATATGGAAGTAGAAGACATGCTGTGCCGGCCCCAAATATATTGGTACTAGCTTTTGCCCGCGGCTTCGCTTGCGTTAAATTCGGGGTAACACGGTTCTCCTTTTCTGATCTGCAGGTATTTTTGTTGGTAACCAAAAGTGTGTAACGATTTTTAGCTTCCTTGAAAACTGCGAGAAGTCCCATATAAAAATTGACCCCCTCTTTTTAGGGGCTTAATATTAAAAAAAAATGATGCACGACTTATTTGGCAGTGACAAATAGCATACTAATTTTCTGCTATGTACCTTGATAATTTCGGAATGCTCCATACAAAATTCAACCCCCTGGGAAGTGGGGTATTAAAAACAGACAAAAAGTACCTAGCCTATGTCCTTTTCCAGGGTCCCAATTATGTCTGTTTCAAAATTCATTAAAATCGGTTTAGCCATTTAGGTGTTACAAACTGGCTTTCGAATGTATAATATTAGTTTTAATTGGCGTACAAATGTCAAAATCGTGGCGATGAGGCTATCTTCATCTATGTTTCACGAATTAGAATGCTCACAAAAATAAATAAACAAGTGAATTTGGGTTAAAAACAAAACCTCTTTCTAGAAACCAGCAACGCTTAATTTAACTTTCAGAAAAAAAATACGAGCCTCACTGTGACTAATCTGTGGCCCTAGCACAAGTTTACGGCGTCAAGGTAACGAAATACGTCTATGGTTTAAATATAATTATCCTGTAGCTTTTAGTTCATTTGTAACAAGCACACTGAGTATCATCCATAGAAATGAATAAATTCTGAAAAAAATTCTCCTTTCTTCGGTTAAGTCGGTTAAAACTTTACTTATTTCATTATGCTAACGCTGAGACTCGTGCTTGTTCGTCTGGTATGTATCATTACAAACATATACGTTATTACTACGAAATACAGTCGAATTGAGAACTTCTTTCTATTTGTGGGAGTCGACGCGATAATTGGAATGTTCTGATAACTGGAATGTATGGAAATTGTACATTTTGATTGAAGTGTGTGAGCCTGTGCCGCCACGCGAAGTTGTGGTAAGGCCGAGAACTACAGTGACTTTCCACGTGTACCAAACGACTTTCTTCAATACACTTCGGAGAAATTAAATAACGACAACACAAAAAAGAATGCAACCGAATTCTAATCCTTTTTTGTGATGGCAAATTAAACAAAAAATAATCCTTACTATCATTACTAATATTATAAAAGCGAAAATGAGTTGGTTTGTTTGTTTGTTACGTTTTACGCCTTTTTTAAAAAGATTGATACTAATATGTGAGGAAGAAAGAGGAAAGAGAAGGGAAAACTTGGCATTGCTAGTATAATAAATAAGGCGCAAGGACAAAAACTACAGGTAGCAGGTACCTGTAAATCAGGAAAGGCGATCTGTGTTACCGCGAATTTAACGCGAGCGAAGCCGCGGGCAAAAGCTAGTTAGAAAATAAAGCAGTCGGTCGATTAATCCTTCCTTCTCTATACATATCGTTTATAATAGGTATAGGAGTAACAAGATAGTAAATATTATAGAAAAAATCTTATCTTTGCGCAGAATAATCTAATATATGTTAATCGTTGGTAAGTAAAACCAGTTGTTTCTTAGATGGCGTTTGATTCTATACTTACCTGCTTTAAGACAGACGATTATATGAAGATAACATCAACAAGATGATAACGATTAAGAAATACTTTTATTATTATTTTTTTGTTTGAGGCGGGTTGAAACACTAACCCCTGAATACTGAAACGTCACTCAAAATTTAAGACCCACTTAAATTTAACAGAGACTTAGAAGTGACGTTTGACCATACAAAATCTAAAGTCTAAGAGCTGCTCAAATGTTAAGCAGCCCTCACATTTTGAGTGACGTTTCAGTATTCGGGGGTAAGACCATTGGGTCCAAGTGCCCACCTAGTATTTCGGGATATCGCCAAGCGGTTAGTGAACTCTTTACGTGACTAGAGGGCTGGCCTTTTATTGATTACAGTCGAAAAGCGACTGTCAGCTTTCTGGAGACTATTCGTAGACAGCGATGTGGCCAAAATTTTTGACGGATAATTTTTTTTATACTTGTACCTGCATAATTTTTGTTTCATTAAGGGTATATTTTTAATTTGTAAATAATGTCCATAACTAATTCTAATAAAAATTTTTTTTTTTTTTGCTATTACACTTTTGAGAGATATATAGAGTCACAACTTGGCGCCGGGTCAGTCCCATTCTTATTTGAATCGCATTGTAAGTATAAAACTAGAGGCGCCCTTACTTCTTTCAGCAACGACCAATCAGACTGAAAGCTCAAATATAATCCTCATGGATCTTAATAAAAAAAAAAAGTGTTTGATCCTCGCTCGGAATGTCGTACAGAGATAGGTGTAAAAGATTCTAGGCAGGGACTTCCCGAGCACAAAAATCGTCAGTATAAATAGACAATATTTATTGATAACCGTACAGGTTGTTTGTACTTACGTGCCTTCAAAAGGTCACACCATGGATTGGATTAGACGTTGGATTTGTATGGTATGGTATGTAGTATGGTATTCTTTTAAGAAATATTTCAAAACTCACCAGGACAAGAGCAATAAAAAACGGACCGGCATGAACCGAATCCCAACCACACTGAATATTTTGACGTATTAGATAAAGTAACATAAAATAATCAGCTATCGCCAATCCATAAAGATTATCGTAGTATTAATTTATATATTAAGATATAGAAATATTTAAATCTAAGTAGAAGATAAAAATGATTATATGTTATACTAGCTTTCGCCCGCGGCTTCGCTCGCGTAAATTTTGGGATAACACAGTTCCCCTTGCGCCTTATTGATTTGTAATAGAAACGCTAAGTTTTCCTGTTTCTTCCCTCTTTCTCCCTCACATCCCACTTTTTTCAAAAAAAATATTAGCCTATGTCCGTCTCCTGGTTCCCAACTATCTCTGTACCAAAATTCATCAAAATCGGTTTAGCCATTAAAGCGTGAAGAGGTAACAAACAAACAAACAAACAAACTCACTTTCGCTTTTATAATATTAGTAAGGATTTAAAAACAGAAGGGCTACTATGACATCTTATAGCAATTCTTATTCCACTGAGGGAAAGAGATGGTGCTAGACACCCTGTATAGCTCTGTCTCTTTCCCCCAGTGGAATAAGAACTGCTTTAAGACATCATAGTAGGGTAGCAGGTCTCATTAAAGAACACTTTTCATTGTGCACATCGCTGGGCATTGTCTGTGTGTCGCGGGTTCGATCCCCGCACGGAACAAATATTTGTATGGCCTACAGATAGTTGTTTCGGGTCTGGCTCTATGTGTATGTGATTGTAAATGTTTGTAAACGCACCCACGATGCAGGTGAAAATCCTAGTGTAGTAAATGTTCCTAAAAAAAATGTACATGAACTAAAATTAATAAAACATTAGGGATATGTAGGTTCTTATCGTCTAATCTCGTACCTTGTAGGAACATTCGAATTCTTGCAATACTTTATCTTGATGGCTTCTGATTAGACAAATAATAAAAAGATGAAATCAATAAAACTCCAAATTGTAGAAAACACGTTTATTATACCTATTAGATATTTTGTACTTAAAGTACTTAAAATATTTACAAACGACTTCAATATTTTCATGATTCATTGACACTATTAATAAATACAGTGAACTATTTAATTATTATTTCAGAGGTTAATGTTTTACATAAAGAGGTACTTGAATATCCACATACATAATATCCACTGAAAACCCTGTTTCATATTATAAACATTGGCAACTTTAAGTAACTTCACAATACTCAAAATAATTTGATTAAAATTATTTACATGACTCGTAAAGTATTTAATTTTATTTAAATTATTGCGCTAGTACACAGGTAACTCTGTAATTACATAGTTATCATTATATTCATGCCCCCTTCCCATCTCTATAATATATATATTTATATTTTAAAAATTAAAAAAACTGTTCATAGCCTTCATGAATAAGTACAAAAACAATTTATAATGATTTCAATTTAAAGAAAGGCAATCTGGAAAGGGGCCGTTCAAGTATTACGTAAGCACTATGGGGGGGCGGGGGGGTCTTTGCTTTGCTTATTTTGGATGACATGGGGGGTAGGGGAGTCTAGATGATGATTACGTCATCGGTAGTTATTTACTTTTTTACCAAATGGCAACTCTCACATTGTCTTAGCTTGAAAACAAAACGCATTTTCGGGGATTCCCGCAAATAATGCGGATGTTTACGAAAAAAAACCAATACAGTGATTGAAAATGTTTACGTAAGCTTGGGGGGAGGGGGTAAGAGCTTTGCTTACTTTTGCTGACAAGGGGGATGGGGGGGTAAATAATTGTAATAAATCTGCTTACGTAATACTTGAACGGCCCCAAAGTCCTGGAATATACAAATATAAACACATACGAGTTCAAGGTCCACCTCTACTTAACCCTTCGTTAATTACAGGTGTGACGTTATATAGTAATATTCTTTTGAGTAACATTGTATCGGGGAACATGGAACATGCAACACAAACGATAAAATCGTCGACTTAATTTGTTTCGACTAGACTGAACTCGATTTTAATGAATAAAGTATTGATTGTTCCAAAATATGATGGAAAAGTTCCAGAATTTCTAACTCCAAGTCACTAAAAAAATATTTTTAAATACCTTTCAACGGGAAACTTCCCCTCTATTGTTCTTTGCATTGCTCTGTTAATATCTTTTTTTTTATCAAAATATCATGATTTGCTTGGTAGAGGTATCAATGAGCAAAACGTTTATCAATTACAATTAAGTAGGATATTACAACATGTGCTCTTGTAGGAACTTCTCAAGTGCGTGGTAGAGATGTGGTCGCACGCCGACTAAGCCGTGGTCTTCATCTGTGTAGCTCTGGAAATTAAAAAAAAGAAAATTATTTAGTGCCGATACAGCTACTGAGAGAACTTCTATTAGTCTTGAGTCATGATGCCGCTATGTTCTTTGCCTTAAGTATTTAGCCAAGATCTTTTTCTATGCTCAGGAAAATTGAATTGTAACAATGCAATAATGGTTTTTAGTTCTTCTTTCAACTCATTGATTGTTGGCGTTTTTTCTTTGGATACCTACACACGTTAAGTTCCACTATTGAACTTAAAAATCGGCGGGTTTTTATTTAAAAAGGGTTAGGCATTCCTTCTCTTTCTTCTTTTCTTATCAATAAGAAGGTTCTCTTCTGTGTAGGCTTGCCAGGGCCTCCGTATGGTTGCGGGTTGTTCGAAAGAGATACCGCTACCCCGGAACATAAAGGGCAATAGAAGGAACATGGGTAGGTTTTAGTCTGTAAAAGTCTGACACTCCGCAACCATGCTCCGCTCCGCCCTAAGCGAGGTACGTTTTTTGATGATTTCCCACCCCCAAAAAAAAAAGAAAAAAGAGTTATCTTCATTTTAATTACATGGTTGATTGCAATATAAATGAGCTTACCATCTGAGTGAAGTAGACGTCTCGCCTCTGCAGCAGCCGCGACAGCAACATGGCATGCTGGTAGTGCACGTTGTCGTCTGCGGTGCCGTGGATCAAGAAGTAGCTCTTATTGCGCAGGTTATCCGCCTAAAGTATAACAGGATACCTTCATGTTATGTATATAATAATATAATGTATTGGGGGCGGTCTTTACCCATCAGTAATATAAAAGTATATTTAGTGTAAAAATAACCTAATTAGTAATACACATTAAAACAAAAAAAAAACTATCGTAACCAAACATAAGGTGTCGAGAAATACATTGCTGTCGATTTGAATTGTCCCCAAACTAACTGCATTGCTACTTGTATGATAACGGTCAATCAACTACCAGGCTGTCGTGTTCCCTATAAGATATAGGGCCAGTGTTACCAACCCTACTGTTTTAACAGTAGATTTGCTGTTTTCACATTGATGCCCTGTTTGTTGTTTGATGTTGATGTTGATGTTTCTGTTTCATTCCTGATTTTTACTGTTTTTCAACTAGCGTTCAGCGCTACCTTAGAAATATGAATGACAGCTACAGGCCTATTGTATTGTGTACTAATAATAATGAGTGTGGAAATACTGACGATAAGGGAATTGACAATGAAACTGAAAAATAATTTTAGTTTTTTTGTTGTTGTCATTATTAATAGGTATAACAATGTACGTGCGTTCTGGTAACTAAGAAAATTGTTTATTGTTTAATTATATAAGCAAAAGTATGAAATCTGCCTTTTTTACCTACCTACGGCTTTTTACTATTTTTTTTCTGGCGAGTTAATGTTTTTAGTTTTTTTGGGTTGGCAACACTGTATAGGACCCTCCCAAACTTTGCCACAACTTGCCATCATCCGCCTTCCCCAGTCTGCGCCCAGTCCTCGACACAGACCAGCTTTATAGTATTCATGATTTAAGTTATATTATAATTCATTCATTCATTAATTATAGTACGTACCACTTGTTCAGTGAGAAGTGAAGACACTGCGTAACCTTCCGGGTTGTCCGACGGCTTTTCCATGTAGCGTTCAGTGTAGATTGTGTCTGTAATATGAAAAAAATAAATGTTACTATACTAATATTATAAAAGCGAAAGTAAGTTTGTTTGTTTCGTCTTCACGCCTAAATGGCCAAAACAATTTTGACGAATTTTGGTACAGAGGTATTTGGGACCCTGGAAACTGACATAGGCTAAGAAAAAGAGAAAAATGGGAGAAAGAAGGAAGAATGTGGATAGATAGGATTTTTCGATCACCACGCGGGTTAAAGTTAGCGTTAGCTTAAAGCAACTATACTAGGCGGACGAAGTCGCGGGCGGAAGCCAGTTAAATATAATAAAATCCAGTATTGCCATTCAAAACCAGATATCATAAATAATCCTCATTAAGATATTGAACCTTATTATCATAACTTTCACATCATCTCAGCTCTCAAAGTTTTGCTCTGAACTCTTAGTACTTAGTCAGTTTTTCTACCATCTACCGACTACCTGAAAAAAGGCTTCACCGTAGCATTAGCTTTTGCTAATCACCTTTCCCCAGGGTAAGAAAAAGTGAAGGAAGAGTAAGAGCATAACTTACCAAATAAACTAATCATGAACACAACAACAAAAGGCGATCAAGGTCTCTCGCAATCAATATTCCAGAGCTATAATGCAAGCCTTTAAAATAGGGAAACTAACCATAGAACCTCCAGTCCACAACAGGAGCGACGGCAGCCGCGCACCTGAAAACATCTCCGCCCTCAGCGAGCGCCTTACTGGCTGCGTACCCGCCGTACGACCAGCCCCAGATACAAGTGCGGTTCCCGTCTATCCAGGACAGGTTGTCTTGCAAATGTCTGAAATAAATTAGATAACATTTTAAAAACCTAATAGGGAGTAGTATTTCTTATTGGGGCTTTTTGGTAATCTTGCTCTGATCACTGATCATTTAATGTGTTATCTTGCAGAATATTATTTTTTAAATATCAAAACATATTAGGTATTTCACACATGCATGGACGCTTATCAATCGTCGAGAAATGGTGCACAGTTTGGTCGTTTCCTATGGTTTTACAATGTTTTGTTAAGGACCGGGAGCATTCGCGTGTAATGTAACGTTACAGATTTGACCATTACATCAGTGAAGGAGGAGAACCGAGGATTACAATGCGCACCTTGTAATGATACACTGTGTAATCTCTTGATACTACTTGTAACATCAATGAATTTAACTTTAATTTAAATAAATTTATTTGTTACATTACACGCAAATGCTCGTTAGTCAGGGAGGTATTATTGTAATGTAATGCTCAAAGTCGAATCTATAATGTTACAATACACGTGAATGTTCCCGGTGAGGGAGCACCTTTACGTAACTAAATATGAGAGGACAGCGTAGGCTAGACAGTAAGTCGTTAAGGTGAAGATTTCTTGAGAACGGCCAAAAATCAGATTTTTTAACGCAGTGTATCTCTTAAACCATACATAATTTTAATCACTGAAAAAAATATGATATTTTTAAGGCTTTTTTGCATACATTGATGGAATTCAAATTATAATTAAATATACTAAAATGTGTAAAAAAATATTCAAACACACCTCTAAATTCTCTTTTAAAGCAGTTTATCTCTTCAATATTAATCGTAATTATAATCAAAAGTATACAATGAAATTTCCAATGCTAAACTGCGTTCAATGATGGATTGTTTTTGATTGAATAGTTAATATTTAATTTTATACAAATTTATTTGTATTTTTACGACAAACGTATGCAGTAAAGTCCAACGTCAAAATGTATGAACAAGGTCAACGACATAATACTGCGCCTTAAATAAGATAAAAAGTTAACAAGCATCTAGGAACCTGCAAGGCCTATACAAGGAATAGTAAAAATATTATAGATAATGTGCAATAAATAAAAATAACACAACATTCTGAACGTTTATTTTATGATTGAAAATTACTGTCATCTGCTTAGCCTTTTCGTAACGACTGACAAAGATCTATAAATGACAGCCGGGACTAACGGCTTAACGTGCTTTCCGAGGCACGGAGGAAACTCGGTATGTAACGGGTGGTCACCCATCCACAGACCAACCTAGGCAAGCGCGGCTTAACCTAAAGATCGACCTGAGCGGCTGCTATTATTTAGCCACGAGCTCCTCGAACTGCTAGATTTGAAAATTACTGTAAACCAAAAAAAAAACCGATTTAACGAGAAAAAACTTAAAAAAAAACATAACCCTCCCTTTTCTTTTCCGTCGACGGGTAAACTTGGTAAGACTCGGTTCAGTCTCGTCGTGGCTATAATCCTATTAGATCACTGGTATACATAGAACTGCAAATTAATTTAAACTTACTTGGTAACAGAAATCTGGTCTTCGATCTCAACAGTTCCAAGCTTCTTGTACAAAGAGAACATATTGGAGACTCCCCTGAGTCCAGAACCTCGTCCGTCGATGTGAGCGATGGCAATGCCCCAGCGACTTACTAGGGAACTGCCCCAGTCCAGCGACCATTGCTTTGTGACTAGAGCTGTGTCTGGGCCACCATACCTGGAATAATAAAAATGGTAGGTATTGAAATATCGCGAAACTACTCAATCAGAAAAAGCAGGAGGAAATCCATAAGTACGAGCCGTAAAAGCTTCTGGTGCTTGCTTCTGGTCATCATGACGAAAATGGTGCCATCTAGCTAATTGATATCTAGCTAACTAATTATTGCAGGAACTATAATAGTGCTGCTCATCATTTTTTTTTTAGTAACATTACATAACTTTTTGTTCATGTTATATCTAAGCCGGACTTTAGGACCTTCCTACTTCAGGGTCATTATATTATTCGACATTATAAGTTGCTACTCACACATAGACCAGCAGCGGCACATTGGTCCTATTGGCATAGTCGTGAGGGGCCTGTATGTGTACGTCCGCGTCCGGCAGACCCACGCTGACGGGCACAGAGAGGCGGATCGTGACGGGCAGATTGCGATTGTTGGTGATGGCGTACAGATCCGCGCTGTCGTCCCACACACGGATCAAGGTACCATTCTGGAACATATAATGAATATGATTAACAACACAAGAAAACCACGAGCAAACAGTACACACGACGGCACATCAACACACACAAATCCATTTTAACCTGATCTCTCTACTACGGTGTTCGATCCGTAGTAGAGAATTCAGGTTATAATAGTTTAAAATAGGTTGACCTGCCGTCGTGTGTACATTTACGAATATTATTATTTTTAACAGACACGAAGTAAAACCGGATCCACACTGGTATCGGGATCCAGGAACTGATCTAACATGTATAACAGACCTTGGTCGTTAACATTTTTAACAGTTGCTTCATAGTCAGAAGGTTATTGGACTCTTCACAGTCCTGGTGGATTATGCTAGCGTGACATGAGGTATCTCCTACCATTACCATCTATTTGGGATCCTAAAAGGATTCCAGAAAATAACAGCTGTGGAAATTATACTCACGGTAGCGTAAATGAAGACTTGTGGTACATCAGGACCAGCACAGTTTATGGTGATTCTGTCACCAGCGGTGCTGAGGGCAGCTTCGTTATAGAGGCACTCGCCTCCATCCTCGCGCCGGATGTCGCAAGTGAAGCATGCGACAACACCAGCACTGTCCACCGTATAAATGTGTTGTTCCGCTGAGTCTGTTTCGCTTGTTGCTTTGTACCAGCTGTTAGAGAAAAATTATAAATGAGAAATTGTTTAGTTTTAAAAACTCTTTTTTAGGTACTTTGGAGGATTTAATATTTACGTGTTGTTAAAGGGTTGGGACGACAAACTTTAGGCAAACATTTTTTTATTATTCTGCTTGAAGTTATATGCGTTTGATTTTATAATACTTTGTTTGATGTTATACGGTACATGCATATACATATATTGTGAATAGTCAAAAATAAATCATATAATTAATAGAACATGCAACTTATTGTTAACACATTTTAAACTTTTAGTGAAGTACGAAAGGAAACTGAAAGCGAGTCGTTTGTCTTGGCATGGACATGTAATGAGGAGGGAAAAAACACAATCATGTAACCAAAAGAGTGATGGATCTAAATGTTGATATCTATCAACATTCCTAAGAAAGGCCAAAGAAAAGATGGATGGATCGTGTAAGAAATGATAAGCAGTGGAAAGAAAACAATAATGCCGTCACATCTGACAGGTGAGGATGGAAGTAGAAAACGTGTTACGCCGACCTCAAATAGAACAAGGGCAGGAAAATGATGAAAGGTACGAAAGGAGTACCTAAAAAGATTTAAAAATGTCCTTGTTTAGCAGTGGGAATGGCATCCACATAGATAAACACGTTCAGAAAAAAATAATCTTCTAATACTTACATCACATTATCGGAGTTCCACGCTAAGATTTCAAGCACAGTGTGTGATTTACTGACGCGGTTCTGAGAAGTCCACAAGCCAGTGGCTACAGCAGGCTGTGACACTTGAACTATCTGCTTGTACAGGACTCCATCGACTTCCTGAAAATGTATTTAGCAATAACTATAACAAAGGTAAAGAATACTTTGAATGGAAGCAAACGAGATGAGTATTAAGATTTTAATGTTGTGATAAGTATTACAAAACGTGTTAAATTGCAAAATTATTTTTTAAAAACTAGCTTTTGCCCGCGACTTTGCTCGCGTTAAATTTGCTGCTACCTTGTTTGCCCTTCCGTCTTATTTATTGTAATAGCAAAACTAAGTTTTCAATTTTTCCCCTCATTCTACCCCTTTTCTCACTTTAAAAAAATATTAATTATAATAAATTATGAACCTATTTCCGTCTCCAGGGTCTCAATTATATCGGTTTTGCCATTTAGGTGTGAAGACGTCACAAACAAACTCAATTTTGCTTTTATAATAATTATTAGTAGGTATGGATTAAAAAATAATAGGTATATCTATAGGTGTATCTACAGTGGCGTTTTCCATACAAGATCTATTAATATGTCTGTTTATGGGACCGTATAGATCTTATATAATATGAACCATTGGATGTTAATGTTAACGTGACTTTATTAAAACTATAAACGATTTATGACACTAAGTACAGCCGTCCCTTGCTCAACAAGCCAACCCGCTACGCTGAGCCAGTAGCTCTAAATATTACCGTAAATAATTCGACCCATCCCATTTTTAGCTGCCATTTTTAGATTGGTACCCCACAGGGGGGGGGGCGTAGTCATAGTCATAGTGGAACATTTAAACAAGAGTTTAACTGCGAGTGGCCTATACTAAAAAAAAAATTACACTAAACTGCCGTAACTTTAAGTAAACATTACATAAGAGGCAGTATGTTATGTAAGATATAACACTAAAATTACGATAATTCAACAACGTTAGGCCGGCTGGGTTGTTAAAAGAACGAAGAAAGAGGTTATGAGAAGGAATACTAAAGTGACATCTGTTTTTTAACAAGAAAATCAAAACCAAACTAAAAGTGTCCTTAGTTCACGACATTGCTACTAGATGGCGGTATTTCCAATTTCAGTACCTCGACCTTTCAATTTGAAAATCATTCAAAATATTTTGTGTTTACTTACCGAAGGTAAAATTGTGATGAAAGCAGTTCCTGCATCGTTGAAGAAGAAGGGAATATTGTCGATCCATCCGTTGGCTTCGTTATAGCTATAGATCTGGATTGAAATTTATTGGGGTTTAATTTTTAAACAAAAATTACCAATTTTTTTCACTGTATTTTACTAGTAGCACCGGAAACAACGATTCATAATTTTTTCAAAAAAAATACACGAAAGAAGAAAATTTCTCATGCATGTGAAAAGAGGCGCTTAACCTCTGGTCCATCACATCCCCTGTCTGATGTTTGGATGTAATATTTTATACATTCATTACAAAAAAAACAGCTCAATCTACGCTTATAGATATTGTCTGAGTACGTATGTACTTACAAGCGAGCATGTAAGTTGACCAGCGCTGCACAGTTGTACCCTCATCTGAGTTTGTACTCTGTTTGTCCAAACTACAGCAATATCATTGTTCGACACGAATTTCACCGTTTTTAAAATGGGCCTGTAATCAGTCGAAAAAACACACTAATATTATAAAAGCGAAACTGTGTGTCTATGTTTGTTCCTCTTTCACACTCAAACAGTTTTTTTTTGCGGGTGGAAAATCAACGAATAACTGCCCCGAAGCGGGGAGTGTCAGACTTGTAAAACCCGCAGATGTTCCTTATTTTGCTCTTTATGCTCCAGGGATGCGGTATTATTAAATAACAATTCAATGTCGTTCATTTCTTTTCTTGAAACGAGGTCTGGTTCTTGTATGATGTGTCTTTATAGCTTAATAGGTGGCGCCTGCGGCTTCACCCGCGTGATATCGAAAAAAAGAACCTTAAGTGTTATTTCAGACCATAATCTAGCTTTGTGCCACATTTCATCAGCTGTTTTGACGAGAAAGAGTAACAAACATCCAAACATTCTAACTTATAATATTAGTAATTAATATTCTTAAGAGAAAAAAAAACTACACTTACTCGGTGAGGTCGCCAGGAGCTGTGTAAGTGTTGGAGAGACCGGTGGCTACTGACACATCTAGTAGAGTCACTGATACGCTCGGATTTGGTGTACCGGACTGAAAAGAAATAATTCAAGATTAATAATAGTAATATAATTGTACTAGCTTTTGCCCACGGCTTCGTTCGCGTTAAATTTGAGGTAACACAGTTCCCCTTTCCTGATTTGTAGGTACCTGCTTACCTGCAGGTTTTGCCCTTGCGCCTAATTGATTTGTAATAGCAACGCTAAGTTTTTCTTTTACTTCCCTCTTTCTTTTCTCCCTCATATCCCACCTTAGCCTATGTTCGTCTCCTGGGTCCCAACTATCTCTGTACCAAAATTCATATAAAAAACGTGTTGCGCCAACCCCAAATAAAATGGGACAAGGGAAAATGATGATCATTAATTTTCGACGGCACGGTTAACGCAGTACCTGAGCGGTTGACTACTGCGCTGCATGTCGCGGCTTCGAACTCTGCACGGAACAAATATTAGTATGGTCTACAAATTATTGTTTCGTTTCTTGGTGTATGTGAGTTAAATGTTTGTAAACGCAACCACGATACAGGAGAAAGTCATTCATTTCCCATGGAGGTACTTATTGCCAATTTATAACAACCTAACTTTTAATATGTTAAAAAAAAGTTGCAATTTGACCTCTAATATCTCATTAACTACAAAGTTCCTAGAACAAGAACACTACCACGGATAAAACAACTGCCTCTCGGGTGTTTTTACGGCAAAAGGCTACATGATATTCTTCACCTTATCAAGTACTTCCACTTATTACAATGTTCAACTAATAGAAATCGACGGTCCCTACGTACCTACCTACATAAATACATGTCGAAAACGGTTTTTAACGGCTTTAGATTATCTATGCGCATGTGCGCATGGTATGTGCTGACATACGATTTTTGTTTTTATTTAATTTATTTACCTTGTTTTAGTAAATATTTATTATTGCTCATAGAACTATTTCTAAGGCGTGTTGAACACAAATTACACTCTCCTGTAAACCTCGGTTTTTGACTTAACCTTATGTACGTAGGGACCGTCGAAATATTAACGATCAAGTGTCAATCCCTATCCACAACAATATTGACGAAATTAAATCATAATAAAACAAAGAGAATCAATCATTTGATTTCCCTATGTCACGCTGTCGCTAAGAAGACAGAAGTTTCGGTCTTCGAAAAACAATTTGTTTTATAAACTAAATTGATTGAAAACAGAAGTCAATTTCATAGTTATTCCTGAAATAAAGCCCTAATTTCAATTAGACCATTACAGTCTTCTTTAAATGTCAAGAAACAATAAAATGAAGCTACAATACCAGTCACAAGACATAATAACTTTTAAAAGTACCGTAGTTGCCCATTCCATTGATCGTTGATCTCTGTGGATAAGAATGGGCAAGAAACTCGATGGACACTCTTTTGAATCATAATTATGTTACAAGATCAAGATTATGTTGAGATTAAACAAATAAGTGAGAACGTTGTAGTTAAACATGCATTAAGAGCGTTCAGAGTAAAACAAAAATGGCAATAAAAAAAAGTTTCGTCCAAAAATTCAAGTTAAAGTTTCACGGTTTACGATAGCAAGATGTCTTACAAACAATAAATCACTTCAAAACTTGAATGTACAGTCAGGGCATTTACAGTTAATATTAATATTTTATTCACGGATGCTTTCGTTTTTTTTTAGAAACCTTCCATAACTTACATCGATTTCTAAGAAAAAATAAACTATTCTGACTAGCTTATCTCTTTTGCTGACTGTACCAACTGAGCAACAACAGAACTTTTACAAGTTATTATATCTTGTCACCGGGACTGTATCTTTATCAATTGGTTTCTTGACATTCAAAGGGAACTAAATTATGCCTTGTGGTTGACTAGCTTACGTCAAAATTTATCTCAATTTTGACACTTTTTCTTGTCGTTAACCTTCTGTAAGTATTCTAGAGGTGAGAGTATTTTCCATTAAAAGAGAAGAGAATCAATAACTAATTCCGCTCAGCTATCAATCGTCACGTTCTGCACAATAGTACTTGTATCGAGAACTCGTGTTGTTATGTAACGTGTTATTTATTTAACAGCTGTAGGAAAGGCGAGAATATCAAAGAAAATAAATTAAAATACTTCCTATAGAAATATTTTTTATTAGCAGCATTAGCCTGTTTTTGCTTGTGGGAATCATCAAATAACTTCCCCTGTTCTTAGAGAAGCGGGGGGGAGTCATCATTATCATCATCATCAGGCTATATTAGTCCACTGCTGGACATAGCCCTCCCCTAATGAGCGCCATAGCGCCCTGTCTTCAGCTTGCCGCATCCAGCATCTGCCTGCAGTCTTTCTTAGATCGTCATCCCACCTGGTCGGAGGGCGTCCTACACTACGCTTGCCGAGTCGCGGTCTCCACTCAAGAACACGTTTACCCCAACGGTTGTCGGTTCTTCGTGAGATATGGCCAGCCCACTGCCACTTCAGCTTGCTGATTCTTTGAGCTATGTCGATAACTTTGGTTCTCTGTCGGATGTATTCGTTGCGGATTCTATCCTTCAGAGAAACTCCGAGCATAGCTCTCTCCATAGCTCGCTCGCTCGGGGGGGGAGTGACAGACTTGTACTGACTAAAACCCACCCATGTTCCTTCTGTTGCCCTTTACGTTCTGGGGCAGGCGGAGGCTCTGGCAAGCCCCTCTGCTTTGCTGACATCTCTTTGAGGCGCGCGTGATGACCGCTCTGGGCGGAGCGGGGGAAGTCATTGGATGACTTCCCACCCGAAAAAAAAAATATTAACTTGATGTGTCGCCGTGTGTACATCTTTTTAACCTTACATTTATTCCCTATAGTGAGACCTCGATCTAGATCATATACGCCCTGCAGTGGGCACTTTGCCAAACCAGTCGTGTTTCCTTTCACTCAAGCGACGTCAAACTTAAATGTAGGTGGTATTTTATACAACTTTGCGAATGGGCAATAGGTAATAGATAACCCAATAAGTCATATTGGGATAAAACGACATAATTGAACTCGAATAACCAGATATGTCGCATCCGGTTCGACTGTATTTGGTATCTACCGACGCAAAGTTTAAATATAAGAAATCGTCTATGAATAAAGATGTAGAATGTAGGATCGTCTTGGTAACCTTATGTGTTATGGGCAAGTTGTTTTGTTAAACGTTTCCCCACACTAGGAATTTCGCCTGTATCGTGAATGCGTTTATTAATATTTTTCGACGTGATGATTATTAATTCAAAAATTTACCTATTTTTACTGGAAAATGATCGTGCTATATCCACTTTAATTAATTTTGGATGCTTTCTTGCTGGCACATGATTGTGCTAAAATATGTGTTACCATCAAAATAAAATATCGACGGTAAAAAGGAAGTAGGGCATAAGCGACATTTTGGTCAAAAATGAGTTATATATGCCATCATACGTAAAATTTTCCGCTCTTTCAAATGCGCTTACTCCCATGGCTCTACGATGACTTTTTTGGCGTTTATGCCCTAGCAAAAAAAATCATTTTACTAGTATTATTTTTCGTAACCGACGAAAATTCAGATCATTTTTGCTACAAAGGTGCTTGTACCCCTACAAAAATGACTTATTTTAGGTTTGTTGTCGGTAATGCTTTTTTACTTCATAAGGGTGTCGAGCTTTCGGTTGTTTATGCCTTTTAAGCTTTTCCCTCAAAAAGTACAAACGTTGTTTATAGCCTACTTCCATTTCATAATTTAACATAGCTGTGGCGCTTGTACCCTATATACAAAATTCATTTTCATATTACTCTGTCGGTTATACCCTATTACCATTCAGTACTTTATGACAGCTATGTAGGTTATGCCCTATTACCTAAATTTATTTTAATATCACACTGTTGGTTATACCTTTCTTCCGTTTACAAAATAAATACAGTTGTGTCGCTAATACCTTATTATTTAAATTAAATTTGATATCATGGTGTCGATTATAACCTACTTCCACGTTTTACAGTCGTTCTCATACGTCACATATACTGCAATACCCAATATAATTTTAATTACGAGTCGGTGCTTATGCCATTTGATATCACAAAAGTAGGTTTTAAGCGCGTCGCTTGTCTGAAAAACACTGCCGCGTGCTGTGACGGCGGCGAGAGAACTATAATGTTCGTTACTTTTTTTTAATGTTTAATACATGTACCTACCTATTACGGATACATACCAAGTTTTCGTAATTGATTCTTAAGTTATCTACTTACTAGCTTTTTTTTTTTCGGGAGGGAAATCATCGAATAACTTCCCCCGCTCTAGGCGGAGCGGGGGGGCATGTCAGACTTGTACTGACTAAAACTCACCCATGTTCCTTCTATTGCCCTTTACGTTCCGAGGCCTCAGTATCTCTTTCGAACAACCCGCAACCCCGGCAGGCGGAGGCCCTGGCAAGCCCCTCTGCTTTGCTGACTCTCTTTGAGGCGCGCGTGAAACACGAACGCGCCGTCGACACAGCCTGTCGTCAATAGACGGACAGACGGTGAGCTGCCCATTGCTCACCGTCCACAGGCCCGCATCTACGGTGGCTGGGAGTCGTCTCGCGGCACCCGGCGCCCTAGGCGTCTCCCGCGGCGGCTGGGTTGGCCTGATGTTCTCTCCCTCAAACACCCGGCCCCCTCCTTTGCTAGCATTACTGCTTCGCAGAAGGAGGTGACCGCTTCCCATTCCCTCTCGCTCCGGACCTGAACCAGGGCCGGACGCGAGAGATCGCCGCCGCCGATCGCCTCCACGAGGGCACGGCGGTGCTCCGCCCAAGCTGGGCAGATCGCCACTGTGTGCTCCACCGTATCCTCCGGGCGATCGTCACAATGGTGACACCCGGGCGCTTCCTCCCGCCTGATGATGTGCTGGAACCTCCCGAAACTTCCGTGTCCGGTGAGGACCTGCGTCAGGCGGTAGGTCAGGACGCCATGACGCCTCTCCAGCCACTTCTCAAAGAGGGGACTTACCGCCACTATTGTAGCGTGCCCTGCTCGGGGTTGCAACAGTCGCTCTCTCCATGCCACCATAAAATCGCACCGGAGGTCTGTCCGCTGAGCGGCAATCTACCGCGGCAACGGGTTTTCCCCCCGGTGCGGTGTAGTGCCTTCGCGCGCCACTCAAACAGGCGCGCGAGCACTATTACCTCCAGATCCCACGGTAGTAATCCGGCAAGGAGGCTCGCTGCCTCGCCGGAGATCAGGCGGTAGCCCCGGATCAGCCGTATGGCCACCACCTTTTGGGGCGCGTTCAGATAGTGGGCGGCCTGCCGCCCTAAAGAACGCGCCGATACCGGGGCCCCGTAAATGGCCATGGACCGCACGACTCCGGCATAGAGCCTACGGCAGAAGGCGTTTGGCCCCCTCAGATTGGGCAGGAGCCGCTTGAAAGCAGCCCCCGTCCGCTCGAGTTTGGGACCAAACGTCGGAAGTGTTCCACGAAGTTCCACCGGCTGTCGAGGACGATGCGAACTTCTCCTACCGTCCAACTGGGATCCCGATGGTGGCGTGTTTCCGCGGCCATGAAATACCACTCGGGCCCATAGGCCTCGGATTTTCGCAAGGCCACCTTGAGACCCAGTAGCCGGATCCTCTCCGCGACTATCGCAACCCCGCGTGTCATGTTGTCGGCCGTCGCTTAATGCATCTACTTACTAGCTGCAGTATTATTGTTTCTAAAAATGATTAGCAGGTTGATACCTACCCACTTTTTTTAAGTAGCTTTGATTTTTCTTGATTAAAAAATATCAACAAAAATGTCTTTTTTTATTTAAAAACATCCTACTATCCGCTTGTTAATAAATAGGTAGGTAGGTGACATGAAAATCAGTATAATGACGAACTATCATCTTTTAAATCAACCATTAAGTGAAAATTTGAATTACTTGAACGGGTAGGGTATACTAAGACAGACCCCTAAGACTAAGGACTTTACTCTTTTTGAGTACTGACCTTAGTCTTTTTCTATAAAAATCGACGCCCTTAAATACTTATAAGGTACTTCACTCTATTTTACGAGTTAGGGGCCCAATTACAGTGTAGTGTAATACCCGTTTTAGCTCTTATTCTGATGAAGGATCGTGTTGGTTACGCTACTTCATTATTTTTTGAGGTGTCTTTTCATCTATATTTCCATAGACTCACGCAATGCCAAATGTTGATTATCCTTCTTTTCCTTTGCTTTCAAGCGACATTGTGTATCACTTATGTCTTATATCCTGTTATTGTTTTGAAAGCCGACTGTTTCTTGTGCTCTATTACCTTTTGTACAACCACTGTGAAAAGTACCTTATCCTTCTTTTCCTATAACTCTTATTTAACTGTCTAGTCTCTTATACCCTTTTACCTTGCGATGTGAGAAATCAGTATGTCTCTTAGGCTTCTTATCCACTATTATTTTATTTTGTCATTTGTATGTTATGCCATATTTCCTCATTGGAAAATTAAAACCTATTGTCATAAGCGACAAAAACCACTTTAAATAGCGTCAAATGATTAAACCTAAAAATACCTGTAACTGCTCTATTTTTTTCTGATTTTATAACTGTTTTATTTTTCACGATATCTTAATAAATGACAAAAATACGTCGGTTTTTCTAAAATTTAAAACTTTGAACGGCTCTCCTGAACATTTCACTTTTTGTCGCTTATACCCTATTTCCTTTTAACCGTCGATATGCAAATGCATAATATGCAAGTTTGCCCTTGCAAATAATTAGGTCTCTATCCATGAGAGCCGACTGTCATCGTCCTAGGCTATAGGATACTTTTTAACGGACTGAAAAAAATCGATGAAACAAAAATCGCTGACTTTTGGAACTAAAACAATTTTCTGTCTTTTTAGTATTTTTTAAATCGTTTTTTTGTAGAACGTTCCCATGATACAATTTCCGATCACAACAGCGAGAAACCCACGAGCAAAAACAAAAAATAAAGTCGAATCCTATTCCCAATTTGAAAGTCTGTAATGCAATTAACCGAAGAAATTCAGTTTTGATTGTGTGCAGTCGAACTTCTAGCTCCAACAGTTCATTATAACTTGCGACGTTTGTTGAAGTTACTCATGATTTAGGTGATGCAGTTACCTAAACTTGGAATTGGGGCGTGAATAAATCTTTAGTTCGCC
This sequence comes from Ochropleura leucogaster, assembly GCA_958449745.1. Lineage (NCBI taxonomy): Eukaryota > Metazoa > Arthropoda > Insecta > Lepidoptera > Noctuidae > Ochropleura > Ochropleura leucogaster. Next base: position 6,429,336 of record OY288206.1, read on the forward strand.
TTGTGCGCGGTTAACGTAGAGTAAATACCTACATCGATTATATATTAAAAAAAAAAATGTTTTATATTTTAAGAATTTATACATAATCATGGATGATACTCGTAGTTTTCTCTTGTAGCAAAGCAGTGGTCGGAGTGGAAGGGAGTTTCAGACTTGTATTGACCAAAACCCATCCAAGTTCCTTCTTTTGCCCATTGTGTTCCGAGACCACGTTATCTCTTTTGAACCAACCCACAACCCCAGCAGTGGCTTGACGGGTCACTCAGATTTTCTGACATATCATCTCTATGAGGCGCGCGTGGAAAACAAACGCGCCATCGACGCGGCCTGTCATTACTAGACGGACGGACGGTGAGATATCTATCGATGACCGTCACAGCTAATAGGTTAATAATTTAAAACTACATCACAAAACCAAAAGTCTTAGTCCAGGGTACGCTTCTACCTTCCAACTTTCCAACTTCCCGCCATTTGTGCTGACTGACAGTTGACATTAGTGACAGCTACTTGACTTATGGTTGTGAGACAGTGTTAACACATCTATTAGATAGATAGGTACACTTACATTACTGATTGCCTGGGTTTTTACTTTTTTTTTAAACTTTTCTATTGGATATGTGCTTAGAAAAATCAACGCATTCACTTTAGATTTCCACCGTGCGCGTTTAGGTAATAATATTTTTGGTAGTGTACGAGAACAATTAAGAGGAACTCTGTATAAGGTAATAATATGGAAAAAATATGTAAAAAAAAAATATGTACAGAAATAAATAAACGAACTAAAACTAGTGCTATAATATGTAAAGAAAAATTTAATATCGTTTTGCCAAAACTGAGAATTGAACCTTACCTAGCACTTTGCGGTAATCAGACATGATGTCAATGAAGTCAATATGGGTATATTGACTTCATTACTTTCATAGTTTTTCAAATAACTTGTTAATAAGTAATTAAATTCGTTCCGTTTGTTTTCCTTACAAAATAAAAATATAGTCAAGCATCTACTGTTTGTAATTAAACTATAATTATCACATATCTTTCTTTCAAGTATAATCGATCTAGGTTAATCTGATAACTATGTACTAAAGATATCGATAATTGACTGAGCCCGCGTAGAGAATTTTAGAATATTCTGTCTTAGAAAGACGAGAAGAGGCCTATGTCCCAGGTGTCAAATATTAGGCTGATAATCAGCACTTTTCAATTGTACATTTTTACAAGAGCCTTTCTCCCCTTACTAGTGTTGAGAAGAAAAGTGGCGGAACAAACTGCCCAGTAACACTTCGAACTATTAGGTTTGCGGGTCTGTGGACGGTGAGCAATGGGTAGCTCACCGTCTAGTGACGACGCGTTCGTGTTTTATGCGTAACTCAAAGAGTTGTCAGCACAGCAAAGGGGCCTGCCAAAACCACCACCTGCCATAAAAGGCAAGTAAGGGACATGGGTGGCCTTCCCCCCGCTCTAAAGCGTGGCCAGTTATTTGATAATTTCCCATACAAAAAATAGGCATGCTGGTTACCTCACGATGCTTTCTTTCAGCGAAGAAAGTGATAATTATATACAATCCGCTCATGAATCCGAAAAATTAGAGATGTGTGCCTTGGATTCGAACTTGAGACCGAATAGTTTGGTCACACCACTAGGCTATTACCTGCTTTGCTTTTTTTTTACAAAACGTTTCCCCACACTAGGAATTTCTCTTTTATGGTGGGTGCGTTTACACACATTTAAACTCACATACACAAACAGCCAGACCCAAAACAACTACCTGTAGGTCATACAAATATTTGCATCGTGCTGGTATCGAATCCACAACACGCAGTGCAGTAGTGAAAATTACCCGACTTCAAATTCAGAGCTATGCGATTTTTTGGGTTAAGTGACTATGGATCTCTTACCTTAGGGTACCGGATCTCATGATGCTGCGTGTACTGGTAGTTGACAGACCCAGGTACACCGTAGTGAGGAACCTTCATGGTCCTGACTTGTTCGTCGTCGAACGTGACGTACGCCATCTTGTTACCGTCCTTTGAGAAGTAGATGGCGTTGCTGGAGCCGAAAACTTCCTCTGTAAATATTTTGTCAGAGTTCAGAATATTATAAAGGCTTCAGTTTGTATGTATGTTTTTTACCTCTCCAAGTTTAAACGGCTTAACAGATTTGGATAAAATCTCATAAGTAGCTTATGTTCACACTATTCAATCATTTTAATTACTCTTAGTTTTTTTAATACCTTAGACTTGAAAATAACAATTGCGATTTTTAAAATACCATAGAAATAATATTTTACGGGAAAATTACTTTCGAATATTGTTTTGTCAGTCTGGTACCCCAATTAGTATCTAACACAGAAAATAGAATAAGTCTTTAAACTGACATGGGCACTAACATCATTATTAACACTTAAAACGGGATATTTACCATGTTTGTTATTTATTTTGAGTTTCCGATATTTCGGCGATGTTGCCATGATCACGGATGAATTGAAGTTACTGTGCGTATTTATGAGCAGAATAAACAATCTACCCTTTTCTTTTTTCTACGTAGTTTTTTACGTTCAACAACCAGAACAGATCGAGTAGTGTATCGACGCAGCATGAGCTGCGTCTTCCCAAATAAATTGAGATTGTGTAAAATAATAGGTAATCAAGTTATTCAAAACCAGCCTATAAGGATCTCTCATTGTAAAGGGAATCCAAAAAGCTACTTCATGTTGTTACTAAAAATGTATAGTCTGATGTGTCTTCGTGTGTGTGACAACAGATTGAAGCAGTCATTTACGAACCTTCATACACCCAATCTGGGATACCGTGGTATTTAATATTCAATTCTCCATCAGTCGTGATCTGTCGAGGTTCACTCCTGAGGCTGTCCTGATAGAAAATGTTATTCTTGAAGACGAAAGCCAAGGCATTTCCAGTGGGACTCCAGACAAAGTTCTGGAGGAACGCTTGGTTGGCTTCGACATCCGGCGGATTGATGTCCACGGTGCTTCCATCCTGAATATTAATGGCTGCGTAGCGAGCGAGGAAACTGTATCTGTATACCTGAAAAAAGTGGAGAGTGTTTAAGTGGTTTTAAGCTTATGCTAACTGGAAGTCTACTTTCTTCTAAGTACGTCAACGAAGATACTTTCCCGTCCAAAGAAGTTTGTTACTAAGAAACCCGATTCATTTTGGATTCATGAGTGTCAAACGGAATCATAAAGAAGTTTCGTGGACAAATCATCATTTTCCTGCCCTTGTCCCATTCTATTTGGGGTCGGCGCAACACGTTCTTTTTCCATTCTTCCCTATCAGACGTCACGGCGTCATTTACTCATTTCTTCTTCAAATTATTCCTTACACAATCCATCCATCTTTTCTTTGGCCTCCCCTCGCTCTCCGTCCATCAACATTCACATCCATCACTCTTTAAGTCACACAACGAATGATGACTATAATATTCAGTATATTCATTCTGAACCCTCTACACAACACCTTTAAACTGGTGTGAAATTTATGACAGTTGCAATAGATAAACCGGTTAGGTTATAGCGCATTAATAATTTAGTTAGACAACTAAAGTCCAGTCTTCTAGAATTTTTGCAAGTATCTGCCACATACAGCTCCATTTATGTTTTAATCCTGAATTGAAAAGTTCGGTCCTATCCTACTTTTCACCAAAATTATAAATGCGAGTTTGTGAGGATGTATGAATGTCTAGATGTTTGTAACTGTTTTAAAACCTGTTCAAAAATCTCTGAATTGATTTAGGTAAAATGTTGCATACAGATAGTTTATAACCTGGATCCCATGCCACTATCACCGAAGTCTATGCGGAGGAGACCACAGGCTTAAGCTAGCTTAGTGATGAAATAACCAACTACGGTAGGAACATACAAAAACCCTAAGGATGACTCCTATTGGCGGGATCCTGCTAGGGTTGCGGATTACGGAGCACAAAGGGGAAAAGAAGGGACATGGATGCATATTAGTAAGTAAATGTTTAACACTGCCTCCCGCTCCGGTCTAAGCGGAGAAGTTATTTGTTAATTTCACATCTCTAAAAAAGGCCAAAACGTGACAAAAATTCTATTTAAAAATAACGTTTTTAAAAACTCAGTCACTCTCCAATGTAACTAAGTTACCAAAGACCCTTCAAAAATTCAATAAATTTGTCAAATTGGGTCAATTCGTTCAGCAGTAACTGGGTCAATGCAGTGTGGGACGCTTGTAAAACTTCGGCTCTTGTTTTCTTTACTTAACACTAACTTGAACTGCATAAAGTTACCTAAGTGCACAAACTTGTTATTACTTAGTTTCACACTTGTCCCCGAGGTGACTTGCATGCACTAGGGAAATTATAGATGCTATTTCTTAGCAAGGTTTTAAGTTTAAGTTAGCCAGAATATGTCTTAGATTGATTTTAGTAAGAGCATAGTGACTTCAGCTATATGGAGGAAAATTAAGATTTTCAGGGTCAAATTTCGCAGAAATGCAAAGTACGTAATACAATAAAATTTAAAAATATTAAAAAGAAAATTTGCACCGTTTTTATTCGCTGAATGATCTACACTTTTTCATACGGTTAATTTACCGCCAGCTATAAAGTTAACTAATCTAAAGTTTGTTCTACGAATGATTGAAACAAAAGGACAATTTTACTGTTTTTTAAGTACCTCATATATTTAGTTTCTATAATTAAAATTTATTCTATATTTATTTAAATATATTAAATTATTATTTAAATATTTTTACTATAATTATTTTTAAGTTACTACTTTATCTTAATTTTTTGTCTAAGTTTGCTTTCTAATTTAATATCACCGAAATCATCAACACATAAAACTAAAATTTTCTGTATACAAGTCATTATGAAGACTACTTAAACTAACAAAATGTCGGCTGTTTAATAATTTCTCTAAGAGTATCAAAGCTAGTAGAGTCTCTTTATGTAGGTCTACTTTACTCCTTCGCCGCATTTTACTGTTACGAGTAAGGTTGTTAAGTGTCATAATGCGACAGCAAATTCAATCTGTACAAGAGTTCCTAGTAAAACGAAGGTGAACACCGAGGACCGGGCTTTAGAATATAAATCTGTATAGAAGTTTACGCCAATTAATCCGATAATAAATCCGACAGCAGCGACGCGGTGTTGCAGCATTTATATAAATAAAAAATCTTGAATTTGTAGTCAAAGCAGGGCAAAATCCTTAGCAAAAACATATTGAATTAGAAACACTAACGTATCATGATACAGTACCACTTACAATAAACCGGCTTATGTTCCAATAACTGCCGCAGAAAGTGAAGGGTGGCGCCACTGGTCCATGTATTAACGGAACGTGCTTTTGTATAAAAAACCGTATTATTTAAGTATTACATATTTCTGACGACATTGCTTTTTATGTTTGCCTTTTAAATGACTGTTTGTACAACGTAAAAAGCAATTTGCGAAGTGTAATAAGAGGGTTTGGTTAAAATCGCTGAAAAATGTTTTCGATTCATTGTTTTTAACACGCGAATGAAAATTACGATGAATTTTTACTTAACGCCAAATTATGGCCACGATGTATAAATGCTTAGTCTAACAATTTAGGTAAACGAACGTTTAAGAGATAAAAATTGGTAAGAAAAAAAACCTGGTACTACTATAGGAAATTCAAATACTACTCTGAATTATCAAATATCAGCCTATTAGGCTTGGTGAAGGCATGTCATGCGGAACAATGAGGAAAATGTCGTGAGGAAAGTTTCGACTATAAATGTGGATGGGTATAAGAGTATAGGAACGCCAAAGACATGGTGGATGGACTATGTGAAGGATGGTATGGCAAAAAAAGGAGGTGTTTTAACTGCGTGTTCTACCCGAGAACGCTGGTTTAAGTTGCCTACTAATAACAGGCTAAGAGATATTTAAAATGGATGGTTAGGCACTCATAGGTTGCTGGGAACCAGTAGATCACCTCATTATACAATGTGTCTCGTCAAGGACTAGCGATATTCTAGATACCTATGTAACGAGTGTTTTAATATACCTACTATTACGATACACACTTGGGTCTAATTCACTTCCCCGCTTTTTGGCAGCCATTTTGAGATATTCTTTATGCGTGTACAAAAATAATCATATCTCTCAAAGTTTTGATCTCATACTGAGATGAAAATATTTTTATTCAGAGGCCAACAATATTGTCTATCGTTTAAATTAAGAAATGATGAGCTTACATTTTCAAACTTTAGAAAACAAAATTAAAGTCCAAAAAATATGCAAAACAACGAAAGTTTTTTAAAACATTTTGTGAAAAATAATGGTAGTCTTTTTTTGGAAATCAATAAATTTGAGTAAGTACTAGAATATTTGTTATATAATAATACATAAAATATCGCTAGTCCGTGACCGGACTCATTGTATAACTAGCAGTTGTATTTCATGGTATTTTAGTGTCTTAACCACGCGCGCGGTTTTACACAGCCGCTCTTGATTCGAACCCCCATACTTCATTTCGCTGTCAGGTGGCGGGAACGGTACGTTGTTTTGATTGGGTGCACTCAGCGATGACGCGAGTTCCAAGATGGCGGTGTATTTGAAATAGGTGGGAATAAGAAGGGTTTAAGGAACACATCCTAAAGCTTGTTCAGGATTTGTCTGATGAAATGTAGACTAATAAAAAAGTATGGAAGTAGAAGTCATGCTGTGCTGACCCTAAATAATATAGAATAAGAGTAGGAGAGTAATGATAAATCCTGTCATGTTTGAACAATAAAGAATATATTACGTTCACAAAAAAAAGTTGTACTTGTATTTGGCTTGCTGTTGTCTATGATTTTTATTAACTGTAAGTTTATTTATTTTAGCATGCAGCATATTAATATCATGGAGACTGCTGTAATAAATAAATAAATAAAACTTACCGGTGCTACGTTGTATGCCAAGATGACTTCTTTACCATCGGAAGACAACTGCATCACCCTCGATGACTGTTGCAGGATCTATAAGAGAAAAAAGATTTAATATAAACTTGCACTTTACTGAACTAAGAAATATAGTGCGAAAGAGTATTACTTGACACACAGCCAACAAAATTTGCATTTGACTGTACCTTAAAAGAAACAAAACGCAACCCTAATAGGGTCAATTTGTTGTTCGTCGGTCTGCCTGACTGTCTGCCATCAAGACCCTAAACCTCTGACCCTCTCAACGCGATCGCGTAAAGGTATGGAGTTGAAATTATTACTAAATACTGAAATCTGCAATACTCTTAATATTAGAGGGTTGATTTTCCCAGCTGCGTAGACTTAGGCGCGTCGCCCACACGACCAAGAGTCGAGGCGCAGTCGCGGCGCGGGCGCGTTAGGCGCGTCGCCCACACGACATTTGTAAAGAAAATCTCACATCAGAGTCACACCGCAACGAGATTTTCTTTGTCTTGGTCGTGTGGGCGACGCGCCTTAGAGTCTAAGTCTACGCAATCTAAAGATATTGCCATTTATGTCGCATTTCCCAAAAATTCGCGAAGGGAACCAAAATCTTGTACTTCAAGTATTTACCGTTGACCAGAAACCAGTTAAAATTAAATTTAAAAGACTCTTTTGTTTTATAGGGGAAGTTTTTTTCTCAGAAACAAATAACGGTCGCACCTCGTCATCTGTAATTTAAAATTGTTTTCGGAATTGCAAAGTAAAACAAACGGACTGCACTTCAGCTTTATATTGAACTAGCTTTTGCCCGCGGCTTCGCTCGCGTTAAACTCGGGGTAACACAGTTCCCCTTGCGCCTTATTGATTTGTTATAGCAACGCTAAGTTTTCCCTTTTCTTCCCTCTTTCTCCCTCTCATCCCACTTTTTTCAAAAAAATATTAGCCTATGTCCGTCTCCTGGTTCCCAACTATCTCTGTACCAAAATTCATCAAAATCGGTTTAGCCATCAAAGCGTGAAGAGGTAACAAACAAACAAACTCACTTTCGCTTTTATAATATTATAGTAAGGACTAGCTGGTGAACGCGGCTTCACCCGTGTGATATTTAAAAAATATATTCTATGTGTGACATTATCTAACTCTGTGCCAAATTTCATCAAGATCCGTTCATATATTCTTACGAGAAAGAGTAACAAACATCCAGAAATCCATCCTCACAAATATTCGCATTTGTATAATATTAGCTGGATAATATTAATAGCATGTTCTACGCTTCTTAGCTCATGTTTTCAAAGAACATACATACATTTTCGGGAGATTGTTAGAGTAGAATTAACATAAGTTCTAATTCGATGATACCTATGTACTTGTAGATCAAGAACATATTTTAAACAGCCTATCAAACTGGGTTAAAGTTTTCGAACAGCTTATTGAAACTAGATATTCAAATGCCTAGAAACAAGTTTGTATCGGCGTCTGCAATAATATTTATATGGCAAGTGTAACTCAGTAAACATACAGCCACCAGTAACAAAGGTTGCAAAAATCTATTTAGTAAACCAAGTTTTTTTTCGCGAAAATTTGGGCTGCATCACAAAAATGTTTACGGTAAAATCGAATATGAAAAAGTCACTCAGAATCGATCTTAAATAGATAGAGCGATGATAAATAAATAAACCATATTTTTATTTCTTACTAGGTGGCGCCCGCAGCTTTGCCCGTGTAATATCGAAAAAATAGTATCCTATGTGTTATTCTAGATTATAATCTACCTCTGTGCGAAATTTCATCACGATCCGTTCAGCCGTTTTGACGTGAAAGAGTAACAAACATCCATGTTTGTGAGGATGGATGGATGTATGGATGTTTGTTACTCTTTCACGTCATTACGGCTGAACGGATATTGATGAAATTTTGCACAAAGATAGATTATAGTCTGGAATAACACATAGTATACATTTTTTTTCGATATCAGCTAGTTTAATATACGTGTATTTCTATATTTTGTAGCTTGGCCAAAGTTGAAGCTAACTCAAACAATTTCGCATAATAATTGATTGTATTATAAAACGAGCTGGTGTTCGCAACTCGACTAGGGCGCTTATTTTACGTACTAATGGTATATTATATAATAAATGATACAATATGAATTCAAATGCAGTTCAAAATGGCGCTAAATATAACATTTATTAGGTACTAAACATAGAAACAAGTTAAGTACCTAATAACATCGGATGTGCAAAGCCGGATGCCACTGATAATATAATTATTCTGAACTCTAATATAAGGTCTAATAAAGATAATAATCTGTTGAAAAAGTTTACATTCGCCAAAATATTCAATGACAAGAACTAAGTCTATTTTTGTATCTCAAAGGCATTCAAATTTAGCATAACTATGCTTAATTTAGACATGTACCTATCAACAAAGTGCTTTATCATAGAACACTACAATACAACTATCAATCACTATTACTATAGTAAAAACTAACACAGCCAAAATACTATTCACTTAAGCAAAAAACACAGACACATATATTAATCATACGGCAGCCATTCTGTCTTGCCTCATTAGTATTACATTAATCAATTAACAAGTTTAAATTAAAAAAAAAACCCATAAATAATAGGGTAGTTTCCCGGGTCAAAGTAATTACATTCCAATTAGTCCGTTCTTTAGATTATTCAAAAATAAGGGACACGTATTTTTTTATTTGTAAATTAGACCAAAAATTACAAAGATAAAGCTCATTAAAGTTACGTGAAACGTCACGCGTTCCTGCATTTTTTCGCAACAAATGACGTCACACGTAACTTTAAAAGGCTATATAATTGTCATTTTTGGTCTAATTTACAAATAAAAAAATACAGGTCCCTTATTTTTAAATAATCTAAAGGACGAACAAATTTTTTTTTTTGGGAAACTAACCTATTAAAGTTCGCTTTAATACTTGTATTGTTATAGGATTAAAGAGAAACGAAGCAAATTTTTCTAAGATTTCAGCAAAGAAAATGTCACTTCGCTGAACGAAAGCACTTCCTTTGTTCTCGACGCGAGATGATGTCAAGGGGATTTACAACAGCATCTTTCAGTAGCTACGAATTTACCTTAAGAGGCCAGGCAAGCATTCAATATTAATGAAAGTGCTACCGCGTATAACCTTGAAAATATTACCGACTGATAAAAAAATAAGTCAATGTTGACGTCGTTATCGACTTAATCGATTAATAAAATATGAAACTGTTTCTAACATCCTTACTTATATTATAAAAGCGAAAGTGAGTTTGTTTGTTACGTCTTCACGCCTAAATGGCTAAGCCGTTTTGATAAATTTTAGTACAGAGATAATTGGGAGACGGACAAAAAATAGTGAGAAATGAGAAAGAAAAGGGAAAACTTAGCTTTGCTATTACAATACATAATGCGCAAGGGCAAAAACTGCAGGTAGCAGGTACTTGCACATCAGAGGAGGGTAACTGTATAACCCCAAATTTAACGCGAGCGAAGCTAGTTCCCAAATCAAAATCGGTGTAGCCATTAAAGCGTGAAGAGGTAACAAACAAACAAACTCACTTTCGCTTTTATAATATTAGTAAGGATACTGAAAATATTCCTTAAGAACTAAACAAAGATACAATATTGAACCAACCTGTGAGGAATTGTAAATGAGTGGCATGGTGCTATCAGTGTCTACATCATAGAGCACCAGATCACCATTGTTGTTCCGGAACAGCACGTCGCTACCTGCAATTAAACAGTTATGACTATAAGAAGATATTGAAAGATTTAATACTATTCATTTAACGATTTATGTACCTACATACACACTGAATACAGAAAAATAAAAGACAGGAACAGAAAACAGGTTTGTATGTTTTCAGTTCCTAAGATTTCTATAGAAATAAGCATTACTTTTTGTAGGTAATGCTTATTTCTATAGAAATCTCTTCCAGCGTACCAGCGAAAGGAGAGTTAATGATAAAAGATGTAGACACTGCGTAAAGAATAAAAAAAAGAATACAAAAAAAAATAAGCAAATAACTAAATACAATATAAAAATATACTAAAATGTATACAAGTTATTATAATATTAATACAATATAAAATATATATAAATACCTATGCAACTATGGTGAAATAGAAAGATAATGTTCTTTTACTCTTCTCTTAAAAACTGAAACAGTTTGGCAGTCCCCAATGTCAGACGGAAGCTACTACTAATTAATTAAGCTGTTACTATTTTATTGTTTTCCTAGTTACAGTTGACATTAGAAGTGTTTTTAGGGATCCGTAGTACGAAACTGTTTCTAACATCCTTACGAATATTATATATGTGAATTTGTATGTTTGTTACGTCTTCACGCCTAAATGGCTAAACCGATTTTTATGAATTTTGGTACAAAGATAGTTGAGACCCTGGAGACAGACATAGTCTTTTTTCAAGTGAGAAATGTGGGAGAAAGATGGGAGAAAAGGGGAGAGGATTTTTTTTTTCGATCTTCGCACGGGTTAAAATTAGCGTTAGCTCAAAGTAACTATGCCACGCGGAACCTAGTTATTTATAATTTTCGATAGTATTATAAGTATCACTTCGTCTGTCTAAGACTTTAAGTGCGACAGTCGATCAAGTCGAATCGAATTCTCAACTCGATCCTTACAGGATGTATATTAAGCATATAGCTGACGCCATAGGCTTCGCCCGCGAGATATTAAAAAAATATATATCATATGTGTTATTCCAGACTATAATCTACCTTATATGTACCAAATTTCTTCAAGATCCGTTCAGCCGTTTTTACGCGAAAGAGTAACAAACATCCATACATCCAACCATCCTCACAAACATTCGCATTTTTAATAATAGTAGGAAATAACCTGCTAAAACTAAATTGATTCGCTTTTCCTGCAGTCTGTACTCGCAAGTTGCATGTTTTCCGATTTGCAATAAAATTGGCGCGAGACACGGTACGTTTGGTATAGTTAGACGTTGACTAATGGACCAGATCTTGTCGGAAATTGGAATTAATGAGCGTTTAATATGTTAGCCGTAGTTTTTTTTGTTTAAATTTTTTTGCTGATAGTTTAAAGTACAAATGTTATATTTAGTTTTCCTTAGAGTAATTATATGGTAATCTATGTTGGAATTAATAATTATGTAATGCTCACTTAACTACCCAAATTAACTAACAATGTAATAAAATACAAATAATCTATCTTTTTTTTTCCTAATGTTTTCGTAATTCTAATTGTGCAAAAGTGAAACTACTTCAAACAGTTAAATCAAGTAAAATATTGTTACTAATGGACGAATAGTGCGTCTGTCACATTAATTCAGAAACAATGAGTTTTATAAATAAACTAATCCACTTTCATACTACGATCGATGACCTACGTATCCTCACAAAAAAAAGAAAATAAAATTAAAAAAAAAAAAAATATCAACCAGTTACTTTTAAAACCTTTAAATGTAAACGGCCTGGTACACATATAAAACTGACGAGAACAATGAAAACAGGCTACCTCTCTAAGCCCAACAAAATAGGCCACCCCATTCATCGTCAATCTCATTCATGCCGACCGGAACTCAAAAAAGCTACACTTCCTCGTAAAATATGTTTTCCGCGTTCTCATTTCAACAGGTTTTTAAATTATGTACCTATACTTATGTGCATTCATTTGTTATACATTTATCTTGGCCAATGACAGTACCTAGCTAGTTTCTGAGGTATTCATGCATGATTTTAAATGCACTGGACTGTATCGAGTTACTTACATGGTTATTTCGTATGGTTATCGGTAAATATTTGTGAACGTGTGACGTTATATTGATTTAAAATGAGAGTAAAACCGTCAACCATTACGAATATCTGGCTAAGTAACTATTGCTGGTTAATGATTTTTATTTTTAAATCAATTTTCCATCAATTTATTTTTTAATGGGCAGGTTACCATGCTATATAAACATTTTAAAATCATCCACAAAATTGATAGGTCAATGGGGTAAACAGTTTTAAAAATTGGTGGTGTGTCTATCAGTAACCAAGTCAATGGCCCAATTTTGGAGTGATCAAAGTGTTCGCACTTATGCGATTTAAAAGCGTTAAGAAAACTGCTAAAGGCGCAATCATTTTCCCATTACTAAGACCATCCTACTTTCCTACTAACATTATAAATGCGAATGTTTGTGAGGATGGTTGTATGGATGTATGGATGTTTGTTACTCTTTCCTCAAGATTTTCCTGACGAATGATATCATCAAATCGAAAAAGTAAAAAACAACATTTAACGATCAGAAAAAAGCAATCTTACAACATCAAAGTTTGACAAACCCCACAAGTTATCTGGCGACAAACTCTTGACCGAGCCGCTTAACTTTTAACAAAGGAAACTTTATTCAACTCTGAGCCGTATTTTTTTCTATTTATTCGTACTTGGCCGACCTCTTTTAGTGTTCCGTTGCCAAATGTTAAAAACGGAACCCTTATTGGCCAAAACAAACAGACTAGACAGAAAGTCGTCTGTCTGTCTCTATGTCACAAACATTCTACTCCAGCACTACATAGTTGAAATTTAGAGAGCAGAAGAAACCTTCTATGAACCGCTATACAAATTTTAATGTGAAGCATAATTTATATAAAAAACATAGGTGACATTATGGCCATCCGTGCATATAACTGAGAGTTGAAAAGAAATATCTCAACGTATTGTGTGGCTATCGATATGTTTTGAAAAATGGTTTTGAGGCTTCATTTATTTTTCTCAAGCAACTTGATGAGATTCGCTTCTTAAGAAGTAAGTATGAGAAAGAAAATCCTAAAAAAGTTTCAACGAAAGTTGTTTTAAATAAACATTTTATTTTTGAGGTACGCGACTGTTTTGTCAAACTGCAGCTGTAGATTTGTTTTTTCACTAACAATACTTGAAAACAAAATGAGCTTAGTTGTTGAGTGTATTTTTTTATAGGAATGAGCGTTGCAAACATTTTCATTTTATTATAGGTTGTTGCTACGAAATTCTGTGTTTCGAGTCCGACTCACACTTGGCCGGTTCTCTTACATCTTAGACATAAATACTTTATGAGTTCTGAGTCCTGTCCCACGGGCATTTTTGAACATTTTGTTACCTGCCTTTACCTCTGAAAGTTTCGGTATTTATGAATGAATAAATAACTAATACTTTTGTTAAAAGAAAACCAATTTTCTTGTCCCGCTACTTTTCGACCAGAAGTTTATTGGCATACCTATTGAACAAAACATAATAAATAAATAATCAAGTTTATTAATTTGAATAATTATAAATATTCACGCTACCGAAATCCTTGGTTTTATTTTCGTATTTTTATTAATAATGGCGATTAGCATATAAAAGTGGGAGAATGAGTACCATATTACTATACGTTTTTAACACGTAATTTTATGCATTTTTTTTGGAATCTCCAGTCCAGGAATACTGGGGCTTCTGAAGACATAGAAGGAATCTAGAGTAAGAGATAAAATCATCAAAAAACTTTCCCCGCTTTGAGCGGAGCTGGCATGGGTGTGAGGTGGGTTTTACAAGATATAGTATTCTCATTACACTCACTTTAATGATAACAATAGTTCAATGCGTATCTTGACTACGTATAATAAGTATTATTTAAGAGAAGTTTCTTGTTTGTTTATTTGGACACAAATCTTTAGAAGGAAATAGTCGGATTTAAAAAATCTTTGGTAACCCTATTCTTGAGAAAGTTCATAAGCAATATAAACGCGACAACACTTAGAAGCCAAGCAAAAGAAAAATTGAGAGACGAGTGAAAAACTAGTCATAGCATAGCATAGCTAGTCGTATTATACATAGATATACAACATTTTTTTTTGCCATTTCAATGAAATGTGCATCTGTAAGAATGGTTGTTCCTTCTAGTGAAATAGTTTAGAACTCAAAAGGTGGCTATTATAAATAATTAAAATCGTTGACTTCACCGATGTGCAGTCAGAAACGGAAACTAATGACCACGCTCTTCAGATATAATATTCTTAAAAATCCATAAATGTTTTTGATCAAAACAAACATAAAATATATTAAACTTGACAATAAAAACGGTCAATGGGTTTCAAAGAAAATCACCTATCAGACATAGTTGATTTTTCTTACGAGCCTGGTAATTTACCTATTTTCCTGACTGCACATCGAAAACAAAACTAGTGAAAGGACCAGTATTTCCTAAACATGCAATGCATGTTTCTGTTTATTTTGACGATTACCTACCATCAGCTTAGTTCACACGAAATTGTGCAAACTGGCCTTTAAAATATTTAGTTTTAACTTCAGATTTACAAAACAATGGATATTTTATTCTTAAATCCATTAAGCCATAATTCTTTAATCCATTAACGTAATCTTGCATTTGGGTAATTTGCGTAATTATCCCTACAAGGCAGACCTGTTGCTTATGTAATTCATAAAACTGCACGCAACGGTCACCAGTTGGATCATTATGTACAGGTTTTTGATATTGAAATCCAACAAGTTTTGTAATCAACGGTTTAAGGGCAACGGCGAATTGTGAGAGGAAAGAAGATTTGATTGTCAAGTATTTTTGTGGTTGCTTCTCGACCACTTTGGTATATGACAAATTTCATAAGAATTCGTCCACGAGGCATAGTTACTTTGGGCTATCGCTAACTATAAACCGCATGATGATCGAAAAAAAATTATCCAGAGCATTAGCACAAGCATAAGACAAATGTTATGGACTGAACTTAATTTAGGTACTCTTTATGAGTATAGTTGTATAAACCACAAATTCTGTAAACTCAAAACAAACGAAGCGAGATACAATTTAGAGTATATTTTCCTTGTTTTTGCGTACTATAAGAGGTTAATACACAATTTACCTGTCTTTATAAATCTTGATACTTTTGACCGCGAAAACAAATTAACCTATAGTGTAATATAGATAATTGATAACCTGGATTAACATAGAGGTCTACTTTTTCCGGATGGCACAATTGCATGGGACTAGTATTTGGTTACATACCTGTTGACCAAGTGGCATTGAAGGACGGCGGTGAATATATCCCATCGATAATCTCCTCCAGTTCTAGTACAGCAGGTGGTGGTTCCGTGATCGCTGGTTCAGTCGTCGGAGCAACAGTGGTAGTCGTGGTCGGAATAGTCGGAACTATCGGCACTTCCGGAGTCGTGGGCCTCTCTGTTCCCTCTATAGGCTGGGCTGTGCCATTATCCCCGCCTGATAGGACGATGATGAGTGTCAGCACTACTCCAAGTGCTACCAACATGGCGACGGTTCCGATTACGTATTTTAGTGTCTTACTGCGTTTGGTTGCGACCAGGACCTGGAAATTTATGTTGAGTTTATTATTTCTGGCAGTAGCGAAACGTCTTTATAAAAGGGGAAGCCGAAGAGAAAATGAGGTTTTCCTTCATTTTCTGGTTTAAATTTGTTAACAGTCGGTTAATTATCCTCATGACCAGAAATTTTCTTGAGTAGATGGAAAAATTGCAACAAGTAATGACAATTGTTTTTAACCAGTTTTTGCCGCGGCTACTTCTACCTCTAACACATATTTATGGCACTCAATAATGGTTTAGCTTTATAACAGCAAGTTTTTTTTTAAGATAAGTGTTTTAGAAATTTTATCCTGCACGAAATTTCACAAACTGTACCTTTATATAATATTTATATATTTTACTAGGTAGTTCAGAGGACTAGCAAAATCCGTGCAACACCGTCAGTTAAATTACCATAAATGTAAAACAAAAGCGTTTCTCAGCTAGCTTATATCGTATTATGCGATGAGTGACGTGACAGTGGTCATTGTGCCAATAGTCGTGTTAACCAATGGCTGAATAGCCAATAGCCTCGTCCAACATTTGAGGAGGCTCTCGCTTGCCAGCTAGACCAAGGGCTGGATACAGAAAGCAGAACTGAGGTCACGGTGCATATTGTTATGACGTTTCCCTCTTATGAACTGACCAACAGGATTTTGGACCCTGTTTCTAATGATGGTAGGTTACTATTTATTAAATGTTTTAGTCAACTTAAGGAACTAGCTAACATACATAATAATGTATCAACAATTTGAAGGTAAACAACAGTCAACCACTGACGCACAATGCTCCAGGATCTTGCAAAAAATATATACAATTTATGATCAATTGAAAAGACAACCAGATCATTAAACTTGACAAAAACGATTCAAAATAAGTACTCATAATTATATTGTTGACAGTAATTACCTTCTGTAAAATACAGATGTTTTGACCGTATCGATATGATTCATATATTGCCATTGTATTAAATTTAAAAGATGCTTTGTATGGTCATTTTTTACTAAGTACAAACAGACTTATATTATTATAAATATGGTCAAGTATTAAAATGGAAAAAAAATAAGTAGGCGTCAAAAGCTTGCTTCTATTATATTTAACAGAAGGAGTAAACAATAAGTCATAGTATACAATTATTAATTATAAAATAATAGTCATATTTTAAATGACTCGAGAATCATAATTTT
This sequence comes from Ochropleura leucogaster, assembly GCA_958449745.1. Taxonomy (NCBI): domain Eukaryota; kingdom Metazoa; phylum Arthropoda; class Insecta; order Lepidoptera; family Noctuidae; genus Ochropleura; species Ochropleura leucogaster. The sequence goes on from OY288206.1 coordinate 6,446,761, forward strand.
CGATGGGGTTTTCCTCAAAAATATGGTCACTGTCCCAATGACGTAGGTTTGTTATCTTTTGGTAACTTATTAGTACGTCTATTATAACACTAGTGAGGTAATTTACCCATGTATAAGGGGGTGTTTTTTGGTTTTAAGTTTTACGAGAATGCTAAAAAATAGAAGCCACAGAGTAATTCAATATCAAAAAAAAATATTATAAGTTTAAGAAAAATATGGTGAAAATATACAAAAAAAAAACACATACATAACTTTTGAATTAGGCACACTGCACTGCAATCCAAAAATCACTAATTATAAACTACACTTATGTACACTTAAACACATATTCTTTAGTATTTTACGAAACAATATTGCTATTAAATAATTTATTCACAAATGGACGGCCATTCCGCTTGCTGAACAAAAGTGAAATGAACTCAACACGAATGTGGACCTTGATTAGGTTTTTTTAACATGTAAGTTACTCCACTAGGGGGTTATCGAAGGTTATCAACTGTTCGTTACCGTACGTATAGGTTATACCTCATTGTAATAAGTAATTCGCGGGATTAATTGTTATTCATGTTCACTTCACTTATTTATTTAATGGCGTTAAATAAATAAGTGAAGTCTTGATTTTATGCATAATTTTCAAGCCCGTCTAATGTCAACGTCAAGAACTGGCTGTATAGGTACAAATAGCGTTTTGTTTGATTTATAAAGTAGTGAGTTGTTGCCGTGCTCTACTTTATGGACGTCTTTTCTTCTAACAAGATGATAACATTCTTACGAATAAAATAATAATAACATGGTTAACTACTATGATATTTTGAATTATTTTAAAAGCTTTTTTTATCAAACCCGTTTTTTATTGTACTGATATTCAAATGAAATCTAGTTTATCGTTCTTTTAATTTTGTATCCAGTTGGTACCCAGTTATTTTTGATACTAGTCTGGCTAGATTTAGTGAATTTGACAAGATCATCCTTTCAAATATCATCATCATAATAATAATATAAATTTATGTGAAATACTTTCGAATTTAGAATTTATGTTAGTCTGATGATGTGAGCAACGGGGATTTCTAGTTATCTTCAGTGACTTGTTTTTACGATATTGTAGTAACAATGACATTAGTTTTTGCGGTTAATAATTATCCTATTAATGTTTAACGACTTTTTAATTTGATTTTGAAATCGCATTTAAATAGAAATGGGTAATAAAATGTTCGTAAAAGAGCCAATAAAAATGATCTAAATTATTGGTTATATATATGATAGATACAATTTTGAATAATTAAATAGCAATTGTGTGTAATTCGAATGCTCAGAAATACAAAATATAATTCGTAAAGTGATATTTTTACCCAACAACCTTTGTAATCGGTATTTTTCTGGTTTTTCGCACGAATTGGATATTTATTTCATTAGTAATTTGTGGTTCTATAGTACTTAGGTATATTATATTCCAAGTACTGTTATTGTTTCGTTTATGTATGTTTTCCAGAATAAAACTATTTTGATATCCGTTCGTTGTTATAGGAGTGACCACTGAAATCCAATACTGTAAGTACCTACTGTGGGCCCCTTTAGCAATTATTATAAAATTGTTGTTTAAAATGTTTAATTGTGACGTCATTTGTCTCCTTACGAATGCAAAGCGCATCTTCGATTGTTGGACACAAGCGTCCACCGAGGGTCGCTACATTCACAGGTCTTATAATTTTTTCATCCATCGGATTTTTGAGAATTTGCCACTTTTTTGACAATGCTGGATTTTTCGCTATTATTGCACGAGGTCGTAAAATAATCAATTATATAATAGCATGTCTTGATGCGAGGGCAGTGTGCGGGAGGATAACTGGTAAATTCTTGTAATTGTAAAGGAAATTATGTTTTTTGAGTCTCACCTGGTCACTGGTGCCCATCTCCAGAGTGGAATTGCTGTTTTCCTGCGCCATCTTGGTTGGCGAACAACTGTGAACAAAAAGCACACTGTAAGATACCATCCTCATTAATACCATATTGAATAGCTATTTAATTAATCATCTGAGAATTCATAGTTTAAATAATTGTAGAATAATATAAATAAAGGTGAAAACTTTGTCTTGTTGAACGCATTTTATATAAAAAAATACTAGTTCCAATTAAAAAAGACGTTTGTCGAGGGAAGCTGTAAAGCATACCCACTACGATACTTGAAGGTGAGAAGCTGGTAAAACCGCTGGGTACAACTAGTGACAAAATTTTTATCTTAATTTACTTAAAAAATATTTAGAACACCTAAAGCCTTGCATGAATTTGTAACAGTAAAATGTTGGACTAGTATATAAAGCAAGAGTTATGCGTCCCAAATCGGAAATCACGAAACAGAATAAATAAATAAAATATCCTTATTTATCAATACACGTCAATGGTATTTATTATTACGTGCGCCATAACTTATTGAAGTTTAAAGTTATATTTAATTCATAGAAGAAAAAAAACAGTTCACTAAATGAATTACATTTGACAGTTTCAAAGATTTTTTTTAACCTTATCTAAATATCTTAGTAAATTATCTCTTTTTCTGACTATACCTGTAATTAAAACTAAATGAGTTATACAGTACTTTAGCTAGTGAACTTTAGAGAAACTAATTTCCTTGAGATAACGAAGGATGTGAAGTTAACATAGCACTCAAACGCCTAGATTGCAGTTCAAGTTGGATGGATAAGTAAGTAATGCGGATTTGACTAGCTTAGAATTTTAAATACAGTATGCAAAGAAGTCTCTTTATAAACATATAAAGAGACTTCTTTGCATATTGTATTTAAATTTCTATATTTTCATTATTATTTCATTTATATATTTTAGTTTGTCTCAGCATTACCCAAAGGTTGACTAGTAGAAAATGCCTATGGCCTTAAGTCCGCCTCTGTACATTGTGCTTGAAGTGTTAAATAATAGATATGTCAACGAAGCGCATATAGAACCTTAAGTGTATTTTGTTCTCAGAAGATCTCAATAAATATACAAAGAAATTCCTTTTTTCTGTTTTTTGATGAGTAATCATGGAATCACTCCTCAAGTTCTGGGTGGAGCGGAAGGGAGTGTCAGAGTTTTACGGACTAAAACCCATCCATGTTATTTTGACCTTTGTGTTCCGAGGCCGCGGTATCTCTTTGGAACCAAAACGTAGTTCCAGTTATATTAAATAATACTGTGGTTTACTTATACGTGCTTGTAATTTTGCTCTCAAGGTATTGTTATTTCGTTGATCTACTGTTCGCAAGACGGCTGAACAAGAGTTCTGAATTCAACTCCCGTTCGGGCAGAGTATTGGGTATTTCCATAAGGAATTTCGCGGTCACAGATACAGACTCAGGATTTGTGCCCATTTGATGGTAATAGCTTCGACCGCTATTACATAAGACTTGCGTGCTATACTTTAAGATGAAATAAACTTTCTTTCTAGATACATCTCTGCCAACCACTAGGGGGATTATTAGCGTGATTTTATGTTAAGTGCTAGCTGGCAGCCGCGGCTTCGCCCGCGGGATGATCAAAAAACAGGTATCCAATAAGGTATTCCAGAATATAATCTCTCTATGTATCAAATTTCATCAAGATCCGTTCTGCCGTTTTGACGTGAAAGAGTAACAAACATCCATACATCCATCCTCACAATCATTCGCATTTATAATACTAAGTAGGATTTAAATCCTTGATTAAAAAGACACACTTAATTACCGTAGTAGTGCCCTTAATAAATCGATCAACGAAAAACTCTTTAAAATGATTAGACAAATATGGTGTTACGTACATATACAGTATGTATATGTGTACAGGTATACAGCACGAAATATCGGCCAGTCCATACATCTGATAACACAAATCTATCAAATTCAAATTTTCAAATTCAAATTAATTTATTTGTGGAACACAGGTGATACATTGGTGTTACATAATTTAAAAGCTAGCGTCTCTATGCTCTGCCATAACCGGCGTACAAATTTTTAAATAGATTTAATACATTAATTACAACAATGATTGATTTTACTATTTTTCATATAAGAATGTCATTACTATTACGAATGTCATACCATTGTCATTATATCAATAAATTTAACATGTCATTACTATTACAAATATTAGTATTACAATTCCAAAGTCAAAATGTATGTGTATCTTAATCCTTGTAATCATTATTGTTTTGTCTTATCTAAGCAAATGATATTGATATGAAAACTAGTTGCTATATATTTATTTAATTAATCTACTCGTAAGTAGGTAGATATCACTTGTGTTTGAGAAAGTCATGCTCATGTTCAACGAGACTCGCGTGCCAATAAATAAAATACGTATACATAGCAGTGCTCCGCCCAAGGCTATTTCAATATTGTAATAGGCTTGGGCGAAGCACTGTGCTGTGCTCTCGTAGAGGCGAACGGTGGCGACAACCTCTCGTATCCTTCCCTAGTTCAGTCCATGGTTCGGAGCGAGAGGAAATTAGAAGCAGTCGTGGTATGTTCGTGAAGGAGATGGGTCAACTTTTGTGGGAGAGATCCTTGACACCTTGACACGTCCCAGCCACCACGGGGGACGCTCTGGGCATCAGGAGTCACGTGATGATTTCTGGCAACCATAGATACGGGTGGACGGTGAGCAACTGGGAAGCTCACCGTCCGTCAGTAAAGCAGAAAGGCCCGTCAGAACTACCACCGGGACTGCGGCCGGTTCGATAACACAAAGGGCAAAAGTAGGAGCACGGATGTGTTTTAGTACAACTTTAGTCTGTAACTTCTAAGAGTCCACTGTAAGAGTGGGAGAAGTCATTTGATGATTTCCCATTAGAAAACGGCACTTTTCTATCTTTTGCACCTCTATATTCATCTGTGAATTTAGAGGGAATCTATAAATTTTCCTACTCTATTACTGATTAAGAATTTTATAATAACACTAGCTGTGCCCAGCGGTTTCACCCGCTGCTCAGTTAGGGCCATGAAAAATAAAATGTTAGCCGATTCCCAGACCTACCCGATATGCCCACAAAATTTCGTTCAAATCGGTCCAGCCGTTTCGGAGGAGTATGGGAACGAAAACTGTGACACGAGAATTTTATATATTAAAGATAAAAAAATAACAATGAAGTAGTCTAAGTAAAAGTTACAGCACGTCATAAATAAAATATCTTATCATAATCAGTAAGTACAGACGATGATATTTAATTATCATATTCACAAAATTCTCATAGACATCCTCTTCAAATATTTATTTAACTTTACTTGGGAAGAGACCTACGACATAGTGTATCGTAGTCTGGAGTCCAGTAAACACGCAATAATCTAGCAGATCATGTGAGCATTCTTAATATTGAGCTGTTTTAATTAACTGAATATATCCTTACTAATATCATAAAAGTGAAAGTGAGTTTGTTACGTCTTTGATGAATTTTACTTGTACAGTGATAGTTGGGACCCTGGATACGGACATACGGACATAAGCTATTTTTTTTTTATAAAAAAAGTGTGAAAAGGGGGAGGAAGAAGGAAGTAAAGGGGAGAGAAAGATATTTTTGTTTCGATGATCACGCGGGCTAAGGTTAGCGTTACCCCAAAGTAATTATGCCGTGCGAAAGCTATTATTTTACATACTAGCTGTACCCAGCGGTTTTGCTTGCTGCATATTTACTCAGTATCACAGCATGATGTTGTTTAGTCAATCCTGTAAAGGAATCGCGTTCTCCCAAACAATCCTTGCCATCCCGTTGCACCCTTATACGGGTTGATTTTTTGCAAAATTCTGTCTTAGTGAGCACCTACGTCCTAAAAGAATCCCTCATGCAGAATTTGAGACTCCTAACACTTTTAGTTCGTGAGATTTCATGTTGAGTGAGTCTGTGAATTTTTCTTTAATACACATATATATATATATATATATATATTTCGAATAATTGCCACTCGCCTCCCTCAGTTTTCTATAAAAATTCCAATTTTCTATAGAGTTCAATAATCTTAAAACACAATTTATTGTTCGTCCCCAAAAATTCGATATTGCGTTTTCGTTTCAGAGGGCGTCGAGATTTGATATTTATTACCTATCTGCTGGTTCTCGCTGTGGCATTGAATGAAATAGCTAGTCTGAACTTTGACAGGAACCTGTTCTACTTTCCTTTGGTATGGAAAATAAAACCTTGTTTATGTGAGGGCTTGAAATTCCGAGGTTGCTAGTTCGAAAGAGATACCGTGGCCACGGAATATAAAGGGACATGGGTGTGTTTTAGTCAGTACAAGTCTGACACTTCCTCCCGCTCCGCCCAGAGCGGGGGAAGTTATTTGATGATTTCACTCCCGTTCCCAAGGATTGAAATTTAAACGAATGTGACAAATGTATATGGTGATGATGTATTTCTTCATCTAATAGAGGAGCCACCAATTAGTAGGTTATTCGTATTACGGTACCTTTGGAAAGATGATTGGGCAGTTTGTGTATGTGAGTTTAAATGTTTGTAAAGGCACCCACGATACAGGAGAAATTCCTAGTGTGGGGCAACGTGTTTAAAAAAAAAGATCAAGCCGAAATCTCATTGACTGTCGGTTTTTTTTTTTTTGATACCCACATCCGTTAAGTTCCATTGAGGGATTTAAGATATTCGACATTGCATTGCATTTGGGCAGAGTTTTTCTGAAAAAATAACTGGCATTTGTGGTTTCGTGCATGACCTGATTATTTTACAAAAAAAAAATAACCACTTCTGGTATTTGAGTAAACTCTTTAAATATATGTATATAAGTAGTTTACGCGCGTGACGTACCTATGTCCGTGTTCTATCTCGTCGTACGAAGGCCGACCAATTAAGTCGTGAAAAACAGTATAAGCGGATATCTCATTGTACGAGAAATCTATATAAAACGTGGCCATGTTATACTAGATATATATAGCGGTCAACGTATTAGAATTATGCACCAACATACCTTTTAAGGATAGGTACTTACATGCCTTCAATATAACACTAAAACACTTTCAAGCTACAACTCTTACACATCCTATGAGTATTGCAAATGAATTTAATAATCATTTTATAGAAGCCATCGAAAATAATGTAAAAAATAAAAATACGTCTACAAATAATTACGTTATTGAACAATTCAATTCTCATTCACTATTTATGCTACCTGTTTCAGATTCCGATATAATAAAAATAATAAGCAGCCTCAAAAATACAAATACTGTAGGACATGATGGCATATCAACGAAGGTATTGAAGTATGTAAAGGAACTTATAGCGCCACTCTTATCACATATAATTAATCTTTGCATTTCTGATGGTTTATTTCCAACTAGCCTAAAAAAAGTCATAATTAAACCGCTTTTCAAAAAAAATGATAGAACTGATATCCAAAACTACAGACCTATTGCAAAAATATCAGTGTTTTCAAAAATTTTTGAAAAGGTTATTTATAATTCAATTTATTCTTATTTTGAAAAATTCAAACTCTTTTGCAATGAACAAAAAGGCTTTAGAAAAAATACTAATGTTAATATGGCTCTTTTTGATTTGTTATCCAGTATAATGGCATCTGTAGATAAAGGTAACCCTGTGTGTGCTTTACTGACAGATATGACAAAAGCATTTGATTTTGTGGATCATAAGATTCTAATACAAAAATTACATAGGTACGGCATTAGAGGAAACATACTAAAACTCCTAGAATCATATTTGAGTGAGAGAACTCAGTGTACAGAAATCACTAGAATCTGTCCCAGTACCAAATTGGAAACTAAATACATCTCCAAACCAAGGCACATAAAATACGGAGTACCCCAAGGCAGTGTACTGGGGCCACCACTCTTCTTAATTTATATAAATGATCTCCCAAATACCATAGATCATAAAATGGTACTGTTTGCAGATGACAGCACGGCTATTGTAGAATGCACTAATTTTAATAATTATCAAATTGACATAAATAATACTCTGAATGACATTATAAATTGGCTTGAAAAAAATAATCTTGTAATTAATTTAAATAAAACAAAAGTTATACACTTCCACCAGCGACGTAAGAATCCACCTGTTAGTATTACCTATAATAACTGTAGAATAGAAGAAGTTAGCAATGCTAAATTCTTAGGAATAACTATAGATGAAAAACTGACCTGGAAACCTCACTCAGAGGAAATAGGTAAACGTCTAAGTAAATCTGCGTATCTACTATTCCAGCTATCAAAGAGAGTGAATTCTGAGACACTGTTAACAGCCTATCATGGACTGGTCGCATCAGTTTTAAGATATGGTGTTATTTTTTGGGGGCAGTCAACCAATAGGGAAGAAATATTTAGGATGCAAAAAAGATGTATAAGATCAATGTGTGGCCTGAGATCAACGGATAGTTGTGCTCCTCATTTTAAGGAATTAAAAATATTAACCCTGCCATCTTTATACATTCTGGAAACAGCACTGTTTGTAAAAGTAAATCCACATTTATTTGAAAAGTTTTCCTTAGTTAAAAGAACTCCAATGCGTGCCCAGTATGAGAATTTGTTTTGTCCAATTAAGTGTAAGACAGCATTATTGAAGAAGAGCTTATTTGGTGTTGCTCCTAAAATATATAATAAAATACCCAATAAAATGAAATGTTTGCCATTAAAAAAATTCAAACAGTCTCTGCAGTCTCTACTGATAGACAAATGTTATTACTGTGTGGATGAATTTTTAAATGATAATTGTTTGTAGAAATGAATAATTCTGATTTATTTATTTTTATGATTTATTTGACATTATTATTATTTATGTTTATTTTTTTGCCATTATTATTGACATTGTATAATTATTTTTATTTTATTTTTTGACTTTAATTGGTATTTTAATAGACGTATCCTAATTGCAATTTTCATTTTAATTGACATATATGTAATATTAATTGACATTTAATATTTTGTTCTTTATTTGTTTTTATTTTTTTATTTTCATGTGTTTTTATTTTGGTAAATTGGGATTTTTAAAATTTTAACTTTAATTTGTATGTCAATATGACAAGACATAGCAAGAACGAGCTTTACTTAGAACATCCTATGAATGTAACTACCTATGTCTTACAAATAAATAAATGATTATGATTATGATTAAGCGACATCAAGGTTCTTTCGTAAAAAATCCAGTTATTTACTCACCACGATCCAGAATTTAACAAACAAACAATTAACGGACCGGCCTTAGCCGAATCCTTGCCGCACTGAATATTTTACGAAAGATTAGCGGTATCGACCAATTCATAAAGATAAATGGAAGCATTAATTTCTAATCAATATGATAAACGAATAATAAAATTTAGATAAAAAACGTTTATTATAAGATTTAATAATAATTCAAGTGTAAATTACATTGATCATAAATTCCCAAGTAAGTACACCGTGTAACTGAAAAAACTAAATATTTAGCTTTTTAGATTGCCTCGTTGCAATTCGCAAGCGCCACTACTAAGCTTAAGATCCTTTTTTTTCTTATCCTGTCCTACTAATATTATAAATGCGAATGTTTGTGAGGATGGATGGATGTATGGATGTTTGTTACTCTTTCACGTCAAAACGGCTGAATGGATCTTGATGAAATTTAGTAGTAGGGCCAGCTATCTTACTTCCTACTAATACTATATCCTATCCTACTATAATATTATAAATGCGAATGTTTGTGAGTATGTATGGATGGATGTTTGTTGCTCTTTCACGTCAAAACGGCTGAACGGATCTTGATGAAATTTGACACAGAAGTAGATTATGGTCTGGAATAACACACACACAAATTGTTTTTTTTTTGGATATCACGCGGGCGAAGCCGCGGGCGCCGGCTTATTCGTCAAATCTGACGTATTTACAGTCATCTACAAAAGACAAAACACTCTTGTAGATGACTGTAAATACGTCAGATTTTCACTTGCTCGCGAGTTGACTACTACAAAAAAAGGAAAAATTAGAAGGTGCTAACTCGCACGCAGTCGCGAATTTATGAGGCGCGAGATGACGAATAAGCCGCACCAGCTAGTGGGAAAGAAACTCTCATTCAAATAACTTTGTAAGTAACCATCCTGATCTTGTAAGAAGGACATTCTTTGCATGAACGTGCGTTAAATGTAACAATTTAGAATCCCTACTCATAATATGTATACGTACACATTTTGGGTAGGTATATTTAAGTTGAATGGTTGACAAATTACATTAAATTGCTACTTAACTTGATTATCGTCTGGCTGATTTGCAAAGAAAATGACTGAATGAATAGCCTATAGCAATAGTTTCAACTGTCTGCAAATATTACGGTTACGGTGCACTTATATTTTTGCGGATGGGAAATCATCAAATAACTCCCCCATGTGGAGGTGGCTGGATGTAGGCTGTTTCAGAATTTTTCTGACTAAAACCCATGTTCTTTCTTTTGTCTTTTATATTCAGGGCCCGTGGTCGGATAGGAAATCATCAAATATCTTCCCCATGCGGAGCTGACTGGATGTAGGCTGTGTCAGAATTTTACTGACTAAACCCACCCATATTCCTTCTTTTGTCTTTTATGTCCAGGGCCCGCGGTATCTCCTTCGAACAGCCCGTAACCCCGACAAGCGATGCCCTGGCAGGCCCTTTGCTTTACTGACATCTCTTTGAGGCGCGCTGTCGACACGGCATCATGAGCTCCTGTGCTCTATTCCCGAGTTAGGTAAAGGGTCATTAGATTTTATTCATCATTATTTTCTTAGTAGCAGCTTCGGAGTACGGAATTGTGCCCGGTTGATAGCAATGGGCTAGCCTCTTGCCCTTTGCACTTGTTTGTTAGAGTTATGTTGTTTCTATTAACCCCAGGGCAGAAAGACATGTGTTCAAATTTATTAGTGTAAAAAAAACACTGTGTGAAATGGTCTAGTAACTTTAAGTCTTTTAATTGAAACGCAATGTTCCATTAATTTATCATTATAAAGTTAATGTTCTACTTATCATTTATTAGTGTATTACATGGTAACATTTTAACTACTTATTTCCTACGACATTTTTAGTGATTAGGTATAAAGACATTTGTCGTGATTGCTAAATAACTGATTAATAATTCGGTTGGCGCAGTGGCTGAGCGATCGGCTGCCGCACTGCGTGTTGCGGGTTCGATCCCCGTATGGAACAAATATTTGTATGGCCTACAGTCAGTTGTTCCGGGTCTGGCTGTTTGTGTATGTGAATTTAAATGGTTGTAAACGCACCCGCGACACAGGAGTAATTCCTAGTGTGGGGCAACGTTTTTTTTATTAAAAAAAAACAGTGATCAATAAAGTTGTTGTTTGTTTGTTGTCACAGATACTGGCTGTTTTTTTTTATTAATAGAAAATCTAAATAAATAAAATTTTCGTGTCGCAATGTTCATTCATATACTCCTCCAAAACGGCTCGACTGATTCTTATGAAATTTTTCATGCATATTCAGTAAGTCTGAGAATTGGCTATTATCTATCTTTCAAACCCCTAAGTGAAGCAGCGGATGATGCCGCTTGGCACAGCTAGTTAGAAGTTTTTCATTTAAACATTAAGAAAGCGCCATGCTTCCACATTTGTGAAAGACTGTGGAGTTCACTGCCGGTTTCCTCGTTCCCAGATCATTACAATCTGGATATCTTTAAAGCTAGATTAAATCAGTTTCCTCTAGGCAAGCGTCCTCTCACCCTAGGCTGCATCATCGCTTCACATCTGCCGAGTTGCGTCCAAAGGCAAAACAAATTTGATCAGCCTGTCAACATTTTTAGGTTTTGACATTGACTGACACGTTGACATAAAGAAGCCTCATCAATTTAGGGTAAGGATCCTCAGAGAAAAACAAGGGTCCATGCCTCCATAAATGGAAGCGAGATCCCCAAAGATATACTACAAAACCATATCGGCAGCCAGTTCTATGTCAAACAATAATTTAAATCGAACGCGTTTTTAAATTCGAAACCATTCTCTACAGCATTCTATCATGAATCCATCAATCCGTATAAAATTCAAATTCAAATTTCGAATTGTAATCTCCGCCGCAATATTTATTGAATTTATTATTCAAACAATTTGGAACATCAGATTCTTCTATCTAAGTAATTGGCATCGATTTCTCTGTCAGCAAATCGTTTTCTTCCTTATTTTTCACCCCCAATTACTGGCTGTAATTTGTCGAAGCGTACATTTTGCCCATAAACCAACGTTCTATAATTTCTATACCGTTGGATCCATATAATTGGCTTGTCATTTCCACTTCACGAGTCGACCACTTTCATCACGTTTAGTGCTGACTTGAATTAATAATTTAATGTGCTCATTCCACGTAACACGAAACGAATACGTACACTTTCTATTACATCTTACATCGATTACGTGCATAAGAATCGATGCTAAGTGTTGTTTACTTTACTCGGATAAAGTAGGATTCGATTGTTTGCATCGATAGTTTCCAAAGACAATAGTAGACCGTTTAGCACAGTCGTGTTGTTTTTGTCACGACTTGTAAGCTCTATACATAGGTGTTGAAATGTTTATGAGATCATCTAAGTAAATAATATATATTATGGAGAGAATAATATTTACATTAACAGCTCAATCACACGGTATTTTAGGGATACATATCCATAAGTAAAACGGGACCCTATTACTAATACTCCATTGCCCATCTGTCTGTCTGTCCATCTGTCACCAGGCTGTATCTCATGAACCGTGAATGTAAGACAGCTAAAATTTTCGAAGATGTTCTATTTTTGAAAATTGTAGTCGCTAAAATATATATTTTATTCTGTTTAAAATATTTCTTTATTATTATAAGGGGAGCCCCCATACAATTACAGTTACTCTTAGTATTGTACTTGAGTAAATCATTTCAGAGTGGGAATGACTAATAAAGGTGGTTCCCCGATCGTCTGCGTCATCATACTTTGTAAACCTCATTCACTTGTGTCATCATTAAGTATGTTTCACTTAAATATTTATTTTCCGTTTGATACCCATAAATTGTAGTGAGGAAGCAAACTTAAATGGATTCTAAATTCTAATCACATCTCTATCTATTTAACCCGTTTAATCCGTTCAGTTCGATCTCTCGTTTCAAAATGACTGGCAAGAATGGCAGTTGTCACATTAATGTCCACAGACATCAAAAGTGACACTTCGCGTCAACGACAGTAGATTCAAATGACACCGGAGTGAAAAATAACTCGACTAAATATTACTAAGCCAACACACACGATCTATACGTGAACAGACAGTTAACTACCATTTCAGTCACTGCATAATCCTCATGTAAGTTGACCATGATTTTTGTCTGGACCTTAAGAGAGACTATGAGCCCTGAGTTTGTTTCGGCTGTTTCTTATCAGAGTAATCGGGTATGAAACACCAGCCTGAGGTAGTTTAAAAAAAAAGAAGTGAAAAAGTGTTTGAGAAAACCTACTTGCAAAATAAATATTATTTAAGTATCTATCGACCTAGGTAAGTGCGACTTAACCCAAAAACCGACTCGAGCTGATGTTTTTCATTAACAACGATTTTATATTATGTTTAATATACCAAAATCAAACAAAATAGTCTTATTATAAGCATTTAACAAAACAGAGAGAAACCGCAACAATGTTGCCTAAGATTACAAGTGCTCCTAATAAAAAACCACAAAAGAAAACCTTGGTTTAGATACATTCAAGATAGAATACATTCAAGGTCATTACTTTTTTTTTTGCATTGATATTCTGTAGATATCTTTACAAAATGAACTATCAAGTACTAAAAGGCCGCGAAAAGTCTCCCTGCTACCGTCTGTGGACGGTGAGCAATGGTAGCACCGTCGGTCCGTCTAGTGGCGACAGGCCGTGTCGACGGCGTGTTCGTGTTCCACGCGCGCCTCAAAGAGATGTCAGTAAAGCAGAGGGGCCTGCTAGAGCCACTGCCTGCCGGGGTTGCGGGTTGTTCGAAAGAGATACCGCGGCCCCGGAACATAAAGGGCAAAAGAAGGAACATGGGTATTAGTTAGTAAAAGTCTGAAACTACCCCGCGCTCCGCCTAGAGCGAGGGAAGTTATTTGATGATTTCCCAACTGCAAAAAAGTGCACAAAACCGAATAGAACCGTAACATTCGCAGGCAGTTAAAACTATTGCTATAGTCTATTCATTGAGTTTTTTTTTTTTGCAATTTGGCCTGACGATAATAAAGTTAAGTAGCAATTTAATGGAGTTTGACAACCATTCACTTAAATATACCTACCCATAACGTGTACTAATACATTATCCCCCGAATACTGAAACGTCACTCAAAATTTAATTCCCACTTAAATTTAACAGAGACTCAGAAGTGACGTTTGACCATACAAAATCTAAAGTTTAAAAACTGCTCAAATGTTAAGCAGCCCTCACATTTTAAGTGACGTTTTAGTATTCGGGGGTTAGAGTAGGGATTCCAAATTGTTACATTTAACAGCAAGTCTATGCAAAGAATGTCCTTTTTACAAGATGGTTACACACAAAATTAAACACGTGTCGCATCCAGGTCTATAGGGCCCTGGCAGGATGCACTATGACACGATGCATAGTGTCGTCGTTGTGGCAAAGAATAGGATACGGGCGGTACACAAAGGAAAAAAAAGAACCGTCATCTGCTTGTCCGTCAAGAACATTTATCTCGCATCTAGTTGAAATTAAAACTATATACGCAAGTCAACAGTCTCTTAAAGCTGACTTAGCTTGTAAACAGTCTAAAGATATGTTCGGTTATTTCGACAGTTTCTACGGAACCTTCGGTGCGCGAACACGACTAGCACCCGGCTGGTTTTTTTTTATAAAATAACTTGGTTCACTGGCACTTACCACAAAATAAGACGAATCCATGATGAACAAGATAATAAAAAAAAATATAAATAAGCACTTAAGTTTTATCCTTCAGTCTCAGTGACTCTATGAAAAAACTTATAGCTACTCTATATTATTTGACATAAAATATTTAAAAAAAAACAATGTTAGAGTATTAAAATAACTTTATCCTTGTATTGTTCTACAGTTAACTGATATGATCTGCTTGAGAACTCTACTGACTATGTGTTTATCTCATCGCTATGCTTCAGTAATCTAAGTGGCTCTTATCTCAAGTATTAATGTTACATCACGATTTATTGAGCTGAAAATTTTCATGTCCATTTTCTTCAAAAACTGTTAAATAAAATGTACATTAATATTCAAGTCCTTTTATTAGGCTTCCGTACTTCAAAAGGAAAAAAAAACCGTCATCAATTTGTTGTCAGTCTGTCTGTATGTATATCTGTCAAGACCCTTTAGCTCGGGAACGCGTGGAGGTGTTGAGTTAAAATTTAAACTATAAACTCAAATTTTTAGTCCCTTGGAGCTGTGAAAATATCAAGCCTCTAAATCTACGCAGTCAAAAGATATGACTGTTTCTGTCGCAAGTTGTAGCTGTTTGTGTATGTGAGTTAAAATGTTTGTAAAACGCATCCACGATACAGGAGAAATACCTGGTGTAGGGCAAGGTTTAAAAAATTGGATAAAACCCTCGGTGCGCGAGTCTTACTCTCTTATGGGCTTTTTTTATTTGATACTAGCTGTTCCACGCGGTTTCACCCACGCTGCTCAGCACCTGTTGGTCGTAGCGTGATGTTATATAGCCTATAGCCTTCCTCAAGAAATGGACTATCCAACACTAAAAGAATTTTCCAATTCCAACCAGTAGTCCCTGAGATTAGCGCGTTCAAACAAACAAACAAACTCTTCAGCTTTATAATATTAGTACCTATAGATTTCTTTCTTTTCAGTGTGTCTGATATGGAAGATCATAATATAACATCACGCCTGTAATCTCCAAAGGGTTGGGTAGAGTTGAATACCTACATTCTGTCCAGTTATGCATAAATCCTATGTAAAAGGGAGCGAGCCTGACATCGAAGATGGACATGATTGTACAGAACACGAATATAACCATGACTGGACGAATATAACATGATGTTTGACCTACACGCGGGTGAAGCTGCAAGTAAAAGTAAGTCTGATTATACGGGCAATCATATTATAAACAAAATTGAAGACAGATATGTCTAACAGATATGTCTAGAAAAAAAAATTCAGGTGTCACGCACACAAGGAAAAAACAAATTGTAAATATGTAAATGGTCATATCTTTTGAATCCGTAGACTTAGAAGGTTGTTTTTTTCACTCCTCCTTTTTAATTTAACACGATACCTCCACGCGTTCCCGAGATAAAGGGTTTTGACAGACAAACAGACGGACAACAAAGTGATCCAATAAAGGTTCCCTTTTTTTCCTTTTGAGGTACGGAACCCTAAAAAGATTTGAAAGCACCATGTTCTTTCTCTCTATTAACATTAATAGTCCCATTCAGTTAAGAAAAGGTCGCATCTTCATTGAAATTGCTCCAACATGTTTATTCAGTAAAGTCATTATGTACGGCATCAGTCTTAATTTTCTTGTCGCTATCCCGACGAAAACCTTGTGCTCGATTAATTGCCATTGACCTGGGTTTATGAAATCTACTTTTTTTCGTTCTTATTGGGTTTTGTAACTAGATGATTTGATTTCTTATAACGTCTAGTATTAGTCGCCTTTTTTCAGTTGGGAAATAAAAAGACTTGTACTAAGTAAGACCCATTCACGTACTTTATTTTGTCTCTTGTGTACCGGGACCGCGATATCTCGCGGGCCTGTTGGTCTAGTGGTTAGTGGCCCTAACTGCTGAGCCGGAGGTCGTGGGTTCGATTCCCACCTAGGACAAACTTTGTGTGATGACAATGATTGTTTGTTCTGTGTCTGGATGTGATTTATCTATAATATGTATGTATTTATAAATTATAAAAGTATGTGTATCAGTTGTCTGGTTACCATAACACAAGCTCTGCTTAGCTTGGGATCAGATAGCCGTGTGTGAGATGTCCCAAGATATTTATTTATTTATCTCTTTCGAACAGCCCGCAACAACGTTAGTCGCTTGCGTCTTATTCCAGGAAAATGCTTTGTTGGATCTTTATTTTTGAATGGTTAGTACCTAATCTGATGCCAGGGTTTTTAGGCCGTCGAGAAATATCTCTCAGATATGTTGGTTGAGTGAAGGAGTTAGCCGGACGTTTGAGGGAGAAAACCTCAAACCAAACCAACCGTCGCGAGAGACACCCCGGGCGTCGAACGCTGCAAACGGACCCCCAGCCACCGCAGACGCGGGTCGTTGACGGTGAGCAATAGCTAGCTCGCCGTCCGACCATCTAGTAATGACTGGCCGAAAGCGGAGGGGCCAGTCTGGGTTTCGGGTTGTTTGAAATAGATATCTGAGCCCCAAAACAAAAAGGGCAAAAGAAGGAAAGTGGATGGGTTTTAGTCAGCAAAAGTCTGATATTCCTCGCTCTTCCCAGAACGGGGAGAAGTTATTTTATGATTTCTTATCGGAAAAAAATGCTTAAATACATATTTTTATGTTATAACAACAGATACATTTTGACTTTCCCAACATACCTGACACTTAGTGAGGGCTCTCAGGAATACCAAATTATATACAGAACAAAGTATCCTCATTAGGTTATAACCCCATAGAGTGCTTTAATGTAATGAGCGTTTGATACTGAGAGGGAAATGCGTTCATTATGCGTCCGCACGAACCCAATTACCAAGCTGTTATCGCTGACTGAACGTTACTGCGAAACTCTTCAACCTTCAAGAGATAGGGAATAGCTAGGGAATAGATAGTAATTATAGGTTCCTAAGAGCTCTTAGGAACAAATTATTGGATTCTGAAATAAGGTTCTATGACAACACAGTTTTGTTTGTCACGTTTTCTGTTAACATTAGACGATGCTGAAAAAAGGGCAAGTGCGAGTCGGACCAAGGGTTTCGTAAAAACTCGCGCCATACACGGTCATATATTTTGACTGCGTAGACTTAGAGATATGAATAAACAACTTCAAGGGACCACAGGCTTGAGTTTATGGTTTTAAATTCAACTCGATATGTTTTTTTGAGGTACGGAACCCTAAAAATAGCAATATTATTTACCTAAGCACTAGCTTTTCTGAGGCTTCGCTCGCCTTACATTTGGGGTAGCACAATTCCCCTTTCCTGATTTTGCAGGTACATGCTAACTGTAGTTTTTGCACTTGCGTCTTATTTATTGTAATAGCAAAGCTAAGTTAGTACAGGGTATTACAATACCCCTTGGTAAGACTGGTAGTCAAGCTATCGTAACAAAATGATGGGTAAATTTTCTTGATGTGTTTCTCGATGAGTGACAAAATGTCTGTCAGTCTTAAGAAAGATTTGCCAATAGTCTGTGAGTATACAATCAAAAGTTGTTTGACAGAATTCGACCTTATTGACTGTGGTAAGACTTTTAGAAACTCTGTTAGATTCCGATTTCAATGCAGACATCCTATTGTTGTTGTTTTTTAACCAAAAACAGTTTCAACTGACAGTCTTTCAACTTCAAAGCAACCATTGAACTACAGGTCGTGTGAGACAGTAGGTATATCAGAGCCATTCGTTAAAACAGCGAGCAAAGCAAAGACGATACGGTTGGCGCAGTGGCTGAGCGATCGACTGTCGCGCTGCGTGTCGCAGATTCGATCCCCGCTAGGAAGAAATATTTGTATGAAGTACAGGTAGTTGTTCCGAGTCTGGCTGTTTGTTTATGTGTGTTGAAATGTTTGCACCCACTGTACAGGAAAAAGTCCTAGAGTGGGATCAAAGTTTTTTTTTAAAAGGAAGGAAAAAGAAAAGCCTTTTTAAGAAGGCGTGATAGTGTGCGCTTATTTTTATGATGTTGATGTTGTTCAATTTAATATGATAAAGTTCACAGTGTATAATAATCTGCTTAACTCTCCGCAGACGCCTCGGGTTCTCATAACTGAATTGGGTCAGTTCCCACTAGAAAATAATGAGTAAATGTTATTAGAGCAACTCTCATGAGGACTGCGCTCCTAGTAATTATTTTCTCTCGCGTTTATCTAATTAAATTATAACTACTGAAAACGCTGTGGAAATATTTTTATCTCTAGTTCTGCTATTTCAGTGCAAAGAAAAAGTGTCTTAGTTTTATTTTTATTTAATTTAAGTTTACCTAAAATTGATGACTAAACATAGTTTAAAATGCAAGGAACATACCGAGTCCGACTTGTAAAACTCCTCAGGAAGGTTTTAAGACGATATCAAAAGGCTGAGTGGCTAGGAGTATGAGAATCATGCCCACAGCATATGTAGCGATCAAGGTTTTTTTTTTTGGTACTATGTGGTCTATCCTGTGATGGTCTCAAATGAATTTAAGGCTCCGGTGAGGGCTAAAATCTATTTATAATATCGATGACCGCACGCTAAAGGCACCCCCTGTGGGGTACGAGCCTCGGCTTAGGGCGCCATTGAATGAAACGACTAGAAAAGGACTGGGTCGAGTTATTGAAGCAATCATCACCTACCTAGTCTTTTTCCAAATATGTTGGAATTAACTTCCGATCTAACATAATACAGCTGAATATCTGTATTTTACAGATAAGACTTGTGGTTAGCTTCTCGATAATACTGGTGGTAGACTTTTGGACAACTGGGTACTTTTAACGACTGCTAAAGACCTACAAATGGCAGACAGGACCAATAATTTAAAATGCTTTCCGAGCAACGGAAGACTCTATGTAATTATGGTCACCCATTCCCGGAACGACCTTTGTAAGCTCTGGTTAAACTAAAAGATCGACCCATGCGGCTGCTATTATTTACCCAAAGCACGTGTAGTAAGACTTAATAGAACTTTCTCGAAACCCTATTATTCCACAACATGTTACTTAAAAATTCATTTCTCATCTCCGTAGTCCCACAATGACATTATGTACGTGTGTATCTCGGAGAGACATGTCACAGCCTCGCCGTTGATCTCCGGAGACCGGGCCGTATGAATGTTACATCCTTCACTACCTGCCGGAAAGTGACTAGACGTGGGCACACGAGAATGGATGAATAACAAACAAACATTGCTCGAAGACCGCTTTTAGTAATGTAATTTTAACATTGACTGGAATTGAACGGCCGCTTGCGCGTAAATACTTTACCTAGATCCATATATTCCTGTATAAAAAATACATTAAATCTAAACTGATATGTAATTTAAAATTAAACTAAATCAGAATAAAATCGAAATTGCATTGAAATTATATAAAAAATTGATTTGAAACTTAAAAAAAAAAAAAAAAATTCATTAAAAATAACTAAAACCGTATGCAACGCCAAACGCCAAAAGTTTTGATTTAATCGTTAGTGTTTTAATACACTTTACCTCATAATATACTTTAGTGTTGCTGGTATCTTCGTTAAAATAGTAAAATATTTTACTTATTTCAAGGATAAATGGTTCAAGTACTTAGATACTTTCGACAAGCCTGTTGGTCTAGTGGTTAGTGGCCCTGACTGCTGAGCCGGAGGTCGTGGGTTCGATTCCCACCCAGGACAAACTTTGTGTGATGAGCATGATTGTTTGTTCTGTGTCTGGGTGTGATTTATCTATAATATGTATGTATTTATAAATTATATAAGTATGTATATCAGTTGTCTGGTTACCGTAACACAAGCTCTGCTTAGCTTGGGATCAGATAGCCGTGTGTGAGTTGTCCCAAGATATTTATTTTTAAGATATTTATACTTTGGGTTACCATTTTCAATTCTGCTTTAAAGAGTATTCCAAGTAATAATTTCAAATAAGCCTAGAGATACAACAGACCGCATGTTTTGGAGTTACCGGGCCAGGCCAGCTAAAGGTCAAAACCTTTAGCTGGTCTGGCGAACTACGAAGTTTTTTTTGGATCGCGAGGGCACTTTAAACTGGTTATATTACCAATTACGTGCGGCCCACTATACTAACACTAGATTAAGGAAGTATCACTGTGTAAAATGTGACTTAAGTAACTGGTTTTCGCAAAGCACTTCATCTAAGCCTTAGGGGTTACAAACAAGTTTTAATTAAACGCTGTTTTGTTTAAAAAAAAAAGTATGATAGACCATACAACAAAAACGTTGTTTTTGAGATAAGTATTAAAATAATTCTTATTGTTGTATCATTAACTAAAGGAACAACAACTAACAATCATTAAGGTAAATAGAGCGTGAAGACAAAACCCATCAGCATATCCTGTCGAATATGGGACAAGCATCAACAACAAAACAAAACACTCTCACAGAGCAACATGAATAAAAACACGCACTATTATAAGCTACGTTCACACCTAACAATACGCTCCTGGTGGCTTTTAGGTACATATTTATTTATTTATGTACACACAACACATAGTATAATTGAAAAAATATATACGGACAATAGAGCACAAAGATACTGTTTATTTCATTTAGCAATTTTAATCTCTTCCAGCAGACCTGCGATAGTAAGTTACAGTTTAGTACATACTGACTTATGGTGAAAAATTATCATATTATAATAACTATTCAACCTTCTTCTGCCCTTTCCCGGCGCAGCATACCTACTTCCATCTGTATTTCTCTTTTACTCGTCGTATCATCAGAAACATCCTTTCTTACCATATCATACTTCACACACTCCATCTATCGCTTCTTTGCTATTCCTATGTATCCATATTTATACTCAAAACTTTCCTCATGACATTTTTCTAATGCCTCCACTTTGACAGAGCTCATCAAAAGCTTCTCCCGCTTTGGTCGTATAGGAAGGGAGTGTCAGAATTTTATTGACTAAAACCCATCCATGTTCCTTCTTTTGCTCTTTGTGTCCTGAGGCCGTGGTATTTTTTTCCAACAACCCGCAACCCGGCAAGCAGTGGCCCTGGTAATCCCTATGCTTTGCTGACATCAGTTTGAGGAGCGCGTGGAATATGCGCGTGGAATACATGGCAGCTCAAAGGAGTGGATTACGCTTTTGTGTTTGTCATTTCCAGAGTATAATAGATTGTAATTTAATATTAAATACTAACGAAACTTAAGAATACTCCAATATACTGGAAAAACACTGCTTTACGTTTCCCGTCGCTTTGACAAAGTAATATTAATTCCGTAGAAAGAAGATTAATACTATTGTAATCTTCTTCGCGCGTCGACAAATAAAGCAATTTGTTTGCTCGGTT
Source organism: Ochropleura leucogaster (assembly GCA_958449745.1). Lineage (NCBI taxonomy): Eukaryota > Metazoa > Arthropoda > Insecta > Lepidoptera > Noctuidae > Ochropleura > Ochropleura leucogaster. Next base: position 6,468,849 of record OY288206.1, read on the forward strand.
TAATCTATTTTTCGTGAAGAAGAATCTGGCGTGGAAAGAGTCAAGTGTCCCGAGTTGTTTAGCGCGACAATACCGTAATGAGATTTCCACTCCTTTCAAGGTTTCTGTTGTTTCTACGATAATATTATTGCATACTTATTTGTTTATACGAAACTGAAACTAAATTTGACTACAGTACAGTAACAAAAGGTTTAAACACAGGTTTAAAATTCTTTATTCTCAATAAAACATCGTCAGTTACTTGAGAACAATAATTATTACTTAAATACTAAATTGGGTTCGACAACATCAGTTAAAAACTATTTAGAACTAACTGAAACTTCACCACTCAACGCATTCATTTCTCGGGTTATTTCCGGTTTGCGATTAAGTATATGGGAGATTTCCAAAACAAACCGTAAATTATCTCAAGAATGACAAGTGAACGATATGAGATGTTCCCAGATACTTTCAAATCTTTACTAATTTTAAGAATGTCAAGTGAGGGCTAAGAGAGATTTCCAAGTACCTATAAATCAGAACCAATCCCAAGAATGTCAAGTGTGCAAAACGCCATTATCGACATCGACCAAGCTAAGTTACAGTTCATGGAAAAAATGCAACACTTGTAATCTGTAGATACCATGCTAAAATAGTATAGCCAATAGGAATCGTTAGTTTTAGTTTTGTATTTTTATCTCTGTGTTCTCATTGGTTAAGGTTTTTGATTTGTTGATTAGTTGTAGCCAATAAGATTCTGTTTCATCCTAAGATATATAGTTAAGCTTTTGTAAATAAATTCATTCAACCTTCTGAACTGGAGTCTGCCTCATCTCTCTACCACATATCCCTACATCGGTGACTTACCCTTACATTGGTGATAAACCACAACAAGTACAAGTTAAGCAGGGTTTTGAATGCATTGAATGATGATAGGTTTCTTATTCATTAGGGTATTTTATTGTAAAACTGTGCTCCTTCAAATGTTCGCATTTTTTGCCATAGTTAGTCCAGGTCAAACTCATCATCTGCTTAGCCTTCCCAACACTTAGCACTGTAATATGATACCCCTTGGTAAGACAAGTTGTCAGACTTTCGGGGCACTGACTAACAGGAGGCTAACTATATTAATTTACAAAAGAATTTTATTGAATTTCTAGAGCTAAATGTGTTATTTGAAAACAGTTTTAAAGCGACGAAAAAAAGGAGGAAGTCCTCAATTCATCACATGCATTTTTTAAATAATAGAATTGAAAGTGCTATCCTAGTGATGATAACGTCCAAAGTCTCAAGGTACTATGGTATTATGGTACTCATTTATCTGGCGTTTATTTAAGGTTGTTGTTTCAGTAATGATTGACGACTTACAAGGGTGGAGGAACATTGATGAGCATTGTATCTACCCCAAGTATCGTGAGACAGGAGCAGGTAGAAGATGAGTGTGTGAGGCGATTATCAAATTTCTTCCACTAAGCCAGCCTAATACTGGGATACTGAGAAAATGGCTTCTTCTTAAAAAAAGAAGACTTCATCACGCTTGCTCAAGATAGGTTGGGGATTGCAGACTTATTATCAACTAGCTTTCGCCCGCGGCTTCGCCCGCGTTAAATTTGGGGTAACACAGTTCCCCTTGCGCCTTACTGATTTGTAATAGCAACGCTAAGTTTTCCCGTTTCTTCCCTCTTTCTCCCTCACATCCCACTTTTTTAAAATAAAAATTAGCCTATGTCCGTCTTCTGGTTCCCAACTATCATGTGTACCAAAATTCATCAAAATCGGTTTAGCCATTAAAGCGTGAAGAGGTAACAAACAAACAAACTCACTTTCCCTTTTATAATATTATAGTAAGGAAGTAAGGATAGTAAGGATATAAGTAAGGATTTTAAGTCCAGGTTACCTCACGATGGTTTTCCTTCACCATCATCCTTTACGATAACTGTGTCCAAGACAAAAAAGTAAATATGAATTTATGAAGTCTTATGGGTATTTTAATATGTTTTATTTATCAAGAAAAATTAATATAAAATAAACTTATTTAGTATAAAAGGATTACCCTTTAGTGTTATTAGGTTTTCCTTTCAAGAATTTATGCCCAGTTGAAGGCAAATAGGCTCGCTCCCTATTATATTTTTTTTAAAACGTTGCCCCACACTATAAATTTCTCCTGTATCGTGGCGTGGGTGCGTTTACAACATTTTAACTCACATTCATAATCATTCAGACTCGGAACAACTATCTGTAGGCCATACAAATATTTGTTCCGTGTTCGACTTCAAAATAACTGACGAAACGTGGCTGTAGTATTAGGTACACCTCTGTCTCATCCTTTGGGGGATTACAGGCGTGAAGTTATGTTGTATAGAAAATTACCGTTGAACAACGAACCTTGTATTTGTCAGTCTATAACAAACAGGAACATGAAAACACACTCCCACTGAGTTTCATTCATCGGAACCACACTGGGTTTATTTAGTTACCTACATTATCATAGTTACTGGGGTTCAAATAGGGTTACCATAAATACCGAAAAAGGCCGACATTCTTAAAAGAGTCCGCTGTAAAGTATTCTTGTTTCAGTAGACTCTTAATCAATCTGCCTTGTCTTTATTGCAGCTTCCAGTCTTACCGTATCCAGCTGAATATGGAGCTCTGACTATCTGACTACCATAATTTAAAAAAATCTATACTATACTCCTTGGGAAAATTGGTTATCAGACCTTTAGTTTTTCGACCTCTAACGACGACTGTGCGAGACCCGCATATATCCAGGACCAACAGCTTAACGTAATTTCCAAGGCACGGAGGAAACCCAATAAGCAATGCTGGTCACCAAGGAACAACCTCAGCAACAGCTTAACTTCGACGACCGACCCATGAGGTTGTTATTACTTAGCCGCGAACTTCTTGATCAGGTACCAGCTGGGTGCCAAAAGGCAAATATATCCGGAAAAATCGAGAATTATGGCAACCCTAAGTTCGACCAGCCTGGTTCGCTCGCATCTTATTGAATTATCAACACCCGGTATTATTCACGTCCCAAATTGAACCCGACACCTCAGGGATAAATTCGACCTCAGGGGTAAATATGCATAAATGTGTAAAATACCTGTGTTGACGTTTTATTTGGTCCCTAGTTGATATTCCGACAAGTTCATACTTACCTATACTTACTTACGTATCTATAATTAAATAATATTAGAACTGCAAAAGTGTGTTTTCTTGTATAGATATTTGTTACTCAATCACACCATAATGACGACATTATTGGCGCAGTGGCTGAGCGAACAACTGCTGCGCTGCGTATCGCGGGTTCGATCCACGCACGGAACAAGTATTTGTACGGCCTACAGATAGTTGTACCGGGTCTGGCTGTTTGTGTATGTGAGATTGAATGTTTGTAAACTCACACACGATACAGGAGAAATTCCTAGCGTGGAGCAACGTTTTTAAAAAAAAAAAAAAGAAAATGCCAAACCGGAATTGAATGTTTGGCACTGAGATAGATTAACCGGGGGTTGCGGAGAAACGTGAAAGACAAGATTCCTGATTTTAGTCGGAACAAGTCTGACACTCCTTGATCAGAGAACTCATTTGATGTTTTCCCATCCGAAAAAAAGAGGTGAATGTAGAAGTCGTGAATAGCAAGGAATTCTTTTGTTTATTATACAATCCCTCACATATCAAACATTCCATGCGAACGAAGTCATGGGCTACATCCAGGACTTCAAATGAGGCAGTAACTCTATCTATCTCTTTACCTTTTCATCCAATCATATTTTACAGATAAGAAGCCTAGCACTTCAAGAAGAACATATTTTCATTCTTGATAACAGACAAAGTCGAAGCAAAAATGTAGTTATCTTGAAACGCAGAAGTAACGAACTGTCTATTCGATAATGTTGCCTTTACAAACTTAAAACTAATTATATACAATGTATGCTTTATTCTCTTTACAATTTATACAAATAACTAGTGGATGGAGGGATTAAAATACAATGCTGTTTAAGAATAAACCACGTAATATTTTGATAAGCAAAACGTTCTACAGTGTAGCAGAGATCTGAACTTAGAATAACGTTTAGGAGACGTTGAGAATAATTGTTCTAAGTATGTAATTTAACTTAATCTAATGTATTGTATTTTTTTGAAATTTAAGGACATAATGTCAATTTTGTCATGCTGAATGGTGAAATGTGTTTGAGCTTTGTTTTATTATATGAACTATTGTACTCGTATATTACTTACATTAGCCAAACAAAATTCATATATAATATATTATAAGAACTAATGTATATTACGCATATTTGCAAAATAAAGTTTTATTATATTGAAAAGCTGAAGATTTCAATGAAATTTAACTTTTAACTATTTTCTGACATAACATGTTGCGCCGACTCCGAATATAATGGAAAGAAGCCAGAACATGATGCTGAAGCCAACGAACTCATCATGGGAAATCCTCCCACGGGCTCAAAATACCTACATAAGAAAAAGTATGTCCAACAACGATGTTGATAGGGAATTTTTAGTAATATCAAACTGTTTTGAAAATATGGCAATAAATAGCCAAGATTTCCAGAAAAACAAAAAACACATGACTGAATAAAAATATAGGATCATTTCAATGCTTTTTCATAGATGAGAAATCATCGTTATAAAACTTCCCTCGCACTCTGATTCTCTGAATATTCCAATACTGTAAGACACTTCAAAAACATAATATTGAATACTTAGTTTTCTGCGAAAAATTACTAGCATTCTAACACATCACTAATAAAATTCCATGAACATATTTCAGAAAATCGGCCTAGCAACGGCCATCAACAATTTCGATAAACGATTTGGACAAAACCCAGAGGTTGTACCAATCCATAACATAATAAACGAAGTTGCTTTCAAGAATAGACAAATATGGAGTATAGAGGACACGAACACCGGTAACTCCCAGTAATTTGAGAAAACTCAATTCTCTCTGCGCTCAGAACAAAGGACCTAACACAAACGTTTGACGTACCAACTTAAATATTAGTTATTGTTTGTCTTGTATAGCAAAGTTTTAAATATAAGGTTTTTAGTCTATAAAGTGTTAGGTCCTTTGTTATTCAGAGTTTAGTATTCTAACTATGCAAATATTAATATTACAATTGCAATTTTTTTACAACTACCCTTTTCCCGCGGCTTTGCTCGCGTTTAATTCCGGGTAACACAGTTCCCCTTTCCTGATTTGCAGGTACCTACTACTTTTAGTTTTTGCCTTAGCGCCTTATTTATTGTAATAGCAATGTTAAGTTTTCCCTTTTCTTCCCTCTTTCGCCCTCATATCCCAATCTTTTTTTTCAAGTCCGTCTCCAGAGGCCCAACTATTTCTGTACCAAAATTCATAAAAATTGGTTTAGCCATGTATTCGTGAAGACGTAACAAACAAACAAACTCACTTTCGCTTTTATAAATATTAGTAAGGATTTTAAAATCGTTTTCAGTACACAGTTTACACCGTATGTTCGCGCTGGGCCTACAGAACCCATCTGTGAGGCACGAAACTTAGTGTAAGATCATTAATTAGGTTATCTCATCAGTGCACCCTGTGAAGCATAAAATTAGTTCGGGAACCTTAAATTGGTATAATTTTATCTGATTGCAAAACCTGAGTTATTCCAGTGTCGTGTTGTTAGCCGAACATTTCTGTCGTATCTTGATGAAAATGGATTTTACTTAAGAGTCGAATGCTTAAGATTTGGCGTTGAAGTTGTTTTTAACGAAGCAATTAATCAAAATGCCTCGTGTTGGTGTTTTCATGCCGACCAATTAGTTAAATTGAAGCGTTTCTAACCGCGCTCGAGTGAATGGCTTACGGATTATTTCTTTGACGGAGTTGATAGGATACTTTTTAGGGTCGTATTTAAATTACAATAACAAATTTTGACTTGATTTATATAAAACTAGCTTTTGACCGCGGCTTCGCTCGCGTTAAATTCGGGGTAACACAGTTCCCCTTTCTTGATTTGGAGGTAACTGCTACCTGTAGTTGTTGTTTAATTGAAAAGCTAAGTTTTGCTTTTAATCCTCTCTTACTCCTTCATTTCTCACTTTAAATAAATGCCAAAAATTCATCAAAGACGTAACAAACAAACTCACTTTCGCTTTTATAATATATGTTAGGGTTAACATTCAATTACTGTTAATATCTTCAGTAACACTTTTATTAGTAGTTTGTCTGAATCGATTGATATGTTTCTCGGTTTTCAAAAACACTTTTTGTTTTAAATTGACAAGTGTTAAAAATATTGTTACATGAAATAAAAATGTTAAATATAAATATCTTGGGACAACTCACACACGGCTATCTGATCCCAAGCTAAGCAGAGCTTGTGTTATGGTAACCAGACAACTGATATACATACATATATAATTTATAAATACATACATATGATAGATAAATCACACCCAGACACAGAACAAACAATCATGCTCATCACACAAAGTTTGTCCTGGGTGGGAATCGAACCCACGACCTCCGGCTCAGCAGTCAGGGCCACTAACCACAGGACCAACAGGCCCGTCAAAAAAAAAAAATTTTTTTTTTTGCCCGTCCGTAAATGTATCTTTAAATCCTTTAATGAAAAGGAATGTTAAACAAAATGAAACGTAAACGTATTGTTATTTGTAAACCTGAATTAAATGTTAAGTGTTATGTTTAATGTAATGGTTAATGAAATATTAAAAGTAATGTAAGGTATGTAATGTCGGGTGCCGCGAGACGACTCCCGGCCACCGTAGATGCGGGCCTGTGGACGGTGAGCAATGGGTAGTTCACCGCCCGTCCGTCTATGGCCGTGTTGACGTTAGTGTTCCACGCGCGCCTCAAAGAGATATCAGCAAAGCAGAAGGGCCGTTATTCGAAAGAAATATCGCGGCCCCGGAACATAAGGGGCAATAGAAGAAACATCGGTGGGTTTTAGTCAGCACAAGTCTAACACTCCCCCCTGCTCCGCCCAGAGCGGGAATTTATTGATGTTATTTGATGCTTTCCCATACACAAAAAAAGGCAATACATAAAAAATACCTACTCATTGGTCGGTACTGCCTCATAGTTTTGGTAGTTGCAAGCGCACCTGCTGAGCACAAGGCTCTGGGTTCGATTTCCAGGTCAGGCAATTAGGTTTCCTCATGAGGCAATTCTTAGTAGCAGTAGTACGGATTTGTTCATTTTCTCGATTTATAGAAATAAGCTCGCCATTAATTTGACAACACGGTTGGCGCAGTGGCTGAGTGATCGACTGCTGCGCTGTGTGTCGTGGGATCGATCGCCGTACGGAACAAATATTTGTATGGCCTACAGATATTTTTTTTTCTGTCCGGCTGTTTGTGTGGGTGAGTTTAAAAGTTTGTAAACGCACCAACGATTCAGGAAAAAATCCTACTGTGTGGCAACATTTTATTAAAAAAAAAACATTGACATTTTAAAACATAACTGGAGGAATGTGCGAACTACAAGGTATAGGTACCTCTACCTAAACTTTCGGAGATAATAGGGCGTGATGTTACGTATGTCAACGGTACTTTTCGCATGTCAAACATCTGATTCATGATTTGTTTGTAAACATGGTTTGACAAATACAACGTATTTACATAAACAGTAACTCAGAGCTAAAAGGAAATAGAATGTTTTCGAGTGTCGGCGTTGTTTTCCTGCGTCTGTTTTTACGTCTATCATTATGATTTGCGTTGACAGAGTTATGAAAATGTAATGGGCTGTGAAGCTTGGGGAAGATGGCGTAGAAAGATGATCAATTTTGTTTGTTTATTTTTTTATCGAGAGAAACGAGGACTGTTTTAACCGGCTTCTAAAAAGGAGGAGGTTTTCAATTCGTTGTTCTTTTATTTTTATGTATGTTTAAAGATTACTCAAAGACGCCTAGACCGATTTGCAAAATCGTTTTTTTGTTTGATAGGGTATGCTCCCTAGGTGGTCCCATATCAATTTTATTTATATTGCTTATGGTCTATATACATATTTTTCTCTAAGTCTATTGGACGATCTGCTAATCTTTTAGTAAGAATAATAATAATAAATAAATAAATAAATAAATAATATGTGATATGTTGTTATACCATAAGTAACTAAAAATGCACAAATAAAAAACTTCTGGAAGTTCGGTGGCAAAAAAGTGTTTACTAACAGTGGCCACCACTAAAAGGGGCACCAGTGGTGGCCGTTGGATCAGTGCCTTATTTTTTGTCCCAACGGCCACCCGTGGCGTTAGTATTTACCTAATCGTAATACATTTCAGGACAGGAGACAGGGGGATATTATATCCCCGAAACTGTTCACCAGCGCGTTGGAGGATATGTTTAAGACGCTGGACTGGAAAGGAAAGGGCATTAACATAAACGGCGATTACATCTCACACCTACGATTCTTAGATGACATAGTCTTAATGGCGGAGTCGCTAGAGGAGCTGAACCGGATGCTGGACGGCCTAGCTTCAGCCTCGCGACGTATCGGTCTTGGCATGAATCTGGATAAAACCAAAGTCATGATAAATGGCCACATTGATCCGATGCCGGTCGTCGTACATGGTCACCTTCTCGAAATCGTTTCTGAGTACACTTATCTCGGGCAGATTCTGCAGTTAGGTAAAAACAGTTTCGAGAGGGAGGCCAAGAGGAGGATCCAGCTGGGCTGGGCAGCGTTTGGGAAACTACGCCGAGTCTTCTCGTCATCCGTGCCGCAATGCTTGAAAACGAAAGTCTTCAACCAGTGCGTCCTACCCGTCATGACCTACGGAGCCGAGACATGGACACTCACGGCAGGGTTGGTCCACCAGTTCAAAGTCGCTCAGCGAGATATGGAGAGAGCTATGCTCGGAGTTTCTCTGAAGGATAGAATCCGCAACGAATACATCCGACAGAGAACCAAAGTTATCGACATAGCTCAAAGAATCAGCAAACTGAAGTGACAGTGGGCTAGCCATATCTCACGAAGAACCGACAACCGTTGGGGTAAAAGTGTTCTTGAGTGGAGACCGCGACTCGGCAGGCGTAGTGTAGGACGCCCTCCGACCAGGTGGGATGACGATCTAAGAAAGACTGCAGGCAGATGCTGGATGCGGCAAGCTGAAGACAGGGCGCTATGGCGCTCATTAGGGGAGGGCTATGTCCAGCAGTGGACTAATATAGCCTGATGATGATGATGAATACATTTCAAGAAATTACCAAAGAACTTTCTCAAACCGTGAACCTAGAGGTCTACTGCAAGCCAAACTAATAAATCAATGAGACATTACTTGCCGATCATTTCCCCCAAGTTCCCGAACTTGACCCGAACAGCGACGAACACAGACGAAGAAGACAATGTATCAGCTAACGTCAACACATCATTTAACCGCAATCATTGATGTGAAACTAATTTGGCACGCGTCATTGATCGCGGCTGTTGACTATCGGGCGCTTAGGAAATTATACTGAACTAGTTTTTGCCCGCGGCTTCGCTCGCGTTAAATTCAAGGTCACACAGTTCTCTTTTCCTGATTTGCAGGTACCTGCTATCTATAGTTTTTGCACTTGCGCCTCATAATAGCAAAGCTAAGTGTTCTCTTTTATGCCCTCTTTTTCCCTCATTTCTCACTTAAAAATAGCCTATGTCCATCTCCAGGGTCCCAACTATCTCTGTACTAAAATTCATCAAAATCCGTTTAGCCATTTAGGCGTAAGACGTAACAAACAAACATACTCACTTTCGCTTTTATAATGTTAGTTTTGTTCTTCTTTCATATTCATGCAACACAAGCCTTCTCAGGTTGTGCGAGGGAATACCCTTCAACACTGTCCTACAAGTATGTCCCATTGTTTTCTCATGCAAGCCTAAACAAATTGTTGTTTGGCATCCTCATCAAGAAGATAAGGGTGCTGATGGTTCTCGACCCGAATCCTTACTAATATTATAAAAGTGAGTTTGTTTGTTACCTCTTCACGCTTTTGGCTAAACCGATTTTGATGATTTTTGGTACAGAGATAGTTGGGAACCAGGAGACGGACATAAGCTATATATATTTTTATTTTAAAAAAGTGGGATGTGAGGGAGAAAGAGGGAAGAAAAGGGAAAACTTAGCGTTGCTATTAGAAATCAATAAGGCGCAAGGGGAACTGTATTAGCCCAAATTTAACGCGGGCGAAGACACGGGCGAAACCTAGTCAATAATATATGGGTAGATGTTTTTTTTCTTATGTATAAAAAGTGGCAAACCACACGCGGCCTGTCCGATCTTTGCTTCGTTTGGTTTTTATACAAACAAAACCAAACGTTTATTTGACAATTTGATTCCTTAAACAACAGAGCCAGCGCCCGCGCACCTCTTCTGAAATACTATCAAATTTAACAACTAAAAAAAGACATATTATTTAACAGGTACCATATGAATGAATTGTTAAATTAATGAATGGTGTTCTCTGTGGTATTTAGCTGCATTCCGTAAAACTGGTTGTCAAACTCTACATAATTCGGCAGACATAAGTAAATAACTATAGTAGTTGCACACTCTCGTCAGAAGGGCCTTGTAGATACTTCGACGCTTGTTAACTTTTGTTAACAATATGAACAAAAAATAATATTCAATTTCAACTAACAGTTTAGAATTTAAATACCTACCTTTTCTTAGTCATTGGTGTACGATAACCAGTTTACGTTTCTAATCAATAACGGTGTAACAATAAAACATATAACAATACCTTGTTCATAAACAACATGTTTGTTTTTAAAACGTTTAAACTTTAAATAAAAAAGTCAACCTTCACACGTAACTCTTAAGTAACAAACGTTCTTAATCTGCATGCGAACGACGAATAATCCACAATCACAATAATGAATATACCACTTTAAAGATTGAAAGGTAGAGTTTATATTCCATTGTGGCGTGGTATTCAATGAGTAATTTAGTGCAGTTCTCTACTATCAACCTGTTGGCTGTTAAATGTATTGAGTTGGAATGCCTTAACTAGAGCACAAAGGAATTGTGGAAGAGTTTGTTTAGGTGGGGATTTCCTATCACGAGTCCAAGACCAACTGGTAGAAGTTGTTTTGAATGTTAATAGCTGAGTCTTTGTCGTGGGTTTTTGGTATTTAACTTGATTATCTACGTAATGCGAGTAGCTATTCTCGTGGTTGAACTTGACATGTGCAAAGCAAAATCAGTTAGCGGTTTTGTAATGTCAAGTCATGCTTTGAAATAAGTGTGAATTATGTTGTGAATATTCAACTTACGTAATACTTTCAAACAGCCTCATACGGTAGAACTAGGTGCTAAGCAGAGTGGCCTGCCAGGGTTGCGGCTTGTTCGAAAGAGATACCGCGTCCCCGGAACGTAAAGGGCAATAGAAGGAACATGGGTGGGTTTTAGTCAGTACAAGTCTGACACTCGCCCCCGCTCCGCCCAGAGTGGGGGAAGTTATTTGGTGATTTCCAACCCCAAAAAAGAAAAAAGACTTACTAAGACTCGTCAGTCTATTACCAGGCTGTATCTCATGAACCATGATGGTAAGACAGTTTAAATTTTCACAAATGAGATGATATATTTCTGTTGCCGCTATATCACAAATATCATCCTATAATTCCTTCATGACACACATAATAGATATCTGAGGTCATCGGAAAATCTGAGACTGGAGATGCCGGTGCATTCTACTAGCTTTTACGATAAATCCTTTACAGTTCAAGCTGTACGGCTATGGAATGCCCTGCCCGTGTCTGTAAGGAGCGCTCAAACTCTGTCCACTTTTAAAAATTCTGGTCAAAAAGCACTACCTCTCTCCTTAAACAAAATATTAAATACTTCTTTGCTCTTAATGATTATTATTTTAAATGTATATTATATGTATTACTATTTAAGTATTTGATTTTTTTTTTAAATGTAGTTATTAATTTTCAAAAATGTTACACCACAGACTACCTACAGTACTGTTTGTCCTCCTTTAAATCCATCCAAAGGTTGTCTTGAAAAGATGGCTTTTAGCGATAAGACCGCCCATTGTGTCACCCTATTTATAAGTTGTTTAATGTTATTCTAGTTATTTGCATGGTGTACATAATAAAGAATATTCTATCTATCTATCTATCATATCATCAAAAATTACGACAACTGTCTGATACGCGCTGTTTAGGCTGAATTGATAGATGATTCGTGAATAACAAAGAATGAGTCGAAGAAAGTGGATCACACTATGTCTCACCATACTGCTAATGGGAAAGGTATGTTATGACGTAATAGTAGCTTAGGTATACGCAATAGTTTGTTGTTAAATGTGGCAACTGTCATTGGTATGCATGACAGGACACAGATGTGTGCAACGAGAGTTTTACTCACAGCTGACGTTTTGGCAACGGTGAAATTGTTTGTCAAACATAAATCCATGTATGGAACGCATTTTAACCGGTTTTTTTCCACGATTCCACGATAAAGTCAGACAGTTCCCTCTCATATAAAAGAGGTAGGTTTCCTCTTCCTTTTAATACAGTTATAATTGCCTGTCTGTCTGCCATCCTCAACCACTTCAAAGTATGTAACAGATGAATGAGATCAAACCTTCATGTTGAACCGTTCTCTTATATAACATGGGTTGAACCCGGTCGGTGCGTCATACAATGAAGGAAAGGTAAACAGATGTCGAATTCTGGGATATACACTGCGTCAGGACTGAGGATTCCCCCTTCAGATAAAGAACAAGAATTTATTACAAAACAAACAATACCGACTGACTCATGAATTTTGTATTCGGGTAACTACTTATTTAGATATTTTTTAAGTACCTATTTAATCCTGCTGGTGTAGCAGGTTGTTCGAACGATATCGCGGCTCCGGAACACAAAGGGCAAAAGAAGGAGCATGGATTGGTTTTAGTCAGTAAAACCCATCAATGGAAATTCATCAAATTACTTCCCCCACTTTGGGCGGAGCGAGGGGGAATGTGAAACTTTTACTGACTTAAGCACAACCCGCATAATCTTGGAGATACATTTTAGATCTGGGATTAGGTATGCAGCCGGTTTTACAAAAACCTTGAAAGAACCGAGTATACCTGGTTCTACGCGGTTCTTTCACGGGATTCAATAATTGAGTAGATGTTGTATTGGTGACGTTTCGTACCTACTTTACTGTTGTGATGACTTACAGATATCCTTAAGCATTTGCTAATAAGGTAAACAATAACATTTCTATAGCGATTGACAAGACAAAGATCGGGACCATGGAAATCTATATTATTACTAGCTGTGCCCAGCGGTTTCACCCGTTGCTCACTTAGGGCTATGAAAAATAGATGTTGACCGATTCTCAGACCTACCCCATATGTACACTAAATTTCGTTTAAATCGGTCCAGCCGTTTCGGAGGAGTATGGCAACGAAAACTGTGACACGAGAATTTTATATATTAGATATTGATGTCAATGTGCTTACAACATTGTGTTGGAATATAGTGTGGTGTAAAAAAATGTTCCATTGATAAACTAGGTTTGTAATATCAAAACAAAAGGAAAGTTTACGTCACGCGATACAGCGTGATTATTTAAAGTCAGTTATTTCATAAGGCAAACCTGAAAAAACTATAGTCTTTAACAACTACTTAGTATTTAGGGTAGGTTTTTAGTATCTGACAAAACATTGATTTCTGTTAATAACTGGTAACGTTTTAAAGGAAATATAATAACATAACCCTTATGTTACAAAACCTCAAACATTTCATCAACAAAACTCCTCTTCAACGCTATCAACCAGTAAAGTGCCCAAGAGACTGGCGGCATTGCCACGTTTTATGGCAATTAAAGTAATTTAGCCTTTGGCCAAAGTAAAGTCTACAATACAACACGTTTGGAAAAATCTTTGAAAGACTTTAATGAAGTACCAGACATAATTATGTCCACAACAATCCTTAGCGAAGCGAAGATGAGTTTATTAATTGTTTGTTACGTCTTCACGCCTAAATGGTCAACCCGATTTTGATGAATTTTGGTACAGAGATAGTTGGGAACCTTGAGACGGACATAGGCTTAAAAAAAGTGAGAAAAGGGGGAGAAAGAGGGAAGAAAAGAGGAGAAAAAGATTATTTTTTCGATCTTCATGCGGGTTAATGGTAGCGTAAGCCCAAAGTAACTACTAGTACTACTAGTACTACGCCACGCGGACGAAGTCGCGGGCGGAAGCTAGTAATAATAAAGAGAGTATTGTTCCCCTTTCGATAAAAAGGCTGTAGAGTTATTGTGGGCAGTCGCTTCATGTAGAAGACTGGAATACTGCTGTATACGGTTAGACTGGAAGCTGACTGTAAAATAGTTGGGAAATGACAGATGATAATGTTGAAAATCTAAAAGATCACAACCCAAGTAATCTCTATATTCATTCTGTTAAATATAGTCAATTCCGTTGACGAATGACTGTATTTCAATTAAATATTTGTACAACTGCAAACGATCGCTCTTGTTGTTTTTCATATTTAATGTTAAGCAGCTACTTACATTCATAACGATATTATTAATTTACTAGCTTTTGCCTGCGGCTTCGCTCGCGTTAAATTCGGGGTAACACAGTTCCCCTTGCGCCTTATTGATTTGTAATAGTAACGCTAAGTTTTCCCTTTTCTTCCCTCTTTCTCCCTCACATCCCACTTTTTCAAAAAAATATTAAGTTATGGATGGTGGAGAACCAATGCGAAAGCGGTCAGAAATACATTATCTGTGAAAAAGAAGTCAACTGTCTAAATATCACGGTTCATGAGAGACAGCCTGGTGACAGACGTACAGCGGAGTCTATGTAATAGGGTACGGTTTCACTTTGGGTACAGAACCCTAAAAATGATCAAAATGAATGAGACAGTTGATGTTTTAAAACTTATCCATAGAATATTCATAAATAAACGTGGTTCAGAACGTGGTTACGTAGTTACCGTTTTAACGTCTGTCTCCCTGTCGCCTTCTACATAGCGCTTTATAACAGTACAGCCAAGTTTCGTCCTGCTGGGGTTGCGGGTTGTTCGAAAGAGATAACCGCGGCCCCGGAACGTAAAGGGCAATAGAAGGAACATTGGTGATAGTCGTACAAGTCTGACACTCCCCCCCGCTCCGCCCAGAGCGGGGGAAGCTATTTGATGAAGAAAAAAAACCCACGTTTCGTCAGTTATAGGTTTTCAATGTAACAAAACGCGAACTTATGACCATCAACCTGGCACAAATCCGGACTCCGTGTCTACTTCTACACATTGACGGACACCCTATGATACTTTGCCAACCCGGTCATTGAACCCAGCACTCGCGCTTACGACCACTCCTCACATTCAACCACTCTGACCCTAGCTGCCCAGTTAGAATAATTCCTTTCCACAATAAACTCATTACAAAAATGGTAAAAACAAAGAAAACAACCGGGACAAAGGATTTCGTCCGGAAACACTAAAAACTTGGATATAGGAAAAGTTTTTACTAGTTGTTTCGGAGCTCTCACGTCTTTTTCTGATTAAAAAAGCCACATAGAAGTAGTCGCGTCTATGGTTTATTGCCGACCATTATAAACTTTTGTTTGTTACGTGGGTCCTGAAAACTGATATAATCTACTATATAAATTTCTTGTGTCACAATGTTCGTTCCCATACTCCTCCGAAACGGCTCGACTGATTCTTAAGATTTTTTTATCCATATTTAGTAAGTTTGAGAATTGGCTACTATCTAACTTTCAAACCCGTAAGTAAGAAGGGGATTTGAGCAGCGGGTGAAACCGCTGGGCACAGCTAGTAGTAAATAAAACAGTGTGCACAGGCCCACAGGTATCAATTTTAAATACTATCATTTTTGAAGTAAGTTATTCATTTATAATTGGCTAAACTTTTCGTGTATGCCTTTGGGATTACGTTAATTTAATGGTTATCCTTACTAATATTATAAAAGCGAAAGTGAGTTTGTTTGTTTGTTACCTCTTCACGATTTAATGGCTGAACCGATTTTGATGAATTTTGGTACAGAGATAAGTGGGAACCAGGAGACGGACATAGGCAATGGTGAGGGAGAAAGAGGGAAGATAAGGGAAAACTTAGCGTTGCTATTACAAATCAATAAGGCGCAAGGGGAACTGTTAACACACTTTTACGCGAGCGCAGCCGCGGGCAAAAGCTAGTTTATTATAGATGTGTTTTCAAAAAAAAATAGTCTAATCTAGTTTTAAGGGTTCCATACATAAAATGAAAAAAAATTAAACCCTCTTAGGATCACTTTGCTGTCCGTCTGTCTGTCTGACTGTCAAGACGCTTTATCCCGTGAACACGTGGACATATCGAGTTAAAATTAAAACTATTTACTAATTCACGAGTCCAATTCGCACATGACCGGTAAATTTATAAAAGAGTTACTCTCAGCACTCACTATTCAAATCATTTATAAATACTTATTTATAACACCTTTTTAACAATTATTTTTCAGGATAAAATAATATAAGCCTCGTAGTATAAATAAGCTGTCGAAATATGATTAAATTTAGTGTTATAATCTGTCAAACATACTAAGTACCATTGTAATCGTAAATTCTTTGTCTTATCTCGACCATTATCTTGATTTGACCTCTCGTTTAGATGAATTCTGTTAACACCGCACCTACCTACCGACTCTTTTTGAATATTAATTGTAGTTATAATCTTTTTAGATAGTACCCTTCACAGTTTCCACGAAAATTAAAAATCTTGCTTCTTTCCTGGCTCATCGTGCTGTGCTATCGCTGCGGAAATCCCTAAGCGGCGTAAAAACAGTACCTTAGTAGAAACTATATTTTCGGCCCAATTGGGCTGGAAATTGTAGGGCCGTGAAGTCCGAATGCTGACAGGCAATTTAAGGAAGTATCCAAACACATAACCTTCACATGACTTTTAGCCAGAGACTAATGCTTGCTATAATTCTATAAAATAAACGACATACTAGTGTTTTGGGCACATATGTTGAGGTAAAGTTTTTTGAGAAATTCTTGATGGAAAATCAAAACAGCACTTGTCCAACCAAGGAAAATAACCCAGTGCCATGTTCAGTAGTCGAATCTGCAACCATCAGATTTTAGAGGTAGTCACTTCGTATAAAATATCTGCTGCAATTCCGCAGCATCCTGTATGATTAGAAGATACGATTACCAACCCAAACATAGGATATGATAGGCAGCTGATGAATGCTTTGTTATTTAAGTATTCAGGTGTTCTTCTTAATGTTGCCTGTCACAACGTCCCGGTACTTCCCGAGCTGCTGAGTCAGAAGTTTCAAACCAGCCCCAAAATAATATCACTCGGATCTAGCCTGTCCCTTTGCTGTCCTTCCTAAGCGACACCCTAAGCCGGCCCTGGCTGGACGCCTTACTCTTTAGGCATCCACAGGATTTGTCCGGTTAAACAGACGACTACCGCATAGGTAAAACAGCAAGACGCTATAAACAAAAAAAAAACTTAGCGTTGGTGAAAACGAACGCAAGTCTCTAATATGTCCACTGTATTCTAATGTCGTGACCACTTTATTTCATTGTACAGTAACACGCACTTCACTAAGTAATAACTAAGTGGCTGGAAGGCAAGTGATTTTACTGATTACGGTACATTTGTCCTACATTAAAATGTCCCTGGTTGCCCTTGGCTTTTACGTACCGAGACCTAAAACACGATGATAGTCATGCAAAATAAATAAACGGCAAGTCAATAATGATCTTAAATAATTTTATAAATGCCAGTTTGTCAGTCATCCTTGATGTTCTCGATAAGAAAGACCGAATGTGTTTGTAAGATGTAGATAAGATAAGTAAAAAAATATAGGCTTACTCTCACCGCTTAAAACTGAACTAAACCAAATTGCCACCTCGTACATTCTGCATGAAATGGTGGCATAAAACTAAAACCTTAATTTGTGTAAAAATCTTAAAGCAAGTAAGAAAAGGACTAAGCCCATCTGCAGTACACGACTATAATCACTATCTCAGTGCCAATTGTTATCCAAATCCGTTCAACCGTTCTGATTTGGTTGAGTAACAAACAACCAAACCTTGGCATTCATAAAATTAAAACATTTATAATACCGGCCAAGTGCGAGTCGGACTCGCGCACCACATAAACGGTCATATTTTTTGGCTGTTTATACTTAGAGGGTTGATTTTTTCACAGCTTCGCAGTTTTAATTTCAACTCGATACCTCTACGTGTTCCCGAGGTAAAGGGTCTTGACAGACATGCACACAAGCAAACAAGTGATCCTATAGGGTACCGGTATTTTTCCTTTTTAAGTACGGAACCATTAATCAATCCATAGATTGTTATTACCGCGATTACGCTAATGTTATTGATAAAATAGCTTAAAACAATGGAAAAGATTATTTTATTTAAAACTAGCTGCCCTGCGTGGTTTCACCCTGCTCCCGTGGGTAGTAGCGTGATGTTATACAGCCTATGTTACTCAATGATACTGCAGCTTACTAATGACAAAACATTTTTTGAAATCGGCTCAGTAGTTTTTGAGTTTATTCGTACTTTTTTTTTCTCGGGTGGATAATCATGCAATGACTTCTCCCGCTCTGGGCGGAGCGGGGGGGGGGCATGTTAGACTTGTGCTGACTAAAACCTACCCATGTTCCTTCTAGCAGCATCTCTTTCGAACAACCCGCAACCCCGGCAGTTTATTCGTACCTAATATACAAAAACTTTTTAGTAAAAAAATAAAACCGACTTCTAAAAAAAACTAAAAACTGGAAAATAACTTTATTTCCGGAAGTCGGTGGCTTTTGTTGGTTTCGTTGACTTTATTGGCCACCGACTTCCGGAAATAAGTTATTTTCCAGTTTTTAGTTTTTTTTAGAAGTCGGTTTTATTTTTTTACTAAAAAGTTTTTATTTCAACATTTTTAGTTATAGTATTATGATATAATACGCAAACACGGTTAAAAAGTTTTTCTTTTTAGCTTTAGTCCCGTCTTAGATACAATTTTTAGTTCCACATCAAGCTATAGATTAAATACTAAGTATCTATATTATGCTTTAGTATTAAACCAATTCAGAAATCATATGCATCATTCCCTAGGGGATACAGCTGATACTTGATCTGATGTTTATGTTTCTTAATGACTAGGTGAGGGGTGGGGAGGGGATACGGTCACCCTGCGCCCACTCGCCTGCCTACCCTGGCAAAACCCATACTTATACATGTGATTGCAGCAATCACGGCAGATTTGCTGTCATTTATTAAAGAGTGCCGTTGTATATCACTGAAGATCTATCACCAAATTACTGCGATGACCTTCCAAACCATAGTAGTACCTACATACCATTTTTTGATCATTTGTCTTCGACAAATTCTAAAATATAATCGACGAATGAGTATATCATCAACGTCCACGAAGTCAATCTAATACGTATTATTAAAGTTAACTCAAAAACTACTTGTCGGATCTTGATATTTTTTTTATGGGACCAAACGACAACCACCAGCTTTCGAATAAAAAAAGATTCATCAAAATCGGTTCACTCAGACCTGAGTTATGAGGTAACAAACACAAAAAAAAAAAAAAAAAAAAAACATACAGACGAATTGAGAACCTCCTCCTTTTTTTGAAGTCGGTTAAAAATACATATCTTTCCACTTCAAATTTAGTATTTTGAAGTGGAAAGATTTGTATTTTATCAGATGTATGATGATGATGTATGATGTAGATTCATCATGAAATTAAAAAGTAATTAATTAACACGCACTCTCCAACAAAATCCGGGTCTACAAGAAATACTAAACAACTCCAAGTAACTTCGATGAATGAACCTTTATCAACACAAAACTTTGGTCATTCATATCAGTGTGACAAAATAATGATATAACTCAATGTTTATCTAACTCTTAACTAACAAGAGGAGTCAGCCACTAATGATAATGATAATGATAATAGAAACGGATGCTGGGTTCAAAGTGATACTGATTAACATTATCTATAACTAGAATTTAAGACGTGTAGGGACTTTTTTCGCGGATGGGAAATCATCTAATAACTTCCCCCGCTCTAGACGGAGCGGGGGGGTGGTTATTGGATCATTTTTATTGACTAAAACCCACCCATGTTCCTTCTTTTGCCCTTTATGTTCCGAAGTCGCGGTATCTCTTTCGACCAACCCGAAACCAGAGAGTAGCTATTTTAATTGAACTTTTCTACCGTTGATAAAAATCTGCTGAATGGGTTAACATTATATAAAGGTGCATATGTTTGACATACTAGCTTTTGCCCGCGGCTTCGCTCGCATTAAATTCGGGGTAACACAGTGCCCCTTTCTTAATTTGCAGGTACCTGCTACCTATAGTTTTTGCCCTTGATTGTAATGGCAAAGTTAAGTTGTCCCTGTTATTCCCTCTTTCTCACTCATTTCCCACAACTATCTCTGTACCATAATTCATCAAGGCGTGAAGACGTAAACAAACAAACTCACTTTGGCTTTTATAATATTAGTAAGGATGTACGGATGTGACGCGGATGAATGAAAATGACATCGTTAACAAAGTTTTGAGTCTGAATAAGAGTGGATGAAGACTAAAGAAACGATAGATGAACAGTGCGAAGGATGACACGGCTATAAAGGAGGTGACTGTTTTTTGTGATTGCGAAATCAACAAATAACTTCCTCCACTCTGGGTGGAGGGGGAAGAGTGTTAGGTTAGTACTGACTAAAACTCACCCATGTTCTTTCTTTTGCCTTTTATGCCCCGGGGCCATGGTATTTCTTTGTAAGTAAGTAATAAGAAGGAAAAGAAAATAGGCTTCATCGACCACAAATAAATTGGACTAAAAGCAGAAAAACAATGACGTTCACGACGTATAGTTTGAAGGAAACATAAACGTACATTAAAACTTTCGTCAAAATAAAATAAGTGACGTGTTTATTACGATCAAACTTATTTCACTCATCAATCATTTAAACGTAGTTATGATGGCTCTTTTGATAGTTCGTTGAAGCAATTGTGACACAAAGAATTTCAAGTTCGTTCATACAACTACTTAATCCTTACTAATATTATAAAAGCGAAAGTGAGTTTGTTTGTTTGTTTTTTTGTTACCTCTTCACGCTTTAATGGCTAAACCGATTTTGATGAATTTTGGTACAGAGATAGTTGGGAACCAGGAGACGGACATAGGCTAATTTTTATTTTAAAAAAGTGGGATGTGAGGGAGAAAGAGGGAAGAAAAGGGAAAACTTAGCGTTGCTATTAGAAATCAGTAAGGCGCAAGAGGAACTGTATTACCCCAAAATTAACGCGGGCGAAGCCGCGGGCGAAAGCTAGTTAGTTATATTTACGCTACAAGTTCAAGACAGATTTAAATAAATTATTGTCTATTCTTCCTGCTATAAAAGCGCAAAATGCTTTTTCCAAAAAACGTCATGTGGTACTCACGGTCCTACAATACAGTACTATTAGCATTTTGAATACACTATGTGGCAAATAAGTCACTTTATCGAAACCACACTTCGAAAGACTTAAAAAGACATTCCAAATCCATTGATTGATTTTGCTTGAAAATTAGCCCACCTCCAACGTAATAACACAATCCCTGTTGTTGAATATGAGATAAATCCCGCAGAATGCCTTGATGTCTATATTGTGTGTATGTGTGTGGGAAAAATCGTCATTATCATCGTTTTATTCGCGTTTTTAATGTATTTAGTCACGAGTGAATAGACTCTTTCTTTTGAGATATCTTTTCCTATCGGCAAACTCATCTTTGTCCTCACAGAAGATTGATGTAAAGAGTAAGTTCCTTTAATAATAACAAAAACATAAGCCGCAGGATGTCTTGTTCATTACAAACATAGGCTATTACAATCAGGAACTAACGCGTAATGAAACCATAGGATGAATACATTGACCGCGCTCTCTAATGATCGCGTGATTACATTCCAGTATCAAGTGCTGCTTTCTTGTCGAGAGCAGTTTGTAGTACTCGCATGCGTCATTAATTTAAACAGACTCACATCATTGATATACAAAAACCTAAGATACACAACTCAAAAACGTCCCCAACTAATGAACACATAATCTAAGAAGTGTGTAGCCATTTCATTACTCTAGCGCATTTAAAACCAGAACTTAATGCGGAGAACATAAATAATCGCGAAATTATTAAAGACTAGTATTTGTCTTTTAAAAAAAAAGACTTCTTTTTGATAATTTTTTGACCCCTTTCGATTCTGTTTTAACCTCATGTGATTAAACGAGTGAGAGAGGAGATACCGACAAGCAGGCACATTTAAACTTCTATGATTTCTGTACACAGAAAATAGGTTTAGGTTTAAAGATCTTTATTCTCAATAAAACCATTACATGTCACTTACTTGAGAACATTAATTTATTAATTTTATTATTTACTAGCTTTCGCCCGCGGCTTCGCCCGCGTTAAATTTGGGGTAACACAGTTCTCCTTGCGCCTTATTGATTTGTAATAGCAACGCTAAGTTTTGCCTTTTCTTCCCTCTTTCTCCCTCACATCCCACTTTTTTTAAATAAAAATTAGCCTATGTCCGTCTCCTGGTTCCCAACTATCTCTGTACCAAAATTCATCACAATCGGTTTAGCCATTAAAGCGTGAAGAGGTAACAAACAAATAAACAAACAAACAAACAAACTCACTTTCGCTTTTATAATATTAGTAAGGATTACTTAAATACTAAATTGGGTTCGACAACATCCGTTAAAAACTAATTATGTAATACTCACTGAAACTCCACCACCCAACGCATTCATTTATCGGGTTATTTCCGGTTTGCGATTAAATACAAGCTAAGTTGGGTTTTGAATGCATTGAATGATGATAGGTTTCTTATACGTAAGGGTATTTTATTATATATCTGTGCTCCTTCAAATGTTAGCATTTTTTTGCCATAGTTAGTCCGGGTTTTTGGTAAAACCAATAAGCTTGCTCGTCGTGAGCTTCGTTGAGTAACTTACCCCCGAATACTGAAACGTCACTCAAAATTTAAGTCCCACTTAAGTTTAACAGAGACTCAGAATTGACGTTTGACCATACAAAATCTAAAGTTTAAGAGGTGCTCAAATGTTAAGCAGCCCTCACATTTTGAGTGACGTTTAGGTATTCGGGGATATATGTCTATAGTGGGTAAGTATGATATTTGTGTGAATGTTTTTGTTTAGTATTTTTTGATAAATATACATGTGTTATAAATATATAGTTCGTTTATATTCATTATTTTTGTGTCTCCGTATATTTTAGTATATAAATATAAATGTTTATTTCATTACCATAACGACATGTTCTAGAATCAGATATTCGAAAACACGCAACATCTATCAAGCGAAACGAGGTCTTTTTCGGTTGAAATATCACCAAGTAACTTCTCCCGGTCTATTTGGAGCGGATGGCAGTACCAGACTTTTACTGTCTAAATATGCTTAGGAATTATGAAATATCTGATATCTATGGTACAAACAATCATTTGTAGGTCTTTGACCATCGTTACAGATAGCCCAAAGGTCTAGCAACCAGATTACCCAGAAGTACTACCTAGTGCCAACTGGGTTGGGTAGGTAAGATCAAATCCAGGCTCCGTGGCTGCTACGGAGAAATTCCTAATTGGAAAAACCCAATAACACTTAGCTCCATCCGGGAATCGAACCCAGGACCTAATGCTCAGCAGTTGCGATTGCAACCACTATACCTAAAAGTAGTTAATTTAGTTGATTATATAAAAAATATAAATTTATTTTTTACATTTACGTTTTCAAGAAATGCCTATCTCGTATCGGTTTCGATAAATCCTTTCACAGTCTCTCGGCACTCAATCCGTATCATTTCTTCAAATCTCATTTTAATCAACAATATGGCCTCCCATATAAGAAATCTTACGATATTTGGACTGGATCGAACAGGCGGTTTCCCAAAGGAATTTCACGAAAAGATTTCAGTAGACTTCTGAACGTATATTTATAAAGAAATAATCTCAAGGGCGCAAATAGGATAGGGCCTTTTGAGATGGAGTAATGTTGTATCGAAATTGTTGTTTGTTTACATGCAGCATATTAAGTTAGTACCCTTGACCTATTTTTGGATGGAAATGGAAATCATCACATAACTTCTTCCGCTCTGGGTAGAGCCGAGGGAATGTCAAACTTTTGCTGACTAAAACCCATCCATGTACCTTCTTTTGCTCTTTTTTTTCAACAACCTGCAACCCTGACAGGCAGTAGCCCTGGCAAGCTCCTTTGCTTTGCTGACATCTCTTTGAGGCGCACGTGGACCAACGAACGTACCGTCGACACGGCTTGTTGCCAATAGGCTTGACGGACGGACGGTAAGCTACCCATTGCTCAACGTCCACAAACTCGCATCTACGGTGGCCGGGAGTCGTCTCGCGGTAACCGACGCTCAGAGCGTCTCCTGCGGTGACTGGGTTGGTTTGAGATTAACTAGCCTTAACGTACCGACTGTGTTAGCGATAGAAATTGAAAATATTTAAGATATTTGTATTTCTGCGTCGAAAATCACACTTCTACACATTGTATAAAACGAAGTCGCTTCCACTGTCTGTTCGCTTAAATTTAATTTTAAACTACTCAACAGATTTTATTGCACTTTAAAAGTTAAGTTTAGTTTAAGTTTTAAGTTGTCTGGTTACCATAACACAAACTCTGCTTAGCTTGGGATCAGATAGCCGTGTGTGAGTTGTCCCAAGATATGTATTTATTTAAAACCACTAAAAATCACCCTTACTTAACCCACACCATTGTTATAAAAGAGATCTGGTCATCTGCTCTCACAGTTTCTCCTCTTAGTAAAGAATACCACCAACCATTTACCAATTAAACGTTTCAACTTAACATTGACAGGCGTTCGCGGCAGTAATTACAGTGGTTTCAACACGAATTTCACTTAATTACTAATTATTCTGAAGAACTGTGAGCGACACGCGACACCGACATATACCTACATAAAACGTAGACGCACGTTTTTTCACGCGATGGAGGAAAAACCGGTGTACGGAATAATTTATACCGTTAATTCTTGATTTACTTCTCTTTGATCCTTTAATTTGTTACGGCCTACATTTTCATGTTGTCCTCTGTTTTGGAAAGACTTTGAAAATCGTACGCAAACGTAATTGATGTACGTATATCATATTTTGATGTGTTTGTTATTTTGTGAAAAACATTAGGTACTGAAGTTTCCAAGTTATGTTAAGGATGTTAATATTTGATATTGCCCACTTTACGTTCTCGCTATTCGGCACGAACTAAAAAATGGTTAAAAAACTCTGTTTGTTCCGAAAGGGGTGTGTAGATTATTATACCTATGATTTCACCAATTTAAATAAGATATTCATGAAATTAAATATATTGAATGAATAAATAAATCGGCTAAATAATAGCAGCCGCTCGGATCGATCTTAAGGTTAAGCCGCGCTTGCCTAGGTTGGTCTGTGGATGGGTGACCACCCTTTACATACCGAGTTTCCTCCGTGCCTCGGAAAGCACGTTAAGCCGTTGGTCCCGGCTGTCATTTGTAGATCTTTGACAGTCGTTACAGGTAGTCAGTGTTCCAAAAGTCTGACAACGAGTCTTACCAAGGGGTATCGTATTACCCAGTATTAACTGGGTTGTGGAGGTGAGATAGGCAGTCGCTCCATGTAAAATACTGATATTCAGCGGCATCCGGTTAGACTGGAAGCTGACCCCAACATAGTTGGGAAAAGGCTAGGCAGATGATGATGAATATAAAAAATGCATTGTTTTCAATTTACTACCATTTCTCCAGGATCTAGCATTTTTTACAAAATCATCATACATCATCGTCGTCAGTGTCTTCGCTCATCAATTACAGTTTATTTATGACGTGACTACCCGAGAAGCAACCGCGTCCTTTTGTCGCCATGTTAGTTTCCTCATTTTAGTTTGTTTTTATAGGGTTTCGTTCCTTGTATAAAAAACGGAGCCCACTTTGTTATACGTCTTTTTGTCTGTCTGTCTGTCAAGTTGAAATTATAATCACAAGTTCCAATTCCAATTCCAATTTTTATAGTAATGGCTCCATCGTTTTATCGATGATTCTGCCAATGTCAAGGTTGAAGGAAACTAAGTGTATTTTCTAAGGTTGACCGGTTATACAGCCTTTAGTACGGTTAATTAAAACTGTATCTGTTTGAGTAACCTGTAAGGACCACACATTCTATTTGTTGGAATAAATTGTTAATAATCAGGCAACACAAATTAATCTTAAAATCACAAGTTTATGGTACCGGTAAAATTAGGACACATGACACGCGCATGGTGTCATTCAAACATTCTTCATTATAATTTCTAATGTTGCCATTAACACCGTCCCATCAATAAGTATTAGATATTACATTACACAAGTATACAACGTTTGTAAACTTCTTTATTACATCTGGTCACACCCGCCGGTAGCGTACTACGCACCTGACGCTGACGCTACGGCGGCGTAGTACGCTACTACTACGCTACTATTACTACGGCCTAATTAATGTCCTAGTCCTAGGGAATCCCTGGACATAGTTTTGACTCGTCATTTTGGCTTTATTATGTTGCCAATGTCTTGCTTTAGATTCATGTCGTGATCTCATTACTAAAGATACGAGTGTTTCTTTGTATTCATTAAAATGCCGGAGAACAGCTATGATTACTGTGGAGATTTATTTTATCATTCATCTTATAATCTAGTGAATTTGCATATTACATGGGAACTTAATGACGCCTATAAAGATAAGCTAAGAAAAGGCAATCCAACCAAGTGTATAATTATCTATAGTAATGTTTTATGTCTAGATAATTATCCCATTAGGACCTCTTTTGGTTCGAATGACTTTCAGTTGTTTTAAGTTTCAACGTACCAGAGAGACAATTTTTTTAAGCATTCTTATGTCAGTCTGAAATCATTTAAAAATGGAATTTCAAGTATTTTTTTATTTTTGTCATTTAGTGTCACGGAGAAGAGATTACAAGTTTGCAAATAGACTTTGAATGATTCAGTTGTGAGCATAGATAATTCAGAAAAAAGTTTTTAATATGTATAATTTAGTAAAAGTTGAGTTTTGGTGTTTGGAGGAATGGAGTTAGAAAACTCGTCAAATTAGTTATACATAAAATGAAATAGATACAATAGTAGATACATAAAATGAAATAGTTATACCTGAAACATGTGCATATCGATAACAATAATTCAACTACAGTTTTATTAGTCATAGACGGGGCAAGACGATGATAATGTGCTCTAATACTTGTTACTACTTAGTAACAAATCGTTGTCTTCTGTTACACGTCAGGTAACATTCATAATCGAAAACGTTCTGGATTAAATATTTTTTGTAAAAATATTTCTAAATTCCGCTCATAATGTCTTTTAAATATAATTACTTCAGATGCTTACTCTTCAATACGCATTTGTTCCACATTGTCGCTTCTACATAAATAAACGAAAAGACTTTCAAATTTCCAATTGAAGCACTGAAAATATTTCTAAACGAACTTGTTCGAAAATATTGCCACAAGAACCTTGGTGAGAAAATCTCTTTTATAAAATGTAAACGTTATTTTCCTCGCGGTCAGGCCAAGGGTATATAAAGCCAATCGGGACAGATGTCCTGAGCACGAGCAGGGAGGACCGTCCACTGGAGTGGAAAGGCCCTTGGAGAGAGGCCGCGTGAACTTACCTACCTTGTACAGGGTTGAAGGTAATAAAACTTAAGTTTTATAGATATATTTTAAAGCCTTTCTTAGGGTAGACTTAGACAAGCCTGTTGTCCCCGAAAGATTTGGCAGAGGTGCACCTTATGAACACTCACATTTTGCCAGATATGCGGAAGTCCCCTGCAATAGGGGCCGGGCCTAGTGCCATCAAAAGTACACAATCCAAACTCTGAAGCTAATTCGTAGCATTTTTTTTAATGAAAAAACCCAATAATACTTTACCCGACCCGAGAATTGACCCCAGGGCGAGAAAATTCATTGCCCAATACGTATTATATAACGGACTGGTGTCCGCAACTCCACGTCTGAGGCGCGTATTTTGCGTACGGGTGGGAATATCATTCGATTCACCCCAGCTTCACGAGAAACGCCAGCAGCGCCTTGGTATTGCTGACGATCATGCTAAGAGTACCTGGGTTACCGAAGTACTTTGCCATTTCATACAACTGACAAAGCAAACCATTTGCGTTAGGAATGTTTATACAGGCATATCATTTAAGTTGGTTAAATCAGGGCCAACTTGTGAGTTAATTTAATTTTTAATGTTTTTGCAAAGCTTTGCAACTTCAGCGGATTATCACTAAAAACCTCAATGCTGATTAAATCAGAAACCATTCTGTTGATATATTCTGGACGATCCAAGAATTGTACTAACAAGTTTGATTCCAAACAAATTGCGTAGTTTTCGCAAAAGACGTGCATCTATGACCTGATCAACTTGGAGGAGACAAAAGAAGTATGTGAAGATCGTAGCAGGTGGCATTCTTTAGTTCCTGCCTGCCTATGAAAAAAAGAAGTGAGGTTATGTATGATCCCAAACATCGATCTACATTGTCTCACCTCCTTTAAATCCATTTAAAGGTTGTCTTGAAAACATCGCTTTTAGCGATATGACCGCCCATTGTTTCACCCTGTTTGTAATTTGCATGGTGTACATAGTAATAAAATAATAATAAATAAATATCTTGGGACAACTCACACACGGCTATCTGATCCCAAGCTAAGCAGAGCTTGTGTTATGGTAACCAGACAACTGATATACATACTTATATAATTTATAAATACATACATATTACAGATAAATCACACCCAGACACAGAACAAACAATCATGCTCATCACACAAAGTTTGTCCTGGGTGGGAATCGAACCCACGACCTCCGGCTCAGCAGTCAGGGCCACTAACCACTAGACCAACAGGCCCGTCAATGAATGAATAATGAATATTCTATCTATCTATCTTTCTACATTCTACAAGCTGAATGAATATAAATGCTCACGGAGTCTGGTATACAAATTTCAACACTATGTAGAATAGAATCACTCAGCTACTTAAGATCTACAATCCGGTATCAATTCCCTAGTTGATCAGTCCACTTAGGAGTCCATTTTCAGTCACCATTGCCGGGCCTACAAGAGAGATGAAGTCTATTTATTCTCTAGGGCCATGTAGCCGCTTTAATTGGAACATTTATGTTAGTACAATAAACGGCTCAGATATAATTAATTCAGCCAGTGATGTCGATTCAATGAACATTGTGGAGGAATATCTGAAGCGGAAAGAGAAGGCATGCTGCGCTGACCCAAATAAATTGTGATAAGGGTTGAAGATAATGTCTATATTTTTCATTAAGGAGAATACGTTCCGGTAGACCAAAGTAAAATTTCCTTTTATTTATTGTTTTTATTTCAGTTTAGTATGCAAATGAGGTACAGTGTAAACACGACAACGCTTGTTGATTGTAGACTGAAATCATATATTCACGTTTTTTTCGGATATTTAGTTTGTAATTGCACTGAAAGATTCGTTGTCATTAAAACAATTCCTGTCGTTATTTCCAGTTCGAGTCGATTCAACAGCAGTTTCAACATAATATTCTCGTTTTAACGTATTCGTAAGGTTTACCGATGGAAAATCTTACCAACTTTGTAAATCAATAAGTTACAATATTTGCTCCACGTAAAATGCTGTATTTAACGGTTAGGCTGGGAATCCACCCTAACATAGAAAAAAGGTTAGGCCGTTGACGATGAGTTGTCCCTTATTTTCCAAGTTTCTAATTTTTGTTGGTTTTCAAGATGTTATCTTATTAAACTGCAGTTAAAAACACCCTGTGATAAAGATGCAAATATAACGTGCATCAGATGCTACAAATAGCTGAAGTTTCCAACTGAAGCTTCGCCTGATTTGCATTTTGGTTTCAGCGCCAATCTTGTACTTGAGCACAAATAGAGTTTACTGAAATATCACAAAGTTGCTATTTCTGAAAGTTAACCTTTAATGTGACTTGATTGTTTAAAGGGTAAATAAGTTAATGTTATGTTCAGATAACTTTTATATCTGTAATAAAAATTACAGTTTGATCTTTGTAATAAAAATCACAGGTTGACAACCTTTTGTACAGACTACAGATAATAAATCGAAAGAAAAACGCGCGTGACTTGTTGGTTTATATACTAAGTGGTTTCAAGTGCAGTTGATTTTTCGGTTCGGTTGTGCATATTAAATAATCACTTGCTTCGGTAAAGGAAAATATCGTGCGGGAAACAGCTTAAGAGATAATTAGGTATCGTTGGTATGTTTAGCCAAGTCAGACCTACGATGACGCCCATAAGCAGCATAACAAAATTAAGAAAGAAAAAGAAGTGCAGCTGTCAGTGTGAGGTCCTGTCTTCATTCCCTTGTTAGGCCAAGTGTTGGACCTTTGCTATTAACATTCTGGAGTCCGTATTGGTACTGGTAATTTAGCATCGTCATAAGTTACATTGGGTATACCAAGGTACTCATAACTTTTAAAATGTAAATTACATGTAGCGTGTACAAAAAATGTTTATTAATATTTCAGGGTGTGACCTTCGAACTGAACAACTTTGTTAATGAGACCACCATTCGTAATCCCGACAAAAACACAACTCTCCCATACATTTGGGGGTCTAATAGGTAGGTACTGACTATATTTTTGTACGTTTGTATATTGAACACCGTTAGAAGTTGTAAGGTAATTACGAGATAAAATGTATCTATATAACAATCCGAGGATTTTTTTAAGGGCAACGATTAAATTTAAAAAAATCGGGCTAGTGCAAGTCGGACCCCGGACTCGCGAACCGATGGTTCCGTACAAATTTACAACATAAACGGCTATATCTTTTGCCTGCGTAGACTTAGATGGCTGATTTTTTAGAGCTTCAAGAAACCATACACTTGAGAAAATGTTTTTTTTGGAAATTCAACACGATACCTCAACGCGTTTTCTGAGATAAAGGGTATTGACAGACAGACGGACAACAAAGTGATGCAATAAGGGTTTAGTTTTTTTTTCCTTTTAAGGTACTGAACCCTAAAAACACGTTATTTATCAAAGAAATACCTTTTTCGCTAATCATAAAGTGCGAATTAAATTATTAGTTTATGTTATTGTGAATACTGCAACTGCTATTTAGATGACTAATAAACAATAAAAATGCATAAATAATCAGATATAAAGTAAGTATTGTTTTAATCTTTTATGGCACGATTTAAACTATCAGTTACGGGATATCTTCCGTCATTTCTATTTGTTTTGAGCACTGTTATAATAGGTATTTAGGAGGTTACGAGAGTAACGATAGCCATCGTTGCTCTCGTAACCTCCTAAATATTTCTTCTCCATAGAGATCTGCGTTTTAAAATGGGCAAATACAGTCCTTTCACAAGTTCTCTTGCCTTGTGAGTGGAACTGAAGAAAGAAGCTACACTTACTTCTTTCTTCAGTTTATGCAGAGTTTTCATTGTAGATACTTACGGCAGATCTATAAAAAGCGAGCCCATGTTGCACTAGACGTGTATACCTTAATGTCGCACAATTTTGAAACTCTAGAAATCCACTAATAAAAAAAAACATAACTTATTTTAATTATTTAGTTAAAAAAGAAACATGTTGAGGAAATTAGTTTTATCGATTAAAAAAATCACGAATTGGAGACTAACTTACAATTTCAAACGTATTATTCTTTAAAATTATGTAGGGCAAAAATACTTGAAAGTTCCATATAAAATAAACCCGGTTTTTGAAAAGCGTTTGTTTAGAACAGACTTTTTGGAATCAGTAATACTTTTTAAAATAAAACAAAAGTGCTATTTCAGGGCTTTTTTTTCGAATGGCAAATCAAATAACTCGTCCGCTCTAGGTGGCGCGGCAGGGAGTGTCAGACTTGTACTGACTAAAACATCCATGTTTCTTCTTTTGCCCTTTATATTCCACGGCCTTTGTATCTCTTTCGAACCGCGCGCAACCCCGACATCTTTTGCTATTTCGGGGCTCCGTCTCCGTCTAAGTCTACAAACTGCCAACCAATCGACCAATGAGCGCAGAGTAAAAGAGGCCCTTAAGTAGCTATGGTCTATGTAAGGGAACAGTGAAAGTGTGTTGCCATTAGAACTATTTGGCGCACTGCTTGATCTCTGATGCAAGAGGTCATTAGACCACGTAGAAAATGTAGTATTGCAATATAATTGAGAATAGAATTTCCTGCGTCTATGATATACAATAGATTGTAGAGTAGAGGTAAACCCGAACCTAAGCAAGAGGCTTATAAAGTATTAATTTATCGATTATAATTTTGATTAGCGACAAAATCGACACGACAATAAAAAAAAAGTTGGAAAATATCTTTACTTCCGGAAATCGGTGACTTTTGTTGGTTTCGTTACCTAATAGTTCAGTAAATTTGTACGCAGATTTCACATGTTTTTTTCCTGTCTTGCCTGCAACTAATTAAATAAATAATTAGGATAAATTTTCTAGGCCTAGGCCAAATAACCGCTATGGGAAATAAACGCCATCTGCTATGGATGGTGATAACGGAGAAAAAAAAGTTAAAATAGATACTATCAGTAACCAAAACAATATTAATATCAACACACTATAACAACAAAAAAAAAGTTTTCAAATTGTTCTTTTTTCAAAACGAAATTCGAATTTGATCTTTTGTTAAACTTAATAATGAACTACTTCGTTACGCACTTCAGAATAACTGAACAAAAACTTAACGAGCTGAAACCAAGAGAGTTTCAAGTTGTCTCATTAAAAGGTACATTAAATTTTAACAATAAAGTCAGTAGGTAGGTACTGAACCAGCCTCTACGTGGCCCCAGGGCTGAAAGTTTGCGTACTGTACAAGATACTTGGATAGGTACCCACGGCTTTGCTTTAATAATCTGTGTAAAATAGATGACAGTTATGTTATTAATCCTGACCTTGTATTGCTTCATCATGTACCATTGTTAGTTACTATGACGGAACTATGCGTTCTAGCTCGCACGTAAAATGTACTTTAAATAAAAAAATGGACAATCTCGATAGATCATCTTGAAAGAGTTGTTTGTGGTAGTCGCTTATTTTTTATTTAAATCATAGAATGATTCTAGCTCTGCCCAGCAGTTTTGTGATATTATATCTAACATATAAAATTCTCGTGTCACAGTGTTAGTTACCATACTTCTCCGAGACGGCTGGACCGTTTTTATGAAATTTTGTGTGCATGTGTGTTGTGGGTATGTCTGAGAATCGGCCAACATCAATTTTTCATACTCCTCTCCAGAAAAGGAGCTGAGCAGCGGGTGAAACCGCTGAGCAGAACTAGTAGCCTATAAATTTCGTGAAAGTACATAGGTACTTTTTACTTTTTGGGTAAGTATAGACTTACCCATGGAAAATTCCAAGTCAATCCGGTCAAGGAACCGCGTTCTCCCATACAAATTTTGCCACCCTGTTTCACTCTGTTAGGGGTTGAATTTTGACGACACGGTTGGCGCAGTGGCTGAGCAATCGGTTGCCGCGCTGCGTGTCGCTGTGGGTTCGATTCCCACACGGAACAAATATTTGTATGGCCTACAGCTAGTTGTTCCGGATCTGGCTGTTTGTGTATGTGAGTTCAAATGTTTGTAAACGCACCCACGACACAGGAGAAATTCCTAGGGGCTTATTTAAAAAAAAACGGCTGTGTTTCACGCGCAGCTAAAAGAGATATCAGCAAAGCAGAGGGGCCTACTAGGGCCACCGCCTACCGGGGTTGCGGACTGTTCGAAAGATATACCGCGACCTTGGAACATAAAGGGCAATAGAAGGAACATGGGTGGGTTTTGGTCAGTACAAGTCGGACATTACCCCGAAGATCGAAGGGGTAGTTATTTGATGATTACCCATCCGCAAAAAATTTTGCAATATCCTAGTCAGCACCTACGTCCTAGAAAATCCCCCATGCTAAATATGAGACCCCTAAAACTTATAGTTTCTGAATTAGGACTTAAATTTTGAGTTGTGAACGTACATATTTTAGCATACGATGGATGGCATACAAATTTAACATATTAGAACATTTTTTTTTAATAAATGACGTTTATTATGCAAGTAGATTTTTAAACGTAATTTTTAAAACCTAGCTAAGGCCGGTGTTTCGTACCCGAGTACTCTGGGAAGAAACAGCCGAAAAAAACTCAATACATAATCTCTTTTAAGGTCCAGACAAAAATCTTGGTAAACTTACATGAAGACTAAGCAGATTGCTGTGTAAAATGGCGTTTTTAAGAAAGCACCACACAGATTTGAGTGGACATGTCCAGTCAGTGTAAGCATTTATCAGTTATCGTGTAGCTTAATTCATAACTCAAACAGTAATTACATTTTAACACAAAATATACATTCATATTATAATGCTCAGTTTATATTTAAGATCACAGTGTAAATCATTATAATCTTACTGGGAAAACTCACCTTCTTTTGTTTTCTTTTTTCTTCACGAAGTCTTAATAATATCCTCGTATTTTACTCACAACAAAACTAACTTTCTAAACTAGTTTCACACACCAAAACACTTATCAATAAATTAGATACAAATGTAAAAACACCACTTAGTAATACTGTATCACTAATACTTTAGTTTTTCAGTTAGAAAACTGCGAGAAAAGTTTCCTAGCGCAGTTACCGAAAACGTATTTCCATTGCTCTCTGACTAATAACAAATGCATCAATTGTTTACAATTGTGGCCCTACAAATGGGCACAGTTTAAACGGGTCCATATTTGTAAACATAAACAGTGTGCGTGTTTATAAAGTAGACGCACGCCATTGTACAAAACAAAACATTTGGCCAAGAGTGTAGCGTGGTCGACGAGAGACGGTAAGCGACTGCCGGGCGCGTTATGTCTTAGCGGTCCAGTAACCAGGCAAGTTCACTAGCTCTAACTTATGGTGAAGAAAGTTACATAATATACCTACGCAAATAGTGTTTTTTATGTAATGCTGGTTACCGCATGTAGAATAAATAGAGCTTGAAGATCTATAAAGTGGTTTCGCTTTCCGTTCTACGATAGTCATTATCTATCTTATGTTTTTCGTTTAAAAGCTTAGTTTTGACTTTGATAAATGTTGTTAACATTCATTATTACATATTAATAATCACAATGATCATCACGAATTATGAATAACAAATACAAAAGTAACATTTAGTACACAATGATTACCATATTATAAAAGTATATTTCCAGCGTCCTGCACAATTGCATATTTAACTGGATTATTTGAATTCCTTTTTCCTGCTTGCGGATATTTTGTTTTTAATAACTACGTTTAGAATTATAAATAACACTTTACAGGATAATTGACCAAAGGTTCCCGAAAATAACTTTTAATAACAGTATTTACCTGCTGTTTGTATGAAAAAAGTAACATTTAGTTGCTGCCTTATCTGTACAAAATGTATGAGTCAAAATGTACTAACCGAAACCACATTAAAATATGTCTCACGTTTTGAAGTAATTGTCAAAATTTTAAATCCTTTATTAAGTATTTCTTTTTGGGCGTATGTAATATGTACAAACATCATCTGCCTAGCCCTTTCCTAACTATGTTGGGGTCGGCTTCCAGTCTAACCGGATGCAGCTGAATATCAGTATTTTACATGGAGCGACTGCCTGTCTGACCTGCACAACTCAGTTAGTACTGGGTAATACGATACCCCTTGGTAAGACTGGTTGTCAGAATTTCAGAACACTGGCTACCTGTGAAGACTGTCAAAGATCTACAAATGACAGCCGGGACCAACGGCTTAACGGGCTTTCCGAGGCACGGAGGAAACTCGGTATGTAACGGGTGGTCTCCCATCCACAGACCAACCTAGGCAAGCGCGGCTTAACCTAAATATCGACCCGAGCGGCTGCTATTATTTAGCCACGAGCTCCTATGTAATATCCTATCCTATGGTAATATGTACAAAAAATATATACAATATGTACATCAAACTCTACTTAAGTAACTACGCAAAATAAAATTACCTGAAAACGTGTTTTTAGACTGTAAAGTAACTATTTAGAAAGAAAGTAGTTTTAATTAAAACGTAAGGGACTGAATTTTAATTAAGTTTAAATGTATTGACCACTGAAAAGATATTTGTGGAGTGGGTCATTTTGCAAGGACTATAACTAATCCGAACATACTCAAAAAATCAACTGCTTTTATTCAGTATATCACAATGAAAATATACATACGACCTTGATTAATCACAACAAAGGAATCTTTTATTGAACGTGTGACAATAATGGTAGTTACTTACAGTATTGCATTTGTTACAATAACAGCACAATAAATTTTACAAACCAATGAACTCTATCAATTTAATTAGCTTTAAAAAAAACACATGGTTGTTTTTATTTTCTTTATTAATTCAATAAAATAGCAAGGTCTACTTGCATGACCTTACTATTTTCTACAAACTTTGGCAGAGGTGAACCTAAGGTCGTGTCGACGGCGCGTTAGTGTTCCACGCCCACCTCAAAGAAATGTCAGCAAAGCAGAAGGGCCTGCTAGGGCCACCGCCTGCTTGTGTTGCGGGTTGTTCGAAGGAGATACAGCGGCCCCGGAACATAAAGGGCATAAATATTATTTTTTCATGGAAGATTTCTCAGAGTTTGTTTCGTTGGTTTCATCTTAGAGCAGTTACGTACAAAACACCGGCCTCACCTAGTTGTAAAAATACATTTTGCCGTGTAAAAGTTTTTGTAGAAAAAAACAATTTACAAAATAGAATATATTATTATATATTTTATTTCAAGCGAAATACAACTGATTCAAAATTCACGAACGCATTACTTACACACACGCGATTAGATGAGAAATAAATTGGTACAGTTTAGGCAAGTAACTTTCCCCGCCTACGATACTAAACGCAGCATGAACATGGTAGAATATTCATACTATGCTAACGAATGTAGAACAGTCACTTTACGTGGCATGAAGTGCTATCGAATCTTAGTTAAAATATCAGTGGGAAAAGTTACAGTGTCCTACTTTTTTTGGGATTTTTCCACCTTATTCATTTATTTTCGGGGATTGGAGAATTTGGAGACCAAACAAACAACGAACCATTCCATTAATTTCTTTCGAAGACGACTTTTTAAAAACGTTACCTTACGTAGCTCGCCTTTGTTTAAGAGTTTACGAAACTTTTGTACATCAGTTTAAGCTTGTAGTATCATCAACGCACAAAACAGCTGTTCGAGTTGTGCGTTGATTGTCAGCAAGGGAATTTATGCCGTATTGAATCTCGGCTCGGTGCAAAACTGTTTTAGTTTTCTATGTAAAAAAAATAAACTTTCAAGTTAAATTTAACGCACTTCTCGGTTTGTTGAGCTGAAATTTTGTAAACCTACATGTTTAGTTTGGAAGACAAATCATGCAGATTAAGTAACCTTATTCTAAACACAAAATGGCGGACTCTCAAAGATTTCAGACTAGTTTTTCATATGCTTTCCTATGTCATATGTCATGTCATATAAGAATTTGCTTAGAAGAATACGAGAAATAAAATGACGTCGCTTTAACATGTGTTATTTAAATTATCATACTATTTTTTAGAGGTTGACCGAACCCGGATTCTATCGAACATTCGGTCAAAACATGTGCCGAAGCCGAAGTTCAGTAGGCAAACCGAATATTCGGTCCATGAACCGATCCAAACTTCGGCCCAATACCGATCGGTAATCGCCCGGAGGACACGGTGGAGCACACAGTGGCGATCTGCCCGGCTTGGGCGGAGCACCGCCGTGCCCTCGTAGAGGCGATCGGCGGCGGCGATCTCTCGCGTCCGGCCCTGGTTCAGGCCATGGTCCGGAGCGAGAGGGAATGGGAAGCGGTCACCACCTTCTGCGAAGCAGTAATGCTAGCGAAGGAGGTGGCCGGGCGTTTGAGGGAGAGAACATCTGCCCAACCCAGCCGCCGCGGGAGACGCCCATGGCGCCGGGCGCCGCGAGACGACTTCCGGCCACCGTAGATGCGGGCCTGTGGACGGTGAGCAATGGGTAGTTCACCGTCCGTCCGTCGATTGACGACAGGCCGTGTCGACGGCGCGTTCGTGTTTCACGCGCGCCTCAAAGAGAGTCAGCAAAGCAGAGGGGCTTGCCAGAGCCTCCGCCTGCCGGGGTTGCGGGTTGTTCGAAAGAGATACTGCGGCCTCGGAACGTAAAGGGCAACAGAAGGAACATGGGTGGGTTTTAGTCAGTACAAGTCTGACATGCCCCCCCGCTCCGCCCAGAGCGAGGGAAGTCATTGGATGATTTCCCACCCGAAAAAAAAAAAAAAAAAAAAAAAAAAAATACCGATCGGTAAAAGCAGCCGAACTTCGGCGTTGACAAATGTCTTACGAATTTCGGTCCATCTTCACAAATTTATTTCCATCGCTTACTTATTCTTATTCTCTTTGCAACTATTTAAAACGTGATTGGGTACCAAGAAAAAATGGCGCTAAATCAATGGATTGTGTTTTTGATAGAATTCATAACGCTAGAACGATTTCTGAAATTAAACAAAAGCATTTCGAGCAAGCATGTACGGCTTATTCCTTATTTACAAAATCTAATTGAAGATTGTGTTAATACCCAATTTTGTTTATCGCATTGCAATGCAACATATCAGTCAGGGGCGGTCTATAATAGCCGGTCTATAATACTTTAGCGGTATAGTAATCCTTACTTTAATATTATAAAAGCGAAAGTGAGTTTGTTTGTTACGTCTTCACGCCTAAATGGCCAAACCGATTTTGATGAATTTTGCTACAGAGATAGTTGGGACCCTGGAGATGAACATAGGCTTTTTACAATAGGTTTTTTAGAAAAGGGGAAACTTAGCGTTGCTTTTACAATAAATAAGGCGTAAGACAAAATCTACAGGTAGCAGGTACCTGCAAATCAGGAAAGAGGCACTGTCTTACCCCGAATTTAACGCGAGCTTAGCAGGGGGCAAAAGCTAGTAAACGATATATGTGGAATAGAAATTTAGAGCTATTAACATAGTTTTAATAGCTGTGCCCAGCGGTTTCACCCGCTCCTCACTTAGGGGTATGAAAAATAGATGTTGGCCGATTCTCAGACCTACCCGATATGTACACAAAATTTCGTTTAAATCGGTCCAGCCGTTTCGGAGGAGTATGGGAACGAAAACTGTGACACGAGAATTTTATATATTAGAAGTAATATTGTTACTAGCAATAGCTAGCTGTTTTTAATAGTAATAGGATAATAATAATGTGTTCATTGTGTTACATCGTAAAATGGTAACAAAGTGATTCATACTAAGAACTGGCTGGGAAACGCCGTCACTGCTAGCTGCCTGATTCGCAGAATTTCTAAACTCCACACAGTTTCGGCACCACTTTTTTTCTTTGAGTACCCACATCCCTTAAGTTCTCCCGTAGGAACTTAGCGATACACGCAGGGGTAGGTAGAGTACAGTCTAGTCTCTTGATGCTAGCCACGCTTTCAAAAATAAAAAATCCGGCTAAGTGCCAGTTGGACTCGCGAACCGAGGGTTCCGTACAAACTTGCGACATA
Organism: Ochropleura leucogaster; assembly: GCA_958449745.1. Lineage (NCBI taxonomy): Eukaryota > Metazoa > Arthropoda > Insecta > Lepidoptera > Noctuidae > Ochropleura > Ochropleura leucogaster. The sequence goes on from OY288206.1 coordinate 6,508,428, forward strand.
AACAGCCATATCTTTTGACTGTTTAAACTTAGAAGGTCACACACAGGTCCAAAGGACCACATACATATTCACACAACTCCAAAGAATCACAGACTTGAATATTTGGTTTTAATTTCAACTCGATACCTCCAAGCGGTCCCGAGATTTACCCCGAATACTGAACGGCACTCAAAATTTAAATACCACTTAAATTTAACAGATACTCAAAAGTGACGTTTGACAATACAAAATCTAAAGTTGAAGAGCTGCTCGAATGTTAAGCAGCCCTCAAATTTTGAGTGACGTTTCAGTGTTCGGGGGAAAGGGTCTTAACAAGCACACGGACGGACAACAGAGGGGGAGATCCTATAAGGGTTCCGTTGTTTTCCTTTTAAGGTACGGAACCCTAAACAATCATTAAGCCAACTAAGCCGTTTTTCTAAACTAGATACCATTTTACGTTACCACGTTACCATTCTTCTGTTGTATTAACGATTTTCTTACTCTCAATAATTGGTTTCCGTAGTAAATGGTACATTTTGATTCAAGTGAGGAGTAAACTTTGTCGTTGCAGCCGAGGCGGATTTAATGCACGAGCCGCCAGGCGTGAGCGTTATAGGGTCGAGAATAGCAGTGACAAATTCTCTCGTGAATTAAACGTTGTTTTTCAATACACTTCGCGGAAATTAAATAATAGAACACAAAGTATTTAATTTGTGTTTCCCACGATTTGCCGGAGAAACCAATGCATAACATCGCTTAACAGCCTAATATTAAAAAAAAAAAATTAAAAAAAAAAAAAAATTAGAACTCGAATACATTTAAATACTGAATTTGTTGTTATAAGCATTTTTTTTTTAAATGATCATGTATATTTGTGATATTATGTTAAAAACACATTTTTTTATATGTACAAATAAGTACTTATAAAAACAAGGGTCTCTCTGATCTAAAAAAAACTACTGGCTGAACTGATGACACCTCCTCCTAAAAAATGCACGCGTGTGAAATAAATTACATATTGAACCTAATCGCAGTGCAATAAGAGCTAGTTTTCGAGGAAGAGTTTTGAAAAACAATCTGAAGTGTTGGTGTCTAAAAATAACTTTTTGAGAAAATAGAAAAAAAACGTGACTTAAAAATAAAATACCATCAAAGTATCACATTACTGATTTACGGCGATTTCCCCATGGATTTCTTATTCAATAGTTTTCAACTTTCCATCTCTCACATGAGACGCTTGGGCTTGACCCTTATTTAGTCCGGTTTTGAATAGGTACTTAGGTAGTTCTTGCTGACGAATCTTTTCTTTTTAGTCCGACTTCATTTTATATTGTGTATTTTCACTGATGTAAATGGCAAACCGATTTTGAATATTTGTAGGTCCTACATGAATTTTATCGATTTTTATTAACCTCTCAAGGACCGCCATTATTTACGTTAACTATCCGTCAAGTACCGCCGGGCGGGCTCATAGATTACTCTTACAACGTAATCTTTTTACTACAAATACAGTTTTAAATCAGTCGGTTGGTGGCACAAATTTGTGCCAGCGGGGCGCAACTTGTTTACTGGCACGTATTTGTGCCGCTGGGTTCTAGAAGTTGAAATAATTTCAGTAAAAGTCTGACAGTCCCTAACGGTCACGACGCATTTAATGATTTGATGACTGGAACAAAAATATTCTCTAAATCTAAACTGCCATTTAAATAACGAACTTTTCCGGGTATAAAATGATTTTATCTAAGAAAAAGTTAAATAGCTTATTTTTTCTGGAACCTGTTAATTTGTTCAGCGTCTTCACAATTTCCTTATTCATCTACCATCTAATGTTGTTTCTGTTATGGTGTGGCCAAAGATTTTCCAATAGAAATTTCCAATAATTTACCAGGCGATAACGAAGCGGAGGAGGAAATTTACCACGATAACAATGTTATTTATCAAACGAAAAATTTGGAATTTTTACGCTTATTGCGAAAAATTATTATAAGAGGAAATTTTAAAACAGAAAACAAACAAACAATCTTTAACATAAATACAAGTCGACCGACTTATTTAACTTTGATGTTAATTAAGTATACAAAAACATTTAAGAAAAAATAAAGTTACTGTGGCCAATGAGCAAGAGATTGTTTGGTTATCGTAATAATGAAGAAGTCCTTTTTAGGGTTCCGTAGTCAACTAGGAACCCTTATAGTTTCGCCATGTCTGTCTGTCCGTCCGTCCGTCCGTCCGTCCGTCCTCGCTTAATCTCTGTGACCGTTAGTAATAGAAAGCTGAAATTTGGTACCAATATGTATATCAATCACGCCGACAAAGTGGTAAAATAAAAATTGGAAAAAAATGTTTTATTATTGTAGCCACCCTATATATAAAATGGGAAGTGATATTTTTTTTAATTTCAACCCTAACGTGTGATATATTGTTGGAAAGGTATTTAAAAATGAATAGGGGTTTACTAAAATCATTTTTTGATAATGTCAATAATTTCGGAAATAATCGCTCCAAAAGTAAAAATCAATGTGTCCCCCCCCTCTAACTTTGAACCATAAGTTTAGGAAATATGAAAAAAATCTGAAAAGTAGAACTTTATAAGGACTTTCTATGAAAATTATTTTGAACTTGATTGACACAACAGTTTTTGTACAAAAAAGACAAAATAATTTCTGGACTAAGTTTGTAGTATAATCGTATATGCAAGCATTTTTTTAACTTCGTTTACATATTTTATTATCCTGAACGTATCTTTTTTCAAATAAAAAAAGAATTATTGAAATCGGTTCTCGCAATCCAAAATTATTAAAAAAGTATTAATTAACCCAATTCCCCGAGAGATGGCGCTGTAGGTACTTATTTATTACATTAGATCGGGTATTACCGAATTGTACGGTTGGTCTCTCCTTGGCATTGGCGGTATCTTATAACTACATAAAACTTTTATTAAGAACATGATAAGGCAATTTAGAACAAAACTAAAATTCATTTTTAACACCATCAACTCCTCCATCCATCAATCCTGACTCCGATGGTGGTGACCATCGGAGTCAGAGCGCCTGCCGCGGACTCGCGGAGTGTGCAATGTTGCACGCTCCTTCACCTCTAAACTCATAAGTTGGAACACTTATTGTGACGGACGGAAAACTACGGAACCTTACACTGGCCGGTTTTTTTTAGTTAGCTCGATAAATTCTGCTAGCCCCATGCAGGATTTTTTTTTAAAAACTTGCTTTTAGGTTATTGTTTTCTAAAGTAAAAACAATAATTTCATTATGATTGTTCTCATGAAGTTCATCCAAATAAAACAAACACACCATTTTTCAAATACATGTAATATGATCCATACGCTTATCCTAACAAGAGTTTCACAGTCTATAAATGAAGTTTTTATTATGTAATCATACAGAGTACCCAAATAAGTTGGCAGTTATACCTACTCTGTGGCAAAAGATAAATGGGCTAGATGTAAAGATAATTTAATTCCCTGACCCCACATCAGGTAAAACCAATTTGTTTTGCCTCCATTTGTAACTCTTGCGCTTAATCTTATACAGGAGCTCCATTTATTAGGTTTCAGATACCTATGTCTTGGTTCGGGGGACTTAATTTTTTGTTTAGCAAAAATTGCCTCATTTTCATTGGTCGCCATGGTTACGGTTCTATTCCTAGGTCGAGAAAATAAGTATGTTTGGATATGGTTGGGTTTTAACATTACATACCTGTCTAACAATGTCAAACCGTAGTGTGGATTTATGCCCGGTTGATAGCTACAGGCTGTGGCTGTTTAATTCATAATAAATTCATCATTACATTACTGGTGAAGTGGTGAAAATAGCAAAGCTAAGTTTCCCCTTTCTTCTCTCTTTCTCCCTCATTTCTCACTTTTTGTAGCAAGTACCTGCAAATCAGGAAAGGGGATTTCCCCTTTCCTTCGGATGTAATGCAAGCGAAGCCGTTTGTTTGTTACGTCTTTACGCCTAAAGACGCCCTAGAGACGGGCATAGGCTATTTTTTTTTTATATAAAAAAGCCAAAAACTAGTTATATAGGTATATTATTGTTCTCTAGTATAAGTGAGTTTTGTTCCTTTCATTTATTCCCTACAAAGCACTGAGCGTAAAACGTAGGTAGTTTGTCAGCGTTTTTCACTTACAAGACTGTTCCCTTGTCAGTCAGATGATTGAGTGCTTACTAAGTATTGTATCAACTGAGCACAGCTGGTAGATAAAGGTACTATAAAGGTATAATAACATTTACAAACCTTAAAGAATACAGGCTGGTTTGAAATTACGTTCTAAGTTGTTTAAATATAGAATAAAATATGGTAGAAGAGTTTTTTTTAATAATGTGACATGTATTGGTAAATTAATAATAATGAAAAATATAGTAGCCTTCGTCTATTACGTATAAACGCCCCTACACTTACATAAGTACTACAGTAGGTATCATATTAAATTAATTAGTGCAGACATATTTAATAGTTTTTCATATTTTTAATGAAATAAAAATAAACTGTAAAATAAACTGTTTAGAACAGTTCTTCTTGTAAACTTCACAAATGTTTTGGGTTTATCGATATTTATATTAACACGATATTAAAACTTATTGTTCAAGTGACAAGGTACCTGCAGTCATTGACCAATAAAAACCCTTCAAGATTCTTACTTTTAGAGTTCTGAACCTCATAATGGAAAATACAGAACACTTAAGGATCACATTGCAGTCCGTCTGTATGTCAAGACCCTTTATCTCGAGAACGCGTGAAGGTATTGAGTTGAAATGCAAAGCAAACACTCAAGTCTGTAGTCCCTTAGAGCGTTGATAAAATCTACTCACTCACTCTATGCAGTCAAAATATATGGTCCCTTATGTCGCAACTTTGCACGAAACCCTCGGTAAGTGAGTCCGACTCGAACTTGTCCGGTTTTTTAGTGTGAGTGTGTCAAATCATCAGTACCGATCACATCAGTAGGCCTACTATGACATCTTAAAGCAGAACTTATTCCACTGAGTGAAAGAGATGGTGCTAGACACCCTGTATAGCTCTGTCCCTTTCCCTCAGCGGAATAAGTTCTGCTTTAACACGTCATGGTAGGGTAGCTGACGTTGTTAGATATTTTAAATAAACCTTGTGTAAATATATTCTGTAAAAACATTTACGTACCCACTATTAACAGCTATAAGTAGATATTCTTATGTCTACGTATACCGGCCACATGAACGGCAAACGCCTTTCACTACGGAAATATGGGAAGTTGTACATTATTAGATTAAATTACGTATGTAATTGATAGCCTAGTGGTTTAAGTGGCGCTGGTTATAATTACACGTGCCTACTTTTACACACTGGCGTAAAGTATCTTAGAGACAGCAGTGAACATTTTATTTTTCTACAGTTTACTACTGCCTTGAAGTGTCTGATCTTTAGAATAAAGGTGCCAGTACTTTGCTTGGCTTGTTCGATTGGATACATGGTAACAAACTTCTTACTAAGGGGCCATCATTTAAAGGAGGCAGCTGGAATTTTGAGGGAGAGAACCTCAAATCAAGCTAACCGTCGCGGGAGACGCTGCGGGCGTCGGCGTCGCGAGACGAGTCTCGGTGACGGTAGGCGCGGATCTATACACGGTGAGCAATGGGTAGCTCGCCGTCCGTCCGTCTAGTGACGACAAGTTGTCGACGGCGCGTTCGTGTACCACGCGCGCCTCAAAGAGATATCAGCAAAGCAGAGGGGCCTTCCAGGGCCACTTTCTGTCGGGTTGCGAGTGGTTCGAAAGAGAAACCGCGGCCCCGGAACATAAAGGGCAAAGGAAGAAACATGGGCGGGTTTTAGTTAATACAAGTTTGACACTCCCTCCAGCACCGCCAAGAGCGGGAGAAGTAATTTGATGATTTTCCATGTGCAAAAAGAAAACAAGGGGGCATAATTTAATCACATGCGCTTCTTAGGCTACTTGTATCCCTTCTCTCCCTTGATGACACGTCGTGATATTTTAGGCAACCCCTCCTATCTACATCCCAAACTTAATCCGAATCCGTTACGCCCTTTGAGCGTGAAGAAATAACACACTCACCTAAATAATAAACGTTCGCCTTTTTTATGAATGAATCAATCAACTATCAGCAGTATCAGCCACTTCACAGGGAAACGTCGCTCGGCCATGGTCTGCCATCACAGTCCTTTTGCTAAGAAGAGGCCTAAATCTAATTAGTAGGATCACATGTACATAATTGCAGGAAAACCATAATTACCAACAGTTTACGATGTTCCGAAATTTTGTTGAAACGTTCCATTGTCATGGTGGTGTTCTAAAGAGATACCGCTGCCCCGGAACATAAAAGGCAAAAGAATAAACATGGGTAGGTTTAGTCAGTAAAAGTCTGACGCACCCCCCGCTCCGCCCAGAGTAGGGGAAGTTATTTGATGATTTTCCTACGTAAAAAAAGACTGAACGCACGACGAACCAACTCATTAAGGAAAAGGAAATTGCTAGGAATAGGTTCAAGCGTCAATTGTTACCTTTGTGGTAGGTGTCGGAAATAATTTATTTGGTAATTCCCTGGGCATTCGTTCAACGCCTCATAGTTATGAATCAACTTTTGTTGGGTGTTAAATGTAAACGCTATCCCCAAATCAACATACCCAGTTACTTTGGAATTATATGTGAGTATCTAAAGTAATAATGAATGAAGTAAACAAATTTATCCGTAATGCCGACCGACTAGATAACTTTTGAAATCACAAAAAAAATGGTGACTTCCCGGTCAAATAGCGTGCTAAATACAGAATGGTGAAAAAATATCAAGCTTAATATCCGAGCTAATAAATAGCGACACATTAAAGAACGTTATAAAGTGGATACGGCGCTAACAGCAACTCATTGTCTTGTGTACCCCTTGACCCACTTGCCACAAGACACGACTCGCATGTCGCTGTCATTCGAACAAAGGGTGGTGAGTTATGTTATATTAGTGTATGCGTTACACGTGGTCTAGACAATGATCGCTACCTCCTTATGGTAGAGTTGTTGTTAGTTCTCGAGTTTGACCGACGCGACGTTGTTATTATCAAAATTATTCTGCCTTCGATCAAAACGTGCTTTAATTAATATTAAAAATGCATGATTATTATATTATTGATTATTTTCCTCGCTTTTGATCTTAAAATTTTGGAAATTCAAATTACCTTTGTTATTAGCGCCATTCCGAACAGACGACGGAAAACGCGAATCGCAACCCCCTTTATCAGCAGCAACTTATGGCATGCTTGTCTGCTTTTGAAGTTTAATTCTTCCTGGTTTCAGCAGCCTCTTTCCCCTTTTTTTTGGAACATTTGATTTGAAGTATATGAATAAGTGACAAAACTCTAACTTTAAAAGTTGCTTGAAAAGAAACGACAAATTTAGTTTGACAGATCACTCACTGCAGACAGCAGCTGTCAATGTCAAAGTCATACGATATAAAAATATTGCACAATTCTTGCTTGTGATTATTCTCTAATTACCAATAAAAATCCATGTGATTAGTTGTTGTCATCAATGGCATCTAAAGAAAATGCTCGTCCCCGCGACTGCCTGTCATGCAGAATTGTGGGGGCTGTCGGTATGGTCGGCATTGGAGGTTACCTCGCGAACATAGCCTGCAAAAATAAAAGTTTACCCGGGAAATATGCACTTTCTGTACTCTCCTTTGGTAAATAATTCTTTTTTATATGAATTCCTTATCACAAATGTAAACCATTTCAATTTAGAGTAATCTCAATATTTCAGACAAAATACTTAAATGTTTCCAGTAGGTATTTAATAAATATTACTACTTATAGTAAATATTCAAAGCAACTGTCTATCTCAATTTACAACCCAGTTACTAGGCCGTTCATCCATGTAAAATAGTTAGTAGTTGGGGTCTATTTCCAATCTTGGTTAGATTGGAAATGGACCCCAACCACTAACTAACTAACCACTAGTCTAGAAAGATAATAATAGTTTGAATCAACTAGAAATTTCCTCTACTTCATTCTACTTAAAACATGAGTGCTGCTCGTAGTAAAATTGTTTTTTTTTTATAAATTATATACGAGGTGTGGATGATTTATAAAAAAAACAATCCCAATGTTAAAAACAGAGCTTCTTCCTTTTATTAAAATATTAATAGATATTTACTACAGTAGAGATCAATAATAACAATTTATTATTTTTGATGTCCTTACAACATCTTTATTTTATTTAAAATAGTTTGTGCATACTCACAGTTAATAAACTTAAAATTTGTGATTTGGATCACATAGAAATAGAATTTGGTCTCACTATTTCCAAATTCTGATAAACGGTTCATAACACAACTTGTTGATGTTTGTATTCAAAAATATTTTTCTTATAGGTTTCATCTGCTTGGGTGTAGCGCGGTACAGACAAACATTCCCTTTCAATAAAAATGAAGAATTTAAGTCAAGGATGGCATAAGTGGGTACTAATTTACATAAAGTTAAAATGTTTATAAATAAGCTGTATTTATAAATTGTAAAATTAAAAATCATGTTAGTTTTGTTGTAAGTACTGTAGAATTAATTTATGGACAATTAAACCTTTTTTTTAAGAAGTCTTTCATTTAATTCCAAGAATTCCTAGAGTGATTAATTGACTGATGATAGAACATTTATATTACCTATAAAATCAAAATCAAATAATTGAAAACAACGACATCTGTGTATTGACTGTAACATCGCCTATCGTTATTGTCTGTCACTCTTAAGTAATCTAGTTTGAAAAAAGAACCACAGATGGCACTAAATAAGAAATATGAAAACCACCCTATTTTATTATGCATGCGGGAGTTTTGGTGTCTAATCATTCTCTAGCCCAGACATGATACAATGGTGTAAATGTTATTAAACAGCTGTTTTTACAACACAGATCTCACTCTGTTTAATGTGTTATTCAGCGGTTCCGCCTCGTTCGTCTTTGTGAGATTTCTGCCTACGTGTAATGAATGTGACAATGTTGGAAGAATAATAATTATCAAACTTTATGTTCCAGTTGGTAGGGGTACCAAAAAAATTATATTAGTTAGAACCTCGTGATCTAATATCTTTCCACAAACAATTTAAAAAGAGCTCCGCTAGAGATTTAGAACTTACAAATTCTAAATCTCTAGCGAAGGGCAAGGGGAACCCTTCACCTCACCTGTTTTCAATACATTTCCTCGAAAACGGTTTCTTATTGCACTACGATTAGGTTCAACATGGAATGTATTTCACTCAAGGGTTTTTTTTCTTATTTTGGGCTTTAATTTAAACGAAATTTTGTGTACATATCGGGTAGGTCTGAGAATCGGCCAACATCTATTTTTCATACCCCTAAGTGAGCAGCGGGTGAAACCGCTGGGCACAGCTAGTTTTAATATAAAATGTGTTTATTCAATTAAATATCACAAATAAACATGATCATTATAAAATAATTTGCTTATAAAAAACAACAAGTTGATATTTATTTGAGATCTAAATTCATTTTTTTTTGTATTTCTTATATATTTATAACCAGCTTTTGCCCGCGGCTTCCCTCGCGTTAAATTCGGGATAAGACAGTTCCCCTTTCCTGATTTGCAGGTACCTGCCACCTATTTCCGTCTCCAGGGTCTGAACAATCTCTGTACCAAAATTCATCAAAATCGGTTTAGCCATGTAGGCGTGAAGACATAACAAACAAACTAACTTACTCACTTTTATAATATTAGTAAGGATTTTCTATTGTATTATGTAATTTAGAATTATTGTAATTGTAACTGTGGCTGTACTTACTACCTTAAATAAATGTTTTTTTTTTTATTTATTTAAAGTTGAGAAAGCGCAAGGCTAGGATGATAACTTAACGTAAGTAGTTAAGTACTAGTAAGAATCACGTAGAGTCGTAGATAATAATCCAATGTGGTCGCTCTACAATGGTGACTAAAGCTCTCTGATACAATTAGAAGTTAAAAGGTTGCGGCTAACAATGAACTTTAGCTACGCAGGTTAATTTAAGTATCTACTTAGCTGCATAATGTAAATTAGTGACTTAATGAGGTCTTAACTTTCTATCAGCGAGATAGTCAACACACACCTACGTGCGTAATTACGAGGTGTGACGAAAATGAAAGTGTTTTAAGTGCTCTTTTAACAAATTTAATGTAGAATCCCCTAAAGACAATGTTATGGAACCATTGTAGGTACGTATGCACGCTCGTTGCCTTAAATCCAAGGAGGTGTTTGGTGAGAATCTTTACTTTAACATCATTCGACGGGCCTGTTGGTCTAGTGGTTAGTGGCCCTAACTGCTGAACCGGAGCTCGTGGGTTAGATTCCCACCCAGGGCAAACTTTGTGTGATGAGCATGATTGTTTGTTCTGTGTCTGGGTGTGATTTATCTATAATATGTATGTATTTATAAATTATATAAGTATTTATATCAGTTGTTTGGTTACCATAACACAAGCCCTGCTTAGCTTGGGAACAGATAGCCGTCTGTGAGTTGTCCCAAGATATTTATTTATTTTATAGGGTTTCGTACCTCAAAAAAAAAACAGAACCCTTATTGGATCATTTTGTTGTCCGTCTGTCTGTCTCTCAAGACCCTTTATCTCGGGAACGCGTGAAAGTATCGAGTTAAAAATAAAACCATCTGTGGGCCCTTTGTGCTGTGAAAAATCAACCATCTAAGTCGTGGCTGTTTATGTCGCAAGTTTGTACGAAACCCTTGGTGCGCGTGTCTGACTCGCTCTTGGCTGGATGCCTAGGATCACTTTGATGACCCCCCGTCTGTCTGTCTGTCAAGACCCTTTACCTCGGGAATATGTAGAAGTATCAAGGTGAAATTTTATTTAAACCATATACTAAAATCAGTAAGTAGTCCCTTAAAACTGTGAATAAATCAGTAGTCCCTTAAACTGTGAATAAATGAATTCTCTACGTCTACGCAGCCAATAGATATGGCCTTTCATGTCACAAGATCGGTGCGCGAGACCGACTCGCGCTTGGCCGATTATTTTTATCAACCACGACTTGTACAGCTACAAATCTCTTTGAGGACATTGTAATAAAACACAAGAGTTCTTTTACTGGGTAAATTATTTTAAACGATGACGATTATGAAAAGAATCTCCTGCTACACGCTGGTAGGTGTGTCCTGGGCCAAAGATTGATGGGTTTCCATAGCTTACAAAGTGTCATCGCAAAGTTCACAATACAACTTTGACCCGCTTTGAAGTCACTCAATTAATTCATACTTGTGTTGGTTTACTGAACTTCACAAACATCCGCTTCCCGGAACAAATTATGCGCGGGCTTGTTACCGGGAAACCAATATTCTTTTATTGAACCAAACACACGGAATGATAATAGGCATAATCTAATATTAGTCTTCTACGTGTTTAGTTATTGCGGCAAATCTTAGCGGATACTACCTAACCGTTGGCGTAGTCTTACCTTTATTTTCATGGTTCGATAGGTCGCAATCCCATCATATTTGGAAGGAGATAGTTCAGTATCAACTTGCTGCCCAAAACACTACGGTATTATGCCTCTGTATTTTTTCAGTGGCTTCAAGCTCTGTCGACGGTCTTACCAAAGAGTATCCTCTAACCCAGTTATTGACTGTTTTGTGGAGGTCAGATAAGCAGTCGCTCCATGTAAAATCTAATATATAAAATTCTCGTGTCACAGTTTTCGTTCCCATACTCCTCCTAAACGGCTGGACCGATTTAAACGAAATTTTGTGTACATATATAAGTACTATAAAAATAGATGTTGGCCGATTCTCAGACCTACCTGAGGTCTGAGAATCGGCCAACATCTATTTTTCACACCCCTAAGTGAGCAGCGGGTGAAACCGCTGGACACAGCTAGTAATTCTATAAGCTTATTAGATGTATCACCTAACCTTTTAACTGTGTATTCAATGGGATAGTTTCCAGGGTCAAAGTAATTACATTCTATTTAGTCCATCTTTTAGATTTTTCAAAAATAAGGGACACGTATTTTTATTTGTAATTATATTAGACCAAAAATGACAAAGATGTAGTCCATTAAAGTTACGTATGACGTCACTCGTTCCGAAAAAATGCAGCAACGCGTGACGGCACACGTAACTTTCAATATAAAAGACGGACTAATACTTTTTTTTATGGGAACTAGCCTATTGTTGGTGAGCCTAATCAATTAAATAAAATACCGGTATTCAGCGAAATCCGTTAAGACTGGAAGCCGATCCCAACGGGTCCACCCTTTATAGCAGAACTTCTTATGTCATAATTTTATTTTGCATAACAACGGATGGCATAAACTTCATTTCGCAGAAAATTGTTTAGCAGATACTCATTTATCATACATTCTAAACTCATAATTTTGTAAGTTAGAATCATCTCTGAGCATAAACTTCATATCCATAATATTTAAAAAGTAGAAACATCTTATCGCAGAAAGTTCACAGTCAGAATCGTCTTTTGGCATATATTTTATATCGATAATTATTAAACGGCAGAATTGTCATATCGTAGAAAGTTTATAGTTAGGGTCATCTTTGTCATTATAAGTTGTCATTTATTTGTTAATTATTTCTTTAAAATAATGTCATTTATTTTAGTTATTTTCTAATTGAATTTGTAATAATGTCATTGAAATCAATAAGTAATTAGGTATCCTAATCTAAATAGTTCGGTTCCGGGTAACCTACTTAAAACAATCTCTTTTTTCTATTATGCAAGTCGTTTCTAGCACTCGCCGGCCGCTGCCGCGGCACCGCTCGCTTCGCTCGCTCGGCTCGTGGAGGTCACAGTTTTAACATAACCTAACCTAGCCATTATTGCCGTCTGCATAGTATGCCAAGTGAAATTATACCAAATAATATATTATGCGAAATTTGAACTCTGCCAATCGTAATTATACTAAACTAGCTTTCGCCCGCGTTAAATTTGGTGTAACACAGTTCCTCTTGCGCCTTATTGATTTGTAATAGCAACTCTAAGTTTTCCTTTTTCTTCCTTCTTTCTCCCTCACAACCCACTTTTTTAAAATAAAAATTAGCCTATGTTCGTCTCCTGGTTCCCAACTATCAATGTACCAAAACTCATCACAATCGGTTTAGCCATTAAAGCGTGAAGAGGTAACAAACAAACAAACTCACTTTCGCTTTTATAATATTAGTAAGGATGTAATTCAGCCATCTTAAAAGTATGCCATTGTTAATTCGAAGTTTTAAACATTATGCCAAACGATAATTATACCAAATAATTTTTATGCCTTTAAAATGTTCGTTTAAAGAAAATTATGCTAAGTGTGTTATGCCAAATAAATTTCGGAGCATCAAGATTCTGCCAGATAGAGGGAACCCAATCCCAACATAGTTGACAACATTGTAAAGCGATTTTAAAAGAGTAGGTAACTATGGAGTTTCTTGCCGGTTCTTCTCGTTGTTGTTTGTCTTGTTGGGAAAAGGCTAGACAGATGATGACGAGTCTAGGTTTCAAGAAAATCAGAATGCAAAATCCTAAAACACTGCCCGACATGTGGATCTAACTCTAAGGTATGAAAAAAACGACCGGGAGTCGGCTCGGCAATTTTGCTTGCGAATATGAGACCAACGGGGCACGGGATAAAACACGTTAGATAGAAATAAAATGATATCGAAAAGTGGGAAATAGTACATTTTGATTCAAGTGAGCAAACTTTGTCATTGCTTTGGAGACGGAATTAATACACGAACTGTTAGGCGAGGGTGTTATAAAGTCGAGAACCGTCTTAAAAATATGCACAGCCTTGCTCTAAAAAAAAACTGTGGCTATAGGGAATTGAGCAGTTGTTTATCCGTAGTGAAATAAAAAAAAATATGTCAAAGCCCTTGTCGCAAAACATGTGAAAAAAGCACGCGTGTGAAATACATTGCATGTTGAACCTAATCGTAGTGCAATAAGAATCAGTTTAGGAAGTGTTTTGATTAAAAAAACAAATGCTACCCCTATGCGGGGACAGCAAACGATACGATACCGCAGTCACAATTGAACGATAGATGATGTGGTCTCGAATCCCATCTTGAAACCAAAGATTAGATTACGTAGGTACATTTCAAGTTCTATGCAGCTGTAGGTAAATAGACCTAGAACAAAATGAGGTCGTGAGTTGGGCTTTTAATGGTAATAAAAACGAAACAAATTCCATGAATATTAAAACCACCATCATCAATTTTCATAGATATGAAAATACTTTCTCAAGTTCGAACCTTCTATTCATACATAATATCTCTTTAGCTTCAAGGAACAGCTCCATCCATCGCTTCATTTGTTCAATAAAGATTCATCCTGAAAACGATGAAACCAGCAATGAAAGACGTACAACAACGCGTGGATCCCGTCCGGGCCAATTTACACGGACACCATTAGAATTCTGAACGCGAAGTCGGTGTGATAAATAAAGATACCGGTACTATCAGTCAAGCTTAGCCTCGCTGATATTGTTGAGGCGTTAATTTGTTTTTGTTGGCACCGCTGTTACTGAGAAAAGCGATTAGTGACGTTAGTTGCAGTTTAAACGTTGACTCTCTGCGGTGTTAGCCAAACCACTTTGCTTTTGTTTTAATTTTGTAAGTACACCTGAAATATTTCAAAAAGATAAATGCTTATATCGCGTTGGATATTACTTACTTAGGTACTTTACCAAAAATAAGCCCAATAATGGCCTAGCAACAACAACAAGTAAAGAAAGAAAGAAAGGCCACGGAAGAAAAGGAGTGGCGACATTGTCAAAATTGCTGGCAACATAATAATAGCCAAGAGTGGCACGGGATAGAGCTACTTGGATCTGATTGTAGGACGCTTGAACCGCAAAAGGGACGCCTAAAAATACTAACACAAAAAAGCCACAAACTAGAAATAATAGCGAATAAAATAAAATTTAGAACTTAATCAAATTATTGTACATATATGTTAAGTAAAAAATGTAAGGGTTAAAAATAAAGCTCATAGATTAATAAATAAAAATGACTTAGCAAATCTAAGCACTTATTAGGTAAACTTACCCAAAATAAAGCTCATAGATCAATAAATAAAAATGACCTAGCAAATATCGGTACCTATTTACCTAAAGAGTTCTAAAGGACTTTCGCTAAAACATAATAATTTAATCAATCACATTTATTGATTCGGCAAGGCAGTCGCTCTATGTAAAACACTGGTAATTGGCGGCTTACAGTTAGACTGGAAACCGACTCTAACACAACTGTGTTAAGGTCGGTTTCTGGTGTTTGGATTTTCTCAACTGACAAAAGGCTAACCAGATAATGATGATAATCATTGATTATGCGTCCTTCCTTGGGGTCTAAGGAAGTGTCATGCGTAATACAAGAGTTTCTTCAAGAGAGACTTTCTAACCTCTGCACTCCAACTCCACTCTCACCTTCTCGTGGCGGACCCTGTTAAGCTGAGCAACCCTACTGAAGATGTCGGTCTGAATCCACATGGGAGGTAGGGTCAACAAACAAAGAGAGATAGGCCATTTATGGCGTCTAACGGCTTGGTGATCTAGGTACGCTCAGGGGAGGAGTGTCACCTCAGGTGTGGTAGCGGAGAAATCTTGTTCGAAGAGCAACGGTAGCGGTACCCATAGTCCGGTTAAGATGGATTACTTCCAACCAGCCAGGACGCCTTAGGCAAGCGGGCTGGTTAATATGTCTAAACCCTTCAACAAAATATGGAGAAAGTTGAAGGAGGCCTACACCAAAATGGTCGAAAAAGGCTAGCAAGAGAAAAAGAGATGCTGCCTTCCTCCCACACCCCATTATATTCCTCTCTCACAAAACCATACCAACCCGCAAATCGCAACACAAAAAGTAATGTTAACTCATTGGCCCTCCATTTCGGGATTAAATAAGAGAAATCACGTTACCAGCGCTTTCATGTCATGAATAGGCACTCAGGCTATTCAGCGGGACTGGGCTCGCTTACATAATGACGTGTTTATCATTCTCGCCTTTATTTTGTAGGGGGTTTGTAGATATGGTTGAACTTTGGACGATTATGTGGGGAATGAGAATTATATGTTCTATTTCAGTAATACTGAAACTTCTGCATATCCTATCATACATATCTATGGCAGGTAGGTCCTATCACAGCACTTCTGCGCTAGTACAGATACTTTGTGACCCAACCCTCTATGAGAAAGCTCAATTTTGTGTCTATTTATTTCACAAGAAAACATATTTATTTCGTCAAGAAGCAAAAGCAACAAAAAAAAAACGAATGCAGTACATCATTCTGATCCAATAAACGACGAAAAATAAACTATATAATAAAATATAAACTTTTTTTTATATTTTTCGTTTTTTTTTATATTTTTCTTCAGTACCTGCCTACCTACTGTGGGTGCTTTCACAAACATTTAAACTCTCATACACAAACAACCAGACCACAGCATCTGCTATCTGTAGGTCATACGAATATTTGTTTCGTGCGTGGATCGAACCCGCGACACGTCGTATGTTTCCTAAAAAACTGAAATCGTATACAAACAAAATGCTTTAGTATAGGGTTCCGTACCTAAACAGGAAAAAACGCAGTCACTTAGTTGTCCGTCCGTCTGTCTGTCTGTCAAGACCCTTTATCTCTAGAACGCGTGGACGTATCGAGTTGGAATTAAATAAATAAAATAAAATAAATAAATATCTTGGGACAACTCACACACGGCTATCTGATCCCAAGCTAAGCAGAGCTTGTGTTATGGTAACCAGACAACTGATATACATACTTATATAATTAATAAGTACATACATATTATAGATAAATCACACCCAGACACAGAACAAACAATCATGCTCATCACACAAAGTTTGTCCTGGGTGGGAATCGAACCCACGACCTCCGGCTTAGCAGTCAGGGCTACTAACCACTAGACCAACAGGCCCGTCAATTATACTCAAATCCGTAGTCTCTTTGTGCTGTGAAAAAATCAACCCTCTAAGTCTACGCAGTCAAAAGATATGGCTGTTTATGTCGCAAGTTTGTACGTAACCCCCGGTGTCGTGTTTTTAATTACTGATGATTAACTAAATACGTGGTAACCGTTGTTGCGTTGGCGTTCCTCCCACCTTGAATAGAAACGAGGGATTTAGTATTTATGAAAACGAAGCGGCGAAAGCCTAAAATATGAATGCCAGTCTGTACTCGACCACAGGATAAATAATAATACTAACGGTTCAACCTAAAGCGGTACAAAAGGTCACTGGAGTCTTGTGGTAGAGGCTTAATTTTGAGATAAAGGCCGTGAATGCTCATCCAAGTTAACACTTTACTTTGTGTACTTAATTTAATTATCAACACTGCTTTATTTCTGTCCTACAACGAATCATTCGAAGACATAAAGGGGACAAGACACCATGTGGTGTGTCTTGTCCCCTGTACCGATAAATCCCCTCCTCCCTTTAAGTAGTTGCTGGAGAGGCACCACAGCGTCCTTACCTACCGCCTGACGTCGACGATTCCCGGCCACCGTAAACCCGGGTATGTGGGCGGTCAGCAATCGGTAGCTCACGTTCATTGACCACCGTCCGTCCGTTTAGTGACGACATGCCATGTCAACGGCGCATTCCTGTTCCACGCACGGCCACTACCTGCTGGGGTTGCGGGTTATTCAAAAGAGTTACCACGGCCCCGGTACGCTAAGTACAAAAGTTGGACATGGACCCAACCATATTCCTTTCCGTTTAGTCATTAAAGGTCTGACACTCCCAAGAAGTTTTTTGATGATGTCTTACGGACTTCAAAGTACATATATGGTAACCACGTAGTAAGTATCTGAGCCCATATAGAGTTCAGATGACAGACTTTCAAGAAGTTCCCATTCCTTCCTGTATAAAAATACAAGGATTTTTTTTAACTCTTTGAAAAAGCTAATGCTTTGAACGGCGATATAAAACTAAAAGAACGTTGGGGTATTTTAGTTTTATATATTTCGTGTGCCGTATGACCACATTTTCCAAAACCATTTAGATAAATAATCAACACCGACGTTACACCTTAATGTGCACCCTGACTACTGACAACTAAAAAACCGCACTAAAGATGACGGATTACGGACCAATCTGTCCCAGTAAGAAGACCTGTAGGCCTACTATGACATCTTAAAGCAGAACTTATTCCACTGAGTGAAAGAGATGGTGCTAGACACCCTGTATAGCTCTGTCCCTTTCCCTCAGCGGAATAAGTTCTGCTTTAACACGTCATGGTAGGGTAGCTGTCATTATATATCAAAGCAGTTGTGTCGTTACCTTTAGGCTGATTTTAAACAAAACAATACAGTCCTTATGGCTTGTATCTTAATACAAGCTCTATAACTACCAATGTTTACTTGTATGTTTGTTTGTTAAGGTCAAATCTCATCAACCGATTGAGCTGAAATTTTGCACACAGCTTTAGTTTTGATGACAATGCATGGTTTTCCATACACAAGGGACTAGTTATTATTTTTCATCCCCTTAATACATACGTCACACAGTTAATAGCTAAAATAAATAAAAATAAAAAGGTTTATTGCAGAAACTTGTACAACTTTTACAGTAAATATTACAGGGACCTCCTTTTAAGTAAAAGATTTACCTGTGCTAGGAGGCCCCGCTCTCCAATAACAGGTTAGAAAACAGCACAAGTGGTGCACAATAAAATAGAAAATAATAATAATAGTAAATCTCTACTAATAATTAAAAACTAAAATTAAACACAACAAGATCAAATAAATAACATAAAAAAGAACCTAAAAAACATAATAATAGATAAATCCTAAAATAATGTGTGAATAGGTGTGTGTGTGACTGGGTGTGAGGATGTATGTGGATGTGTTTATCTGTATGCGTGTGTTGTGTGTGAGCGTGTTATAGCTTGTTTAAAAAAATGATTTTTATTTGATACAGAAAACGAATGATCATTGACCGTGATTCCTACAGCCTACTCCCTACACACCAACGTCCCGGTAAACCTAAATAAATGACCACATTATTTTTTCAAGTTTCCTCTTGTATAACTCCACTCAGGCTGAGATTAATTTTGCTCGGAAGTACAATGAAACTCGCCCTCTAATTGTGTGGAAATTAACACCGTAATTACAGGTGGCCGTACTTCAGTGCATTTGACCCTGTCAGAGAAAATTCCGTGTATTGTGTGGGTGGGTTATATTTAAGGTAAAAACAAAAGCAGTAGTAATAAAGATAAAATTCCTATTTTCCATAAAAATATATTTTATTCAGTTGACACTGCATTAATCTATCAAAGAGACGTTAGTGCGGGAAAGAGACGTGGCGTTCATAGGGATGTACTAATCGATTGATTTGACTCTTACAGCAGATACCTTCTTCTACTGTTAGTCAGTAAAACATATGTACATTAGGTACTTAGTAAAACAAAGGGATATCTTTATATATTTTTTACACTTCTTTTAGGAAAACTTAGCTTTGCTATTACAAATCAATAAGGCGCAAACACTGAAGGTAACAGGTACCTGCAAATCAGGTAAGAGGAACTGTGTTACCCCGAATTTAACTCGAGCGAAGCCGCAGGCAAAAGCTAGTATAATATAAAAAGTTAAAAACAGATTTATCTATTAACATTGAAAGTGTTTATAAGATTCCTTGTCCGTACTATCAACTTCTAGAGTTCTTTTGTGAAGAGCTAATCCAGGCGGCTGTAGTGTCGAGTCATGTTATTTTCCTGCCCTTGTCCCATTCTCATTCATGTCTGCCCAAAAATATATTGTCACCAGAACTAATGGTATATGCAAATTTTCAGCTCAATCGGTTATCAATAAGTGATTGGAAAATAATTTAGCAAATTTTGAAACGGCCAATTAACATATTACTTTACAGACGGAACGGTTGGCGCAGCGGCTGAGCGATTGACTGCTGCGATGCGTGTCGCGGGTTCGATCCCCGCACGGAACAAATATTTTTATGACCATGATCAGGACGGACGGTGAGCTAACCATTGCTCACCGGCCACAGAGTTGCATCTACGGCGGCCGTACCGCGGCGCCTGACACCCAGATCGTCTCGCGCGGTGGCTGGGTTTTTTTGAGGTCCTTTTCTTCAAATGTCCGGCCACCTCCTTCGCTAAAATTACTGCTTTGCAGAAGCAGGTGACCGCTTCCAGGATAGTTCGGTTGAGTAGAGCAAAGACTTTATTACGAGTGGCCCAATAAAAAAAAAGTGACGGCTTTCCAATCCCTCTCGATTTATTGCACGATGTACACAGTTATAGACTAACCTTCATATTAATAAGCATATGATCTCGCAATGGCGCAGCAAGTTTACACATCAGTAAATATTTTATTATTGATATTGCATACTTTAATAACTCTACATCAGTAAAACTTATAAAGTTATAACGAATATACGAATAATGCAAGTTAAACAAAAACTACTAAACAACTAGCAACTCGTTAGCTGAGCTCGTTAGGTGATTATATTTCATAAAATTAAAAATATCTTCTATAATATAAAAATGAATCGTAAAATGTGTTGGTAAACGCATAACTCAACAACGCCTAGACCAATTCTACCAATTCTTTTTTTTTATATTCGTTGAAGTCCAAGGATGGCTTTTACGGTGAGAAAAAAAAGATAAAGAAAAGCTAAATACCAATAGGCAGTATGTTTTTTTTGTGTAGTTTAGGTAGGTAGGTAGAAAGCTAGAAAAATTGCATTACAAGGCACGGCACAGCTAGTATTTTATATAATTACCTTTTTGAGGTTTTAATCTGACATTCCCAATTTCAAATAAGCCCAAGAACGGCTCTTCAATAATTACAATCTTATCCAATCATCCACAGAAATCAATACTCCAATTCTCGTCACATAGGAGGGACCAGTACCCTTTCCCGTCAAGATATTAATGTTTATTTGATTTCTAAAAGCTTACCATCGGCATCGCCTACTTGCTCTCGTAATAACCCATTCCGTTTTCCATCTCGTTCGTTGAGTAGCACGTACTTAGTTCTACTTGATTGGTAACGGACTTCTCTTGAAATGTAATAAAGTGCAATCAAGCCATTGCACTTTATTAAATTTCATGGAGTCCATTTCATATCATACTTCTTATTTATTCAAACTTCATATACAATAGTGGTACAAAATGTATGTGCAGAAGAAATATTTGAAACAACTACTCTTTCTTGTAAATATATAATACATAGTTGTAGTTATTACCTCTAGCAGAATATTGCTTCCTTAATTGGGTGAAATAGAGGTAACAACTGTGTGAAAATGCAAACATTAATGTATGTTTGGAATGCTAGGGTTGATTAAAAAAAAAAAACTTTGAGGTGTCAAGGGACACCCGAATGGAACGAAGTTTTTATTTATTATGTACAAGAACCTGTATACACTCAACAAAAATAATCGTCACGAAACACCACAACACTGTTCAATACGAAATAGAAAGGCGAAACGAAAATAACTGGCTTGCTTTCTATGAGAGAGAGTGAGAAAGAAACACGCGCACGCCGCACGGCTTACAACTACAACTATAGCAAAAAGCGTCGTAACAACTTTTGGTCTTAATTTTTTAGTCTAGCCCTTTCGCAACGCGTTATAAGGAAATTCGTTCCAAAAACCGACTGAGTGTAAGTCGGACTCGCTCACCGACGGTTCCGTACAAACGCGACATAAACGGCCATATTTTTTGATGGCGTAGACTTACAGGGTTGATTCTTTCGCAGCTCCGAGGGACCAAGGATTTGAGAATATGATTTCAATTACAATATTGAATTGTAATTGAAATCATATTCTCAAATCCTTGGACCATTACACGTTCCCAATATCTTGAAAGACAGACAGACTTGCAACTAAATGATAATAAATAAATATCTTGGGACAACTCACACACAGCTATCTGATCCCAAGCTAAGCAGAGCTTGTGTTATGGTAACCAGACAACTGATATACATACTTATATAATTTATAAATACATTCATAATATAGATAAAATCACACCCAGACACAGAACAAACAATCATGCTCATCACACTAAGATTGTCCTGGGTGGGAATCGAACCCACGACCTCCGGCTCAGCAGTCAGAAATGATCCTAAAAGGGTTCCGTTTTATCCTTTTGAGATACGGAACCCTAAAACATCAAGATCATGATTTTTTACACGTTCAGTGACCCTATAGTCTGACATCTAGTCTTACCAAGAAGTATCGTACTAACTAGTAGTTAGTAGGTTGAAGGTTAGATAGGCAGCCGCTCCATCTAAAATACTGGTATTCCGCTGCACTCGGTAAGACTGGAAGCCGACCCAATTTTTTTGCAGATGTCCTACTTATATAGACATCCCACAAATAGATTCTCGTGTCTGCCTGTTAACTTAATTTCTTTTATTAAACCAACAGAATTTCGAATAGTTTCGTTTTTCAACTTTGTTTTTGTTCAAATTATATTTGAGCAAATATCAATTAAATTGTTCCGCGGTAAATAACTGCTCTTAATTTGATTGATGAACGAGATGAATGAAAAGGTCCATTGTTTGTTTTCCCTTTACTGATTATTCTAGTGTACTAAAGAGAAGGTACGGTATCTGTACAAGATACGGTTAGGAAGAAATAGGGTTCTACTTGGCTTGTTTTTAGGGTTCCGTGCCTCAAAAGGAAAAGCGGAACCTTTATTGGTACACTTAGTTGTTTGTTTTTCAAGACCCTTCATGTCAGAAACGCGTAAATGTATCAAGTTGAAATAATTAATTAATTAATAACCATAGACTCAACTCTGTGACCCCTTTAGGCTATAAAAAAATCAACTCTCTAAGTTTACGCAGTCAAAAGGTAAGGCCGTTTATGTCGCAAGTTTGTACGGAACCTTCGGTGCGCGAGTCTGGCTCGTTAAATAGTTACCACTTCACATTGCCCTGATAAAGTGTAACTTTTTGAAAACATCGCCCAAGAAACCGTAGGATGCGGGGCTGTGGGTTGTTCGAAAGAGATACCGCGGCCCTGGAACACAAAAGGCAAAAAAAGGAACATGGACGGGTTTTAGTCTATAACAGACACTCCAACCCCCGTTCTCTACCCAGAGCGAAAAAAAATTGTAGTAAACTTCTAATAACGCCTTCTTCTAATATTTTGGTTACAAGTGAAGCGTGAAAAAGTGTAGACTTTTAAACACACTTTTTTTAAGACACACAAACATACAAAATAGTTGGTGTTGGTGGCAACACCACCTGTTTGGTATGTTTTGTATGTTTCTTTGTGAAAAGACCACAATAAAGTGATTAGGTAAATGATGGGCTACGACAACATAATGTCGTCAAAATTGGACCAGACCGAAAAATCGTCCTAATTTTTTTTACCGCTTATTACATCATGATAAGTTGTGACACGTTACTTTCAGAACGTACAGTAACTTAGTTTATGACTTTATGAATCAAGTTATTTTATGAGGAGGAACGTGTGTTGAAAAGTAACATTTATTTTAGGGTCATAATTTTATCCAAAATCTATTTTTAGAAAAAAGAACAGCTACATAAAAAGATCGACTTCTTTTTATTCAAATTAAGAATGAATTCTAAATTTCATGAATTGAATGAACAAAAAGACAAAACCGTTCGATTTTGTCTTTTGATCCCTGTTTAATAAAGACTTAAAAATAAACAAAAATATTTCAGAATTTCTGTCGAGAGTGCGAGAGTGACAGCGCCCATTTTGTTGTTTTTTTTTAAAGTTTGACTTTTGCATTCTAATTTTTTCCATCAGTATGAAAATGTATTGCCTACTAGTTGAACAAAGTACGATTACTTCGACGCAATAAAGTCAACATCGCGACACAGATCACGGCGTAGCGTCGGGGTAAACAACTCGGTTTAATGATAAGAAGAGACTGCCGCCGCCAACCAGTCGCGCGCGCCCGCCCGCCCAACGCACGTGTATAAAGTTGCAACAGATAACAACAAATAGTTAAATTCAACCTTATGGGTGAGTCACTGCCTTTAAATAAGAAAAAAAAAGTTTTTTTCTTTAATTTCTTGTGGAATATAAAACGTGTTCGAATTTTGATTGAGTTATTTTTTGTTTTTATATTTTTTTTATGTCAATTTGTTTATTTTCTTTAGTGGTTTCAAAAGTTACATGTTTTATAAGTTTCGTTTAGCTAAAAGGTGGAAGTTTTTTCAGTTGAGACTAAATATTTTCATGGTGTTTTGTGCGCGAATGGATTTATGAGTGACGCGTGGAATTAGTTCGCTATCTCCATAACGTAATGGGATATGTTCACTTTGTAAAAATGTGTCCAAACATACCTACATGACAGCTTTTGGAAAAACAATAGCTCTTTTTTGTGGAACATTTTTCAGTGTCTTTTCTCCAACATATGTATCATTACAAATACATTTTCAACAATAATAACTCACAGTTGGCATTAGAATCTCTATAAGTTTCTGCCCACAAAATATAATCCCTAATTACATTTACCATGTAAGCAGCTGTGCCATAATTAACTACTTTCCGCACAAGGATTTGCGTTGCCTTGCTCGCATTAAGTAAATAGAATCTGAATATAATATGAGGGAGAGACGACTCGTGGCAATTGACACGTCCACATTGTTTGCTAGCTTTCAATATATTATGTGTAACGATATAGTGTTAGAATCCGTTAGAATAAAAGCTTTATATTGTTAAAAATCTTGATATCGAAATGAAGCTGACCTTTAAAAATCTTGTCCTAATTGGATTTAAGGACCAATATTTTTCTTTTGAGTTTCTCTTAAGCAACTACGGTGGTTGGATTTTGGCCCGATTAATGATAGTAGGCCCCATATACAACAGAGTTTAAATTGGATTGACGAAATTTTAGTGTTCAATCATTACAAGCACGATGTTATGCCATTTTCACTTTCCAATTATCAAACGTATTAAAAATTATCAAAAAAAAACTCCTTTCAACAGTACATATGTAGATTTCCATCCCAACATGTATAATCCATGCACGCCGTGTACAATGGATCGATGTAACACTATTGAACGTGGCTAATTTTGTTATCTACAGATAAGCAGTGGGCCGAGAGGCGTCAGTATGAGACACCATTGGATTACGTGTATGAAAACATGGAGAAAGAATCAACAACGAAGGTGGTAGAGGCGCTGTCTGAAGCCAGGGTTGGGGTCTCATCATGGGAGGTTCATGGGAATGTATGGAGTGCGGCTGTGGGGGCTGTCTTTGGAGCTGGGACTGTGCTGCTGATTGCTGCTCTGATCCTCATGTGGAGGAAGCCGAGGAGACAGGAGCTGCCGTTGCTGGCACCGATGGATGTGGCGCATAGCGTGAGTTGTATTTTGATTATTTTTTTGTGACTACTAAATTTTGTAATGTTTGATTTTGAATGCATTTATCAAACTTTGCAATGCACAATGTTAGGAAATATTTAATAATAAAAATAAGCAGTTACTTGTTTGTTAGTCCTTGTACATTTTACCTTTTTGCATTCAAAGTACATTTTCCATGAAATAAAAAAGGCACTTATTAACATTTTTACAGCTTAACAGTGTAAAAAAGCGTCACACTCCTTCTTTGCGGCAGTGGTGTAAAAATACAATCATAATAATACATTCGTCCAAAAACTTTATAAAATAGTAACATTAAGTCGTTTAGCCGTTGTTTAAATATTATTTTGTTTGTTCTTCTACTTCTCTAACATCCTTGAAGAACTTTTTGTATATCTTCAGTGACTGCCAGTGTGAATATGTAGGTGATTTTGTTTAACATTGCGGTGTTGTAGCCACCTTTGTACAGACGCCAGCAGGTCAAGCTACCCGAAACTGACAATTTTTCCCAATGAACCTTGAACCTAATACTTTAGAAATAAAGTCGAAAATCTATCAAAGAAATCTGACAGATTGTAGTAGCTTGATGTGCAGGCGTCTATACAATTTAGTCATTACGATTGAAAACCACTGGCGTGCGTATAAGTGCAGATAATGCAAAAGAAATCAAGTAGTCAGAACAGACTGAAGTTTTTTAAATTCTTGTCCAGAATGTCATTTTATTTTGTGTTGACCTTGTCCTGTCAACAAAACTAACTACTAACGCCTGTGACAACTATATTATAAAACCAAATGATTTTAAAAGTGTTACCATGGAGTGTCTTGCCGGTTCTTCTCCATAGAAAACGACTAACCTGAACCATGCACCTTTTCTCGACGTTTTATAAGTGTCAATGTAGGCCTATTTGAAATAAGTTATTTTTATTGACATTCTCTAAGGGCTTTCACCAATCAAATGAAAGGCGATCAACATATCTGAACTGCCTTCAAGAGTTGTCAGTGTCATCATTGTCGTGAAATATTGGCAGGTCTCGAATGCGATGAGACATGCTGATTGTGTTCTGTTTCACTGCTAAAATTCCCCCTTAAAATTTATATAAAATAATATTCAACTCAATAAATAAAGGTAGGTACAGCATACCTGGCAGCCTCGCCTCGGCAATATTGCATAAAACATTGATCGTAAATTGCATTCGTAAGTACAACAGAGTGGATTTAAAGATTTCCTTCGCTTCCATTTATTCGTTGTGGGATAAGAAACAAAAGGAATCACCTGATTGTTAGTAACTAGACACTAGATTGCAGTACAAGTCAACAGTATAAACAAACAGCTGGGGAATCAATATCTTGTTGGCATTGAGTTCAATGAGATAGGTGATATTGAACAAAATATTCGTTTTCACAGCTCAACAACTTCATCACGTTTCTTACGCTGTCTAAGCAACGATTTTTTCGAACATTTGAAGCAAAAATAAAAATCCTTCAAAATTCATCAGACTGTGATAGAATAATGGCTTATTACAATTGGGTATTTGACACCATGAACTAATAACTTCAGGACGAAGCTTATTTTCTTTTCTTTCACGCTTTATTTTAGACCTGAAATCCCAACTAATTTTTATTTGATTGTAAAATCAGATTTTGAATTGCTTTGAAATTGATAAATAGTTGAGTCATTGTGTTGTAAAATTACTGACGTCTTAGTAGAACTGCGAGTGACGTCAGTAATTTACTTTCAGGTTTTTTTTGGCATATCAAAATTTATTGCGGAATGGAGTTTTGACAGCTCATAAAAAGTATTACAGATTGATGGTGTAAATTACCATATAATGGTGCTGGTTAAAATTCTTATTAATCTTTTGATTAGTAAGTCAGCTGCCAAATATCACGACGGCTAGCGGCTGTTAGTCAAATAAAAATGTCAGAATTGAGAATTTGCCAAATAAATTTAAATTTGTTTCAATTCTGGTGGACAATAAAGTATGTTTTTCTAAAATTAGGTTCTAAGATCCCTTTTTAAGACCTCTCAGAACTATCCTTACTAATATTATAAAAGCGAAAGTGAGTTTGTTTGTTTGTTACCTCTTCACGCTTTAATGGCTAAACCGATTTTGATGAATTTTGGTACAGAGATAGTTGGGAACCAGGAGACGGACATAGGCTAATTTTTATTTTAAAAAAGTGGGATATGAGGGAGAACGAGGGAAGAAAAGGGAAAACTTAGCGTTGCTATTACAAATCAATCAGGCGCAACAGCAAAAACTGCAGGTCTGCTTGGAGTGTTATACCGAATTTAACGCGAGCGAAGCCGCGGGCGAAAGCTAGTTTTAAAAATAATTGTCCTGCCCCTAAAAACGTTTTTTTAGGGGTACATAAAAATACCATCACATGTCTTCAAAGACTTTTATAGGAACATAAAAATACTCGGATATTAAATAAAATATTTCTGTTACTAAAAGGAAACACGGGAACGAGTGGGATGAGCTTGTCTCTACAACATGAAAGGTCCATTTGCTGCATGGTATAGATGTTAACGTGTATATATTTTACTTTTAATCTTCAGGCTGTGAATGTTTTAACTAAACTGGAGATTTATTTATTAGATTCTGAAAAGTTTCTCTGTAAGTAGTTTTTGGAAGACAGTCTTAACGCCTATGAGGTATCAAAGTAAGGTAAATAAATAAAATGCGATAGATAATTGAGGTTATCTAAACTAAAACGCGGAGCATTTATTTCAATTCGATCATTACAGGCACTTTTGAATGTCAAGAAACAATAAAAATATGAAGTACTGTAGCATTTTAATAAGTAAATTTAACCAATAATGTTCAGGACTGTTGATACAAACTATTTCTTATTTATGGTTTGTGCAACATAAAATTTGTATGAATCATAAATTTCAGATATGTTAAGGTTTATAAATATTTTAACAAAGAAAGGTTACCCTGCTTAATTAACCAAAAGCTGTGACTGCGTTAGCGGAAATGTTCACATGGTTGGGTTTTCTTAGTACATGCCTAGCTCTTTGCTGTAGGGCCTCGCCATACCAATTACGTAACTCACTTTACAAAAGGATTTTAAAGGAAGTTCGTAACACATTATTTCACATGTGTGAGAAATTCTTCTTTCTGACAGCGCACAAAAACAAAACGTAGATACGGTTATGTCATTGGATTGTCAAAATAGCATTGGAAAAAAAAATGCCCGTGTGTTATGGACTTACCCCACTAAAATACCTTAAAACTCTATGGTGGAATAAACGTCAAAAATTACCGTTTTCCCAATACCACTGGTCAACTTGTACCAGCGGTATAATTTACATATCTCAACAGCTTTTGTTCGCATCTATCGCCAAATCTAACACGAACAAGTCGCATAAACATTCGTAGTCTTAACAAACCTTTATTACTTTATACCTAATCAGTAGGCCTACTATGACATCTTAAATCTTTTCTAAGCCCCGCTTAGCGAAGCTTAAACTGCCATTAAACACGTTTTTCTGGTATAAGGCTCAATTTACGTTGCTGCGGAATGGGAAGGCAGCGAATTTTTGTTAAGAAATTCTACAAAGCATAATCAACTTTAGATAAATTGTGTTATGTACAAACACGACAAGAGCTGATAACTGCGGGAGTTCTAGATAATGTGCGAGAATTCTCTGAAAGGCACGCGACTGTATTTTTCTCGCATGGAGTCCGTACTTTACACAAGTAACATAAAGTTTATTATGCTTTGTGAGATTTTAAAACAAAAACGTTGTCAATGTAAATTGCGCCTTACAGGATAGACGTAAGAAAACTAAACTTTCTACGGTCGATGTCATAACCAATAACCATTGTAACTCTATAAGGAAGAGGGATCTCCATTATTGTCGAGCTAATAACATCTTATGGGGCCACATATCCCCTACTACGCTTGTTAGTTTATGGCATTATCCCCTGGGCACCCCGCGTGGTTCACGAGCCTGTTGCATCTTGAAAATGAGGTTATATTTTCAATCTTGTGGCGTTGTCGAAGTATTTTTTCCGATAATCTTATTTTACGCATCGTAGCGCGCTGCATTACGAACACACGTGTCAAATAAATTTATTATATATTTTTATTAATATTACACAGTACCTAAGGACTACATGCTGTTATACGTTAAAGTTTAGTGATATTTACTTAAGGATTTAAGTCTTTAATATTGCTAAATGAACACACACATACAAAAAATAGCTCTAAATATACCTTCAGCAGGTAGTCGTGATACCCAGATGCTTATCCCTTACCCGAGATCCTTTTCGTGGCTATTTTCGGAATTGTATACACAAGACAAAACATAATGCCTGTTATTCCCGAACGTACAGGCAGAGGTGTAACTAATAGTGCAACCACATTTTGCTAGTTATGCTTTGAAGACCCATGTAATGTGGGGTGAGCGAGGCTGCTACTGAGAAATTCGTCACGAAAAACCCCGATCCGAGAATACTTAGAAGACCTTGGCAGTATTCTATGAGAATTCAATTTAAAAGAAGGTTAGCCGGGTCATCGAGATAAGTTTATTCAGAACACATTTAGCTACAAATCCATATTAGGTACGTGCTCCAAACAGTCAATCTTGCACACTTCCTTGATTAAACACCTCGTGTTATGACACACACATAACTGTCATTGTATAGGACCAATGGCGCCATATACCGTTGTTGTTTTGTAGTCTATATTCAGGCGTCTTCACTTAATGGCATCCATTCAGCCAGTGATTCAAAGTAATGTGTTCGAAATTTAAACTTTTCTCTTCATTCAAATTCTTTAATCGAACATTTGTGGCAGTTAGTTGTCGGGCAAGTAGTTGTTCAATATTGAAAATATTTATTTTGCCGCCACAAATAAATGTTAGTAGCTTAAACTTAACAGATAATCCTTACTCCTCACTAATATTATAAAAGCGAAAGTGAGTTTGTTTGTTTGTTTGTTACCTCTTCACGCTTTAACGGCTAAACCGATTTTGATGATTTTTGGTACAGACATAGTTGGGAACCAGGAGACGGACATAGGCTAATATTTTTTGGAAAAAAAGTGGGATGTGAGGGAGAAAGAGGGAAGAAAAGGGAAAACTTAGCGTTGCTATTACAAATCAATAAGGCGCAAGGGAAAATGTGTTACCCCAAATTTAACGCGGGCGAAGCCGCGGGCGAAAGCTAGTAATATAATAAGTAGTTAATGTTCATTTGTCTTCTGATTTCTAAGATACAGGTTCTTTACCTAGTTTGAAATTAAGTCGCTCATTTCGTTTTTAGCAGCCTTTTTTATATTAAAACCCTGTGTAGTCATATTTTGTACTAGGCTATATTCTACTGAGTCCAATAAACGATTTAATTTGTGGGAGACTGGTACCTAAACTAAGTCGTTTCGAAACCTAGCATCACATCATCATCCAAAAAATTTTAGGTTATAAGGGTAAGCCAAGCTCCTTTCAAACTATTTCGCAGTAGTGGACAGGTGTATAAATTGTAATTATTTATTTAATGTTGTTATGTTAAACTACAGAACACAGCCAGCTTTGTAACATAGTAATTTCTTATCAAGACGTTTACATTTTATTTTTGGTCCAAAGCTAATTTTGGGGTGTCTCTTTAGATTAGCATTTAATTCTTCTTTTGCCTTATAGCCATTTACTAATTATATTGTAAGAAGCATCTCATCTCATTTTGTTCTAGTGGTCGCTACTGCGACTGTCATGTATGAGGTCCTGGGTTCGATTCCCGGGTCAGGCAAAGTGTTACTGAGTTTTTCCACTTGATATTTCTCAGTAGCAGTCACGGAGTCTGGAATTCTAACCAGTTGTTGGCAATAGGTTCGCCCCTATTGCATGGACCGGGTGAGCTATTAAGTATACCTGTACAGCAAAAATAATAAAATAGTCATATATTATTAGATAAGCCAAAAGAAGAGCTACCTAAACTAAGAAAAAACAAACGAAAGCGCTTAAAACAAAACCCAGCGAAACTTCTCAAGTCCTCTTAATTTAAACTCACAAGGTCACGAACGCAAAAAATCATCCAATACTCTCTCCAACTTGATATTTGACGTCATAAGCGACGTCATAACTTTGTAAATTCCCCTTTTCCTGTTAAATTATGTTTTATTGGTGCCCTGTTTTTGAGGCTTGACATTTACGTCAAAATTCGCCATTTTGACACTTTAATATTCCAAGAACTTGAGACATGAATGTTGTTTCTAATTTAGAGTAGTAACAATTAAAGGGCTTTTTTTTGGCTAAGTTCTGTAAATCAATTTAATTTTTAATCGCCTTTGAATCTCATGCTATCGGTACCTATCACCATATATAATAATAAATCTATACTTATATCTATACTAATATTATAAAGCTGAAGAGTTTGTTTGTTTGTTTGAACGCGCTAATCTCAAGGACTACTGGTCGGAATTGGAAAATTCTTTTAGTGTTGGATAGTCAATTTCTTGAGGAAGGCTATAAACATCACGATATGTCCAAAAAGTGCTGAGCAGCGCGGGTGAAACCGTGGGGAACAGCTAGTAATATAATATATTGTTAAGACAAAAAAGCTTTGGTTAACTTCGTAGTAGGTAGTAAATAGATATTTGTGATGTATGTTTATTGTTTTTTTTTATTACATATGTATTTGTTGCTTTATGTGCTCCTCGACTCTGCGGCAGCTTATTTTAACTTATTTTTTATTTATACACTAAACATAATTTGTGTGTGAGAGCAGAACAAACGGTTATAAATAATTAAGTTGTATAGTTCGGACACCTAACCAATACCTATTTTTTTTATTTCTGTCATCAGGCTTTCTGTTTGTTCACAGTACTTAGTAGTTTCGCTAATAACTAACTGATTAAAATAGAACGATACTTGAGCTGTGAACAAATTCTTCGTATCCATTAAAAATATACATTCTTAATAATGGGGTATTCGTTAGTGGAGTTGCGTGTCAAATCATTATTTCTTGGAATTACAATTCATTAGTTTTCAGAATAAATTAATTCATGCAACAAACCTTATTTAAAAGCCAAGCCTAGGTACAATCTTGTTCTTAATTTCTATTACAAAATGCGAATAAAAATAAAGGGATGAATGTTTGTAACTATTTTACACAAAAAACGACAGAACGGATTTCGATGAAATTTCGCACATAAATAGTTTATAACCTGTCTGCCGGGGTTGCGGGTTGTTCGAAAGTTATACCGCGGCCCCGGAACACAAAGGGAAACACACAAAGAACATGGATTGGATTTATTCAGTAGTCTGGTACTCCCGCTCCGCCCAGAGCGAAGAAAGTTATTGAAGTATTTCCATCCGAAAAAAAATACCAAAGCCTCTAGGTACTGTAAGAGGTTTTATAACCTAAGCAATGCTGGCTGATATAGCATAACGTTCAAATACTCAGGTCGTTTTAAATTGAGAATAGAACAGAAAAATGGTAGGTTTGATATAACAAGTGTGACATGTAAATAAAAATATGATTTAAATTATAATACTAAAACTAGCTGTGCCCATCGGTTTCACCCGCTGCTCACTTAGGTGTTGACCGATTCTCAGACCTACCCCATATGTATACCTACACAAAATTTCGTTTAAATCAGTCCAGCCGTTTCGGAGGAATATGGAAACGAAAACTGTGACACGAGAATTTTATATATTAGACTATTATATGCGCTTTATTTTAAGTAGTAGTATCCAGTTACTACAGTACCTTACGGAATTAGATACGTAGTTTAACAATTTGATTACTGCCCGACTGAATACAATCATCCTATTTCTGGGGCACAATGTGAAGCGCGGGGGGACGCGGGGTTATTGGAATATGATTAGGTACGGGAAACCTGATTATCAAGCCGTCCAAGTCGATTTCATTTCTAATCAGTATTGGCGCATGACTTTGGTTGGATCATGTATTAAGTACTTCTTTCTGGAATAAACCATCCATGATCTATTTGAACTACATTTCGGTCTCCTTGGCCTATATTGTCTTACTGCTGGCCAAAGACTTCCCCTCATAGCTTTTCTGTTCGGTTTTCTCTGACCATCTGTAACATTAACAAATTATTTCCTCAGATTTTTTTTTCTTAAATTAACACGACTAATTTTAAATCAACTTTTTAACCAAACTACTATTTAAACTAACAATTTTTTTTTGTTTAAACTTCATGTGCAATACTGGTACATAGGCGGATTTAATGTCATAAGGCATTCTCTGCCAGTCAACCTTTGGGTAAAGTACGACAACATGTGAGGGGGGGGGGCAATAATTATAATAATATTACAGTACATAATTGACAGTATAGCCAAAGGGTCTTCTTTCTTTCCTCATAAGTCAAAAGTCTGTCATTTGTGTTTTTTTTTAGAAAAATGTTGCCCATCCCTCACTACGATTTCTCCTGTATCGTGGGTTTAAACTCACATACACATATAGCCAGACCCAAACAAATATTTGTTTGGCCTACAGATAGTTGTTCCGGGTCTGGCTGTTTGTGTTTGTGGGATCGAATCCGCGACACGCAGCGCAGCAGTTGTTCGCTCAGCCACTGCGCCAACCGTGTCGTCAAGTATGCTACTGCATTAAACCTAACGCCGACGTAACATAAATAGAAAAACAGACTGAAATCATATAAAACAACTTGAAGAGCTAAACTTGTTTATACACTCCACAAAAATATTTAAGTTTTCTACACTTCATTAAAAAACTTTCTCTCAACAAGCACTTAACTCAAACTTGGAAAATAAAAATCCTCTCTCAATGCTTTGTCCACAAAACACACGCTTGAAAAAACTTTATATGAAAAAGGGTTAATTAACCCCGAAAGACTAAGCACGTGTACCCTCATAAGTATTTACTTCACATTAAAAATAAGAACACAGAAATAACCGAGACCAAAAATGGCGTTGTTATTTTCTATTTATACTTTCGTTTAAT
Organism: Ochropleura leucogaster; assembly: GCA_958449745.1. Classification (NCBI taxonomy): domain Eukaryota; kingdom Metazoa; phylum Arthropoda; class Insecta; order Lepidoptera; family Noctuidae; genus Ochropleura; species Ochropleura leucogaster. The sequence continues at coordinate 6,542,655 of OY288206.1, forward strand.
TATACGTTGACGGATACATAATGTAAACCTACGTTGCCGTAGTAAACTGAAAAGCGATATCTCTGAAAAACCGAAAACCGTGTGTTGTTAGCATGTAGATGGCTAAAACATATTACAGTACCTACTGAAAAACCGGCCAAGAGCGTGTCGGGCCACGCTCAGTGTAGGGTTCCGTAGTTTCCCGTCCGTCACAATAAGTGTTTCCAGTTATGAGGCCAACCGAACAATTCGGTAATACCCGATCCAATGTAATAAGTACCTACAGCGCCATCTCTCGGGGAATTGGGTTACTAATTAATACAACGACGTGCAATTTCGGTGGTAATTTTGGATTACGAGAACCGATTTCAATCATTCTTTTTTTGTTTGAAAAAAGATACGTTCAGGATAATAAAATATGTAAACAAAGTTACAAAAAATGCTTGCATATACGATTATACTACAAACTTAGTCCAGAAATTATTTTGTACAACTTTTTGTCTTTTTTGTACAAAAACTGTTGTGTCAATCAAGTTCAAAATGATTTTCATAGAAAGTCCTTATACCTAAAGTTCTACTTTTCAGATTTTTTTCATATTTTCTAAACTTATGGTTCAAAAGTTAGAGGGGGGGGGGGACACATTGTTTTTTACTTTTGAAGCGATTATTTCCGAAATTATTGACATTATCAAAAAATTATCTTAGTAAACCCCTATTCATTTTTAAATACCTTTCCAACAATATATCACACGTTAGGGTTGAAATTAAAAAAAAAAACACTTCCCACTTTACATATAGGGTGGCTACCCTAATAAATCATTTTTTTCAAATTTTTATTTTACCACTTTGTCGGCGTGATTGATATACATATTGGTACCAAATTTCAGCTTTCTAGTGCTAACGGTCATAGAGATTAAGCGAGGACGGACGGACGGACGGACAGACAGACATGGCGAAACTATAAGGGTTCCTAGTTGACTACGGAACCCTAAAAAGAGAGATAACTTTTTCACAAAATGATGCAGTGGCACTTTTGGCACGTGCCATCAAAACATACATCATATCTAACAACGCCATTTTGTTTTCATTTTTAATACCATTTTTCTGTGACCAGACAGAGCTGGCCTTTTTTTGGCCAAAGTATCAAAATTGCCATACTACGTGACAATGTTGCTAGAATCCTGGGCACCTTTTCTGGCGTACTGCTATTAGTTCTCACTTAAGAAACTTGTACATTTTTATTATTTTACGGTTTAGTTTGGCCTGTGTTGCAATGATTTTCTTTTTTCTTCGTTTTATTTTCCGAAACCATCTTAAGATAATGTTCGACCGTGCAATTTTATCAAAATCGGTTCAATAGTTTAGGACTCTATAGGGTACGATCAGACGAAGAGCTATTTACTTTTATGTGGTTAGATTTTCACTGTCAATTTACCAACACATAGATTTTATTTGAGTCTGCGTTTGCCTTTTGGCTTAAGAGCAGTACGGACTAACTAAGGTGACATCGAAGGATATTTATGACACCCACGCACTTGTGACGTGTCTTTCTTGATTAGAAGCTATTGTGCTTGGAAGTAATCATAAGTGAAACCTAAGTTGGCTGTAATCAATATGGTGTACTGAATTAAAGAGGTCGGTTAGATGATGCTTTGACTTAAACTGAACCATAGACTTTACATGATCTATATGTAGGTAGACAATTCGTTCGATTTATGATAAACCATTTATATAGGATACTAGCTGTGCCTAGCGGTTTCACCCGTTGCTTAGGTCCCCTTTTCACTTAAGGGTTTGAAAAATACACAGCAGCCGATTCTCAGACTTACTGAATTACATAAGTTTCGGAAGATTATGGGAACGACATTGTGACACGAGAATTTTATATGTATATAAGATATTTCTTTAATCTACCAAATAGCTTATTCGATATTTGAAATAATCAAATTTGAAACCAATGTTGCTTGAAATAGGTTTTTTCTGTCATATTTCGCAATGATAAGGTATTATATATTCGTTCTGTAGCAAAATTAACCAACTTCGATTCAATTTCAAAAACATCACGACTGTAATACCCAAAGGGCCAAATTTGAGTGTCTGTAAAACCTAGCTTAAAAAACGAATCTCTAAATCTTTTGTTGGGTTTTATTTGATTGACCCAAATGTCTACCTTGATGTAGTTCCTAATGCAGAACTACTAATCTGGAGACACCTTCTCATCTTGGTAACAGGACTACTTCTGGAACCGTACACAGTGAAACCTTTGTCGAGGAGTAGGACAACCCGAGGTTGCAGGCTACCCGGGGTTGCGAGTTGTTCGAAAGAGATACCGCGGCCCCGGAACATAAAGGTCTAAAGAAGGAATATGAGTGGGTTTTAGTTAGTAAAAGTCTGACACTCCCACCCGCTCCGCTCAGAGCGGGGGAAGTTTTTGATGATATCCCATCCGCTAAATAAAGGGTGAGACCAAAAAGCTAGAAAAACTAGTACAACATTAGTCATTCAATATGCATAATGACATTCAAAAGTAATTTATCCACACTAGACCTAACAATTCTAGACAAATTTTGACTGTTGTCATTTTGTTAACCTTCAAAATTCGACTTAACAGAATCTCTTAATAACCGTCTACCACTACTACTACGCGTTTCATCAAGCTTTGAGTACCTACCAATACGCATATGAACACATTATTTTAAAATGTAAAATAGAAATCACTAGTGTTAATAATCTAACTGTCGGTTGTCAATTCCACAACCCAATCACACGGTTCGCTTTGCTTTAACCACTCTGCACGACAGGATTTTGACACATGACACATCAGCTGAATCGGTGGGGTGACGCGAATTGTCATGAAATTCAAGAATTTTCATCAATTTACAGCATTCAATTTTGTTATTATAAATAAGTCACCGGGGCTGTTTCATATGATAAGTTTGAGGTTTATATTTCCAAAAACGTTATAAGGTCGATAAAACGGCGTCAATCTATTGTAAAATGTGTGTAAAATACATATTATTACACCCCTCCAAAAATTAGGTACTTTAAAAACGCTGGAAATAATGCACATACACAAGACAACCCTTTGATAATAAAATCGGAAATCCAAAATAAAAACAGTGACATTCCATCTGCATTCTTATTTTTGCCATTTTACATATAAATTCAAAATAAAACACGATACAAATCTCGACATAAAATACTAAAAACTGTGTTCCAACATGACATTTCTTAGTGCTGACCGTAAATCTAAGTTTCATCATTACGATTAAAAAGTTGCATTCAACCTAATCGATAATCGTAATGGAGTAAACTTTAAAAAAAAGTTTTGGGACCATTGAGGAATTTACCTATGGAGATTGCATATTATTCTACTATTGATATTATAGTTGTTCAAATATCTATGATATCGATAAGAAAAGAAAGACAACAACATTTTGTCACGTGCTTTTTTGTTATGCTATACTTAATTATTTTCTTATGCGCCAAGATTTGAGGTACATTTTGCTGTCAAACGGTTTTGCGGTAAAAGATTTTGGCTGTTTTCTTGAATGACGATGAATGAAAATGGCGGTCATTTTTGTAGGAGGTCATGCTAATTCTGTAGGTAACTAGTCAGGCAACCCAGCCGGCACAATTATAACGTACCGCACCTAGAAAGCCATGCCTCCGCAGTAGAGCCTTGTTTTAGACGGACAGGGACTCCGCACACATCGGGGCCCTAAAATATTGATATAGACACCCGACGCCCGATGCCTGTAGCGTCTCCCGCGATGGCTGGCTTGGTTTGAGGAGCGCCTCACTTCCCCCGCTCTAGACGAAGCGGGGGAGAGTGTCAGGGTTATGCAATAGAAGGAACATGGGTGGGTTTTAGTCAGTACAAGACTGACACTCCCCCCCGTTCTGCCCAGAGCGGGGGAAGTTATTTGACGATTTCCCACCCAAAAAAAAACCCCGGTAAACGACATCAAGAAAAATCCAGGTTCAAAATGCACTCATTTTGAACCAGGAGTTTTCTTGGTGTCGTGTTTCCATCTCAATTGTGCTCTTCCACTATAGGCCATTTTTACCCCAAGGCTTCCACTCCAAGAACACTTTGGCCTACGAGCCATGTTTTAGGAAAGAATGAATACGCTTTTCAAATAACCAATCCAACCAAACAATTTTGTCGAACAAATGTAATTTATCTTAGCTGATTTTTTTAATGTGGTTACCAAGATCATAATTGCCGCGTTCTATATTCAACCTTATTTATTTCTATTTGCAATTCACATTCAAATAGTAGGTACAAAACCAAATTATTAATAAAATAGCAAATAAACATTTTAATATAAATTTGAACAGCGAGCGCATTCCTTTTTTGAATTTTTATCTGAAAATAAAATTGGCGCGAATTTAGCCATAGAACAGTTTGTACTGTTTGTTGTTGAATCGGTTTTAGTGGCGTAAAAAATATTATAATCAATATTTATAGTATTTCACACGTATTACAAAATTAATTTTTATTTTCATCTATCAATTTCTGATATTCCTTAATTTAATTATTCGAGTTGATTGATTTACAAGAAAATAATCGATTGAAATAATCGCATTTACACATCACAAAATTAAAAAAAAAAGAAATGGACGTCAATTTCGAAAGTGAATTTAGTAGTGGTTATGAATATTCCGTGTTATTGGTCCTATTATTGCAAATTACGATAAGATCTGGGCATTGTTATGTTATTTATAATATTTGAAATGATATTTGTGTCAGTTGTTATAGAATCTATCCGTAAATATATGATATAATGTGAAATTAAAAATGTAAACAAGCACGATTGGCGCGAAACTTCGACTTTAGATTTCAAAATGTATCATTACCACTACTAATATAAGTTCAATTACGAATGATTTCTTCACGTAATAAAAGGACACGTTAATCATGCCCAATAATGTGGAGTTTATATGTCCGAAAACCTATTTTTTTATGATTTTTAGCGTCGACCTACACTGCCATCAAAATGGCGATGATCGTAATTTACGCATTTGGATTTTATAAGACTTAATTAGGAAACATCCTCAATAATTAAAGAACTTCTAATGACGTTTACATATGAGTTTTTTATTCTACTATCTTAATGAATGCACACCCATATTATTTTTTAACCAGAAAATAAAATATTTACAAAAATAATGAGGAGGTCATATGACTTAAATGTCCGACCCCTTTCGGGGCCAGTACCGAGCCAGCGGAGGTTTGAATGTCGAGCCCCCGAAGGGGTCCGTACCGAACTATACGGTTAAAACACGGGTAACACGTGACCATTCTATTTATACCTTCCAATATCTGTCTTATCAATTTTCCCATTATATATTTCACGTTTTATTTGTTCTGATCGCAGTTATTTGTTTTTCGTTTATCCTTTATCCAATAATTGAACGGTCACAATAAAAACCTTGGGTTTTGTTTCAAAAATAAATATTGGCACGCCAATTTCTAAAAATGTATTTGTTACCACGGTAATTCGTGTTGTTTGTGTGGAATATTTTATTCTTTTTAAATATTTAATTTACATAAAATTTTACATTTTAAAATATTTATTTAAAAAACTAATTAACATAACACATAAAAATCATTTTAACATAATGAAAAATAGTAGCCCATCGGTATCGGGAACAGGGTCCAAGATACATTCAAGGCTCCAGAGAGAGGCACCTTCTTACAATAAGAACCGTGTCCAGGACTACCACTTTTTGAATCAAGGCCATCCAGCTCCTTAACAAGAGCCTCCTCAGGTATTGGTCGAGGCTTTTGGCTTGCTGAATCGACAACCTCACGAGGTCAAGATTATAACTGTCTGTTTTCTAAATTATTATCATATTCTCGTCTCCTGCTTCTCTTAAATTGATAAAATCAAGTTCCTAAAACATTAAAATACTTTTACGAGACAAGTGTCGGACCCCATAGGAAAAAGGCGCCATTATATGTATGCAGGAATACTCTCTTTTAGTGTCATCGGCATCGTACCGATCAGCTGAAAATATTACTATCGATTGTATCCCTTCTAAAATTTGCTTATTTGGATAATAAAATATTACCCAAACAATTCTGTTTTTACTAGCCTAACACTATGAATAAATATTGTATAATCCATTAATAAACTTATGAAAACACCATTAAAATGCGTGAATCATATTCGAATTTTAAATGATCTTAGAAGAAAGAAGATACTCTTTCTTTAAAACTTCAATGACTTTGTAAATAAATATAAATTTGTATGAATCAGCCGTGCGTAAAATTTGAAGCACAGGTATCTTGTGTCTTAGGGTATTAACCTTTAGGTTGCATTTAAAATACATTTTAATTAAAGATAATGTGGATTTATTCTACCAACATAAAAATAAAATCACGCCTGTACGCCTGTTGGTTTAAGCACAATATGGTAAGACAATATTTTGCCAAAACAGTTTAAGTTTCACGTCATAAGTTCGACCCTTATATACCAGCCAACTATTAATCTCGACTCAATAGCATTAATAGGTACATAGTATTAATTAACAAACAATATTTAAATATTCTGTGAGGAATTATTTCAAAGAAACACGTGTATATGACTTCTTGACGTCTGACAAAGAACGGAAGAAGAAAATGTGTTGCGTCAAACCAACTAGAATACTGCGAGGACAGAAAAAATATAATTAATAAAATCTTTAAAAAAATCTACTAAATACGAAATCCATCATAGAAATAGAAGTTTCTTCTTGTGCTAAATTCGTTCAACCATTTTTAAAGCTTTACTAATCTAAAGCGCCATCTATCGGGTTTTTTGAAAACTAAAATGGTTAAAGTTACTGCTTTCAGCATCTCGCAGCCCTCTACTGAAAAGAGCCTCAACGTGAAACGTATAAGTTCTAAATCGTTGCTCACAACTCTGGTTAGATGGCGTTAGTAGTATGAAGTGCATGTGCTTTGTAGCTGTTTGGTAAAGGTTAGAATGTATAGTGGGCGTGAGTTATGAATTTTTAACAAGCTTTTGTTAGCGCCACTTGTAATAAAAAAATCCTTGTAAAAAATCTAAGAAGATAAATTTTACCCACTTTCTGGTGTCCTGATTGTGTTGATTGAATTGAAATCTTACAAACATGTTTACTTTGGAAGACAATGCATAGGCTACGTCGTTGTTTTTAAAAAAATGAAGTAGGTATAAAAGCCCTTTGCTTAGGCGGGTACCAAAAAACATACATTTTTATGTCAATCAAATTGACATTTACTATGAAATAGGGTTACAAAGGGCATACCTAATAAAAATCTCTTACTAACGCGTGTGTTTATTAAACTTTAACATTTTTTATTGAGACCTTTGTTTTGTAAACAGTTATCTATCTAGTTATATATGCTGTATCGACCCCCAATATTATAACTTCATGTTAATTGTTACTGTGTTACGCGCCTTAGGCGGCCGGAGCTGACACAGCATTCACGGTAGCGCCGGGATGTTATGGCTAACGCCTGGCGACACGCATCCGATAGAGATAAGAACTTAGACTAAGAAATGTATTAGCTTTAGTTAGAAGATAGATCAGTCTTAAATAAAACCTCTTCGTGTCAAGACTCCTGTCGTTTGTTTTTAAAAACCTTCGGCAGTGCCACCGGGATTTAACTATCTATTGATTAAACGTATTTTTATTTGTTACGAAATTGTCAATCAAGTGCACTACTGTTACCCATTTGTTGTGTTTTTTATAATTTTATTAAAAAAAATCGCAGAGCGATAACCGCTTTATACAATTAACAGTAAAACTGAAGCTCAACTATTTGAGAAGCAATGATGCAAAGTATAAGCCATTTTGCTATTAATTTATATTTTTATAGTTTTTCGATCAATTCGGTATACTTTATTATATGTTGATGGCTTCCTTATGAAAACTTTCTAATGAAACTCAACTCAGACATAGAATCAGCTTCCCTCTAAACATTCGCCCTTGCTACCACTAATCCACAATCGATTTCCATAATATTAAAACACTGTTTTATTTGTCTATAACAAGATCAGTAGGTACCTACTCATTTAAATATAAGTACTTTGTGCTAAAAACGAATTAAAGTAATAATAATATTACGACTCCATTTTCGTTGAAAGCACTCTCAATTATGTTGGGGCCCTTTTAATGGCTATCCGCTACTGACGATGATAGCTTACTACATCTGAAAAATAACCAGAGACCCTAGCACGAATTCGCGGCTTTAACGTAAATACGTCAATTCATAATCATCAGCCTAGCCTATTCCAAACCATGTTGGGGTCGGCAGCCAGTCTTATCAGTTGCAGCTGACCTCCAATATTTTATATAGAGCGATTACCCATCTGACCTCCACAATCCAGTTTATACGATACCTTCTTGGTGAGACTGGTCGTCAGACTTTCGGGTCACTGACTGCTTGTGACGACTGCCATGCCATCTACAAATGACAGCCCGGACCAACAGCTTAATATGCTTTCCGAGGCACGAAGGAAACTCGGTATGTAACCGGTGGTCACCCATGCACAGACCAACTTAGGCAAGCATGGCTTAACCTAAAGATGGGTCCGAGCGGCTGCTATTATTTAGCCACAAGCTCCTCGTAATAAATACTCTTGACGTAAATACGACATTTTTTAAACTTTGCCCCACACTAGGAATTTCTTCTGTACCGTGGGTGTATTTACAAACATTTAAACTCACATACACAAACAGCCGAAACAACTATCTGCAGGTAATACAAATATTTGTTCCGTGCGGGAATCGAACCCGCGACACGCAGAGCAGCAGTCGATCGCTCAGCCACTGCACCAACCGTGTCGACAAAATTAAAAAGTCAAAAATACCCGATTGTCATCTTTTTTTCAGAATTTATTCATATCTATAGATGATCTTGGACGGTGTGCTTGTTGTAAATATGCTACAGATAATTGTATTTTCAATTTTAATAATCCACGTATTTCGTTACTTAAGCAAACTCTTACCAGAGCCTGTACCGTAACAAAACAATCCCTCTACAAAATAAAACCTTATTTGCCTTATTATAAAACTCTTAATCGTCTGTACTGATTAAAGCTGTCTAATACCTAGGCTAGGTAGACACATAGGTATGCACTTGACCTACAAAGCGTTATCCAAGCGATTTTTAATTAACTTCTGATATGGGAGAATCGCGCTAGAGTTTTGCATATTTTAATATTTGCAGTGGATTGCATTTTTGTTAAATAATGTGTCTGTTAAAAGTGGTTTGTGGTCTTTGGTTAGGTTAGGTTAAGGGCATTTAGGCCACTGCTGGGGTGATTGTGTAGAATGCAAATGTGTCCCCGCACCCCAGCCAGAAGTGACGACGAGAAGGAACACCGTGTGGTTTTAGTCAGTAGGAGTCTGACAGACCCCTCCGCAAGGGCGGAGGACATCCATAGAGGATTTCCACACGAAAAAAAAATTACACGAAGAAAAAGGCATTTTAGGCAAACTGTACTTTGATAGACTTTGATCTTGAACTGGACTAATATTTAAATATTCCTGAACGGAACTCTATTCCTTTTTCTAAAATAAAAGCCTCAGTAATTCCTTAAAACAGCTATCTGCCAGTAAAAGTCCCGTTGAAATTCATCCAGGAAATTGTTGGAACACATAGACAAAATTTAGTAATCAGTTTTTTATTTGAACACCCACACCAACAACAAACAGACTTTTCAATTTATTGCTTATTTTTATATACAAAGCCGGAAATCAGGCCTTTAAAAAGAGATAGTAAAAATAATAAAATAAAACAAAAAAGCCTTTTATTTCTTACAGAAAATGCTAGTTCACAAAGCGTTAAGAGTTTTGTTTAATACATAGTTAATAGTTACAGTTTTTAAAAGATTTTTTGATATGTTAATATTGTAGTGAAACTATTCTGTAGGATCCCCTCTGGAGATAAATGCCTCCTCCAAATTGAGCCAGTTTTCTCTCTAAAAAAGACATCTTTTTTAGAGAGAAAACTGGCTCACACACATTCAAGTGTAATTTCACTTCAGATATTAATTAAATTGATTGCCTATCTAATAAAATTAGAAAGACAAACACAAACAAAATAAAAATCCTGTTTGCAATAACAAGTTAAACTATGTACTTGTATAATGTAAATGCGAGAGCTAGCTCGTAACAAAAAATCTCAAAATATTTGTTATATTATATTTTCACCGTGATCCGTGGATCATTATAAAAATACTTTTAGTTATGTGGATATGCGATGGTATTATAATTTTGAAAAATATAATTTACCGGCTTTTGCCCGCGGCTTCGCTCGCGTTAATTTGGGGTTCCCCTTTCCTGATTTGCAGGTACCTTCTACCTGTAGTTTTTGCCCTTTTGCCTTATTTATTGTAATAGCAGTGTAAGTTTAAGTAAGTGTGTAAGTTTTCCCTTTTTTTTCCCTCATTTTACACTTTAAAAAAAAAGTAGCCTGTGTCCGTCTCCGGGGTCCCAACTAACTCTGTAGCAAAATTTATCAAAATCGGTTTAGCCATTAAATCGTGAAGACGTGGCAAACAAACAAACTCACTTGCGCTTTTATAATATTAGTAAGGATTCTGTTACCATTGCATAAGTAGCAACCAAATACATTTTTATTTATTTAAACATTTAATCAACCTTTATTGATCCCCTACAATGTTGGTCTAAGATTTCTTCCAGAATTGTCTGTGTCCATTTTAAATAATTTTTAGAAAAACTATTATTTTACTGAGTATTTATTTAAGAAGAGCTTTTCCCTTCTAGAGTTGTGAATTTATAAAACGTATTTTCTTTGCATTTACTAAGTGCTTTAGTTAAACCTTTATTCGCGGTAATACCTGTTCGAGGTAAATGTATTTTAACCCTTTTCCGGATTATGTTACCCAGTTTTCATTCTATCTAGATAGCGTAGAAATTGTAACTTTGAAAAAAGTACTTATTTTTAGCTCAGTTTTTCACTAAATACGGAAGCTCATGGACATGTGCATTCTCCTCACTATCACCTATGGAGCGCAAACATGGTCGTTTACAAAGCGTGCTATGGCCCTCCAAAGCATGCTTTGTAAACGACGAAGTATACTGGATGTCGAAGCTCCGGAACGCGTCAGAAACTCCAAAACCTAACATCTGCCGCATGTCTGAAATGGCGTACAATAGAGTAGGGACTTTTGCCCTTCAGTAAGACCATATAGGCTCACAATAATAATAAATTGTAGTTGGACCCTGCTCCTGATACTATTCTTTTTAATAAATATTTTTTTTTAAATATTTCAAAATATAAATGTAATCATATAAAGAGGTGAAAGTGAAACTCAACGTTTATAAGGCCTTATGAAATAAAAATATTTTGATTTTGATTAAAGTACATAACTTGGTATTAGGAGTTTGTGTGTCATGATATATATAGAAAAAAAATAAGAAAATATTTACTAGTGCCACAAAAAAAAACAGTTTTATGTTGCCCTTATCCAAATTTATTTGAGATCGGCACAGCCTGTCTTCTTTTTCCATACTTCTTTATTACTCGTTACTTCATCAAACAACTTCTTCATAGCCATATCACGCTTCACACAGTCCATCGATAGTTTATTTTATCTTCCTCTTCTCTTACCTTCACTATATATATTATAAAAGCTTTGACGGCACGGTTGGCGCAGTGGCTGAGCGATCGACTCCTGCGCGTGTCGCGGGTTCGATCCCTGCACGAAATAAATATTTGTATGACCTACAGGTAGTTCTTTCAGGTCTGGCTGTTTGTGTATGTGAGTTTAAATGTTTGTAAACCCACCTACGATACAGGAGAAATTCCTGATATGGGGCAAGTGGCTTTATTTGTTTGTTTGTTACGTATTCACGCCCAAATGGCAAAACCGATTTTGATGAATTTTGGTACAGAGATAGTTGGGACCCTGGAGACGGACATAGGCTACTTTTTGTCTCTTTTTAACCCCCCACCTACCATCAACAAATAGGAAATGGAAGAGGGGTTTAAGTTTGTATGGAGCATTCTGCAATTTTCAAGGCAGAAATCTAAAAAATGGTATGCGGACTATTTGTCACTAACAAAAACAACGTGCATCTTTTTTTTGGAAATTTCCCCGAACTCTTTAAAATAAATTTTATATGGGTTTTTTTTTCGCAGTTTTGAAGGTAGGAATCTAAAAATCGGTACACACACACTCTTTGTTACCACCAAAAAATACCTGCAAATCAGCCCCCTGAATTTAATGCGAGCGAACCCGTGGGGCAAAAGTTAGTACCACATAAATAATACACTTTAAAAACAGGACTATTTTGTTTATGGCGCTAAAAGTTTAATTAAAAAATCTCTCTCAATTGCAAATGTTAGCTTTCAATTCGCACCACGTAGAAAGGTAAACAACTGTAACAAATTGAAGCCCTTGAATCCAGTGAAGAAATGTTACAAACTTTAACTTTGCAACAGTCTAAAAGAGCTTTAAGCTTATAAATGAACTCAAGCAAAAGTCATCTTGAAATGAAATGATAAAGCGTTTATAAGATTGCAAATACTATGAACATTGATATGTGACATCAGCCATATTGGACTAGGTTCACATGTTGAATTACAGCTCATATCTTCTCTCAGAGAAGCCTGAGTACAAGCAATGGTAATATAGTAAGCTGATAATACTAAACTGCTATAAATAAAACCCTTTTTACTACTATGATAACCAAATACCATCAATTTAATACATAACCAAATTTTCGTAGTCATTTATTTAATTCGTAGCGTTCGTAGCATTAACTGCTACGCTTCTACGACGTAGCAAGCCGTAGCACTTAAATTTTCACTGCATAAACATTATTCGAGTAGCTTCAAAAGTCTGTACCATTCGGATAAGCGCAATACACATATTTAGAGGATATCGCCCCGTAAATCAGTTTTGGGGCTCGTCAAGCGGGGAGGGGGCGGGGCTCGGAGTCGCGGGTGTGCGGGAGGCGCGGCGCTGCTTACGTCACTCTGATCGATGCAGCACTTGTTGCCGCGTTCAACAGGCACCAAATATCTAAATACAATCGCAACATGCGAACTGTTCGCTCTCTTGTTATCCTGGTAGCTGAGATTCTTGATTTTAGTTTCGTTAGAGGAAATTGGAAGGAAATTTAGCGGTAATTCTTGGATCAACACGTCTTTATATCACGTATTGTATTTTTTGAAAAAAATGTATATAGTAGAACTCTTGGATGCCACGCACGTACTATGCCTGATTGAAATCGTTCAGCACCTTGGGATCAGTTATTTCCACAAGCAGTGAAAGCTGCAAAAGGGTCGATAAAGTTGTTTTGTAAAAAATAATGTTTTGAAAAAATCAATAAATTAAACCAAGAGCATCGTGAAAAATACTTACCGTAACATTAAAGTGCTATAAAATAATGCAAGAATACGCCAACATAAATCTGAAACTCGCAGGTGTTCGCCAGTATTTGATAACTTAAGTAATACTCAAATTAATTAGCAGGTTCGTTATGAGCGGAAATACGCTGAACCGCGGCTTGAAATTCACTGGAAATTGTAAAGGTGCTAAGCTGAATTATTAAGCTTTATGTACCTACGAATATTGGGTTTTACTGCTTGGTGATTCTCGGTAGGGGAACATTTGAGGTGTACTGCGAATATTGCGAATGGTTCGCGGAAATGTTAGTAATAACCCGTTTACTGGTACAGTATGCGTTCTTCATGCAAGAGTGGATCCAGCCTTGGCCCCAAGGTCACATAGTCGTAGTCAATTCACAAGAAGTTAAAATTTAATCATCAATTTACATACAGGTAAAACGTAGGTATTTTATGGTGCAAAAAAAACTACATTCAGATAAAAGAGCTCAAAGTTAATTTCGTACTTTCATTTTGCTAGTGTATGTAAGTATTGTACTAAAAAATATACAGGAAAGGGGAACTGTGTTACCCCTAATTTAATGCGAGCGAAACCGCGGGCAAAAGCTACTATTTCATAAAAAAAACGGTCAAGCGGTTTCGTAGGAGTATAGCAACTAAAACTGACACACGAGATTTTTTTATAAGACTAGTTGTGCCCAGTGGTTTCAACTGCTACTCCCCTTTATCGCTTAGGGGAATGAAAAATAGATTGTGGCCGATATGCACGCAAAGTTTCATACAAATCGGTCAAGCCGTTTTGAAGGAGTTAAGGAGTTTGGTAACAAACGCCGTGTTACGAAATCTGAATATATTAGATATACTTGCGAATGTTTAGATAAGTGGATGACATGCCAGAACGTCTGTATGGGGCTGAATAAAATTTGGCACAGTGATAGATCTGAAATATGAAATAGCACGTAGGTTATTTTTTAGGTTTTTTTTTCTCACACATATACATCTAATCTTCAACAGCCAGTAACAATAAATTTATCCTGAAGTATGACAGTTACAGATTGTTCTCATGATCTAGAGAGGTACGCCATTAGGTATATTATTCCTACTCCCTGCGAGCGTAATAGCTTAGCTGTTAAATTGAGTATCACTTCATAGGAGCCAGTCAACTATACACCTTGTATGCACCATTTAAAGCAGTGTTTCATTTCTGCGTAAGGACACATTACGCGCTGATTGTTAATTGAAAATATGCATAAACCTAACAATGCTTTAAGGCTTTTAACTAAACTTACATTGTTGAAAATCTCTGTTAGTGACAAATGACCGTGTAAGTTTTGTGCATGGACCTAAGTAGATCTTACTTGACTTCTAACACGCTGTGTTTTTACTGTTTCTTGCATTTAAAAAAATTAAAACATAAACACACAAGCCACGATTTGCATTGGTCCTTCGAGCCGAATACTCACTTCTCACCATATGATAATTGAGCTAGAATACGCAACGGAACAACGCCTTTAGCCGTCGCGTGAACGCCTATCCGATCCAATTACGCCGTATCGTACCCCTGATGCCATATAAGATATCAATCAGTACGAAGCTCTATCGTTTATTTAGTTTACATAGCCATTATAGGCTTTGGAGGAATCTGTACTCTAAGAGTAGGCTTAACTGTTGAATAATTAGCCTAGACTTCCATCCACTGCTGGGCCACAGATCTCTTATCTATAAGAAGGAGTGGGCCTGATTTGGGATTCCCAGGTTCATAAATAGGAGATCCGGAGAAAAAGTCAAGAGCTTTTGTTCCGCAGTACTCATATGAATTGATACAAATTAGATGGAAAATATGGCGGATTGCTTAAAATATTAATAACAAAGGGTACTTACATAATAACAATCACTGACATTGCTCAAAAAAGCCGCTAACTTAAAGTGGAACTGGGCTGGCCACGTTTATCGTATGCTCAATGAGCTTTTGGCCGAAAATCACTAGGTGGAGCCCGGACACAGCTAGAAGGCAATATGGGCTAAGAGTAATTAATAATTGATCGATCGATCAAACTAATTGCTGGGGTTGCGGGTTGTTCAAAAGAGAAATCGCGGCACCGGAACACAAAGGGTAAAAAGGAACATGGATGGCTTTCAATCAGTAAGAGTCTGACAAACCCCCCTGCCCAAAGAAAGCCAAAAAGCCAAACTATTTCGTTCAGAGCTAATAATTTACACTTTTAATCTATCTTCACATAAAGTCATATGATATTAAAGTTTCAAATATTAGTTACGTGTAATATGTCTCGCGGTTTCAAACTTCTAACAACTGTTTATAATGGCTGCCAACATGACAGCAGCACCGTCCTTTATTAAAGTGGTAATATTATGTATAGGAAAGTAAGGGATATAGACGTGCAAAGGAATACGACATTTTGAACCATATTCCGAACCAGTACAGAGAAAATCAGCCGTTACACATTTTGACTGCGTAGGTGCCGCTTTTTTGCTGTTTTTTTTTTAATTCCTAATGTAAAATGACTAGTTGGCGGCAGGGGAATGGCAGTGTAAGTTCTTTCCACCCTACATAATATTTCATAACTATCATAATTTTAAAGAAGTACTTTGGTTAACTAATGCTGCTGTTATTGGCATCGACTTAATACCAATCCATGTTAATTACGGACGAATTTTTTGACGCCCTGTAATTTTCCATTTTTTACTTGTATATATTTTTATAGGTTGTAATTAGTAATTAATTTAATAATATGATGAATAAATAAAAGTACAATGATAGATAAAAAAACACATGTTTGGTTCTCTTGAAGATCGAGTAAAACTCAGCATTTGCAAATCCATTGCTGGATAAACGCCACTTTCAAGATGCGCCATTAAATCTTCTCTTGTCATCCCGTCCCTCCCCGCCAGCAACCCAACCTTATTTAACTTTAGGTCGTTGGTCTATCAAAATAAAATGTTTTTTATTTAGCTGTTAATCGTACTTTTTAACGTCAAAGTTACACAAGACAGTTCCCAAAGCGCCCGATCTTTGGAAGTGTCAATAACCTGAAGAAAAAGATAAAAAAGCGAAATATCTGTGCTCTATTTTGAAGACAGCCTATAAGTGTTGTATTTACTGAAATATAAAACACGAGTAAGTTTGAAAAGTAGAACATGAACATTGTACGGTTTTGTTTAAGTCTTAGTTGTATTATTCCAGATTCATTTACTTTGTTATTATTCTAAAACATAAACAAATACAAACAATAATACACACTTTTTCATTGCGAGGAAGCTTAAACTCGATCATGTTAACCACAAATATTACATGAGCTGCCACATAATTGTAATCATAATCATTTATTCATTTGTAAGACATAGGTAAATTAAGGATGCTCTAAGTAAAGCTCGTTCTACCTATATCTTGTCATACTGACATACATATTAAAATTATAATTAAATAATACAAATATACCAAAATAAAGATAAAAAATACATTCAAATAAAAAATTGAATATTAAATGTAATTTTTTTAAATTACGATACGTCTATTAAAATCAACAAATAAAATCCTTACTAATATTATAAAAGCGAAAGTGAGTTTGTTTATTTGTTTGTTACGTCTTCACGCCTGAATAGCCCAACCGATTTTGATATTTTTTTTTAAAAGATTGATATGAGGGAGAAAGAGGGAAGAAAAGGGAAACCTTAGCATGCTATTGTAATAAATAAGGTGCAAGGGCAAAAACTACAGGTAGCAGGTACCTGTAAATAAGGAAAGGGGAACTATGTTACCCCGAATTTAACGTGAGCGAAACCGCGGGCAAAAGCTAGTTAACTATAAGTCTGGGTTTCCTCACGTCACTAATGTCTTAGATAAACTTTAAAGAGTACATAAAAAATTATAAAGTCACTTGCCCTGATTTGAACTCACAACCTTCCGAGAGGCAAGGCGGTTAGCCTCTATACTTTTCTTTTTGTTTTTGCTCTACCAAAATGAAACCTAAAACTACTGATAGTTTTATAAACTTCTGCGTTTTCGGTTAGTAGTTTCAAGTCCACAATCTCAAGAGCCAAGAGTGAATAGAATTCAAACAGCGGCTCGTAATGTGCTTGCTCAAGGAAGGCTCGGTCAATAAAGGCTCGATTGTAACATACAAATGTTTGTTTGTTTGTTCGTGTGTGAGTTATGTGCCTTAGTGCTAGTAGTACGAGGCGTAGTAAGTTGGCGGTGTTTTGATGACCCCTTTGTTTTTCGGGGGCTATTTCTTTTATAACAATGGATCGAAATGTTCGATGGATCAAAAAATAAAAAATAAATATTGTCCAGGTATGCGGTCCCAGAACATAAAGGGCAATAGAAGGAACATTCGTGGGTTTTATTCGGTACAAGTCTGACACTCCCCTGCTCCGCCCAGAGCGGGAGAAGTTATTTGATGATTTCCCATCCGCAAAAAAAGGAGTGACTGTGTGACTATGATTGAGGGATACTATATTGTCTATTAAACACAATCTAATTTCATTCAGCTAGAATTCTTAGCTTCCTTAGGTTTATAGGTTTCTTTAAGTGACCCGGATTTATCGCTCTCGAGTGTATTTGCCAGTCAGGAAAGCTACGCTTTACAAATGATAAAAAGTCTAAAATGGCTTGATGTTTTCACAATAACTTTGAAGACCTATATATTATAATTTAGGCTCCATTTTCCCGCCGCCTGTAACATCACTTCGCCAGTGATCTATCATTAGGGTTCCGTACCTCAAAAGGAAAATCGGAGCCCTTATTGGATCACTTTGTTGTCCATCTATCTGTCTGTCTGTCTGTCTGTCTGTCTGTCTGTCTATCGGAAAGTCAAGGCTCTTTATCTGGGGAACGCGTGGAGGTATTGAGTTGAAATTTAAATATCTACATACATATATACACTATGCGGTCCCGTTGTGCTGTTAAAAAAAAAAAAAAAATTATCTCTAAGTCTACGCAATCAAAAGCGATGGCTGTTTATGTCGGAAGTTGGTATCGAATTCTCGATGTGCGAGTCCGACATTCACTCACTGTTGGCCGTTTTTTTTTCTGAAAACAAATGAACTCGTGCAGTTTGCATACACAACACAGGGCTGTATTCAACTCAAAGAGCTTATTTTCGTAACTGGCACGTTACAAAATGGTCTGTATACCCGTCACTTGCCAGGCCCATCGCGAATAGGTTTTGATAGTGAACTTTCAGCGATGTCCACGTTTAGAACGATATCCAATTTAAATGTCAGATGTACACGCACGTGTTACATTATTTTGTACTAGCTTCCGCCCGTGACTTCGTCCGCGTGGCATAGTTACTTTGGGCTAACGCTATCTTTAACCCGCGTGATGGTCGAAAAATAATTTTCTTTCTCTCCCTTTTTCTTTCCTCTTTTTCGCCCTCTTCTCTCTTTTTTAAGAGATGGACATAGGCTAAAAAAAGTGCACTAAGTGTACTATCTCTGTACAAAAATTCATCAAAATCGGTTTTGTTATTTAAGCGTGAAGACGTAACAAACTCACTTTCGCTTTTATAGTATTACTAAGGATTCTTTGCAGTTAGTCCATGCCATACAATGTGGAAACGCCGCCAGTCTCTTTTGGAAGTTTCCAGTTGACACCGTTGTTACCGTGACAAGTTAGTTTCTTTACATTATTTTAATTTAGTAATCTATAGGATTAAAAAAGGAAAAAACTTTGCAGAGGTTTTTTTAATTACTGGATATTAATTGAAAATTCTGGTGTTTTATGGAAAACTAGTGATTGCACACGGCTTTGCTGCTTTGCGTATATTACTATACCATAGATACGTTTTAGATGAACACAAAATACAAATATTTTATTGTCGCAATTAGCATAATCTCATATTAAATCGTATTTGGAGTCTTTAATTAATTATTAAGTTAATAAACGTGTAGTCGGTTTATAGGTGTGACAGATGGCACATTGCAAAGATATCTAAAATGTGTTTACAATGACAAAGTGAGTGAGTTCGAGCCATGTTGATATTTTATCTGTCAACTATCTCACGTTTTGCTTGCGTCTGGGCCAATTCAATTTTTTTAACTTTGTTTTGGTAAACAAAAATCAATCAACCAATTTTTTCGATTTAACAGCTATGACGTCATCAACATGGCGCGAGGTCAACAACTTAATCTATGTCAATGCACTATACCTTATATCATAAGAACTAAGCATGATTTATATGTCATTCCTAGTTTCACAAATAAATCATGTTTCAAAGCAAATAGTCAATGCTTTACACTTAAAAGTCTAAAAGTTTTTTTTAAAGATATCGTACAACTCTAATCCCTCAATATTAAAGCTTTATTTCCCCACTTCTAACAACAGTTGACCTGTAAACACGTCCAATGTTTTCTAAGCGCGCTCGTCACGTTGTCGCGAACATCAACTCAAACATGTGTTAGGTACAGTCAGCAAAAGAGATAAGCAACTAGGCTCGTCATGGTTGAAATGTTTTCGAAATCATAAAGTTGTCTCGCGCGGTACTAGCATGATTACTGTCGCGATCTCTCACAGTTTAGAAGCATAGCGTATTAGCCGTGGACTCTCATGCAGTATAAAGTTGGCAAATCTGAGGTTCGAAAGATTGCCCTGTACAACTTAATTTTTAACCGCTAACTTACTGATAAAGAAAGTACTGTAAATGCTTGTCACGAAAGGAACATCCACTCAAACACATGTTAGGCATAAACAAGAGGAGGCACAGTTTCCGAGCGGCGAGTAATTTACGAAGTTTGGTCTCTCAACTCGACCGAAAGTCAAACATATAAGGCATACTGTGTGGACGTGTGCTCTGTGCAGTGATGTAGGTATATGAAGCGTAGTTTTAAATGAGCATGCGTTATGTCTTACTGCTTGCAATGCAATGTTTTTAAAGTAAGTAAGCAAATTTTATAAATATCTTTGTTACCTGTGATTATGCTTAACATAGAAAATGTCAAAGACAGCTAGTTAGTCATTATCATTAACCACAAAAATAAAATTATTTAGGCACAAAATTGTTTTATATTCAGGTACATATTTTTTTTACAATAATTGTTATCTAAACCATTCACAGACATCGGTGAAGGAAAACATCGTGAGGAAACTTGGACTTACAATTAACTAGCTTTTGCCCGCGGCTTCGCTTGTGTTAAATTCCTGGAAACACAGTTCCCCTTTCCTGATTTGCAGGTACCTGCTACATTTAGTTTTTGTGCTTGCACCTTATTTATTGTAATAGCAATGCAAAGTTTTCCCTTTTCTCCCCTTTTTCTCTCTCGTTTAATTTTTTTTAAATCCATGGTCCCAACTATCTCTGTACCAAAATTCATCAAATTCGGTTAGGCCATTTAGGCGTGAAGACGTAACAAACTAATAAACAAGCTCACTTTCGCTTTTATAAAATTAAGTAAGGATATAAGTTAGAAATCGCTAATCCGTCTTCAATGCTGGTGCCTTCTTTGTTTGAGAATTATGGGCTGGTATTATTGTCTATTATTATACACATTTTCCATCGACTCGAAAAGCAAAGAATCTTGTACAAAACTTAATAAAAGTTTACGCAATACAAATAAAGGTTTTAAAACTTGAAATTGTAAAGATATATTCTGCTAGCTCGGTTTAACGCTATGTTACACCGTCACTTACACCTAGAGATGAGGTCTATGATTGCTAATTAACCTTAACGATGACTTGCAACTATGCCCTATATCAAACATCCAAACCACCTACAAGTCTTCCTGAAAGAGGACTTTCGGCTGAAAGGTATATTGACTTTTCTAAGGACGGCACGTGTTTCGTTTTAATATATTATATTTATGATATAGTTATAATATATATTTTTTAATATGTATTAGTTTAAAATTGTTTTATGTTGTGTATATTATCTATTGGGCCCGACTCGCAAATGGTCGGTTTCCGGATTGGGCGGTCTGTTTTTAGTCAGATGGTAAATTGGTCTAATTTGGTCATTGTATGCTCGGGATTTTCTTTTCAAAATAACCAGATTCAACTTTTGGGTGATAGTAATTTCGAATGTAATATGTGTTCATTAAAGAAAGAATCTGTAAACTGACGAAGGCATAAAAAGCTAGGCTGAACAACGTCTCAGTCCGTCCCAAAATTGGCACGTCCTTTGAAACCTCTGTAGTGACCCTTCTATTCAATTTGACATTCGAGATGACGTATAATAATTAACCTGCCTCAGTGTTTGACGCTTGAATAGCACCTCACAAGATGAATCGTAATAGTGAATCAAGTATTCTGTTAGAACCCCGACGATTACGCATTCTCTTCGACGTTACGGTACATTGGAGTTTACCTACTTGCTGAGAACAATAGGAATAATCCTCTGAGTAGACAAATGTCTAGTAATACAACATAGGATCGCGATAACAACCTTCTCTTCCGCTGCAATGTAAATTGATCTTAACTGTGATATAAATTAGGTACCGTTTGAGAATTCGTAAATGGATGAGCTAGTGGCTAATAATAACAGACCCTTGGTTCCGGGGTTGCGGGTTGTTCGCAAGAGATACCGTGGCCCCGGAATTTAAAAGGCAAAAGAAGGAACATGGGTAGGTTATGGATAAACAGTCTGGTCTGACACCCCCCACCCCCTCCGCTCCGCCCTGAGCGGGGGAAGTTATTTGATGTTTGATTATTTCCCATCCACAAAAAAAGGGAAATCAAGTATCAAAATAAAACTTAAACATAAAACAATCAATAAACATTACAAAAGAGTTTAAATTGATTCACAACATAAAATTATAATCAATTATCAAGGCAGTTCGCCAAAGTAAACTTGGACATTTCTTAATTAACCATTCTCTTTAAGGGGCGCAGCTGAATTAAGCATTCCCTATTAGAGACGAGAATTGGATCTCTTTCCTTCAGAATGTGATCACAATGGCTTTGGGAGATACCTTAGTGCACAACAATAAGTTATTTTAAAGATGTGTATTTTCTAAGCTTTAAAGGAATTCTTAAATAAGTTACCGCTGCTGTTAAGTAATTTGTATCCTTACTAGTATTATAAAAGCGAAAGTGAGTTTGTTTGTTTGTTACCTCTTCACGCTTTAATGGCTAAACCGATTGTGATGAATTTTGGTACATAGATAGTTGGGAACCAGGAGACGGACATAGGCTTTTTATTTAAAATATTGATATGAGGGAGAAAGAGGGAAAAAAAGGGAAATGTTAGCGTTGCTATTACAAATCAATAAGGCGCAAGAGGAACTGTGTTACCCCAAATTTAACGCGGGCGAAGTCGCGGGCTAAAGCTAGTTAATATATCAAAGTCAATTGTCATACGTATGACGAGTTGCGGGTTATTCGAAAGAGATCCCAAAACCCCGGAACACAAAGAGCTAAACAAGGAACATGGATGGGTGGATTTTAGTCAGTAAAAGTCTGAAACTTCCTTCCGCTCCGCCCAGAGGGGGAGAAGTCATTTAAAATTTCCCTTCCGAAAAAAAAAAAATAATACGTATGATGAGGCATCACTCATATCATCGCGGGCCTTGAGCGTGGAGACCGAATCCAGAAACTTCGTAACGAAAACACCTAACATTACGAATACGCCCAGTTATTTCAATCATGATTCCAATATTCAATTAGCGTGTTTGGTTGAGAATCGGGTAGTCAATCAATATTACGCTGGATCAAACCCAAGGTCCATTTTTTCTTTTTGCGACTTCTTTTCATTGGAAGTACTTTAAAAAAAAATAACTTAAGCATTGTTTCATACATAAATTGAGGCAGCCCCAATAAGTTACAATAGTACTTGTGTCGGAGCTGTCTCACTCTTCCCTTAAGTGGTATCTTACTTAATTAACAATGAAAAAGAAGAAGACAATTGTAAAAAGAAAATAATTAATATAAATCAAATTAAAAATATAAGCAAGCAGCTCTAGATGTGTTAGGTTAGTGTGTTACTTTTTAAATACTATATTTAGATTTTTTTTTATTTATTGCATAAGTTAATAGAAAATGCTATGAAATAGCTTTACCGCGGCAGTCCCCGAGTGCTACAAGTAAGTGTTAAAAAACAGCACTTTTTTTATTTCCCACTTTTGGTACAGTAACATTGTGTTATTTTTATAAGTCTTCTCGGAACGTATAAGTACAGTTAAAAATCACTGAATAATATAAAAAAGTTTTGTCTCTTCTCTTCTCGTAAATCCAGCCAAAGGTTTTCTTAAAAAGATTGCTTTGAGCGATAAAACCGCCCATTGACCCTATTTATAAGTTCCGTACTGTAATTTTAGACGTTGTACATAATAGACGATATTCTATCTATCAATTAATATCAAATTACCTTTCTTTTCAGCTAGTTTAGCAATCATTACTCATAACCATTACAAGAAGAAATCACATTTCCAAACTAATTGATAAATCTAGAAACTTTGCCGCGAAGATTAACAAATCTGTCATAATTCCACCATTCATCAAGCCTTACTAGTTATTTGTTCAGAGTTCACCATTATGACTAAACATTCAAATCGAATCCGCCGCGGGAGACGCCCCGGGCGCCGGGCGCCGCGAGACGACTCCCGGCCACCGTAGATGCGGGCCTGTGGACGGTGAGGAATGGGTAGCTCACCGTCCGTCCGTCTATTGACAACAGGTCGTGTCGGCAGCGCGTTCGTGTTTCACGCGCGCCTTAAAGAAATGTCAGTAAAGCAGAGGGGCTTGCCAGGGCTTCCGCCTGCCCCGGTGGTGCGGGTTGTTCGAAAGAGATACCGCGGCCCCGAAACGTAAAGGGCATAAGAAAGAACATGGGTGGGTTTTAGTCAGCAAAAGTCTAACACGCCCCCCGCTCCGCCCAGAGCAGGGGAAGTTATTTGATGATTTCTCACCCCAGAAAAAAAGGCATATCGAATGTAGAATAGAAGTATAGCCGCTATACTATTACACACAAATTTCGAGGTTGAAAACTGTCATTCTCCAAAAACACGTGCAAAGGGTTATTCTTTTATGTTGCGGTTAATTGGATCGTTTCAAACGACATGAAAAGCTAACGGAAATTCCAATTTATTTTTGTATTGATTTTGACAACGTGATGTAGCTGTCACGTGTAATTACTTCCTGTAGAGCACCTCGTGCCTTCCGGCCTTCACAAGTGATGGTTCTTGAGTACCTTGTGGAGTACCCTTGGCAGTCAATCCTACTACCAACCTTTCTGAGGAGCTAATCTCTTACTACAGCGTACGGCGTGAGTTTCTCGTAAGTAGGTCTCGAATATGATCATGTTATTGTAAAATGTGCTTTATTTTTCACCAGTTTAGGTAGCTACGAGGTACAATTAAGTATGATATTTAAATGGCTGACTTGTAAAGTTTTCAGCTAGAGTTTTATTTGCCGAGGTTATAACCGACAATAGTTTTAAAAGAACATTACATATTAATATTAATGAAGGTGATTATTATAGATTAAAAAACTAAAAAAAAACGTTATATAGAACAATTTAGGTTTAATAATTTTGCATAAGAAACAAAGATAGCTGCAAAATTCCGTACAAAATAGTTATAAACAAATTTTGTTACAGACTATCTTATAAGAAATAACTTACTATTAAACCTAAATTTAAAAAAAGAACTATTTACTTTTGCCCTAAGCGTTACAGATTCTTGTATCAATGAGGCACAAAATCGATGATATTCATTCGCGTTGCGTCGGTCGTGGAAATATTCAATGCCTTCCGGATATAAGTACTTGGCGGTTGAATATTGTCAATTTCCGCCACAGCACGTGAGATGCATGGTTAAATATTTATTTGAATAGAATAAAAGTTACCGATTTTGTTACCGAAGCTCTATCTCATGAATGTGTGAACAGTAACTGTGAGAATCTGTGTAGTCCTAATGTTGAGTCTAGCCTTTTCCTAACTTTATTTTAGTTGGCTTCCAGTCTAACCAAATGCAGCTGAATACCAGTTATTTACATGGACTGATTGGCTATCTGACCTCCACAACCCCAGCTGGGTTGTAGAGGTAATAAGACATACCTTTATAAGACCAGTTGTCAGACTTGTTGGACAAAGGCTTTCCCAAACAAAATCCAGGGACACACAACATTTGACACCAGAACAGAAAATATAAAGAAAGAATTCTCAAGGAAGGAAATGGAAACAAAGAATTTTCTTTCCTTCCAGGGACACGGAAACGATCGTTAAAAAGTTTGTCACAGAGCAAACATCATAAAACATTTAAAAATCGTCGAGATATTTTTGCCAATCAACTTTTTCTTGCTTTTCGATTTTCGAAATGTGTGGTCGTAACAACCGATATACGTCATACGGAAATTATTCAGACAACTTATAATGGTTTAAGCCATTCGAGTAAGCTGTTGCCCCACACTAGGGATTTCTCCTGTATCGTGGGTGCGTTTACAAACATTAAAACTCATATACACAAACAGCCAAACCTAAAACAACTATCTGTACGCCATACAAATACATATTTGTTCCTATGCGGGGATCGAACTCGAGACCCGCACAGCAGTCAGCAGTTCTACGCAAATCTCAAGATATGTCAGAAAAGCAGAGAGGTCTGCCAGGGCCACTGTCTGCTGAAGTTGAGGGTTGTTCAAAAAAACACAAAAAACAAAAGAGGATGGGTTTTAGTCCGTAAAAGTCTGACGCTACTCCTTGCTACGCTTAGAGCGGGGGAAGTTTATGATAATTTCCCATCCGAAGAAAAGGGATAATTTTCTAAACTTCGGATCTACTTATCCGATTCCAATAATTATTTTGCTGCTCTACTAACATTATCTCTGAATATCATAAGCTCGTTCAATGTTCCCTAGAGTTAATTTCAGTTCATAACAGAAGCAAAACCGTGAGAAAAAGTTAGTGTATTATAAAGTTAGTATCTACGTATTTTCAAGCCGCACCACCCCAAGCTATAATAACTTCTGGCAAACAAATATTACTTTTACGGCCAGTTTAAACTCCTTTACGCTTTTTTATTCCCACAAAGCCGTTAACAGTTTTCTCTGAATTTAGTTCTTTAAGTTTTGTTTTAAAATCACTTTTATTCTTAAATAATATATGACTAGTTAAACTTGAAATTAATCGTAGTCAAGTAATTCGTCGTTTTTTCAATGTTTGGCCTTAAAATGATTAGAATTAGAACATTGAGGTTCAAAAATGTCAAGTACCAAGAATTCAGTAGGAACATTAATTCGCATTGAAATTTTTCGTCAACATTAACAGTTTGTGCTTCGACGATTTCCATAGCGTATTACAATTCTAAGAACAGAATTCCAACAGCTTTTTATTAATTTTACTTGTTCTGTTTAAAAATGTACTTATATATTTTTACTATATAAGCACTCATGCGGTACTCTGCACAACAACAAAAGTACCTTTGTAGTTGTTCATCTACAAACGAAATTGCAATCAGCAATTCCACTTATAAGTGTCACTAACAAAAAGTAACATTCATTCTTATCCCAACCACTTAAAGCCCCAATTTAATTCAATAACCCTCTCCATTACTCACAAACAACCCCTTTTCATAGAACTCCCAAAACTGAGTTAAACCAGTTTGACATAATCGATGGCTACTATCGATTGCGCTTCAAGTGCCTTCCAAGCAATTAAGGCTGTTAAAAAGATATCGTGTTGTCAGCCAAGGTACCTATGTACGTCTTCACGACTTGTGATCCAAACGAAAGATGTCCGAAGTCTGAGTCTACGGCCCTTACCTGTTGCTTGGGCCCCGAGAAAGTGACGCGGCTGAAATGCGCCACCGCCCTGTGTTGCCACAAATGTGACTTTTACCATTTTTTTGGCATTCTACTTTAAAGCTAAAGAACAAAATAACAGAAATTGGAAAACGTAGGTATCCAACGTTGTAAAACCGTTAAATGATTGGGTACTAATTTTTTTCTCGTGTTATTTACTAGAACTGCAAGCTATGTGAAAACATTTTTAATTATTTTTTCCTTAGAACTGGGTTTACTACTAAGGGTGTGACCTGTAGTTCTGCATAACGTTTAGAACTCCAAGAAGTGCTTTATTTGGAATACACATTATCATTGTTGATTTGTGCGACTCACAAAAAAATAAGTATTCGAAAAGCTGTTTGTGATGATTTCAAATTTATCTGTAAAATAGCAATTATCTGACTAGTGGAATACCGGTTTAATTAAATCCGTTGCAACTAAACAACCGCCTACGGCTAAGCCGCACAAAACACCCACATTACTATATTTACCATTGAATAATTCCTTTCATCTGCGTCCACATAATGACTGACAATTAGTCTAAATCCTGTACATCCGCGCTGACCCGAAAGCCCCTATTACACGGGTGGGTACATTCGAAAATATACCTACATGACATCGTGGATGTGGGTTCGGGTGTTTCTAGGTCTGAAGGCTGGCAACACTAGCCCGGGCGGAGGCAGTGTGCGCGAGTCGTCAGACGCGCCGACCGCTCCCCGACAACCCTAGAAACAAGTGACAACAGACTCTATAGCACACCTCTAATTAGTTATACGTGTTTAAAAAAAACTTGTGCGTTTCTTCAACTTAATTATACAGTGCTCAAGTCGTGTTCTAGGTAGCGGGTGTGGTTTATTGTAATTTTTGCTGGGGTTTTTCACTAAGTGTAAAGCGTGTTTTTGTTTTTAAAAATTGTTTGTACGATATTTTATGTCGTTAAAAAAAATAATGACTGTAATATTTTAAAAATGTTATAGCAGCGTTCGTCATCGTAAATTCTGGAGATAATTTATATAAAATATCTTCGTGTTCTGTCGCGAGTCGCGCATATTTACATATTTATAGAAATTTACATATTTTCTCAGTGTTAGTGCATGCTTCTCTGTGAACTTAGGTGCTCCGTTATCTTTTAATAATTTCACACGCAGAAGAGCCTGAAACAGATGACAAGGAAATAGAAAAATAAAAACTTAATTATAATTTCTCAAAATGATGGCCATTAAATCACAAAAAGTTAAGTTACTGCCAAGCTTTTTGTAAACATTAATCAAATATTCCAATCTCAAAAACGAAAGAAAATCTTAACAAAAACCTTTAAATTAATCCTTCAAACCGCCTACCACAAACTCATTCATACTTCAAACGTAATCACAGCATCAGCGACTCGAAAATTTAAATAAATACGCAATCTCCGCGATTATATCTCTCAAGGGAGCGGTAGAGGCGCAACAGTTAGTTCATAATCTTACCCCGAGTTTTATTGGCCGTTCGCATTACCCATGTATGAACAAACCTCTTTCACAAGTCTCTTGCCTACCCTCCTTTCTTGTACAAAATTAGAAAGTTCTAGTAACAATTTTTAATGGCAATTCCACTACGTACGTTAAAAGATGCGAGTATTTCTCGTATTGTACGTAAGACCTCACAGTCGCTGAAAGTAATTAAAATGCTGTCAGAGAATAATTGGATTTATGATACCCTGTAGAAACATTTTCCTATTGCGTGTGCTGAGAGAGACGCTTTTAATTACTTATGATAATGTTTACCGAATGATATGAAGTCTTGGATGTAAACTCGTTATCACATTAATTCTATTTCTGGCGCCCAACATGGGCCAAAGTAGATCGATGCCCTTGACTCAAACCTTTACTAAATAAGTAAAGAAAAGCAATTACACGAGACGGGGAGGTATTACGTTCACAAAATGTCAATGTGAAATGTGAAATCAATATAGTTCATAAGAATTGTATCGAGGCGGGCCTGTCACTGTACTTTCGTATTAAATTACTAGAACTTGGTCCTTGCGTTGTTTTTTTGTGTGCATAGATAGAAAATCGAATTACAAAATCCATCTCGCAGTTCTAATTTACTAGCAGCACATCCAATCCATCAAAACTTGGGA
Organism: Ochropleura leucogaster; assembly: GCA_958449745.1. Taxonomy (NCBI): domain Eukaryota; kingdom Metazoa; phylum Arthropoda; class Insecta; order Lepidoptera; family Noctuidae; genus Ochropleura; species Ochropleura leucogaster. Next base: position 6,571,848 of record OY288206.1, read on the forward strand.
TTTGTTTTTTAACTTTCGATATTAATGTCTGTCGTGGTTATACGCTGTGGAATTGAGACCGACGAAATATGGATTTTCAACGAAACGCTTTCGCTGGGGGCTGCGCATTGATTAGAGGCGAGTAAACAAACACCCACATTTTATGTCGTGGAATTACTACGATACGTAGTAACTCTTACTACGGGTATTAAATAAGATGAGAGAAGAAGGTTCACTCTTTAAACCACCATTATTCTGAATCTTACACGTTACTTCAATAGGTTTAAAACCTTATCTCTGCCACTTGGAGTATTTTTATACATTCCAATGTAAACGAACGTTATAATGTTTGTACGTTCGTACGTTATTACGTACGTTCGTTATTACGTTCGTACGTTATTACGTTCGTATACCGCACAGGGGTAAAACATTGTACATGCAATGTCTCCTTTTAAGTTATAAGCAAAACCTGAAACAAGTTGCAAAACCTAGTTTTATATGAGTAACTTATATAAAGCTAGGCAAAATGTTGAACAAAATAATAACCAGTACAAATCTAAAACAACTTCAACAAAATATGTTCGAAACAACCTCAAAACGTTTTTATACATAACATGTATGTAACAAGACTCGTATCTCAACTTGTATTATATTAAGAATGGCACAAAGTTGGCCTTTTAAACACATTTCTGTTCGTTCACGTGAGACGTCGTCCCGGCGCCCACGCAGGGCAAAGGCAGTCTACGACCCCGATGTGGCCGGCGGCGGCGGCAAGCTGTCTGCTTTAGAACAAAGATCAAAGACGAAACAAATGTTGCTATTTAACCGTTTGGTTTTACCTTTTTCATTAAATTAAGTTTTTTTATCAGTAAATGAAGTGTTCCTATTTTTTACTGAAATTTACTTTGAACTAGCTTAGCTGCTAAAACGACATAACCTATTGATCGAAGGGCAGTCCTTCATAAAAGTAAAACTACCTCGATATACGGTAGTTTTTCTTCAATATTACCTTCCATTGTTACCTCACATTTATTATCAAAGGCTACTTTGTAACTGCAATAAATTTTCTCTAGGTACTCTTGGAGGGTAGTTCGTAGCTAGCACAGTGCGCTACTGTGAACAAAACGCGATTCGCCAGAGCTTTTAATTATAGTAATAAGCTTTCTTACACTGCGTTTTGTTCGCTCGAGTTACAAGCTGTAATTTGTGGGTTCTTTTGAGTTTTGTAAGTCAGTTGTTTCTTTTATGTGTTTCACACCTTTTGTGTGACTGGTTTAAAATATATAGAGGTATTGTAGAGCATTCTTGATGGTTGACAAAAACTGATAAGGTTTAGGATTACTTTCTTATAGGGAAGACGAACGTGTGGAAACATCACAAATTAATTTTTTTTTTTTGTTGTTGTGCAACTGAGCCAACGTTGACTATTCTGCGAGCATCATGTAGTACACACGACGGCAGGTCTACCTATTCTAAACTATTGTAACCTTGTTTTGATCTCTCTACGGATCGCACACCGTAGTAGAGAGATTAGGTTAAACTGGGTTTGTATAGGTTCATGTGCCTAACGTGCAATAAAACTTACCACAGTCAGTTTATCTGAAACGCGTTCATAAGCTTTCATGGAAAATTGACACTGGCAGTTTTTGAACTCGTTCAGTTTTGTTGGTAGAATAGGTGTTTTTTCTTATATTCAGCAACTTTGTTTTAATTAACCTCAATCAATATTTAACACCCAGCTAGACCAACAATAAAACTATAATCAACAACGAAATAAACAGTAATAAAAATCTTAGTTCATAAGTGTATAAACGGCCTAATAGTTGTAATTAAATAGTGATGGTACTAGTGTAAAAAGAACAATGAGTGGGTTAGGCCCGCCTGGTGTTTGGGCCGCACAAAAGAGGCTGGAGTCTTGGGCCCGGGCCGCACGAGAGAGGACATCTAGTGCCAGTAGCGGACAGAGCCACAACTCTACGGACAGCTTCGGCGATGACAAGTCTCATGGAAGTCTTAATGTAAGTAGTAAACTGCAGAACCTTTCTTGATGAAATCTTATAATAATTATATATGCGAAAAGTGCGGATGGATATATGGATGGATGTTTTTTACCCTTTAACCCAAAAAACTACTGAACGGATTCGGATGAGAATTTGCTCATAGAATACACTCAGTGGACAACAGTGTTAAACATGGATACGCTCAGCGGGCTTTCAATGCCAAATTACCAAAAATTATATTAAAGATTCTCTTTAGGGCGTTGTTTTGGGGGACTGTCTTGTAAAATTGACATTCAAAAAGATCACTAGCCGCAATGCTCGCGTTGTGACTAGCATCGATAAAGACTATTGCAACATATTGAGCCATGTACAAGATTTATTAAGGCCAGCATTCTGTTCACGTAAAGAAAACAAGTTGCTATTTTCTTTTTTTATTATTTTTGTGCCCTATCACAATGTTGTCTTATTTAACTCAAAGGTTGACTGGTAGAAAATGCCTTGTGGCATTAGGTCCGCCTATGTAAACCTACTGTATATTAAACAAATAAATAAGAGTCCAAACTTTTTATATACAGGGTTACAGGGAAAGTCGTACTGAATATTAAAGGATGTTATTATTCAGGTTATTTCCGATGAATTTCATTCTGAAATAAAATGTCCGAAACTTAACCGTTATGGAGATATTAAATTTTAAAGATTATTTTTAAAAATCCTTTATATTTTGGCTTTTAGTCATTTTCTTTGGGATTAGAGCTTCTAGAGTCGGTTTTTTTATGTATCTAGTTAGAGGACATGTCCATTAATAAAAATGATCAACAGAAACTGAACCTACTACTAACAGCTTAAAAAACTGCTCGACAACGGTTAGCATTATGAATTTTCTAATAGAGTGTTCTTAACTTTAACAGGCTTTTAATAAAAAAAATTGTATGGAACTTATTCTGCAAATAATTTTATAAAGTTCTACATCTCTTTAGCTATTCAAAAAGGTATAACACTTGTTATTAAATAGGCAAAACATTGCCCAAATAACAGTTAAGTTAGGAGAGGGTACATTTTTAGTTTGAGGTAAAAGTAGCTAAAATACGTAAAAAAAGACAAAAAATTTAGCAATAGGGAAGTCTTGCATTAAAGAGGGTAACTCTTCCCTCAAAAAGTTTTTATATGTCTCGCCATTCAAGTTATCGGGCAGGAAGTATGGCCCTATCAAGTTATTTGATATTATACCCATCCACACATTAAGACTGAATCTCCTTTGTGACCCTTTTGGTCTTTTTTTCTTGGGGTTAACTTGCGCTTTGGGAGCCCAATAATGGGTGTTATGATAGTTTGTGATGCCGTCTTTGTCAAATTTCGACTCATCTATCCACATAATTTTCTTTAAAAAATCCGGATCTTCATTATCGGCATTGAGCATAAATCTGCAGAAGTCTAGTCGTCTCAATGGATCCCCTTCTTCAATTACTTGCACTGGCGTGTAATGGTAAGGGTATTGCCCAGAACTGTGCATTACGAACCAGACTTTCCACTGGGAAATACCAAGCCGTCGAGCGACAACGTTTGTTGACGTGGTTGGGTCGGCTTCAAAGAGACGTCGTATTTCATTATCTTCGTCGTCGTCATCAAGAACACGAGGTCGTCCCATGTCAGTCCGACGTACTAGCACAGAACCAGTTTCTCGTAGTCATCAATAAACTCTGACAAATATGCCAATATCAGGTACTCGGAGAGTAGGATACCTTAGCATGTATTGCCTGTAGCATAAGAAATAGCAGCGGCCATGTAGAACATGAATTATAAAAATATTGCTAAAATTTTTGTCTTTTTTTTACGTATTTTAGCTACTTTTACCTCAAACTAAAAATGTACCCTCTCCTAACTTGACTGTTATTTGGGCAATGTTTTGCCTATTTAATAGCAAGTGTTATACTTTTTTGAATAGCTAAAGAGACGTAGAACTTTATAAAGTTATTTGCAGAATAAGTTCCATACAATTTTTATTATTAAAAGCTTGTTAAAGTTAAGAACACTCTATTAGAAAATTCATAATGCTAACCGTTGTCGAGCAGTTTTTTAAGCTGTTAGTAGTAGGTTCAGTTTCTGTTGATCATTTTTATTAATGGACATGTACTCTAACTAGATACATAAAAAAAACCGACTCTAGGAGCTCTAATCCCAAAAAAAACGACTAAAAGCCAAAAAATAAAGGATTTTTAAAAATAATCTTTAACATTTAATATCGCCATAACGGTTAAGTTTCGGACATTTTATTTCAGAATCAAAATCATCAGAAATGACCTGAATAATAACCTCCTTTAATATTCAGTACGACTTTCCCTGTAACCCTGTATAAATTGTGAGTTTTCAATTTCGCATTAAACAGTGTGGTGTCGCGACTATTATTTTTGTGCAGTGTATACACTTTTTTTGCACATAATAAATAATAACTCCGTTCCATCCGGTAGTCCCTTGAAACCCCTGAAGTTTTTTGTTAAACTCAAACTGAAAGCATTTATTTCAGTTAGACCATTATATGCACTTTTGAATGTCAAGAAACAAAATGAAGGTACAGTGGCGGTCACAAGACATAATAACTTGTGAAAGATCAGTTGTTGTCCGCACTGATTTTACCGATCGATTAGTCAAATGAAATGTACCATGTTTTACTCCAAGCTATTATGGTATGTCTGTGAGTCTCTTGTGATGTCTCTTTTAATACAAATCCTTCAATATTATATATCTTTCAATATTCATCAACATAGAGAGAATAATTGATAGTCATTGCTTAAGCTCATATCAGAGGTTTCATTCGAACAATTGGTTGAATAGAGTGAATGATCATTTTTATTTCAAAGTTACATCGGAAAATATTTTTACCAAATAATTAAAATGTAAATTTCATCTATAATTTTAAACAGAAACTAACTTTTAATCATACTAAAAAAGTTGGGTCACAAAATTCGCCCTCAATGCTGTCAGTTGGTAATGTCCCCAAGAGACTTTTGCCACATTGTATGACAACGCATGTCTATGGACAAAGTAAAAGCCATCCGGGTCACGGGAAGTGTCAACTAAATGTTTTACAATAATTAATATTCATCTGCTACTTTAATTTAATAAGTTGACTAATATGTAACTCTCAACACGAAGTTAAATTGGTTTTTCATGAAAAAAAAACGAAAAGGTTCCTTTCTCAAAAACGAGTTTTTTCGACACTTTACAAGTATGTTTTTAGAATATTCCTACATTACTTTAGGAAATCGAAGCCCTTCGAGTTTCTTCACAAGCCGATACCTCATTAACCAACGAAAAAGTATTTAGCGTTCACATTTTTGTTATTTGAGCCCTAATTAAAAGCGAAGCGTCTGTTACCCGCTTTAGCACTCGCCGCATTCTTAACAACTATTACGACTGTGTACTGCTTCTTTCCAATTAACAGGGAAGACTTTAAGTTTAAGATAATCGCTGAGTTCTTAACTTATAACTTGCAAGAGCCAACTCATAGCTTTCTTGATAATATTCATTTATTTAGCATTGTCTGTGGTAAAATCTATTATAATAAGTTTGTATTTTAAACAGTTTAAAGGATTTGTCGAAATTTTAGTCTAAAATGAATTCATTTGGAAGAACAGTGGCAGTGATAGCGTAGTGGTACAACCATTGGACTGGCAAGTCATAGTTCTCGAGTTCGAACCCAAGACAAGACAAGACGTATATTGACGACAGGACAGGACGACCGCCTGACGGAGTTGCTGGTTGTACGAAAGAGATACGGCCTTGGAAACATAAAGGGCAATCGAAGGAACATGGGTGGGTTTTAGTCAGTACAAGTCTGACACTCCCCCCGCTCCGCCGAAAGCGGGGGAAGTTACGGGAGCGGGGGGAATGTCAGATATAACCTATAATAAGTTAGGGTCAGCTTCCAGTTTGACTTCCACAACCTAGTTAATAACTGGGTAATACGATACTCTATCTGTATTATTCAATATTGTTGAAGTTGGAAACGTTTAATACCTACCAAGTTTGTTGTTAATTTATTTGTCGAAGTTGTAATCGGGCTCCGAAAAAGTTTTTGTAGTTCAGAATCCACAATCATTTAGCTCGCTGTCTTGAATGAAATGTAATATCAATGGCTGCCTAACCAGTGATATTGTTGGATGTATGTATTTTTCAAAGAAAAGTAACCATTGATTAATCACTACAGTTGTTCGCTGTCCTGAAAATTCAGACCATTTTCTTCTCCGTCGTGTAGGTATCCTTTAGTGATAAATAAGCTTTGCCACCTTAAGAGGGAACGGGGCTGCAATTTTTCTGAAAAATGCCTCTACGGTAGTGATAGTAGTAATAAAAGTAGTAATAAGATTATTTATCAAAAATAAACAAAACAGAATCAATATTGTTGGTGAGCCACAAACTAAGCAGTTGTATCTTGTGGCTCGGATGATGTAACGAATATCCGCATTCGCATTCGCGAATATTCTTTTGATATGCGCAATCGCAGGTAAATTAAACAAAAAAGTATGCATTCCTTTTTTAAATTAATAAACTCACTTCAAAAGATTATCCAGTTGACTAGGCAGGTGATGATTAGTCTTTCTCATTTTTCACATTCTTGAGCTCAACCCACACTGAGATAACATAGACTACATTTAAAAGATATACATATAGTATAAGACTTCGACTATTTATTACTAGCTTTTCTCCACGGTCTCACCCGCGATTCCGTTCTTAACCTTTTGTACTGCATCCGTAGTATAGGCGCTATATCACTGACATATAACTTGACTTTCTATTGGTAAAAGAATTTTAAAAATCAGTTCTGTAGATCCAGAAATTGCCCCCTACGACCTCATAAGCTCACAAACTTTACCTCAAGATGATATTATCTAGTTGGTAAAATAATTTAAAAAATCATTTCAGTGGATCCAAAGATTACCCCCTACGACCTCATAAGCTCACAAACTTCACCTCTTGATGATATTATCTAGTTCAGATGTAATTCAATTCACACCAAACATAATTACTAATGATCAATCAAAACGAACAAATAACAAGCAATGAGCTCAATAAGATACCCATTTTATTCCTTCGTATAGAACATAATATGAAAAATGTAATAAAAATACGCTCGAGTGCGCAACGAATATCATATGCTTCAAAGCTATTCAACGATATGAAATCAATAGGTACATGTATCAACTCGTAGTTATTGAGGCGTTCATTACGTCGATTATAATAAAGGTTCCGTGGAAATTGCTAGACTTTTTCAAACTAGGTAATCTATACTAATCTATACTATATATCTATACTAATATTATAAAGCTGAAGAGTTTGTTTGTTTGTTTGAACGCGCTAATCTCAGGAAGTACTGGTTCGAATTGAAAAAATATTTTAGTGTTGGATAGTCCATTTCTTGAAGAAGGTTAAATGCTATATAACATCAAGCTACGACCAACAGGTGCTGAGAAGCGTGGGTGAAACCGCGAGGAACAGCTAGTCATTAATATTTACTGTTTATTTACCTAATTGTGTTTTATGGATGACTAGCTGTTTTTGGAATGCGATGCAATACTCCTTCTACTACTTTTACTAATCTACCCTGCCTACGCACCTACTCTATCTACCTAATTAACAAACCGAACGTCACCGTCGTCGACGGTTGCAGCACACTCATCACATTTTTTATAGTGAGTCTACAATACTATAGGCATGAAAATAGGTCCAGCCGTTCTCGAGAAATAAGTGTTCCAACGCAAACCCGACTTAGTTTGGTTTATTAAAATTTATGTTCATTGCTTCAAGGTATACATAACATGTGTTTACTCCATTCGTCAAGAGGTTCGCCGAACAAAATGTACGCAACGATTGCTTTGATTAGGACACAACCTGAAACATTTACAAAATATGAGTTTCCTTTATCCCGCTCCAATTAACAAAAGTGTCATCGAAAACGTCAACACGAAATAACAGTATCCCAACTTTTATCCGAAAAATCCAAATATCAAAAACCCGGGTATACCTTCCCGAGTGGCTGTCAACAGGACGTGTTATGACGGGCACAGCCGCAGGCAAGCCACTAGTCGGAAAAACAAGAGCGGGCAGCTTATTATTTTTACAATTCAAGAGTTCGAAATAACGAGGTGCTCGCTGTGAAACAAAAGATGAATTCTTGCCTATCGTGATGTCGATTATGTTTTTTTCCTTTTCTTGTTTATTTGTTTTGACTGTGAGTGTTTTTATACATCTAAAGACGTCTTTAGATGTATACACAAACCACCTTAGGTACGTACCTAAGGTGGTTTGTGTATTCTTAATACTTCGTCGTTTTCATTACTTCTTTGAAACTTAGATTAACTTGGGTCAGAAATCTCTTTCTCAAATGCGTTATTTGGCGCTTCGGACAGATGACTCAACGCTGCACGTTGATTCATCTGAAGATGCAAAAAGAGCATAACAAATGGAAAACCGTTTGTGAGGAATCATTTCTTTTGTGTCTTGTATGAATACCAGAGCTCATGTTTACTCTTGACCCAAATGTTGTCCCAAGTCAAGGCCCCGGAACGTAAAGGGCAATAGAAGGAACATGGGTAGGTTTTAGTCAGTACAAGTCTGACATGCCCCCCCCCCCCCCCCGCTCCGCCCAGAATGGGGGAAGTCATTGGATGATTTCCCACCCGAAAAAAAATGAGCTTGAGGGCGAAAGAGGGAAGAAATGGACAGAGAAAGATATGTTTTTGTTCATCACGTGGGTTAAAGTTAGCGTTAGTCCAAAGTAACTATGTACATATAATAGCCAGAAACCAACGGCTCGACGTGCTTTCCAATCTACAGATCAACCTAAGCAATAGCGGCTTAACCTGAAGATGGCCGCAGTAGGGTTTTCTTTAGCCACGAGGGTCTCCATTTTGGAATCGTAGGAAACACTATAACTGACTGACTAAAAAACACTAAGTTATTTATTTAATAGTTAAAGAACACACGTGAACAGAGGCGAACTACACACACACACTTTCTGGTTTATATTTTTCATTTATTTATTTATAATAAACTTATAGGAACAGTAATAAACAAGTTAAAGTTATCTGTCTTCATTCTTCATTATCTATTATTATAAAAATAATATGGATAATGAAGAATGAATGAGTATAAGTTATACATATTATTTAAAGAAGGACGGCCAAGAAAATATAAAGATATCGGAAAAACCGCTAGTAAAGAAAAAAATAAGTAACAGTTGGTCTCCGGAGTAAAGTTTAGTCCGATAAAGTTATAACAAATGTGACAAGTAAAAATATTAAGAAAGAAACAACTGGGACAGGCCCCTTTTTTCCAAAAAAACTTAATTGCCCAATTATACGCCATCATCAAAATTGTTCGCCAATTAAAAATTCATGAAGGGTCAAAGCAATGGGTGAGTGTCGCTATAACGCACAAGTGGTTCGGTATAATCACTATTTCGAGTTGCCACTAAAATTTCAATATGGCTACTACAACGATACCGGCAGCAGGCGACCATTTCACTAAAAAATGTTGTGACAGAAGAACCACACATGTACAATGGAAATAAAACCTCTTTAGGTACTATAGGACTGAAAAACCTTACCAAATTGCAGTCATCTATTAGATATATTATAATATACTAGCTGTTCCACGCCGTTTCACCCACGCTGCTCAGCACCTGTTGGTCGTAGCGTGATGTTATATAGCCTATAGCCTTCCTCAATAAATGGACTATCCAACACTAAAAGAATTTTTCAATTCCAACCAGTAGTCCCTGAGATTAGCGCGTTCAAACAAACAAACAAACTCTTCAGCTTTATAATATTAGTATAGATAGCCTATAGCCTTCCTCAATAAATGGACTATCCAACACTAAAAGAATTTTTCAATTCCAACCAGTAGTCCCTGAGATTAGCGCGTTCAAACAAACAAACAAACAAACTCTTCAGCTTTATAATATTAGTATAGATAATACTAGTTGTGCCCAGTTTCATCCGCTGTCGGTTTTGTCTGTAAAAGTCTGACACTCCCTCCCGCTCCGCCTAAAGAGGGGGTAGTTATTTTTTCCTATAAGTGAAAAAAGGCTAGGCATTTTACCAATGTGAAGTTTCACATCTAATGTGTTTAGAAGTGCTAAATAAAATCCGTGACTAAAAACACGTCGCGCGTCGCTTTTGGCGCGTCGTCGATAACGTCACACCCAAACGTGTATAGAACTTCTGAACCTTCTTGTACAATAGTCGTTATAATTGAATATTGTTCGTGAATACGGCTCGCAATTGTTGACTTTGTGTTTGTATTCATACGTATGGGCTTGGATGTAAATAAAGGCCATATTGCCGTACTATATCATACTGGTAATACAAAGAGAACTTTTGTTTGTAAGGGATTTGCGTAAAAACGGCTTATGAGATTGTTATTTCAATTATTCAATTGTATTCAAAGTTTGGGACTAAGCTTGGTCCTGACTCCTAGAAAAAGATTTAACAATAGGTTGTTATTTATTATTTTAATGACACTTATTATAAAAAAGAAGTAAATTGGCACTAAGTTTTGCTAGAGCATAAAGGTTGCCTGTAAGTTTATCTTGGACATCACTGACATCGGCGAAGGAAATCTTGGTCTAGCAGCGGAGCAGAAACAGTCTGGTTCTAATATTATTATTATTGAAGGTATTCCAATCAAATCTTACTTAATTCCCACTGTACATTGGCCCAGCAAATACGATTGGGTTTTTTAGAAGAATCCGATGAAACTAGAACCCGACCCTAACATAAGGAATAGGCTAGGCAGATGATGATAAATATTTTTTGTGATACAGCTACCCTACCATGACGTGTTAAAGCAGAACTTATTCCGCTGAGGGAAAGGGACAGAGCTATACAGGGTGTCTAGCACCATCTCTTTCACTCAGTAGAATACGTTCTGCTTTAAGATGCCATAGTAGGCCTACAGTTCTAGGATGACAGTAGAATGGTATATAGGTATATGTTTTTTTACTGGCGGGATACCTCATGTGAAACCCCATGGCCTCCATGATGTTAGTTTCGTATTCCTCGGGAAATTGCTTTGCATAGTTTATTATTAACGAAGGTTCACGCGCCCGCACAAAATTAATAAATATGTAAATAGGTACGTTATTATTTTCAAACAGGAAAGTTCTTTTAAAATTGCTTGGATATTTTATAAAATTAGTAGGTTTCTAAGCCAAATAAGTTTGTAAATAATTATGAAATCACTGACTATTATTATATAATTAGACTTTTATACTAAAAGTTTATGATAGCTTTTTATTAATTTATTTAAAAAAAAAACTCGTAATATGTCACCCACACAGCACTGACACCACGGAAAAAGCATTCACTGACAAACTAAATATAAAAAAAACAACAACAAATTTAATAATTAAAAAAACAGAGCTCTAAAAAAGTAAAACAACCAACAACACCTTTATCTAATAAATATCAAAACCATCTTATTTAACAAATAAGAAAAGCTCCTAAACTAATTTCATTAAAACATAACCTGACATAATATTCTCGCCTTCTCATTTAATTTTACTTGTCACGATGAATCGGCTGACTTTGAGGGAAAACTTAATTGAATTATTCTCCCTTAAATCATTTAGAAAAAGGCAAACAACAGTGATTAGCCTAAAAAAACTTTTGAGAGAATCCGACGCCATTTTGTATAAACAACGATTAATTAAATATTGTAATAATTCTTTTCAATTTAATGTTTCTTTGGGTCGGCTTCTAGTCTTAGTAGGTTGGGGTAAAATAATATTACGTTTCATTTACTTTGAACTAGATTGTAATCGAAACACTAAAGCTGGTAAATGAAAAAACTAAATGTACTAAGAGCTTTCCCAAGAAAGAACGATTAGTGCCATAACCGGAGCAGTTTCCCTTTTTTGCTAATGGGAAATTATCAAATAACTTGCTCCGCTCTGGGCGGAGCAGGGGTGAGAGTCGCATTTGTGCTGACTAAAACCCACCTATGTTCCTTCTATGTATTACCTTTTACGTTCCGGGGCCGCGGTATCTCTTTCGAACAACCCGCAACGCCGGCAGACGGCGGCCCTGGTAGGCCCCTCTGCCTTGTATGGGATGGCTTAGCAAATACAAAACGGTCAACGACACCAATAAGTTCACTCAAAGAAAAATATATGAGCCTTAAAAACATTAGCCCGGGTCGCGATCAATCAGCCCAGAATGACAGGCAGTTGATTGATTCAATATTTACCGCCATACCAGTGACAAATTGGTATTTTAACGTTTTAATTTAGAAATCAATTGATTGGTTGTTCGTTGCCGACTTCTGTATTAAAGTCAATGTGAGGTCAAGATTTGGATAGCGGGTTAGCATGGCATGTTAGGCATGGCAATCGCATTGCCACCTAACGCGCTAATGCTGCCAGCCGTCCGGGCACTTTTCCATTTTATAAAAAAAAAAATTACGCCCTGTAATTGTTTTACGTCAACGTGTACATATTTTTAATTATTAGTTTACTAGCTTGTGCCCGCGGCTTCGCTCGCGTTTAATTCGGGGTAACACGGTTCCTTTTTCTTGATTTGCAGGTACCTGCTACTTGTAGTTTTTGCCCTAGCGCCTGATTTATTGTAATAGCAATGCTAAATTTTCCCTTTTTTCCCTCTTTCTCCCTCATTTCTCACTTTATAAAAATTAAGTTTGCCTATGTCCGTCTCCAGGGTCCCAACTATCTCTGTACCAAAATTCATCAAAATTGGTTTAGCCATGTAAGCGTGAAGACGTATCAAACAAACAAACTCACTTTCGCTTTTATAAGATTAGTAAGGATGTCTATTAGTAGATTGTAAATTTGTAAATAGATGTCGTTTAAAGTTTGATCTCTGATCATGGATTACTACTAGACGCACCCCTGCCTAACACTTCTAAGATTATAGGCGTGATTATGTTATGTAAATAAAACAATTGAAATGCGGCGGTTTTGCCCGTATTTGTTTTTATTTGACCTAAAAGGCTTATCAAGTCACGTTGTACAAGGAAACCTGTTGCTTAGATCTCCTAACTACAAACTTTAACTAACAAAAACTTACTTAACAGCACACTTTCCTTCATGTCTTAGGACTGCTCTGCCAACGATGGGCTGGATAGGGAAGAAACAGCCTTTAATTTTTATCAGTCAAGAATTGTTATTGATTCTTTTTATTCCAAAAACGACTGTAATCCCTGATGGGTTAGGCAGAGGTTTCCCAAGCTAGCCTCCTGAATTTTGGGAATCGGTTAATTCCAGTTTATGTGGACTTCTCATTGTACGGGAATTCTATACAAAGTCAGGCCATATTATACTGGAAATTGAATAGCTTGGACACGTACACCCAGATTTCGCCAGTTATGTTTAAGTCTCATGTAATAGGTCGAGCCTATTGCCGTCAACAGTATACAAATCCAGACTCCGTAAGTGCTACAGAGAAAGGAAAAACCACCAATTTTCCTGGCCTGGGAATCGAACCAAAGACCCCATGGTCAATAATCGCGCTTGCGACCACTAGACCAGCAAAGCCGCCAAACACAATATATACTTCAAAAAAAAATATTTTTGACTACTAAAACATGTAAAAAAATTACAACTATTATTTTGAAAAATTGGACCAATTTTTATATTAGACTTATCTAAAGAGAACACTGTTTCTTTAGGCTGATGCTGTTGCTGTGCCAAACTGAGTTATACCTGAAAATGGTAGATTGACCCACTCTGTATAGATAAAACCCATCCAAAGCGACGCAAAGAACAATGAGCATCAGAATATAATATAAAAACTACTTACCTAACATAAAAATACTCGTTTCATAAAGTTATAAAGTGCGATATTGCGTATAAGAAAATGCGAGGATTTTCCACGGGAGGTCGGGTTTTTATACACTTTACACTGCGATGCAAGAAGAATATTATAGTACTTAAGCCTCTTATATTTTTATTTTGCCAGACAAAGAAGATTATTATTTTCTCCCTGGAAAACAAGTAAACCTGTTTTCTGAAAAACAAAATAAGGACTCACTTATTAAAAGATGATTTACACTTCGGGGAATATTAATTATCATTTACATCTGTCTAGCCCTTTCCTAACTAAGGTGGGGTCGGCTTCCAGTCTAACCGGATACTGCTGAATACGAGTATTTTACATGGCGCGTCTGCCTGTCTGACCCATTTAGTACTGAGTAATAAAGTACCCCGTATAAGACGAACTGTCAAACTTTTTAGTTGACTACCTATAACAAACTATAGCTTCCGCCCGCTACTTCCTCCGCGTGGCATAGTAACTTTAGGCTAATGCTAACTTTAACCCGCGTGATGATCGAAAAAAAAATATCTTTCTCTCCCCTTTTCTTAGCTTTTCCTCCCCCTTATCCCACTTTTTTATCTTATGTCCGTCTCCAGGGTCCCAACCACCCCTGTACCAAAATTCATCAAATTCGGTTTGGCCATTTAGGCGTGAAGACGTAACAAACAAACACACTCACTTTCGCTTTTAAAAATATTAGTAAAGATATCTGTCTCAATTAAATCAAATCAAAACATTTTTTTTTTCACATAGACCTCCTGGGCAATTATAAAAAGTCGAAAAATGGTGCACGGTTCAGGTTGGTCGTTCCCTATGAAGAAGAAACGGCAAGAAACCTCATGGCCATGGACTAACTTCAAAATATCTAAATATTTGTTAAATATACATCAAATACTTGATAAGACTCTTGAAGTAATTAATTTGGTCGGGAATGAATTATTAATAGATAAACATTAATATTTCTTCGATATTCACTACTGCTCTGATAAATATCAAAATGTTATTTATGTAGCTCCGAATAATTATTATTTAAGTAAGTGTTTAACTTAATAACTTTTTTTATTTATCTTTGTTTCACTGATATCGATCTCATATTTATTTAAATTTAGCTCAAAGAGCTTTTTTTATAACAGACAACAAATTATTTTGTTGTGAATAAAATATTGTATGTCTTTAGTAATGTCTTAACCAATCTTGAGGACTATGTTTTAAATACTAATGTAGTCAGATAGGCAATTTTCAGAATGCACCCTTTCATTGTTTAGTCCTCTTAAACGTTTTTCGATCACAGCAACCAATCTCAGCGTAGCTTAGCCATCGGCGCGGGAGTTATTATAGTGCACAAGCGTGTGCGCAGGCGTAGATGCACTCTCTGTTCCCTGACTCTCATAGTCTGATGGGACGGGAATCCAACACGACCGGAGTGAGATCAGGCACAGGACCAACGGCTTAACATGCTTTTCAAGGCGCGGGGTAACATACTCCCAACTCACAAATTCCAGGCTGTTACTGAGAAACTCCTAATTCAAAAAACCCAATAAAAAATAATCGAAACCAGGACGTTCTCAGTAAACACACTAGCGTCCGCGAGACCAACGGACACATTACACATCAAACATCCTTACTAATATTATAAAAGCGAAAGTGAGTTTATTTGTTTGTTACCTCTTCACGCTTTAATGGCTACACCGATTTTGATGAATTTTGGTACAGAGATAGTTGGGAACCAGGAGACGGACATAGACTAATTTAAAAAAAAAGTGGGATGTGAGGGAGAAAGAGGGAAGAAAAGAGAAAACTTAGCGTTGCTATTACAAATCAATAAGGCGCAAGGGGAACTGTGTTACCCCGAATTCAACGCGAGCGAAGCCGCGGGCAAAAGCTAATAAATTATAAATGCGAATGTTTGTGAGTCGATGGATGTATTGATGTATGGATGTTTGTTACTCTTTCACGTCAAAACGGCTGAACGGATCCTGATGAAATTTGGGACAGAGGTAAATAACACAAAGGATACTTTTTTTTCGCTAACACGTGGGTAAAGCCGCGAGCGCCACTTAGTCAAACATAAAATAAAGAAAAGTCCAAAGTGACTACAAGATTACCTTACTACTTCCCTTTTCAGTACTTATAGGTATCCTTTTTTTGTTGACAGGAGATGCTGATACCCAAGGAGCAATGCCGCGTGCAGCCGCTAGCCACCGAGGGTCGGGCTGCTAGCTCGCTGCCCCACGCCCGGCTGGCCAGGACCCCTTCCATATCCTCGCAGAGCAGCCTTGACAGCGGAACCTCTAGAGCTACTGTGAGTACAAAAATGTTATAATACTAGTCCGCGGTTTCGCTCTTAGGAAGGTTGGATATTATCCTACAGGGAAATACTGTCAGCATAAAAGTTGCAATGTCTTCAACCAGGTTATATATTTTCCATCCAAGCTCCACATTTATCGTGAAAAGGCAATAGTCAGGCATATCACAAGACAGAAGGTAAGTGAAAATTGTGTTTTTTTTTCAACTTCTTTGAGAGTACTAATACAAGACAATTCAATTTAATTCTTACTCCGTGACTTCATAGAGCTTGTTTCTGGTGGTTGCCACTGTTGATTATGGTTTTCAGGAGTTGCAACGGTTATGGTATGGCGGGCTAGTCCCAAAAACAAAGACAGAAGTTACCTTCGCCTATGTCAAAGCGAGGACTGATTCACTTGCTTAATACGGTGGGAGAGAGTAATGGTAGGATACGTGTGGCCTACCACACGTATTCTACGTGTGGCCTTTAGTAACATTACGTGTGATCCTATGGGAGGCCCTTTTTATAGTATCCCGCCTTGGAATTAAAACCCTTGTTTTGATTCTAAGGCGTTTCACAAAAAATCTGGAGCTGATACTCTTAAAGGAACCCTGGTCTTCTCTGTTTTCTAGAAAGAGACCCCCAAAGTTTTCATACAGTAAAAATATCTAAAGGTGTTCAAAAACCACAATTTAATGGACTATTCATTTTGAATACTGGCTACAAAAAAAAACTGCCGCATTACTCCACCCTCTTCTTCACTTCCTTTTTTATGGAAATATAATAAGTAGGTAATAGGTACCAGCCTACAAGTGTCCCACTGCTCGGCAAAAGCTTCTTCTCATACAGACAAGACACGAGCATTGATCACCACGCTTACTCAAAACGAGTTGTGATTTCAGACTAATATTAATTGGAAGTGAAGTTTCCTCATGATGTTTTCCTTCACCGCTGCTTTGATATCTTAGGTAAAATTTAGTAAGTACATAAGAATTAAAAAAGTCTCATGGGTGACTTGGTCTTGCTCGGATTTGAACCCAAAACCTCACGCATAAGAAGCGAGTTCCTCAACCTCTGGGTCATCACGATACTTTTTTGTAAAACTCGGTTAAAAAAGCAGAGTAGAGTGCGACACAAAAATACATTAACCTCGGTATCGTAGAGAACCGATACTGTCCGAACAATTTCGGTATAACGCCATTGTCCAACAGTTTTGAAATGTCGATCACCGTTAACTACAGTCAGGATTTCCTGCTGGCAATCCGAGTTGTTGGCAATACAAGTGGAACCCATTGAACGTGTCAATCGCTTTGAAAGCTTTAGCAATAGCGCTGTTGGTGTCTCAATTTAGGAATGTTTGATACCCCCATTTCCACTTGTACCTTTATAAAACATAACATCTCGCCTGTAGTAGCCAAAGGATTAGGTAGAAATATACCTACCTCCACCCAAATTTTGCCGGTTCATTCAGTCGTTTATTTACTTATACACAATTTGCATGTGAAGTTAAGTGTGCTTAAGTCACAGCAGGCGACCAAATACATATAGACTTGCATTGTCCAGCAGTTTAACCAGCTGTTCAGCTCCTTTTCATGTGAAAATCCACCCACTTAGGGGATAAAAACTAGATTACAATCGATTCTCAGACACACTGAATATACATATAAAATTTTATAAAAATCGGTCAAGCTTTTTCGAAAGAGTAACTAAAACTGTGACACAATAGACTATTAATTAAAAAATCAGCGGGTGAAACCGCTGGGCACAGCTCGTTGGGAACATAATGTGTTATGTATATGTGTTTGATATTAAGCTGCAATCTGCTGCATACATACTCAGCTCTAAAATGGCTGCCTTTCCAATTTACGCTGTGGTTGGCTCGCTAAGCCAACTGTACCATGCACTAATAAATGAGATAGCTTTTGAATATAACGTTCCTAAGTACATGTTTGCAATTTTAAAATTCTTGGTCATAACAGGTGAACTATGAATGGGAAATGGAATCTAAAAAAATATCTTAGTTGGCTTACTATTCTATTAATGAGGTTTAGAGGATAAAACATGTTATAATAACTGTCCGATCTATGTGTTATTCTATTTTGCATTTGAAACGGTTTCTTGTAATTAATCTGGACGTCTTGTCTTGCAAGGCAAAAAATAGTGAAACAACACAATTCTTTATACCATTTACCTATGTTTCACAAATAAATAACTTTAACTTTGGGTTCTCGTTAACTAATGTGACAAATAAATCTATCTCCTTAACAAACAAACCAAAAGTGAGCAATAAATGGTGAGAAACGATTTTTGTTAAATTCACCCCATAAAGGGGTAAGATCATTTATTTATTTTTAACTTTTATAAGCTTCACATGTAGTTAATAAGTAACTTTGTTAAGTGTTTGACCCACTTTCCGGAATTCGATTAAGCTTGGAATATTGCATGCATATTTAGTGTGGATGACAATATGTATATGGGTAAGTGACGCCAGTCTAAATCCAATATTGGTGACATGGTTGGCGCAGTGGCTGAGCGATCGACTGCTGCGCTGCGTGTCGCGGGTTCTATTCCCGCACGGAACAAATATTTGTATGGCGTACAGATACTTGTTCCGGGTCTGACTGTTTGTGTATGTGAGTTTAATTGTTTCTAAATGCACCCATGATGCGGAAGAAAATCCTAGAGTGGGGCATTTTTTTTTAAAGAAAAAAAAATGTTGTTTCCAAAGGTGGCGTTTTAGTTTTATACATCCCAAAGCAAATAAATATATCTAAATTAAAAGAAAGTGTGTTTTTAAGTCTCTGCTAAATATGATATAGGTATTTATAAATTATACAAAATCACGTCGGACAGCTTACAAATTCTGTTCAATTTTGGAATTCAGCTATATGTAATGGATAAAACAAGTAGAGGGTAGTTCGCGGCTTATTGGACGATTCGCACGAATTTAACTCGCACAAAACGTGCGAATCGACTCCTTTAAAACATATTATTTTTTCTGTAGTCGATTCGCACGAATTTCATTTATTGGCGTGCGAATCGTTTTGTGCGAGTTAAATTCGTGCGAATCGTCCAATAAGCCTAGTTCGCAAGCGCTCCACTGCATAAATTAATTATGTACTTATTTATTTTCAAATACAAACCTGCCCTTATCTTTTCCCGCCAGAGTTTAAATTTACAAAACAATGTATCAAACGGTCGAATCAACTAGTTATCGTTAACAAACAGCATGACATAAGCTACCCATCTATAATTTAATCTGTTACAAGCAATGTCACAGACCACAGTCATGATGCATGGCTCAATCAATCAACTGATTCTGACAACTGCTACAGCTACAGAACAACCCATCACTCCACACACCAACCGGTTCATTAATTACGATAAATTAATTATTTAACTATCCTATACTAATATGAGCCACTCAAATATGCCACAGTATACTAATTCAATAAAGGCAACCACGACACATTCAGAATTAGTTATGAGACCTTGGTACACTGAAAATTAAACTACACTATGTTTCATGCAAAGCTGTACTTAATATTACACCCATATTTACTCAGTTGTGTTACGCCTTCACACCTAAATGGCCCAACCAAAAAAGAATAGGAAAAGGGGAGTGACAGATTTTTTTTTTCGATCATCACGCGCGTTAAAGTTGGCATTAGCCCGAAGTAACTATGCCACGCGGACAAAGTCGCGGGCGGAAGCTAGTCAAAAAATAATATGCAAGACGGCACGTATTGTAATCCAAAAAATCAAAATCATAAGTCTTTTATTCAAATCAGGCTGATAATCAGCACTTTTTGAACGTCACATTACAAGAGACAGTCCCACAAAACGCCCTGCCCTTCGCCACTTCCTAGTGTTTTAGCTGGAAAGAAGTGGCCGAACAAACTCCCCAGCAACACATCTGTCTGTCAGTTTAGAAGAACCAGATTATGTCATGTTATATGGAGCGAGACTGTTGGTATCAACCCATTGTATATTGCTCCACTAGAGACGAAAGTGACTCAACCCCACGACATAGGGGATCCTAGTGTGGGGTTCAGTGTCATTTAAATGATGTATGTACTTTTTTTGTAGAACAATAAATAAATTAAATTAACCGGGCACGGATCCAGACTCCGTGGCTGTTTCTGAGATATTCCTGATGAAAAAACAAACCCAGGAACTCTGCTAAGTAGTCGCGTAGCCACGGAGTATACATTTATGACGGGTTAATGGTAATAGACTTACCTCCTATAATTTGGCGACACGGTTGGCGCAGTGGCTAAACGATCGACTGCCGCGCAGCGTGTCGCGGTTCGATCCCCACACGGAACAAATATTGGTATGGCCTACAGATAGTTGTTCCGGGTCTGCCTGTTGTGTATGTGTGTTTAATTGTTTGTTAACACACCCACGATGCAGGAAAAATTCCGAGAGTGGGGCAACGTTTTTTTTTTTCAAAAAAAAACCATCATAAGATTAAACATAACATCATTTCTCAAATAAATAAATAATTGTCGAAAAGTGGGTGTACCTACTATTAAGAACACTTCTGTAAACCTTCGTGGATTACAGGCGTGATGTTATGGTAAAGTTTTATGTCATACTGGTATTATGTATATTAATAGAAAATGGAATGAGAGTTGGAGAAGAATGAAAATTGGAAAACTAAATGTTGCACGTTACATTTTTTTTTACAATGTGTATGGATGATGAGACGAAAAGAAATAATATGAAGGAGAAGGGAGTAAATGATGTCGTGACATCTGACAAGGGAGAATGGAAGAAGAAAACGTATATAGAATGGGACAAGGTCAGGAAAATGATGATGATTCTCACACAGAAGTCTGATATCGATATCTACAGTGAGTGCGTATGTACGTATCCACTTTGTTCTCAACAGAAAGTGAGCTTTCAGCTTTCACAACCCCGACAATAATATAGCTGTTATTGCACTTCACGAGCGCGCTTCAATCATTGCAATTTAAACTTTATTTTCATGACTTTAAAGTCTTAAGTCCTCGAACAGTACCTGCAGTTGCGTGACCTCGTCACCAACACAATTTAAAAGTTTAATCCTATCAAAGGCGAATTGACAGCAACACTATTATTATATTACCCTATATTTTAGTCGATAACGGTCACTTTAACGGCTTTATTCGCTTGAAAATCTACGTCATTTTGTCCAATTTAGATATCGCATTCGCTGAAATAGAATACACAGTCATCTATCATTTGAATGCAAGTAAACTGGCATGTTTATCATATTTATTGTTTATTGATATTCGATTTAGTATGTAAAATTTGGACACTGGCACTGGAGCCTGGGTTAGAGTTAAAGGTCGTGCTAAACATAATCGTTTAAAAAAAAACAGTCAATCAAAATTTGAAATTCGAAGGGGTGTAGCTAATAGTACACCCAGACTTCGTAAGTTATGTTTTGAAACCCCATTTAACCAGGATCGAGCTTATGCCTGCTTATGCTTAGCCTGTGTGGGCCCAACCGTGAGATCATTATTGACTGACTAGCTTGCCTATGTGTTAATCCGTATTAACCCAGGTTTTAAGCTACCTACACAGTAAATTTCATCCAAGTCCATTAAGCCGTTTAAGCCTGAAGGAGTAACAAACATACACGCACACATATGAACTTTCACCTTTTTTAAATAGGTATTTAAGTGTGATTATGCCAAGCTACGTGAAAAATGCAAAGTACAAAATGGACGACCAGATCTAAAGCTAGTTAAATCCCCTTTTTAATTAATTTCACCCCCTTTTCTAATTAAATTGAAATACGGCAGAAAGTTGAATGAGTTGAAAAACGCGTAGATGATGTTCTCCCCTAATCTAAGGAGGTTCTACTTAAAGTTTTTTTTAATATTTAATCCTAAAATTTTCATAATGAAACCTTATCCAAGGAGGTTTCGTTGTCCGCTAAGCAAGTTTTTTTTTTTAATATTTAAATTTATCAGTACCTATACTTTGTTAAGGGTAAGCACGGATGTGCTGATATCATCATACCTAAAAAAAGGTATTAAAAAATGATTAGAGATTTCGTCTGTATGGAGTTCGGAAATTTGACCCACGGAATAATACTGTCGATGAGTACACTATTCTATTACATAATTATCCTGGAAAACATTTAAATCTTAGGGTGTTACCACACCAATCGATCGATAGTCATCACATCGGGTCGATGTTGTTCGATTGGTGTGATCTAGTAGAAACTATCGATCGACGTCGACCAATCCATTCTACCATCGCCCGGTGGCATCTATCGGCTATCTATCGATTGGTGTGGTAGAAACTATCGATCGACGTCGACTAATCCATTCTACCATCGATCGATGGCATCGATCGACGATCGATCGATTGGTGTGGTAACACCCTTAAGTGCAAGTGCTCTACACTGCACTACTATTAAACGCCTTGACAGCTAGTTAAACAACAATTAAAAGAATAATATTAGAACCGAATGAACACAACAGAGTTTCTATAAAGTTAGGACAAATATAATAAGATGTTATTATGTAGGTTAATTATTTTGCGAATCATGTTTCATGATTCTAGCCACAGTAGGCACAGATGTAGGTATAACATAAGTCGTTGTCTTCATAGTACTCTGTATGCTTGTATACAGCATACAGAGTACTATGAATAGTATATAGTGAGCAATGTATAATGTATGTGTTTTATAATATTATATTAAGTTCGGGTTCACCGAACAATATTCAATACACAATGTCATTTTATAGAAACAATTACTATGTAAAAGGTGGAGTCCTCCTACAACAACTAAGTTACTTATTGTTATGTATGCGTACGAGGCGCGCACCACACATGCGCGCCATCTAGTGTAGCGACATGTAGATCTCACAATAAAGCAGTGCGTTGCTAGCCACCAAGCGTTTCACTTGTGAACCGTGTACGTACCTAACATTGGCGACGAGAATTTTTCAAACCACGTGCAAATCTAAAATGGCCAGTTCGGTGCAGTTCGGCATTTTAAACACGTTCGACCACAATGTACAGACGTGGAAGACGTACAAGGGACGCATAGCCCAATATTTCGTGGCAAATGAAATTGACGACAAGACTGATGCCGCGGGGTTAAAACGAAAGGCCATCTTGCTCAGCGCACTCACGGAGGCTACCTACAAATTAGCAACGGATTTAGTCCTACCAAAACCCGTTGAAAATGTGCCCTACGAAGACCTTTTAACTATTTTGGACAACCATTTCACCCCCAAATGTGTCGGATTTGGGGAGCGTCACAATTTTTATGCGGCGTCACAACAGGCCGGCGAAACTTATTCACAATGGGCAGCGAGATTGCGAGGGCTCACAGAAAAATGTGCTTTTCTCAACGTGGAGGAGGCACTCCGTGACAAGTTTCTCATGGGGATGCAGCCTGGACAGGAGAAGGAGAAGCTGTATACGAAAGACTTGGGCGACCTCACTCTTGCCAAGGTTGTGGAGATGGCTGAGAACCTGCGGAGTTCGCGCGCCGCCGCCGCGGCCAGTGCGGGAGCACAGGCGCAGGCGTCTGTGGCAGACCAGCAGCTATACAAGATAGCTGATAAAGTGAAAAGTGGTGTCAGTGGTAGTGCAGCAAAGGTCAAATGTAGTGTTTGTGGGTTTTCAAACCATGAATCGGCAGACTGTAGGTTTGCAAATTACAGTTTCAAAAAGTGTCACGTAAAAGGCCACCTGCGAAAAATGTGTCCGAAAGTACAGTACGTGCAGGTGGATGACGGGGACAAGGGTGAAGTTGACGATGACGGTAAGCTGTTCCACATCCGTTCTGTCAGGGGAGAACCCATGGTGGAAACTGTTTGGATTAATAATGTGCCATTCAAATTTGAAATTGATAGCGGATCCGCAGTAACCGTGGTTTCGGAAGCATTTTATATAACACATTTCAAAAAGGTGCCTTTATCAAGTACAAGTAAACAGCTTATAACTTATAATGGCGGCAAAATAGTGTGCCTAGGTACGTTGCGTCTACCGATACGTTACGCGGAACGAACAAATGTTATGTACCTATATGTGGTCCGCGACGGTGGGCCACCCATTCTTGGTCGAGATTTCTTATCATTGTTTCGATTACAGTTAATACCGGTCAACTTTTGTGGAACTCAAGAATTGCAACTGCAATACCTGAAGTTATTTTCAAATGGACTAGGTAAATTTAATAAATACGAAATAAAACTATCGTTGAAGGTAGGAGCAAAACCGATTTTTTGTAAAGCTCGTCCCGTAGCGTTTGCGTTGCGTGCTATGGTCGATAAAGAAATCGATAGGTTGGTCAGTTTAGGTATCCTAGAATCCGTTGAATATTCGGAATACGCTTCACCGATAGTACCAGTTCTAAAGCGAAACGGGACTGTAAGACTGTGCTGACTATTCAGTCAGCATAAATAAACAGCTACAAGTAGAACAGTATCCGCTACCCACAACTAACGAACTATTTACAAAGTTACACGGGGGTCAACAGTTTAGCAAACTTGATTTATCTATGGCTTATAACCAATTAGTATTAGACGATGAGTCAAAAAACCTAACCTGCATCAATACAAACCGCGGGCTATATAGATTTAAACGTTTAGTGTTTGGGTTAGCCAGCGCGCCGTCTATTTTTCAGCGAGCTATCGAGGGCTTGCTATCCGGTATAGATGGAGTGTTGTGCCTGCTAGATGATATTTTAATAACTGGAAGGGATAAGCAGGAGCATTTAGAAAAACTAAACTTCGTGTTGAAGCGCTTGGAAGAAGCAGGGTTTACTTTACAAAAAGAAAAATGTTGTTTTTTCCAAGACGAAATTAGTTATTTAGGGTATATTATTACAAAAGATCAAGTATATATATAGATCAAGTATATACTCAAGTATCGCAGCAGAGAAAAAACAATAGCAATTAAACACATACGATGGGAAACGGAATCCAAATACAAATCCAAATACAAATCAAAACAATAAAGTAAACAAAAACACACACACACCCCCAAGCCGACTGGTCCTCGTGGGGGATGAAGACCACGACCCTCTAAGGATTAAGGAATCCACGTCAGATATACATATAGCCACTTTTAATGTTAGAACCCTACGCACTACTGAAAAGCTTTACGAACTGGAACTAGCCATAGCAGACTTAAAATGGGACATAATAGGAATCTGTGAGATGAGAAGATATGGGGAAGGAATTGAAGATCATGGGAATTACATCTTATATTACAAAGGTGAGACACAAGGTCTATATGGTGTTGGCTTTCTGATTAAAAAAAAGACTTGCCCACAGAATTGAAGAAATAAAAGGCATATCGCAGAGAATATCAATTTTAAACATTGTACTACCATTAAATAAAAACGATAAATGGACCATAATACAAGCATACTCGCCAATAGAACAAACCAAAAAAGAAGATGAAAAAGAAATCGAAAAATTCTACGAAGACCTACAGTCAACTATCGAAATTGCACATAAAAATATTATCGTAATGGGTGACTTTAATGGACAGATAGGACAGTGTAACAGTTATGGCGAAAAACATACAGTAGGAAAATACGGATATGGGAAAAGAAGTAAAAATGGAAACAGACTGATCACTTTCGCCTTAGAAAACAAATTATGTATTCTCAATAGTTTTTATAAGAAAAAAGAAACAAAAAAATGGACATGGCTGTCACCAGGTGGACTATATAAAAATGAGATTGACTTCATCATGACAAACAAGCCCAAGATCTTCCAAGACGTATCGGTTATTCATAATTTAAATTTTGATTCAGACCATAAAATGGTTCGCGCACAGCTTACGGGTGCACCTATAAAGAATAATAGGAAATTTCATGACCGGAAAGCAGGTATAGTGTGCACGGGCAACAGTGACCAACTGAAAACTAACCTAGAAGCTATATTAAGAAAAGAAGAAGAAAGGTCAGAACTAATCCAGTCAAGGTATGACAGATTTGTAAACTTGTTAGCAACAGAAACTAAGACAATAAATTTAGAGAAGAATAAGATGATTTCAGATGAAACATATCAGCTGCTAGAGGAAAGGAAAGAACTAATAAGAAGAAAGGAAAATAAAGATTACCGCTCTAAAATATCTGTAATCAGCAAAAAAATTAACGAAAATATTAGGAAAGATAAGAAAAGAAAAAGACAAGAAACGTTGAGAAAACACATTGACAAAACCGGTGGAATAAAAAAGGCTTTAAAAGAATTAAACATAAAGAAGGATTGGATGCTACAAGCTAAGAATCAGAACGGAAAGTATACAAACAAAAGACAGGAGATAATAAAGGTAGCAACAGACTACTACCGAAACCTGTACCAGACCAAGAAACTCAAATTAAATACCAACCAAAGTACCGAAGCAGAGGATGAGCCAGTACCAAAAATACTATTGCACGAAACAATAAGAGCAATCAATAGCCAAAAAAGAGGTAAGACTCCTGGAACAGATCAGATAACGAACGAAATACTAATAACGACTGCACCGGTGATTGCTCCTATATTAACGGACTTATTCAATGACATTATAGAGACTGAAAGCATCCCGGCCGATTGGACCACATCCACAATAATATTGCTACATAAAAAGGGGGATAAAGGTGAAATAGGTAATTATAGACCAATCAGTCTGATGTCAAACATTTATAAAGTCTTTTCTAAAATAATTCTCTCACGAATCACACCAACATTAGACTTCAACCAACCAAAAGAGCAAGCTGGCTTCCGAAGCAAATACTCAACCGTAGACCATATACATGTCCTGAGACAAGTTCTGCAAAAATACAAAGAATATAATAAAATATATTACCTAGGATTTGTGGACTATAATAAGGCTTTTGACTCATTGGAACACGATTCTATTTGGGAAGCACTACATGGACAAGGAATACAAAGAAAGTATATACAAATACTTAAAAAAATCTACTCGAACAGCAAAGCACGAGTTAGACTGGAAGTATCAGGAGATCTATTTTCCATAGAGAGAGGTGTCCGGCAAGGTGACCCCGTCTCACCCAAACTATTTTCGGCAACTCTGGAGATGGTATTTAGAAATCTGGAGTGGGACAAAGATGGAATTAACATAAACGGAGAAACTTTAAACCACCTTCGCTTTGCAGATGACCTGACCCTATTTTCTGAGTGCCCAAAAAGGCTAGAGCAAAGGCTACAACAACTATCTGAGGAAAGCGCGAAGGTTGGACTTTCAATGAACACAACTAAAACGAAAGTTATGACTAACGGCTCACAAGCCTACCAGATAAGAGTTAATATGGAACAAATAGATTATGTAGAAGAGTATATATACCTTGGACAGTTAATAGCACCAAAGGATACAATGCAAAAGGAAATCGATAGAAGGATAGCGAACACGTGGAAGAGGTATTGGTCTTTAAGTGAGATCATGAAGAACCAAGACATGCCAATAAAAGAGAAAAGGAAAGTGTATAACACGTGCATTTTACCATGCTTAACATATGGATGCCAAACATGGGCATTAACGGAAAAACAAACAAGAAAAATTAATGTATGCCAAAACGGAATAGAGAGGAGTGTAATTGGGATAAAAAGACGGGATAGGATAAGACTACAAAATATTAAACAAATTACCAAATTTAAAGATGCAGGAAAAATATGTAAGACATTAAAATGGAAATGGGCTGGTCATATGTTAAGAGAAAGTAATGGGAAATGGACAAAAACAATTACAGAGTGGTACCCTAGGGATGGGAAAAGGAGCAAAGGACGACAATCAAGGCGCTGGGAAGACGAGTTAAAGAGAATTGGTGGACCAAAATGGATGACAATTGCGAGGGATAGGGATATGTGGAAATCTTTAGAGGAGGCCTGTGTCGAAAGACAAACTGGGGACGAACGTACCATCGGAAATATTAGTTTTAAGAATTAACTGTAAGAACTCAGAAATAAAGGCTTATTTTATTTATTTATTTATTTTTATTACAAAAGATGGCCTAAAAAAATCGCCCGACAAAGTTAAAGCAATGTTGGAAGCACCGGTGCCCACAAACGTTAATCAGTTACAATCGTTTTTAGGGTTAATTAACTACTACAGGAATTTCGTACCTAGCGCATCCACTATACTCAGCCCGTTGTACGACTTATTAAAAAAGGGTTGCGAGTGGCGGTGGACGGAGATTCAGGATTCGGCTTTCAGATCAATAAAAGAGCTCATGACATCGGAACAGGTCCTCGCACATTTTGACCCCAATGCGACTATAATATTAACAGTAGACGCTTCTCCGAGTGGGTTGGGGGCAGTCCTCTCACAATCAGGGTCAGACGGCGTGGAAAAACCCATTTCATTTGTTTCGCGTACCTTAAACACGGCCGAAAAGCGATATGCTCAGATCCAAAAGGAAGCGACCGCTATTATTTATGGTGTGCGTCGTTTTCATCAATACTTGTACGGCAGATCGCAACCGTTTATTCTTAGAACGGATCACAAGCCGCTATTGGCAATTTTTGGGCCCCACAAGGGTATACCAGAAATATCGGCTAATAGGTTACAGCGGTACGCTTTGTTCTTAAGTAGCTATAATTATAAAATAGAGTATGTTCGGAGCGCGGACAACAGCGCGGACTATTTCTCCCGCGCAAGCTTACCGCGCGCGCTTCACGAGTGCGCGTGCACCGAACAGTGTAAGTGTTGTGATTGTGAAGTAGCGTACGACCGAGCGACTTATGTTTGTTTTGTTGTAGACGGTACCATGCCCGTGACATTAGATAAGTTGCGTGAGCAGACAAGTAGTGACGTAGTTTTGGGAATAGTTAAAGATTTTATTTTGTATGGATGGCCGCCGAAAATATGCGATTTAAGGGTGAAACCATACTATTTATGTAGATCACAATTATCCTATGAGAATGGTTGTATCATGAGAGGTCACAAGGTAGTTATTCCTTCGAGCCTATACCATGTCGTGCTCAAGGAATTACACAGTTCCCATTTAGGCGTTGTAAAAACTAAGGCCGAAGCGCGGTCAAGGTTTTGGTTCCCGGGAATTGACCAGGCTATCGAAACAATGATAGGTTCGTGCGAGGTGTGTATCCAGTTGCACCCTTCACCGCCGCGCGCCCCCCCCCAGCTCTCTGGGAATTTCCACCACATCCCTTCCACCGAATACACATAGACTTTTTAGGACCTATTAAAGGGTGTGTTTACTTGGTTGCGGTAGATGCACATACCAAATGGGTAGAAGTTTATAACATGAACTCGGCTACTTCTTCCGGATCTGTAATAGGGAAGCTGTGTGAGTTCATTTCAAGGTTCGGAGTTCCGAAAACGATAGTAAGTGATAATGGCACAGCTTTTTGTTCGCGGGAATTCGAATTATTTTGCGCGGCAAACGGGATTTCACATATGACGTCACCAGTCTATCACCCGCCTAGTAACGGCCAAGCCGAAAGTTTTGTCAAAGTAGTTAAAAAAGGACTTAAGTCTTGTATTATGACGACTAATAGCACGAAAGAAACATGGTGGAAATTATTGAGATATCTCATGGATTATCGGAACTCGGTTCATTCCACTACTGGGTTGTCCCCTGCGCAAATGGTATTTGGGCACAAGTTAAGGTCGCGATTGGATCTGTTGGATCCAAAGTCATCGGCACCCTTGTCACCGTCTGTATCTAACGTTGTAAAAAATCAACAGTGTATGCAAACTAAGCTACAAGGAAAAAATAAAACAAGATTTTTTAAGAAAAACGATGTTATATTATACAAAAAGTTTGTTAATAAAGCAAGTTATACATGGGGTAAGGGCATCATACTTAGAAGAATAGGTAAAGTTTTGTATTTAGTAAAAGACAGTAACAGTTCAGAAATATGCAAAAGACATATAAATCAGCTAATGCTATATAAAGGAACAAACAACAGTAATACGGATAACGTACAAAATTCGGACGAAAAGTTATCTGGGTCACTTTGTCCTATTGTAAGGCAACCGTCAGCGCCCCACTCACCGTCGTCATCACCTCCGCCATCACCGTCGCCTGCGTCTTCACCGTTGCCAGCTGCTCCAGAAATGGACTTAGTCCAGCTGCATTGTTCCGGGGAAAGGAGAAGAGCAGACTTGTGCGAACAAGGTACTTCTTCAGAAAGGGACTCAAAACAGGCCCATGAGGATGGACAGCAAGATGGTTCGAACAACGAAGACGCCGAAAGACATGACAATGTTAGTCTAAGAGCAGGGACCGATCTAGATGTCCAGTCCACACAAGGCGATCGGTCAATAATAGTGACACCAAAGAGATCGTCGCGTAATCGCCCCGTTATATGTTATAAAAAGTACTTCTAGCTTTAAGATATTGTATACCATTTTGTTTGTTGTTTTAAATACTCTGGGTATATCCGTAACTAGCCTACTAAGGATGTTAAATTGTATATTAATTGTATTGTACTTGTATTTGTGTAGTTTTGGACTAAGGGGAGGAATTGTTATGTATGCGTACGAGGCGCGCACCACACATGCGCGCCATCTAGTGTAGCGACGTGTAGACCTCACAATAAAGCAGTGCGTTGCTAGCCACCAAGCGTTTCACTTGTGACCCGTGTACGTACCTAACACTTATACATGTTAAAATATGTATTGTTGCCTTTTTGTATTACTTTTTGGCATGCAAAAAGCTTCCTGTCAGATTGTATTGTTAGGTTTCGAAGAACAT
Organism: Ochropleura leucogaster; assembly: GCA_958449745.1. Lineage (NCBI taxonomy): Eukaryota > Metazoa > Arthropoda > Insecta > Lepidoptera > Noctuidae > Ochropleura > Ochropleura leucogaster. The sequence continues at coordinate 6,602,628 of OY288206.1, forward strand.
GGAAAGATACTTAACGTAGCAACTCAGGATAGTCCAAAAACCTGTTAATAGTTTTTAAATAAAAAAATAATCGAACATCTTCTCTTTCTACCGAGACAAATTAAAACAAAAAATACTTAAATATTTCCCGGTACGTTGATACCTTTACCCATATTATAATTACATACGTGTTAAATAGGATACTTGTGGCAATTTTTTTCCCAAATCCTTTAATAGTTTTTGCTTTAAGTTACAAACATTCATCTATCTATCCATACATCTCTCAATCCTGACAAAGTTTCACATTTATAATAGTAGAAAGATTGACATTGGCCGCAAACTTACTCATGAAATTGCTAATTAATAGACTATCTTCTTGTTAATTAGACCCGGAAATGGATGAGCCGTCAGCATTAATTGATGCTACATCAATCCCAATTAAGTAAATCTACATGATTATAAAATTACTAGCTTTGCCCAGCGGTTTGACCCCTGCTCAGCTCCATAGGATCGCAGTGTGTTGTGGCCTTTCACGATAATTGAGCTATTCAACAATAAAATAATTTATCAATTCGAACCGGTAGTTTCCAAACAAATTCTTCAGCTTTATATTATTGGTATAAATCGAGGATTTCAAATAAATTTCTCCTATGTTAAGTATTTTATTATTTCTTTTAAAATATTATCTTTTTGATGTGTGCTCTCCTTTGCTGATTTGGAGGTACCTGCCTACCTTGAATTTTTGCCCTTGCTCCTAATTGATTTGCTAAAGCAAAGCTAAGTTTTCCCTTTTCTTCCATCTTTCTCCCTCATTTTTCACCTAAAATAAAATATAGCCTTTGTCCGTCTCCTGGGTCCCAACTATCTCTGTACCAAACTTCATCAACATCGGTTTAGCATTCACTTTCGCTTTTGTAGCCATTAAGGCGTGAAGGGGTAACAAACAAACAAACTCACTTTCGATTTTATAATATTAGTAATGATTTGAATTGTTTTTTGTGAATGTAAAGACCATCTTCTTTTCGTTTGTGTTCCACGCGCGCCTCACACCGTGGGCTTAAAAGAGATACCGCAGTCGCGGAACACAGAGGGTAAAAGAAGGAACATGGAAAGGTTTTAGTTAATCAGTTGAAGTCTGACACTTCACTTTATATGTTTGAACTCACTGTACGATCAATAGCCAGTTAGGACGACGCCGTAGGCTATCAAGTGTGTCACCTGCAGTTGGTAAACGCGTTAACCGCACCGCCGAGAGAGCTTGATTGACTAGTTAAAACGTGGCGCATATTGTGAAAGCGTTGATATACTATCGACCTGATTCACTTATCTCCTGTTTGTAGATTTAGGACTATTGTTATTTAAAACGTGGTTTGGCAAGTGATCGTATTGACAAGGTCCAAACATTTATAACTAGCTTTTGTTCGCGGCTTCGCTCGTCTTAAATTCGTGGTTCTTTTTCCTGATTTGCAGGTACCTGCTACCTGTAGTTATTGCCCTTGCGCCTTATTAATTGTAATAGCAAAGCTAAGTTTTTCTTTTCCTTCCCTCTTTCTCCCTCATTTCCCACTTTAAAAAAAATTGCCTTTTTCCGTCTCCAGGGTCCCAACTATATCTGTACAAAAATCATCAAGATCGGTTTAGCCATTAAGGCGTGAAAACGTAACAAACAAACAAACAAACTCACATTCGCTTTTATAATATTAGTAAGGGTTATATCGTATATTGGTGGTGGGCAAATGTTTTATGGTATCCTGAGTCTCGAGAGACAGCCCATTTTTATGTAAGATTCCCACTGACCCCACAATATTAGTAATCCTGCTAAGGTGGGTTTGGAATCGTAGATTCAGTTGTGTTTGTACGTTCTATACACCTTTGATAGGTCGTAATTAAAACGTTATATACACCCTTGATAGGTCATAATTAAAATCACGCCTCTGTCGTCAATTATTCATCAATTCTTCTGCAACTGAACACTAACGAATTACTGAAAGAAAAATATTTACTTGCCGCAACGACGATGAGCACACATAATAAAAAAAAAACAATAAACATACAACACAACACAAATGTTTATAAATAGGTAAGTTAATAACTTGCACGTTACTGCGACAAGTTTGTCACCACTCAGTATGATACTGCTATGGGGGTCCACAGCACAACGCTGGTTTTCAGTAAGTAACCCGTCAAGAAAACGTACGGATAAACAAACTAGAAATTGGTTTATTATTAAAACAAAACTTCAAGCAGATTCGCTATCCAATTAATTCCTTTGAGCAATACCGCAGACACAACTGACTGCACGCTAACCTCATTTACGACTGGCTGCATTAATAAATGAATTAGGTAGTTCTTGCTTCATTAATAACGCAGCCTGTAAATTCACTTCGGGCCTGTGGACGGTGAGCAATGGGTAGCTCACCGTCCATCCTTCTATTGACGACAGGGCGTGTCCACGGCGCATTAATGTTCCACGCGTGCCTCAAAGATAGGTCAGCAAAGCAGCGGCGGGCCTTCGCCTGCCGGGGTTGCGGGCTGTTCGAAAGAGATACCGCGACTCCGGAACATAAAAGGCAATGGAAGGAACATGGGTGGGTTTTAGTCAGTCGCTTCGCCCAGAGCGCTGGGTGTTATTTGATGATTTACCACACCAAAAAAAAGGCTAAGGTTACACTTGCATATAATTTTAGGTAAAGATAATAGCTATGAGAACCAAGGAGTGCTACCTATAGCGTGTCACTGGCAGGTCATTCGACGTGACGCGTAAGTAGCCACAATGTGAAGATAGAGCCAGGTTGTAAGCTTGTATAGTTAACCATAAAATACAGGGTGTAAGCGAACCCTTCACAAAGCCAACAACTGTGCAATCTGAACATTACACAAGTAGTTTTAGTCAATTTTTTTAATTAAAAATCGCGCGTTTCAACTCAATGTTACGCACTCAATATACGGTGCTGATGGATGCATTGAATAGTGGGGGTGTCGGGGAATTATTTAAAGTATAGTTATGACATTGGATCAGAAAAGTATTTAAAGAAAAGTTATTAAAAAACTAAGATCTAAAAAAAAACTTGTGAAAAAGTTGGAAATTTTTTTTTTAAACGCGCAGTGGCTGAGCGATCGACTGTTGCGCTGCGTGTCGCGGGTTCGATTCCCCCACGGAACAAATATTTGTATGACCTGCAGATAGTTGTTTCGGGTCTGGGCTGTTTGTGTATGTGACTTTGTTTGTTTGTAAACGCACCCACGATACAGGAGAAATTCCTAGTGTGGAGCAAAGTTTTCTTAAAAAAAAAAAACGAACATTTAAAGTATCATCATACGAGTATAAACGGCGTAAAGACATTATAAAATGGGAAAAAAATTTGTGTTCACCAAAAATACTGATCGTGCACCAAATATTCTTTCCTGAATCCTAAAAAAATGCGTAGGTTAGGTTAGGTTAAAACTGCGGGTTGTCGTACATTCGTCACAAAGTAAATTCGTCACGAAAAAAAGTATGTGTAAATTTGCCACAATTCTAATTTATTTTCAATATATTATTTTGTTTATTGTAAATTCGTCACATAGCTTTTATTCGCACCGATAGCAAAAAAATAAACAAGAAGTAGAATAAAATGTTGTATATTCTTCAGAATCACATCAAGTTTAATAATTTACCTCACATCTACTTAACAACAATCACAGTTCTCGAGTGAACGTTTTGCCTAAAACTTAACAATAATAAGATAAACAATAGAAAAAAATTAAATCATAACAAAAATCATATTTTTTTAATATAAATAAATATAATAACCTAACATCTACGTAAAAATCATAGTTCTCAAATGGCTGGTATGCCCGTAACATTACAAATAATAATGAACAGTTAAAATCAAAATCAAAATATTTTTATTTCACATAGGTCTACATGGGCACTTGTAAAACGTCGAGAAAAGATGAAAGTCTTTAATTAACCTAAAACCTACATAAAATCACAGACACAGACAGCGGCTGATTTACGAACAACATTACAATTATAAGAAAAATATACATCATAGTTATAATCATTTTTTTTCTTAACCTAAGTAAAAATCACAGATTCTGAGTGGCTGACTTGTTTATCTATACTAATATTATAAAGCTGAAGAGTTTGTTTGTTTGTTTTTTTTTTAAACTTTATTTAGACAAGCTTCATTTTATCAATAAATATCTATACTTATATATAATATTATAAAGCTGAAGAGTTTGTTTGTTTGTTTGTTTGAACGCGCTAATCTCAGGGACTACTGGTTGGAATTGGAAAATTCTTTTAGTGTTGGATAGTCCATTTTTTGAGGAAGGCTATAGGCTATATAACATCACGCTATGACCAACAGGTGCTGAGCAGCGTGGGTGAAACCGCGGAGAACAGCTAGTAACTATATAAACATAATAGTTCTTATAAGTATAGAAACTATGTAAAAAAAACTATATTTTAAGGTAATATATTGATTGGCAATTAAATGTTAAGTACAACAAGTTTTAAAATGCTGCAAAACAAAAAATTTTTTAAGAACTTCAGCCAAAGACATGTTATCGTAATTGTCCAAAATAGTTTTCAATTCTTTATCATATGTTCTCATCTTTAAGGATATATCAAATTTGAAATTCTTTAATTTCCAATCTATATATTCAGCCTTCTTTTTTAGAATATCAAGAAATTGAAACATTTTAAAAACATGTAACATTTAATTACCAATCAATATAATATTACATGCGCTACAAACTTGCTTGCTATCGCTACTTAAAGAAAAAAATATGAACCTGTGACGAGTTTACACATATTTTTTATACATGTGACGAATTTACTTTCAATGTATGGATTTTTCAAAATATGACGAATTTACTTTGTGACGAATGTACAATAACCCAAAACTGCGACCCCCTACGCCAGTAACGACTTGCATTAATAGAAAATGGATAAAGATATAACACTTTTTTATTGTAGTGCTGTCTTTTTCCTGATGCTCGTTATGACGTATTTTAATTAACATATTTTGGTGCTCATTCAGTAAATTTGGTGCAACACAGGCAAAATTAGGTAAACGAAATGGGAATAAATTGAAGTACGTTTAAATACCATCCTTATAAAATTACCTAATTGATTTTAAATAAGTCAAATGAAATCTATTCGCTTTCATAACATTAAACTAAAGTATCGATTCAAGTAGTACAAATCAGTCTGACGAACAATCTGCCAATGTAATTATCTAGAGCTGTAGATACGCACTCGTACCGACTTCCAATTCAAACTCGGTAAACCCTTAACGTGTAAACAAGCCTCTTGAGCTTCTCACAAAACACTCACAATGAGGTTCCGTTTTAACTGAATTTTCCGAGAAAAAACCTTAAACATTGTAACAGGGTATTACGTTGGTATATACTGTTTTATGTAACATGAAGCTTAAATGTATGCATGAACGTGGATGAAGCAAAAGTGGTTTGTGAGGATCGTCTATTATTTTGCCCAAAAGGCGTGACTTATGAATGAGTTTAAAAAAAGTGTTTTTAAAATGAAATAATTGAAAACTACACTAGATACTGTCTAATTATTGATTAATTGACTTAAAAAACAAGCGCATTCATCTACCGCAGTTTGATGGACGCATCAACATCAGTCTTGTCTAGGATTGACTGCTCCAACATCAAAGCCGAATAACTTGGTTATTGGTTTTAATGTTTGTTTTATGCCTTTAATGGTCAAAGAAAAACCCACCCAAGTTCCTTCTATTGCTCTTTATGTTCCGGGGCAGCGTTATCTCTTTCAAACAACCCGACACCCCGCAGGTCTCTGCTTTGCTGACATCTCTTTGGGGTGCTTGCGGAACACTAACGCGCCATCGCCACGGTCTGTCGTCAATAGAAGGACGGACGGTGAGCTACGCAATCGGTAACCCTAGCTTTTATTTTCACAAAATGCAATTAGTACTGCAAGTCGATCTCTGCCAGTTTAAACTGCATTGTGCTCGAATCACATACATCAAAATCCAAACTCGACACAAACAGTTTCCAAGCACAATCGCAATATCCAATACCCGAATGAATTTGACTAAACGCTTGCAAATCTTTCGTCTGTCGCCTTCAATGCGCCACCTTTACCCTTTTCTTTCACCATTTTGTTCCGAAAAATAATATAAAGTGTTCAATTCCTTTTACGACTGCCTAATTTACCAAAGACTTCACGGCAAGTTCGCGATTGTAATAACTGATAAAGTCGGACTCCGTATTTAAAAGAAAAGCAATCATGACTTGCACGCGATGTATACGAGCTATCGATGCTAACGTTTTTCCAGGCTTTCAGTGTTTCAGTGAGAAGTGAGGCTCTGAAACAGACGAATGAAAATTGAGTTCATAGAACACGAGTTATTGTTGGTTTTTTAATAAAAAAGTTGAATTTCTGTGAAACCTTATTGCAGCATGGTCCAAAATTTTGTTCTACGAAAAGTTGAGTAGTAATCGGAATTGACCCGTAATGTGGAGAAATGAGAAAAATGTAGTGAGGAATCTTTTGAGTGTGAATGTGGCTATAAAAGAGGAAGACCAAAGAAACGATGGATGGACAGTGTGAAGGATGATAGCCCTAGACAGGAGGTGACTTCTAAGATGACAATTAATAGGGAAGTATGGAAGAAGAAGACATGCTACGCCGACCACAAATAAATTAGAAAAGAAAAAGAGAATGATCAGTGAAGTTATGATTATTAAATTTCAAACACAGAAACCGAGAATGTTTTTATTTTCTTCTTTGCTTCGCTCCCACGTTAATATTTTAGTTCTACGACGAGGTGGTTAGGAATGCCGAGTCATTTGAAGGTCGGAGAGCAGAATAGGTAAAACATAATTCACGACTAAAATCCACATACAGAAAAGAGAAAACAAAATAGGAACATTGAGGCAAACTATCAAAGGAGACACTCATTTGGCATCGCGCTACGTTTCCAGGAAAATATCGTTAGTCCGTTGTGGATTAAATGGAAAACTCGTGAAAACTGATCAAAGCGTGATGAAAACGATGTCCGTGCAGGATTATAAAGGACTGATAAATACGAGTTTAAACGTGCAACTGACGTGAAATATAAGCTAAAAGCTTTCATAACATTAATGGTTCTCCTATTTTGTCTTTATTAAAATTTATGAGCAACTTTTCCTTTTTACTTTTTTTGAAAAATCGTTGCCCCACACTAGGAATATCTCCTGTATCGTGGGTGCGTTTACAAACATTTAAACTCTCATACACAAACAGCCAGACCCGAAACAACTACCCGTAGGCCATACAAATATTTGTTTAGTGCGGGAATCGAACCCGCGACACGCAGCTCAGCAGTCGATCGCTCGGCCACTGCGCTAACCGTGTCGTCTACACTTACTACACCATAGTAATTAAACATTAAATTCGTTTTATTTGTTGCATGAAGATTTGTTTGTTTTCTACACCATGAAACCAATTACATTTTTTGGATTTTTATCGTAAGATACTTCGCTCCTGCTTACAAACATTACACACAAACAGCAATTATCTGTAGGACATACAACTATTTGTTTTTGCGCCGGGATCGAAACGGTGGTACGAAGCGCAGCAGTCATTCACTCATCCACTGCGCAGAGAATAAAATCCAATAGCGAAATAATTTGTAGGTGGTGTAATCCATAATTAAGATGATCCTATTTATGACTGTTAAAGTTTTATTGGGTTTTCCCATCGGGATTTTCCCACTTCTAGACTTCTAGCCATCTAGAAGTCTAGATTTGTGTCCGGTTAATGGAGATGGTCCGATTAGATAGAGCTCACCCTCTAACATATTTTTTTTTTTTAAAAAAACGTTGCCCTACACTCGGAATTTCTCCTGTATCGTGGGTGCGTTTACAAACATTTAAACTCACATATACAAACAACCACACAAGGAACAACTACCTGTTGGTCATACAAATATTTGTGCACGGTTTTAGTTGGTTGTTTCCTATGGAGAGGAACCGGCAAGAATCTCCATGATTCTTTTAAAATCATTTGGTTTTACAATGTTTTTGACAGCGTAGACCCAACAATCTACAACTTGTCTGCAAACTGCTAAAAGAAATACATCTTCCCTTAAGTAACAGTTTCCATTAACACAATCGCCGGTTTCAAAGCCGCATTTTATCCCACTTCGGAACACCTGCAGGCATTATAATTAAATCTAAGTGAAGGCTATACTTTTGTGCGGTCACGTAACTGCTTGGTGGCGGTAAATTTTCATCGAATCTGATCGATATATGCCTCTTGGGTTAGTGACTTATGTACTAATGTAATACTGCGGATTTTTATGTCGCGCCCCAGAAGGTTATTCATTTATATCCTAACCATGTTATGTTTTGTTGATGAAATCCGCTAAATACGTCACACAACCCTAAATAAATGTAGTCTTGGCTTTAGTTCTCCTGTGGTCTCGTCAGGCTGCAGGTTGGTTAATGGAAGAGACATGGATGGGTTTCACTCAACAAAAGCTTTATACTACTTTCCGTTCCGCCCACAGCAGAAGAAGTCTTCTGATCCGAAAACAATCCTTGTCGAATAACTATCAAGGACCGTAACCTATTGTGTTAAAGATACATGATCGATGTTCATTATGATCAAAAATGATAAAGGCAGGACTTGAATTTCCAATTGAAATGAATACACTTTTTTAAATAAGGTTTTACACACTGACTTTTGAGGGGATAAAGAGCTCTTGTGTCTAGTTTTCAATTTTATATAAAACGTCACTTTATTTTTTTACTTTCTGCCATTCTTTTTTTCCAAGGCAGCTTTTATTTGATATACACATATTGAGTTCCTACCCTCCTACCTTTCTACCTGAATGAAAACAGGGTGTGGTTGTTCTTTTATTAAAAGTTATTCATGTTTTTATTTTCATCCGATGAAAGATTGACAATGAATTTGAAATCAGCCTACAAAAGAATTGCTTCAATAACATTCCTCTGTGAACCAGAAACACCACATTAACACCACAATAATTTACATTTGAAGCTGCAGTTGAATAAATCACAAAAGCACTCTAGATTACAAAGAAAAAAAACATAATATTTCGTAATATACTGGCAGAAATTTGAATAGATTTTCAAAGGTAGGGCTGGTAACAAAGTGTGATATAATAGGACAGAGGTGAGCGTAAAAATGTATGAATAATAAAGTGAAGGGAATGTACCAAGGATAAATAAATAAATAAATAAATAAATATCTTGGGACAACTCACACACGGCTATCTGATCCCAAGCTAAGCAGAGCTTGTGTTATGGTAACCAGCACAACTGATATACATACTTATATAATTTATAAATACATACATATTATAGATAAATCACACCCAGACACAGAACAAACAATCATGCTCATCACACAAAGTTTGTCCTGGGTGGGAATCGAACCCACGACCTTCGGCTCAGCAGTCAGGGCCACTAACCACTAGACCAACAGGCCCACCAAAGGATCATTGCCCGGTTAATTCGGACGAACGAATTTTTTATCAAGGGTGAGACTGAAAATTATGTCCGTGGCAGGATTTAATTAGTTGAACAAATTGTAAGGTTGATTGGTAGCATGCAATCGGATTGACTGTGCCGTGGATCATCATTACATTGATTTATGAATAAACTAGCTTTTGCCCGCGGCTTCGCTCGCGTTAAATTTGGGGTAACACAGTTCTCCTTTCCTGATTTGCAGGTACCTGCTACCTGTAGTTTTTGCCCTTCAGCTTTATTTATTGTAATAGCAAAGCTAAGTTTTCCCTTTTATTCCCTCTTACTCCCTCATTTCTCACTTTTTTTAAAACCTATGTCCGTCTCCAGGTTCTTAACTATCTCTGAACCAAAATCATTAAAATCGGTTTTGCCATTTATTCGTGAAGACGTAACAAACAAACTCACTTTCGCTTTTATAATATCAGTAAGGATAAGAATACTGGTGCATTTGTGGCATTACACTTTTATAATATCAGTAAGGATTAGAATGGGTAAGGGTAATGGTGCACTTTTTTTTTAAAAAAAAAAGATTGAGATATGAGGGAGAAAGAGGGAAGAAAAGGGAAAACTTAGCATTGCTATTACAATAAATAGGGCGAAAGGGCAAAAACTACAGGTAGCAGGTACCTGTAAATCAGGAAAGAAGAACTGTGTTACCCCGAATGTAACGCGATTACGCGAGCGAAGCCGCGGGCAAAAGCTAGTAAAACAATAAAAGAGAAAATAAGACGTGATACTAAACAATAATATGCTATAAAACAATAATAGCCATCACTGGTTATTATAGTATTATCACAATCATAGCAACTGTCAACAGTCTGTAGTTTTCTTAATAAAAGTGTGTACGCCTGCTCTCTGCAAGAGAGCGTGGGACATAATCTCCCAGCAAGCCCTTAGTGGGTACCTGTAGGTAAGTCTCACTAGTGTGAATTAAATATCAACCTTTAATGTATTTAATAATAAAGTAAAAGGAATGTGCTGAAGATCATTGCCCGTCTGGCTCGGAAGAACGAATTTTAAATTTACAGATAAATATATTTATTGGTAAATAGTACATTAATGCAGCGGCCAGCAAAAGAAGTATTGATGGGCGAACGTGTTACTGTGAGCCAAGGCGAAGCCGAGACGAAGCGAGAGATTCATTCTTCTTCTTTCTTGTCGAGTGGTTAATGACTAAACTGATGTCAGAGTTTCTAAGCCACCCATGGCCCATTGACTTAAAAGAAAGAAGAGTTTATTTGTCACAATATAGGACTTACATCTTTTGTAAGTCCTATATTGTGACAAATAAACTCTTTATTCTGTGATAGTTATTACAGACTCAAATATCCTACCTTATTAAAGTAACCTTTTATATTACAGACTCATATATTCCTTCATGATTCTTGGCTAACAGACGCCGTCAGTAACCGTCGAGTAGTATCTGTTGGGCTTGCTAGTTTCGTAATAATTATGCAATACCTAAATGAATCCGAAAAATCCGAGTAGCAGTCACTTATACATTTATTATAAGTCCAATTTCATTTTCGCATGAACATTTCAAATTCATTCTTTCCTACGAAGACTCACTAATGAATTTTTAAAACAAAACCAAGTTCCAAGTTTGAATTTCGTTCTACAACATTCATTTTAAACTTTTAAAAGAAAAAAAAGAACTGCCACAAAGAACTATAGGAGAAAAGACAACCTAAACTGTTAAACTTTTTACGGCAAGTGAAAACGTATGAATAATAGAGTCGACGCTTGCCACAGAGTCGCTTGGGGTACGCATGGGGGAATGGAAAACGGGGTGAGGGTCAAGTGGGGTATTCCGTCGCCACTCTAAAACTTATAAACAACTTAGGCACTGATAGAAGAATTTACAAGTGTTTTTGATTGGAACGTGGGCTTTTGGTGTAAGAAGAAACTTCAAAACATAGAAAGATAAAGTTTAATTATTAATGAGGAATAGCAGAAGACTCCTTTCTTTTACTACTTTAAATTAAACGTGGCCACGAATTTTATTGAACCGGAAATCAAGCTAAAGTAATGGATAAGCTTTCTTAGTAAGTACATCCAATCTAATGTTGAGAATATTTCTAAGCAATTTTATGTGAAATGGAGTGGCGTGGAGTCTATACGCAACATTAAACGAGGGCAGGCCATTGATGATGATGATGATGTGTCTGACTTCCATGGTGTAAAATAGCTTAAGGCTCTCTTTAACCGCAACGTTTTTTGTCTCAAAGGACATATTGACGTCGCAGCTCCGAAATAGCAGTTCTGTTTCATTTCAAAAAGTACTTATTCAAAAAATTTTTTTTCATGGAATCCTTATAAAACAAGTTTTTTATATTTAATGTAACTTTGAAATACTACGTGGACTAGACGTACCTAATTTCAGGGAAATACGCGTTTAAAATCGTAAGCTAGAGTCACATTCGTGATTTTTTGAAGCCCACAAAAATATGTCGTGTTTTGTTTTTCACATACAATATATATATACAATATTATAAAGCTGAAGAGTTTGTTTGTTTGTTTGTTTGAACGCGCTAATCTCAGGGACTACTGGTTGGAATTTGAAAATTCTTTTAGTGTTGTATAGTCCATTTCTTGAGGAAGGCTATGGGCTATATAACATCACGCTACGACCAACAGGTGCTGAGCAGCGTGGGTGAAACCGCGTGGAACATCTAGTATTTGATAAAATTTGGATTGTCGGAGGTACTAAAAGTTCAACATTTATTTAAAAACTTCATCTAAATAGGTTAATTTTCTTTCAGAGCCACCGCGGGTCATCCCCAGCAATACGCACATTCGCCCCCGATGGCCGGACGCTCGAAGCGGGGGTATGCGGCGTGCCCCGCTCCCCTTCGCCCCTCCGCGCTGCTTCGCTCGATGTACGCGCAGCGCCGCTTGCGCACGGCTCTCTAGCGTCGCTGGCTGACACCCCGACACCTTCAAGTCCAAGGCACGCACCGCCACGGTGTCTTTCGCCGCTTCTGATGCCGCCGAGGTACCCAATGATATATATATATGGTTTATAGGTGCAAAATTTAAAAACAAGAGAGAGCAAGATTCTTCATCTGCTTAGCCTTTTCCCAACTATGTTGGAGTTAGCTTCCAGTCTAACCGGATGCAGCTGAATATAAGTATTTCACATGGAGCGACTGCCTATCTGACCTCCACAACCCAGTTAAAGTATTGCATACTACGAGAGACCGTGATTAGACTGGTTGTCAGACCTACGGCCACCTGTAACGACTGTAAATGATGTAGGATGACACACTTTCCGAGGTATGGAGAATACCTGGTATATGTATAATTTTATTTTCTTGCGCTTCGTCATTATTAACTGTGTATAGCGTATGGGCCACCAAGATACAAGCTGTGCCTAGTTTGGAACCCCCTGTTAAACCAATCAATTTTATGTAAGTTATTACCTATCATCATTGTAGCGACACAAAGATGCAAGTGACCTACAGCGCCATCTATCCAGCCACGGAAGAACTAACGGCAAGATTCCTACATCGCGCAAGCAAAGTTGTACGCGCAGTTAGCATATATACGAGCGCCCGACAAACAACTGTCGGGCAGTGGCCCGCCAGACACAACACCCGTCTGGTCGGAGGATCCTCCCTTTTCCTTAGAGGATGGAGAACTTTACACCCTGTTCTTCATACCTCTAAATTGGTGACCCCGACGTGATCAAAAAATATACCGACGTGATCAAGACAATATTACCGACGTGATCCCGAATGGACGTCAACGCAGCCTTCGAACATCATGACGTCACCATCGTCATATCACTCCCTCCAGCCCCCGAAGCCTCATCAGCGACCATGGCGCCAGCACACTGCACTCCCGACGGTTGAAGAGTCGACGCAGATCCTCTCCCGGTCGACGCCGGCAGTCAGCCACGACGCCGGGCTGTACTACGTCCGACGCACGCAATGGACCTACAGCGCCGGCCCCGAACCTAATCGACCTTGGGTATTTGGGGGGGAGTGATGTAGCGACACAAAGATGCAAGTGACCTACAGCGCCATCTATCCAGCCACGGAAGAACTAACGGCAAGATTCCTACATCGCGCAAGCAAAGTTGTACGCGCAGTTAGCATATATACGAGCGCCCGACAAACAACTGTCGGGCAGTGGCCCGCCAGACACAACACCCGTCTGGTCGGAGGATCCTCCCTTTTCCATAGAGGATGAAGAACTTTACACCCTGTTCTTCATACCTCTAAAATCATATCTATAATTATGTCGAAGATCACGTTATCAGATGCACGTTAAATAAATGAATTTGAATTTGATCACCCATCCACAGACCAACCGAGGCAAACGCGGTTTAACCCGCAGATCGATCCGAGTGGCTATTTAGACCACGACCTCCTCGAATTTGGAGGAAAGAATGAGATACTCCGTAATTATAAATACAGATTTATGACCTTTGGCGAAATAGAACAATAGTGTGAGTTTCAAGGGTAAGTATACCCTTAAAAACTTAAATTCAGTTGCGGTTGAGTATTTGAGCTATTTACAGACCACTTAATTAAAAGTAGACTCTATTAGAACGTCAATATTTAATCCTAATTAAAAATTCGATATTATGATCTAGATTTAGACTTGGTTAAGCCAAGTCTGAATCTAGATCGCATTATATCGAAACTTGAAAGCTTAAAATGTCAAGTTTCATACTTAGAGAGTGAAGTATTGATTTAGTTTGAAACCTATTAATTATTCAAACTACTTGCCTTTAGCCTGATAACGTCTGATTCTAGTAATTTGCGGCAGTATTCTTTAACGTTAAATTAAGGGCCTCTTTACCGCGACGATTTTACTCACCGGACATTGGTCAATTGAACGATTTTATGTCGACTTCGCAGCCCCAAAATAAGTTTTTCTTTTTTCATTAAAAAAATAGTACTATTCAAAAATTATTGTTTCACCAAGCTCCTTTATAATTTTTAATGCATAATTTCTTAGAAAAACACGTTTGAAATCGTAACTTACATTCGTGTGTTTTTTTATGCAGCCTACCTATTTATATCATATTTTGATTTTCAAACAGCCTTCGGTCGTATGTTCAACTTTAATATTCAATATATAAAATATTCTTTCATGGAATTCTTTCTTAAATTTGTGGATTTCCATAGGTTCATAAATGTTCAACATTTGTAAAACCTCTATTCTGATCAGTTACGACAATAAAAAAAACAATATGCATGACAGCACGTATTGTAATCGAATCCAGAGGTTCAAGTCCAAAATTAATAAACCTTATGTAAGTAAGTGAGTTTTCATTGAAATTACTTGGAGATTGCTTAACAATTTAATGTATTGTAAAATCTGAATATTTGCACACCACACTTGGTTACTTGGTTTATTTTAATACCACTTCGATTCTAGCATATAAATTAATATCTTATCTTATTATCCGCTTGAATGCCATCTATTATCTTATCTTGGAGATATTATGTTAACCTTGAAATATACATTGGTTCTCTGGAGAAACATTGTCCGGTTTCGGACAGCTCCAGGGTAAGGAGAGAGATCAGGTCTCTGTCCGTTCGGCTCGGGTTTGTGTCTCATCGGACTAAATGAGTGAGGGAACAGAGCACTCTCTATTCCGGAAGGCTCTCACCTGCACTCACCTGTGCCTCCGCAAAGGTACACTGAAATATCTCCCTCGCAGAAGGCTAATCTCCGCTGGGATAGGTCGGCGTGGCCGAAAACGAGGACAGGAGGTCAGGAGGCTAGGTGAGAGACTGTACTCAAAAATCTTATAAAACCTTTTAAGCAACTTAAGCAGCTAAAAATGCCGAAGTTTTTGTACCACTGACAAGGACACTAACCTGTCACCTTCTGAAAAGGCAAAATCACTTCTGAGTAAACTCATTCTCACATGCAGTACGTCGACATGCGCACGACGACCTCTCATGCTACGAAATCCAGTTTATGCGGATCTCTCATTGTACCATAAATCTAAACAAAGCGATGCCATATTATACTGGACAAATATAGCTTGATGTGAAAATTAACTTAGCATGCGAGGAGGCAAGTTGGGAAGTAAATACGTAAAGTCTCCTAGAGTTAGGTGCATAAGAACCATACGTGTGCAGGGAACTTGTGAACATTGAATATTCAACTTTATTACTTAGAACTATGTCGCAACTTCTTACGAAATAATGGATGTAAGGAGTGTTGATACTTCGGTAAAGTGCATTTCAAACCTGAACCTTGTCCGCTCAAAATTTGAAATCGAACTCTAAGTGAATTTGATTTCTAAGGACATTGCTCGCATACATTATTGGCCCTGGACCCAAGAGCATATGAAAATGATGTATTGTATTATCTATCATTAGTAAACTCCATTACTGCAGATTAGACAATTTATATGCAGTACCTATAAATTTATTTTTGTAACGCTTAAATGGATGTAAGTGCAACATAAAAATGCATAGAAAATAGTTACAGAAGTATTTGCAACTTATAAGTATAAGTAATAAAAAAGACAAGTAATTATCTTGTATTTCGATAAATTTTGAACATTGTCCTCTGAAATACAAACTCACATAGTTATCACGTCACTGACCGTTCCCACTCGTCTTTGAAAAAACAAACGATCACGATTCTCAACTGTTTCAATTTTGTTTCTTAGTTCCAACTCGTTAGCGCAACACAACACCCTTCGAATTTAGCCGCCTGCATACATACTCATCCTGTTTGTTGACTCAACCAACAAGATTCTCTCTAATCAACGTGTTTCCTTTCATTAACAAATATGTAAGAGAAGAGCTCTAATCTCATCTGAGCGCATCATTTAAACATGCATGCTCAATTATTCGACGTTAGCGCTTCGTTCATCAATTATTTAGTAAAGTATCACACGTAAGCTTGTGTGCCTCGGTAAAGTTCACCTTTGACCTTTGCCCCTGAGACTAAAAGCTTCGCCACTTCGTTTCGGCAGTAACAACTCACGATAGGGTCTGAAATGACCTTTTGGATTGGGCGCTGACTTGCCTTGCGCGCTTGTAATTATTTTGAGTGGCGTTCTGTTTTTGTTTTGGCAATAGATAGAGTGTTATGGTAATTGACGCATACTGTTCTTGGGAATTCAATACAAGATTCTACGCCCCTTTTTTGAAGGGTTATCTTCAAACCACTTCTACCATTCCGGGCGGAGCGGACAAATCTGACATTCCACTTTTACGACTAAAACAAATCCATATTCCTTCTATTGTCTATTTTTTCCGGGGCTGCGGAAATCTATTTCGAACAACCAGCAACCGCAGACAACCCGCAACTGTCGGTAACGGTTTTGTATGTTGAGATACTGTTCAAGAACTATATTCCCTACGTATGCTCGCAGAATCACTCGTATAGCCTACATTAAAACCATGTATGTAATACAAAAACACATAAATCGGATAAAAGCTCGCTAAAAGCGCACTAATGGACGGACAGACAAAGAGCCGTTGCGTTTTATATTATATGCCTACCCATTGCATGTATGAAGTTTTAATGCTTTGGAAGCTTGAGTAGGCAATTAATGAATACAATATTATCACATGAGTTCTCATATAGGTCAAACCGACTCTCTTCATTAGTGATGAAAAGTTCGATTCTTTAGTTACGGTACTTAGCAGTGAGAATAAAATTATTCAACTGTTTTTTGTAAATCAAGTCAACTCATCTATAACACAGATTTTCCAGATTTTTGAATAACTCAAATGAAATCGCAAAATGGTAATAAAAATTAAATTAAAATATATACAAATTAACATCTGGTAGACCTTATCAAAGACACTCAGGTCCGCTCACCATCATCAACAAATAAATAAACAATAACTGCATTTTTAACATGTGGTGAGAACCTGGCGTCAGAGTTTTTTCCTACTTCTATATATGCCTCTGACTTGGCTTAATATGCCATCGAGAAATATCTTTTAGGCATGCTAGTTTTCTCACGATGTTTTCCATTACTGAAGCAAGTGATAATTATAAAATACATGATGATTCCAAAAAAACAAATCCTGTCTTGGGTTCGAAATCGAGACCTATGACTTCAGAGTGACGGTCACACTGCTAAGCTATACAAATTAAACAACAACTACCTACTACAATAAAACATAACATCCTCTTTTCCTTTATGTTTTGACGCACGAGTCATGCAATCATTTGGTTGATACTGAATCTTATATTGAGGTCACATGTCATATACTATTTTTGAAATAGACAAGATGGAGTCGAAATTTCTCATAAAGAAAGAGGAGAAAGGTCGGATCCATTCCCCAACTTAAATTGCCATTAACATGAAACAAGGGCATACAGGCACGTCCTTATGGGACCCCACATACTATCAATTCCCAGTGTTCCCACAGAGCTTTTCCCTAATGTATGTAAAACGTTTTATCCCACCCCAAACGCAATTTCACTCACAATGTAGATTCTTGAAGATTGCTGTTTAAGAGGGAACTATTTCCTATTTCCCTTCTGAGGAAGCTATAGTTTGAGGCGCTCTGAGCTAGTGAGAAACCAGTTCAGTGGAATACAGAGCTACTAAATTACATATTCACTCGTTGAATTCTGTCTAGGCTATCGAAGTGGAGTTCTGGGTATATAGTACAACAGACATGTAGACCTCTGTACTTCATACTACATAGAAATCCTTATTAAGTTACAAGGAATTTGTAGACTGTTCTCCGGAATAACATATCTGAACAATAGCAACACCGTACTGAAACTACGTTAGCCCCATTCATTGGCTATGCTACGGCTTTGATCCTTGTGTTTGATCCTTTGATTATTGTATCCTGTTTGAACAGTAAATATAAAATAAACCTAACTTGCAGGACTCATTGAACCGTACCAAAATAGCTGACGGCTATGTAGCCATGGTTCTAAAACAAAAAAAAAACAAGCAAAAAATTGAAAATACAAAACAAAAAAATCTATTGTGTTTTTTTTTCTATTTTTACAATAGAATAGTTCATACCAGTGGTGTTGTTTGCGTGACGTGTAAGGGATCATTTCACCAGGATTAAAAGCATCCAGAATATAAACTATAAAATGTACCAAATTTCATCAAAATCCCTTCAGTAGCTTTCGCCTGAAAAATTGCAAACACGAATTTCACGAATTTCACGTTTATGATTATTTGTAAGATTGGAAGATTTAAATCGTTCTTGACTCGTCGCCCCAGCATGATTATAGGAGACGTTCATGCTGGGGCTAAGTTATCTTTCTTCGTTGGCCTGATTTGGCACAAACTGTGACACGAATATTTTCAATGTTAAAATCTTTGTAATTTAGGTTACTCTATTACTTTGTGCTAGGCACAAATATATTGCAAGCAAAGTATTCTTAAAGCAGTGGACTACGTTACTTTTAGTTTTAAGCAATGATGTGACCGAAGGGGTCCCAAGTACCGCTTGCCGGGCATAAAGGGCAATAGAAGGAACATGGGTGGGCTTGAGTTAGTACAAGTCTGACACTCCCCGCCCCCCGCTCCGCACAGAACGGGGGAAGTTATTTGATGATTTCCCATCCGCAAAAAAGGGCTGCCAAGTCATAGGTTTCGGGCACAAGCTCCAACACCAGGTTAAAACTAACTACACGATAAAGAAAGAAGAAGAAGATGACGTTAATTATTAAGTAATCGCACAGAAACGAAGAGACATAACATCGTTAGAACTAGATCGTTGTTTTGTTCTAGTTGGACGCTAAGCAAAATGTAGTTACTAGCGAAGATCCGTTCTGAGATCCGTTGTTGTATATTTGAGTTAGACGAAGAGCTCTCTGTCTATTCCTGCGGTCAGATGTGTTTCGGTGTAGTTGAAACCATTGCATAAGGAAACAGTACTATAGATCCGTTACGAGATCAGCTTAATAGGGGAAAAATGTTAGTACTTTTTTTTTATTTATTTTTTGCGGGTGGGTAATCATCAAATTACTTCCCTCGTTCCGGGGGAGTGTCAGATTTGTTCTGGCTGAAACCCACCTATGTTCCTGCTTTTGCCCTTTGTTCCGGGGTTGCGGTATCCCGTTCGAACAAACCACATCTTCGGCAGAAATTTACTGTTTTGTCTAATAATTGTAAGTGTCTAATAGATTTAAGGGCCTCAATTAGACAATTTTTTTGTCAATTTCAATGAATGTGATGTTCGGTATATTGAATTGAATTACGCATAGAAAAGTAGTTTTTGCAGTCTCCAATCTATACCTGGATGCTTTACGAATAACAGTGTAATTTTCTTTCTTTATATTTCAGTAACCACTCTCGACAGGATTGACTCTTCTACCATTATCATAAAAGGTGTTAGAACCACCCTTCTCTAGCTAGACCCTAAATCAGGTGATACATAGAAGCAGCCTGAGAAAAAATCATCTATTGTCCGAATGCAACTGATTTATATGAAGCGATTGCCTATTTGTGGCCTCCACAAGCCAATAAGTACCGGGTAATATGATACCCCTTGGTAAGACTGGTTGTCAGTTTGTGTGTGTCATTGACTACCTGTAAGGACTATCAAAGATCTACTAATGACAACCGGGACCAACAGTTTTACGTACTTTCTGACGTTGGTCATCCACGGATTAACCGAGACAAATGTGGCTTTACCCAAAAAGATCGACCTGAGCGCCTGTTATTATTTGGCCGGCCTCTTCAGCCTTAAATGGAAGGACACAGTACATAACTACGTATCTGTTTTAAGTCCAATTTGATAAAGTAGAGGCCCCATCTGTCGCCGGGTCCGTCCTTCGTGATTAACGAAGAAAGCGCCAGATGTTCCACCACACTTTGTATATTATGGAATTGTTCTTGTATTACCTTGACAACAAGGTTTTTCTTTAATTCTTATACATTTTTTCCAGTTTTCCGATTTTTTGTCAAAGAGAAACTGCGGTCATATTTATTTTCGTTGAAAACATGGTAATTCTAAACTTCACTAACTGAAAGACAACGTCCAAACAGTCAGTCCAAACAGTTTGGTTTTAGAAGTCCTTTTATAAACAAAGGATATTTGATAAAAAAACTTATTTTTAATAATAAGGTATTCATAGTGAGAACCTCGTGAAAGCCGAGATAGATAAGCAAATCAAGTATATGGACTTAGCTCGCGAGGTTGTCGACATGTGGGATGTGGACTCAGCGATCATTGTGCCGATAGTCATATCTGCCAATGGCTTAATTGCCAAGAGCCTCGACCAATACCTGAGGAGGCTCTCGTTAGGCAGCTGGATCAAGGGCTTGATACAGAAAGCGGTACTCCTGGACACGGCTCGTATTGCAAGGTTCCTTTCTCTGGAGCCCTGACCGCCGGTAGCTTGGACCCTGTTCCCGATACCGGTGGGCTACTATTTTTACATTTTTAAATGTTTTTCATTTTTTGTTTTTAAGAAATATTTAAAAAAATCATTATATGTATTGAAAACAATAAATGGACGAAAAAAGTATTCATAGTATAAGAAGTAGTATTTATAGATAACTTGTATGTCAGTTTTTTTCCCGTATTATATGGCTGACGCCAATTATAATTGTAGCAATAAAAATAAAATAAAAAAAGTTACGAATTACGACACAGCTGACTTGACCTGACTTCTGCATAGGATTTCCGATAAACCAGGTTGAAGTAGCTCGCAACTTTAAACTACTTTCAGAACCTTACATATAGGACGGTACTTATAAACTTCATGCCTCGTTTGCACTGTGTGAGCTCGATGTGCTAAGCGAGTCTGGAAGTTCTAATAGGTAGATTAAATTGCACTGAAGTGTAAACAAGTATCGTTGCTGGGATATAAGAAAATTGCTAAGGTGCAAAGTTACCTACTTGTTATCGAGCGAGTAAATCGTGTTGCTTGCAGACTTGCTCTAACTTAAGATAGTACTAATAATTGTACGTTATTGGATAATAGTATGAAGTTAGTCGATATGCAAATATTTGATTTGCCGGGAACGACTGAACAACATAACATGACGCTTGTAATCTCTGACAAGTTGGACAGAGGCGTACCTAATAGGACTATCTCCTATCACCACATTCCAGGAATACCTGGGTAATACCATACTCCTTCAGAGGGACCTGCCAGGGTCGCGGGTTGTTCGAAAGAGATACCGCGGCCCCGGAACGTAAAGGGCAATAGAAGGAACATGGGTGGGTTTTAGTTAGTAGAAGTCTGACACTCCCCCCCCCACTTTCCAGGGCAGGGGAAGTTAAATCACAGCCGCAAAAAAAAATACAATAGGTACTTCTTGGTAAGACTTCCTGTAACGATTTTCAAAAATCTACAAATGACAGCGGGGACCAATGGCTTTACATGCCTCCAGAGGAACGGAGGGAATTCGCTATGTAATGGGTTGTCACCCATCCACGAACTAACCACCTAGACACGACGACAAGGTTGGCGCAACGGCTAACGGCATTTGACTGCTGCGTGTGTCGCGGGTTCGATCCTCGCACGGAACAAATATTTATATGGCCTACAGATAGTTGTTCCGGGTCTGGTCCGTTTTTTAAAAAGCCAAGCACGGCTTATCCTCAAGATTAACCCGAGCGGCAGTTATTATTTAGCCACGAGCTTCTTACTAATCAATCAATTTCACTAATCATTCGCTATATATGTACCTATTTAAAATGCACACTTACAAAATGTCACGTAACTCTAAATCAATGTGCCTCGTTCCTTCCGACATAAATTGTGACAAACTCAATTTTAGACACCCTCTGCGAGAGTGCGCTATTCACTCAACCCGCCGTGATTGGCCGCCTACAAAATCAACCCCCTCCACCCTCTAGATATTGTGCCGCCACAATAATAGGAATTCTGTAAAAGTTAATTAGTGAAAATTCCCCGACTGAACCTTGGAAAGTCTTGGACAAAAATGTATAGCAAAGTTATTGTATGAACCGCCTCGCCTGTTAATTAAAAATATGGCATTTTGATAATATTTTTTTTACTATTACGAAGCTCAAACTTAATTAATTTGCTGGCATTTAGAGTAAGTTATTTTGATTACAATTTTGTAAGTGGCACATTGCAGATATAGCAAATTAAAGGTGTTTTAAGAAGTATCAATAGTTTATTTATTTATTCATTCATTTAACAATTTGCATTGTGTTTGAATTGGTCCTACTAATGTAGGACTAATTTGAAAAACCTCTAAAACAATCAATAGTGAATTGAAAAAATACAAAAAAAATAATTAAGTAAAGTATCAATAAAAATGTCACTAAAAATATTATAAAAATAATAAAAACGTAAATTTAGCACTACTATTACGATTCTGTAGCGAAATATCCAAAACTTCTAGTATTCCTTTACCGTTGTCTGTGTGTATCTTAGATAAACTTTTAAAAGTACATATGACCTGAAAAGGGCACATTGGTACTTGCCTGGATTTCAACCTTATGCATGAGAAGCGAAACGCTTAAGCTCTGGACCACCATAACTTGAATATTGAATGAATACTGTTAATATTTGTTATTGCTGACGCGGGTATATCCATGTTGTCAGCAAGCACGTCACGAGTACTAAAAACAAAAAACTAACAACTCATCATTAATGTGAGTAATTTTCCTGCCCTTATCCCATTCTATTTAGGGTCGGCGCAACACGTTTTCTTCTTCCATTCTCTCCTATCAGACGTCAAGGCATCATTATCACGGTATCATTTACTCCTTTCTTGTTCATACCATTCTTTACACAATCCATCCATCTGTTCTTTGGCCTTCCTCTCGCTCTCTGTCCTTCAACATTCATCATTAAAGTGAAGAAAACATCTGTTTTGACCTAATTCGTAGGAGAGGACAATTAAATCGGCATTGACTGAAGAAAATAAATAACATCATTGCCCGAAACTCGAGTTTTCTTCCTACGAATGAAGTAGGTAAGTAATAGGGTCATTCTACTGAAAATCTTCTCTTACAACGGTTTGATTTATTTCGTTACCGCTTCAGCAGTTTTCCATTGAATTTATTCCTGTCTTATCGATTTGGAGCAGTTACCCTTAAACTTTAAGAACGAAATGATAGATAGATAGAATATTCTTTTTATGTACACCATACAAATTACAAGAATAGCAGTATACAACTTATTAATCGGGTGACACAATAGGCGGTCTTATCTCTAAGGGCCTATGCACACCACGTTTTTCAAACGTGTATCGATACAAACGCAACGAGGGAAAGGAAAGTGTGAATCTACGCTAGTAGCAATCGAGCGATTTGGTGCACCGCACGTCTTTGGAACAAAAAAATGGAGCCTTTCGACACAGAAAACTTCATAACTGAAATTCAAAACCGGCCAATATTGTGGAATTCACGATTGCCGGATTATTCGTCGTTTGCATCGCGTCTGTGTCGCTACACACGCGCGTTTGCATCGCGTCTGTATCGCTACACACGCGCGTCTGTATCGCTACACACGCGCGTCTGTATTTATACAGGTGTGCAAAGGTCTACAGGCTGCTTCTGACTTGCGTGCGTATCGCGTCTGTATCGCTACAAACGCGCGTCGACGGCGCGTTTAAAAAACGTGGTGTGCATAGGCCCTAAAAGTGATCTTTTCAAGATAACCTTTGGATAGATTTTAAGTATTTTTTAAATGATTTCTTTTTTTGATAGAAACCTGTTCAAAATAAGTTTCTCTTAACCCGTTGAATGTTGTAACGTTCCGGCGAGCATAAGACAAAATGCCATAAGTGTCTTAAGGACCCACGGGGGAACTTTATACGGTGTAGCTATCAGTTTAACGGTCAAATCTTCGTTTTTCTAAAAGTTTATCTCTCTAAAACGTTACTCATAAATTCGTCGGTTTTAGGAGCGTTTTCGCGCGCTTTACAAATGTTAGCATAGGAATAAGAACAGTGCAGACATTTATGGCATGGCATATTCCTGTGCTGACAATATATCTAGGAATGTTTCCTAAAGTACATCAGTATAGAAATACCTCCTATAGCTACAGTTACAAATAAACCCGTTACCGTATTGCCCACGTTTCACGTTTACTGATGACGGCGTTATATTCCATCCGAAACGGACGTGCCAATTGCCGTTTATTGGGTACCTTCCCAACCTGTAGCGCTACATAATATAAGAATTGTGGGGGAAACGCAACGTATATTCCTTGGGAACAAAGAGGGTCTGTCTGTTGTTGATTGTATTTGAAGTTATATGCAATTGGCGAACTATTTGCCATTGAATCCTCTTTTCGAAACGTAACTTAGTGTATTTGATTTATCTGAGACTCCTAGTGTAACAGGATCCAGCTGTGAGAAGTGTTATATGATAACCTTTGGTGAGATTGTGCCAGAGTTTCAGGGACTACCTGTAACGACTGACATCCCCGTAATGGTCTAACATCCACTGATTTCAGAAAGGACAGTCAATACGTACAGCTATTTAGGTAGGCATATACATTTTCGTAACAATTTTTTTTTTGTATATCAATATTGTTTTATGAAGATTAAATCTTTTTATACTTATCTTGTATAAAATGAAGTCGTTTCCGCTATCTGTTCGCTTAGATCTATTAAACTGCTTTAGGGATTTTAACAGAGTTTTCAGCAATACGTAGATAAAGTCGGCACGGTTGGCGCAGCGGCTGAGCGCAGCTAGCGCTGCGCTGCGTGTCGCGGGTTCGATTCCCGCACGGAACAAATATCTGTATGACCTGCAGATAGTTGTAGTAGTAGTAGCTGTAGTTTTCGGGTGTCTGTTTGTGTAAGTGAGTTTAAATGTTTGTAAACGCACTCAGGATACTGAAGAAATTCCTAGTGTGTGGAAAAGTTTTCTTTAAAAACAAAAGTGATTCAAGGAGGTTTATATATGTATATTATATATATCTATACTTCTATACTAATATTATAAAGAGGAAAGATTTGTTTGTTTGTTTGTTTGTAATGAATAGGCTCCGAAACTACTGGACCGATTTCAAAAATTCTTTCACTTTTGGAAAGCTACATTATCCCCGAGTAACATAGGCTATATAACATCACGCTACGACCAACAGGTGCTGAGCAGCGCGGGTGAAACCGTGGGGAACAGCTAGTTGTTTATATACGTATAATATCCCAGTTTTCGTGACTGAAACTGCGGGTTGCAGCTAGTAATTAAAATTTACTAATTCCTTTCTAAAACAATGCTAATTGGTGTGTTATCAACTGGATCGATGGCTACCAATCACTAACATAATGAGAACAACTGATCGCACAATTCTGAAGCTTCGCATGAACAAGAACAAGCAAAGATGGATGGGTAGACACTAGACAGTAATTGAGCGATCGTATTCAACTGAATACGTGGTTCTGTGCCGTTTGATCATCGAATAGTATCAAATTCACTGATATTAGGTAATACCTACACACATTATGTGCTGCTGTACAACCATTTAAACATTTTTGCAAAATGAAATAGTACTTTGAGATAGAAATAAACTATGTATTTCTATATCTACTAATAAAGTATTAAATACTATATTATGTAGTCTAAGCAAGTGCCTTTTATAACGTTGTTGTACACATAACGTAGTTACGTTATTTTACTACCTACTTTTAAACGCCACAGCTCACGCCACGCACGCGTTTTTGTCACATATTTGTGTCGTTGGTGTCCAGACTCCAGAGCACGCGCTTGCTTGTCACACATATGTGACAATAGGTGTTCACTAAAACTATTAATTCCAATCGTTGTGTATAAACAACTTGCTTTTTTTCTCGATCTACAAGGGTGAACCGTGGGGCGCAATAATTGTGATCTATATAAAATGTGTATAAAGATGAATATCGGAAATAATGAGTGTACAAAAGCTTATTGGATACCTAAACGTTTGCTCGGAACTACAAATAATATCCTATCAACCACTTCCAGGATTTCCGACGAGGGAAATTTGCATAGCCCAGCTTGTGACCTACCTACATATTAACCCATTCTGCAGATCCAAAAGTAAAACCCTTTTCTCGTTAATGTAGGAATGAAAAAACATTGAATTATGTTAAATCGCTTGCAAGCCGGATCTCGTGTGTAAAGTTGGATAGAAATTCTCGCAACTGAGGACAGTTGGTGACGTGAAGGTAACGTAAATACCTAGGTACATCAATTTTAAAATTTAAATACTCCTTACTTCCTTACTTATATTATAAAAGCGACAGTGAGTTTGTTTGTTTGTTTGTTGCCTCTTCACGCTGTAATGGCTGAACCGATTTTGATGAATTTTGGTAAGTACAGAGATAGTTGGGAACCAGGAGACGGACATAGGATAATTATTAAAAAAAAGTGGGATGTGAGGGAGAAAGAGGGAAGAAAAGGGAAAACTTAGCATTGCTATTACAAATCAATCAGGCGCAAGGGGAACTGTGTTACCCCGAATTTAACGCGAGCGAAGCCGCGGGCAAAAGCTAGTATTTTATTTATTTATTTATTAAAACTTTATGCACAAGTAAAAACTGTACAAAGGCGGACTTAATGCCTTAGGCATTTTCTACCAGTCTACCTTAGGGTGATGCAGAGACAAAACACAGTAGGTGCGATAGCAGAAAAAAAGGATATTAGAAAATAAATATTTAAAAGAATAATAATATATATATATATATATATACATATATAAATAACTATAAATATATATATATAGTATTATAATAAAGGTAAAAGTTTGTATGTCATGTGTGTGTGTATGTTTCTCACTTTGCCGCGGTCAAGCAGCTTAGGGGGTTTGATGAAAGTTAATATGTAGTAGCTTATAAAGTTATAACCCTGGTTTAACACATGGGCTTTTTATCCAGATGTATGCGATTTTTTTTCATAAGTCTCTATGGATGATAATGATTGCACTTGTCTCAAACAATTAAACTATAATGCTTATACAACATTATTTTTAGTATATGCGAAACCTGAATATAGTTTGTTCAGAATAAGTAACCCATTTCCGAGTTGTGAAGTTTTACTTTATACATAGATAGAGTGATCAAGAGGAAGTTTTATATGTATAATATCCTAGTCTTTGTAGGTGAATCCGCAATATTGCACATAACCTTGAGACCATATTGCACAGAAATCAAAAGTTTCCTCACTCGGTTAGACTGGATGGAACCCTACTCCAACCTAGTTAACGTAGAATGAAAAAGGCTAGGCGGGGGTAAACTCGATCTACCGTACTCCCATTATTTCCATTCAGTGAATACGGTTAAAATATTGATGGGATGTATTTTCCCGTTCACTCGTTTCTGTGTAACTGCGATGAATGACGTGACCTAGTTACCTGTGTTTCGGATAGAATGCGTAGGTGTATAGGTAGATTACATTAAACCCTCTTTCACACACGCCGGATACCCGGTTCTGAAAAATATAGGTACATGTATGAAAGCTTTCTCACGTACCCCAATTTATCTCACTCTTACATAAGTTTGTCAACTGGTAGGTACCCAATGATGAGAAGCGTGCCGGAGCTTGTCAAACGGAGGTTCAGGTATAGACGCCAGTAGGTCAAGCTACCCGAAACTGTAAATTTTCCCCAGTGAACCTTGAACCTAATACTCTAGAAAGAAAGTCGAAAATCTATCAAAGAAATCTGACAGATTGTAGTAGCTTGATGTGCTGGCGTCTGTACCACACCGTAATCGCTAAAGAATCCTAAATGAATATACATCTTGATGGATGGAGAGAAAGAGGTAGACTTGGATGAATATGTAAAAAGTAGGTATATGAAACTAGCTGCGCCCCGCGGTTTTACTCGTGTGGTGATAGAATACACAATATATCTTTACGAATTGTGGCCTTTATATTATTCTGATATGTAAGCTATATTATTGTGTAGTTTCATCAAAATCCATTCAGTAGTTTTTGTGAGATAGAGAATCAAACATACTTACATCCTCATAAACTTTCGCTGGATAAAACGAAATAAATAATGGTGTGGCTTGACAGAAAAAAAAGAAATGGATGAAAAAAACGTTTTGTGCTGACCCCAAGTAATACGGGGCGAGAGCATCCAGATGATGCTCGATATTGTAAATAGACTAAGTATTATGTAATTATTTAGTATTGTAAGTCGTAAGATATCTCACAATTAGATCTAAACGAAGACAACTCAAAATTCGTGAATTTTTAATTACCCTTGTATTCGAATACTCGGTGATCAATACGCAACTATCTCTAATAACATACCACAATTTAATAATAATAAAGCAATGTCATTTCGCAACCCGCTCCTGATCTAAAAGTAAATTTAATGTTCGTAACTTTCGATTTAACCGTAATAGGTACTTTTATTTTCGTCTCCTGAATAAATAACTTTTTTGAGTTGTCATCGTTTAAATCTAGGTGTGCGATATGGTTAAACGTGAAGAGCAAGGAACATATTTACTCTAAGGAGGTGAAGAGTATCCATCAGAACATCCGATAGAACGTAAAGAACCACACAAAGAACACTCAAAACCCTTGATAGAGGCGGCGAAGCTCGGCTGAAGTTTGCCCCATCTCTCACCACCAGATTGACTAACTGCTAGCTACTCTGGTTTCAAAGGCTTCCCTTCTAGCCGACTGAGTTTACTCACCATCAAACTACTGAAAGTTTACCGAACATTTAAAGCCGTTTTCGCTTCGCTTTCTAATGTGGACGTAACTTTACGTAGGTGTGTATACAGAGGTATTATTTTATTGGATCCTGCATGAAGTTCCTCGTAATTGAATTCGGTGTGGTGATCAAAGAGAGCCTGCCCTATTCACAGATGGTTTTGTTGAACGTAAATAAAGGATATCTAATAATTACTTACTCAGAATTGTTGTACTTGAGAGTGACAGAATATCACGATAAGATATTTTATGATTGAAATCAGTTTGAAAAAATATTTCGTAAGTAATTTGGGAGGCAGTCCTGCATCTGTATTGCGTAACATACAATTTATTGTGATAGATATTTCGAGGGTTTTTGTAGGAAAATCGTTTTAAGTCAATTGCTTCTATGTTTAAAAACATCGCCTGCTCGACAATTTATGTCATGAAATGAACTGAGTTGAATTGCCTAAATCAGTACCTACTATTGGAAAGAAGAGTGTGCCATGCAATGACTATCTTAAATTAGTAGGTAATAAATAAATAAAACATTCAGGAAAAACACCCAAACTAAGAAAGTCAGACAGTAGGTATGTAAGTACCATGAGACACACTTACTGTAGGTACCTATTTATCGACCTACAAGGTACCTACTTAATAGCATTTATTCTCATACTTTCATCTCATTCTCTGACAATCACATATTGCTGCTAAGGCGCTTAACATCTACGCATCCGATGTTGGAAGTCACAAGGTTTTATATAAAAATAATTCTCTTATAAATGCCTTTTTTTGCGAAAGGGAAATCAATAATCATCAAATAACTTCCACGGCTCTAGGCGGAGGGCCTGGAGGGACCTGGCACTCCCCGTGCCAGGTCCCACTGCTTATAAATGCCTTGTATTGTGTTTTTACTGATCGGATCTAATTTGCTTTTTCAAAAAGCTTCATCCGTCCTCGGCAAGCATATAAAGCTCCTCCTAACATTTCTAGATGTTTAGCAGTCGTTACAAGAGACCAGTACCCCATTTTAATGTCTCAAAACCAGTCTTACCAAGGAGTCGTATCGTATTTCCCAGTACTAACTGGGTTGTGGAGGTCAGATAGGCAGTCGCTCCGTGTAAAATATTGAGTATTGAGTTGCATTCGGTTAGACTGGAATGTTGTAGGTATTTATAGCCTTATTGAGGTATTACTTTTCATCCTTCCAGACGGATAGACCGCAGCAACTCCCTAGTAGAAAGCAGCAGTGGCGCCGGGCCACTAAGTCCTGGAGCCAGCGCCGCCATCAGCTCCCTTGGGGCCCTCCAACCAGACCTGTACACCAAGCGAGAGGCTCCACTGGTGATAGAGTTGGAAGGAGCCGGGCCATCGCTCGGCAGGATCCATCTGCGCCTGAAGTATGACTTCGATCGGTCGGATTTGGAAGTGCATCTTATTGAAGGTAAAGGAATTTTGAAGCTCAAGTTTTGTATCCATATTTAGAATAGGAATGTATGAATATACTTGTGACGAAACTGAGAAGAACAACAATGTTTTTAAGTCGCTGATTGTTTTAGAACAATTGAAAAATTAAAAGAGCAAATGCAGAAATAGACACACAGAACACAAGAAAGCCTGTTAATTTTCAGCATTAGCTAGGTACATAACTGAGGACATTAGTATTAGGTACACGCAACTTAAGCTTGCGCTCAGTAGGCATTAATCACAAGGTACTTTAAAATATATTTTTAACCGTCATCAACAACATTGTCCATTATAACCTACAAACATGACCGGTGATTCTATAATATTAGTGTTTCCAAAGTAGCGTGAGCGAGAAATAGACATGCAAAAAATGAGTAGTTAGCTGCATCTGATTAGACTGGAAGCCGGCACCAACATGACTACTTGGGCACAGAGTACGCAGATAATGACCTAAGCACCAACTTATCCTAACCCTTCTTAAAATTGCAGCTCACGATCTAGCAGGCTACGAGGCTGGGGGTTTCAACGACCCTTATGTGCGCGTCACGCTATTGCCCGAAGTCGACACGCGGGTGCGTCAGACCCCGGTGCATAGGAACGAAGCCAACCCATTCTTCGACCAGCACTTCAAGTTCCCCGTGTCGCACGATGAGTTGACCGACAAGACTTTACTGCTTCAAGTCTTTGATTATGACAGGTAGTTTACTTTTATTAAATACAAGCTTTTGCAAGCAGTTTCGCTTGTGTTAATTAAGAATGACACAATAATTAATTGGGGTTGTAGGTACATGTAATAATATAATTCAATCATGATTCGAAAGGCACGTGGCGCCATCTAGTATCTCTCAGCAACAGTAAGCACTTCTTTAGGATAAAAAGTACCTACCTACCTACTCACTACATTTATGTATGCCTGACAACGTTCGTTCAGTGGCTTAGGAGTGAAAAGGTAACAAGCAAACTTGCTTTTAGGATTGTTTTATTCAATTAGAACCACTTTTGACGGTCCCGTTGGACAAGCAGTAGCCAAACGCTATTACTGAGCTAAGCCGTGGGTCTGTGCAATACATGTGCTTAAACACAAAAAAGGTGAGTACCTACTTACTTATAGTACACCTTTAGGTAAGTACTCACCTTTTTTTCGGACGGGAAATCATTAAATACCTACTTAACTTCTCCCGCTCCAGGCGGGACAGAAGGAATTGTCAGACTATTACTGACTAAAACCCATCCATCTTCCCTTCTTTTCTATTATCTACCCTTTGACCTCCGCGATTGAGGTATTTCTTTCAAACAAAACCGCAACCCCAGCAGGCAGTGGCCGGTGGCGGGCCCCACTGGCCACATATTAGATAGCTATATAACCATTGGAGTCCAGGGTGTCCTGGCATGTCACATGTACCTAAGTAGTAACAATAGCGTTCAAAAGGTTAAGGATATAATCTTTGTGGTGCCATGAGTAGATGGTGTTGTGGGTATTAGGCCGAGATCTGGTAATCACTATGGATTTCTACTAATTCCAGGTTCTCTCGCAACGAAGTCATGGGTTCAGCCAAAGTGCCTCTCTCTCGCGTCGAGGTAGCGGGAGGAGCCGAAGTGTGGGCCGAACTCTCCCGAGAGCGGCGCCCGCCAGAGGAGCTGCAGGAACTGTTGCTGTCTCTGTCTTACCTACCGTCGGCTGAACGACTCACTGTCGTCGTACTGAAGGCTAGGAATCTATTGCCGCCACAGGAAGGAAAGGATGCATTAGGTATTTATTTTCTTAACTATTCATAAACGAAATTAGAGCTACACAAGGTATTCGTAGAGATTTCATGTTTGCGCAAAACCGTTGCTACGTGATAATAGGAACTTCCCCACGCGAGTAAACTACTAACTTGTTACATTCATGATGCTCCGTTTCCTACAAACGCTCGCAGCTTACTACGTATGGTGCTCCTAGATAATATATTAGGTAGGTACCTATGGTCCTTACCTTATGGTCGTTGTTTCCTAAGCAAACGCCTCATGGCATAATATGAAACGCAAACGGTCCTTATCGTAACGTTGTTGTTTCGGCAGGAATTCATTGCTATGCAAATCAAATAAGCTTTGTGCTTTGTATCAGTGCTACTAAAACTAAGGATAATTTAAATCAGAATACTTACTAGTATTACGATCTAAAGGAAGATATACAGATGCTCTCGTTTATTTACGCAAAATGCGCTAACAGTCTAACTTTTCCAGATGTGTATGTAAAAGTATATCTGCTGGTGAACGGAAAACGTGTGAAAAAGAAAAAGACTAATAGAAAAGAGATCAACAGCCCCGTGTGGAACGAGGCTCTATCATTCAGCCTGCCATCTGCTAACCTACAGGAGGCTTCCATTGAGGTAATTTTACATTGGTGATAATATTTTAGTTAATGCTGTGTGGCACAGGCTACCTACATGAAACATCGGTTGTTGTCACCTGCCTGTGCCCATAAGAAATAAGTGGGATGCGACTGAGATGATGGAAAAACCTAGTGTATTCGTTTTCATTCTGCTGATAAATTCATTTAGTTTAGCCAATGCCTTAGTGTACCAATACTAGAGAAAGCCTCTCATTAGATAACAGATGCCCTTTAGTTATTTTGTAAACTGAAATTAAAATAAGGAATGCAAACTTTCTACAACCTCGGCCGGCTTCCAGCAAAACCACTACCTATACTTTTTTTATATGAATTAAATTTTCATATTTTAACAGGTCTGCGTTGTAAGCGGCGGCGGGAGCGGGCTGGTAGTGGGCTGGTGCTGCGTGGGCGCGGCAGAGCCCGCAGCGGAAGGGCGCCACTGGGCGCAGATGGCCCACGAGACCCGCAAGGCCGTGGCCATGTGGCACACCCTCAGATAGACTGTCAACTGTATACACCCCTCATTCAGTCCCACACAAATCTAAATGACCATGAATACTGGCGCTGCTTGTCAAGAAACATGACATGTACCAGTACATTTCGTGTTAGTTCTTCGATTCGCCACGATCATTTAGATTCGTGTCCGACTGTACACTCGTCTAGTTTATCCCGGACCGATTGCATTACTAATACTTCTGTAGATACTGTTCACTGTTGTGTAGTTGATGCAGAGACGTCTTGGGTAGTCCCGAAAACAAAAGTTAAGATGCACCTACCTACTGTGAAGTTTGTAAAGATTGCATTCCAATTTAGAAAAAAAAACGGCCTACTCCCTTAACTCCGTCAGGACCTGTCTTATATGCCAACGACTGGAAGTACTAATTTATTGCGAGGATTCTTCAGGTGCGGATTTGGCGACATACACACTTTTAGCAGACATTCCCATGACGTCACTGCTATACCATTTCTGTGTTACTTGTCTGTATCAACTCTAGTAGTAATTTCACTGTAACAGCATGCCTAATATACTTATACTTGTAAACTAATGTATACTACTTCGCCGCAGAGCCTAAGTTTGCTCAAAGGAACAGAACAATACTATTATAATATTTTATCACTGTTTAGAAGCAAAATGTGTCTGATATTCAATAGATCGTAGCTTCACAAATTCGTGTTTCGAATCTTACAATAGGTATACTTAAATGTCACTAGTCATTGATATAAAATGTTATTGATACAAAGTTTCGGTACACGAAGCACTGAATGTAGTTAAATAAATACTTCTGTTAGCTATTTCGCTCTCTGATAAACTGGCGAGAAAACTCGTGAGCGAAGGTATGTCTGCCTGAGAACGAAGGTTATAAATAAGTGTAATATTCCCTTTATCAAGACTTATACTTGTATTACACTCCCTGCCTTCCTCTACTGTCCAGTCTAAACTGTGGGCTCTAACTTCCATCTGATATTATACATATAAAATTATATTAACAAATATATTAGAAATATTTATCTTGTTAAACTTTATAAAAATGTAAAACAGACAAATATTTTCGAAGTGAAAATTATATTGAGCTTTTGGAACACCAAACAAAATCTTATGAATTTATGGAATTTTATATGAGAATGTTAATTTTTGAAAATAAATTTTAATATCATGTCCAATAGGTGATGTATATGAATATGACTATTTCTATCTCCTGTACTGTCTTACACGTGTGCCCACGGTTATTCTGTCACATAACTAGATATATAAATAAATACTTATTAGTAAGTAGTCATTCAATAGAATGACCTCCGTCTGTTCAAGGGTTTTATGAATTATATCGAATTTTATTCCAAAAATATACGTACATATTTTTATCTAAGTGTATGTATCTGTGTGAAGAGGTATGTTACTTTTTATTTTCTTTACAATGTCTGAATAAAATGTCTATTTGTAAGATTAAATGGTGTTTGATTGTAGAGAATATAAATAAAAATCAAGTATACAATATTTTAAATTATCATTTATTAATAAGAAATAACTTTTTACATGTGTACAATCTTTTAAAAATCAATAATAGAAAATAAAGATAATATAAAGTTGATATATTTAACGTAACACACACTTTACCAGAGCTTCAGGGGTCCCGTAGTGTTGTCGTAAAGAGAGTCCAGAGCACTACAATAATGCACTATTATAAAGTTACTCGAAACTTACCACCATTGTTGAAGAGACGCAGGAAGGCAGGCAATCGCCAACTAAAATTGCATTACACAATGTTAAATGTGAGTCGGAGAAACAAAACGTATTCTAATATTGCCGTCACCTCAATACTGCGGGAAGACATGCATCGGGAATGTCAATTATTTGTACTAAAATGATAAACAATAACTACCAACTGATTACTGATAAAGACATCGCACTATTTACCAACAAAATGGGAGACTATACAAACAGTTATTTCGTTTCAAATACAGGGAGATTTTTCAACGGTTAGAGAAAAAATCGGGGAGTGGTTTTTCATTTTATAGCAAGCAAGTCCTTGAGTCTTGGAAAGAAAAGCAAACTTCCCACGACCTCAACAAGCTGATAAACAACGACTTGTTGTGCAGAAATAGAGATGGTTCAAATTGTAGTTAAAAAAGAAAAAGGAGCATTTCTCTCAACTCACAGTTACGCAAAAATTATAAGCGGTCCGACTGTTCAATTGATTGAAAAGCAAATAGTCAATTATAATCGAGATATTCAGTTAATTTAAGCAGTAACCATCTACGCCATGAAAATGGGGCCTTCGTTTACATTGCGATGATCGGTAGGTACAATTCATTAATTACTCTATAATTATAGGATACCATCATGCATTTGTTATTAACTGTTTATAAAGTGAGAACCCAACTTTCTGCATAAAAAATATATGATAAAAGGGATACCGACGGTATAACGGTTACAAAGTATTCAATGCTTCGTTCAGGGGGTCTAAAATGGCCGCTTAAGCAGAATCCTTACTAATATTATTAAAGTGAAAGTGAGTTTGTTTATTTTTTACTTCTTCACGCCTAAATGGCTTAACCCATTTTGATGAATTTTGGTACAGAGATAGTTATGACCCTGGAGACGGACATAGGCTATTTAAAAAAAAAGATTGAAATATGATGGAGAAAGAGGGAAGAAAAGGGATAATTTAGCATTGCTATCACAAATCAATAAGGCGCAAGGGCAAACACTGCAGCTAGCAGGTACCTGCAAATCAGGAAAGGGGAACTGTGTGACCCCGAATTTAACGCGAGCGAAGCCGTGGGCAAAAGCTAGTCATATAATAAGTTAATAATATGAATTACGTTACCAGTCGTGAAGTAGTCACAAAGTGATCACAATGTTAACTGCGTCTGTGACCATTTTAGATCCCCTGAACTCTCCACAAGAAAACGCCAACATTATCTCAATTTTTTTTTTTAATCTTATGTTCACGTGTTACAGTTTTGCAGGAAACAGCTGAGTTTTAATAATACGTGGCAACCATTTTACCATTGGTGTTCTTGCGCCTTGTACAAGACAGCGTCGACAGAACAACTGCTTATTGGAATTATTACTACAATTTACTACATGCAATTCAAGGTTATTAATTTAATAGCACTAAAAAAGAAGCATTCTCACTAATAAAATTGGAGTTTCAAAGATCAATACGCCAAACTGATAATAAAGCTACAAAAATAAGTAAGTTAAACAAGAAAAAGAGATGTATACTTTACACATCGCTGGAGGCGCCTTTTCCTTCTTTGGGACAGTGGGGGGTGGGATGGGATTCTTTAGTGTAACTGTGTATAGGCGGATAAGAGTGGGTGTGGGGTGTTATGTCATGTGGATCGGGACCGGGTGTGTAGGTAAATGCAGTCAGCATCCTTGCAGTCGCCCCCCACCTCGAAGGGGCAGAGGATCGCGTTCGGGTCACCCTCCCAACTGAAAAGGATGAGGTTTATAAACAATCAACTGGTATATCTATAGAGGAGTACAACTCTGATGAAATGTCAAACATTGATTTTTATTACCTATATTAAAGGACTAGAATTGGGATAGCTTCGTAGACGATTTTTTAGATGAAAAATGTGAAATCAACGCTTTTAAACACTTATTTACGTATTAGGTTGCTTTACATGATGCGCCAAGCCTAAATAACCCGTTGAATGTCGTTCCTACGGGGGAACATAAGACAGTGTCTTAAGTACCCACTGGGGAACTTCATACGGTGTAACTAACGGTTTAACGGCAAATCTTCGTTTTTCTGAAGGCCTACCTCGATAAAATGTAACTCATTAATTCATCGAATTTTCGCGCGTTTCTGTTGTTTGTTGCGACATTCAACCGGATAATATAACAGGTAAGGGCCGGAGAATGGTCATGATGATTGGGTTATTTTGTTGAAACAATCAGTCATTTTACAAAAAAAAAATCCTGGACACCAACAACAAAGAAAATTATAAATAGTTCCATAAGCATTATTTTTAAAGAAAGATAAAAGAAATTGACCAATTTACTTACGGAAACACTTCAGACAATATATAATATTACATGTTTATCATCAATCAATTTTAAAGTTTGCCAGAGTGTGTAAAATAACATACTTATCAAGAGCAACCTTGAATTAGTGTTTTGGAATGTATAGCCGATAAATACAACAAGGAAACAACAAACAACAAATATTAGCGAAAAAATACCTTTTTTTCTGAAGCGAAATAGAATTTAAATGTTAGCGAATATCAATACCAAAACCTGTTTCCCCCAAAGTTGCTCAATAAGTATATAGACAAATAAAACAACCAACTACAAGATTTAGAAATTAATTAACAAACCAAATGTGACTATCACGACCTTTAAAAGCAGGAAAACAAAATGCCCCTAATATTATAACTCACGTTGAATTCCCAAAAGCGTCGAGAGGAGATCTGTAATCATCATTCTCAAGTCTTCTACGGTCTAGAGCTGCCTTTTCCTTCCCTCCTCCTTTCTCCTCAATTGGGTGGATGGATAACCTTTTGTTTTCAAGTAAATCTGCATCACTATTCCTCTTTTCCACATTTAATTCAATTTTATTATTATTATCACTTTTTTCCAATATCATGTTAACAACTTTTTCATTACTAGTGACGTCTAGTCGTATTGATAATGTAGGAGGTGATTTCACTGGCAGTTCTTGACTAACAACTCCAGTAAGATTATTTTCTAAACGACTTTCAGATTCACTAGCTAGATTGTCCTCTGTAACAGGTTTATGTACTACAACAATTTTGGGGTCTTCCTTAAACAGATTATTGTCTTTTACAAGTTTGTTAGCTATTAGACTTTTAGGATATTCTATAGCCAAATTATTTTCTTTAAAAACTTTTACTGTTCTGTTTATTACTAGTGATGTTTTCTGTTCCTCTTTTGCTGGATTATTTTCTTTTTGTAATCTTGGGTTCATTTTATTGAATGGCAAATTGCCATTGATTTTGGAATGTGCAGAAGTCATTGAGCTGCAAAATAAAGTTTTAAAAGAAGAAGGAACCAGCTGTGTTACACAAAGAAATAAATAATGTTAACAGTTTCCAATGAAATAACTAATACAGTGACTAATAAAACATAAAATAAACTCAAGAAGGAAAATGGTTAAGACAACCCAAATTGTGGCTGAATTAAGGAAAGTAACAAAAATACCTTTTCAATAACATTTGATGATGTAACCTTATTTTTGTCAAACAGTTTTGAACAGATCTAGTCTGTTTCTTATTCAAAGCAATTGCAGTCTTGATATTTCGAAGTTCTGTGGCAACAATTTTATATTTTTGGGATAATTTTATCCCTTCTTCTTTCAATCTTAACATCTTGGCAGATTCTTCAGCAATATTTTTTCTGTAAAACAATTAGGGTGTTGCAAGTGTTCGAAAAAAATATATTAAAAATAAAAATAAAATAGGTAAGTAACAAAAAATACCTTGATGATTTAATTTTTTCTTCCAAATTATTGATAGCAGACAATTGTGAAGAATCTACAGTAATATTTCGCGGCTTTAACATGTCTTTCAGTGGTGGAGCAACTTTGTTACTTAAATTAAATGTAGTTTGCCTAGCTTGTTTGATTTTTTCTAATTCTGCCATTCTTTTCACTAGGTTTTTATACTCAATTTGCTCTGATTTTGGCAAATGTTTTACAGCCTAAAAGAAATATCAACCTTAAAATGTCTGAAAAAAATAACACATTGAAGAAAACGAAAAATATATGAGAATGAATTCTGCAGACCTTAGCAACAAACTTTTCATTTTTCTTTGGTGGATCAGGCTGCTGGACTAAATCAGGTAGCTTCGAGTTTTCCACTTCCATTCTAGTACTCTTCAAAAAACATTCTAATTTCTGCTGGAAATCAACCTGCTCTGACAATTTCAAATGCATTTTGGTTAAATTCGTAGTTGCTTCATGTTCTCCTTCGGAATCAGAATCGCCAACGGTAATAATCAATCTCTTTTCTTCTGCTTGTACAGTAGGTATAACAGGTTTTCCTGTTGCGGGTGGTGGCTTAGAAGAAATAGGTCTTGTGTCTTTTATGCTTTCAATAGAATCAACTATTTTGGGGTCTACCAAATTAGGTAAATTTTTGCTTAGAGAAGTTAGCAGTTTAGCTCGTAACAAATCTTCATCATCTTCTAGTTCATCTACATCAGGAACATTTGTTGCAGGAATGTCTTTTTCTACAGCTTTAGTTAATTCTGGTATACTTTGCTCATTTATAGTATCAGTTTTGGCACTATCTTCTTGATTTTCTTTAGTCTTCTCTTCAGCATCAGATCCAATATCCATATCAACTGACTCTATATCAGTATTATTATCTGACTTAAGTAGTTCGTCTTCATCTGGGAAGATGGACGATTGGGAAAACCTCTTCTTCAATTTTTGCTTTTGTTTTCTTTCAATAGCTTTCTTAAGTAAAGCAGATTTCAGACAGATTAATCTCAATTCTGCAGTATCACTATCTTCATCTTCAGAAAGAATTTTGTGTTCAGTTTGAACATCATTTAGAACTGCTTTGGTAGTTTTCGTTTTAAGAGCATGTTGTCTGAGTAGTTCTAGATCTTCATCAGAATCTTTATCAGAAATGTTTTCTTTACCAGAATCTTTCTTTACATTTTCATCTTGCTTAATATCTTTACTTACGGAATCAACAGTATCCTGCTGCAGATCCATTGGCACAGTTTTACTGTCTTCATCAGTACATAAGTCTATTAATTCACATGATTGTATAATATTTGGTAAGCTGACTTGAGCTTCAGCATTAAATATATTGTGATCATCAGCCGTCAGAGAAGAAATAAATGACAATCTTGACTGTTCTAACAAATTGTCAATGTCATCATTCATTTTATTTTCAGACAGTAAGACTTTTGGTGGTTCTGGGGTAACTCCACAAAGCATTTTTTGAAGCCTTTCACTTAGTGATGTTTTATCATTTTTAAATGTAGTTTTGTTCAGTACAACAGCATCAGCCAATTTCCTTCGTCGGTTTCTGTATTCATCTTCAGATTCTTCACTTGATTCACTTATAATCTTTACTGCTAATTTCTTTTTGGTGTGTACATGTTTTTTCTTGTTATATTGTCTTGTTAGAGGTAGATTCTTTGTTTTTAAAGGATTAACAATTGGCTCCAACTTTTTTCTTTTTGGTCTGTGATTTATCTTCTGACGTTTCTGAGCTTTTGGCTTATGTGGTGCATGGGAATTATAATCATCAAATTCAGTCGCCGAAATTTCCGATAAGTCACACAGAAACATATCCTCCTTCTTATGTTTTGTACCTAAAATTTATAGAATGCACACCTTGTGCCTACAAATATAAATTGATCACTTATGCTAAATTCATTTTCCAAACAGTTGCTTACCACGGTTTTTTCCTCTACAGTGTAATATGAAGAAAATAAGAATAAATTGAAAGATTACAATATCTTTATAAATAGTTTTGGAGTTTAAATTCTAATTTAATAAGAAAAATTCCAAACCCTTGCTGTTAAGGTACATACTTTAAACTGGAGTTTATTTAATTTTTAGGTGTCAGTGTTTCATAAAGTCACTTTGGGTTCTTGAACATTTGGTTAAGAAAGAGTTTTGAGTATAAAGTAGTTTATATTGAAATATACCATTGTCAGATCAATAGCTTTAGAGAGTTAATGGTTGCATCCAATCAAAATCAGTAAACTACTACTAGATATATTTTTAGAATAAGTTAGTTGAAAAATGCATGGCGACTTTTATCCCCTGATTTATACTAGAACTCTAGAATCCTGTATATCTCAAAATGTAAGCATAGGAAGATTAGTTTAATGTAGTTATTCAGTACAACATATTGATTATAATAATGGTGCTTGCAGCTTGTCACCAGAGATTTAACATATTTGGTCATTTTTTGTCCAAACTCCTAGGCTTAAATGGGTTTCCTGGACGCACAGCACTGCCTAACCTTGCCTATTGCAAGCATGCTGTTGTATGCCTAAAGACAAATTGTATGCAAGACCATTTTTGTGTCTAAACAATAATATTAAGTTTTATTGTTGAGCTCCTTGGGTTATGAGTCGAGCTACACGATAACTGACAAATGCTTGCACTGACTGGACAGGTCCACTCAATCTGTGTGGTGCTTTCTTAAAAAGACCATTTCAGACACTATCTGCATGGTCCTCATGTAAGTTGACCAAGATTATTTTGTCTGGACTTTAAAAGAGACTATGACCTCTGAGTTTGTTTTGGCTGTTTCTTCTCAGAGTAGTCGGGTACGAAACACTGGCCTCATATAGTTTTAATAAAAATTTTGTGTAAAAGTGTTTGTGAAAACCTACTTGCAAAATAAACATCATTTATCATTTACACAATTATTTAAAGTATTTTCATAAGCAGATGGAGAATTTTTTTCCTCATCATAATCTTTACCCAAACACTCTCGCTGTTTGAGAATAGAGAATTAAACGTAATATCAAAAACCAAAAAATCACAAGCACATAATCATATACCCAAAAGATTAAGTGCTATAATATAATAATGATGCTTAAAATGATTTTTTTTACACAAAGGACTCTCAAATGAAATGGAAAAATATACTAGAAATATGATACCAACTACTTGTTGCTATAAACTTAACCACATAAGTACACAGCAATCATAATGATTAAATTCAAGGTTACATTTTTATCTAATGATTTTGTTTCAATAATATTATCAGCTTTACCTGATAAGAATTAGTAAATTATTTAACCATATTTTCTCATAACTTCTTTTAGTTGAAATACATGTTTTTTCACTACCTCCTATTGTTTTAAAAAAAGAATGACAATGATACAACAAATGGTTCCAAATAGGTTTGAAAAGCTCAACATTATTGTTAGTAAGTGCATAGTATTTATTCAAATTGACATAAATCCACATAAAGTGCTTACATAGTTAAATTGTCAGCTTGTTTAAGACAATAAGATAGACACTACAACTGGGTCAAAGGTTAAAAAACACACAAGGTCATGAAAATCAAAATGGAGCCAAAATATAGGTGCAAAATTTATATGACACCGTGATTTAACTAATTTGCTAGTCTTACCTGGCCCCACGGAAGTACGTTTCGCTTTCTTACGCTCAAGGACATTGTTGTAATTCTCTAACACTTGCAGTCTCTGACGCAATAGGAACTCCTCCTCTGATGATATATCAGACAGATCATCCACTATTTCTCCTTCTTCCATCTCCGAGTCCACGTTATGCGGTGGAATATTCTCAACTAAAGCCATCTTCATTTGACTTGGACAGTCTTCTGAAGTAAAAGGAAGTTCTTACTTTTGATATTGATGTTGGGAACAAAAGAAGTAAAGAGATAAATAATGTAATTAAACGTAATACTTACAGTTTTTTTAGTTTATCATTATGGCACGCTCTAAAATGTAAAAACTAAAATTATTTTTCAGCCTTTTTGTTCGTTTCCTGCAGCAAGCAGTCTCTCAAAATCTGTCTATGAGTAATTTTTTTTTCTGAACTCTCAAATTATTTGTCATTTTATTGTTGATTGAAACTAAGTCTTTTGAGTGTTTCTCTTTTTTATTGCAGAGATATCGATGATGGTGGCTCAAATGTTACAAGTAGACTAACAGGTAGTTGATTAATTTAGCATGGGGATGGATGAACTGGAACAAAAAATTCATAAAATGATTGTTTTAGCTCAATTATCAGTAACTATACGAATATAATAATTGGAAGTTTATTAAATATAAATGATGGTTTTGGTTTGTTTTGTTTGGAACTCTTTGTGCAAAAAGTTATAAGAAAGCCAAAAAAACTAACAAATATTACTAAAGCTATGTTGTACAATACAGTAAAAATAGACAGTTTCGGGTAACTTGACCTGCAGGCGTCTCTGCAGGTCAAGTTACCCGAAACTGTCTATTTTTCCCAATGAACCTTGAACCTAATATTTTAGAAAGAAAGTCGAAAATCTATTAAAGGAATCTGACAGATTGTAGTAGCTTGATGTGCATGCGTCTGTACGTTGATTATAATTCACGTGTAACGATATTTACATAAGTATAGACACAATTATTTTCCGGATTGCGGGTTGTTGGAAAAAGATACCACGGCCCCGGAACACAAAAGGCTAAAGAACATGGATGGGTAGGCTTCATTATTTGGTATGTTGAAATTATGAAGAAAATGTTATTAAAACATACCAATATGCTGAACAAAGAACCACTTTTGATAATGGTCGACATCGGCTAGGCTTGCCATTTAATAACAACAGAATAATGTGTTTTATTAAATAACTAGCATTTTTCGCTGGTTAAACTGCGAAAATCTGGCATTATAACATGGCTGATGAATATAATTATCAGGGACAGTTTATACCCACATGTTTATTTGTCAATGTGTGTCGGTTTCATTTTTATTTCAAGTTTTTTTGTCTAAGTTGTCATCACATTATTTATTACTAGCTTTCGCCCGCGGCTTCGCCCGCGTTAAATTTGGGGTAACACAATTCCCCTTGCGCCTTATTGATTTGTAATAGCAACGCTAAGTTTTCCCTTCTCTTCCCTCTTTCTCCCTCACATCCCACAAAAAATTATTAGCCTATGTCCGTCTCCTGGTTCCCAACTATCTCTGTACCAAAATTCATCCAAATCGGTACAGCCATTAAAGCGTGAAGAGATAACAAACAAACAAACAAACTCACTTTCGCTTTTATAATATTATAGTATATAGTAAGGATAAGTAAGGAGTAAGGATAGTAAGGATAAGGATATTATACACTTCTGTCTAAGTTGACACACTAATACTTGCTTTTTATAACATAAATGCGCATTTGTGTTATAGTCCGTTGTAATAAGGGTTGAGCCTATTGCCATCAACTCGGCACTATTCTAGTTTAGTTAGTTTGTTTGTTACGTCTTCACGCCTAAATGGCCTAAACGATTTTGATGAATTTTGTTACAGACTGAGATAGTTGAGACCCTGAAGACAGACATAGGCTAAAAAAAAGTGAGAATAGAGTAGGGGGAGAAAGAAGGAAGAAAAGGGCAGAGAAGGATATTTTTTTTTCGATCATCACAGGTGTTAAAGTTAGCGTTAGCCTAAAGTAACTATGCCACGCGGACAAAGTCGCGGGCGGAAGCTAGTTTGTTATAATTAACTGTAAGTAACCTATCTATATAGTAATTGAATTATCAATGAAGTAATTCGTAAAAATGAAGTATCTTTTTGTACGTGTAACTCCTAACCAAAAAGAAACCTGGCAA
Source organism: Ochropleura leucogaster (assembly GCA_958449745.1). NCBI lineage: Eukaryota > Metazoa > Arthropoda > Insecta > Lepidoptera > Noctuidae > Ochropleura > Ochropleura leucogaster. The sequence goes on from OY288206.1 coordinate 6,647,260, forward strand.
TAACTAACCTTAGGCCTATATTACTTAAAGTAGGCGACCATACGTTTTTATCAAATCGCTAGTGCCTTGAAAATTCGCAAAACGGACACAACCGTCATCGACGTCTGCCCGCGTTCGGGTCGCGCACTCAGCGATGAGCCACTTCTTCCCCACCGCACCTACCCCGCTCCCCCTACGCCCCGTTCGCCTGGCAGGCGCTGCCGGTATTTATCACCGAAACAGTATTTATCGCCGAAATTGCTATGACTCTGCATTTTAAATCTGTGATATCTTCGAAAATATTTATTTAATTTACATGCTGTAAAAAGCCATATTGATCTTTATTAAATGCACAATGTATTTAAGATACTTAATTGGATAAGGAATAATACCGTATTGCTTAAAATCGCTTCGTAAATAAGCCATTATTTCTCGTACAAAGTAAAGGATAAAAAATGGTTATTGTGGGTTATTCCTAAGAGATAAACATATACCATCACAGACTTTTTTGTAGACCTTTTTAAGTTGTACAATACTGTAGTACATTGTTTTGATCTATCTTGTAGGATTCAGTCAGCGTTTGCAATGTAAGCGCAAAAAATGTGTTTTTTACGACCTCACATTAGAAACCTCAAAAATTGTAGCCTATGTGTTATTCTGATGTATAAGCTATAGCCTATGTGTTATTCTGATGTATAAGCTATATTGTGGTAAAGTTTCATTCAAATCCATTCAGTAGTTTTTACGTGAAAGAGTAACAAACATCCATACATACAAACTTTCGCCTTTATAATAGTAAGTAGGATAGACAGCTACTTTTGTTGACATATCATCTCTATGCTTATTTACTCTTAACATATCTTCCTTGTCACTGTCAGTTGAGTTTGTCAAGCAAGACTCCGCCCCCAAATGGAAAATTGATTAGGAAAAGCCTTAATCAAAACAAATTACTTTGAACAACAAAATAATTAAAAATTGAGACCGTCCATTCTACTGTACCCTATTACTACCGTTGTGTTGTGACTGGATAGTTAAAATATGTTCCAAGAAAACGAAGATGATTGTAAATTCGCTGCTTGTACGTATTTTGCCAAGAATCATCCTGGTGAATTGTGTGGAAGTAATGGTTTACCGCTGACGCCGAGTTCCATCACAATATTGGGGCGGGCCCAGAGACTCTTGACGATTGAACATCCCAATCTGTGCACATACCTCGATGTTATTCGAGGTAAACATGGTAAGTTCATAGTTTCTTACAATTAATCAACAATGTCTATTGGGTCTTGTTCCACCTATACATATGCTGCTGTTGATTTTTTGTGTAACATTATTCAAATAAGCCTTTCGACAAAAACGTGAAAATATCACTTCAATATTTTTTCTTTTGTATAATCGACAGAAAGAATCATTGTAGTAGCAGAAGTAATCGGCAAATCGCTTAAAGAATGCAAATCAAAGTTCTCCTATGAAGAAACAGCTAATATTGCCAAGCAAGTGGCCGTCAGTTTAAAGTTCCTGCATGACCAAGACATTATACACAGAACTTTGTCTGATGATAACATACTGATTGATAATGATGGGAGGGTCAAGCTGTTCAACTATGGATTGTATTATATGACTGATAGAGGCAAAGAAGTATCTTTTCCTTTGGGGTAAGTTTAGTAATTGATACATTGTAGAAAAAAAAACCCTTTAAAGAACTTTATAAACTATCTATGTAATATTATTTGATAAGTTATGAACCTATTTAAAAAGATAAAATGCAAATTATTGGGTTTCAAATCGTCAGTAATATATACTGACGATTATAGATAAATATTTAGGCATTTAGGCAAAATTGAGAGTTATTAATTTTGAAAAATGTTTTTTTGCTGCAGAGAAATTGAGCAAACCTTAAAAAAAAAAAGTTTCTTTAATGTGCTCCCCCTGTAGCATTGCCAGTTTCTCAACTAAGCTTAAAATACTCCGTTAAAACATTTTGATCACTTCCTATACCTTAAAATGTCTTAAGTTTCCTTCCCACATATTATAACAATGTAAGTGTACAATAAAGTATACTTTACCTATTTATCTTCTAGCTTACCAAGATACCTTAGTCCAGAAACAATTTTAAACGGAGGAGGTCCCGCAGCAGATGTGTGGAGCTTTGGCATCATACTCTTAGAGCTCTGTATTGGTAAACTATGGAATAGCCTGAAACCTGGACCTATTCTCAGGAGAATACTCACCCTGGTACATGCCAACAACCCTGCAGAGAGGATAGCTAGGGAAAATGACTGCTATGAACAGTATAAAGTAGGTAATTTGCATTATTCAATTTAAAAAACATATAGGTATTCCTTTCACTGTACTCTACTGTCAATATATTTTTGTGCACCATAATTAAGGGTGAACTGTAGTTACACTTCTACTTTACCATTTGGAGTTAACAGTTGTGATGTTACATTAAGTATATGTATTCACAAACAGGCAAGCTCAAAATGCTGTCTACAAGTATACATTTTTATATAACAAAAATAGGCTTTAAGGAATCATTACTTCATATTTAAACTCTTCTTAACTAGTTAAAAGAAACTCAAACTCAAAGCATCTTCTTTAACTAAATCATTACAGGCTGATTCACAAGGCATAATAACTTGTGCAAGTACTGTAGTTGCCCATTCCAAATTATAGATCTCTACACTAGTTGCAGATACAGAATGGAAATGAACAAAAAAAAATTTGCATGGAAATTCATAATTTCTTTTTAATTAATGCTGTTTTGTCTTACTAAAAAGCATGTCTCAAGTCCTATTCTAGTAGTCCTATAAATATCCCATTGGAGGAAATGGCTGATTTGCTCATGTTTTAACTTTAGTGGCAGCCTTTTGCACTTACATGGTATTAGCAACCATGGTTGCCACAATCGCTAGACTGCATTGTTTAAAAATCAGCAAAAAAATAAGTATGGCAACCCGGGTGGCCAAAAGCAAGTTAGCAATTTTTTTATATAAAAAAGCAAGTACGCCGTTGTTCAGCCAGAAATATAAAAAGCTTCTATAAAAATATATATAATAAGCAACAAGTGTAACGCACAATCTATTATAGAGATAAGGAAATATTTCTCTTTATTTACCTGGCTACTTATCATAGTTGTTCAAATATTTAAATCAACAAAGCATAGATCTGAAAGATATTTAATCAATACTATTAAGTGTTAGTGATGCAGAGGAATGAGGAAAATAAAGTTAAGAAAGTTTTGACCATGAATGTCGATAGGTAGGTAGTGGAAGGATGATATGGCAAGAAGTGTCTGATGCAATAATAAATAAAAGATAAGTATAGAAGAAGACATGCACCAACTCCAAGAAGAAGTATAATTACTGTTAAGTGTCAGTGACCTTTATTACAGGTTGTAACATGTTGCAAAGAAATTTTAAACTTATCTCTGTGTTTCTTACCAGACCTAATCTTAAATTAAACTATATTTTATTTAATCCCACAGACTTTGTATTTATTTACTGTTTTTCTGGCTAATCAGTTATGGTCAACCCCACCCAAGTGCCAGGCAAATTAGGTACTTTTTGGGTTTTTTAAAAACATTTCATTTCATAACTATTCTTTTTCCAGTTGGTACCAGAAAAAATGAGAACAATAATAGAAAAATGTCTCAAAATCTATCCTAGTGAGAGAGCAACATTTACGGAGTTAGTTGAAGATCTATCACAGATGGACTCAACACAATTAGTGGAAGTAAAAACTCCTCGTGGTTTGATGGGCTGTAAGTTACAATACCTTTACCACTGGTGGCAATTAGCTGGTGGAGATATTCAAGCAGAATTGAAGAAAAATTACCTTGTGAAAAATAGTCCACCTATTTTGTCTATGCCTATGTAAGTATGAAAAGAGTTTGGGGTTACACCTAAATAAAGAAACACATAAAAATACCTAGTTTTCCCATTTATGATTTCTACAGTAACACTAAAGCATTAGCGCGCCCCAGGATAGAACTTGACTAGTTTTTGAATGAAGAAAACCTACAGTTCTTGCATTTAATTAAAAATTGGTCCATTTTAATCAGAAGTTATTATGTAATAAGCTTCTTTTAGGGAAGCTAGGCCTATGCTCGACCTCATCTCTATCCTTGGAGAAGGTTGAAGTTAATGTAAAAACCACACTCGTTTTTCGGATCATTTTTGTATAGAGCAGCGGTTCTCAATCTTTTTTGGGGACGGAACCCTATTGGAAAGCGAAATACTTGACGGAACCCTAACATAAAACAAGTTTTGAAAAAGTGTATTCTTTAATTATAAGCATAATAAAAGTACAATGTAACAGTTACTTATTACTTTTTTACATAACAAGTACAATTATAAAAGATTACTTCAGGGCGATAGTTTGAGTCCACTTTAGCTCAGCTTAGCCTTGAATCTGAGACTGCATATATCGCGCTTGTGGAGAGCCACAAGCGCGATATATGCAGTCTCAGAGAACATTTCCCGACGTGGGGATGCAACGAGATGTGGTTGCGGTGGACAAGGGCCTCACTCCACTTTCCTTAAAGCTTTGCCACTCCTGGCTAAAGAGAACTGGCGCAAACCTGTAGTTCTTGACACTAACGATCGCAAGGAGGTATGGCAGAGTAAAAAGATTCACGGACGCTTTTTCTGGGCCCTACATGGGCCTGATGTAGACCAATCAGCGTCCATAATAAAAATCCTACAATAAAAATTGTAAATTGTAGTGGTCGTGATTTGATAAAATTAATAAATATTTTTACAGCTTTTTCAAGAGCTTGTTTGTCTATGCAGGATACAATGGCTGCAATTACAATTAGGTGCTTAATTTTATTAGTCACACTAGTCCTACTGTACCTACCCGTCATCGCCTTGGTTCCATCTGTACAAATGTCAATGCAATCGATACGTCTAAGATTAATTTCCTCAAAAAATGTAAAAAAGAATATTTAAAATTTCCGCTCCGGTAGTGTTTGTGGATTCTTGCGGAACCCCTACAGAAGTATCGCGGAACCCTAGGGTTCCGCGGAACACACTTTGAGTATGGCTGGTATAGAGAATAGTAACATCACTTACTTTTAAAGTTTCCACTATAGTTAATGATTTCCAAATCAATTATTTTCAGAGCAATACTCCTAGACGGCTGCACTATAGGAGGTAAAACCGGGGCATTATTCGACCGCCGTCTCGCCAAATACAGTCTAGATCTCCTCAAGTCCCGCCTAAGTCATGTGCCGCCTCATGACTTCTATCCATTGATGCATGAACGAAGAAAAGAGTATGATGCTGTGACACTCCCCAAAATAATCAGGGAGAGAGATACAGAGTACCAGTTCTATAGGCTGCTTTGGTTCCAAAGGCTTTTGCATGTGAGTTTAGTGGATTTTTATTTAATTTGGAGTAAGAAGGACAACCTAACCTATCACTAATAGTCGGATTCACTAACATTAAGTGACACCTAATTGTAAGTGAATGCCTAAAACCCATTTTCACTAACATTAAGCGACACCTTATGGAAAAAGGAACTTACGAATTCAATTGAATTCGTAAGGTCCTTTTTAGGGTTCCGTAGTCAACTAGGAACCCTTATAGTTTCGCCATATCTGTCTGTCCGTCCGTCCGTCCGTCCGTCCGTCCGTCCTCGCTTAATCTCTGTGACCGTTAGCACTAGAAAGCTGAAATTTGGTACCAATATGTATATCAATCACGCCGACAAAGTGGTAAAATAAAAATTTGAAAAAAATGTTTTATTAGGGTAGCCACCCTATATATAAAGTGGGAAGTGATTTTTTTTTTAATTTCAACCCTAACGTGTGATATATTTTTGAAAAGGTATTTAAAAATGAATAGGGGTTTTCTAAGATCATTTTTTGATAATGTCAATAATTTCGGAAATAATCGCTCCAAAAGTAAAAAAACAATGTGTCCCCCCCCCTCTAACTTTTGAACCATAAGTTTAGAAAATATGAAAAAAATCTGAAAAGTAGAACTTTATAAGGACTTTCTATGAAAATTATTTTGAACTTGATTGACACAACAGTTTTTGTACAAAAAAGACAAAAAGTTGTACAAAATAATTTCTGGACTAAGTTTGTAGTATAATCGTATTTGCAAGCATTTTTTGTAACTTTGTTTACACATTTTATTATCCTGAACGTATCTTTTTTCAAACAAAAAATTATTATATTCTTTGTATTAATTAGTAACCCAATTCCCCGAGAGATGGCGCTGTAGGTACTTATTACATTGGATCGGGTATTACCGAATTGTTCGGTTGGCCTCATAACTGGGAACACTTATTGTGACGGACGGGAACTACGGAACCCTACACTGAGCGTGGCCCGACACGCTCTTGGCCGGTTTTTTCATATGGTGTCGCTTTCAATTCAATTAAATGTAGTAAACAATTAGTAGCAACTAATTAGTTGTAGCTTAACTACATTTTATTGAATGCCTAAGTTCCGTTTTTATTACCTTAAGCCACATTTTCACCAACATCAACAAGACACCTAATTGAATACCTGAGCTAAGTTCTTAATAACCTTAAGCGACATTCAAGTGTATGGGGCATTAACATCAAAGCGTCATCTACCTAATTACGTAAATGCTTAGTGCCTAAATTCACTTACTTTAAGTGACACCTAATTGAATAAGTCCCGTTTTGACCAAGCTAAGGCGGCAATGGACTTAACGCCGAAGTTCCGTTTGTAACAAAATTAAGTGATACCTAACTGAATGTGAATAGGAGATAGAACAGAAATTGTCTCACATTCAGTTAAATGGAAGTTCAGCCGCTTCTACCGAATTTCAGTATTCGGCTGAAGGAACATCGGGTCGTGTACCGAACATTACCTATCAATTATAACTAACACTTGAAACGGGATATTTACCATGTTTGTTATTTGTATAGAGTTTCCGATATTTCGGCGATGTTACAAACGCCATGATCACGGATGAACTGAAATATCCCGTTTCAAGTGTTAATTATAATGTTAGTAACCATGTCAGTTTAAAGACTTACATTGCCTATCAACTCCACAACTTCACCACTCATTACCAACTGGACCAAGTGTAATCTATTTATCTAAAAAAGTAGGGTAGGCGGGGTGTAGGTAGGGTAGTTAAAACATAAGGAGATAAAAACTTGCATTACAGTGCATAGCAACGTCACAGCTAGTGATATACACATAATTAGTCCTTGTGACTACCTAATCTTATCCATTATTTAATTGTTTTCGTCTCTAAAAAGGATTCCCAATCTTAGAACAGCAGTTACAAGATTAGATTATCCGAATGGCATTACAATAATTATGTTGTATAAATATTATGTTAATCTCCAATACGATATACATACATCATACTCTTACTAAGCACGACAAAATGAATTCGGTTTCTAGTATTCTTTTATTTTTCGGATTGGAAATCAACCAATGACTTCCCCCGCTCTGGGCGGAGCGGTGGAGCATGTCAGGCTTGTACTGACTAAAACCCACCCATGTTCCTTCTATTGCCCTTTACGTTCCGGGGCCGCGGTATCTCTTTCGAACAACCCGCAACCCCGGCAGGCGGAGGCTCTGGCAAGCCCCTCTGCTTACTATTAAGGGTGTTTCCCAGATCAGCGTAATACCACTTGTATGATGCCGAATTTGTTGTTCTGCAGTTACACTCCCCATTTTTATTTTCAAATGGCAAATCGCCAATTGTACTGACTAATACCCATCCATGTTCCTTCTTTCGCCCTTTGTGTTCCGTGGCCGCGGTGTATATCAGTCGAACAACCCGCAAACCCGGCAGGCGATGACCTTGGCAGGACGCTTTGCTTTGCTGAAATCTCTTTTGAGGCGCGCGTGGACGAACACGAACCACGAACGCGCCGGCGTCTAGACGGATAGACGGTGAGCTACCCATTGCTCACCGACTACAGGAATGCGTCTAAGGTGGCCGGGAGTCTTCTCTCTCTTGGCGGATTAAGTAACCCTGTAATGACAGTCATACATTACATGCAAAATTACAAAGGACGCGCCTATATCGCTCTCGTTATCGTGCCAAGCATTAATGCAAAATTAAAATTCAAAATCGCGCAATTAGTTCTCTGCGACTTAAGAATTTCAAAACCCGACACCAACTGTCGGCAGTAGCTCACCAGAGACTGCACCCGTCTGGAAAGAGGTTACTGCCTTTTCTATGGGGTATGGAGAACTTTACATCCTCTTCTTCAGACTCCTATAGCCTTATCTGGATATGCACACTAAGTCGAGACCTAGTATTAAAATATTTATATTTATGTATGTAACGTGATGCCGTGACGTCTGATAGGAGAATGAAAGAAGAAAACGTGTTGCGTCGACCCCAAATAGTATGTGACAAGGGCAGGAAAATGATGATGATGTATATCTGTGACCTTGATCAATGTCATTGCCTGTCTGGTTTGTTATGCTTAGAGATAAAACATTTACACAAATATAGTATCTTAAGCCTACTCAAATAATCGTTTTATGGGTTTTTCAGAAGTTACAATCGGGTTATTCCTTGTGCTACTTATTATTATCTAAATTGCAGCTGTTTTTAATTATTGATGGCGGGGGTATGTTGTTCCGTTTTTGGGTTTCTAATGGGAATGGTAACTGTGTAACGAATGGCGCTAGTATAACTGGTTCTAAGCGTCCCCATTGGTTGAAAATTTGCTAATGTAATTTCATATTTCGAAATAGTTTGGCGTCATTGGTCACTAGACTTAGCTACTGTCGCGGCATCTATAATTAGCTTTTCCGGAAAACCTAACTTGGGTACTCAAAACATGGGTGGCTTTTAGTCAGTATAAGTCTGATACTTCCCCCGCTCCGCCCTTAGCGGGGGAAGTTATTTAATGATAGGAAATCATTTGCAAAACAAAAATGCCTATTATCATTAACCGTGCACAAATCTGATGGAAAAACCCAACAACACTTCGCACGACCCGGGAATCAAACTCAAAATCTCATACTCAGCAGTCACGCTGGTGACTACTAGACCAACGAGGTCAACTCTCACCTTAGGACTAATATCCCCTATTGCCTTTCACAGGGTTACCCCTACACAGCCCCATACATAAGAGCCGAAGCAGAAGTAGACATACCTCCTCTAGTCCGGGGGGATGTGTGGGCAGCTTTACTTGGAGTTGTGGGGGATATCGAGGAGCAATACGAAAGGATTGATAAAGAAACTCCTACACCCACTGATAGACAGGTAAGAGATTATTATACTAGTGGATACAAAATCCTTCCAAGACTTCCCGAATGGTGTTTCTCGGACCATGAAACTGAACAACTTTTTTTTATTATTTTTTTAAAAACGTTGCCCCTTACTAAGAATTTCTCCTGTAGCCTGAGTGCGTTTACAAACATATAAACTAACACACACAAACAGCCAGATCCGAAATAGCTACTGCAGGTCTTACAAATATTTGTTCCGTGCGAGGATCGAACCCGCGATACGCAGCGCAGCAGTCGATGATCCACTTCTCAAAACGTGCTGTCAAGTTACTTAACTTTAGTTACATGAGCTCTTGAAATTTGCAAAAAAAAATGAACTTTTTATAGGAACAAACGAGCAAAATAAAAAAAATGTCTTGCGTTAGACCATGTATTTTTTATAAAAAAAAAACCCTAAAATCATGCTTGTTATTCCTTAAGGGTTATTTCGAGGTATATCTAATTCATAGTACAGCCACAATTCACCAGTTAAGTTTTTAAGGGGGGGGGGAGCACATTGCCTTCAACCGGGTACAAATCCAGACTCCGTGGCTGGTACTTACCCTTTAGCCGGCTCGAGAATCAAACCCCGGTCCTCCCACTCCTCCCTGCCACTACTGCGCCTGCCTTTTCTAAAATGTTTTTGGCAAAATAGAAAAAAAGCACCAAATACAAAATATATTGTTTTTATTAACATTATTTGCATCTTCTAACGCACAACCATCAGTTCTGAGTTTATTGCTTTGTCTCATCTGAAATATTGACCGGATACAAAATGGTCAAATGAAAACAAAAACAAGTACTGTGTGTGACCAGCCAAGTAAAAACTATAACAAAATAACATTTGAAAGTCAACCGATGTCACAGATTCATAAAGTCTATTTTCGTGTAACAGATAGACGTGGACATCCCCCGTTGTCATCAATACTGCTGGCTGCTCTGTGGTTCGGCAGGTCATCGGACGCTGAAGAGGCTACTTAAGGCATGGCTACTGACGAACCCACAATATGTTTACTGGCAAGGATTGGACTCTCTGACTGCTCCATTCTTGTACTTGAACTTCTGTAATGAAGGTATGTTCGTGTAGTTAACGATACATAAAAGTTCCTTTTAGTCAAGAGCATTGGTAGATCCGTGAAACGGCCGCGACTTACGAGTTTTACGTCATAGGTCCCCACCTATGACGTAAAACTCGTAAGCCGCGGCAGTCCCCCCCCCTGCTGGGGCTGGAGGTTAGCTCATATTGTACTTTTATTTTGACCAACATTTGAACTCTGTTTTTTTATTCATGTGTATCACATTGTGTCCAAATGTTCAGAAAGTTTATTTTTAAAGAATTATATTTAAATGTGTATCTTTTTAATTTTTTCGTATTTCACAATCTTAATGTATTTAAGGGTTTAAAAAAAATGCGTGTACCAAATATTTAACATGATTGTAAATATTGAAGATGGTCTATTTTACCTAAAATCATGCATTTGTAAATAAGCTTGTTTATTTTTCAAATGTTTAATGTTATGTGAAATTTGGCATAAATAAAAATAGATCATATCTGGCTAGCGCATTTATATGGGATCATTTAAACCCGGGCATTGCCACAGGCAAAAGTTAGTAAATAAATTATCTTTTCCCTTCTGGCAGCCCGCGCATTCGCCTGCCTCTCAGCGTTCGTACCGAAGTTTCTGCATAAGTTCTTCCTGAAGGACAACAGCGCGGTCATCAAGGAGTATTTAGCGAAGTTCTGGCAAATGACGGCCTTCCACGAACCGGAATTAGCGACGCATCTACACGAGATCAACTTTGTGCCAGAACTGTTTGCTATACCATGGTTCCTCACTATGTTTTCACGTGAGTTATTTTTTTTTTTTTAAAGTAGACCAGATAATGGTTATTTCATATCGTGAGATAGTAAAAAGTTTAATTTGTATTGCATATTCTGATAGCTAATTGATATGAATATTGATGGATGGAAAGGAAGAGGGAGGCCAAAGAAAATATGTATGGATGGCGTGATGAATGATAGGGGAGAATAGACCAAGACAAAGTGTTACGCCGACCCCAAGTAGAATGGGGCAAGGGCAGAAATATATGAATGAGTCAGTCTACGTATAACGCCGCTCGGTCCCAGAACTGCTACTGTGAAAAATGACCTATGTGGTGGCTAACGCGCCCACTGTAGTTGATATAATAATTGTTAGAAATGTATAATAATTCATTTGAGACCCATATTATGAATCTGCATAATAAAATTAGTCAATTATACAACATTATAATATTATACATTGGGTAAGGTATACTAACGAATTCATAGGTTATGGTATCGCCATCTTTGTTAGTCCACCATATTGGATTGTCAACTTAACTAAAAATGTATGCAACATTTCAGCTCAATTGGAAACCAGAATGTGGGTCAAATCTTAAAAAAAGAAAGAAAGGTTGGTCGTATTCAGCATTCTGTGACCAATTAACTATTAAGAAGTCTTCTAGCATTTTGTTATCAGTTTTTCTTTGCAAGGCCTTTTAAACTCTACCAATTAATACACACATTTTCTATAAATAAAAAACTTTTCCAGACGTCTTCCCCCTCCACAAGATAGTCCACTTATGGGACGCGTTGTTGGTCGAAGGGCCAGCGTTACCTCTGTTCATGGGCGTGGCCATACTAAGGCAACTGCGCGATACTTTACTGGAGTCAGGCTTCAACGAGTGCATCTTACTGTTCTCTGATTTGCCGGAGATTGATATTGGAGAGTGTGTTAAGGTTAGTAAAGATTGTCATCTCATTTGTGTTTTTCAAAATAGAACAAACCTTTATTCAATTCATTTCTTTAGAGATTTTTATCAGGGGGACATCTGTACATCTCTAAATACTATGGTCGAATGGGGAAAACAGGTTCGATCCTAAAAAGAAAACTTTTTGGAATACAACGAGCGATAGTGTGGGGGCGACAAAGCCGTATTAAAAAGGAGTGAATTCCAATGATGTTGAATCTAAAGTTATGTTAAAACTTTATTGGTTTAGTTTTTGAGACAAACACAATCAAAGTCACCCATTGGTAAAGAAGAAGATCGGTTCACAAGCCAATGCGTCCTTCAGAGAGTTGATGAGGTGGGCTGTCGTTTTCACGAAGGGATGTACTATCACCCATCATGAAAACTATAGCCATCTCGTCAACTCAGGCCACATCTAGCAGCGAACATCATTTTCATTGAGATTATAAAAAGGATGTGTGAAGCAGATAATTAATGTTCGAGTCACTTCAAGAGTTCAAGATTGAAGAATAAAGTGAATGAAGTCTTTTTAGCTGCAAACTTAAAATCTACTGAATAAAAAATAAAACTTATTTTCTAAGTAGGTACTATTTGTTTTTTTTAGCGATAGTATATTTTCAAATAACTGCTCTGGGCAGAGCGGGAGGAAGTGTCACTTTTACTGACTAAAACCCATCTGTGTTCCTACTTTTGCCCTTTGTGTTCCGGGGCCGCGGTATCTGTTTCGAACAACCCGCAACCTTATAGGTAATACTACTTCAAGTTTCTATTTAGTAAATAGATGCTATAAAATAAATAACTTATGCCTATATATTATTATTACTTTCTTTGACATTACTTTGGCGCTATCCACAAGAAAAAAAAAAGAATAAATAACGTAAAGTTTTTCTATATTTTTGTATAAAACCAGTCGTATTTCCTACTACAACTTGCGTTCAATGAGTGCCTCTTGTTCGAGTCTGACATTGACATTGGAGAGTGTGTCAAGGGTGTTTAACAATAGCTAATCTACAATGCAATTTCTGTTATTAACTTTAAAGATGTTTCTGATACCTTGGCATGATTGTGAAAACCATTAACTTTGTTATTTCGAAATTTTTTGTCTGGATTTTGAAACTGCTAAGGATATTAATTTGACGGCGCGGTTGGCTTAGTGGCTGGACAATTGACTGCTGCGCTGCGTGTCGCGTGTTCGAACTCCGCACGTAACAAATTTGTATGACCTGCAGCTATTTGTTCAGGGACTGTTTGTGTATGTGAGTTTAAATGTGTGGTAGAAGATACAAGAGAAACACTTAAAAACATTGCCTATGTTTTTTTAAGTCGGGTTTTTTTGGTACAATGCTTTTTTTTGTTGTGGTATCTAACACAAATTCTTATCGAGTGTTTATTTTTCAATGCTGCTAAGAGATATTAACATATCGTCCATAACCAATAGAAGAAAAATATGTATTATATAAGATACTTAACGCATAAATTACTAAAGCAAATATATAAAATTCATAAGGCACCTAATTTTGAAAATCGGCCCACACTCGACGGGTAAATCGCGTAAAAAAACATACAATAAAAATACAGTCGAATTAAGAACCTCCTATTTTTTTGAAGTCGGTTAAAAACATTGATAACTTTAAAGACATTGTTTCTAAATCCAGCCTACTTTAATACCGACATGAGATCTGTTTTCTTTTTATGAATCTCGTTAAAATTCTCACAAAAGGCCACAGAAGCAGTTGATATTTTGAATTGTCAACTTAATCGTTGTTATCCTTTTAAAATTCTGCTAAAGGTGGAAATCAAATATTCGATAGACGTCGAGGTGTCTGACTGACTCCTACTGATTAATACCGGACGGTGTTCCTTCTCGTCATTTCTGACTTGGGAATGTGAACACAGTAGCATGCCGGGCGTCGAGCGCTGCAGGATGACTCCCGGCCCCCTTATATGTGGACCTGTGAACAATGGGTAGCTCACCGTCCGTTCATCTATTGACGACAGGCCGGGTTGACGGCGCGTTAGTGTTCCACGCGCGCCTCAAAGAAATGTCAGCAAAGCAGAACACCCTGCCAGGGTTACCGCCTGCCGGGGTTGCGGGTTGTTCGAAAGAAATACCGTGGCCCCGAAATATAAAAGGCAATAGAAAAGATGTGGTTTGTGATCAGTACAAGTCTAACACTCCGGGGAAGTTATTTGGAAAAAGCCCCCTTGGGAGGAAAGGATAAAAAAAAGTTTTAGAAGTCAACTCGATGTCTTTTCGTTCTGCCTCAATTCTGAATATTTCTAGCTAATAAATTGGTTGAATTGTCATAATTATCACCCAAGAACATACAATATAAAAAACATGTAATGGTGATCATTTATAAAGTCAATATGAGGTCAATGGCCATTATTATAAGGTCGGAATTTCATAGCAGTTAGGTCGTTGACTTATGATTAACACTACAATATTTCCACAGGAATCGATAGAAATGTGCCGCAGTTCGCCAAGAAGTATAAGTTATAGGAGGTTTACAAATGAGGCTGAAATAAAAGATCCTATGGTAAGTATTTTAAAGAAGTTTTTTACATGCAGGGGCTTAGTTGGGGGTCTAAATGAAATATGAGGCGTCCGAAAAACGCCTTTTGATACGATAGTATCAATATCAAGTTGGTTTAGATCGGCATTAGAAAAGATTTAGATTGTGATGAACGCGGATGCATTTTTTAAAAAAGTTAATGGTGCTATGTAAGAATTAAAAAAAAGGGTTTACTTTCATCGATTTTACAATGAATGTTACTACTATAATGCGTGGGAGTCGTTTCTGTGGAACACTTTTTTTTTTACTAATAATGTTGGTTCTATTTTAGGAGATCGTGGAAATACCCATGGAAACGTTATTCATTGAAATCAGTCCTAGAATCAATTTGTCAGATTTCTTCTCGCTGATATGCCAAGATAAATGCTGTGTCATCGACATAAGGTCGAATTTACTGTGAGTATCTTATATGATTTTATATCATCATCGTATCTTTTTATAATTTTATAGGTGCAATTTTTAAATAGGATTTTTTATTTTATTTTTTATCTCTTTCAATACTTTACTTTTCTATTATCCGCTTAGCCTTTTTACAAATGTATTGAAAAACTTCCTGTCTAAATTCAGCTGCATCCGAGCTGAATACTTTTACATGGAGCGACTGCTTATCTGACCTCCACAACCCAGTTAATACTGAGTAATACGACGTCCCTGGGTACGACAGACTGTCAGACCTTTACTGACTCTACTTTACCCTTTCTTTTAACCTATTGATCGCCATTGTTACAATTGTGACAAGTAAGGGCGTCCCTTGACATGGAAGGGGCGTCTGTCCAAAAGATTAGTGCCTACAAAAGAAATAACAATTCCAATGACTGTCCCAATAGTTACGAGAAGAGCTGCATAGATGGCAGTATAAACGTGCCTTACAGCGGGGTCCATCTCGGTCAACACGAACTAAGAGCTCTAGGGCTACATCCACAAAGGGTCCTTCTTGAAGCCATGAAACTGAAGAAGAATGTCGTCGTTGCCGCTGCTGAAGAGGAGACTGCTCAATTAGTAAGTTAACTATAGTTGCCGTTTGAGGAGCTAGGCTGGGTCAGTGGTATCAACCCCGATACTTGTTTTTGATCTTGGATTCACACCTAGGCAGGCATTTTTAAGCGATTCCGTACCTCAAAAGGAAACAGAACAGAGAACCTTATATGAACACTTAGTTGTCCATCTCTCTGTTAACAACCTTTATCTCGGGAACGGGTGGGGGTATGAAATTAAAACCATATTCTCGTTTGTAGTCCCTTTGTGCTGTGAAAAAGTCAACCCTTTTTATGTGTGGTCGTCTTTTCACTCAAACTCAATCAGTCACATTTTTTAAATCTTTTATTCGCTCTATAAATCGGAACCTTTTCTAATATTCATTATTTATTTCATGTTTGTACGTCATAATCACTAGAAAAATGCCCAAATTTCCTAACATAATTCATCTTCCTCAAAACAGTAGGTACGGCTGCATAAAAATAAACTAAGGCCGTGCGCTGCGTTAGGCGGGCGCACGGCGCGGGCGCCCGCGTGGCGTGCTTTTTCATGTAATCTCAGGCCGTGCGCTGCCGAGATTGTATGAAAAAGCACGCCACGCGGGCGCCCGCGCCGTGCGCCCGCCTGACGCAGCGCACGGCCTTAGAAAGATTTTAGAATGCCATCATCAAAATTGCACCACACTTGATAAATTTATCATTAAGTTAGGATCAAGATTGGTAGATGATGTTAGTAGTACGTAGCATCCCTTGCTAGATAGAAAGCTGTTCTTTATAATAACAGCCAATGAGAATAAAAATCAATATGACCATGGTGGTCATATTGATTATTATTTACACTAGCAAGACGAAAAGAATATTGTCGACGCTATTTTTTTTGGTATATCCGTCCTACTGCTGTCCGTCCTACCGCTGGGCAGGGGCAAAGGCCCCCATATCCTTCCAGGTACCCTTTTCCTGTACCACCTCAAACCAGCCCTCGTGATGCGCGTCCAGTACATCTCGCCGCGTCTTTCTATTTACCAAAAACGTTCATAGATGGCAGTAGTGTTTCACTTTAGTTGAACTGCAATAGAATGTCGTCGCTGTGTCTGCTGAGTTCGCACAGTTTGTGAGTTAGCCTCATTAAATAAAATACGTTGGCGTCTGCAACTTTAACGATCATAATATTAGCAGTACTTCGATATTTGCTGTGTTATTACAACTCATTGTTGAAAAAGTTTTTTTTTTGTATGAATATTGATTTAAAATGTCTGAGTAATTTCACCAATAGATATTTTGTAGGTGTTTTTTTTTTGTATTAACATTTTGTTTGGGTCTGAAAATATCATAAGGTTGGCCCACTGTATGATCAGATCACCACAAATGCCGCCTTAACATGGGCACGCTGTACTGACTAATCTCCACCATTGAAGTCTTTTCCCCACCTAGAAAGGGATGACAAGCACCTCTATTTAAACCATCAAAATCGTTTTTTGTAGCAGTTCCGCTTTTAAATTCAGCTTGTATACCTCTATGGTTATGCTATTGATGATATCATAAGTGTGTAGTGTAACTAACACGCTTGTCAAAAGTTCAATAACCCCATTAAAGTTGGCGCGTAAATTTGGGCCGTTTTTTAATGGACGCCTACTTTCAAGATCAACGGTGAACCTCAGTTAGATGGTGTTCGCGTTATTAACTTTATTAATAATGAATAGTTTAGTTTTATGAGAAAAAGTGGGAATGGGCAATTGAGCATGTGATAAAACTCGTGAGGAAAGAATTAAGTATGAATGTTGATGGCCTACCTACTACCTACTCACATAGAGTAGGTGAAAACCAAAGAAATAATAGATTGAACAGCTACCCTACCATGACGTCTTAAAACAGAACTTATTCCAGAGACGGAAAGAGACAGAGCTATACAGGGTGCCTAGCACCATCTCTTTCTCACACATTAATAAGTGCTGCTATAAGATGTCATGGTAACCCTACAGCTGTGTGATAGATAATAAGTATGGTTAGAAACAACGACGTGACTATTACACGGCATTGACTATAAAAGAGTTAAAGGCTCATAGAGAAGTATAGAAGAAGACATGCTGCATAGATGTCAAATAATTCATTAGGATTAAGGGGTTGAAATCCGGTTTTGATAGGAATAAGAGAATGATGATGGTGTTTTTATCACTTTTCTCAAACATTTAGTTAAACTATGTTTTATATGGAAGATCACCTTTTTTTGCCGAACTCATCTACCAGTTTTTGAAAGTGTATGCTGGCTCTGTTTTTCATCATCATCAGCTTAAATATAGCGGCATTGGTAATGTGAAATTGGTGATAAGAATCACAAACTGTTAATTTTTTTTTAAACGTTGCTCCACTCTAGGAATTTTTCCTGTATCGTGGGTGCGTTAACAAATATCAGCCACATATACAAACAGCCACACCCGAAACAACTATCTGCAAGTCATACAATTATTTGTTTCGTGCGGGAATCGAAACCACAACACGTAGCGCCAACCGTGCCGTCATTTTGCGATTGGATTCTTGTCTACAGTAAATATTCTAATAAAATCAGCCTTCCCACATTTGCTGCCAGATTAACTATTCATTGGATGTAAGATATCAGTCACATTATTTTGAACAAATTTTCAAAGAACTAATAAATTTATTTATTTAAATCGAATAAATATATTTTGTTTTATTTAACACAGAACAAATAGACATGTCTTCAGAAATACCGCGACCCCGGAATATAAAGGGCAAAAGAAGGAACATGGGTGGTTTTTAGTCAGTAAAAGTCTCCAATACTCCCCCCGCTCCGCACAGAGTGGGGGAAGTAATTTAATGATTCCCCACCCGCAAAAAAAAACTTATAGACATTTCTAGTTCAATAATTAAATTCTATACATATTAAAATCAAGATCACCATGGGCACTTTTCCTATAGACAGCATTGCGGGCCAATTTTTGACGCCCTATAATTCTTTTTTCCATTTTGATACTTATTACATAATATATTTTATTATCATTTTAGATTTATTTCTAATTCATAAATAAGATCAACTTGTATCCATGAAAAGGGTACTCTAAAACTGAAAATGTATTCCTTTTTATTAACATTGATAGGCAGACCATATTATTAGCATTGTGTTAACCTATTTCCCTAAGTCAATGTTGAGCATAAACATTTAGTTACAACGTATTTCAGCAGCTGTATCATTTATGGGGTATTTTAATGTCTTTTATTGGGATCGAGAATTAAATGAATAAGTTTTAATAATGATTTTGTTTGAAAACATGAATACTTACCTATCCCTATTATGACTACTTCATTGTTTGTATTGTACAGTTCGCATTGGCAGCTACCATCATCAATATCTCTTGGTTTCTTTTACCTTTGACAGCTCAGCAACAGCAACAGCAACAGTCGTTGGCCCGGTAGTCGTTAGCGCTACTGCTAAGCACGATGTCCTGTGTTCAATCCCGAGATTGGGCAGTGTTGGGTTTTTCCACCTGACATTTCTAATTGGCCCATCATCTGAATCCGGTGTTCATATAGCCGCGTCCACAACTTTTATCTACAGGGTTTGACAAAACCTTAAGGAGTCTTGGTCAATGTGTTTAAGATATTTAATTAAATTCAACTCTATGTAGGTGAATCAAGATACCATTTCCAAACGGCTTTTTTCATTATTCTATTAACAATCTTTTTTCTTTTGCAGTTCAGTGATTACCTAGTGAAGTGTGGTGTGCCAAGAGTGTGTATACTTCATGGAGGAATATCAGCATTACTGGCGCATGTGCCTTCACTGTTCACAGTACCACCAAAGAGGAATGGACACAAGTAGGCGACGAAGGAATTATAAACACAGAATAGATAGCAAATGAAAAGCTGAGTCTTTAGAAAATTCGCTTAACTTCGATGAAATCGGACTAAAGGGTAACGTTACTCTCAGCTCCTGAAAACCTATTTGTATTTTTTGTAAATATTGAAGTTTTGACATCAAATTTACTATCCTAGCCTATACAAGTGGAAATCGCTATTAAAGCGTCTCGTAATACTACAACAACGTCTTTCGAAAGAATAAACATACGCGTTTTGGTAGCTTATGTGAATCTTATATTTTTTTTACTTCTCCATTATCTTTGTAGGTAATAAAATATCTCTTTGTCATAGCCTCAAGATTAAGGACTCTTTGTAGGCTTTCAGAAACCGGGACTGCATTATTTTTACAGGTAAAATAAATATCACACATCGAAATAATTCTGCTTATCAGCACTCTATTTCTGTTTTAAACTGGCATTTGTAGTTTAAAAATTACGTTCTTTTTGGCAAAATGGTGACGCATTGTATTACTACGTATTTTATTTACTACCGCATGTTCTGCAAAAAACCGCAAAAACTATACAATTGTGGTTTCGGCTTTAGGCTAATAAATAAAAATACTGAACCGTCTGAACGTATTAACGGAACCCGTAGATACTGGTTATCGTATGAAAAGAACCTTCCGAAAATAAGGCCTTTTTTGCGCATCCTCAACAACTAATCAAAAACTAAACTGCCGAAAGTAGCCTAGTTAAATTGTAGATAAAACAATTATTCAAATTGTGAATAAGATAATAACAGTCTGACAGGGGAGAATGGAAGAAGAAAACTTGTTGCGCCGACCCCAAATAGAATGGGAGGACAAAGGCAGGGAAATGATGATATTTTTCTTCATTAGCCTTGTTCCTACCAGCATGTAGGTACAGGGTAACATAATATACTGTTGAGTTGTCTTGGAACATGAAACTGACAAGATATTGTTCTATGTGATCTTGAAAAAAAAAGTTCTAAAGAAAATAACGCAATTAGCTGTATGTAAATTGCTTACGCTAGACGAAAAAGTCCCTTATCTCAAAGTCTATCTATCAAATCTTATTCAAACCAATTTTCAATTAAAGTTTCTGTTACGTTATACAAACCTATTTTTTTCAGAATTTTGTTTTTATTACTTTAGAAGATAACAGAGGGGGTGAGGACTTAAGATGCCTATGTCCAATTAACGATTGCCATTTTTTTCGGGTGGGAAATCATCAAATGATTTCCCTCGCTCTGGGCGGAGCGGGGGGGGGGGCATGTCAGACTTTTACTGACCAAAACCCACCCATGATTAAGGAACCCTGTAACTTTTAAGAGCTATCGATAGAAACCCAACACTTATAATAGAGATTTATTTTTACAACCCGGACAGACGAACAGGGCGAATCTATCAAAAAGGGTTCCTTTTTCAAATGTTACAAATTTTCAAGTTATTGAACAAAAGTTGTTTTGTATTGTCTGTGGTAGTCATGAATTTTTGACATGAGAAGTGGGGCATTCATTATTTAATGAATATTATCACCTTATTAAATTACAGTTATGAATTGCAGTGACTATCTTTTGTGTGACTACTTCTTTGTTAGTTAATCCTGTAAGGTTTAGGTAGATCCTTCAAAATGTTATATGAGTCTGAAATGTATGGAACATGTAAAAGTATTTTAGCATGGCTGTAGTAAGTAGTGGTTTTTATGTTATGATCTGAATTTAGTTTTAAGTAGAATATTTTTATATAACTTGTGTATTATATTGTTAACATGAGATATCCCAGTTAATTTAGAAAATTGTAACAAAAATTTAGATTTTTAATATAGATCTGTAAGTACCTATGGATTTACATTCCGTTTCTTTTTTATATTTTTTTTTATGATCATGGAAGTATCGATTCATTAAAATTATCCCCATTTTGTAATTAGCCAATTAAGTTAACCATTTCATACGTACGTACCTACCATGTATAAATGATCATTGTTTTAAGTCGAAATATCAATTGGCCACAGATTTGAATTTAACAGTAAGTGTATTTAAACGAAATAAGCTATTTATACACAATACACATGTACAGTACTGCTACGAATTTATTTAATAAACATTATGAACGTTTATTGTTTGTTATTGCTCCGGTGTTGCGTCTTGAATTCCCACGGCTTCATCTCCCGGCCGACTTGCACTTCATTGACTGATAAGTACCCACATAATTACCGGCGTATTGTCGTGTGGGCAGCCCCCTAACGGCTCGTGACGTTTTTACCCCCTATCATGTTATGAATGAGAGGTCCGTATCAGGGAGGGGGCCGCGCGTGCGGAGGGGGGGGGGAGTGGACGCCGCTCTCGCATTCGCCGGCCGTAGCTCGCCGCGACAGTGTGTGTCGTCCGCGCTAAGCGTTTTCACAACATTCCTCGCGTGCAGTGAAACTTCATAAAAAAATATTTTGTTGCAAAAACAAATGGGCGTCGATAGTGAAACGTAAACTTGTGATGATGCACAGTGTTCTGTGAAGTTTGCTACGTTTGACAGTTAAGTCTTGGTGCAGTTTACATTCTTTCCGAGTTCCGCCCGCTCAGAGGAGGACAGTAAGAGAAGTGACAGTTTGCTGTGTATTGTGCGAGTTTTCCGTGGAGGAGTTTCTCTGTGTTTTTGGTCGGAGGCCGTCGTGAACACCGGCCCCGACATGGAGGGTTACTTCGACATCTCTAACGATCTGAAGGACGTCTGGGAGGCGGACATTGACCCGGTGAGTTGACCTTGCTTGATAATATCTCTTATCGCCCAGAGGTGATGATTTGATTTAATTAGCGATCTGCCAAACAATGGTGAAAGAGAAGTGCGATGTTATTGTAACGCTGAAAATTGATTGCGCCACAAGTTTGAATGTTATAGTCTAACAAGTTCCATTCATGTTCAAACAATCGCTAAACAATAATCCAAGGAAAAGTTTGCTACCTACTGCATACCTCGGTGCATTCGCATGAATACGTTTATACCGTCATAAAAGTGTGAGACTGGAATGAAAGTTTGCACGATAGTGCTGATAACAAGCCATTGGTTCCATGTTTGTAATCAAACTTGGTATTTCCGAAGAATTTAATGACTTTCTTTAATCATACGCGAAAATGTTGTGTTAGTACCTACCTAATTCACATTTTTTCATAATTCTCGCTTCTGCTACTTTCTAAGAGCGACAACCCTGATACACATTCTAGAAATTGGTGAGAGAATACAGTGTGACATAGCCAGGTATGCGCGCAAACTTTCGTTTGTACTGTTGATAAACTACCTCTGAATCACATTCAATGCACCGTGCACGTTTAAATTCGTTCGGCGGTAATTAAATCAACATACCTACCTACTGCACCCTACGTTGTCGTAACTCCCAAGACTAACAAATACCTTTAATCATCGATATTTGAATCGATTTGCTATCTCTAGAATGTTTGCTAATTCTTTATTAACGATAGTAGAAATTCTGAAGAGAGCTCCGATTAGATTTCTAATCGATAGTCCATGCGCGCTCAATATGGACATAATTAAGACCTGCTTATGTTCTGGATGCCTAATTCAGTATTTATTTAGTACAAGTAGTTGCTAACCTGTAATAAAACCAGTTTGTGCAAGCAATTAACATTTTTAATGCAATAATAGGAGTTTGCCTCTAATTGTTTCGGTAAAGCTGGCTTATCTGACGCAGGTAGGTACGAACGAAGTTTTACTTTCGGTTTGTTTATGTATTATGTGTTTGTTCCAAAAATATCATAATATTTAGGAAATGACCTGAATGAAAATAGGTACCTGATACATAATTATTATCTACCTTCATACTTGCAAAATTAGAAGTGAGCAAACCGGATTTTTCCGCAGTTGTTTACCTACTCTGTGTTATTTCTACATTTTCCTGAAGACTTGGTATTTTAATAATAGGTGCATAAGCAAATAGTAACAACTTCATGTGGGTCGTTATCTAATCAGCTCCTACGAATGAACTTCAAAAATTTATAAATAGCGCAGATAGTGCATGGCTGCATAATATCCTAAGCATTCGGACTTCAGAGTACAGAAATACTTATGCGTAAATGGAATGACTACACATAACATCACGCCTAGGTAATGTCCGAAGGATTCGGTAGAGCTGTGCCTCCCTAATAGTCTATCCACGTTTCTCTATAAGTTAGGAACCTAATAAGTTTGAGTCAAACAAAATTGTTTTAAATTAGGGTGACATCCAAATTTAACACAGTTTAGTGGGCAATTTGTAGGTTAGCGGCAAAAAGAACCACTTTATTGAAAGGGGGAATGAAAGGAATCGGTTCCGATGTCACTTCCTCCCCAATATCTAACCCTCGCGCAACCAATAGGGGTACAAACAGCCAGATTGTATCATTAAATTGTTACTTCAATGAAGTTATTCAAATCAAATTAACCCCATGTTTGTTATACAGAAATCCGGAAACGGTCAATTAATAACATTTGTTCGGATTGTGGGAAATCATTCATAATCATAGTGTAGTGAGACATCTTTTGCAATTAGCTAGCTAGAGAGTTTAAGAGCCAATGACAACGGAAAGAAAAGAGATCGGTGAATGCGTAAAAAAAGAGGAGAGGAGGTTTCCTTTGGAGTTTTTTTTTCCATATGCAACACCAAGCACCACCAGCCAGTACCTATTGCCTACTTCACATAAGATTTTATCATTCATAGTTCACTAACACCATGCCACTGTTACCTAATCTACATACACTTAGTTTATATTCCATACGCATGTCCCAGGTCCTGTCTCCTACGTATAAAGAATTATTAATAACAACAGTTTACTGCCCGTAATTATCAAAGTGTAATCGTTCGATCAATGAAAGGAGTAGTCTGTAGGCAGTGAGTGTAATGACCCCTAGGAGTACCAAAAAGGCCTGCTGCAGAATCAAAATATTTCTATTGTGGGCGTTCTCTACCGTTGATGGTAAAATTTGACTTCTGTTGCCGGATATTTCCTCTTACAATTCGTAGAAATTGTTTTTACTTAAGTTAAACTTAATCTCGGTTTCTAGCAGAACCAATTTATGGTTTAGTTAGGTTATCTGGTTGCGGGATCTTAACGGCAAGGACTGTTCAAAAATATTTTTTAGTTAGTTACTAATATGAATATTGAATACTCATACTTACATAATTGAAGTCCATGTAAATGATCATTACCATAATTCGTTATGTTAAAGATCTAGCAAATTAATTCAATGTCTTGTGATTTATATTATTCGTTTCTATGCAAATTAAATGTAGCGTCAATTTTCTAATCTTATATCCTACAGGCAGGTAGGCTATCTATTTATATCTTCTAATTATTAGAATTTTTTTTTATATGCCAAATGGATCTATACCTATCAAATACATTTTATTTTAACACGTTTTTGCTTATAGTACTTGTATTTTTTTACAGGCATAACTACTAACAACTAGCATTAAATAGTAAATAAAGAAACAATATTACGAGTAGCTAGTTCCATAAATAAAGAAATACCAACCGATAAAAGAAATATGCATTCTTGCCTAACCGCAACCTTGGTAAACGAACAATTTGTCAATTGTTTCCACAGTACCCAATCACTCAAAATTCGTTAATTTTCGGGATGAGGTCATTAAGACTTCGACTAGCACCTGTAACTTGTTCGGTGCTATGCAGTGACGACATGACGTCATGGCTCAAGCCTGGCTCTTAATGGTTGATAACCCGGCAGAAATGCGGAGATGATTTGCATGCGTTCATTTGTTGCGTGCGTGAACACTCCCAGATTTGGTCAGGTTGGCTGGACGTATATTTCTTATGGCTGGTCGTACGGTATCGTATGGTGCGTCGACCTGGTGCGTTGAACCAAGGGGCCCGGCGCCGCAGGTGCTTTTTTTATTAATATTAACTTGTTCGCTCATTATGATGGACAGTGAAGGCTAGTTAACGTTATTTAGAAGCTCGATTTTATGCCTTAAAGCGATTCCAAAGCTGTTATTTGGATATTCCAGTAGACTCTTAAAACTATAGATGAAATTTAAATCGTTGGACCAAGGACAGTCCGCATAATAAGCCTATGAATGAGTAATTGCAACTTTGAGAGTTATCAATGGTTGATGAATCTTGATTTAAAAAAATAAAAGCTTAGTGTTTTTTTTAGATATAAAAAAAACACCAAGCTTTTATTGTAAGAATTTTTTAATATCAGATATTTATAATATCAATTGAATCATTTAAGTTAACAAAACTATAAGTAATCATGAATAAATTTAAACAAAATAATGTCTATCATTTTTATGCCGACAGTATCTACTGATCTGCCTTTCTTTTGCTTACATATAACACTAGATCAATTCTTAGAATTGTTACTCGACATTAAAAAGTCTTTCAAGTTATGTATGCAAAATATATTCAAGGAAAAATTCTAATTAAATGCAAATTGAGTAGGTACCTACCCAAGCAACCGCTTGCGTAACCCATTTCAGGTTTTATCCTAGAAACGGAGTGCTTTTTGCAAGTTGTTAACTAATTTAAATTTGTATTAATATGAATTCATTACTTGAACAATATTTGCACCTTTATCAATGAAAATTTAATTACAAATATTCATGGACGCTATTTTCCGCTTGGCTTTGAAAAATCTAAGTAACTAAAAAATCTGGAGGACATTTTAAAAAGATACAATTTCTTCTAGCTTAATTCATTTGAGAAAAATCTTTTGGATTCTTCCAAGTAGCACGATTTTCGTGGTTTCCTCAACCAGTCCTAAGAAATACAACAACCTCGTGGTTTCTGCAAAAACATGTTTTATTCCCAGCATCACCATTAATGATTCATGTAAAAAATGTGCGTAATTCAATTTTAATATGTAATTATTATGTACAATATATTTATCATGGCCCGCTTTTTTCTTGCACTTCAAAAAATTAGGTATCTATATCCTTTTTCCTAAAATGTCACTTACATCCGGTGTCCGGTAAATACGTCATTTCTTTTACTCATTCTAAATAGGGTTGCCTAAAGTCAAAAAGATTTTCGCTTAAAAAAAACACTTATATATGTAATTCCGTAAAGTTTGAAGAATTTAGGTTTGTTTAGAAAAAAATATAATAAGTACAGCAGACTATACTATGCTTCGGATATGCGGAGTTACACAAATTGGCACGCAAAATTGAAGTATTTAATAATGAGTAAATTACAACAATATATTTTAAGTTAAGGTAAATGGCAGTAATTAGCGCCTATTTATATGCATTCAATGTTACTATGCAAAATACCTTTAGCTCTAAAAGGACGCTAATCACCAGTCATAAAATTAACACGCATGTTTAATTATGCGAATGTTGTCGTGTCAACCCTACTATATACTAATAAAATTATAATTAACTTAAATATAAATGGGTAGTATATTCCCACAATGTAACGAAACGACGAAACTATTCCAGCCATTTTCGTATTAATGATAAAACCCTACCCTCGCTTATTTTTATTTCACTGGCAATACTTGATGGTTTAAGATGGTATGGTATGCTAGGGTTGCCATAGTGGTTATTGTATAAGATTATAAAGTAAATCCCTACCTGATAGTTATGTCATTTCCCAGAGGATATAACTATGCAGTAAGAAAGAAATAGTAGCGTAGAAGATTTCTTATAACATTTTATGGCATACTAATTCAAGATACAGTTGTAATACTGCTAGGAAGCTGCTAGTGAAACTGCACATTTGATTCTAATTACCGTAGTATACAGTTCTTAGTTAATTATTCATCATTACATAATTATAAATACTGAAACTGATGTCATCAAACACATTTCATCAGAAGTTGTGTTGTAGGAATATAGAACTAATAAAGTGTAGTTTGTTTAAAGAAAATACATTTATTAAGCGTGATACTAGAATTAACTGCCTATAAAAAACTATTATTATCTATAAAATTTGATACTAAATAAGAATTGCGCTAAACCACTCAGACATATAAGACGCCTTATTATAATAATTATTCACCACGTAATTAAATTAAGACTTAGCGCAGTAGCCCTACCTATAAACTCTGTAAGTTGGTATTGTCTATGAGTGGCTCGGGCGCGCGACCGCGTTATAATGGTAATTGAGTTTCCTTTCCGGCTGTAACTCTTCATTGCTGGCTTGCAATGAGTCGGCAGAATAAGCGTTAATTAAAAATAACTGATAATAACGGATTACGGTCCGTACTACAATAAAGCTTATGGTTCTGGATAACGCCGCCGCCATCTTATTTTTTAATATAGTTTTCCAGAATATATTTTTTTTGACAAACCAACAGAACCATGCTAGTTAGTAATTTCTGTAGCCATAATAGTGCTCTGCACAGTTGCTATTTGAAACTGTTTTGGAGTGTAATGTTACGTTGTATAACAAACTGCCCAAAAAACTTGGATAAAAGTACCAGTAATCCGGATCGGATTGAAAATTAATTGGATGAAGTAATAAAATATGATTTATTTGACGTTGCACAAACTAGTCTTGCATGATGTTATTTATCAATCTAGAAACATGCGATTAAACCGGGTTTTGGCTTTACGTTTTACGCGAATGTACAATAGCTATAAACTATGTTAAAAATAGGAGATTTTTATTGAGAAATAAAAAAACATTTTCATTAAAAAAAAATACAATTAGACTGACTTCGAAAACGCTTTAACTTTTTCATCAGCTTTCTATACCGCCACGAATCCCAAAGCCTGAAAATAAAAACTAAAATGTGTCCGGATTTTCAATAAAAAGAGGTTTTATATGTTGGTAGAACAGCTTTCATGTTTTCACACAGTGAGGTGGGCGTTTGATAAGGCTACTAGAGTTCCTATTTCTAAATAAGTTTGTTATTTTTTATACTTTTCCGTATCTATTTTTATACTACTTTATCTACGATGCAAATAAAGCTGCTGTTTATCATTAACATTTTTTTTAAACACGCAACAATTTTTTTCTACGCGAGATAACGACTGCAGTGAGAGCCGCCAAAAATTACAGATCAAAAATCCTCAAATATTTTTTGTTGAGTTCAGTTCTTAAAACCAATGTACAGTCTACGGAGTTAACGTAAACACAATGAGTCTATCGATTAGCAGTGGAATGTAGCCGACCTTTTGCAAGTGTTCCAATCTAGGGTTTCCGGGCAAAAAAACGGTTTTGCTAAATTCTGACGGAATTTTGCCAAGAATACATGCAGTTATGGGTAATGCTATGAAAAGTTTCTGTTTTGATTATGTAGTACCAGTGCCTTGGCTCCGTTTGATACATGTATTGATTTGCTTTATGTGTTACATCCTGTTACCTTAAGTATATGGACTTAATTAAGACCATTTAAGTCCGATTTACATGTTTGCTGTGCCTGCATGATTGTAAGAGGTGCTGGTAGAAATTATTTTGTTATCCTCTTGTAGGGCCTAGAATAGAAGAACCTTTCTACATATCCTGCCCTTGTTAATTTTTTTTGGGGTCGACGCAACATGTTTATTATTCCATTCGAGAGAATTAAAATAAAGGTCATGGGGCGTTTATGACCCACCTAATAAAAGTTTGCGTACACGGACCAAATTAGTTTTAAATTGAAGAACTCAATCCCACCTTCTAAAATATGTAATTTTTTTTTTAATATTCCGTGGGACAAAAAAGTTATTTAACATTTAAAAGTTAATAAAATATAGGTTTTTAGCATTGTTTAAACGGGTTCAAGCACAATAAATGTTTGTATAGCACTACGAAATATCTCTCGCACACACACTTTGGCAGATAAATAAAAACAGGTAGGTGGGTAGGTAGGCTTGGTACCGACGAGGCTTCGTGGCCTCCACTCCTCGTCCTGATAAACGAGTCGCATTCAACGACTCTAAAAAGGCAGAATGCCTAGCCGACAGTTTGAGAGAGTCTAAGTGCTTCTCCAGCTCGCAACAAGTGACCAAGCGTCACCTCGATATGGTGAACTCCAAAGTCGAACGTAGAGCTGCCCTACCTCCCGTCAAAGACCCTGATGTAGGTCGCTGTCAAAACGCTCCGTCCCAACATGGCATACGCCTGTGTCGTGTTCCGCTTAACCCGCTTAGCCCATAGGATGCAGAGCCTTCAAAACCAATTCCTATGTAAAATCACGGAGCCCTTTGATTTAATAATCTCCACTGTCCTTCGATTCCTGAAGCGCCTTTTCAAGCGTTTCTTTGACTCTGTCATAAAACATCGCAACTCTCTTATCGCATCGGCTGCCCGAATTAGTACAATTCGCCGTCTTAGACATACTCTCGTCAACTATGTCGACGCTATAACCCTAGCAGGGTTAAAGGGAAACTAGCAACATTTGTAAATTCAGATGCAAGCACGGAGGCTTGCGTCATTCCGTTCTCGCGAGGCCCGTCGCAACGTCCCAGTACCGGGACGTTGCGCCACCCGTACCTTGCTAGCGCCAACCCAATAGGGGTTGTCGGGCCTTACTCTCCAGGCATCCGAGGTTAAGGAGCAGGGGGGAGTGTCAGACTTATACTGACTAAAATCCACCCATGTTCCATCTATTGCCCTTTATGCTAGGCATTTTTTCGGTAGATAGATTAATGTGTTCTGGATAATTACGTGGAGCGACATCGACAGCCACGCTTGCTGGCGATGCCGCGCGCGCTAACAAATGTGATATAGGACGCTCCAAGGACCCGCGTGGAACAGTTACGCGCCGTCGACACGGCCTATCTTCAATAGACGGACGGACAGTGAGCTACCCATTGCTCACCTTCCACAGGCTCCCATCTACGGTGGCTGGGTTGGTTCTCTCCCTCAAACTTCCTACCTACTTACCTTCTTCGCTAGCATTGCTGCTTCGCAGAAGGAGGCGACCGCTTCTATTTCTTCTCGCTCCGGAGCATGGGCTGAACCAGGGCCGGACGCGAGAAATCACCGCTGCCGATCGCCTCTACTGTGTGCTCCACTGTGTCCTCCGGGCGATCGTCACAATTGTGACACCCGGGCGTTTCCTCCCACCCGAATATGTTCAGGTACCTCCCGAAACTTCCGTGTCCGGTGAGAATGTGCGTCAGGTTGTAGCTGAGGACGCAATGGCGCCTCTCGAACAACTCCTCAAAGCGGGGACTAACCTGGTTCTTGAGAACTGATGACATTTTTATAAAGGATCGTGGATTTACGTTGGGATCGTATCACTTGAGAGTCGCGAGGTCATATTGCTACGACCATATGCGTTTGAATGGAGCTTTTCACATGAAAACATACCGACACCAGGAAGTCATTGAAAACAAAATAATAATAAGAGATCGAAAGAAAATGTCGTGACATGTCCGTAGAAAACAATATTATACGTACAATATTAGTAGTTCCCACACGAATTGGAAGAAATGGCACAGAACAGTATTACTGCTCATGTATACACTCCACCATACTGTTGGAAGCTGTGCGCATGTTGTAAGCATAATTTACTTTTTATTATGGGCCAGGCATCAAGATGTAATAGATGCTCCTGCGGCCTTTTTAGGAGGTATATCAATAGATCTTGCTCAAACAGGTTAAAAATATTATTTAATATTAAAATATTTTTTTCTCCATTCTTCCATGGCCCACAAGAATGCGATCCATACCACTGGGTTGCAGATACATTTAGCTATATATCTTGCCCTATTTCGTTTGTGTACGCCGTGGGTCAAATGTTCAAACAAAATGCCCAATGACCTTTATTTAATTTTTTTTAAATTAAAATTAAAAAGCCGTGACGCCTGTCAGGGGAGACCCTGACAGACGTCACGGCATTATTTACGCGTTTCTTACACAATCCTTCCATCTGAACAACAAACACTATAGGAACAATAATTCTATTAATCTCATCATATTGTATCGTAAACGTTCAAACCCACAAGCAATACATGTCTCTCTTCACAACGGTTACAATGCAAATATCATAATGGCACAGTTCCTATCACGATCGCACATTGTAAACCTGTATGCCTAGATTATTTGAATGTTAATATTCTAATAGATTCACATAAAGTTGTCGCATTCCAGAGACAGGCGATGCGACAGCCCTGTGCACGCGGATACGCCCAGTGGCCAGTGTTGCCAATAAGAAATGCTAACTGAACCGATATACTTATGATAATTATGAATAATCTACTAACTCGACCACGTGTCCTGAATGCAATGTTACCTACGTTAGTCAATCTAGGCTAACATGTAATACTCATTGCAATTTTCCGAACGGCCTCGGGTGTAATAAGTGGATAGGGGCTATACTGGGTATAGTTGTACTAGCGACTAAGCACAATGCGGTTCAACGGAAAAACAAGCGTTCCGTTTGTTAAAGTTTTGTCGTTTTAAAGTTACCTTGGAAGTAGCTATTGTATCACTGTACAAGGGCGGGTTAAGCGTAGGTAGAAAAATAACAGCTTCAAGGGCTGTAGTTATTGGGACGAAAATAGTTAACATTTATGTCTAAGTGTTTAAGTGTTTTTGATTTATATCAGTGACTTCTTTTGTAAATTTTGTAACAATTCTTTTGTTTTTTCAGTATAGAGCATTTTTGAATTTTTGTAATCAAATGTAATTTTTTGTTTCATATGGTCACATTTCGCAAAGCTGCAAACATGTTTCTTAGCAGCATGCATTGCCAGAATGTCATAAATCAACATGAAGGTGTTTAGAGAACAATCGAGTAATTTCTAAAGAAAAAAAAATACATACAGGTGAAAAACTTCGTTCCATAATTTTGTCTTTTGGGTCTTTTGGACTATATACTGAGAAATTGGTAACACCTAATGACTTCTATGGGCGAATTTCCCCTATCAAACTAAACGAGCTTTAAAAATACATCTATGCTGCGTTCAAGTTAGTGCTGTCAATGTTCTGTGGAATATTGAGAGTGACAGCACAAAAGCGGCCTAGACGTGCTGATCGTGTTCAGTTTTATACGTGAAATTCGCCATAAATGATCCCATATTAACTCTCAGATAAAATTAGTGTTAACACTACAAAACTTGTTTGTAGTTTGAACAATGGGTACGTTGCGTAAATACGTGGCAAAGCGTTGCGTCACTCACGATTGGTCTGTATCGAATGGTATCATTTCAAAAACAAGATATTGACACAAGTGTGTACTGTGACATTGTTTCAGAACTCCGTGTCTTACTTATGTATAGTTCAAGTCCAATAACACGGATTCTTGTTATCCTCTACTTGTATTTTCTCGGTTTTCTGATATAGAAACTTGTTGTTGAGAATTTCTGTAGAATGTTTACTGATTAATTCGAACGTGATTTTCAAGTACCTACCTATGTAGTTTTCATTGTGCGTTTCACTGTGTTCATTTGATGGTTCTTTTCCAACATTAGAATTGAATTCTTTGTAGTATTTCTACCTTCTAACAAGCATTTTTAACCAAAGATACGTTTTTTGCTTCACTATATATTGACTACTATTCGCGGCAACCTAGTGACACCACTTCATATTGCCCTTTCTATACCAAGGTACCAGTAACTTAAACCTTTCCTATTTATCATAACACCTTTATAACAGTCGTCTAGATCTGTGATGTGGTTTTATTGGGAACAATCGATA
Organism: Ochropleura leucogaster; assembly: GCA_958449745.1. Classification (NCBI taxonomy): domain Eukaryota; kingdom Metazoa; phylum Arthropoda; class Insecta; order Lepidoptera; family Noctuidae; genus Ochropleura; species Ochropleura leucogaster. The sequence continues at coordinate 6,680,205 of OY288206.1, forward strand.
AATAGAGATGTACACGAAATGCACGCCAGTCGCGCGTGAAAGGCGTTGCGAGTGCGTCATGTGTATGCTAGTTTGCATTCCTCTCACCGACAAGCGAGGCAGTGTTGCCGTGCTTGAGAAAAATGTTAGGCATTAATGTATCTCATTTGTTGGTGGCATAAACTGAAGGATAAATAAAAAACTACTTAATTAAAAAAATCTAATCTTAACTTATTTAGTCACAATCGGCGTTTAATATAATGTTTTAAAAATAACTTAAAAAATAATTGTGTATTTTTCTTAAATGATACCGTGCATTTTTTTTTATTTGTGCTCTTATGCACATAGCAACACAGACGCAGGTGCATCGCAAATGTAGAGAGCGGCCTCTGAAACAATTGTCATTCCTTATTAGCACTGTCTAGCGGAACATTTTACTTGAACGACACGGTTATTGACACTGGCCATGTATAAACACACGCGAGCATGGAATATTTATTTTCTTTCAGACATTTGAAAGATGAAAAATGATAGATGTTTTTTTTTTCTGCTTTATTATATTATATATATTAAGCTGAAGTAACCACAAGCTATCAAATCAAGTTGTAGGATAAACTTGATCAAAAAGTCGATGTTATTGATGTTTCATATAAAGGACACGTAAGTTTTAAAAAAATATATATTCATGTGAGCAAATCGAATGCTGTACAACAAACTCCATCCATCCAGCTTCATAATTGAGCAATAAGGTATCTATTTGTTAGGTAAGTACTTATCTATTATAATTAACAACCCTATTAGTCTAGCTGGTAATGAGGAAGCTAATTCCAACTCACACCTCGAACACTTAGAAGAGATAATTCAGTGGCTAGCCGCAGAATTTCAATTCAATTTACAGCAAATTGAAAACGAGCGGAGCAATCTTATTCGGTTTTTCTACTCAATTTATTTCCTGTTGGCTATGTTCGCGCCAAAACTTTTGACATTTGCTGAATTTTGACAGCGTCAATAGTGTTGCTTGAAAAAAACACGCTCTCGAATAACAAATCAGAGTATTCTTTTTACTGGCAACTGTTAAGTACTTTAACAAATTATAGATTCATTCAATTAATCTGTAGTACGCTATTAAACGCGGGTAAACGATTGCAATTTCTCAGCGCTATCTCATTCAGAATTAAATGTGATAAACGTTGATAATGGAAACAGAAATGTTTTACGATTGCACTTAACAAAACCTAGGTCGACTACTTACCGTGACAGAGGTTATACTCGCCGACTCGCTATAAATAACATGCTTTTATCTGAACGTAAATTATTTAGGGTTAAATTTAATATGAATCGGATTAATGATGGTAATAAAACTTGCACCGAAAATTTACATAAAATATTCATCGGTACGAGTACGAGTGCAAGCTATGCACTGTATTGTACCTATTGCTTTATTTAGTGAACAAACATGGGGACTTGGTCAGCTCGTGATCTAAATTCTGTAGTTAATGAGGTCGCTCGGTCGCTGCTAAAGTCTTAATCCCTGCCCTGCAGTATAAATGAATGTACAGTACAGTATACAGTGCATTTCGCATAATCTTGCAGTCTTGTATTTTTACAATTTCAACTGTCTTGTTGTGTTGTCTTGTCAACTATGGCTGGGTAATGTTTTTGGCGCGTGGTCATAGTGAGAACTAAAACTACGATTTTGTTTTTTTAATCCGATTTCCACGGGCAATTTCACAAATGTTTACCAACAGCGTCCCTCTGACTATATGATTGAGGAGCCTAAAGAACCATGCTGCATTGTACAATGCACATTGTAATCCTGCATTATGTTGTAAGTATTCCTATTGTTTTCATCTCTTTCATTACTCTACGACTTTAAATACCAACCTGACTCATCTTTTCAAATCAATTCAGACACGCCAATATCCAAACAAAAACAAACGGCTGTCAAATACACGCTCACACTCACTCTAGGTGAAATGCCTAAATTATTTGCTCCAGCACTATTTATTACGTAAGTGCATTGTGTCAAGCCGAGTGCGACCTCAGATAACACGCCCCTGATAATGGCTACCTTACCGAGTACCGACCTGTGCGCGACATAACCTTGTCGTTTTAATTAATTGCAATTGGTTGCCTTCACGTTACGTAACTTCGCTTTCGTTTTATTGGCAGATTTGAAATTGGAATGAATGAAAGGCTTTCTTTTTTATTGTTTACGCCGATTGATATTTTTGTGCCAATGGTTATGGTTACGTCATATGCAAATAGGTTTTATCTTATTGTTTTTAATTTCGTTCGATATTTTGTATCCTTTTATAACTAAAAAGAATATTTCAGGCGGGGAGCAGTTTTTCCTTGTCGATAAAGAACGTAAAAAAAAGTTTATCTGCTGCTAAAAAAACCTGATTACTAATCGTTTATTTTTCTTTTTAGCTTTATTTATCAGTTCTACAAAATCTCCAAATCTTAAATAATAACCTTCACTTTAAATAGACGTAGACACCTATCCACATCTACATATATTATACATCATAGTATGAAAAGTACCTCACTCGGAGACTTTCTCGACGACGACGTAAACCGTTGAATGAGTACTCTTTCTAAAGATTGTAAGTAAAAGTCCATATTAACTTAATTGAAAGACTTGAACTATTGCCTTAGAGATAAGTTAGTACTATGGTAGAAACTTATTAGAAACTAGTCTATAAGAGATAACTTCTTACTTGAATATTTTATTTTGTATGAAGTCAACTGAGTTCGAGTGAATTGGTTTCGTCATTTTATCTCTTTACAACAGGCGAGTTGAAACGAAAGGGAGTGTCATATTTGTACTGACCCTGCCGGGGTTGCAGGTTGTCCGAAAGAGATACCGCGGCCCTGGAACATAAAGGGCAATGGAAGGAACATGGGTGGGTTTCAGTCAGAGCGGGGGAAGTTATTTGATGATTTCCCAACCCAAAAAAACTAGTACTGACTAAAACGTATCTATGTTTCTTCTTTTGCTATTTGTGTGCCGGGGCTGTGGTATCTCTTTCGAACAACCCGCAAAACCTGGCAAGCATTGGGCCCTCTGCTTTGCTAACATCTCTTTGAGGCGCTGGTGAAACACGAACGTGCAGTTGACACAGCCCGGCACTGGGCGGACGGACGGTAATCAGCAAGTCAAACCTTTGGGCATAGGTAGTTTAGTACTAAAAAAAAACTTCAAATGTTAAGGTAAATTTTCCTATAATGTCTATTTGTACATAACCATATTTGGTATTATTATTATTTAGTTGTAATAACAGAAAGGAACAGAAAAGTTACAGGTAGTTTGGATTCATTTGGATTTTCCAAAACAATTTTAAACTAAACAGGAAACTTTTCATTCGCTCTGGGATACAAATCTAAGAAATACTTAGGTTTTTCTGTTTTGATACTATCATTTCCTTGCAAAAGATAACAAAAAAATAAAACATCGCATTAACCACTATCACGTACCTACTTATTGCGATATCTATATGAAGAAACCAATTAAATTAATATTAGAGGTACAGTCAGCGAAGAATATTAGAAAACAAGCTCGTTAGATACAGTTGATATTTTCTAAAATGCCCGTGTATTTATGTTTCAATAGAAAACAAACTAGTAAAAAAAGAGTAGCAGAGTTTAATACGTCCATAAGTGCCCAGAAAAAAACAACTTTATTTGACGAACCTGGTTACTTATCCCCTATGCTGACTGTACGTATAAGTATCTTAAGAATATTTAGGGCACACTACTTTCAATGCAATATTTTTCAAGTCACCAGCGGAATTATGCAACTGTTCTTTCACTACTTCAGTTGATAGCTTTCTTTACATTTTTTTATCTGTATAATATTTCTTTATTTATGTTCCGTGATTAAATATCATCGTATCGTAAGATTTCCTTTAGCAGATTGAAGTTCTTTGAGGAAAATATCTATTTAATTGTACAATTTCCTTGTAAGTTTGATTAAATCACCTGTTAATTAATAGTGTATCTTGCCAGCCGCTCCCTACGGGGATGTCGGTTATTACCTTTTCGAAAGGTTCGGTAATTTATGTACTAAACAAGATCATGGTTTATCGGTGTACCTCATTCAAGCCTGTTCAACCCGTTGCGGGTTGTTCGAAATTGTGGGTTGTTCGAAAGAGACACCGCGGCCGCGGAACGTACCTAAAAGGCAATAGAAGGAACATGGGTAGGTTTTAGTCAGTAAAAGTCTGAAACTCCCCCTCCGCTCCGCCCAGAGCGGGGCAAGCTATTTAATGATTTCCCACCACAAAAAAAGCCTGTTCAACCTCTATGGTGGAGTATGGATTATAAATTCATTTTTGTTTGTAACAGTATAATTTGTTTCTAGAGACAAATTGCAGACATGGGCTACACAATCTTCAAATTCATATTGTACAATTACACAGGCCATTTATGCCGCATATGAAGTTTTGGCGAAAATATATTCACAAAAATGAATAGCTCCCAAGAGATTCCTTTACGATTAAAGCCAACAAAAGTCCTGCCGGCTTGCGGGTTGTTCGAAAGCAATACCGCGGTTTCGGATTACAAAGGGCAAAAGAAACAACATGTTTGGGTTGTATTCAGTAAAAGTCTGGCACTCCCTCCGACTCCGCTCAGAGCGGGAGAAGTTATTTGATGATTTCCCTTCCAAAAAAAGCCTATGAAAGTAATGACACTGTACAGATATCAAGATCACTGGATCGGATAAATTCCCCAGACTGACGCAGATGTCTAGGAGACTTCCGTGCGTTCACGCGTACTCGATTACAATCGGATACGCATGCCGTATCAGCAGTTGTGCTGTGCTTCTAAGAGTGCATTGCAGTATGAAATTTAATCTAGAAAGAATCCTGAACATATCGATACCTTGCCTACCGAAATTAAAAAAAAAACCTCTTTGCATGTTCTGGATTCTTTTCTAAATGTTAATGGTGTTATTGCCCAGTTCCCATGTTACCATTAATTGCTTATGTTAATCAAAACCAATTAAAACATGTTAGATACAACACCGATAGTAAGATATTTATCGCGAACGTTCATGTTAAAAAACTCATTAAACATTAGTACCTACTCGTTCACTTACGTTTTTCTAACTACCCACATCTTGATTCGTTTTTTCTTGGTCAATGTTTACAAACATTGCTTCGGTATTATTAAAATCATTTAACGATTATCCTTTATGAATAACCTCTCATTTTATAAGGACTCAGTTTAAGTTTTATTATCGATAAAAAACTTCTAACGTTCGAAGTTTCGTGATTCGCTGTTTTATTGGCGAAGTCTCATTGACGGTTTGTTCAATAACGTAGGGATATTGAACTTCACTATGTACAAGAACATTATTATATTATCCTACTATGTATTATATCATTTATATAAAATTACCTCTGCCGGCCAACTCTACTGCTTCAATTGTAACCGGGTTGATAATAGCAAATTCGGTCTGACCAGTCATTTATGGGCACACTCAAGGTAATAACTTCAAAAGGTTGCCATTAACGACATCGGTAAGGAGGATTATATAATTATATCATACTTATATTATAAAGTTTGTATGTCTGCGTCTTTGTTACTTCTTTATGCTTAAACGGCTTAACGAATCTGGAGGAAATTCGGTATATGTATACTTAGCTTTTATACCTTGACACATAGACTTTTATCGGCCTACACGGGTAAAACCGCGGACGCAGCTAGTTATTAATACTTTAAATGCAAAAGTGTGAATATTTCTTACTAAATCACGCCAAAAATACTCAAGGGATTGAATTTGCCACACATATGGTTTAAAACCACTGATTGTTAACATGTAGGCTAGTTTTTATCCCAGTACTGTGTGCTAGCGTACAATAAATATGGCTACTAAAAAAAATGAGAACCTAACCTAACACCAACGCTCTCAACGACTTCACAGTTTCAAGTGCCAAGACCAGAAAGTGCCTTATGGCTATTGCTAAGTATTTATTAAAACTCGAATTTCACATGAATTGAATCCAGCTTATGTTGTCAAGATTCTGACAGGCTTAAGCTTATTAATCCGTGTGCTAGACAACTCGGCTTATCCCAGTTGTAAACGTCCCTTTAACCTCAACTGCTATGTCTCCTGCTTGATATTGAGGAAAGTGGAAACGATGTTTTATTGGTACCTCATCCACTTTTCTTGTCTGCTTAGTTTCGTTCCGGAATTCAAGATATTTCAGTCATTTCTCGGGGATTCGTCGAACTTTATGCCTTCGGAGTTTTGCTTGTAGTGATGGCCACTGATGATTCTAGCTTTAAAGCAGTAATGTGGCTCGGAGCCATTAATACAGCAAGCCCCTCCATCAGGCAGGCTGTTCTGAGACCCTAACCATCACGAAAAGTAGTGCGTTAAAGGGCAAGCCAAGCTTTTTTTTCAAGTCAGGCTTGTTTAAACTGCCGCGAGACGATACCCTGTGTCTTTGTGATTACAGCAAGATCACTCATCCTGCAGCCATTGAGTGACACCAGCTGACGTTATCTCTGACATTGTTTTATAACATCTTATAGACAGGACTTTGTTTTATAATATTATGATAACAGATCTAATCTACCAAGCGAGTATGCGAGATGCATACTGACCCATTTCTCTTGGTTGAGTCATAACTTCCGCCAGATAACACCAGACATGATGTACAAGTGGGTACTTTACCAATATTGTAATAAGGAGTATTAATTGTTGCACAATTTAAAACCCAAATAACAGACCGACGTGACTGGGATTTGCTGAAAATGAGGATCACAATAAAATTGGATAAAAAAGGTTTGACCCTAACCCTACTACAATACGTTTCTAAATTAAAAAACTAACTACATCAGTTTAGGAATGAAAATGACGTTTGTAATACAAACCTTGGTGCCGGTCGCGGCTACGCAAAGCAGCGCAGCCGTGTGAAAAACACATAAATCACTAATTACTATGTGTAGACCAAGCGTCGCGTTCCAGTTCATGTGAGAAAATCAAAACGCATGCAAGTAGAACGGCTGGCACGGTGCATGGTGTATTTGACGAATTATTCATGACTTTTAGCATAATGGGCACGAGCGCAGGAAAGTGCTGGTTTCATTGACATACTTTTTCATAAATTTTTGAATTTTAATGAAACAATGTTTGTAATCGATTCGCGATTAAATTAATTGGATACATAACTGGATAAGGTGACGCTTTGATAAGATTTCGTTTAACCTTTTAGCTTTTAAAATTTTAGTGGTAAGTAGGTAGGTTTTATTATTAGTGCTCAGAAAAACGGCACACTTCCCACATGAATTAAAAATATTAACTGCAGTTGACATTCCATTTTCAAACGAGTTCCATTGCACTCCATTTGGATATTTAAAACGGCAGCGAAGAATATTGTAATTTTAATGCCAAATATTTCGACAATTCAAAACAATGTACGAATCAACTATCGCTCGGTGCGGGCCATGTAATAATATTCGTTATCACCACGGTATAAGTCGATTATTCGACCGTGAGCGAATAAAATTTATCGCTTGATAACACTTAACTAAGCGAACGGTTTTTGTATTGGATAGTGTTGTTATGTAAGGTGCTTTCGCCACTCAGTGAAACTGGCTGGATCGAATCCGGTTGCAGTTTTGAAACCTGCACTGTTACATTTTCTGTCACATGTTACATGGTCTAAATGTTGAGGTCGTTGGTCTGTCCTTTATTGGTATCCTTACTAATATTATAAAAGCGAAAGTGAGTTTGTTTGTTTGTTACCTCTTCACGCTTTAATGGCTGAACCGATTTGGATGAATTTTGGTACAGAGATAGTTGGGAACCAGGAGACGGACATAGACTAATATTTTTTTGAAAAAAGTGGGATGTGAGGGAGAAAGAGAGAATAGAAGGTAAAACTTAGCGTTGCTATTACAAATCAATAAGGCGCAAGGGGAACTGTGTTACCCCAAATTTAACGCGGGCGAAGCCGCGGGCGAAAGCTAGTTTTTTTATATTTCCTGTACAAAAGGATTTATCACAGACATGCCGTAATCTATGGTAGATTATAATAATAATAATAATAATAATTTTATTGTGCATAAGGTGAACAATAACACTAGTAATATTGTAATACAAGTTGTTACCAATATAATTAAAACTAGCGTATTTTGAACTCCGGTACTCAAAGTAAGATCTAACTTGTGTTATGAGTACCAGTGTTCTGACAGAGATAAACGCAGAAAGGTACACTTATAACCACGAGAGGTGGTAGGCGCGGTAGTGCGATTTAGGTGTCACAAAACAAATCAATAATAAAATAGAAAATAGAGGGAACAAGTAAGTATGGGGGTGTTAGTGTGTGTGTTTGAGATTGTGTGGGTAGGTATATGTATTATGATGAACATATGTGTATTTTTCTGTGTCTGTGTTCGTGTGTGTGTGTGTGTATCTGTTTGAGTGAGCGACTAGGAGGTTATTTTGAGCAAACGTTCAGTGTCGTCGTAATTAAATTTTTGTATCCATGCTTGTACGTGTCTCTTACATTCGAACCTGGTCATTGGATAGATGTTGCAGTTTTTATTTATGATGTTGTATAGGTGGCTGCTAATTATAGTGTAATGACGTTGGGCATGAGACGTTCTGCAGTACTGGGTGGAACAAACCTGGTATTTTCTACGTTTCTCAGTGTGGCTTGCTGCAAATGAGAGTGTTGAGTGTTTGCGTAGAACTGTTTGTAGGATAAATAGTTGGCGGACTGTGAGAATTTGACAATCTGAATAGAGCTGAGCCGTCGGATATTTATAAGGTTTGAGGGTCATGACCTTTAGAACGGCTCTTTGTGCTCTTTCCACTTGTAAGAAATAAGTTTTGACTGCCCCACCCCAGGTTGTAATGCAGTATGTTAAGATTGTCTGTCCAAGTGCACAGTAAATATTTTTCAGTGTATCAATGGCAGCAGAATGTCTGAGTCTTCTCATTATAGAGATAAGTTTACGCACTCGTGCAGTCAAAGTTTCAAGATGAGCCTTCCAATTCAACTGATAGTCGATTTGTACCCCGAGATACTTAACATTAGACGAACGGTTTATGTGAGGACATAGGCATAGAGAGGGAGAGATATCTACTGGGCAGGTGTGGGCTTTGAGAGTGAAAACATCTGGATTTGGTTGTGATGAGGCTTTTAGGGAAAATGGCATATACAGGGTCTTGTTTGGATTCATAGAAAGCAACTGATATCTATCGGGTGTTTGCTGTTATTGAAAACATGACTTCACTAGAAACTTGGACCGTGATAAAAACGCAAACTATTCTTTATTGAAACAACTGAATGCGACCGTATAGTTTTCAGTTTGTGTACCTATATGTGAAAAGAAAAAAATAAGCAGCTTGTGAATTACCATAAAACCCACCGTAAAAAAAACCTAAATCAAGATGGCTAAATCAAGGTGCCATTGGAGTTTTTAATGGATAGGTTTATTTATTACGCAGTTACACACATCATATTACTTTAGATGTTATATATTATAGGAACATACTGCGAGTCTCAACAATCAATCAATTCTATTAGTCCATAAGGAAATATCATCTCAAATTGTCTGTCCCATTGAAAAATTAATATATGATCAAACGAACTTCTCAAGCGAAGTTCGATCATTATTATATGAGTCGCTTCATTCGAAGATATAGGTATACCAGGTAGTCCTTTTAATCTACAAGATAACATGCACACTTTAAGAGATTTATAAAAATCGATGTAAGAATCGACTTAGTCGATTCGATTTAGTCGATTCTATACTGACCATAGCCGCACCACTAGTCAAGCTGTCATTCTTTTAGAGATCCATATGTATATGACAAATGCAAAACTTTATTACCGGGGTTGGGTTGGGGGGGAACCTATATCTTCGAATGAAGCGACTCATATAATAATGATCGAACTTCGCTTGAGAAGTTCGTTTGATCATATATTATATTTCTTCGCTTCATTCTTCAGATATAGGTATACCAGGTAGATGTTTAGAGAAAAGTTTTGTGTTTTATAGTAAAAACAATTATTTTGTAAGAATTTAATAGTTTTAATCAATATAAACTTAATAATTAAGAATAGATATCAAACTAAATTGTATTTATTTCTAATACGTAATAATAATTTATAAAGTAAGTACATAATATTTTAGTTAGTCGTTAACATGAAAGATCGCTTGAGCAAAGATTTCATCGTCTATTATCGGGCGATGATAATATTGAGCAAAAACCTTAGATGCGTCAGTCCATCCCGCGGCTTTCCTAATAATGTCGATCGAGACCCCGGAGGCAGCGGCCGCGGACGTGGCGGCGTGCCGCGTGCTGTGCGCGCTGAACGCCGCCACATCCACGCCACTCTCCCCTAATATCTGCTTTATCCATCTGCTTATAGACTGTGCTGTCGCGCCCTTGTAGGGGCGCTTCACAGTAATTAAGAGATTGGATACATTAGCGGGCCGGTCTTTGTCTGTGATGTGAAGATAATCTTCGAGAGCAGTCGCGGGGCAGATGCGAAGGTTTTCTCTAAAATATGGTAGGAATAATGTCGGTTGATCACGACCTGCAGCGGATGTTTTTATAATATCTTTGATGGCTATGTTTATACCATTAGATCCTATTGATATATTTTCGAGCTTTATTAGTGATAATGTTTGAACGCGTTGGGCAGTACTTAAAGCCAATAAAATTACTAACTTTTTGGTTAGTTTTTCCCTTGCAAGGGTTCTATTGGGGTACCAATTAGAAACATAATTAAGAACGATCTGAGGATCCCATGTATTGCAGTACTTGGGAAAACAAGGTTTTAATTTAAACGCTCCTTTGAGTAGCCGTTTAATTCGGTCATCAGAACCGATATTACCTCCTAATAAAAGGGATAACGCAGATCTGTGACTATTTAGAGTTCCGTACGAGCTTCCCGTATCAAACTGTTCACTTAAAAAACGTAAAATTATCGGGACAGAGCAATCAAAAAAGTCATAATTATTATTTACGCAGTATTGCCACCACAACTTGAAGGACACGTTATATTGTTGCATCGTGTTCTTTGACAACGACGCCACCATCAAATCCAAGGCTGATTCAGGGGCGCCCCGCGTTGAGAACGCCTGCCTGAGAGTACTGCTGCACCCAGGATAAGGGGGTATCTGTAACATGATACGATACGATGTTCGTGAGGCTGTAACCAAATTATCTCGGAAACTATTGTTTTCATTACTTGTGGGTACCAAGCTTGAGATGGCCAAAAGGGAAACACTAGAATACCGGTGGCATTTTCCTGTATGATTTTTTGCAGACACTTAAGAATAAGTGGAAAAGGGGGAAAAGCATAAAAGAACTTATTGTTCCAGTTTATTGTAAAGGCATCTATGGATCTAGCGTCTGGATCCTTCCTCCATGATATATAAACCGGACATTTGGCATTGGCCCGAGTGGCAAATAGGTCGATTTCGGGTTTACCGAAACTTTTTGTTATACGTTCGAAAGCTAAATCGGATAGTTCGCATTCCGTGTCAGGATTTCGTCTACGGGATTCTTCGTCTGCTTCGTAATTTGCCTTGGTATTAATGTATGAAGCAAACAACCAGATGTTTCTTCTTTCAGACCACTTCCAAATCATTCTAGCAAGAGAATTCAAATGGGGGAATTGTATTCCACCCATGCGATTTAAGTAGCTGATGGCTGTTGTATTATCAACGCGTAGCAAAACAGAACAATCAGATTTTTTGCTTGCGAAACATTTTAATGCTAAGAAAACAGCTAACAACTCCAAGTAGTTGATGTGTTGTACGAGCTCACTACTTTTCCAAGCTCCATGAGCTCGTTCGTTGTTACACACAGCTCCCCAACCGGTACGCGAGGCGTCTGTATAAACCTCTAATTCGAAGTTGGGTGTTTTCATAGTGTTTTTAGAAATAAGCACATTCCTTTTCCACCAAATTAAATCCTCTAGAATTACAGGGTGAGGTTTGAACTGTCTATCAAAGCTAGGATATTTTTGTAGGGATAGAAATTTTTGTCTTTCCAAAATTTTTGTATATAGCCAACCATATTTGACCGCGGGACACGCGGCTGTCAAAACTCCTATTAACTGCGCAAATTCTCTAACTGAGCACCGAGACAATTCTGAGAATTTGTCAACTAGGTTAATAATTTTTTGTTTTTTGTCGAATGGTAAAGAAATTGATTGATTAACTGAATCAAACATAAAACCCAGAAATTTACAGGTCTGTTTAGGCACTAGAGAGCTCTTTTCGTAGTTAACTACGAAACCGAGACATCCTAAAAGGTTCAATGAAGCTTTAACATTATTTAGACATTCTTGATAATCGTCACCCATACAAAGGATATCATCGAGAAAAACTACATTTTTGAAACCTTGGTAGCGTAAGTGAGAAATCACTTCCTTCATGATTTTAGTAAAGGTTCTCGGAGCAACCGAAAGGCCATATGGCATACAATTGAACTCGTAGGTAATGTTTGAGTTCTCGTGTTCAAATTCGAATCTTAAATATTTGCGATCAGATTTACGAATTGGTATAAGGAAATGTGCTTCTTTTAAATCAATAGTGGCCATAAAGCCATTAATAGGTAGTAATTTAGAAGCCGTTCGGTAATCTTCCATTTTGAAGTGTAATTTTGTAACATAGTGATTTAACTTTTTTAAATTTAATATAAATCTTTTATCACCGTTAGATTTTAAGGCTAAGAATATTTTTGAAACAAACTGGTCCTTGTTAGGTTTACAAGGGCTTACTGCACCTAATTTAATCAATTTTTGTATAGCTAACGACATGTCGACTTTTTCAGCCGCTGTCATTGACATGTGAGGTACATTAGTTTGTGTCACGTTACAATCAAACGGTATAGGAAAACCGTTACGTATCCAGTCTAAAATTACGGAGTTAGATGTTATGTTGACCCAACAATCATAAAAGTGAGAAATTCTACCAGCGTGTTGTACCTGAGCTATTGGCGCGTTGCAGGTACCGTCGCCTTGTTCGCAGCGACCGAGCTCGACGACTGCTGAAGTGGAGGTCGACGGCTCATGGTGTTGTTCGCCCTGTTCGGACCTCTCCGCCCCCCCCTGTTCTGTGAGAATCGCGAGGGGCCTGACCAGTTTCCCTGGTACGCACCCGGTTGTCGATATTGATAGTGGGGACGTGAGTGAGATATTGTTGATTCCATCCCGGTGGAACTTTTTTGGCCTTTTGGCGCTTTTTTGATCGCCATGCCTTGCTTCTCGATTGTTTTGGAAGCTTTTATTTTTTCTCCTAATTTGTTGCCATATAACGTTTCGTCCCTTTCGCAGTCTTGAACGACGCTAAGAAAAGGTTTGGCTAATGCGTAATTGATGACGCTAATTCGCGATTGTGTTTCTTGATAATGAAGATCACTCAGGATACGACATCCGTCGCTTATAATCCGTATTGCTTCAATTTTGTTTTCGCTAGTAAGCATTATTGTCAACGCTTTATTGCTCGCTGAAACGCCAACACCTAGTTGCTGCTGCTCAGCTTCCTTCCTTCTATCTCTATGGCGAGATGCTTCGGAAATAGCCGCTGAAACTTCGTTATTCAGTTTAGGTGCTTGAAGCAGAGTGCAGTTGTCGGGCACAAGATAATCTTTAAACAGTTTATCTTTTGTTTCCTTTGATAATCCCTTCTTAAGGATAGGTTCCCAACGCTGAGCTAAGCTGTGATGAATTTTATCACCGAACCTTGGAGAGTTGTCTGAATCCTCTCCGAGTGCTATCAATAGTTCTGGATCGAGCTCTGGACCGGTACCATCCTCCTGACTAAGAGTTGCTGCTTCTGCGATCGGCATGGCAGCGTTATTAGTCGCATCTTCAAACGACTTCGGATTTTCTTCCACGTTAGCCTCGGGGGCGGAACGTAAGGATTCGTTACCGTCTGAAACGTATAAGACGTAACTTTTAATTCAGAATTTTTGTTCTTTGTGTTAACTCTCGGTTAACCGCTAGAAAAATGGTTATAAAGACATAAAGCCTCTGTGTAGGTCATCATATAGATTGTACTAAATGTATGCATAGCTATACATAATAATCCCATAGTACAGCCATCGTGTTAACGCTCGGTTAACCGCTAGGCGGGACAATAATCGCATGTGTTTTAAAAATCAAATCCTTCGTGTTAACTCACGGTTAACCGCCAGGGCAAAATCGTACTAAATAAATAGCACTTATGCACCGAAAACGATGCATCTTTAAAACTCGTAAGATTAGGTGGCACCATAAAATAATTTATAATTGAGGGTAGTTGTATGTGCAATACATACCGGAATCCGATGAAGATTCAATTATGATTCTACGACGTTTTCGTCTTCGTTCATCTTCCAGCTTCTTGATTTTACGTTGATAGTCTTCAATTTCTTGAGAATATTCCCGTTTTTTCGGCATTTTTAAAAACTAGTAGGCGCGTGTGTGCTTGCTATCGTGCACGAAAAAAGAATGACAGCTTGACTAGTGGTGCGGCTATGGTCAGTATAGAATCGACTAAATCGAATCGACTAAGTCGATTCTTACATCGATTTTTATAAATCTCTTAAAGTGTGCATGTTATCTTGTAGATTAAAAGGACTACCTGGTATACCTATATCTGAAGAATGAAGCGAAGAAATATAATTCTTCGACATATTCTTAAACTTCGTGAGATACCTACATTTATAAGTAAAAATATTCAATAAGCTTCAAGCGAACTTACAGCCAGACTCGGAATAACTATCTGTAGGCCATACAAATATTTGTTCCGTGCGGGATCGAACCCGTGACACGCAGCGCAGCAGTCGATTGCTCAGCCACGGCGCCAATCGTGTCGTCAAAAACAAACAAAAAGTAGGTTAATAATATTGAAGCACTAAAGCACTAATATGTGCCTTCGCTACTCATTACAATATATAACTGGAAGGTGACCCTGTCTACCTTTATCCGCCCGCCACGTGAACTCCACAGACTTTGAACAGTTATATAATGTTCAAATATGATTTAAGTGAGTCTAAATCCTCTTATAGATAGGTTTTGTGTCCTTAGGGTCGCTCTGGGCTCAGCTCGCTCATCTCAGGGTCAACTTTGCATATCAATTTTGTAAGAGAATTATTCTTCTAAATTTTCTTTTACAATAAGCCAAAAGATATGGATGAAAGTAGCTGACAATGCGAACTGTACTAATATGGCTATACATAATACGCCTAAATAGCTCCCCCGCTCTGGGCGGAGCCGGGGGGGGGGGTACGTCTTTTACTGAGTAAAACCCATCCATGTTCCTTCTTTTGAACAACCCACAACTGTACTTGACACACTTCAGGTGTTAGAATAGAATAGAAATTTCTTTATTCAAGTGACCATGAAGCATAATGTTAGTAAAGCTAAATTCTATGTTAGTGCGGTTCAAATCCCGAACGAGCCCAAACTTTTGTTTAAAATTTACATTTTTACTGACACTAAAATATATAGCGGCAGGCCAACTTGCCAGCGATTAAGTTAATCTCTAACCAGACGACAAAAGAAAGATCATACGCATGAAATCATGAGACCGCTCGTCCATCCCAGATGCATGAGCTGAATTTGCCGAACGCCAAGCGATTCACTGCTTCGTTATGAGATTTTATCACTGTGTGTGTTGCACTTGCCTCTACACGCGGTAGTGATGGAGTATTTGGATTAAGAATCGGTTAACACGAATATGATTTTTCAACATGTTTCCAAGACAACGGCCGGGACACACGAAACTCTTGCGTGAGTCGATAATCTGGTGAAATACACGCGATTTTCGCGCATACTTAGTAATGTATATTATTATGGTTGTGCTAGCAATTAAATAGGTACAATATCCTTTAAGTTCTTTACAAGTTTGTAGAGTAATGTTGTTTTTAATAATCAAATTTAGGGCCAGTAGAGGACGGTACGGTCTATACATATAGAAACATTGTTTGATATTTAAAACTAGTTAATACAAAACTATCTGTGCACAGAGGTTTCACTTGCTGCTCATCTCCTCGGAGTCGTAGCGTGATTTTATGTAGCTTCCTGATAATTTAACTTTCAATTGACGAATAATGGTTACAATTAGATAAGTAGTTTCACAGCCCTTTCGGTACAATGAAACAAAAAGGCTCTTTAATATTAGTATTATGTAGATAAACTAAATATACCTAAGCTTTCGCCCATATCGCTGTCGTCCAGAAATGTACCCAGAAGACAAGCAGGATTGGTACGTTGAATGTTAATATTGCCAATGTTTGTTTTTTGTTTATCTCAATTTATAAGTCTTTAAACTGACTTGATTACTATAACATTATAATTAACACTTAAAACGGGATATTTACCATGTCGGTTATTTGTATCGAGTTTCCGATATTTCGGCGATTTTGCAAACACGGATGAACTGAAGTTATTACGGGTGGATGTTTACGAGCAGAAAAAACGATCTACCCTCTTTCTTATTCGCTTTTGCGTTCGTTACTACTTACACCGTCACTCGCAACTCGATTTGACTCTCCACACACAAAACTTACTGTATCGAAATATTGGAAACTGGGTACAAATAACAAACCTGGTAAATTTCCCGTTTCAAGTGTTAATTATAAAATCTCAGTTCTGTTTTTCTTCCTGATGTGTAAATTAATTTGTGTCTTATTATTTCATAACTTGTCTTTGAATATTAAAATGCGCGCGGACTTAATGTGCACATAAAAAGAATCTATTTATAGATAATTGCATTCACATTGCAAAGAACAGAAGACTTAGTTAAGAAAACTAATTACAAAAAGGGGCAGACAATGTGCTGTGAAGCTAAAAGGGACTAGAACTTAATATGTCAACATAACTTAGAAGAATAAATATTATCAACCTTAACCGTTAGCAGTGTCTTAAATAAGGAAAAATATAAGTTTTCCTGTATCTGAGCTTACAACATACTAGTTACAATATTAATACCTACTTATATGTGTAAAATTATTATTAATCCTTATGGGATTTGCAAAACCTTGATATTGATTATGTTTCTGAAGAATGTAATAATAATGTTAGTACGTATCTACCTGTATACATACGGCGTGTTTTTTATGTTTGAAATAAACGTTTGCGTCTTTCAGTGTGATGATATAAACGCAGTCGCAGGGCGTGTTTAATAAAGTAATACTAGGTATATAACATTTCTTAAAAACTTCGTTGAAATCTTTGGTCTTGACCACAGATAACTTATGATATTCCTTTCATTTGAGATCTGTGGTTTTGACTATCAATCATTGTCACTTTGTGAAATAATATTCAACTCACTTTCTACATGGCCCTCATCATGCCATCAGCCTTTACCAGGCTACTCAAATGATGATGAGGGTCATGTACAATGACCAACGGCTTCCAGTCTAACCGCATGCAGCTGAATTTCAGTATTTTCACTGAAGCGACTGCCTATCTGATCTCTATCAACATAGTACTTGGTAATACGATAGACTCCTCTTTCTGAAACTGTTTGTCTGAATTTCAGGCCGCATGGAACAAAACTTTTAAACTAGAATCTACTGCTACGCAAGAAAACTTTCCAGTTTTTAGTTATAGCCAACCTGGTCATCAATAACTAACAATCACTAGGAACAAGTGACGGGAAACCATATACAATACCAAAAGAACCACGATAACCGTCTTATCGGGTTATAGACATAACGATATTTCGAATACTCAGTAAGATCATATCGTTGTAAATAGCACCCTTAAACCTTTCGATAATCTGACTTTCTATCTCACAAAACCTGGTTATGGTCTTCCGATTATCGTAGAGGTACTTGGTCTATGGTATGTTAATGTTTTCGCCAACAGTATCGCACCTAACGGGAATTGGCTATGAATCAAGCTGAAGATCAAGAATAACTATAACGGTTTAGTCAGTTTTACCCATATAGAGAAATGAGAGAAGTCATGGAGTATAACGATTTCCAGGAGAATGGAAGTTTAAGATGTGTTGCGCCTTCCGTTAAATAATATGCCATAAAGGAAGGAAGATAATGAAGAGGTATCGATAGCACAAAACCCGTGTCACCTATTTGGAGATTCGGTCAACATAGACTAAATTTTGAATTATATGGAACCGGATACTTACTTTTTTATGTATATTGTAAGAAGATATGGTAATATTTGGAACTACAGGGGTCTTAAAGAGGCCACTTTGGCAGAATGATAAAAGATTAATAACATGAATTACTTTGTTGCCATTCGTAAAATTATCACAAAGTGACAATTCGTCTGTGAGCATTTTAATAATTTTAATGTACATACTTCATATTATTATCCTATTATGATTCTGGTAAAACGGTCTTTTTAAACCCCTTGATCCGTTTACAAAAAAAAACACTAACGGAAAGCTACATTGTCCTCAAGTGTCATAGACATCCATTTAAAGCGTTCTAGTGGGTTAATTTCTGTTCGTAACGGGGCGGAGCTCTGGGCAAATGCTTGTGTGCTATAAGCCTTATCAAACCTGTACATCAATATTATACAGTAAGTGTTTACTAACAGCTATGTTATTGATGATTTAATCCTCCAGTCGGAAGCCACAAGGAGATTGATTAGATCCTCAGTAACGATTAGAATACAAAGCGGATCCGATATTAAAATGATTATCGTACTATTATAGAAGTTCCGCCAACCTATAAGGATGATCTGAACACGTATGTAATTTTATTGGAATATTAATATCAACCTTGACGCAGAATTGTGTTCCATAATGGTTTTTACAAAAGATTTACAGAAACCTATGTCTGGTTTACGCATTTCTGCAATTCTCCATATTTATTAGAAGTAATATTTTCATTGGGTATTCATTTAATTCTACATATATCTTGATTCTTTTTCATATTTTTGCTCTTTTTATTAATTTTACGCTACTATAGTCGTTAGCATGCCTTTAAAGTACGATTAATATAATTTTTACAACATTCAATGTCAATGCCAAATATAAATACTACAGTCTGATAGTACAATTTTCCTCATACAATTCAGATAAACGTACTAAAATTAGTTAGTGTGTGTATCCAAACGCGTCGTAACATTAAAATTGTGTGCACCGTTAATTTTGGGCCACTAGTTGTGGTAATAACACCTTGGGCATCCGGTTGTTTTCCGCATAGATAATTGTATTCACTAAACTCGTAAAACCGTTGTTTTAACTGCAGTTAAAGATAACAGGCTGTTGGTATGATAGAAATATTAGGTACACAAGTCTCTGTTAAGATCTATGCTTTTAACTTGCAATATGCTTTACCATTTACCTTTCATCTAAAAGTCCGTAAAAGGTAGGAAGCTTATCGAAATTTACGTCGGTACCTTCAATATTTGCAACTACCCACGCAAATGCTCCTACACTCCCTATTGACACATCAGCTATGACGTCAGAATTGGCGTAGATTTACACCGTCACTGCTGGGCGCATGGTAATGACGTCACTGGTTCGCGTGCTAACCCACGTTTCAGTCTAGAAGCGTTCCCTAAACTTGCGTCCGAATTTGATCGTACACATTTTGTACGTCATCATACTTCAAGAATGTTTACTTTAATGTTCTGATTTCAACTTTAACCCTTTGGAAAAATGGCGTAGGTCCATGTATGACATGTATGTATGTTGGTTTATTCCGATCTAACCAAATGAGACTATAGCTTCAGCATTTAATCTGCCTCAGCTATATTTGTTGTGTTAACAGCATCATTGTTATAATTATTCATCTGCCCTTCCTGTAATTTATTTTGGATCTTCTTCAATATTTGACTACTACCTGGACATCATCTCTATAGCACTCAGTAACAAGTTCTTCTCTTCCATGGCAGCTCCCTTGCATTCTCTTCTATTTCAGCTGCTTTTGTTTTGTGACAGTAGTAACCGGATGATACGCTATATGTATTTTATATTAAAGACTTGCAAAACAAGCGAAAAAAATCCCCTTTCCTAACTATTTTCATCAACACCATCTAAAAACACAATTATCTTTTCAAATAATTTTGAAAATTACTGCAGCGCACTACAAATCCAATATGTTTAATACAATATTATTATGATCGCCCAGACTGCAAGCGTAGCTAATAAAGCTCAAGGTTTAAGTAACATTTTCTACATTTTTTTACGTAATGGCGTAGCTATCGACCCACGTGTTGCTTATCAATGCCTTGTGAATGTTTCGGTACGTTGCCATAAAAATTCCATATAAAACCCGTTGCGAATTTACGGAATGGCGTACATAGGTACTCTATACTATAGGTTTAAAAGAATTTCTAATTTAATTCGTATTGATAATGGGCTGAGCTTGTATGAAACAGTGGTTTCTTTATAGCCTTCCTTTCAATCATAATAGCAAATGATTCTGTAAGAAGAGAACACGTTAAGTTGTAATTTACATAAAGATCTAACCATCTAACACTAGAATGAAATACCTTTAGTTTTAATACATTCTTAAAACCTATTCTTGTCTAATCCCGCTCACCATCTTTTAAGTCCTGTTTGATTGATTCACTTGTTATGCAATACGTTTTGGCTTCTCTTATGCAACATCTAAATACACTTTGATCTTAAATATGCTCGGAACATCTAACCATATCACACATTATTATCAACTTTCTAGAATTCGCAACATTATGAAAGGATTCTAGATCAACTTTTTGACCAAGATCAACTTCTGTGGAACTGCGAAAACGATGTCCAATTTTTATCGAGTTAGACAGATGTCTGAATTTTTAAACTTGCATTTAATTGTAGTTTAATTCAGTTTGTGTTACTGTGGCAATCGTGGTTTATCAATGGAATGTGAAGACAAAAACTATTGATAAATTAAAAAAAGCGATTTTATCAATTAAATTTAGTTGGATTTGACCACCAACAGAGTTACAACAATATCTCAAATGTGTTGAATTGTATAAAAACGCAACTGATAATATCTAAGCAATGCAACATAACCTAGAACTATGACTCGCGCTGTCTAGATCACAAGTAGGTAATCTACCCAAGACCTTGAGTGAGTGCATGCATGCAGTTTGATACTTTGACTTTTGCGCACTGACTAGATACGAAAATTGCTTTTTAGCAGGGTTATGAAAACAAATTTGAGTACGGTTACCAGTGTGTTTGTTATTTATGTAGAATATCGCTAGTCCATGACCGAACACATTGTATAATTATTATCGCATTTCAGCGTTGCACAACAAACGTACTTTTCCAGAACATTCCTCAATTAACATTTCCAACCACAACCATATATTTTCCAGTCCATAGCAAAAGACATGTATTACGCATCGTCCTAACGTGGATCCATTGTCGCTCATTGCTTATATCCGGTGTCGCCAGGGCTTATTCACGGGTACAAATGTAAAGATTTACAGGGCATAAGAGAAGTAAATTGGTAAAAGATTGAGTGTAGTTGAGTCACGGACGATTGCTTTGATGCGAATGTAGGGCAATTGGGATTAGCATTGTTCTTGTTAAGGTCACACATTTAAAACAATGTAGTTTTTCTTCTTTTTTTCTGTAATTTGGTACATTTATAAAAAGAAAGTCTTTAAATATAATGTCTTTAATTTATTTATTAAGGATCTCCAACAAAAGATGTACACAGACAGTAACGTAAATTATGGACGAAAATTGTATTACGTAGGTGCACTCCTTCACATACAGGAGAACTTCGTTAATCACTCATCTCATGAAAGGAAAACGCAACACACCAAAAGCTTCTGGATACAAATTATATATATTCGTTTTCAATCTCCGGACGCCTCCGCCTAAAGAGCTGCATACGCGAGCCACACCCATAATTTTTTTTTTTTTTAATGTAATATATATTTGTGGCTAAAATGTTCACACATCACGCCCACGAGCTCGCATTTCGGTCCAGTTATGTTACGTAAAAGGGCGCGACCCTATTACCCGGAGAGCACAGACTCCTTTTCTGCTAATTAGAAATTTCTGATTGAAAAACTCAAAAACGCATTGCCCGATTCAGGAGTCGAACCCAAGACCTCATTCTCTTCAGTCGCGCTTGCCACCGCTCGACCAAAAGTTATGTAACAACGGTAGATAATTAATAAAAAGCTAACCAAAACTGCTTACTTAACAGATAGTACTTTATCAAAACAAAACAATCTATCGCCAAGCACTTGAACAGAATCTAAAACAGCGTTTAAAACTTATCTAAATTCCACTAACCTATTGACTTCTCCAAATACTCATTTCATGTCATGTATATCAGCATATTTTATCTGTGGACTCGAGAATTTCAACCAGTTACATGCAGTACCTGACATTCTTGATGCAGGAAGTGTTTTGCAAGTCAGTTGGCTTTAACTCACACTAAGTATATCTACTGTTATAGGGCAGTTACTGCTCTGGGAATACTCGTAAGGTCCTTCCTAATTAACTTACGTGCACTGCTGGATTAGTTCCTGCTGGCTTTAGACATTGTGTAGATGGTTGGCAGAAGGTGCATTTAATTATCTATACTATATATTTTTTTAATGAGGAAAGATTTCTTTGTATCGATCAGACTTTAAAACTACTGGACCGATTTTTACAATTTTTTCTCTAACAAAACGTAACATATACTTCGCTACGCTACTGCCCTCGGGAGTTAGGCAGCAACTTAAAACGCGAGTGAAACCGCGCAACATAGCTAGTGCACTAATAAAGATAAATCCCTTTTTTACGATGAAATATTTTATTCAGTCGACATCAAAAACAAGCGCAATTCCCACATGTCAAACACCAGTACTGCAGAGAACGAGAAGCAGCGATAATATATACCTAAATAATATAAAGTTCTCTTTGATGGAAATCATCTTTTGAACAACCTATTTCCAACTGTGTTGGGGTCGCTTCCAGTCTAACCGAATACCTATGTGAAGCAACTTTACATGAAGCAACTGCCTATTTGACCTTCACGACACAGTCGGTACTGGCTAATACGATACCCTTTGGTAAGACTGGTTGTCCGACTTTCGAGTCACTTAGTATTTGTACCGACTGTTAAAGACAATGACAGCCGAGACCAACGACTTAACGTGCTTTCCGAGGTACTCTTCCGGAGACTCGGTATGTAATAAATATTCAACCGTCCATAGATCAAGACAGGCAGAAAAATCGTCTGCGTCTAAATTGTTATTGAAACTAGTAAAATGAATAGCATTGGGAATGTGACTGTAGCCCTGCTGATCCATACTAACCTTCTGTAAGTCGTTACTGTATGTTTGCGGGGAAAATTGATTTCCTAATATAAAGTTTATACTTCGCTTTACGATGACTCATTAGTTGTAGAATGCGTTTAGATATAAATAGACGCATGTAAGTCCGGAGTAAAATGGTCCTTAAGCTGTAATAATTTTACGACTGTTTTGCATTGCACGAATGACCTTAGAATGTTTAAATTGACCTTTGAAAGGCGTCTCTGCTGTACCTAGGTAGTTATCATCACCACTTGCCGTCAGTTCATGAATAAACGCTATTGTAGTCATAGTATGTACGTTTAGTTTATTTATAAAACATCGTTCTAGACCGTTTGTCTGCTTGTTAAATATACAGGCTACGCACGTGTCGAATTTGCCTACCGAGTCTGACTACACTGACGGAAGTATTTCTAGTATTGATTCTGGAACCTTTTGAACGTGCAGTAATTTAGGGACGGTTGATTTGTCACCAGTGTTCATTCATGTTAGAATATACTTATTTTAAACCAATTATGTTTAAATTTTGGTAAACAATAAAGTATATCCTACGTATCCTAGTATATCCTATAAAGTATATAATAATATTATAAATGTTTGTGAGGATGTTTGTTACTATTTCACGTCACGAAATTTTTCACAGAGGTAGATTATGGTCTAGAATAACACAGGATACTTTTTTTTCGATATCACGCGGGCTAAGCCGCGGGCTGTTTTACAATGGCTTTATGTTAGATTATTTCAAGAATTTTAGGAAAGCAATTTCTTCTAGTGGATACAGGTATTGTCTTGCTCCATCAAAGAGGTATAATTATCTAATTTGCAACAGTTAAAAATCTCGATATATTACGAAAAGAGCACTACACTAAACACTATTAGTTGCCAAAAGCCGGTTACACACTAACAGCCAACATTATATGAAGGTCTCACTTCAACATGACTCACTCTTCATACCGACATGCCTGCATTGATTGCAGACTATTCATTAGCAAAGAGCAGGTCAACACTTCCTCCGCGTTTGATAGAAACGTTTCTTGTGTAGGATGCCTTAAGTTCCGCTCCAAAGACGACGCACGTAATAGATAAGAGACTTCGCACACTGAATACGACGCGCGACTTACATTCGCCGCCTTCATACGCCTATTGTTACTGGCCGTTGACTTCGGCAGCTCAAAAAATCTCTTTGATGATTGTTAGGCACGATAAAAAAGATTTATTTACAGTTACTTTTTCTCGTCTATAATGAATCTTAAAATTCAGCTCACGATTCAACAGTAAAATGAATTAACATTGATGATGAGCCATTTTTGTCTTAACACATTATACAAACAAATAAAGCTTCTCCATAAGGATACACATTTGCAATATAGACACATTAACAGCTACTTGCTTTTATGTGCATTATAAATTTACGACACTGGCTCCCTGTTGTTTGTCACACCATGATAAAAAACAGCGAAATTACCTTGTTTTCTTGGCTTTCTCATAGTAATTTAAGGTGAAGTAAATGTATTTTTAACAAGCAACAAATTACTAGTAACGAGAACTTGCACTCTTGCCTTGCATGTGTCTCGCGTCAGTTCCGGTCGCAAATATTCCGTGTGTTGAGTTCCTAATTGAATCACATGGTAAGTTATGTGCGTAATGTTATAATCAGTATTGTTCCTTTAGCTGTGAAAACTTTAAAAGAAAGAACTCGCATTTAAAATATATATATTTTATATTATTACAATTTTTTATATTTTATGGTTGCATGTAAGTCATGTATATATGCGTTTAATGAATTATTCATAAGCAGGTATTTTTAATTACTCAAAACAGCGTTATTAAATCCTTAAATAACTAAAAAGTAATACATATTCTTTAATGGTCATTCAACCCTTACACTGCTTTCAAAAGTTTCTTATGTGATAAGTTATAAATTATATATATTTTTAAATGTTTTATTTATTGTTGAATAAAAAATATACGTTAGTACAAAAATGTATAAAAAGAAAAAAATAAACAAATAGCTATAAAGTATTTTTTTTTTTTTTTTATTACATGATAAAATCTGGAACGAAAAACTAGAGAGTGCGCAATTAATACGAGATTTACGTTACCGCGTTTTTGAAAGCATCAAAAACGCATCGTTCAACTAGAGCCTAACTTAGTGGTAAATATTATTAAGTACTTTCTTCGCAACAATGAAGAAAGTTTATTTTGTTTTTTGCTAAGAATTCGGGTGAGAACAATGGCGATCCAATTAACGCGTCGATATTTTAAAGAAACGCTGTTTACAAACATTTTGCGCTGTAGTTTTATAATAGCTGTAAAAAGCACTAGGTCATTTATATTATATTTTACAAAACAGTTTCTTGGGAACGTGTGGACTGTCTTACTTAGTACCGTCGTAGGGCTGCTTTTCTGGCAGAAATTAGCGAGTTAGTAAAAAGTAGTGTAGTTAGGCTACAAAATTAGCTTTCTATACTTAGCAAAGTGGAATTGCACCTATATCCCGCTTCGCTTGCGGGCAAGATGCGCTTATAACACACATGTTAACAAATTATCTTAGTCGAACCTCAGTTATGCTCTAGTATGAAAACCAAACGACTTTACTAGTTGTTCTACAGCTTAACACATAACGCAGGTTCAGATTGTATGATAAAGAATCTAAATGACAATCTTCAACTAAACATGCTAGTGATGCACTTCTTTTGTCACACAATTGTAATAGAGCAATCCCGACCTTTTAACCTGTACAATTGCTCCTCACAACATATGCATCCCTAGTACTTCCTACTTCTATAATCACACTAGTACCTACAGTTCTTCCACAGAAATTTTACCTCTTACTTTATATGACTGTTAGAAACGTGTTATTCAAATGATTTTAATTTGATTGTATGTGTTGTGTAACACTATCTGTGGATTTTATAATTATAAGAAATAAAAAATATAAAAAATAGTGCGTCATCTCCATTGCAGGGCAAAGGCATCTCTCGCTCCTCGAAATTCCAGTTGTTCCGATCCGATCTGCCCAATGCGGACTGTTTGGTTAAAATTATGATTTTAATATTCGTTACAATAAGAATGCTACGACGAATCATCAAAGCAATCTTTACTGTCTTTGCATTAAGATTGGTTCTGGTAAAACAACTGTGGAAGGACTGTATAGCGAATAAGGTAACTAGGACGCCTATTGGAGCGTACGTAACGCGTCCCGACGCGGCGCGACGACGGTTAAATACGTTTTGTTGTTGCTACATAACCCTATATCTACTACGATTTTTTTTTGCCGATTAAAATTTTATTTTTGGGTCGGGGAAATTAGTACTATGATAAAGGCTGAGGAGTAGTAGAAGAAGGGATTTCAGACTCCAATTACGCGTCATGCAGTATTCGTCTAGAACACTAGGTATACGGAGCCTGTAAAATCCTTCATTCAAATATCCTAATAATATCCTTCATTATAACCTAATGGGGAAGGCCAAGCAAAAAATACGACCTAATGTAGACGGATGTAATGCAATTGACTGAATAAAAGCGAATGGCACTTAATCATGGGACTCACATTTAAAATCTTTGTAGATGGAAAGTATATTAATTTGCATAAAATGTGGTGGTACTAAATGATCTTACAAAAACGTTTTCTTGCAGGACACATTCCGCCATAATTTCAAAGCATTCAAATCTAAAACAATTCTTCCATTACAACATCCATTATTATTAGATCTAATCGATACCATTTTTTGTCCCACACCTAAAATTAAATCGTAATTTATATAATTAAGCAGTTTTCAATATTAACTTTAACTAAAAACGTGTATTCGTCTAACTACATGGCTCCATACATACAGTCAAGATTCCAAACTTACTGAAAAGGACAAAATTGCGTGTAAAATAATTGGTACAAGTATTTCTTAGAACACTTAAAATGGCATGTTATTGAATGCTACAATTCATTCAGTTATTACTTGATCAGTTATTAGATATAAGCGAAGCCTAATAAGTAACATGGGCAAGCGTCGAGTAATTTACTTTCTTATATACTTCACATCCGTAGATTTATATATTGACCACAGTGAAAGAAAATGCAGAAAATTCACTGGTTGATTCGCTACTCTAGCGCAAGAATATAGTTATTCTTGTATTAAACTTATAAAAAGATGCGATTTGACTTTCGGTGTCATCAGTGTAAGTGACACTAATGACACCTACACTGATGACACCGAAATAGGCCCCAAAGGCTTTAGTAGAGGTGTACCCTAAAGTACAGTCAGCAAAAGATAGAAGTAACCGTACTCTGCAGATACAGTTGAAATTTTGTTATGTCCATGTGTGTTTCTGAATATAGTTAAATTGATTTGATAGAAAGCGAACAAATTATTAAAAAAAAATGAAAACGTCCATCGGTTTCTCAAAAAATAAGAACTGTATCGGATAAGTCTGGTTACTTATCTTGTTGCTGGCTGTACGCTAATATGCCCTAAATTATGTCCAAGTTTCAGGTCACTTTTGCCTGCCAATGACAATTCATAAAATAAATTATCCCTTTTAAATGACGTTTAAGTCATATCTATTTGTTGGTTCTGTTCTCGCTCGCCTATGGCAAGAACCTTCTGTCCTTTTTTTCCACAGAAGTCTTACAGCAATAAAGTGTTTGTAACATGCTTTCACAAGTTTCCTTTTAGGACAGTAACAAAAAAGTCGTAGAATATAATTATCAGTACCTGCATTGCTTGGCTAAGTGAATTCATAATTTTGTAATTAAAAATTGCGATCAATGTTTTCTTGCCACCTTTATATAATTGGCCTAGAATTTGTAGCTAGATAAATGTTTTAAAAAAAGGTAATAATAAAGAAAAAAATAATGTAGTGTTCGAGTCAAGTGCTTATAGAGCACAAAATTGATTGCTGCCAGTGCAGCATTGTCAATTTTGTGCTCAGAATACTGATTCTGGGCACGTTTTTGGATAACAACAATTTTGAGGAGTTCTTCGACCCCAATGCATCCTATTGTTTATTTAGTAAGTTTATAAATTCTTATTAATAATTCTATTAGTGTATATTGATTGTGACCCACCTACCTTAATTTTTGCTTCTTTTTCAAAGCTGGGGTGCGTGACTACACATTACTCTCCAAATTGTGGTCCTCTGCAATCAGGACAGCTCGATACATGCCGTCTCCAACAGCCTTCTTAAATGCATCTGATCATCTTGCCAATGCTCCTCTCCCACCTAACAAAATAGCTTGAATAACTGTCAATATATCTACAGTTTAAATGCAGTGCTTTAAGTTCCTGTCCTGGTCTGATTACGAAAAACTCGAAAACTGCAATTTGACAGTTACATTGCATTCAAATTCAACACTAAAATCTGGCTGCATCTGTGGTACTTCTGTACAAATTAAAAAAAAAACCTTCGATGACAAAGTACAATATTTCAAGGCAATCCAAACATAGACAAGTGACATGTTATAAAATATAAGTAATAAAAAATTAAAATAAGCAGCCTATTGTTCACAGCCGTATAATTAATGGTTTAACTGGTATTTTAGGCTAATAGCACTGTAAAACCAGTTAAACGACATTAGTAATTAAATGTAATGGTTGCTTGATTAGCCAGAGTCGCATGCCTCATTCCCAGATACCTCTTGTCCGATGGTACAGACGACGGCAGACCAACCTACACAAAACCATTTTCACCTGATATCTTTACTACGGTGTGCGATTCGTAGTAGAGAGATCAGGTTATAATAGTTTAGTATAGGTTGACTTGCTGTCGTCTGTACATGCCTCATGTATCACAGAATACCTTGTGATCTTATGTGCATGAGATGCGTTTCAATTAATGTAACTAGATATTGGTATTCTTATCACCAATAGAAGAGAGAGGTTTTGCTATTCTATCGTGGTGATAAATTAGTCCCAATTTCGATAAGATTCCAACATAATATTTGACCTTTAGGGTGGAAAGCTAAACCTGAAACAAATTAAAATTTAATCGAACTCGTACGAAATTACCAATTAAGTACAAGAATGATGATTTTTTGACATAATTTTGAAGTTTAAATTGTAAAGTTAGTTTCTATATGTATTTTTTTAATTTGTAATGTTTACTATGTTGTTACTTATGAAATAAATCTCTTTTCTCATTACCTACATAAGTAGTACTTAGAAATATTTTTTCTAAGAAAGAATTTCTTTCACGACATTTATTTTATAACGGCTAGTGTTTTCTTTACTTGGAATTCATCTGAAGCACGGGGTTTTGAGCCTTTTGAATTTTCTATTGACAATTTGTCAATAATAACGTAACACGAACCATCTCTTCGCAGTCTTTTAGAGCCCCTGTTTTAAGATGTAATATCATCTTTCATCATCTCCGACGTGACCGACTAAAACCTTTAAAATTTAAATATTGACTCGCTGGAGTCACTGGTCCTGATGGAATAATGAACACTGCCAATACAAACATTGTCTCCTTTACATTCTATATCAGAAATTCTTTGAGGGTACTTGATAAAATGTAATGATGCACTATAAAATGCAATGTATGTTATAGGATCTTTTTATCATGGACTAGCTTCCGCCCGCGACTTCGTTCGCGTGGCATAGTTACTTTGGGCTAACGCTAACTTTAAACCGCGTGTTGACAGAAAAAAATATCTTTCTCTCCCCTTATCTCACTTCATTTCTTTTAAATTATCCTATGTCCGTCTCCAAAGTCCCAACTATCTCTGTACCAAAATTCATCAAAATCGGTTTTGCCATTTAGGCGTGAAGACGTAATACCTATATATAAACAAACATGCAAACAAACAAACTCACTTTCACTTTAAAATATTATTAAGGATTTTGTTTCATAAAGTTCGCAAAGTGGCTGTGTCGTAACAAATTGGCTCGTGGCTAGGCTACCCATACTTTGACCTAAAAGTGAAAACTGATACGTGGACTTTTCACACTCGACCTAATTTGCTGAAAATTAACCTCTTGCTAAGATAAGGACACGGAAAGTTGACGCAACTAGAACGCAAACTGCTTGTACAGCCTGATAGTTACATAGGAGCCGTTCAAGGGCTGTATAATTGTCCTTAAGACGTACAGTAGCATATTTTAAAACCGTCCGTATCTTTCCAGGCTGTATCTCACGAACCATGATAATTAGACAGCTGAAATTTTCACAGATGATGTATTTCTGTTGCCGCTATACAACAAATACCATAAAAAAAATATTAAAGTTCCCATACAACAAACATGGTTTTTTATTGATAACTAGCTTTCGCCCGCGACTTCATCCGCGTGGCATAGTTACTTTGTGCTAACACTAATTTTAACCCTCGTGATGATCGAAAAAAAAAATCTTTCTCTCCCTTTTTCTCCCTCATTTCTCACTAAAAAAAGCCTATGTTCGTCTCCAGGGTCCCAACTATCCCTGTACCAAAATTCATAAAAATCGGATAAGCTATTTAGGCGTGAAGACGTAACAAACAAACAAACAACTTCCGCTTCTATAATATCAGTATGGATGGAATTTAATCTTTTAAATACCATCAACCAACAGCGGGAGAAGGTCCCTAAGGAAGCAGGAGGTGACCACTCTACCGCAGTACAAACCAGGTCATCACAGAGCCGTACCACTGTGTCAATGGCGCAACCATTACTAGGAGAAACAGTTTGGTTGAGTTTATCGCGTGCACTGGACTATGGAAAGCCGTACTGTAGCCATTTAGCCAAGTTATGTAAACACCAATCATTGTTATTAGAATACTATGTGTGTTTTATAACACAATGTTTAAAGTTTTATTATTTATATATGTTGGTATCCTTTCACTGGAACACCATATTGTAATTAAGTATTTTATCTACAGTTTTCCATCCATTATTTCTACGATTGCTTACAGACAATCTTCTGATATATAAAATTCTTGTGTCACAGTTTTCGTTCCCATACTCCTCCGAAACGGCTGGACCGATTTGAACGAAATTTTGTGTACATATCGGGTAGGTCTGAGAATCGGTCAACATCTATTTTTCACACCCCTAAGTTAGCAGCGGGTGAAACCGCTGGGCACAGCTAGTTGTTTTATAAAATACTGGTATGCTATAAGCTTAAATCAATATAATCGGTGTGCTATAATATAATCCGCACTAATATTTTTACATTGGTATGTGTGAGGGGATTTCTGAAAAAATAATAATTTAAGACCTCTACTATTACCGACATATCTCTTCGATTTTGTCCAAAGTGTAAAGGGAAAGGTTTAGATAAACTGACAAGGCAGCTTCCAAATAGTGTCTCTGAATATGGGAGAGCCCTAATAACACCAAATTGAGCGCCGCACATGCACGTTTGTACGTGGGTGCGTGCAAACCGGATCAGCGGACGGACCCGCCATAAATCACGACATTGTAATAAAATTGTTTTGTATTTATGATGTTTATCGATACACTAATATGGGTCAATCAAGCTTCCGCATTGAGATATTAATAATGTGATCAAAACTGAAACTTCAGGGGATTTATAATATAGTTTTTATACTGTATACAAGAAAAACGAGTCAATAGTAACACGTTTGAAGAAGTGCTTGTTAGGTACCTACATTTATATTTTGCGAGAACAGTTCGACTCAAAGATTATGAAATATATTTTCCCCGATACTCTAAACTGTTAATTGCACAACCTAAAATGGATAAAGTTAGCGTTAGCCCAAAGTACCTATGCCACGCGGACGAAGTCGCGGGCGGAAGCCAGTTGCCAATAATTCAATGAAATCCTTTTTGGTTTGGTGGTAAAAATCCACCTTTACCTGTCTGACATTCCGCTTAGCGACAAACGTACATTTTCAAACTAATTTACAAAACAGATGTATGGTAATTCTGAACTTATATACATGATAGAAAACTTGATATTCACCATGTATTATGCTGAACCATTAAATTATGCAAATGCATAAGGTCAAATGATACGGGCGAAATAGAAATTGCATCCGAGATTAATAAATTAACTTTGGTGTGTAATGAATTCTGTTTTGGTGAAGTTATCTCAAAGAAGTACACGTTGGATTAAAACGGGATACGCTTCTAAGAGCAAAGCATAGTGGTTAGCAAATATGTTTATATTTACATAACTTGCCTGTAATCCCTGAACCTTTGGGTAGAACATAACAATTCAGTTATAAAGTTCTTGTTAGGAATTCTTTGTTAATTTTATAATACTACTAGCTTTTGATGCGGCTTCGCTCGCGTAGAATTCGCGATAACACAGTTCCCCTTTCCTGATTTGCAGGTACCTGCTACGCGTAGTTATTGCTCTTGCGCCTTATTTATTGTATTAGCAAAGCAAATTTTTGCCTTTGTTCCCTCTTAATAATTAGCCTCCTTTTATTTTTACTACACAAACCCCACTAATACATTCCACGTATTTATGCAACGACATTTTGTTCTGTTTAGAATTTAAAATGGCGGCAAACCAAATTTCCATAGACACACGTCGAAAACAGAGTCCAACCACTCAATAAAGCGACATCTCATAAATCCGTATTTTCGATACCAACTCAACAATTTCTCGATTACGTTTTCATCGATCAACGTCGATGTTTTTCCGTTTTCCCTCCAATCAATGTCAGACTTACGATGAAAACAATGTGCCGTGCACAGCCGCGGTCCCGGACGGAAGCGCTAACCGCGATTATCCGGTATTTTCAAATCGGAAATACGTTTACAGAGTAGATTGGTAACGAAATGGTGTTACATTATAATATTGTTGTACTTTGTCGATGTGTACTGTGTCTGTTGGTATTTTATTCAAAGGACACAGTTTTTTGTGTGTCAGAATTGTTCTGGCTTAAACTCATCCATGTTCCTTCTTTTGCCCTTTGTGCTCCGGGGATCTCTTTGACACGCGCTTCGAACGGGAGCGCGCTGTCGTCTTGTATTTTTAAACAGATTTCAAAAATTCTGCATCATTTTGCTCTTGATTTGCATCACTCAAAATAATTTATTTACTTAGCTTATTGAAATTCGACTTTCGGTTACGCAGAATTTATTTTTTAATAAAGCTCTATTTAAAAAAAAAAATTAAAGCCAGAATACACCTGCAGGGACCATTCAAAGCTCAAACTCAAAAAACAAACTACTACGAACCGCAAAACACTCTCGCGAGGTTACGTGCACTTAACCATTCATCTGAGAGTACGCTATAAACACAAATACAGGCGTAAACGAGCATATATCGTAAAGAGCAACAATTTCGCCTTTCTAAGCGCAAGTAAGTAAAAGTCTGGGACAGTTATCACAACGCAGAGAACTGTAGAAGACCCATTCTGGACAACGGGCAGAAAAAAAGCAGCTTTGTATTGAAAACATCTTTAAATTTTCAAAATACAGAAAGTAGTTTTACATAATTATGTTTAGAGAACGAGATATGTATGGTTAAAAAGTTATTTTAGCTTTCTGTTATGTATGATGAAACATTGTTATAACGATATAAGGACTGGGTAGTGACCAAGAAAGAGAGTTGAGAAATGCCTTAAGCCAAATATTGGTCGAGAGTGTATAATATTATGGCAGTAT
The DNA here is from genome assembly GCA_958449745.1 of Ochropleura leucogaster. NCBI lineage: Eukaryota > Metazoa > Arthropoda > Insecta > Lepidoptera > Noctuidae > Ochropleura > Ochropleura leucogaster. The sequence continues at coordinate 6,713,956 of OY288206.1, forward strand.
TGTTTTGTACAAGAGACTAGGATTTCGTGCAAATGAAGAACTGGGAAAAGTGATACGAAATATCGGTCTCCATGTTCTATCATTCCGTACCCCATTATCCTTTATAAAAGCTGTGTATTCTCATTTGGACATCTTTCATTCTGCAATATTAAACTTAATTACGTGACTACTAGACTCAATATCAGTTGCACGTATCTAAAAGCTCGGCCTACTGATTCATTTACGATTAATTCAACTGCGGCACTTTGAAACATTGATCTTGATTTCAAAAAACCGTTTGAAACGTGCCTTCTGTCCGTGGTTTCGCAGTGTGAAACAGAGCGCTCTCCCACGTTAGATAGCCGCCACGGGTTTTCGACCGACAACCGGTACCGTAGACAATCCGTTAGTTTACTTGAAATGTATTTATTATTACGTCTTATTGCAGCTATGGTAGACTGGAGTATTTTTTTACCGTTTGAGGTTAAATTGATTTTGTTTTTTTTTTTGTCAATAAGCTGGCTCGTTGGTCTAATCTGATTCTTCTAACCAGACAGACAGATGTGTTGCTGGGGAGTTTGTTCCCCCACTTCTTCTTTCCAGCTAAAACACTAGAAAGAGGCGAAGAGCAGGGCGTTTTTGTGGGACTGTCTATTGTAATTTGACGTTCAAAAAGTGCTGATTATCAGCCTAATTTAAATAATTGACTTTTGATTTGATCTAGTGGTTGCGATTGCGACTGTTGGGTTACCAGGTGGGGCAATGTGTTATTGGGTTTTTCCAAAAGGATTTTCTCAGTAGCCGCTACGGAAACTGGAATAGTGCCCAGCTGATGGCAATAAGGTCGGTCCTAATAACATGGGACTTCAACTGTTGTTGCATCTACACCTCTGCTTAACTATACGGGGAGAACAGGCGTGATGTTATGTATCCATTGAATAGTTTTTCCAGGGATATCAATAAATTCAAACACAGACACAAAATTCAATAACTAGTGCAGGCAGATAATGGCGGGTTGCACGGAGCATGCGCACTGCGTGTGTTTGAAACGCTTGTATATTTTGTTTATAAACATAGTTTTAACATTTTTAATAGAATATGCATTACTTTTGCACCTATTTTCTGTTTCTGTCTTTTATTTTACTGTATTCAGTGTGTTCATAAACCGTTATTTAATAAATGAATTAAAAGTTCTTATAAAGTATCGTTTTAAAGAAAATAAATTGCATTTCGGGAAAAATCACAAACTTGATCTAGCAATCCTGTCTAATCCTTGCAGCGCGAAGCTTTATGTTAATAATGTATTCATAGTAAACACGCTTCAAGTATTACATAATGATGTATTTTTATGTCGATTTAATGGTATTATTACAGTGAAATCAGAAAAACGGAAGCAGTGAATGGGTTAACGGAAAATTGGTTGTTGACTTGCGTTTTCATTATTTTACATCATACTCGTATTTTTGTGACATAGTTTTTAGTTTGCGAGGTAAAATCTGGGGATTTTTCTTAACATGAATATTTTATTTTTGGGAATCTCGGACGTATGTTAACCGCATATGACTGTATATTATGTTACTGTTAGCCCACATCACCCCACTGCTTCTCCTCACGACTATCAGCTAAACAAAAAAATAACCATAGACGTAACCCAAAACATCACGCTTGTAGCCAGTTATATTTTCTTACTAGCTTTTGCCAGCGGCTGCCCTCACGTTTAATTCGGGGTAACACAGTTCCCCTTTCCTACCTGCTACTTGTAGTTTTTGCCCTTGCGCCTTAAAGTTTTTCCTTTTCTTCCATCTTTTCTCATTTCTCACTTTAAAAAAAATGTTAGCCTATGTCGTCTTCATGGTCACAACTATCTCTGTACCATAATTTATCAACATCGGTTTAGCCATGTAGGCTTGAAGACGTAACAAACAAACTCACTTTCGCTTTTATAGTATAAGTAAGGATGTTCCATGTAATAGGAGGCTGACCTATTGCTACCAACCGGGCACTAATCAAAGGGCACAAAAACCCAATAACACGTTGCCCAATCCGGGAATCGAATAAATGACTGCATACACAGCAGTCCCGCTTACCTACTCGACCAATGAGGCAATAATTGAAAGCATCATTTTGTTTTTGCTCGAATATCTGTTTGGTTTATTAAAACGTGCATGAATGTAATGACATACTATTAGATCGAATCGCATCTAAATTCCTATGTATCGTTCACTTAAATGCTAAGTTTAGACTCAGCGAACGCTTTTCTTCAAATACCTTTCTTCGTTTCGCTTGAAATAACTGTTGTTTGTTTGAACACAGTATAAAAAAGTTGTTAAATGTCTATATTAGTGTTTGCCTAGATACATAGAATCTAGTCTAGACCCAAACAACTGTTTTTTTTTCTGGTAATAAATTAATGCTTACCAAAAAGAGTTACTCCATTTGCACCTCCTTGATAAATTGAGGGCAATTGTCTATGCTTTAGAAGCTGGCACATAAGAAAAGCCACGGTATAGCGGTATTAAGGCCAAAAAAATTGTACGCTTGTCTATAGGTTCAATACATGTAGGGAGTTCGATGACCCTCTAAGTCTATTAAATAAAATAGTGTTTTGTCAGTCTCGCACGTTTTGATGTTATTGTCGGGACTTGCAATCTAAATAAGCTTTTAACATCGAGGCGTTACCGTTTATTTCAGATTGAAGTTTCGTTATTTGCCCTGGATTCGCTTGATTTCTTCAAGGAAAAGCGAGTCATCGTTAAAATGCAGCCGAAAAATATTGCGCCAATAGTTTCGCTGAATGTTAGGTAAGGTTGGTGAATCAGTGGTTATTTGCTGCATTGCCATTCATTCTGGCATTTTCCTTTAGGTGAAAGCGACCAAGTATTTTAAAAGACTGCATATTTAGTTTAATTGTTTTTATGTTATGGAAATGTTACGTTATCGTTTATTGTTTTCTCACGATTTTCGGTTGATATGCAGACGTAATTATACTAACTTACAAACACGTGTTTATTTTTACCATTTTAGAGAATTGAATAAAACTTTATTAGAACTTTATTGAATAAATAATTAAAAGATGGAAGAATTTCCTGTTTTGGTTAGTAGCTGCTATTATCAGCTATTTGTATTTATTACAAAGATTATCTATCAGTTATTCAAAAGCGTAAAAGTCCATGTTAAGTTTTCGCAATATTGCACCAAGAAACAAAACTACTTATATATTTTCGGATTTAAACTATATTTAAGTCAGTCCAATTACGTTTCGTAGGTACGTATTTAGCATAATTCAAAAATAATATCCAATCTGTTATTAAGCAAGTATATACCTGTGAAAATTATGTAAAACAGAGATCGGTCGCGCCTTATTTTACGGCACAGCTTCATTTACATAACCTGATATTGACAGGACTACCTACTCGTATTCTGACATTTTAAGTGTACTAGGTTGACACGAAATTGTAGCTTTTCAATCAATGTTACATGGTCATTGACGTAATATTTTGCACTAACCCTTATCCTTACTAATATTATAAGAGCGAATGTGTGTTTGTTTGTAAAAAAAAAACTAATCAAAATCGGTTGGGCGTCAAGACGTAATGACGCCCAACCGATTTTGATTAGTTTTGGAAACGGACATAGGCTAATTTGTTTATTTTTTTAATGAGATCAGTGGTAGAAAGAGAAAAGAAAGGGGAGAGAGATTTTTTTTTCGATCATCACGCGGGTTAAAGTTAGCGTTAACCCAAATCCATCCCATCCCATCGTTTTTTGGTTATTGGAACCGGGAGTAAGTCGCGGGCAGGAGCTAGTATTTAAGTAAACCGGCAGTTGAAAGCGTGTTCCTATAGTCCGGTTAAGTAGAAAAACAACTCAACAACGAGGTGAATTGCGAGTGGTCCTACAAAAAAAGGAATCTTTTTTGTAGGTCTCTTGCTAGAGCCAAAAAGACGGAAAATAAATCGGTGCCTTATGTTTTTATCATAGATTTTTTTAAAGGAATGTATGCCCCATTGTTTTTTTTCACGTACACGTTAATGCAATATAGGTAAGATAATTTTAGAAAATTGTTGTCGCGAAAGGGTAAAATAAATCCTCAAATAAATTCATTAAAACTGTTGCGGTAACTGAGTTGGTAACAAGTGTGATTAACCTACGAGAAAGAAATGAGATCTTTTCATAGTAGCGCACATCATACAGGCTAGCATTCACTAATGAGTTAGTAAAGACTTTGTTAGGCCTCTTTTATACTAAGGGAGCAATGAACGCAAAAATGCGGTCAGCGGGCTTGCTATTGATTTTTTTGTTCTATAAAAATGGCGGTAGATTTATAAGGAAACATTTTATTGTTTACTATTTCGTTGGTATTGTAATCGCAAGTGCGGCTCCTGAGTATGGAGTCCTGGGTTCGATTCCTAAGTCAACCAAAGTGTTCACACGGAATCTGTATTTTCGTCCTTTTGATGGTAATAGGATTTAAATAAAACATAAACTAGCGAAATGTGGGTGTTCTATATTATAATCGCCCTTAACAAAATTCAGTGATTCGGGTTGAAGACAAGAATGTTTGAATAATAACTTTAGTCACATCGATTCCAACTTTATCGATACTAAATGGTAAACGTTTAGATTCTTGGTATTAGCAGATAATGCTTTTGTTTACGACTGTACTAAAGATTGGTTTATCTATGTTCCCAGCAGAGTTATCTAAGTTCTATGGACAAGCTGTAACTCTTGTAAATTAAGCTAAAACAAAATTTCAAAAGCATTATTTCACAAGAAAAACATCTGTATCGTCGTCTCGTCAATTGTATCTGTTTCACTTTATAGATTTAGCGAGAGGCGTCTTCCTAACTGGCAAGGATCGTACGTTGGAAATGGTCATTGTAATAGTCCGACATTCCATTAAGAGTCTCTGAAGAAATCTGTAGATATGTTTGTGTCATCGTAAGATCGATAGCCAATTAAAACGACGCCGACGCCTGATTGTAGATTAATTTTCTGACAACATTTTCCACATTAAGACTCATTTTCCCAAGTCTTCAGTCAATGCCAACTGGGACTGTCAAAACGTCTGTCAAAATAAAACACATCATCCAAGTTATCTGTACAGGTGGGAAAACACAGAACTAAAATAAATGTACCAAGTTTGACATGTCGAAGTATTTTTTCTTGACAAACAGCGCCACCTTGAACTGCACGACTAATGTGGTCATACTATAAGAAGAAGTAACGGTAACATTAAGTGAACTGACACCAATAAACACACGTGTTGTGTCAGAGGTCAGAAGTGTTGTTTGTTGATGGACAGGTAGCCCACCTGTGAGTTTCCATAGCAGCTTTATTTTGTGATTCCTAGGACCACACAACTTGGTCCTTTGATTAACCAGTTTATAGTACAATAAAAAAAAACCGTTAAAGAAACCTCATTCAGTCTTTCTAAAATGCTAGTTATTAAGATTGTCAAACAGAATTTCTTTATAAAAGCTGCGCTTTTTGGCTTTTAAACGGAACTGGATTCGATAAACTGCATTAATTCAATGTTAATAAAGAACTTTCGTGTTATCCGACTACAGTTGACCAATTGTCTGTACACAGAAATAAATCACTTTTTTAAATTACAGGGAAAATAATGACAGTCTATTTGCAGCAAAGATAAAATACCACTGAAATAGTATCGCAATTACCTATTTCCTTAGTTCTCTTCCAGGATATTCTCGTAAATTGTCAGCATTAAAATGAAATGTTCCTTGAAACCTCGTGCCGCCTGTAAACGATTTCTTGAAACGAATTGTTAGCACTCCGTTTTCTTGCACTCAGCATCAACAAACAGACAGTTCTCCGTAACTTTGGTTAGACTTAAGGTTAAAAATGAGGTCGGGATCCTATTGACATATTTATGAACTAACAAGGTTTACGAAGGTGAAAAGAAAATTAAAAAGGAAATACTGGACTCATTTATTCCTGCTAGATAATTTCCTTAAACTATTTTCTTAGAGTCACCATAATTGTAATTTAATGTGCTTAGTCTTATCAGTTGTAAAAATTCATCATGATTTTATTAAACCTTCTCCACAGTTAATCTTGACAAATAAAAACTAGACCGTAAACCGACTCGGTCAATGAACGATTCAGCCGAAAGAGCTAAATAATTTAGTATTAAACTCAGAATGGCTGTCACAAACTATCACTACACACCGGTGACGGAGAGACATCCAACTAAAGCTTGAACAGATAATAACAAGAATTTATCAAGTTATTATTACCCTATCAAGTCTCGTGATGATGTCATAAGAATTTCCAATAAACAGGCGTTTAAAACTCGACACAGTCGAGATTTGCTTGTAAATATTAAAATCGGTATGCGATTTATTAGAATCGATTTTAATAAACAGGATTTCGAGGCGATTCGATTATTCGAGCCATGAATCTGTGTGGTGATAAAAGTGATTTCTTTTTTAATGGCGTCCGTCTCTAAAGACCAATGCTAATGCTGCCTCATTGATAGGTTTAAATCAACTCTTTGATGAAATGTTTTGTGCATAAAAGTAGTATTGTGGCTAGTTGACGGCCATTTTGTGCCGAAGGATTTACATTCTCCATTAATCATGTTAGGACCTTAATCTTAAACGTCTTATTATACTCAAATGCTGAAAAGTCATTAGCTATAGTGTATAGTTGTCTCACTTCTTCGGTTTTAAAATGACAAGGACATATTTTTACAGGCTAGAGTTTTAAGACTACCTGTCATTGTAAATCAATCTTTTTTATTTATTCCTAGGCATTATCCACAAAATATTCACAAAACATTGGAACGCTATGGAGATTGCAAAATAAACAAGATGCTTTATACAGTTAGGCAATATTCAATACTAAAATCCAAATATGAAGTCTTTTAACTTCTCGTTTTTAGGAATCCGCACCGAATGGGTAAACGGGACCCTATTACTAAGACTCCGCTGTTTTCAGTCTGTCACCAGGCTGTTTCGTATAAACCGTAATGTACAGCAAATTTTCACAGATGATGTATTTCTATTGCCGCTATAGCAATAAATACTAAAAATAGAAAAATGTAATAAATATTTTATAAAAAAAACATGTTTTTTGCCTTATTTATAGATAATGTTACGAAACCCTTGGTGCGCGAGTCCGGATCGTACTTGGCCGGTTTCTTCAATTTGATAAAATAAGACTTAACGGACCCTTGAAGGAGGAGTAACCAAGAGTTCAGATATTAGTAGAAATGCCATAACTATTTCGTGTTTAACAAAATATACCCAATCATTATATCTGTGTTTAGGAGAAATGTCTTTATGTTCCAAATACCAATGCATTTGATCTAATAGCCTTATCAGACTTCAACAGTTATGGGATTCCATAAAGAAGGTTCTAGTAAATGATTTGCTGTTGAACTTACCGTGACGCAACGATGACGACAAGGTAAATATTTTTCGCCTATTTTTAGGCTTGTTTTTGCGATAATGGACTCAAGAATTCCCCGCACCATATTATAAATGGTATTTACATTTTTTTTTGCCCGCATTCATTGTGTCAAACTTATGAGTGTACGGTCAACAAAATAGATAAGTAACTAGTCCGTCAGATTTTGTTGAATCTTTCTTAGAAACCGATGGACGTCATTAGAAAATTTCTACTGTATACTGTATCTGACGAGCTTGTTAACTTATCTCTTTTTTTGATTGTACTCACAGTTTTGTGATCGGTTTTTACATAGTATTATGCTTACTTAGCATTTTCGCACATAAAACATTTAATTATTGCAAAGTTGCTAGTGAAACGTTTACTTGTAGTCAGCTTAATAACTAGGTTTCAATATTGCGCAGCTACCAAGCTTTGCAACCTTTGAATGTACCTTAATTATGCTAGTACGTTCATTTTGTAACAGATTTTTTATAAACAAGCGTTTTTATAATACTTATTTTTGTCAGATTTAGCAATAAACGTGTTGTCTCCAACAAACACTTTACAGTTTTCAAACTAAGCAAAATTACTTGCACTTTTATTTACTTACTTAAGTAGATATAAAGAACTATATTTAGTCCATCCACAACATTAAAAATCCTGCTATAAATTTCATTTATTGATTTGCCCTCAAACTTCACCGCAAGAATGAATGGGAAGATACCAACTAATATAATTAACTGTCGACATACTTAAAATCAACCGCAAAACTATCACTGCAATCAACCATAGAACATTCCATATCTACAGCACAAGACAAACGCAGACGCATCAACCAACACGTCAGAAATGCCAAACAAATCTCGAAAAGTTAATTATTCATCAGATAGTCGCAGTTCCGAAACTCGTAGGTCGCTAGATCCACCGTCCGTCCACCTGTGCGGGTCTGCATTCTTGTGTCCCGTTAGCTGCGCCTGCGTCGCTCCCGGCCCGCGCTTTTATTTATTTTGTGCTCTGTGCTCGAAGCGAGGTTGCGCCGAAAAATGGATGTCTAGAGACGGAAATACCGAGATTAACTGTATATGGTGGTTGCTTTTTTCTTTTTGTACTTTTGGATAGATGAATAGGCTGCTTGACCCTAAGGACCATTTTTTGGGTGATTATGTTTTCGACCCGGATTGTAATTTATGAAAAGATAAAATATAAGGATAATAATGATATTATGTTATGATTCGTAACATAATTTACATCATTCTAAGCCATAGGTCCTGCGGTCTATGATTGATCTAACATAACAAAAAGGTGCTAGGCAGAGGTGAACCTAATTACAACCCGCATTTCGCCAGTTATGTGAACTCTGTGGCTGCTACTGAGAAATCTATACTAATATTATAAAGCTGAAGAGTTAGTTTGTTTGTTTGTACGCGCTAATCTCAGGAAGTACTGGTTCAAATTAAAAAAATCTTTTAGTGTTGGATAGTCCATTTCTTGAGGAAGGCTATAGGCTATATAACATCACGCTACGACCAACAGGTGCTGAGCAGCGCGGGTGAAACCGCGAGGAACAGCTAGTTTCTGATAAAACACTGATGGAAACGAAGAACCCAGAACCACATGCTATTATTAAAATTACAATATGCATTGTCAAAACTGTACCATGTGCGTGTAATTTCATTTAGAAGAGTCATCTGTAAAACAGTAAAGTCGTAAAGTCAGATCTTAGTTCTTAGTTTTGTCAATATATTCAAAATAGTTTACACCAGTAAAAACCGAAAACCGGTTTACATACATAAAATTTGTATACAACACTATAATTGTAGGATATAAAATTTATTTCTTTAACTCAATGCTTAGAACTAATATCCGCAACTTGTATTCTGCAACTTTCTCCGTATAACCAAGTTGCAGGAATGTAAATACGAATCGAGAGGTCGTGCGTTTCATTCCGATCTTGTTGAAAGATTATACAGGGTGTAAACCACCCTTCACGAAGTCTTTAACCATAGATACTGTACGTCAAACTAACTAACTCTACTAAACGATTTATCAACGCTTTGGACCATTCCATAGCTTTGATAATTGCAAATATAGTACTTTCAAAAATTATTATGCCTTGTGACGGGCTTAGTAGCTTCATCATTTTGTTTCTTGACATTCAAAAGTGCCTGTAATGGTCGATATGAAATAAATGATTTGAGTATTGATTATCCGAGAAAAAGTTATTGGTAAGAAACTTTTTTGGGGTAAAAAATTACGTTTTACGGTAGAACTCAAATATTTTAAAATTGTGCTTATTGATGCATTGTCTACTACGGGACGGGGAAGTATTTAAAGTAAAACAACAACATTCAAACTTGGTTAAAAAAAAACATGTGAATAAGTTGGAACGTTGATTCCCAATATCTCCGTAACTAGGTTTCCAAAAACATCAATGCCGGGAAGAACATGCCTTTTGGCTTCGAGTAGGGTATATTTACACCCTTTATAGGTACTGATTTACATAGTAAGTAAACCTCTTCTGGCGAAAGCATATTACTTAACGTAATAAGCAGAGGTTAGCTTATAATATTCCTCTTTCAACTTGGTACATTTCCTACAAAACCTGCAAGGTATCCGACCTTTAAGGAAAATTAAAATATCTCAACATTCGCCGTCTTTAATAACAATAAATAAGTAATTAACCAGTAGGCAATATTTAGTTTCAATTAAACGTTTTACAAAGTGGTATCAGGTGACAAAATGTTAATTAATTTTGGTCCTTTTCATTGAAATAAGGTGTAGTAAAGATAGGAAAGGAAATAGGTGTAATACAATTTTGTTTAGGTAAAGTAAACGGTATTTGCAGGCGAAGAAAGTTGTTTTTAGATCAATTCTATTGTGAAAAACTAGGTAGTTGTTGGCTGTTGTTTATTAAAATAACTGTAGGCTATTTTCTCTTCCTTTCATCTAGTAGTCTATGTTATGCCTTTTTATGGAAGTCACGTGTTACGTGTCCTAAAAATATCAATATGGATACATTCGCAAAACAAGAACGTTTTTATTACAGTCAGCAAAGGAAATAAATATCTAAGCTCATCAGAATATATTTTAATTTTTCTTACAAACCGATAGACATATTAAACTCAAATTTAATTTATCTAATGAACTGTTTATTTTTTATCAAATAAATTTAACAGTGTTCGGAAATATTCGTTTTGAAAAGAAAATTTGAACTGTGTCAAACGAGTGTGATTACTTATCTCCTTTGCTGACTTTACGTATTACTAATTTCAGTAAAATCGAGTCTAAAATGGCCGGTTTGGCAGAATCATAATAGGATAATAATACGAATTCCGGTACAATTCACAAGTAACAATTCAAAATATAAAAACTACATTTGTGAGTATTTTACGAAATGTTAGGAACCATATTTTAAATTTTTCTACCAAACCAACCATTATAGGCCCTGCTACCCTACCATGACCTCTTAAAGCAGAACTTATTCCACTGAAGGAAAGAGATGGTGCTAGACACCCTGTATAGCTCTGTCTCTGTCTCATGGTAGGTCCTACTGGTCCTTAAATCATAATAACAGGTAGCTGAAACTGCTACTCAATGAGTTCCAAGTATCATATCACGCTGAGAGGTACTTGTTTATAGTAACCAAGATCTTAACATAATTACCCACTGTAAATATTATTGTTAGTTGATACGGGCTTCCCCGTCACAGACGCATGACTAATCGCCTACCTGTTGATAATGCTAAACACCTTATTTATAGAGTTCCTTTTAAGTTTTTCCTGTTGTCTGTGCACTTACATTCTGGGAATTCGACGTCAATCATTGCCCCGAACGTAGCCTGCATGCTAAAAGGTTAAATTGTTGTGTTTTTTGATCTCTTTGGAACTTGTGTGAATAACCTACTCCTGTCCTTAGCCCTACTTGTTCGTAGTCGGAACAGCATGTCTTCTTTTACCACACTTCTATAATACTTCACATTTCAGCGATGTTCTCCATTCTTGCCTTATAACTCTCTTAGTACATCTATCGTTTCTTTGTCTTCCTCTAATCTTTTAGTCATCTACTTATGCAATATGCTGTAGCAATTTCATAAGTGTAGTCAAGCATTTTACAGTTCCATATCATCATCATGATGGTATGCGATTTTTTCTTTTGGGACATCTTCAAATTACTTCTCCCGCCCTGGGGGGAGGGGAAGGGAGTGTCAGACTTTTAATAGCTCAAACCCATCCATATGTTTCGAAACCGTGGTATCTCTTTCGAACAACCCGTAACATCGCGAAGAAGCGAAGAACCCACGTTTACGTTATTAAACCTGCCAATCTAATATTATTAACTTATAATTAGGTTTAGACCTAAAAAAAGGTTAAAAGGACCAATTATCAGCCATCGATATTAATTTAACATTGAAACTGTACTAGCTACTCGTAATAAAGCTTCATTTATTGGCTCAACACCAATAGAATTATCGTGCCTATGCGAATCAATAAAAATAGACTATTTTCTAGAAGTCGTTAAATAAAGTCGTGTCGTAAGGTATTGGAAGCCGGCTCGTGTAGCGTTAGCATATGTTTATAAGCCATAAACTTTATGGGAACAATCACCCTGTGCATAATTAGTTTTTGGACTAATTTTATGCAGTAAAACTAGTTGATGACACCTATAGATTATAAAAATAACTGTGAGTACTAAACTTTGTGCCTTGAATTGAATAGAGGTATTTCGTTATCATTTACTAAAAAAAAAATATCATTATGAACTCGTAAAACACATACTTATATTCCGTTTTAAAGCATCACTGTTAATGTTGCGGTTTTTACCTTAGTAACAAATAGACCAAATAAATGATTATCTGAATGAACACTATTAAAACATCATTACTAGATAATAAAATAATTATTTTGCATTACCAGCTATTACGGAAATGCATAACGTAATGGCTGTCGGTCGACCAAGCAACAAGAGCCATTCTTTAAACAAGTTTGTTCCTAAGAGAGCTCTTGTGGATTTGGTTTGATTAGCAAGCAGGAGTGTTAAATTACGTTTTGTGGCAAAAACGGTGGCGTCGTTGCGACTTCAAATTGTGGTTTCGACACGGCGGGTTCGACGACTGCGCTTGAACAATAACAAAAGATTTTGTCATTGCATGCCTAAGGATTACCACCGCAAATTAAACACTTTTTGTCGCGACTCGAAAGTTTCGATGCAATGAAGCAGTGTTTGAATGTTCTAGAATTCACTAGATGTTTATAAGAGACTGGCTGTGTACAGCGGGTTCAGCCACTGCTCAGGGGCCTAAGTCTGCTATTACAATAGTGTCAGAATGGTCGATCACTGATCGCATAATGATTAATATTGACAAGTTTGGTAATCTACTACATACTAAACTTGTCCAAATCAACCATTATGCGATCAGTGATCGACCATTCTGACACTATTGTAATAGCAGACTTAGGCCCAGGTGCTTAGTGTCGTAACGTGGTGTTATACATATAGCATAATATGTTACTTACTAATATTTTAACTTTCTATTGACGAAAAAAAATGGTCAAAATCAGTCCAGTAGTTTCGGAGGCTACTAGGTACAAACAAACAAAGCATTCCTATTCATTAAATTAGTATATGTATGTAAAATTAAATTAATTATTGCAGAGGTTTAGATAAGAGAGGTAAAGCGGTACATTGTCACATGCACATCGAGAATAACAACAGTTGATTAAGTGGACAAATAAAGATTAAAGTTGTTAAAAGTTAAGCTCAACGATTATGGAATATTTTGAATAGATACAAAACAAGGGAATAAATGTACCTATATATCCTATATGTTTCTTGTTGTTGTTCCTACTGGTCTAAAAGTTAATCAGTGATTCATTTATAAAAATGGATTTATGAATGGAATTTATGAAATTGATACTTCCAAAAAAATTTACTTTCAGAAACCCACGTTTAATTGTGTTTATGCTTATTATTTTCATGAATGGAATTAATTTTACAGTTGTCTGATAAGTAGGGATTTAAAATTATATAACTCAGTTGTGACCATGACGTAAATTCCAAAACAGCAGCTGATTAATCAAGCAAGGATTTTACGATAGATTAAATTGATCTATATTGTTTAGATAGTCTTTTGTTTTCGAATGAAATCATCAGTAAAATGTAACAATCGTTTGAATTGAATAACACTAATATTATAAAATCTAAATATGTATTTTTATTTCACATAGGCACTTACCTTTCTTATGGAGAAGAACAGGCAAGAAACTCCATGGTTACTCTTTTAAAATCATTTGCTTTTACGATATTGATTCAGTAAAGACGAATGTTATGGGTGTATAATAACAAATAAAAAAAAATACTCCTTCACACACAAACGGCTTAGCGGATTTATAAAAAAAAAATGGTATGTAGCTTACACCCTGGACTAACACATGGGCCGCTTTTTATCCTGGTCTACTCTGGTGAAAAGCCGAGTGCAGCTAGAAATTAAAACTTTTAAACGACAATTTTGCATTTTGCATATTAAATTGACCAATTCAATCACGAAGTATTCTGAAAAGAACCTAAGAATTAAGATACCACTGCTACCAGATGACACATTTTTTTCACCAGTAATTGGGTATCTAATCCTGCTTGTGCTCATTACCAGTTCCAATGAATCCGACACCACGGCACGGGTCAACTCGTCCCAAGCGGATACACCAACACATATGGTGTGGTCTGGCACATTTTTCGTTTTAACCCTATAAATGAAATGTCACAGGCCAGGCCCGATAGCTTGACAAAGGGTCTTTTTGACCAACACATGTCGCATCCTGGCTGCTAATCAGTTGGATTAGGTTACATTCGCCAAAACAAGTAATTTGTCAAGTTTTTTTTAGGATTAACAGAATGTTTGTCATTATGACTGACAGTTTATTAAGTATCTTTGTTTATTGAAAAAGTTACTTGTCACTTTCAGTGTCGATGTGTTCTCGTTACGGTATTTTCTGTTTATATAAGCGGACTTAGTACATTCGTAGAAAATTTATTAGTAGTACCTATCTAGGTACATTATGATTTTAAGAAGCGAGTGAGTGTTTATCCCTGATCATGTCGTTCGTTTTAAATGTAATTAATGACATTTGATTTTCATTTCATTTCTAAAGATTTAGCGCTGATCCTAATTTACTATGGCATTCAATTATTACCACATTTATCATTGTATCAACTTGATAATTATTTGATTGGAAACCTCAACATATTAACCCGTCGCGCGATTGCTAACAATGTAGGTAAAGTGCCCCAAACGTCGAGCTATTTTGAATGAATTTTTGATTTTGGTTAGACCTTCGGAAAAACGAAGATTTCATAGTTATATCGATATATGATGTTTCCAGAATCCTTATGAGTTTTAAATAAATTTTAAAAATAAATGTCTAAAATATGAAAACCACTCACAGCGGTTCAAACTTTGCACCAGTGTGCAAATGCGACATTTGTGGCACAAGTATAACTTTGCACCCAGTGTGACCCTTTCCGCGCGAGGGGTTTAGACCTAACGAGAAGAAGAGAAGTGGTGTCGAAAGAGGTCCACGTTATGGAGGACCGTGTATTTACAACTGCAACATCTCTTACGTCATGCACTTGTGTTAATCCTCTATAGTAACAATGTTTTGCAGCACAAATATGGGTAATTATTGATCTTTCTCACCGAAGCTTCCTCAATGTGGCAAACTACTGCAAAACTTCCTTACTGAACCGAATCACCACAAGCAAAACTTTCCCACAAGCCCGCAGATAGTGTAAGACGAAAAGAAAAACAGTTGTAACTTGTAACAAAGTGAACAGGTGATTGTTTTCTTTCCACCATTCGAGGCGTTTGCCGAAGTGCGGCGGAAACAACGCGATATCGCACCGATAACAGTTTTAATGCTAATTTTTTGTTACTTTTCATTTCCCTGCTACTTCGGTGTTTGACTATTTCGCTTTTGTGACCATTTTTTCTTTTGTTTTTCAGGTAAGTGGCTAAGCGTGTGTGGTGTGACGAGAGAGCTTGCTTGAAAATTTATTTATTAGTAAGTACTTCATCACAGGCAGGAGCTGATTGATGATGACTTTGTATAACCAATTTAAATTTTCACACTACAATATTCTTAAAAAAAATCGGAAGAATAAAGTATTTAATTGAGCGAAGTGGAGTAAATTCCTTGATTAAATGAAGGTATCTAAGTGAGAGACATACGTAATACCTCATTCATTACAAATCTGCACTGGACGTCAGTAGTTAATCTTATACTTTTAAATAAAGGTCTATTTTTAATTTGGAATTTCTCTCGTAAACAGTTTTCTTTTATAGGAAGTACCATCAAGGTACTAACTGTAATAATAATTAAGAATAAAATGCTTCTTAAGTATTTTCAAATAATATCTACATTTGTATGTGTATTTGCTATATAAGATTGTATACTCTTTATATGCATTTGGAAGGTTACAAAGAGAATCACAAACATATATTTGCGAATTCTGTGATCATAACATAATAATTTTTAAGTCAGTAATCATTTATGTAGCGAGAGATCCTCCCCTTTCGTAATTTTTATTTGGTCCTTCGAGTCGGATCCATTTATGAAGAAGGAGAAAGACTGGTTTAATAAAATATTACAGTAAATACTATTACCAACATAGATACGTACATTATTAGAAGCAATTTATTTATGTAAAAGATTCACTCATTTCATCTAGATCATTTATAGGTAATAGTAAAGTTATCTAAGCATTCATAAAAAAATAATTTATTACACGACTAAGGACAAGTCAGTGCGGAAATAAATAAACATACCATGTTATTACTAAGTTTTCATTATTATCTAACACGTCACTTGTAGCTTATATATACTTAATAAAAGATACATATGTATTACACTACTAAGTAACACAAGTTTCCTTGTAAGTTATTGTTTTCTGTATGTCGTATTAAGTAACTTACAAGGTTAAAGAAAAATGAAGTGAAAAGAAATAGAGATAAAGCTCAAATCTAAAACTCACACCTATAAAAATCTCAAACCTTTATAAAAGACAGGTTTATTGCATACTAACATCATGATACTTCAAGAGGACAATGACATTCATCTGTCCAACTTTATAAATTAGGTAAGTAAGTACTTAAGTGCTAAATACTACCTACTTATACCTATATAATACTTGCAGAGCTTTGGACATCATATCCAAACAGTGAATCACACTAATAACAATATATGTTAAGAATATTTTAGTCAAAAGACCAAAAACAGGGCGGTTACCATAATGGGCTCTTCACACCAAAGCTACCAACATGTCGCTGGTACGTCGGCGACATGTGGGTACGCGCTCAAAGGCCTGCCTGCACTGAAGTTGTAGTATAAAGAAGTGTCACAATAAAGTGGCCAACAATACAGCAAGCCCATAAGGCGAGCAGAATGTAGAAACCCTAACATCATGAAGAGTAGTAGGTTATAAGAGCACAGGCTTGTATAAAAGTAGCGCCACTAGACACATCTTGTGCCGCCGACATTAATGTCACAGATGAAGTTTTCAGTCTTGACAACAAAGTCACCAACACTTTGGCAGGTCGACCACTGTTCTGTAGAACCTGAATTTCAAATTATCAACTCATTGAATAAACTCTTGGCCCCTCTAACCTTACAAACAACGTTAAGGTGTGAATTCGTAATAAATACTTAGCAAATTCCTAAAGTCAACTTCGTACGTAAATAAATAGCCTAACTCCATAGTTTGGTAGTCACGCGGCGGGTCAGTGAACTCCGAAACGAATGTGCACAAGCAAGTTTTGATGTTCTCAAAGACGAAACTTAGCGAAGAGGCTTGTTTTCTTTTCCGCGACTAATTTGCAACAAAAGATGTGTTATAGTTATTATTGCACGTGACAGTCGTGTTGTGCTTGCACAAAATAGTTTATTTGACATCAATTTTCTAGGTTATGAATAGCAAAAGTCGTTGAATGTTGACTAGTTAGGTAATTAGTTATTGTGTCGAATTTCCTTTAGAGTGACACGTTTGTTGCTTTAAATATTATGCAAAACCCAGGTTTTTTGTAATTAGGCTACTAAATAAAACTATAATTTCCTGTTTTTGACCTTGGGTTGGGTGTTCCATACCAACTACTTACAACTAATATATGGTTAGTTAGGCTTATCACGAAATCCTAGTGCTTATGTGTCTTAGCATCTTATATTGACGTAACGGTTGGCGCAGTATCTGATTTATCGACTGCTGCTCTGCGTGTTGCAGGTTTGATCCCCGCATACGAAACAAATATTTATATGGCCTACAGATAGCTGTTTCGGGTCTGGCTGTTTGTGTATGTGAGTTTAAATGTTTGTTACACCCACGATACAGGAGAAAATCCTAGCGTGAGGCAACGCTTTTCTTTTAAAAAAATTAATAACACATATTATTGGGAATGATCCAGATTATTACTGATTGAATTCCTTATCAGAAAACTTCTAAACAAAATGAGTATTGCTTTTAAATATTTATTATGGTTTTAGACTGCCAGAATAGGTCAAAGAGTTAGGAATCTGATTAAAAATTGATTGGGTAATTTCCCGCGGCATGGAACAAAACGTATTAGGTATATTATCGTATTATTTATTTATGTTACTGATAGGACAGTCCGAAATTGATAATTGAGGCAAAACACTTCTTTATTATTTATTGAGGGAGTTATAAGAATCTTGTAGCGTGACGAAGATAAAATATGTATCTACCTAATTTAACAGTTGTAACATAACAGTTTTTTATATACAAATACGTTAGCTATATTTTAATAAGAATTTTCTAGAAAAAGCTAGACACAAGTTCTTTTAAGAAAGTCCGAAAGTCTTAAAAAGGGGTAGTGGTCAGATACGCAGTCGCTTCATGTAAAAGAAGCTGTTCAGCTGCATCCGGTTAGACTGGAAGCCAACTCCAACATAGTTGGGTTGGGTAATTATACATCTTAATGTATTTCAGAGTATTATTTATGTCAATTTGATACTTATTAAGATTAGTGCATTCTACAATAACCGTGTTGTCATCTGCAAACAGCACAATTTTATGATCTAAGGCTTTTGGGAGATTATTTATATAAATTAAGAAGAGTGGTGGCCCCACTACACTGCCTTGAGCTACTCCGTATTTTATGTGCCTTGGTTTGGTAATACCTATATATAGTTTCCAATTTGGTTCTGGGACAAATTCTAGTGATTTCTGTACACTTATAGAAAGCACCAACAACTATAAAGTTATTAACATACGGGCCTAAGTACCTATATTTAAACCGGAAGCAACATTGAAGTCAAAACTTGTCTCAAGAGAAAAAGCAAATAAAAACGCAATTATCACAATAAATCTTACCTTTCTCGACGACTCAATTAACATTGTTTCCTGTTCAAACTTTCATGCCTATTTAAAACTTGGTCTTAATAACCTTTACGTTTCCTGTTATCATTGCTACCTGCCCAAAATAACTGCGGAAATACGGCAGTACAATTTAGATTTAAGTAAGTATGTAATATCTTAGCCGTTTGTAAGTAAATTGCCACTAAGGACCAAAAAAAAGTCATTGAATAATAATTAATTAGCAAATTCATACTGTGTGATAAGTTACACGAGGGACATATCTTAAGGTACGTATTCATGAAAGTGAACAACTTCCAGTTTGTGAACAGCTTTGAAATACATATTAAAAATCCGTTTGAAAGATACGTGCGAAACACACTGCTTAGCATTAAGGTAAAAAATTGTTTGGTCTAGATATCAGAGGATCTTTAACCTTATTTGGTTCACCATACAACCATTTTTTGACTTACCTGTTACCAAGTTTTGGTTCAACATAGAAATGGATATTGAGACAACTCAACTCCACCCACACTCTACAAATTAATGCTAACAGAGCACGTTGAAATGCAGATTAATCAAGCAAATAGTAGAAACGACAAACGAGGTACATTAAGTGCCCACTGTCTGAGCACTAACCTTCCTGCTTTCAAGGGCGGCATTGAGCAACTAGCACAAGGCACAAGGGACTAGTATTTTTACTTCGATCGACATGCCTTACTTGGAAACTTTGGTTAGTTACAGTAACTGCTACTTAATGATATCGGTCAGGTCTATTTACCAGTTCCATTATGATTTATTAAAGGGGGTGTGCTAAGGCAGCCCGGGAAATTATTGTCTTTGCAATTTATAGGTCAGTGTCAGGTTTTACAACACGTTTCGCAACTTTCACAAATATAGCTTACTGAGTTACAGTCATTTAAATCATCAATGCAACCCTTTGAGTGTATCCGAATTTGTGGTGATTTTTCATGAAATTGCAAGCCAATTTGAATACCGTAAGCTACCCTGGCGTTTCCACTTTGACGCGTAATTTTGCAGTGATTAGAGTGAAGACAGAATCTTCTAACCCCAAATATCATAACTAAAAAAAAATGTATTTTTGTGTAATGGAATTGCAAAGAATTAAAAAAAAAACAGAAAAGTCTAAGTTTAAGTAACTTAGACTTCCCAGATACAAACATGGCGGGGAAGTCATTCTAAGTACTGATAATAATCCAGTGCTTTAAGTAGGATTTTTTGTTACATATGCAACTCATGCCTCATTTTCATGGGGGTAGAAAGAAACTGCTACGATTCGAACAGCAGTCGATCGCTCAGCCACTGCGCCAACCGTGCCGGCATTAACCATAGAAAAGAACGTTTGATTTGTATTGCGCTTATGTCATCCATTGTTTTCCCAATTTAACAAATAAATCTCATCAATACACATATTATAACTGAACCGCTTCATTAGCCGGGATACTAAGTCCGAGTTAATAGCCCACACACAGATAGAACGACCTTTCGGGCTAATAGTGTCATTAATATCTAATCTAGTTATGCATGCACAATAAACACAAAACACGTGGCTTGAGGGAAACCCACGGATCGGTTATGTGATCATTACAAACAATGTTAGGGTTTTACCTAGAGAATACCTTAATTAAATTATTGATTGGTTACTAACTAGAGGTATATTATTATGTAATATTTTTTATTCTCCAGTTTCTTTGTTCATTGTTCCACAAGTGGGACAAAACTATCATTTGTAAGAGCCGAGACCCGGCGCAATTTTTATTTTCAAAATTCCGTCGCCTTTGACTTTTTTTATCGTATTTATAAACATTAAAACTCAAATACAAAAACAGATAGACCCGGTGCAACTGTATAAGCCATACAAATATTTGTTCCGTCCGGGACTGGGAATCCGCGACTTGCAACGTAAAAACCGATCGTTGAGCCATTGCGCCAGGTGTGCTGTCACAACTACTAAACGTCCACAATTCCACATGTCTTCGAATTTCTATATCGATGATGTGCCCGGTTGCCCAAATCCTACCATTAAGTTATGTAGTTGTAAGTACTTGATCTTAAAACATGTTTCTGTTTTAATTCCTTAATTTATCTGGTACTTTCCACTATAAATCAATCTCAAAGGACCAGATTCTACGCATAACCAGCAACACGTTTTATCTTCAGACAGATAACATACAGAATCAAAACATCAATAAAACAATCTTGCAATCCGCAACAGAGTTGTTTTGTTTGGGTCATTATGCCATGTTATGATGATGAACTGCATACTGCTATAAGGAAAATGTATTATGATAACAAATTATATACAATATGTTATTATACAGGAGACGCAAGGCGCCCGAATAATGGGCTGTGGGTTGGAGTCTCTACCTTTTTATGCAAAATAAAACGAATTATGAATAGCGTTATTTAAATAAATATACGAATAAAGAGTAATCATGGAAGTTAGTATTAATAGTTAGTGATATTTCTCACTGTAATTTTTACAAGTAAGGATTTCAGTCTCTTCTGTCAAAACGGTATTAGAAAACATAATATTATTCACTTTTAGGCGCTACAATCCATCAGATCCCTGAAACGGGAAGCCCTAGCCATTGGAACATTAAAGGCTTTATAAGAGTATTCCTAAACCGGGTTGCGGGTTGTTCGAAAGAGATACCTCTCCTCTCCGCCTACAGCGGGGGAAATTATTTGATGATTTCCCATTCGCAAAAAAAGAGTATTCCTAGTTGTTTTTTTCTAATTAAAAATAACGAACGTAAAATAAAAGATCTTAATCATCTCACTAACAGGCTGAGTTTATCCTTACAGTATTATTGTAAATGTCTTAAAGAACCTTGACCTTTTAAGACTTGGCAATGCAAACCTTCGAGGACTTCTATCTGCAAACAATTACAGCTTAAGAGCTAATGCTGGTTTTCACGAATACAAGATTGTAGTCAAGTGTAGCTATCTATGCCTTAGAAAAAGCGCAGAGGATTGAATTTTTGTCAGGGTATTTTTTTTGTTATAACTTTTGTTTTAATTAATCCACCAATAATATAGTAACCTCAAATAGATATACACATTAAATAGTATGAAAAAAGGACCAAGTTAAGGCTTAAACTAGGTAGGTACCGAGTACCCAGCTACCGTTTAACAGGTAAAAAATATCTACAACTGACAGCTAGGACCATCGACATAGTGTACTTTTCGAGGCACATACCGAACTCGGTATGTAATGGATGGTCACCCATCCACAGACCGACCTTCGCAAGCGCGGCTTACCGTCAAAGATCAACCGGTAAATAATCAAACTAAGGAGCTCGATAGCCTCGAGCTCCTTAGGAGTGGCTCCTTTATTTTATTAAATTGAAATGAAACAAAGTACCGATCACGAACTGGAAGTCTGATAGCAAAAGATTAAATTTATATTACAGGCTATAAGAGCAATATGGATAAACGCCCAGATAATACCATTCATAGTAATAATGCGGTTCACGATCGATGCTCACGCGCAGCCAATCATTGTTCCTGGAAATTATTGTTTATTGTACCAGCCGGTGTTATCGCGGAACTGGGATTTTGCGTTTTTTTTTTCTAGATTATTCACTGGGAAGTCAGACTGGGTTTGTTATATAAGTTTTTAATCTGACATGGTCACTAACATTTTTATTATTAATACGTAGGTTTCATCCGTTATCATGATGTTTGCAACATCGCCGAAATATCGGAAACTAAATAAATAAAAAACATGGTAAAAAACCCGTTTGTATTGTTAATAATAATAGGTTTGTTATTTTGTTTATTAATAAATAATTTATTAACAACAGCAAGTTTATCCATTTAGGACAGCAGTAAGTTTTATATGGGTAGTGAATAAAATGAGAAGGGAAAATTTTAAGGATTTCACCGCACGAAGAGTTAGTGGGGAAGACCCACAGATATTTCATAGTATTACATACATAATTTAACGTGGCCTGATTTTGATAGCAATTTTGCGAAACACGTCATGAAGTATTCAGTAAAGAGGTATTAATTTACATGATAGGGGTGGGTTGTGATGCGGGCTGCCACAGTCTGTCTCGTTTATATAAATAGCTGTTTCATTATATTCTGTATTTTTTAAATCAATTAAAACCCTTTTTGCTTTGAAACAGATTTTCGAAGGCCTTCAGACTAGGGTATTTTTGTTGTGTCTACTAACAGTTTTGGTTAAACTTTAGCAAATGCTTTTAGTATTAGTTGTCATATCTGGCCCTATAGCCAAACAGCAGCCAACAGCAGACGAAAATCGTTATCGCTCAGCAGTCAATAATACATTTTCAACTTTATACCCTAGCCCATATAGTTGAAAATCTATTCAAGACTGCTGAGCGATAACGAACGAAAGAAACACAAACGATATGTAAACGTCAATAGATTTCAACTATATGGGCTAGGGTATAAAGTTGAAAATGTATTAGTGACTGTTGAGCGATAACGATTTTCGTCTGCTCTCGTCTGCTGTTTGGCTAAAGGGCCAGTAATGAGTAACTTATCACTGATTTCATGTTCTGGAAAGGTTCATTCTAGGGGCGTAACTTTGACTCCTTGTCATCAATTCTATTAATTCAAAATAGATTATTTATTAAAACAAAAGGAAATAAAAGGTAAGGGGATCGTATAATTGATAGAATATAGAATAGATGAAAGAAAAACAAAAGAAGGTCTTAAGTGGTCCTTGGAGTCTGAAAAGGTCTCTAAGCTTGAACCAATTTTTTTTTCATAGGTCTTAGCATTATTTTCTCATTTATAATCTAACTATCGTAAATGATACTATTCCAGTACAAATTATAAGGCAGTTTCCAACTACTTCCAAATACATATTTCTTATTTAGACCTTATTAACATTTACTAGAGGTCTTTAAAGTTAATAGCATCAACTTCTATTAAATTAAACTTGTAAAGGTTGGAACTAATACCGAACATTTAGAGACAGGATATTTCATATCTGCCGTCGAATTAACAAGTTAAATTGATGTTAAACCTGGTCTTGGGCACAGTAGCGGTTTGAATTCATGGTTTATTACCCTACTACAGCGAGGGAAAAAGGAGGATTATGATTTTGTTTATAAACTAGCAACCCCTGCCTGCTCCGCACGTTTTTCACAACAAGAGGATAATTGGATTTCTTTATACGTTCCAGAATTATAGTTCAAAATTATTGTGAAAACTAGCTCAAACTCTGTTGCGCCACACAGACCAACATGAGAAGTCACTTTTTTTGTATGTAAATAATTACACCAATATTATTAAGTATAGGTAAAGAAAAACGCTGAAATGAAAATAAAAATAATCAATATTGGGTACTCGTATAACCAAGCGCAGATTTGTCCTCGTTTATCAATAAATCTTTTTGATCTCGTGAGTCCTGAAATATGATAACAATCTGTACGAAAGAGCTTAATCAATGCAAGATACGTGAGAATGCGACGCACATTGCCAACACATATGTACATATATGCATTATAATAAGATACATAATTGCATGTATAAATACAGAGGTTCAGATATTTTGTAGTTCTACGGAGGATTCTAAGAATTTTAACATTAAAAGTAGGTTTTCCTTATTGAGATCTAGGTATCTTTATTTTTAAATGTTTTAACAAAGCTTAAGCTTCTGTAGAGCAACAAAAGGTGAAAAAATAAAGCTTTTATAAAATAGCGCAGCCAATTTTTTGGCAAATGTTGGGAAGCTTTAAAAATATAACACTGTTTTAACAAAGTAATATTTCGTTTTTCTAGTGTAATCCTTTTTTTTTTTTTTTTTCGGGTGGGATATCATCCAATGACTTCCCCCGCTCTGGACGGAGCGGGGGGCATGTCAGACTTGTACTGACTAAAACCCACCCATGTTTCTTCTTTTGCCCTTTACGTTCCGAGGCCGCGGTATCTCTTTCGAACAACCCGCAACTTCTAGTGTAATCCTTACTTAATATTATAAAAGCGAAAGTGAGTTTGTTTGTTACCTCTTCACGCTTTAATGGCTAAACCGATTTTGATGAATTATGGTACAGAGATAGTTGGGAACCAGGAGACGGACATAGGCTATTTATAGTTTTTTTTTTAAAAGAGTGGGATATGAGGGAGAACGAGGGAAGAAACGGGAAATCTTAGCGTTGCTATTACAAATCAATAAGGCGCTACCGAATTTAACGCGAGCGAAGCCGCGGGCAAAAGCTAGTATTTCATAGATTCGAAAGTGAGAACGAAATCACACAACGTGTCGTGTTGCCACAAAGATTAATAGATAGAACGTCAGATTAAAAAAAAAACAATAGCTTGTTATAAATTCACAATTACGATTATTACAATGTGTCTCAAACTGATTATTGAAATCGTTTCATTAGCATTGACATCAATTTTAGAAATTCTACAATTACAGTTGTTTTATTTCTGTTGTTTTCGCGTGTGTGTTATAAAGATTGATTTATATGTCTAGTCGTTAAACGTAAGTCAAAACCTGACCACCAGTCTCACTAAGGAGTATCGTATTATTCAGTAACTAGAAAACGAACTCCGGCATTATTGAAAAAAAGCAAAACTAATCATGATGGTGTTTTGTGGTCATTGACGTCATTCACCATGTATTGTTGAATTATAAACGTTTGTTTAAGACTAGAGCAAGTTCAATGTCAAGATCGCACAAGTTCAAGTTTCATAGTTAAAACACTTTGAGGTGTAACCAACCTATGTTATTAATCTTAACATTATAAGAATAGCGTGTAACCATTTTGTACATTGTGCATTTCCTTATCCTTACTAATATTATAAAAGCGAAAGTGAGTTTGTTTGTTACCTCTTCACGCCTAAATGGTTAAACCGATCTTGATTAATTCTGGTTCAAAGATAGTTGGAACCCCGGAGACACACAAAGGCAATTTTTAAAAAATAAAACTAAGAAATGAGGGAGAAAGAGGGAAGAAGAGAGAAAAATTAGCTTTGCTATTACAATAAATCAGGCGCCAGGGCAAAAACTACAGGTAGCTGCAAATCAAAGGAAGGATGAAGAGGGGAAATGTGTTACCCCGAATTTAATTTAAGTATATATTAATACAATTAAGTATTGAATGCGACAAAATAAACCCTATAAGTTCGCTTATAAACAAATGACTGATATGAAATGTTCCTAAATCAAAAAATATCAGTGAAGAAAACATGTGTAGTAAGGCTAAGGTTATATGATTCAATAACAGAGATGGCGTTAGGCATCCTGTATAGCTCTGTCTCTTTCCCACACTGGAATAACATTAAAAAAATCCTGTTTTAAGACGTCATGGTAGCTTACCAAATTGCGCCTTCAATTTAACATGAATATAAAATCCTTTAATAGAAATCGTGTCCCGGATCTGCGCATGAGTCAAAAGACCGTCATCTCTGGCATTAACTGGCCAGCCTTCACAAGGATCGGTCGTGGGGAAACACTTAAAGAAAATATTACCCTACAATCTGTGGTTCTTCATCATTTTTGATTAATTAATTCAAACCTAAAGATAAAGTTGATTATAATGGATTTTAAGAAATGTTTCAAGGTAGCAATTTGTTTGCCGGTCGTAATTATTTCTTTTATCAACTTTAATACAATTTTCCGGTTGATTAATGCCATGTTTATCGTATTTACCTACTGTACTAGACCGATAGGTGTTACATTACAATAGCGACTTACTTTACTTATTTGTAAGCAAATTACACTGAATTGGGTTTTCCAAAGTATTAAGTAACCCATCGAATTATAAATGATGATAATTCTTGTCACATGTGTCATTAACCTACGTAATAGGTTTTTATATCATTATTGTAAACTGTCTTAGATACAGTAGGCCTACTACCTATTTATTCCACTGAGGGAAAGAGACAGAGCTATACAGGGTGTCTAGCACCATCTCTTTCCCTCAGTGGAATAAGTTCTGCTTTAAGACGTCATGGTAGGGTAGCAGGTTCCCACACATGGCAAAAAATGCAAATCGATACTAACATTTTAAAACTGAAAATTTTGTTGCGATCCACGCACTAATCTCAGGAAGTACCGGTTCGTATTATAATCTTTTAATGCTGGATAGCCCATCCAGATGGACTATCCAACATTCCACACCGAGGGTTCCGTACAAACTGGCTACATTAACGGCCATATCTTCTGACTGCGTAGACTTAGAGATATGATTTTTCGACAACTCCAAGAAACCACAGATTTGAGTATATAGGTTTAATTTCAACTCGAAACCTTCACGCGTTCCCGAGATAAAGAGTCTTGACAGACAAACAGACAGACAGACGGACAACAAAGTGATCTAATAAGGGTTCCGTTTTTCCTTTTAAGGTACGGAACCCGAAAACAATGTAATGTTATATTAATAGAGCAAATAAGTTCAATAATGTTCAGTAAAGTGAAATTTATAGACCATGACATTGTAACAACATCCTTTACTTCTTGATAGGCATCATTATAGCAATAAATACACCCTTGTAGGGGAATAATCTAGCATAGTTAATAGCACACAACATACGTCGTAGCCTTGAGCCAGGCCTTTACACTGTAGTTCAATAGACGGAGAGGTGAACAACCCTTTTTGGCACAACCTGTTTAGAAAATGTCGATAAATAAACGTGACCAGTTTAACTTGGCACGCAGTAGAATCAGGAACTATACTTAAGTATAATTTTCTGACGTTTGACGAAGAAAGTAGCGCCATAGTGAAGTGTCAAAATAAAATGGTTGTTGTAAATGCGATTAACTTTAAAGAAGAATTTATTTTACTTTTGTTTGGTTGATGATAGATGGTAGATGTGCGTATATTCTGTGATTGCTGTTTGTAAGGTGATTGTTTTCCTAGATAGTAATAGGCTATTGTCTCATTTATGTGTTAAGTGAACTAGTTAACACTGTCTCGGTTAATGTACTTACTGCTTATGTAATAATGCTTTTTACATATAAGCAGTGCAATCTGACAGTTCCATGATCGGAAACTAATTTTATTTTGATATACAGCATGACCAAGAAAAATATGCCAAAATTAAAACATTTATTTTGGTTATGTGTTTTCCCGCCTGCACTCACAAATAACTTGGTTGTAGTATACCACTTATTTGGATGTTATTTTAATTTAATCATCATAATTGATGTTGAGTTTATTTAGTCCGGATTTATTCAAGTTGCAAGTTAATGTACTTCTTTTGGTCTAAATTGAGATCATCTAAAATACTAAAAATTTAGTCCAAAGCGTTTTTTTACGGTTGGGTAATCATTAACTAACTTCCCCCGCTCTGGGCGAAGCAGGGGGAGTGACAAACTTTTACTGACTAAAACCAGCCCATGTTCCTTCTACTGCCCTTTGTGTTCCGAACCCGCTGTATCTCTGTCGAACAACCCGCAACCCCGGGTTGTGTAAAAGTTTTTCTTTACAATCATTTCTTGCATGTCTTTTCAGCTTTTATCACCGCTACTTTTTTGAAAGATAAATGATGATAATATGCAGAAATCCCCTTTTGGAAGTGTGAGACTTAAAGATAAAGCAAGCTATAGTACTTACAATACAATAAATAAAAAAAAAACCGGCCAAGAGCGTGTCGGGCCACGCTCAGTGTAGGGTTCCGTAGTTTCCCGTCCGTCACAATAAGTGTTCCCAGTTATGAGGCCAACCGAACAATTCGGTAATACCCGATCCAAGGTAATAAGTACCTACAGCGCCATCTCTCGAGGAATTGGGTTACTAATTAATACAAAGACGTGCAATTTCGGTGGTAATTTTGGATTGCGACAACCGATTTCAATAATTATTTTTTTGTTTGAAAAAAGATACGTTCAGGATAATAAAATATGTAAACAAAGTTACAAAAAAAGCTTGCATATACGATTATACTACAAACTTAGTCCAGAAATTATTTTGTACAAATTTTTGTCTTTTTTGTACAAAAAACTGTTGTGTCAATCAAGTTCAAAATAATTTTCATAGAAAGTCCTTATAAAGTTCTACTTTCCAGATTTTTTTTCATATTTTTTAGACTTATGGTTCAAAAGTTAGAGGGGGCCCCCCCCCTCTAACATTGTTTTTTACTTTTGGAGCGATTATTTCCGAAATTATTGACATTATCAAAAAATGATCTTAGTAAACCCCTATTCATTTTTAAATACCTTTTCAACAATATATCACACGTTAGGGTTGAAATTAAAAAAAAAATCACTTCCCACTTTACATATAGGGTGGCCGTGGCTACCCTAATAAAAAAAAAAATCCAATTTTTATTTTACCACTTTGTCGGCGTGATTGATATACATATTGGTACCAAATTTCAGCTTTCTAGCGCTAACGGTCACAGAGATTAAGCGAGGACGGACGGACGGACGGACGGACAGACAGACATGGCGAAACTATAAGGGTTCCTAGTTGACTACGGAACCCTAAAAATGGAAGTAAGTTTTATTGATATTATAGATTGTTATCTTGGCGCCTTTGTTGGTAAGTAGTAAAATTCTTGAATGTTTGGAAAGCCACAGTACTGAAGACAGTTACTAAGTCAACATTATCGGCCTTTTGAAAAGATTTCAAGTGCTACAAGATTAGGCTGCTTGGAATCCATAAGTTGAGTGCTACAAATTATATTTACCTTTATAGGTAATTTTTTTTTTGCTCTTACTGAGCTTTGTCTTTGCCACCAGTCTAGCTTAGGGATAGCCCACTCCCCAAGGCATTAAGTCTGCTTCTGCATTGTTTAACTTGTTCATAAAGATAAATAAAATGACTAACATTCCGCTAAGCGTTGCTAGTGGACTGACCATGACTAGTCTGCCTAAGTGCTGGTGCAAATATCCTTTTAGAATACTTCATATTCCTATACCTATACCTACCAATAAACGCTCATAAGACCAATGATAAAAAGAACTAACTTCGAAAAGTGGTCCTTCAGTACTTTCTAACAAATAACCTCAAAAAATAATATCCGCATACTATTATAATACCAACACGCCAGTTATTTCATTATAAATTTTGCACACACTTTTGC
Source organism: Ochropleura leucogaster (assembly GCA_958449745.1). Lineage (NCBI taxonomy): Eukaryota > Metazoa > Arthropoda > Insecta > Lepidoptera > Noctuidae > Ochropleura > Ochropleura leucogaster. The sequence continues at coordinate 6,743,743 of OY288206.1, forward strand.
GAAAGAATTTCATACGTCAATACATATTATTCGCAATAATCGAATCATGTACCGAGAGTACGTGAAATCGTTTTTATACACACTTGTGTATATTGCTAACTAAGATCAATGTGACCACAGAGTATATATTTTTAGTCATGGCAGTATAACAACTTCAAAGTTATAAAAAAAAGAATATGTTTTAATGGTCTCTCTTTTCAAGGTATAACCAAAGTAAGTTTGAATTGTTAGGCTTCTCTCATCAGAAAGGTTGCATGCCTAGGGACCCAAGGCGACACATCCAGCTATAGGTACATTTCCAGTACAAGGTAGCCTAGCTTTATGAAGATTTTCCGTACCATGAGAGATCTGCTAAAATTGTGTACAATAGCTTCATTGGTTGCCGTGTGTACCAAATGTTATCGGTGTTATCTAAAGTTAAGATTATTTATTAGGTATGTGGCATCTCTGATGCTCCATTATCCAAGATAATCCACACATAGGTATCTATTTTCTTTCCTGAATCATATATTTTGTGAATCATTTCATGAACAATGAAAATTTTGTATGTTTATCACGTAGCCTAGGTACTTTAATTTGACTTACAATGACTCACTACCTATCTAACCACAATCGATGAATTGACAACAAATAACCTTTTTGTAAATCAGCTTTAGAAATTGGATAACATTTCATAAGTACCTTCAACTTTGACATACTGGCCAACCAATTAAAATCGAATTTACTCTATGACCATTATATTTTGAAACGGCAAAATATGGAACCTAACCTACATGTACAGTATTTGAGGTAGTTTTGACAGAAACGTTGCTAATAGCACCTCTATGAAGTGCCAGGTTAAGCTGGTTAATGCTTATCAATCAACAGTTATGCGTGCCATAAGCTCCGCAGTAATAAGTGATGGCGTTAGTGAAAGTTTTTAATCACGCTTGAGTCAACGCAACTACATACACAAATCAATCATTCTTCAGTGTAACGGTATACGGGACTTCTATGTTGTCGTTGCTGCTTTTCGAACAGCTATGTGGAGGGAACTATGAGTGTTGAATGTTTGTTGGTAGGTACTTCGCTCGATAGACGATTATACTAGAGAAAAAATATGTCTTACAGATTTCATTAGTATCCGCCTTCAAGCTCGGTACCTAGCTTTGTTAATTCTTGAACTGTACGGTACTAGTGTACTCCACGTGATATTAAATTATTAATGTTACGAAAATGGTTTCATGAATTTTCTGCGTAACTTGATAAGTTCCATACTAGTGCTGCGCAAGTATTATTCGTTTTTGTAAGCTCTAATGAAAATCCGGTTGGATTTTTAATACAGTAGTTTTAATTTTATTTTACCCTGTATAATGTCACAAGGGTACTCACCACTCGAGTACCCAAGGTAGTTCTCGTATTAATATCTATTAAATTATGGGTATTGTTCTAGAGTTGATATCGTGAATCTTGTGATCATCACTGGCTGAAATATTTGTAATCAATCCTCTTTCTTTTCTTCCGTTTTCTAAACTTTTCTCTTAGAGGGCTTAATAATAAAATAATATGAATCACGTTCCAATTCTTTAAATACACGCAGTTAATATTTTGAATTGTAAATTTTGTGACCATTATACGAATTTTTACGTAATTCATATTATTAATCTGCTGAAGCGTCAATTTTTGTCCCCCAAATTTTAATATAGTCTTTTATTTTATAACTAGGTACATCTCGTACCCGCATAATTCTTTAAGCCTTTTACTGATATGAAATTCCAAGAGAACAGATCAAATAATCTATTCTTCATCGAGACCGCAGAGCAAATATCCTACACAATGAATGTAAGCGCTTTGTGGTTTCAGCACTTTTATTTGAAATAAAACTAATGTTTTCGGTTAGCTGTGTTGGTCCGCGTCTGTAGGTTTTAGTGTAATAGCAAATAGCTGTAGTATTTAGTGTTAGTGTGTTTATGTGGAGAGGCGTCATGGCGTCCTCACCTACCGCCTGACGCAGGTCCTCACCGGACACGGAAGTTTCGGGAGGTTCATGCACATCATCGGGCGGGAGGAAGCGCCCGGGTGTCACCATTGTGACGATCGCCCGGAGGACACGGTGGAGCACACAGTGGCGATCTGCCCGGCTTGGGCGGAGCACCGCCGTGCCCTCGTAGAGGCGATCGGCGGCGGCGATCTCTCGCGTCCGGCCCTGGTTCAGGCCATGGTCCGGAGCGAGAGGGAATGGGAAGCGGTCACCACCTTCTGCGAAGCAGTAATGCTAGCGAAGGAGGTGGCCGGGCGTTTGCGGGAGAGAGCATCTGCCCAACCCAGCCGCCGCGGGAGACGCCCATGGCGCCGGGCGCCGCGAGACGACTTCCGGCCACCGTAGATGCGGGCCTGTGGGCGGTGAGCAATGGGTAGTTCACCGTCCGTCCGTCGATTGACGACAGGCCGTGTCGACGGCGCGTTCGTGTTTCACGCGCGCCTCAAAGAGAGTCAGCAAAGCAGAGGGGCTTGCCAGAGCCTCTGCCTGCCGGGGTTGCGGGTTGTTCGAAAGAGATACCGCGGCCTCGGAACGTAAAGGGCAACAGAAGGAACATGGGTGGGTTTTAGTCAGTACAAGTCTGACATGCCCCCCCGCTCCACCCAGAGCGGGGGAAGTCATTGGATGATTTCCCACCCGAAAAAAAAAAAAAAAAAAAAAAAAAAAAAGTGTGTTTATGTACAATTATGAAAATAGAAATGAGTAAATGATACTGTAACGTCTGACAGAGGAGAATTCAAGAAGAACGTGGTGCGCCGATCCAAAATAGAATGGGACAAGGGTAAGAAGATGATGATGATGTGATGTTCTTTTGTGGGTGGGAAATCATCAAATAACTTCCTTCGCTCTTAGTGGAGCAAGAGGGGAGTGTTAAATTTTATTGACTAAAGCCCACCCATGTTCCCTCTTTTGCACTTGAGGTTCCGGGGCCGCGGTATTACTTTCTTTACCCTTAGCTGGGAGCTGGTAAGCCCAAGGCGCTATCCCGACACTCTGTCTTCCTCTCTTTCTTTCTTCTATTTGCTTGTACACATCCTTACTTTTGTGCAGCTAGTCCAACTCCACCTCGAACGATCATATAAGGTTGACAACATATTTGTGTCTAAAAAGTGACTTTAAATCACGACAAAGAAAAATTCAAGCGGATACAAAAGAATTTCGAATTTGTGAGCACTTTTTCAAACATAAATCCTAACCTTCATGTCTAGTCGTACAGAAATTAGGGTCTAGGTTAGAAGTCATAAAAACCGCATCCTTTCAACACGAATCATTACAAAAATAGCTGGCATTCGTTCTAAACAAAGCTTGTTCTACTGTAGAGAGGAAATGACATAAATTGCTCGCTGCGGGCTAGACGATATCATTCAGAACATACCTATGATTATGTTTAATGGTAACAATTATGCATCGTCTGCTCTTGAAAGTTATGGAGCGAAAATAAAATGAGTTTTTAGTGCGTTAACCTCGTAATGAAAAACAGAAGTGCGGTGGGAGTGTGGCTTGCATTCTTTGGTAAGGCTGGGAATAGATGAAGGAGATTTTTCTTGTGATATTCTGAGAAAGGTCCTTTCTTGAAACCGAAACCTCCCAGTGCTCCGTGTCTTCTCCATTCCAAGCATCCTTACTCTCTTGCTCTTGAGCAAACATGATAACTTTTGTAATGAGACTATAGCTTTCATGATCTTTATCATTTTCCTGCCCTTATCACATTCTTTTTGGGGTTGGCGCAAAATGTTTTCATTTTCCAGTCTCTCCTGTCTGACGTTACGGCATCATTTACTCCTGTCTCTTTCATATCATTCCTTACACAATCCATCCTTTTTTTCTTTCTTTTAGCCACATGCTTCGTTCCTCCTCATTACATGTCCATGCCAAGGCAATGACTCCCTTTAAATTTATTCGGTTACAGTCGCAACTTTCAAACTTCCTCTAATATATTCATTCCTTACTATATCCATTCTTTCAACTCATTCATTCTTGTAAATAATTAATACTATACATTATTTATTTAATATTACTTGAACCACACAAATTAAATAGGGTTTTAAATCCATATAAAGCATAACATTACTAACATAGCTCGTAGCGGCGGTTAAAATCTCAAAATGGTACGCACAAGAAATCTCTGCGTCTGCGCAACGCCTTACCAAACAGATATTAATGTTCACCCATTAACGGAACGGCCATTTTAATACATTAAGAGTCAAAAAGAATTTGTATATTAATGTTCTGTTATCTTATTAATGTTCAAGACGTTTGTTCAGCGTTGGTAGGCGGTAATCAGCGAGGCCCAGAAACGATTGGTCCAGTGGTTATATAAAACGTGAACTTCTCTACGCTGTGGCATCGGAGTTGATGAAAGTACTGTGGGAATAGCACGAACGCGCGGAATAGACGTCGAGCAATATACCTCTCGAATATACCTCTGAGTTTGTTTCGGCTGTTTCTTCTCAGAGTATTCGGGTATGTAACACAGCCTCATCTAGTAACCATAATTTATCATTTAATAGCAGACGATTGACAATTACAGGAACCAGTAATCGCCAACCGTTGGATGGAAGAACAATGTTGGGCCAGCAATGGACAAAATCGGTCACATGTGTTCGATGGATAAATAAAAAAAAGGAAAATACTCGTTATTATTAAGATAAAGCGATTTTTCAAATACAATTAAAAACTGTTTCTAAAAAAAATATTCAAAAACTGTTCGAATTTGCCTTGCGTTTACATCGCGCGTTCGTTAGAGCTGTGGCAACTTTCTTCGGATGTGGTAACAGGTGGCATTTAGTTGGCCAGACTGCATGGCGGATCTATGGCGTAACTGTTGTTTGTAGGTACAACACAAAATTGTTGTATAATTATATTAATTATAAGCGCTGTTTGTGTCTATTAACGTTAAACGATGTTTTGAAATTACCAAAAGGTGTGATTTAATCAATGTTTTGGGTGTCTGGTACCAGTTCTTTTTTTCTTAATTTTGTTCTGTAAGTATTAAATTCACAACAAGAAAATAATCATTGGCAAAAACAAACTGACATTCAATTCATACTTTCACCTAACTACTCAATATTTGGGCATGATTTTCCTCAAAGAATCGTTGACAAGTCGTAAGTTCCATCTTGACCACTTTTTTCTATTGAGTAAGTCATCACTTACCGGTACTTGACTTTTTTGGAAAAAAAAGGTGTCATTCGTGTTTCGACTGCCGCGCCGCAAGCAATGCAAAAGACTCAAGGGTTGTCCAAAACAGCTAATCAAAATAAAGTTGTAAAACGATTTTTAATCTGGAAATAGAACTAGTTCCACCATCTTGTTTTTGTTCTGTGTTGGCGTTCACGAACAACCAACCTGCTATAACATACATTGACAAAAAAACAAACTGTAACAGTATCACCCTGTAGTTATCCTACCGATTCCCACAATTGGGACAAGACTACCTTCCAATCCATTTTTGTAAGAAAGATATTCAAATTTTCCCGCCATTGTCTTAGAACTTCAATCTAGTACGGTATCGGCCAGCAAGAAAAAAAAAGAGAAAACCACCACTTTACAACCGCGTATGTTTACAGAATAACTAGTGATTAAACTCATCAACAGTATATTCACAACTCATTGAACGTACACCTATAATTCTACTTGTCATGATGATCTTAAGCCGTTCATCAAATATCTAAGCAATTACAGTGATGACAGGCAGTACTCTAAATACCTCTGCTTGCTTTTCTCTAGTAAGCAAAAAAAAACAAGATACCTAAAGTATTATGATTGTAGTGCCTACTTGAATACTCATTCAATTATGGAATCGATAGGGGATTTGACCTGTATAAATAACTGTAATAGTGTTTGTATATTAGAAAACAGGTTGATAATGAATTAATAAAAATACAACCGTTATTTAAATTTAGCATGTTAGGTTTGGCTAATTGCTTTTATGTTAATAAGTACTTGAGGTAAGATTGACAACAATAAACCACGATTAGAACTAAGTAATAACTTTTTATATAGCTGACTAGCTAGAGCCCGCGGCTTGGCCCGCATGATGATCGAGACTACAATCTACATCTGTGCCAAATTTCATTAGGATCTGTTCACCCGTTTTGAAGTGAAAGAGTAACAAACATCCATACATCCATCCGCATCCTCACAATCATTCGCATTAATAAATAAAAAATCTCAGCAACACTTTGGTCGACCTAGGAATCGAACAGCAGCTTGGCAGTTGCGTTTGCGACCAATTAGACCAACGAGGCGGTCTACTTCTCGTTATTTTAGTTACTTCTATGATATTCACGAGACACGCTCATTATTTGACTTTTAAATTACTTAAAAGTGGGACAGCCCTAGCGGTCGTGAGCGGTGTAGGAAAGCGTATCGAAACCCAGAATTTCCCTGAGGCGCCGCCGCCGACGCTCCGACACGCTCTATCGGCTTGACACCTCGCTAAATCATTACATACTCCACAGACATGATACCTGCGCATGATTCTAATACATGTGTTCTTGTTTTTCGTGCGTGTTGTGACGGAATCTATGAAACAATTCGTATCTGCTAGTAGTTTTAAAAATTGACGGCTGATTTGTTGGCCAACACATGAATTTGCTATTCTTAATTTTATCTGCATGTGTTTTAGTAGAAAAAACTGTGATAAAGTTAGCAGTGTTCTCACAAAAAAAAAACTTGAGAAGTGTCAAGGGACACCCGGATGGAACGAAGTAATTTTTTATTATGAACAATAAACCTGTATGCACTCAACAAAAATAATCGTCGCGACACCACACTGTTCAATGCGAAATAGAAAGACGAAACGAAAATAACTGGCTTTTTTTCTATAAGAGAGAGAGAGAGATACAGACAGAGTAACACGCGCACGCCGCACGGTTTACTACTATAACAAAAAGTGTCATTACAACTTTTGGTTTTCATTTTTTTCGCAACGCACGATAAGAAACTTCGTTCCAATAAGCAAAAAGGACTAATAAATCGCCGGTTCTACAATGATACTTATAAATCTTAGGTATCTACTAAGAGTGGAGCTAATAAATTCTCATCATTGTGCAGTATCTACCAGAAGTGTTGTTACAACTGTACAGTACTGTTCTTCTAACCACTAAAAACGAAGTTGCTCAAGAATTTGTGGATTTCTTTACTAGTATCCCAATTAAAACTACAGAAACGTTAAATTCCTCACCCTTGCTTTCTGTTGACTTATTAAGAGCAAACGTTTTACCATGCCCGGTTGAGTTTCAGTTTAAACATATTAACCCCACTGTAGTTATTAAAGCTTTTAAACAAATAAAAATCAAATTAACCGAAGACCTTTGGGGATTGTCTATTAAAGTTTGTCAAGCTATCATTGAGACTATAGCACCGTACTTAGCCTTTATATTTAATTTGTGTGTGGACCAAGGAGTCTTCCCGGACCTTATGAAATACAGCAAGGTAATACCACTGTTCAAATCTGGGGACAGTAAAGACACCAATAATTATAGACCCGTATCCGTTTTGCCGGTTTTCAGCAAGGTGTTTGAAAAGGTAATGCTTAACCAAATGCTCAACCACTTTAACACCAATAAAATATTACATGAAAAGCAGTATGGTTTCACCAAAGGACGTTGTACCACTGACGCCGGTGTCACCCTATTAAAACACATATTTACTGCGTGGGAAGAGGCACAGGATGCCATAGGGATCTTTTGTGACCTCTCAAAAGCATTTGATTGCGTGAACCACGAAACCCTTCTCTTAAAACTTGAACATTACGGCCTAGGGAAACTTGCCCTTAGTTTAGTTAAATCGTATTTAAATGATAGACAGCAGCAAGTACAAATAAATGGTGTCAATTCAATGGGTTTAAATGTAAAGATGGGTGTACCACAAGGATCGATATTAGGTCCCTTCCTCTTTTTAGTATATATAAATGATCTACCCCATTTGTTTAAAAACCAACCACAAATGGTGTTATTTGCTGACGATACCTCTTTAATATTTAAGATAAACAGACGTGCCACAAATCTTGACGACGTAAATAATGCCCTAATGCAGGTACATAATTGGTTTACGGCTAATAATTTAGTATTAAATGGGAAAAAAACGAAGTGTATAAGATTTGCTCTACCAAATGTCAAAAACAGTGAGTGTGACATAGTATTGAATCAAGAGAAACTAGAATTCGTCGAAAAAACTGTTTTCTTGGGAATAACACTCGATTCAAAGCTACAATGGGGTCCGCATATAACATCTCTTGCAGGACGCCTTAGTTCAGCGGCATATGCTGTTAGAAAAATCCGTCAGTTTACTGATGTTGATACCGCGAGACTAGTCTATTTTAGTTATTTTCATAGTATAATGTCATACGGTATTTTACTTTGGGGACGGGCTGCAGACATCGAGTCTATATTTATTCTGCAGAAAAGAGCCATTAGAGCCATATATAACCTACGTAGGCGAGATTCTTTAAGGGAACAGTTTAAGGATATTAACATCATGACAGTACCTTGTCAATATATTTATGAAAACATCATGTATGTCAGGAAAAACTCGCATCTTTTTAGTAAAAGAGGTGACAGACACAATTATAATACTAGAAATAGGGACCAATTAGTTCACTCAGGTTTCAGGTTAGCTAAAGTAGACTCATCTTTCATGGGGTACTGTTTGAAATGCTACAATAAAATACCTCCCCACATTCTTCAACTGAATGAAACGAAATTTAAATCTTGTATTAAACGCACACTATGTAGGCAAGCATATTATAAGTTGGGGGATTATATTGATGATAAAAATGCTTGGCTCAATGCTGGTCCTGCTCCTCAAGCATAGGGGTAAACTCATTAATAAGTATCCGAAGCTATAGTGGAAGCTGCAGAAGATTGTAAGACTATCTTTGCAATGTATAGAATCAATTCTCTAGTATTGTATAATTATTAAGCCCATATGTGAGTGCTATGTATTATCATTGACTTGACGAAGCCCTGGTGGTTAATAGTGTCATGCTCACTTAAATGTCTCGCTGATGGTGGCGGGTGTGTCGGGTCATTTAGCTTCCTTCAAAATGGTCGAGCTGAATGGGGCTGATCCATACGTCATGTTCGTGAACGGGCGCTGTCAGTTGGGACTGGTCATTTTTTAACTACCACGGTCATTTTTAATTTATTTAGATTTAAATTGAATTTTGTTTTTTATTTACTCTGGACGCTCTTACTGTGCACGTCTTTCTACATCGTTCTCACATATTTGTATAATCTCAACACGAATGATGTAAATACTATTTTGTAAAAATATTAGAATTTAAAAGAGTGTCCATGGAGTTTCTTGCCCATTCTTCTCCATAGAGATCAACGCTTTGGAATGGGCAACTGCAGTACTTTCACAAGTTATTATGCCTTGTGACCGGGACTGTAGATTCATTTTGTTTCTTGACATTCAAAAGTGCCTGTAATGGTCTAATTGAAATAAATGATTTGATTTGATTTGATTGATTTGATTTGACAGTGTCGTGTTCCAAGTCCGAAGCTTGCATGATTGACAGGATTACGAGGCCCAGATATGGTATCAGTGACGCATCTGTACTACAATCTGTAGTATTTGAGACTATGTCATAGATAATAGTTCAACTGTGAGTAACATTGGAATGTGGTCTTCGTACACATAATAAACTTCGCGTTTTGTGCACTCGGGTACAATAGAGAAAAAAAATGATCAGGTTATGGAAAATACTGGTATTCAACATCCGGTGAGACTGGTAGCCGACCTCAACATAGTTGGGTTGCAGAAAAGTTTAATTTCCTTTAATAAACTTTATCTGAAAATATTTCATTTAAAATGAATTAATAGTTAATCATTAACCCGTACATCAGCTAAACACGAAATTATTTACCAAAACCGACTTCCAAAAATTACAAAAAGACGGATAGTAAGTTTACTTCCCCGGAGTCAGTGACATTAGGTTCGTCATTTTTTTTTTGTAAAATACTTTTTTATTCAGCATTATTAGTTGTGGTATGAGATTGATTTTAGTAGGTAGACCACAAATAATAATGCTGAATAAAAAAGTATTTTACAAAAAAAAAAATGACGAACCTAATGTCACTGACTCCGGGGAAGTAAACTCACAAATTTCACACAAATCTTTATTGAGTATTCATTTTTCATTGCTACTAAAATATATTAATAAGCATAATTATCAACATGAGAAGAAAAAAAATGTATTGAAGAAAAACTACCGAAGTAATATAGATAAAATTGTTATGGGACCTCTCTGGGAGTCTTACCTTATAAAATTTAGAGATTATTAAAATAATTGAAGGTCGATCAACAATTGACGGAGAATTCTTATAGCAAACATAAAAGAACAGTGGAAATGCGAACCTCCTCGTTTTTAAGTTGGTTAAAAATAACCATTTTGTGGCGCCACGTAAAAGATCGCGGGATGGTTTGGACAAAACCAAGGACCCACGCTGGTATTAGTCCTAGGTTGAAAGAACTAGAAGACATTGGGAGAGTCGTTTGCCCAACAGTGGGATGATGTAGGCTTACACTGACAGTTAAGCATAGGTACACAGGCCTATCTCTAAACGATAGATGACCCATGCAGGTTGTAGTTGCCCAGGTTAGCCACTCTGCCTAGGTCAGAATCCCTCATGTTTTTACCGTGATTTTGATAGTTTGTTATTATTGTGAGCGATAAGTCAACAATGTTGTATGTTATAAACTCCGCGACATATTCTTATCGTTCCTCGAAGATCGTTATCAGTTGCGTGATATAGGTCACACTAACACACATTCTATAGTGTCCACTTATCTAATATTCTAATGCTCTAGTTCCCATCTGAGGGCCTAAAATACTTACACTTTACTGGTAAAGTGGCCATTTTAGGCCCTATTCTGGAATCATAATAGGAAATAATACAATACATAATTTAAATATAGATAGAAGGAATATTCTTTATTATGTACACTATACAAATTCACAAGAATAACAGTATACAACTTATAAATAGGGTGACACTATGGGCGGTCTTATCGCTAAAAGCGATCTTTTCATGAGACCCTATTTTTTTGGAGTGGGAAATCATCAAATAACTCCACCCGCTCAGGGCGGAGCGGAGGTGAGTGTCAGACTTGTACTGACTAAAACCCACCCATGTATTGCCCTTTACGTGCCGGGGGTATATCTTTCGAACGACCCGGAACCCCGGCTGCATGACACCCTTTGGATGGATTCTTATCGATTAATAGCGAATATCTTCTTGAAAATTTTAAAAGGATATTTCTTTATAATAATTGGAGCTAGTTGTCGGTAAGATGGCAGATGATATTGTTGTTATTTCGGATTAAACCTGGATGAGGCTGGCACAGGATCTTTGAGACCGACACCAGCAAAGACAGGCGTATGACCAGTACTGGTTGAATTCTGACTGTGGATGATCATTCCAACGAAGAAATAAGTCCTACAAAACAATCCTACTAAGGGAATGTTTGTGGGGCTTAACGGTTGTCTGGAAGTTTGTTACTCATTCACGCTAAAACTACTGAACGCATTGGGATGAAACTTAAAACATGAATTAAATACACAAATAGTTTAAAACATGAATTAAGGATCCTGCGGGACAATTACTGAACTTCACGGCAACACCGCGGAAACGAGCTAGTCGATATTATAATACATTATTATCAACAATTTATAGAGAATCGTCGGTTTCCTGCACTCGCGCTGGTGTTTATCGTGGACGATTATTATCGCGTTTCTAGTAAAGCTAAATTGTCCATTACAAGTGCTGATAGAGAAAAATAACAGACGTGCCAAGATTAGTGCGATAAGGGCGTGCGCAAAGACATTGTGGTTAGCCGAAATTGGTGCTAGGAGTGCGCTTTATGCAGTAAAGAACAAAAGAGCTCTTCAGTTAGTTTATTTTTTTGTAAGACATCTTTAATAACTACGAGCGATAATAGCAAACAAGTATTACGATCATGGCGAATAAAATTGAAGTTAGTGTTATTTCAACTTTGTTTTCAGAAACTAACTATAATGCCTTAGATACGCGCGGGTTCGTGAAAGAAAAAATCCCGCTTTTCCGTGTCTCGTTGTTTTTCTGCACATTTTTTTACAAAAAAAGTACATTTGCCATCTGCGCCCTCCTGGTGATATCTTGGAGGTTCCAGAAGAACCATAAGCATTATTTATTTTCTAAAAGAAATTGTTTTATCATAACCTAATTATATATATATATATATATATATATATATATATATATATGCTAGGAAAACATGACTATCAGTTTCACGGCAGTAATAGTAGTAATTGCAATTATGCGCCATAATTTTAACTTAAGTACAAAAATTATGTTATAGTCACGTTGGCAACAAACGATAAAGAATTATTTCCACTTATTTTACAGTATCGTTGCTAAACAATTTTATAGTAAAAACAAGTAAACAGGGCATGGAAATCAATATGGTTAGGCAATCGTTTCTGGTGTGCTATTTAAATGCGAAATAATTGGTCCTTATAGACACGATAATTCATTTTTATTGCAATTTGTCAGAAAAATGTTTCACTTATCTTTTCCTAAAGCCTGACTGCCGGTAGCTTGGACCCTGCTCCCGATACTGGTGGGTTACTTTTACCTTGGTTTTCTTTTGTTGTAAAATATACCTATGTAGGATATCTTTACTATTGTTTACCTATGAAAAAAATGCTTTGTGAAATATACCTTGGCGATTGACAATTTTGGAATTTGTAGTTTTGTGAACTGACCAAAATACTAAAATTTACCCAGAATGCCTTTTCTGCTGTAATTGTTCATATGAACAAACGAATGATCTCAATTATCATAGATCTAGAAGTACCGTTAGAAGTTCCCGACAGATCCAAGATTTCACGGCACAACAATACAACGATTATCGGCGAATTAACTCTTTTTATCATTTATGTAGAACAGCCGGTAAAAAGTTTCAATTGAGCTGTCAAAGGAACAATTACTTGATGACTATTTGTCAGGTTTGAATAGAAAGCTAATTCCGTTTGGAAAAAGTTCCTGTACCTTGGGTTTGATTAATATTTGTCGGATCAAAGGACCACTGTTTGTTCTTACGTAATAATACCAACCTGTTAACTATTGGTCCTAGACCTACTTTGATGCAGAGAAAGCCTAAGTATTGATCACAAACGCAAGGCGTATTTGCAATTTCAAGATGTTTTCTTTCGTAAGTAACATTATCAATAAAAAGACAAATTAAATATTTTGCTCCTTGTTCATCAAATTGACTCATTGCTGCCTGCTCCCTAAAATTCAGTAAGTAAGAACAGAAAGAATCAATAAATTTAAATTCAATACCTTTGTGTTAACAAAGGCTTATGGCGGGCAAAGCCAAAGTATTGATGACTTACAAAGATGAAACAAAGTTTTAACTGAAAACTCAAAATGTCGAAACCTCATTACGACTAAACAACGACTGAAGTGTGTGTTTTCATATAATTTATATTGTTACATAGCGGCTAGAATATATTCTTATGTACGTAAATTATATGTGTAGCTAAACTTTACATTTGAGTTTTTGTCACAGGAAGGGTTTGCCTAGAGCCGAAAGAAATATAAGCTCAGTTGATAATCTAAATTGAACTTTATAGTTATTTTATGTAGTTCAAAATAATCGAGAATTCAAAATCGATACCTTAATACTATACTGCAACTTAACATTAACATATGTGTTAAGTGTGTCATAGATGTTTAAGTGGCTAGCACAGTTGGGAAAGGAATAGGCATCTGCCTAGCTAGAAAAGACTAGGCAGATCAATCATCTGATTGATCTGCCTAGACATTTTTCAGTTGTGCTATGCTTGACTTCCAGTATAACCCTAAAACAAATACTAGAAATACCGCATACCTATATGTTACATGAAATCACTGCCTGTCTGTACTTACCTCTGAAAATCATACACTTAACTCTTGTGCATCCAAGCAATCTTCAAACCACATCTTAAAAACTTCATTTTCCTGCACCATCAAGACAATGTTCCAAACCTTTTCTTCCAAGATTAATTAACTTTTTCTACAAAACCGTTTTCCTCCCATCAATTCCATTCTCAAACACCTCCCGTTTACCGGTTGGATACGTGCGTCAGTACCACAATTAATATGTTTTCCCACCGGTTGGTATCTTATCAGTGGATCTGATATCGTCTGCTCACTCGTGCGTCCCCGACATCCGTCCATTGCATGCCCAGCGTTCATTCATGACATTGTTTGTTTTCCTTTTTAATGACATTGCAATTTTCTATTCGTGACCTCTATTTTCTATGATTGTTACGGTTTTTTTCTGTTGTGTTGTATTATGTAGATAGTGTTTGTAATGTTGGTTGTAACATTAAGTACTTACTGTTTCCATACATAGGCTTATAAATGAATTAAGCAAGAACTTCTTCTTTAGCTATTTTTATTACTTCCTGTGTAATCATTCAAATCAATCCAATATTATTAAAGGACTGGTTATGGACATAAAGTCGCGTCTTTAAATTAAAAGTTTGAATTATCAATAGTACAACTATTCCTTAATTGTTGTGAAATATAATCTCTGTGAAGTACCACTTTTCATTGTTTTTTACTCTTGACCTATTAGCCGACTGATAGTGACGTAAGCGGTAAATATGAAATATGGGTTATTCCCCATCTTCCAAGAAAACTGAGATAAAATACACTTTTTAATTAAGTCATAATAAACTGTGATAAACAACAATGATAGGAAGCCGCATGTTTGACTGCAAAGTTTTCTATTGTAATTGTAACAGACCTTTATGAAATATGCAATACTGTCAAGTATTTTGTGAGTACATTACTAAATAAATAATTATGAACTTTGACTTCTTTTCAAATTAACTTCAACAAATAAGCCTTATGTCTGATTTTATCAACCACAGGTGCATAATGAACGTCTTCACAAGTTTCCAATATGCAGTGCTGCAACCGTCTCAGAGTATTCTTTCAGCAATCTAGACGAAATTTCTAACACCCTATAACTTTCGCGTTAGGTTACTTGTACAAAATATTATTAATTATAAGTCTATTTATAGTTACGTGAGCTTAGCTGTCCCAGAGATAATGCTAGCATATCTTATGCCTTAACTTAATCGCAATAGCGGCTAAGTTACACACGTGCTAGACGGCATCGGTATGTCGTTTATTTCAAATGTCAGTGTAATGTCAAGATATAATTTAGAAAGTTTAATCGCCTGCGCACGCGTTCTCATCGGCTCGCGTGTAATAGCGAGCATTAAGGTTCGGCTCACAACACATCTTTGCTTGGACGATTAAGAATATTGCACGAATTGTAATGTTAGCTAGTGGGATATCACTCTGCTTTCTTTGTTCTTAAGTTTTAAAAACATTGTAGCAGAAAAGTTTTTGTAGTGACTACCTACCCCAATTGGAAAAAGACTTGAGTTAACGTGTGTAGGTACATTGCTTCTTCTTGTGTAGAAAATATTGTGAATATAACATTGAGAAGCGTTCCTTTTAAATCTGGATCAAGCAACTTATGAGGAAACATTCCTGAAGAGGATGCGGGTCCTGCCGGGGCTGAGGGTTGTTCGAAAGCGATACCGTGGCCCTGGAACGTAAAGGGCAATGGAAGGAACATGGGTGGGTTTTAGTCAGTACAAGTCTGACACTCCTCGGAAATTATTTGATGATTACCTAACACAAAAAAGGCGATGCGGGTGGACCGAAGGTGGAAGTTATATGATCATTTCCAATACGCCAAAAAGGGAGGATTGTATTGATCATATTCAAGCTAAATGAAGTGATTAAACCTCTTTAACTACGATGAAGTAGCTTGATTTGAAATAAATGATGGTAGTGATGTAGTACATTATGAAATTCTATATATATATGTAGTATTTCTTTATATGTAGGTATGTAGTATTTATATTAAAAGGAGGTAATTGCAATCACCTACATGTTGCATTAGCCAAAAAACGTACGACATTTTACACTACCCTGCTCTTAAGCTCTGTCGCAAATACGCTAGCCTCTTATAATAAAAACCTCATGCGCGACAATCGTGACTCTAGTAATTAAGTGTTATTATTATAGCACGCGTTTATTAAGACGTAATACAATAGGCCACGATTAGATCTATAAATGGAACGGAAGGAAAGTTGTGTGAAGTCATATTTGGAGTTAACTGGTTTTATAGTTATATTTACAACGTGTCTCGAAATGCACCAGGATGCAGACAAATTGATGACTACCCAAAGACAAATAAACTATTTTGTTGTAGAAACTTTTTTGAAGTAATTTTAAACTTGTTTTTTTTTTATAAGTGCCCTAACTGGATTGCACAGCTATGCTACTATAGCTGAGCATGCCAGTTTTAAAAATTAAATAAAATTAAGTTCAAGAGTCCTTCAGAGGGTCTTCAGAGGTCTGTCACTACTCCCTTCACCGCCCAGAGCGGGGGAAGTTATTTGATGATTACCCAATCGCAAAAACAAGAGTCAATTTTTTTTTCTCTCTGGATAGTCATTTCACCTTCGAATGCCTTCGATACTTATCTATCTAAGTACTTGCTGTAAACCATTTGCCAAGTAGGACTAGCATATAGTGTTATATTACATGAATACGCGCTAACTCCTCATCTTGAATTGTCCTTGGCCCATTGCCAATATTTTCTTGTAAGACGAGTCTTACGCATTTGAGATTCTGGTCCTTCGCTACGGAGTCTGGTTTTACACGAAGGTACTTACTTTGAAGTGAACGTTAAGCCTTCGAGTTTGCCCAATATATTCATCTTAATTCCAATATATTTGAGCTTCTATCATAACATTACATCACGTATAAAATCCCCGAAGAATTATGCAGAGGTCTACCTAATAATACCCCCACATTTTGTCACCACCACTTCCATAGACAAATCCTGCTACTGAGAAATTCCTGACGGCAAAACCCAAAAACAATTTGTCTCACCGGGAAATCAAATCCAAGTCCGCATGCGCAGCAGTCGCGCTTGCGACCACTCGGCCAACAAGGCAACACTATATTAGTTAGTTGTTATTTCAGTAGGTTGTCACTCTCTTCTCAGCCGTATATTCTTTCAAGCAGTTTATCTACAATTTTATTTACCTATTCCGACTCTAATAATTATCCACGTTCATGTTCAAAACTTTAAAAACATAAGACACTTACGTACCAATACAAAATCGAGTCACGATCGAATAAAAAATGCACTCGATTTTTGGCAATTTCCCGAGCATGTTTATAGTTCCATTCAGATTACACGTTACGACAAATTCTTTAGCCCGTTGACCGTTAAACAATTGAATTCCGAATATATTTGACAGTATGGAGAACCTGACGGTAGTGTGAATACCAATGGATGTTACTGCATCATTTGGAAGCACACCAATATACATTGCCAATTATTTGTGTTTGTTTGCTTGCATCATATAAAACAGTACGTTAGAGAACATTGTGTAAGATCATCCATTATGCTTTTGGTTGTTGTTACAGGATTTTTTAAGCTCAATATCTTTTGTTCTTGAAAAACTGCTCCTCCATTATGTTATCCTTACTAATATTATAGAAGCGAAACTAAGTTTGTTTGTTTTTACGTCTTCCGATTTTGATGAATTTTATAGTTGGGACTCTGGAGACGCACATAGGCTATTTAAAAAAAAAACCCCGAATGTAACGCGAACGAAGCCGCGGGCAAATGCTAGTTACCAATAATTGTTTTACTCAAATTGACTTAGAAATTGGGGAAGAACTCTTTAAGTTTGAAATCTTAAGTAATTGACACAATGACATTAAAAATATTTCGCACAATGATAATTGCCGCGAAAGGGCAAATATGATTACTTATGACCTACAAATTAAGTCAATGATATTAAAATCGCTTTGCAAAACGTCCAGCAATTAATTCTAAGCACAAAATGTTTTAATTTTCATTAATCACTCATTAATATTGATGATTCGCAATGGAATGTGCAAGGGCATTTTTACGTAGAGTTCTTGGCAAGCTTTCCTTTATAATGTCTAAAGAGACCTAATGCATACTAGTCTTTTTAGGGTTCCGTAGTCAACTAGGAACCCTTATAGTTTCGCCATGTCTGTCTGTCCGTCCGTCCGTCCGTCCGTCCGTCCGTCCGTCCGTCCTCGCTTAATCTCTGTGACCGTTAGCACTAGAAAGCTGAAATTTGGTACCAATATGTATATCAACCACGCCGACAAAGTGGTAAAATAAAAGTTTAAAAAAAATGTTTTATTAGGGTAGCCACCCTATATGTAAAGTGGGAAGTGTTTTTTTTTTTAATTTCAACCCTAACGTGTGATATATTGTTGGAAAGGTATTTAAAAATGAATAGGGGTTTACTAAGATCATTTTTTGATAATGTCAATAATTTCGGAAATAATCGCTCCAAAAGTAAAAAACAATGTGTCCCCCCCCCTCTAACTTTTGAACCATAAGTTCAGAAAATATGAAAAAAATCTGAAAAGTAGAACTTTATAAGGACTTTCTATGAAAATTATTTTGAACTTGATTGACACAACAGTTTTTGTACAAAAAAGACAAAAAGTTTTACAAAATAATTTCTGGACTAATTTTGTAGTATAATCGTATATGCAAGCATTTTTTGTAACTTGGTTTACATATTTTATTATCCTGAACGTATCTTTTTTCAAACAAAAAAAGAATTATTGAAATCGCTTCTCGCAATCCAAAATTACCACCGAAATTGCACGTCTTTGTATTAATTAGTAACCCAATTCCCCGAGAGATGGCGCTGTAGGTACTTATTACATTGGATCGGGTATTACCGAATTGTTCGGTTGGCCTCATAACTGGGAACACTTATTGTGACGGACGGGAAACTACGGAACCCTACACTGAGCGTGGCCCGACACGCTCTTGGCCGGTTTTTTTAACTATAAAGTCGCTTTCTCTTGTTTTTATAAGCATTTGATACCATAGACGCATATCACGAGTCATAATAGTAGTAGAGGTTGGGACTATATTAGATCTAAAATGACGTAACTTCCCAAATCATGCATTATCATTTATCACCACCCTAAAACAGGGGGTCTAAAATAGCCGCCGCGATCAAATTCTTAAAATTGTGGTTAATATTGTGAATTGTCACTTTGTAACCATTTTACGAATGGCAATGATTCTGCTTATGCGGCCATTTAGACCCTCTTTAAGCATTTCAGCTCGAAAACCCATTAGTAGGTCAAATTTACCTCCTCAGATTTGTTTTACATAATGACAGATGAATTTATACCTGAAGTTTAATGTCAACACTTTTATTTCTTTCATTCGGTTAGTTCTGTCAACTCAGTGCATAACTCGTTCAATGTTGCCACACTTTCTAACTGATGCAATGGATACCGACCTATTTATTGTCTTCTAATTATGAGCGATGCGATATCTCGATGCCAACGAATCGATCTCGCATCGAAGTTAAATCGATTGTTTTGTTCATATTATTAGCTCTTTCAAAACTTTGATGGCTCTCGATAAGTGCTTGCGATATTGGTATTTCATGATGACTTTGATTTAGTGTTGTGAAATAAAGGATCTTTGGTTCAATAATGGACTTAGAGAGGGCTGGTACTGCAATTAGATTTAGGATTAAAAGACGTTGGATGTAAGTCAGAAGGATTATTTTGGAAATGGTACGCCTGACGCCTTGTTGGTCTAGTGGCCACAAGTGCAACTGCTGAGCTTCAAGACCTGGGTACGATAACCAGGTCGTGCAATTCGTTATTAAGTTTTATCGATCAGAAAATTTTCTGCCACGAATAATGTTGTTCCCGTTTTATTGCAATAGACTCGACCAAAATTCAAAATCATTTAATACTCGTAATGGATATGGCAACACTTTCAAAATGACGCCAGAAAAAAGTTGTTGATGAAACAATGGCTATTTTAATTATCATCAACTAAGAATTATGTAAGATACTTAATAGTGTTGTATTTGTTCAAACAATTTTGTGTTAAAAATAAGATAATGATGTCATCTAAGTTAACCTTTTACTGGTGAATGTACGATGATTCATAACGACAAACTTATTGCTTTTATCAAGATTTTGTGTTAAACATTCATATTATTGTATATTTAACGATAAAACTGTCAACGGTTGATTATTACAATGATTTATGTCTTTCATTTAACTATCGTTTTGTAGCTCAGTAAATTAAGTTAATCCAAAACGGTCGGTTTTGCGCAAATACCTTTAACAACACAGTGGTTGCAATCGCGACTATGTCCGATAGGTTCGATACTTACAACGGCCGGACAAATTGTTATTGGGTTTTCCATCAGGGAAAGCTCAGTAATAATAGATAATAATTCATTTAAATTATCTTTACAAACTTATACAATATTCTTACAATATAGGCCTCCTTTTAAGTATTGGGTTCCTGTGCTAGGAGAGCCCGCTCGTCTAAAACTAGCGACAATAGTAATTTTAGGAGTGCACGTATAAAGAAATTCAACTTATATCTAGGCAAGTATGTGTGTGTGTGGTGTGGTGTGATGTGGTATAACAGTAACAGCTGTAGAGTCTAGATTTCTGTCTAGTTGATGGCATAGGCTCGCCCTCTATGACATGGGACTCAAAACATAAACAGCAAAATATGGGTGTAATATTAGGTACACCTCTCCCTATCCCGTCAGGTATAACAAGCGTGATGTTATGTTAGTCAATGGAAATATCCTTTCCCATCTCTGCTAGTTTATTAAGACCTCCGTTTTGAGCCATATTTTCCTGGTAAATCCGAATCTCGTCCACGATTTCTCTCTTAGCAAGGACGCTATGCAAATGATCGTCGTTTAAAATTCCTTCCAAATATGCACTTAATTTATCACTCAACAAATTCAAAATATTTCAGCTTGTTTATAGCTAGCATCTGTACCAAAAGAACAATGTTTAAAACATCATGTAAGTCTAGACTCGAAACTATTCCAATCTGTTTCTGATCTTGTTCATAAATAACGCAAGATGATGACGTCACTTATTTAATTCAGCCAAATAAAAGCCAAAACATAGACTACCATAGATCGGACACTGACCATTAATCTTGTGTCCAATAAATTATAATTAGAAGCGATTTTTGGAAGATAACTCGAGTTAGTCTGTTATTATCACCGTTTGTTTGCGTGTCAATGACCCATTTGTGAATAGGCTTAATTTGTGATGGGTGGGTAATTATATGCCTTTATAGATGAGGAAAATATTACGAAAAATAAGCCTTACTTAACAGAAAAGGCGCAACTAACTAGTAAGGCGTATTTTGTTAATATCTTTGGTTTCTAAAAAGTTAATAATTGCTGTGATAATTTGAACGAGACTGGGGCGGAGGCATGTTTGATTTTACTCAAGTGTAAAACGTATTTACATGTGACTAAAACAGTGATGAATATGAAATTAATAGTTAGAGAGGCAGAGTAAGGACAAGGAAACGACGGGTATATTGTGTGAGATATTATATGAAAAAAAAAAATGAGTAAATGATAGCGTGAAGGTTGGCAGGGGAAAATGAAAGAAAAACACAAGGGCAGAAAGATGATGTAGGGTTAAATCAGGCTTAGCTCCCCATCCGTCCGTCAACTGCCGACAGGCCGTGTCGGCGGCGCATTAGTATTCTACGCGCGCCTCCAAGAGATGTCAGCAAAGCAAAAGGGCCTTCCAGAGCCACCGCCTGCCGGGGTTGCGGGTTGTTCGAAAGAGATACCGCGGCCCCGGTACAGAAAGGGCAGCAGAAGAAACGTGGGTGGATTTTAGTCAGTACAAGCCTGACACTCCCTCCAAAAAAGGTATATAGTATAAAACAGGCTTCACAAAACTCGGCTGATATTTGGTTCGAAAGAGATACCACGGCTCCGGAAAGAAGGAACATTAATGGGGTTTAATCAGTTCAAGTCTGACACTTCCTTCAGCTCCACCCAAGCCAGTAAAAATCATTTAATGATTACGCATCCGAAAGAAGAAGCTTCATATTAGATACGAACATTTAAAAGAATCTATACTAATATTTTAAAGCTGAAGAGTTTGTTTGTTTGTTTGAACGCGCTAATCTCAGGGACTACTGGTTGGAATTGAAAAATTCTTTTAGTGTTGGATAGTCCATTTCTTGAGGAAGGCTATAGGCTATATAACATCACGCTACGACCAACAGGTGCTGAGCAGCGTGGGTGAAACCGCGAGGAACAGCTAGTGTCTGAATATAACCACCAAATAGCAAGGAACTTAATAATATGAACAAGCTTCACAAATAACTGTACCATGACAAAGTGGGTGTGGCTGCAGCATTAAATAGCTCCCGTAGAATGACTCATATTCCACATAACTCGACGTTCATCGCTGCATTTGTATTCAGAGAGTTACTACAAATATTTGGCTAGTCATCAATGCATACTGAACAGGAATGCCAGGCTAAAGTGTTGTGTATGGTTTTGTCATCATCATGTTTTTTCAGTCTAATAGGGTACAACTGGATACCAGTATTTACATAGAGTGCCTGCCTATCTGACTTCTACTACCTTATGACTGGGTAAAACGATACCCCCTGATTGACAGATTTTAGGGGTTCTATCACTACATAGTGTAACACGTGTGTAAGTCGCTGTCGCTGTCTGTCTGTTGCTATGTTGTAGGTATGCTTAAATCTTTAAAACTCCGCAACGGATGTTGATGCGGTTTTCTCTGTTTAATAGTTAGAGTGATTCAAGATTAAGGTTTATATGTATAATACTCCACGCTATGACTCTTAGGAGGTGAGCAGCGGGTGAAACCGCTGGGCGGGTCGCTAGTTTTCAAATAAATGACAATCGGGAGCAATTAATGAAATCTAAACTAGTTAACAGAAATGCCAAG
Organism: Ochropleura leucogaster; assembly: GCA_958449745.1. NCBI lineage: Eukaryota > Metazoa > Arthropoda > Insecta > Lepidoptera > Noctuidae > Ochropleura > Ochropleura leucogaster. The sequence goes on from OY288206.1 coordinate 6,766,639, forward strand.
ACATAGTGTAAAGCGTATGGCTATAGTTATATAACTGCGTATGGCATGAATTTCAATTTCTTCAAAAACAACACGTTATAACTTATTCTCGGTCACGTTCCACAACACGTGGACTTGGTTTTACTTGCCCTTGGTTCTCGGTGGGCGATGGAAGCTAAGCGAAGTGAAAATTGTTAAAGGCTTTCATGTTGTCACATTTAACAAATCTTCTAATGTAAAGTAACATTTAAAAGTTAGATTGTACTAAACCCAAAAAACCTTTTGCCGATTTCTTTTATTTATAGCTACTTATTTTCCATACAAATACTGTCAGCCGTTAGTTAAACGAGTTTAATAAAATTATGACCCATGTTGAAAGCTTTCATAACAAACTTCATAAAATATCGTAGCTACTGCTTCCTAGGGTACAAAACATTATTGTTGTTGGTATCTGTGACGTATTAAATAAACAATAATGATGTACATTGTACCCACATTTTAGTGTGCAGTTTAAAATGGCGGTGCGTTTTAAGAAAAAATGCATTGACATGACAAACTTGGTACAATTATTTTAGTTCTGTCTTTTCCCGTATACAAATGTGGCTTTAAGGCAAAAACTCGTCTAGCATAGCCTCCTTCATATAGGACTGAATGTAGCCAGCCCCATCACGTAGGTATACATTTTAGAACAAGCCAGTAATTCCGCTCAGCCGTCCTTGACGGCGCAGCGATCATCGACATTGGTTTGGCAAAATCCTAAATTAGTACCGACTTACACGTGCGCAAGGTTGTTGTTTACTAAATTATGGGGTTTCCGTAATTAAGTTCTGGGTATTGACAGCGATAGTTTCCAATTTGTTCTTGGTAATTGAAGCACAAGATTGTTTCTAGAAAAAGGGTTAGGGAACTTTCTCGAATCTTTTTCTAGGAATAATTTACACCCTTACAACTTTGAAGAGTAAATTGGTGGAAATTTTGGTATATGTACCTACTAAATAAATTAACTGTACTACTACTAGTTAAATTTCCACAGAATTTAATAAAGAATGTATAGCATGACTAAATACAAAGAATCGGCCAAAAACAATGTTTGTTGCATGGGAGCCGCCTTAAATATTTATTTTACTAGCTTTTGCCCGCGGCGAGTTCTTCCCCAATTTCTAAGTCACTTTGAGTCAAACAATTACTGGTAACTAACTTTTGTCCGCGGCTTCGCTCGCGTTAAATTCGGGGTAACACAGTTCCCCTTAACTGATTTGCAAATACCTGCTACCTGTAGTTTTTGCCCTTGCGCCTTATTGATTGTAACAGCAAAGCTAAGTTTTCCCTTTTCTTCCCTCTTTCTCCCTCATTTCTCACCGTCTGTCCGTCTCCAGGGTCCTAACTATCTCTTTACCAAAATTCATCAAAATCGGTTTAGCCATTGATGCGTGAAGACGTAACAAACAAACTCACTTTCGCTTTTATAAAATTAAGTAAGGATTCTACTTTTTAGTAAAAAAAAAAATGTTATAGCAGCAACATAAATACATTCATCTGTGAAAATGCCAACTGTCTGTCTATCTATCACGGTTCATGAGGTACAGCCTGGAGTAAAGCGACGCCATAACAATTTTATGCTGCACGCGTTCAGTTTCATTAAGCATAAATTTAGTTTAGTGTAATAAGTATTAAGTTAACCTATTGTGCTGTTGTAATGAGTAATTAAATTCATAAAACGAAACGGAAATGCGCGAGCGCCATGCGCTATAAAGATATCATTCGTACTTAGCGCAGTCGTAAAGTCAGGGATGTTACTGTTTATTTTATGTGTGTACTTGCTTTCATTGATTTTGTTGCTGGATTTGTGGTTTCTCGTTAAACCTATTAACGTTTTTTTTTTTATTTTTAAGACCATAAAAATGTACTATTTTCAGACGAAAAAATTGAATTTTAAGATTTGAAAAACTTTTTAAGTGTATTTGTAGTTTGGTGCTGATGGTCTACAAAAGACGTTGGTAGTTTGTTATTTTACCAATATGACATATTACCAGCTTGACATTACGCCTGCATTATCAAGCAAGAGCATTAGTAAAGTGAGAGTGAGAGGAAGATAAGATGCGAGTCGGACTCGCGCGCCGATGTTTTCGTACAAACTTGTGACATAAACGGCCTTATATTTTGACTGCGTAAACTTGGAAGGTTTATTTTTCACAATTCCAAGGAATCACAAACTAGAGTATATGGTTTTAATTTCCTCGATACCTTCACGCGTCAAAATTAAGTCAACTCACAAAATTAAGGGTCTTGACAGACAGACAGAGAGACAGACGGACAACAAAGTGACATTACGGAACCCTAAAACACAAACGCTGTTTCCAAATACTTGTTTTATTCAGTTGGTTTAAGAAAAAACAATTGCTCATTTGTACAGTACATACAAAGAAAATAACGTAAACAACGAACTATTTTTAGACACCTGATAACCTATTCGCTCTTCAAGCGCTCTAGAAAAAGAAACTGTATGAATTACTATTTGCAATACCTATATTTTGTTTACATTAGTTGCAATCAGCAAAAGAGAAATGTACAGAAGCCTGTACATCAAGCTACAATCTATCAGATTTCTTTGATGAGTTTTGGCCTTTATTTCTAAAGTATTAGATTCAAGGTTCATTGGCAAAAATTGACAGTTTCGGGTAGCTTGAGCTGCAGGCCTACCTAATCAGACTCGTAAGATACTGTTGAATGTTTTCGATAAAGTTTAATTTATTTGATAGAAAACAATCAGTTCGTCCGCCAGTCTCTAAGAGAAACTTAACTGTAACTGACGAGCCTGGTAACGTACCTATATCTTGTTTTGACTGTACTAAATCCATCCTATGTTATTATGACATGCGAACGTTACCATGTCTATCTGTCGCATTTTCATTAGGTACTGAATGGATCGGTACGCTACACAGATACTTACATTCGTAGGGAGCCTCGGACTTAGAGGAGGAACTGCTTTTCATCCACAGTTCCACATAAAATCGTGGGTAATAGCTAAATCTATACTAATATTATAAAGCTGAAGAGTTTGTTTGTTTGTTTGAACGCGCTAATCTCAGGAAGTACTGGTTCGAATTGAAAAATTCTTTTAGTGTTGGATAGTCCATTTCTTGAGGAAGGCTATAGGCTATACAACATCACGCTACGACCAACAGGTGCTGAGCAGCGTGGGTGAAACCACGAGGAACAGCTAGTTACTGAATAAAGCGCTTTAGGCGTATCGATCACGATGTTCTACTTAAAAATAACCGCATGTTTTAATGTCAATTGAATGGAAACGACTTATTTAGCAAGTCTGATTGCTTAATACGGTTTAAGCCATAATAAATAAGTTTTTATGATGTCTCGAATGTTAGATACTGACATTCAAGTGATTAAAATGATTGTGTCAGTTCAATAAACTCATTCATTTAATATATTCAGCAATAAAACCTGAATATCAGGTATAGGCATTAATGTTCATAATATCTAAAAACCACTGCCCTAATTTTCATAAATATCTTAATTCTTTAAAACCTAAAATATTCCATAAATTATGAATATATATATTCACATTCACAATGTCTGAATAAGACGTATTTTTCACTTCATCAAAAGCGGTTAGCTCAAAATGCAAACTTTTATTTTGGGAACTGTAGTTACTGGCCAGTCACAACTTAAAAACGCTAGCAACAATTTAAAAAAAGAACACAATATCGTAAAATAAAACAATCACCAACCCAGCATCTCTATTCCGTCACCAAATAAATAATGCCAATACAATATCAATTTATTTCAACATGATCCTTTATCTGATGTATTGTGTACGGCACTTCTTTGTAAAAATCCATTTTAAATAAAAACGATTTTACAAAACATTTCGACAATTTGAAAGCGATTCGTGCCGTGAATAATAGACAGACAGAAAGTGAACGGTTTGATGAAAACGAATTCAGTAATTCAGGAAGTGAAAATATTTGGTGTAAACTTAATAATTTGTGTCAAAACAATATTTGTAATTGTACAGATGTTACTATTGACGTCAGAAATGTAAAAATAAAGTTAATTAATTTAATTTAACTGCATATCTTCTGAGCTATATTATTCTTAAGATAGGTAATACCTAATTTTCAAAAACAAACTTTCTGATGCCAAATAGATATTTTCTTTCAAGTATATCGGAGTTAAGTTTGTTCATTTTTATTTTAATGTAATTAAGGTACTTTAAATCTGACAAGTGAAAAAATAACCCACCATTTTTTTTTTTATTATTACTTGACTTAAAACAAAATGAGGTTATTTGCAATGAACGCAAGGCGAAAGTAAACTCATTTTATTGGTTCATGAATCTTAAAATAAACGCTAATCAAAGGTTTTTAATTTAAAATCCGCGTTCCAATTACGAATGCTGATTTCCACTCAGGCATGTTTTTGAAATGTGCAAGCACATCATACTTGTCTTGATAATTAGTTTACAAAACAATCTGGGTTATAAAAACAAGAACGAAATTATTGAATCAACAGTTTGCGTAATCTCCTGTATAGATTTATTAGGATTTGTTAATTAATGTGTTAAAATCTAGAGAAAAGGAGAAAACACGACAAACAAATGAATGCGAAATAATAAAAATATAAAAATAAGTCGCGAATACAACCTTTATCTATTCGTTTTAACGGTATGCACGTGTGTGAAATTCGGCACACGAGTAAACCATGAAGTTAGGACTTGTGTAGTGTACTTTTGTCCCAGCAGTAGATGAAGGCTCATCCATTACTATAAATAAAAGAGGCTTTAGAGAATTATTATAAAGATGAGCATATTTTTTAAAACCATCAAAATAATCTGAACTAAACTGTCAATCTATTCTCATTTTGAATTTTTTTAAGAATCCGAATGTCATTATAAACAGCCTGTATACTTTAAGGTTTGATGTGAGTTATAAAACCTTTACAGTACGATCCCGTGGAATATCTTCCGACCACACGGAGGAAGCCGCGAGCTAGTCCTCTATATAATTGATTTATGAATCAATACTATTGCTGATTCGTTTCTAATAGATTTGATTACACCATTATTCATCGATAAATGTGCAGCGAACAGATTTATCGATTTCATTTATCGGAAATGTCGTCCGATAAAAATCGAGTACCCTTAAGGACTTAGCAACCTCTGATAAAAAAAAAGGTATATTTACGACCAATATCATACAAACACTAACCAAATGTCGAAAACGATTAACTTGTGAAAGAATGGTTTCTACTTTGAGATGAGACTTATTTCGTTATGTTATGTTGTCCTTTCAAAATATTATGTTTGTGAATCCGTAAAACGTTTATCAGTACAGTAGAGGGAAATTGCTATAAAATTTTGGTAAGTGCAAACATATAGGTATTGCTCGCTACTGTACTTCATTTTCATAAAAAAGAAGGGATGGTATTTAAAAGTACCTACTTCAATTTATTCCCATTTCGTTTACCTAATTTTGCCTGTGTTGCACCAAATATACTGAATGTGCACCAAAATATGTTAATTAAAATATGTCAGAACGAGCATCAGGAAAAAGACAGCACTACAATAAAAAAGTGTTATATCTTTATCCATTTTCTATTAATGCAAGTCGTTACTGGCAGCTGCGTAGGGGGTCGCAGTTTTAACCTAACCTAACCTACGCATTTTTTTAGCATTCAGGAAAGAATATTTGGTGCACGATCAGTATTTTTGGTGAACACAATTTTTTTTCCCAAAAATAAGTAATAAAGGTAGGACAAGGTGTGCTATATAGTCCTCCTAACCAATCTCAGCGGAGATTAGCCATCCACGTGGGAGATATTTTACTACAGGCACAGTAAGTAACATTCTGTTCGCTCACCCTTATAGTCCGATGGGATGGCAATCCGAAAGGACTGGAGAGAGATTAGGCGCAGGACCAACGCCTTCATGTGCTTTCCGAGGCATCTTACCACCAACTTCCAAACTTTGAGCTGCTACTGTGAAATTCCTAATGGAAATAAGTATAGTAAAGTCCTACCCACGAATTGAACCTAGGACGCCGTTCACAGCAGTCAAGCTACACAAGATGTGCTGTTGTTTTGTTGTTCTACCTGATTATTTACTTTGAAGTAGTAGCAATTGCAAAATCAATCTTCTACTATCCATTAGTTACGATTTTAAAATCCATAAAACTACAATACCTACATTTATGACATAAACGTATTAAGCAAATCTTGAAAATAACACAATTATCGCTTTCATTTTTATAGGCAGTTCATGTTTTACGACTGTGCTATTAATGGTACAACTTATTATATGTTTCTGATTGAATTGTCTACTAAAATATATCATTTTATTGATTTATTTGCAACTAAATTAAATAATCCAAATAAGGATTGAATTGTCTTCTAAACTGAAAATACATTCGTTCTGTTTAAATACTTACAAAAGCAAAGTTGAAATAATCAGGTATAACGTTTACTGAGTAAGCTTCGATTTGGCTTAAGAACCTTTTCCATTTTTGAACTCGGTTGAAAATAAAACGATGTATTGAATAGGTGATCAACTGATTATCATTAATTTTCATCCTTGTCAAAACAAATTACTTTTCAAAATAAGAATCAGCTTCGATGGAATGGTACGTAATGAGAGTAAATTTCTTCATATTACGTCATTAAATCGTTTTTATGGCTTGCATACAATACACGAAAGCCGTTCCCATAGTGTATGGCGTCTATAAAGGCTGGAATGTCGTTGGGGTGGCTTCGAAGGTCGACCACAGGCGCACCTGCGTGTCCTGACACTCGATATCATTTAAAATATTGCAATGCACATGCAATTTTGTTATACTTTACGTTTACGAAATATAAGGTGTGGTTAGCAAAGAAACTCAATCAGCTGTGTCACATATAGACACAAAGGTCTAAATATTAAAATAATCTTATAAATAGACACAAAATATTGCAACTTTACGATTTTATCTATATACATAATTATATATTATCATTACAATTTGACACCAGCTGTAATGATGATTCGTGTCATTTTTTGTGCTTAATTTATTTGTTAATTGAAAAAAAAAACTTTTGTTGCCGACCATACTATATTTTTCGATACAGCTTTAGTGTCGCTTAAAGTCACAATCTTGGTTGTCAATATTATTGTCGATGGTCGTAACATTAAAGTTATGTCCGACAAAATATCGAAAGTGTGGATAAATAAAAGTGCCTGAAACACAAAATGGCATGAAACTTAATTCTTTTTTATCACACTACTTATGCAAGGTGATCAAGGAAATGTGAAACGATTTCCAGTTTGTATTTAAATTTCATTCACTCATTACGAATTTAAAAATAGAAGCTGGTATGGTTTTTTTAAACTCGATTTGCGGAATTACGTTTGAAATAAATGAGTCAGAAAAAAAAGTTGGAAAATGAATCCTGTACTAATATATTTGAACTATCTTTGTCTACATGAATAATGAAATACGCAAGTAGGCAGGCTCATTTTTTATATACATAAGCTGATGCAATTCTTAACAATAATAGTTAGATGAAAATATGATTAAAATTGGTGCAGTACCGAACTTTTTATGTCGTGCCATTTTTTCTCTTTCTATCCATAAATGGCACGCGCGCCATTCGTTCGCCATCCCTCCATGAACAAACAAACCCCCTTATTGCGATCACAACTTCATCGTACAATCATTCGATCTGATTCGTTCAACTTCTGTCACCGATATTATTCATCGATCAACACAGATGATGAATAGGTTCCGCCACAGGGGCGCGGGCGTGTGAAAGTGGAAAACTACCATTGTCCTTCTACAATAGGTTAACGCAACTATATCGGAGTGAAAGTTGCTTCGGAAAGGTCTCTTATGCTGCTGAACTTAAAGATTTTATTTATACGAGTTTTAAATGTTGATGCTGTTCACACATTTGGTAATGTGAAGGGTAGTAGGTTGTATTCGTCATTTGTTAATGTAGGTACAATCAGTAAAAGAGATAAATAACCAGGTTCGTCGTAGATACCGTTGAAGAAGCAGTTTATTTTTCTTTAAAATCCATGTATGTTTTCGAATAAAGTTACGTTTATTTGATAGGACAAACAGTATTATTAAGATTAATAAAATTTATGTTGTACACGCCCATCGGTTTCAAAAAATGAAAAAAATGTCATTTGCCATGACATTCTTTTTCTTTGCCTAGCCAGTGGTTTCTTGGAAATAGAAGAGAGAGAGAAAGAATCGAAACTTCTAAAAATACTATGAATAAGGCTTTAAATTCATTGATTGATTTCAGTGTGCAAAACAAGTCCCATTTAAATCAAGAACATCATCATCATTATAGGTTTATCATCTTAAAATAAAATGATAGAAATAGACTACGCTTCAAATTCACATGAGGTGCAAGTAAATTTATAGCGCTTTGTACACCAAAGCGGTAGCCGCCGACACAGCCAACTGAAATTGTATAGCCGATTTGAAAAGAATCATGTTGGCAACTTGCGCCTGCGCGTGTGCGAGGCTCAAGCTGAGCTGCCAACAAGCTTCCAGCGTCTTTTTGCTAGTATAAATAAAATAATATTTTTTCTTAACAATATAATCTTGGCCATGCTTTACGATAGTTGCACTCGGTACACAAATAGTGATAAGTTAGCTGACGAGTACTATTGTGGCCCAATTTCTCGAGTTGCCGTACCATGATAACTTGTTGACATACTCCATATTTTAAATCAAAGACACAACATCAACAAACATTACAACACCTTTATTATTGTCAAATTAACAAATGATTTATGCTTGACTGCTGATAACGAGGTATTGGGTTTACTCCCAGGTCGGGCAATATTTTTGGGATTTTTTTGGCATCAGGAATTCCTCCAAAGCTGCCTGCTGGTTAAGGTGAATGATTAGGTGACCAGGGAATACAGACGCGATACTATCTCATGATAACAAATGTTTTCATAACGAGACTATCAATGATATCAATACTAAATTTAAAACTTATCGAATTTGCATTATCTGTGGCACAATTCGTAATCATTCACCTAATAATTGATTTCGAATTAACGAGTTCCAATTTGGAATGCAGTTGTAATTACATCAGTTGAATACTGGCTGGTTTTTTGCCGCCTCACTCGAACTAAGGCTTCCATAATCAAACTGCGATCATCAATCCGCTTGCTGAATTCTTTATTTAATTTTGTGTCAATGCCCTCCCTCGTTCAGTATGTATATCTACCAACCTGTTTTATACCTAGTTTAACCACAGAACTTCGCACAGTTTTTGTAACTTGACAAAACGTCAGGAATTTAAATTTTATACGCATTTGTCTTGCGGAATCATAATCTTTCTGCCCTTGTTTGTAAATTCTCTAAATGATGTTGAAAACCGTATCAAAATCCGTTGTAAATCTAGTTTTGAAAACAACGGTTACACAGAAATACGACTTAATTTATTTTAGTTAGACAAAGTTGAATAAAAAAAGCCAATTACAAGTTTTGAGTTATAAAAAATATATTTTCTAAAATGTTCTAGAAAACAACAACAAAAATATTCAGTTGTTCTGCCATCCAAGCGGACGAATAGCTACAAAATCAGTGTATTCGATTGACGAGTTCATAAATGAAACATTGACAAAATACCGATGCGAATTCGGACATGTTTTTCAACAAGTTTTATAAATAACTCTTTTCCTTTTGCAGGTAAGTCACCATGACTCAATGGATCGCTGCGACATGACATCGGCGTTCTGTAGTAAGAATACTTATTTTTTATAAGAGATAAGATGAATGGGTTCCGCCGATTACGATATTCAATTCAATCTTGAAAAAAACACCGAATTTATTTTCGATGATCTTTTTGGTGAAATTTTGCTACTATAATTAATTCGAAAGTTTGTGAGGATGTTTGTTACTCTTTCAAAAACTACTGAAAAGTTTTGATATGAAATTTGGCAAACATGTAATTAATAACCCAGATTAACATAGGATATAATACTGTTTATCGCGATACTACAATCTCGTGGGGCGTGGGACAATCCCTGAACTCCAAGCATCGACCATATCTTATTATTAATAATTCAGGTAGGTAAAATCAACCATAAAATGAGAAATTTAAAAACTTAGATCTCTGTTGGTACATATAATATTAAACTAGATGAGCGACACGTTGGATTTTGCGAACATTCGTCATATTTTAATTAAGATTTACTGTTTTGGATTAGACTTATTATTACATAATAACAGAATTTGATAATTTTTCTGGAGCTACAACAAATTTTGTTTAAGAATATTAATCAGCAGAGAAAAAAATATTTGAAATATATATATTACCCCTTTATATATATGTACCTGCCTTGTTTATTAAACAAGCAAACAATTAGAGCCATCCACCATTGGTTATGCATGAATCATTTAAACAAAATTAATATGCGAAAACCACAACTATTGTATTCAAAAACGTTCGCTATCTCAAATAGTATCGCGACAGTCACAATGGACCGCCAGTTATTCGATACCGTTATTCGAATCGATAGTTTACTGTTAACATTATCACGACTCAGTTTAGACTCGATTCGTGCCCGTTTTATTTTGAACTTTTTTATTGACCTTGCTGAGAACTTTTTCGTCTGTAACTTTTTAGGTGATGGATCACTTTCTGGTCTGAGAAGTTTATAATTCTGGAAACTTAGTTGAGTGAATGGAACTGTTTTATTTTGAACAGAAATCGTTTCGACGGTAACAGATTGATACGCCGGCCCCGGAAAACAAAGGGCAAAAGAAGGAAAATGGATGGGTTTCCATCAGTGCAAGCCTGACACTCCCTTCCGCTCCGGGAAGGAAGAAAGAACGTTCACGATATAAAAAAACGAAATGATACTTAATTGCTTAACGTTCTTTCAAAGGACAATCATTGAAAAAATCATTTAAGATACAAATAAGATTCAGAACACTCCAGTAATATAATATGGACATTCTTTATGGGCAACGAATTTGAAAAATCTTATCATAAAAGTCCTCTCTAAAAGGACAAAGCTTGTAAAAACTTTTTACAGTTTTGCACTCAATGATTAGTATTCACCACTGCTGCATGCAATCTGAAACGCTTACTAATGTATGTAGATGGGACATAAAACTTTTCTTCCCGAACCTTCTTTCACGTAAATCACGAAGGCATTAACGCTGTCAAGCGGAATTTGTTCAAGTTCTGAAGCCTTGGTGTTGAAGATCACGTTGCGAAGATTCATCGCTTGTGAAGTCTATGTGTCTTCGTATTGTCAACGACAGAGACGAAATGTTTATGTTAAGATAATTTTAATGGCTTTAAATCTTGTGGTGGTATGGAAAGGAATTAACGTCCACTTCTTCACGCAGAGGCGAAGGATTTTGACAAGGTAGACGGGAAACATTTTATTTTAAGCCATTTTAAAATTTTGTGACAGATGTTCCAATCTGGCTCGAAGGACCATTTCTACGATTGTAGACAAACGCATTGGGTGTTTTCTTTTTTGCAAAAATAAAAGCTTCAAGCATGGTTTTATGTTTTTATGCATTGAAGTCGGAAGAGAACTGTAATGGCTATTTTCAAGTACTTCCAAACCATTTCAAAGGTAGTGCTTGTCTTTAAAATTGTCCAGAAATGCCTTCTTTATCAAGCCAATGCCGGCTTGAACGATTTCGTGGACCGAATTGTAGGCACCGCAACCTGCTCTCAAGATGAGTTCTGGTTTCCCGTTTCCATAACTACCAAAGACAGAGACAAATGTATTCCGCTAGATTAGAGTAAAAGAGATGGAGATAATGCATCCCGTTTTAAATCGCATGTTTGTTTTGAGGTATCTTGGGATGCTTGGGTGCTTAATTACGTCTTTGTAATGGACACCTTACTTAAATATGTAAATATTTTGATTTTTGAAGAGCTGGTAGCCTTATTCTAATATGCGTGTTTTTGGGGTATCTTAGAATGAAAGTAATTTAAACAAGCACTTTTAGAGCATACAGACGTGGTTTTATTTATTAATATTACATATTTTGTAAATAATATAATTTTTCCCTAACTTTCATAGTTCAAATTAATATACATATAAATTAATATAAACACATAAAAAACAGGTTAAAAGTAATTCATCTACTATTTCATAAGGTGCAAAAGGAATGGTTTGAAGTTATTTAAATTTCGAAAAAAAAACTGTTTTAGTTTAAAACATTGTGATAAATATAATATGAACCTGTATCATTTCAAAATTAATTAAGAACGACCGTATCTTGATTTCACAATGCTGAAGTGTTAAATTATGTCTGTAGATTTTAAGATAAAGTTATAGTCGCGATAACAAGAAGACATTTACGTCCTACGATTTCTGATAAACAATATTTTGAAACTTTATTTCCTTGTTCACCTTCTTGGTAAAAAAAAATACGTTGACAATATCATTAAATAAATCTTGTTAAATTAATTAACATTAACAATACGATGCAATCGCCGTTCTCAATTTCTGTTTACATATGTGAATGTGTAAATGAAACGATGAAGGATTCATTTTATGTTTACAAGTTACGGGTTTTACATTCTGTAACATTCTCTTTTATATTAATTTCGATCTTAATTTGGCACGCAATAGAAGGAACATGGATGGGTTTTAGTCAATCAAAGTCTGACACTCTCCCCGCTCCGCCCAGAGGAGGGAAGTTATTTGATGATGTCTTATCCGCAAAAAGGGGTCTCTCCCCCATGCTCATAAACGAAAGCTTATAGAAATGTGCATTCTTCACACCCTCACCTACGAATCGCAAATATGGTCGCTTATAACGTAAGTAGCTTGCGTCAGATGAGTGATCTGTTAATCTGCCACATGTCTGAAGTGCAATGGGCAATAACAACCACCCAGTGGATACCAAATGACAAGTAACGACAACGCGGCCGGCCCAGAAGATGGCGTAAATACCTACGTCTTCATTGAAAATTCAATTATCATAAAGCATTTTAGTTAAATTCTTAACAACAAGCTCAATCAGTTTTATCCATAAATATAAATATATTGTGATGTACATACATGTTTAGTTAGCCTCGTATGACGCACTCTTTCCAGAATGATTCCTCTGCGCCACCTCTAAGCAGTCTTCATGATGCACGTCCAGATCGTCTGTCCACAGCCATCCAACTATGTGAAACCTTTGTTCAGTTTGTCGTTGTGTATGCGTAGATATAAAAAACATTTTTAAAATTATGCAAATATTATCTGTGAATCGAGTACTTTTAATTTTACAGCCACTAGTGATCTTGCTTCAGGAAAACCAGAAACTTGCTCAGTAGTTATGCACGTTGCCGCCTCATCTAATTGACCCCCTCACTCATGTATTACTACACCTAATTGAGGAGTACATTCTATTCTTAGCATTACATGACAATACATAACAATAACAAAGACTAAGAAACAATTGAAAGTCATACAAATAGTTTATGTAGCATGACAGAACTAAATGCTAAGTTTCTTGACCTTTCCGACTGTTTTCGCTAATTAAATTCCTAATTATGTGGTCAGACACATATCTTTACATGATACTAATATATGAATAAACATTTATATCTACAAATTGTATACAAGGTGCTATTTTCCTACTGCGGTCCCGGAACAAAAAGGGCAAAAGAAGGAACATGGATGGGTTTAGTCAGTAAAAGTCTGACACCCTTCCGCTCTACCCTGAGCGGGAGAAGTGTGGAACTGCCAAAAAAACGGTACTCTTTTGCATCCTCATCAAAATCACTCTTACTCTTTTCACCATGTCATCCGTTCGTGAATTCGTGGTTATTAAAAAATTGTTCTATGTCTATTACTAGTGTTTTTCCCATACCGAATCCTGTTCTAAGCTCGGCCAGTTTATTAATCGATCCTTGTCGTGTAAAATCAAACGCACACACAATGCGAATGAATGAGTTATTGTTTAAGTGATGTCCTCCTTATTGTTTATAATGAGGGGTAATTAAATACACTGTGATCGGAATAACAATATGATGATGTTTATAATTAAACAAGCAATGACCTGTCATTTTGTTTTGTGGGATAGTTGAAAGTTAGTTCCTTTTAAAGGGAAAGATTCATCGGATAGATTGTGATATTATTAACAATGTCTTACCTCTAGTTCTTCTAACCTGACAGACAGATGTGTTGCTGGCGAGTTTGTTCCGCCACTTCTTCCCAGCTAAAATACTAGTAAGTGGCGAAGAGCAGGGAGTTTTTGTGGGACTGTCTCTTGAAAAGTGACGCTCAAAATGTGCTGATTATCAGCCTAATTTGAATAAATGACTTTTGATTTGTGTATAAGAACGTTTTTTTAAACACTGTTTTAAGCTTTCATGATGATGACGATGATGATTCACCATACCACACTGCCTGCTGGGATAGCAGATTGTTAAAGAGATACCGTATATATATATATATATATGGATGGGCTAGGTCAGTACGTCCGAAGCGGGAGAAGTTATGTGATGATTTACCATCCGAAAAGAAAAAGAATACCATGGTATACCTATAACAGAATATTTAGTTTTATATTTTGCAAGCAGGCCTGCCTTCCTTTATTTGACAGCACGGTTGGCGCAGTGGCTGAGCGATTGACTGCTGCGCTGCGTGTCACGGGTTCGATTCCCGCACGGAACAAATATTTGTATGGCCTACAGGTAGTTGATTCGGGTCTGGCTGTCGCCACCACGATACTAGTGAAATTTCTAGTGTAGGCCAACTTTAAAAAAAAAGATAAAATAAATGGACTGCCTCATTTGTGGTGGGGTGGATGGGTTCGAATCCAGAGTCAGGTAAAGTATTACTTAGTTTTCCTATAGGAATATCCCAGTAGCAGTCTGGATAATATGTGCTTGGTTGATGGCAACAAGCTTTCCCCCTTTATATGGGACTTAAATATAACTAGCAAAATGTGGGTATATGTATGCTATAAGATACATCCCCACCTTCGGAGATTACAGTCGTTATGTTATGCCATATGAAATTTCCAGTAAGAAATTCTTGCTAAAACAAAAGCCAACACATACCAAACGAAACAAACAAATCTTCTAACAAACCTAACTGTCATCAGATTTATCTAGAAGTCCCACTTGTTTACAAAGAGTGCATTTTTCGCGCATTTGACATAAGACATGATGGCATGCGGCTTTCTCACGGCCCTTCAGTATTCAGAGAAGCACGTTCTGACATTGCCGAGCTGTGAATGTGAAATTATGCCGATACTCGGACACGCATCACAAAACCACCAAACATTTACTATCTAAACCACCAGGGAACTTTCAACCTTATACCAACGGGCTAAGAGCGGAAAAACTGTCGCAGGGTAGAAAATGTTAGTTGTGTTTTGTGACACGAATACTCATTACCACAAGCGGATTACTGAGTTGCGTCATTTCTCTGTAAAAATATTTAGTTCGTTGTCTGTAAGTGTCTATTATATTCTATGGGTGTACTAATTTGTATGGGCCCATTCAAATTGCTTTATAATTAGGTGCATGGCAATGTCGTTCTCATGTGAAATATTTTGGGGTTGACTTTCTTCCGTAGAATTTTCCAGTGAAGTGAAAACTTGGCGTTTGAATACGGTATAGAAAGTTATCATAATTTCAAATGACAGTTTTTTCAATGTACGTTATGTAATGCGGTTTTTGGATTGACTATAGTTACTCAATGGCACTCTCAATTCCCAGAAAGAAAATCATGACAGAAGCAAATAAACAAATGAATAAATCATTAGATTTGAAGACATATTTTGAAGAATTCCTTTTTCAATTACAACACATCATCAGCAAAATCATAAATTGCAAAACTAGTGCGTTAATAACCCTAAAATGCACACTGCGCATATTGTACAGAATCGAGCGCAATGTCAGCTCGAATCTGGGCTATCGAGTACGACTGTCGCCTGCGCTTGTTAGCCATGTACTCGTGTTATCGACACGAGATACCGTTTACTGGCGGTAATTGAGCAATTACATTCCTTACAACAATGTTTTCACTGTAGTGTACCGACCGAGTCTTACCGTTCTGGCGTAGATAAACTCTTGAAGAACAATAAGAAAAAAATAAACAGAATTCGCGTGGAGAATAGATTATTAAAACTTTAAAATGAGACCTATTTCATAATACTATAAAATTAAAAATACCTGCAATAAATTGTATACAATATACAAATTATTAATTCTTACAATTATAAAAGCGAAAGTGAGTTTGTTTGTTACCTCTTCACGCTTTAATGACTAAACCGATTTTGATGAATTTTGGTACAGAGATATTTGGGACCCAGGAAACGGACATAGGCTTTTTGAAGTTATACTTCTTTTGGCGCGATGGAGAAAAATGATGAGCGTGATCTGCGCGCGCACAGCGACATCGTGAAGTTAGTTATAGGTGTTCTAGTAACTATGTTCATGTTGTATATTCTAGTATTTTTATATTTAGAACACGTGTTTCATAATAAATAAATATTCTTTTGGTGTTTTTATTAAACTATTGCATAGCTTTTAAATCAATTTCACATTCCAAGCTACCCTTGCCGAGGTTTAGAAATGGATGGGTAACCACAGGGGGCCAGGTTAAGCAACCTTTGCCAATGTTTGGAAATGGATAGGTTAACACACGGGGACTGGTTAAGCAACTTTTACCAAGGTTTAGAAATGGATGGGTTACCACACGTGACAAGGGGACAGGCTAAGCAACCCTTGCCGAAGTTTGGAAATGGATAGGTTACCACACGGAGCCAGGTTAAACAACCTTTGCCAAGGTTTGGAAATGGATGGGTTAACACACGGGGACAGGTTAAACAACCCTTGCCGAGGTTTGGAACTGGATGGGTTACTTACCACAGTGGGCCAGGTTAAGCAACCTTTGCCAAGGTTTGGAAATGGATAGGTTACCACACGGGGACAGGTTAAGCAACCCTTGCCGAGGTTTGGAAATGGATGGGTTACCACAGTGGGCCAGGTTAAGCAACCCTCACCAAGGTTTGGAAATGGATGGGTTACTACAGGGGGCCAGGTTAAGCAACCCTTGCCAAGGTTTGGAAATGGATAGGTTACCACAGGGGGCCAGATTAAGCAACCCTTGCCAAGGTTTGGAAATGGATGGGTTACCACAGGGGGCCAGGTTAAGCAACCCTTGCCGAGGTTTGGATATGGATGGGTTAGCACAGGGGCCAAGTTAAGCAACCCCTGCCGAGGTTTGGATATGGATGGGTTACCACAGGGGGCCAGGTTAAGCAACCCTTGCCGAGGTTTAGAAATGGATGGGTTAGCACACAGAGCCTGGTTAAGCAACTCTCACCAAGGTTTGGAAATGGATGGGTTACCAAAGTTTTTTTCTTTACACCAAAGAAGTATAACTTCTAACGCGTGTACATAAGTACACACACTCCTTTTTTTTTTTAAAGAAAACGTGGGATATGAGTGAGAAAGAGGGAAGAAAACGGAAAACTTAGCTTTGCTATTACAAATCAATAAGGCGCAAGGGCAAAAACTGCAGGTAGCAGATACCCGCAAATCAGGAAAGGGGAAGTGTGTTACCCCGAATTTAACGCGAGCGGAGCCGCCAAAAGCTAGTCAGGTATAATATTATTTAGACTAGGAGCAGACACCAACAGAGAAGCAGTAGAAGAAAATAACTTTAAAAAATATTGTAGCTCATTACATGCACTCACTTTTTTTGATACCAAGTGTAATGGAATGTTGTAACATTCTTTATATTATTTATACAATTAATAAATCGTTTCAGATTGTATAAATAAACAATTTGTTTTTCATCCCACCATCTCGGAAAGAGTATTTTTAATCTTCAATATCTGAGTGGAAAAGCCGTTTTTATTCTCTAGAGGATAAAGTAAATTGAATTTAGAACATCGTGTGCACTAAGTTTGTGAATAAAAAAAAAAAACATTAAACCGATTTACAGCTACCTCTATGGTGCCGAATATATCATACAACTTTTTTTTAATTTGTTAAAACTCAGACTCGGAACCTTCTTGGTGTTTTTTCAATTTGCTTGGTACGCGGTTCTTTACGCGGCATTTTTTCACGTCATTGTTAAACCTTATATTAAAAACAAGAAACATGAAAACAAGTGAAAAGTATTATTTTGTTATAATTTAAAGATTATTCTGTAATACTTACTTGTCATAATGTAGTAATTAATACCTAAACTGAAATAAAAGTGTACCTATCTTGTGATTGTAAACGTTTTTTTTTTGCATTTAGTCATTTCCTCGCTGAGGTGGAATGAAAAGTTACGTGTTGCACTCGAGTGCAAAGATTTTTCACCTCGTGCTCTTTTGATTCCCTCGCTGACGCTCAGGATTCTAATTTTGAATCACTCGCTGCGCTCGTGATTCAATTTTAGAATCCTTCGCTTGCTCGGTCATCAAAATTGAACACGCGGTTAAAAAGCAACTTTGCACTCTTGTATAACAAATAACTATTTCCGTTTAACGATCGATTAGACTGACAATTTGTTTTAGAGTCCATCTGCGTTTTAATCGTAAATATTTTAAGCTAGATTAACTTCTGTTCTGTCAAATGCGCTCTATTTGTTTTATTGTAGTTAACCTGATCAAATTGACAACAAATTTATCTTGCTTATTGCAAATGAATGTTTTCTTTCTTTATCCAAAGCATTTAGATTTTGACTAGATTTAAACTTTGTTGTAAGTATGTTTAAAAGGAAATTCAAGAAATGGCTACACCACGCATAAAAGACATCATAACACCATTGTACGTCCAACCTATCTTCCTATACATGTTGTAACAGCCAATAGAAAACCGGCATTCTGCTACAAACAGAAAATAAACCAATATTAGAACATTGAATGCTTGCCCTCTATCGCATTCCGTAGTGGTCGATTTCCCGTACTTAACCCTCACAATATCGTGGGACACACACCTGGATGAGTCTGGAACTATTTTCTTGTATTCTAGAATGTTGTGGTTTAAAATCGCACATTTGATACTGGCAACATAACAATAACAGGCGTAAATCAAAAGAGGCTTACGTAAAAGTATTCCGAGATTTTTTTTAAAACTACACGTTTCGTTACACTTTAGGCATTTCGATTAATCTTTATATGATTAAATGGTGAATGAGCGTTTTATTTCGAAACAGATTTAAAATCTTCGCTCGTACTTCACTTAACACTATTAACTCATTTGAATATTTTCTTTCCCTTCACTCAACTTCAGTTGGGATTGAACAATATGCTTTATACACTTCGAACTGACGTATTTTCGATAAATATTAAACCTCATTGGTTGTAGCCTCCTAGTAAAACCTATTTGTTTATGGTATTTCGGCCGAAATTATCACCTACATTGATTATTTTGTCTCATAAAACCTATGCTTTGTTGTTTTATTTCAAGAGGAACGCTGCGGCCCATTGCCTTCAAGAACACAACGGTATAACCCTTTCCCTTGGTCGACTTACCCGACATGCAAGGAATGACAAGTAGGTGACAGGTACATTCCATGTTTTTCTCCTACAGTGAGATTAGCGTGGGATTGTACACAAATGAACTAATATTTCTGACATTTAGAAACGGATGGCGCTGATTGCTTTAAATCATAATAGGTGTCTTATTAACATATTTTATAAATCGTTTAACTGGGTTGATATTGCGGCATGCGTTCTATCAAATCAATCTTAATATCTTGAAGTTTGTTAATTAAGAACTTTATGCTTATTAACATTTTCGCATAAAATCAGCCTTTACTTTGTGTTCAGTTCTGATTAATATTAAATTTTGATTAAAAGGTTGATTGACTTACGCAGTTATATTTTTAGAATTCACATTTTTTTTCTAAAATAAATAAGTCATTTAAAAACAGCCGGTGAAATGTCTAGAAAATAAAATCTCTTTTGTTCTTCACACAGTTTCTGGCATATAGCCGTTTACATGTTTAGAACCTCTTCACTCTGAAACCAGCCAGTGCCAAAGTCAGTGTTCCAAATTTAAATGTAAACAATTGTTTTTTTTTTCACGCTGTATTCTGATAGCATCCTTATTTCCTAAACAGAATATCCTACAAACAAAAACAAAGAGCCTATCAAATGCTTAACAATCATAATAAACAACGAAGTGCGTGATTCGGATCGTGCCCAATGCGCATCCAATTAGCGCCCTCGTTATAGTTTGCGGGACGCTCCGAGGAATGTCGGTTACGTAACGTGTCCGTAACGGTATACTCACGTTAGCTGTGACTCGGTGTTACCGTGCGAAGACGATGACATTCTGCACTTAGTTGCACTTATAGCTCTGGGTGATAAGTGTGACAGATGACAGTGTGAACTAGGATTTATGAAAATCATAGTCCTTTACCTCTGAATAAAATAATAATAAGTTACAGATGGAGCTAATAAAGGCTTGTTAAAAAGACTATTTGGCGGCTAGGGTCAGAAACTAGGCATATTTACATATATATTAGATAAGATGCTTATGCCCGCGCGAAGTTTAATAATTGCCCCATGGGGTTGTACCCACTGGTACTACGTGATAATCCAGGTTATAAACTATCTGTGGGCCAATTTTCACCTAATTCTGGTCAGTAGATTTTACGTGATAGAGTAACAAAAATATATATCCTCATAACCTTTCGCATTTGTCTGCGCCAGACGGTGAAATTTCATCCAAATCTGTTGATCAATTCGAACGTATAGTTATAATAAATATACACACACGCATACAAACTTTCCCCTTTATGGTATACTAGCTGTCTTACGAGGTTTCATCCGCGTGGTTGCTGCCCCGCACCCGTGGGTAGTAGCGTAATGTTGTATAGCCTATTTTACTTCCTGATAATGTAGCTTGGTTAAAATCGTTCCATTTGTTTTGGAGCCTATTCAATACAAACAAACAAATCTTTCATCCTTAAAATAGTATAATAATATAATATTAATAAGTATAGAAGTGTGACACACCTACCTAAAAATAACCTAATCAACATTACATCAGATCCTAAAACTCTTAGCTTAATTATGTTAATTTAGTTGAAATGTTTGAGCAAAGTTTCCGTTGATAATACAGCTTCCTTCCTGTGTTATCATTCGTGTGCGTTCGTCTCTTTGTAAATAATATACGTTGTAATAATAGGCACTAGTGTTATCTGTTATCATTAGACACTTACCGTGTAGTTGAGATAGATATCCTTACTAATTATTATAAAAGCGAAGGTGAGTTTGATTGTTTGTTTGTTAGGTCTTCATGCCTAAATGGCCCAACCGATTTTGATGAATTTTGTTACAGAGATAGTTGGGTCCCTGGAGACGGACATATGCTATTTAAAAAAAGTGTGATAAGGGGAGAGAAAGATATTTTTTTTCGATCATCACCCGGTTTAAAGTTCACGTTAGCCCAAAGTAACTATGCCACGTGGGCGGAATCTAGTATATCCATAAACTTACCTTTAACCTTGATCCCAAGGGTTAGGCAGAAACTATAGACGCTACCAGTCTCAAAAGCCTTTTTTTGCGTATGGGAAATTACCAACTTCTCTCGCTCTGAGCGGAGCGCGGGGGAGAGTCAGACTTTTACGACCAAAACCCACCCATGTTTCTTATTCTGCCCTTTATGTTTCGGGGCTGTGGTATCTCTGTCGAATAACTCCCATCCCCGGCAGGCAGTGGTCCTGGGAAGCCTCTCAGATTTGCTGATAATTATCTCTTTGAGGCGCATGTGTAAAACGAACGCGCTGTCGACACGGCTTTTCGTCAATAGACGGACGGACGGTGAGCTACCCATTGCTTGCCGTCCAGACCCGCATCTACGGTGACTGGGAGTCATGGCGCGACCAGCAACGAGCCTTACTGCTTTTGTTTCATTCATGTCCATAATACATCTGGTCATACAAGAACGTGAGTTGCGAGTAGTACGCACCTGACCTCTCTGACGAACCTCACCAATAAGGTCAGTGTATGTCCTTCTAGGGCCCTCAACGTGTCGTAAAACATAAATATACAATTCGTATAATATGTATACTTATTGTAATGGTCTGCCCCGACGTTGAGTGATCGCAAGCGCTTCAACTTAGTCTTGAATTATCCCTACGTTGAGAAAGGTGTTATTGGGGTTTTCCGGCAGGAGAATCTTAATAGAAACCCGGACTCTCGATTTGATTTGAATGGAAATAGACTGGAAGGGTCCAGGAGTATCTCATGGGTGTTTGAAATAACGACGAAATGTCATTCTTCCTGTAGGTACTCATTTCCGCCATTAATTAAGGTCTAAGGTATTGTTCCCTATTTTTCAAAGTTGCTTATTTTTTTCATTAATAGGTGGTTGCAAACGCGACTGAAGGGCAGGTTGTCCGGGGTTGCGGGTTGTTCGAAAGAGATACCGCGGCCCCGAAGCGTAAAGGGCAATGGAAGGAGCATGGGTGGGTTTTAGTCAGTACAACTCTGACACTCCCCCCCGCTCCGTCCAGAGCGGGGAAACTTATTTGGTGATTATCCACCCCAAAAAAAAATGTAAATGGCCCCCTTTTCAAAGTTGCTTATTTTTTCCATGAATAGGTGGTCGCGACCTGAAGCCCTGGCCCGTGCAATATGTTATTGATTCATCCATCAGGATACTTCTCAGTATCACCCACGGAATCTGGATTTGTACCTTGTTGATGGAATTAGGCAACCCCTATTACTTGGGACTCAAACATAACTGGCGAAGAGTGGGTGTACCATTAGGTACACCTCTGCCTAACCCTTCGACTTCGTGCATTACAAGCGTGAAGTTATGTTAATGTTAGTATGTTATGCCATTAATTCTCAGGGCAAACAATAGTGACATAAAAGTTCAGGGCCGTTTAAGTGATAGGAAAGAAATGCGAACCATTAATTTGTTTTCTCCGCAGTTGGCCACTTACGACCACTTCTCTACATTGTAACTATAGTCTATGGTACTTCGGTACCTATTGCAAAAGTAGGGCAATATCTAGGAATAGGTTAATAGTTGTCGTTGTTCTAACAATTTGTGATAAAAATGTTAGTCATGGCTGTCATGTGGGTGATAACTTGATAAGCTACTGTACGTGTTACAGACCGACTTGTGGAAGCGATTTTAGTAGTTACATAATTATTTTAATACCATACTTTAATGTTTGTACCTGTCCCTGAAAAATATTAGTACTTGCTGTTATTGCTTGCTGATTGATTTGATTTGCCGGTAATTATCAGTGAATTAACTCAAGAATATATACATACGCCAACTTTGCTCGTCGAATTTAAATACTCCTACGTTTTTTTTTTTTTTTGCAATTCGTAATAAGTCTGTGGTAGTATAATTGTCATCCCGTTATGGGACTTGTACATAATTTAGTTACTTAGTAACACTAAATTAGTAGAGAGTGTAGGTATAGTTTTTCTGTGAAAATCAACATAGGCATGTTGATTTTGTTTCGTTGGTTGTATGTAGAATAAATTATGATTGGAAGAACTTATAGGGTTATATTGATGATTATATTTTTTAAATACCTATGGTCGTCTAGATATGTCCTATACCTATGGTCGCGAATTGCAAAGAACGTAACTAAAGAATTTCGCGTGCCACCATGGCGCTTGTTGGGGGTTGTTCGAAAGAAATACCGCGGCTTCGGAACACAAGGGCAAAAGAAGGAACATTGATAGGTTTTAGTCAGTAAAAGTCTGACACTCCCTCCCGATCCGCCCAGAGCGGGAGAAGTTACCTATTTGATAATTTCTCAACCCTAAAGGGTTTTCTACCTTTGGCGCTTTCCCTTAATTAAAAGAAAAAGGTAAACACGATCCTAATAAATCAATTCTAGAAAAGGCTTAAGTCGACAAATACCAAAAAATATCTACTGATTTATTTGGTCAGGGACGCAATCTAAAGTTACATATTTATACTACCAACTAGATTCTGTCAAGAACACCCAGAATCCCCTCTTATTAAGACCGAAAGGATATGTTGGCCGCACGCAGCCCACAATACAGAACATTAAAATTAGACAATCATTTTAGATATCAAAGACACAGGAAAAATAAAAAGAGCCAAATTCTTTGTTACTTCTAAGTTTTCCAGTGCCACACAAGTTCACGTAATGAAGTCTTGTTAATGTTATTACTGGTAGATCCTATTAACATATACAATTGGGTGAGCCTTTACGTAACGCAAAACTAAAATGTCACTCTGTTACACTAATGTTCATTCAAAAAGCATAACTAAGTTACGAAAATCTAGTGTAAGGTCGACTAAGAAGGTTATGCTTGTTTTTTTTTAATCTATGATGTAAACAGTTTTTACTTTTAAACATCGAACTCTGAGAATGTGAACATAGTGTTGGCCAGAAAGTTATCACTCGATTTTTAAATAAATTCCATTGAAATAAAACTTTGTTGTAGCTGACTTTATTCCTAAAATCTAAGGCAAAAATAAATAAATAGTCCAGTTTTGCGACATAATTCACTCACTCATTCTTAGCTAAACTACCTTATTAAAATGACAGGTTAGGTTGTTTTGCCTATCAAAAGCAAAATTTAAATTACTTTTACGCGTTCAATGACTTCGAATTTGTAAGCAAGTTTACTATAGTGTGCGGTATTAGTGTTAAAAATTTGCATTTCTAAGTAATTCTCGAGCGATTACCTCTTAGTAGTAGTATTTAGAACAAAAGTTAATAGGTTCATATCGATACCTCCCACGTAAGTTGTTGTATCTCCAAAACTGCAAATTTACAGTAGAGCGTTTCAAAGATTCAAATTGAACCAAAATCTGCATTTATTGTTGCATCTTTTTAAAATTTCGTATGTAAATGTAATATAATAGTCTTCTTAAATCCGTTAAAAGATATTTTAAGTAATATGTCTATTTTCGGAGATATTGTTCATACAGCATTTTACTCCGGAGTAGAAGTTATGTCAGTTGTTGCATCTGATACTAACAACATTATACCGCGGCGCCCAGATAGCATCACTTGTGGTATATGATAGTTACTACTGTATACGTTGAAAAACAGAAGTCTTACTCTGTTGTTTGTGGTAATAATATTTATATTAGTTACAGAATTCAATTTCCAATTTGAAGGTGATTAAATTTTTTAGGTTAATAAATAAAAAATAAATGTTATTAAGGTTATTTTTTTATTAGAAACAACATTAGTGAACAGAAAATCTTTGAAAATAAAATAATGCGCTTTTAAAACTTAATTAAATGACTACTTCTGTTGCTGAATAATCAAGAACGTTTCATTATATAACAATCATACAAAAGACTTTTTAAAAATTATACAAAGTTATAGAATAGGATAGGTAACGTAACAATAGAACTAATCAAATTTTAATAGAATTGCAAAAATCAACATCACTATAAAAAATATAAATATGAACTTACTTAATTATATGAGATCTGCTTAAAATCAAAGTAGTTATTTGGTAACCATTTAAAATTTTTGGCATATACTTATTGGTTTATAATAATGGAAAAGAAATGTTAAAATAAAAACAATTGGTTAATGTCAACCTAAGAAACCTAAAATTAGCTTTTATGGGAGCTTAAAACAAAAAAATATTATTTTTATGAGATCAATATTAAAACCTGAGATGCTTAATCAAAAGCAATATAGAAAAAAGATAAATAGACGGAATATTTGAAAAAGACTAATGTCTATTCTGAATCAGAAAATTCAGCGTCATTATTAACGCCAGCAACGAAGGATGGTTTGCCCACCTGTTTCGCCCATCTAACCAAGCTAAACCATTCAAAGTGTGTATAAATAAGTTTATTTTTGGACAAACGTTCTATTAGAGCATGTACGCTATCACCTTCTGCCTGGGTGTGACCTTTTTCAAGAAATGTATGTTTGATAGTTAATAGTTAGTATATTAAGCTTATGAGCAATATAAACATAAAACGCAAACACGATACAATTGCGATTCTGACCGGTACAATTGCCAAACTTATTTATACACCCTTTGAATGGTTTAGCTTTGTTAGATGGGCGAAACAGGTGGGCAAACCATTTAACGTCATAGAAATGAAGCATACAGATTTTTAAACTATAAAACACTTTTGATTGGACGTCATTGGTCTAAAAATGTAAATGGGAACGTAGTTAGATGGAATAAAATAAAAAAGTTAGTATATGTGCAGAAGATCCTTTTAAAATTATGTATCGGTAAGATTTGGCAGACAATAATGCTATGACAATTGCCCTTAATTAATACCAATACCCGTAGACGCCAAAGGAATAGTATGGCTGAGCTATGCCCCTTGTTATCCAACCGTCTTCCCATAACTAAGGTAAATATGACGACTTAATGAACCAGAGTCATACTAAAATTATTCCAGTTACGTATCACGACTTTTTCAGGCATTTATCTTTCGTTGCTCGCGTTAATAATGACGCTGAATTTTCTGATTCAGAATAGACATTAGTCTTTTTCCAAATATGCCGTTTGTTTTTCTTTTTTGTATATTGCTTTTGATTAAACATCTCAGGTTTTAATATTGAGCTCATAAAAATAATATTTATTTGTTTTATATTGTTTTAAGGCTCCCATAAAAGCTAATTTTAGGTTTGTTAGGTTGACAATTAACCAATTGTTTTTATTTTAACATTTCTTGACATGTACTCTTTTTCCAAATTACGTAAATTCTTTCCCTTAGTGTCTATCCATTCATTAAAATGTTTTTTTTACTATGTCACCTTTATCTTTCCTTGGTTGACGACGGCGATCGCTTGTGCTAGGACTATTATTCGAAATATCTGACAGCGGACTTTTTTTATTGTTGTATACGTTGAGCAGCTAGAAAGATAACTTGGTGAGGGTACGGGCAAAAGTTGATAAGTTTTCCTTTTGTATATAATAATGGCAGTAAACATTATCACAGTCGCAGTCCAAGTGGTTGGTACCACAAGAAGGTGAAGGGTGCGGTGTTTCGAGATTTGCCGTACTTATCAGAATCTGAAGCAACTTCTAGGTTACTATCTGCATCAATTATGTTTGCTAGCTCAATAATATCTGACTCATTAAAGCTTATCGGTAAAGGAGACTCTGAAACAAAAATAATGTTTTGTATAATAAATGATCAGCAGATTTAGGCAATCGAACCTGAGACCTCGGCGTGCTAATACAATGCACTAGGTATGCATCTGGCTATTGAGGCAGTCGTACTTACCATTTAAAGATTGACTTTTGAACTAAAGACTTGACTTACAACGTAAATTTTAAGTAAAAAAAAAAGTAAATCCAACGTAAAATATAGCATTTCACTATACAACTACATTTTAATGAACGATTTCCGAAGTAAAACGATGTATTTATTAGATACAACAAAATGTTAAACTTCAACGAAGACGTAAAATATTGTGTGTATTACATACAACATTTTAGATGAACGCTCACCGGCGTATATTGTTGTAAGAAATCTATACAATAATTTAGGTTGGTGCCACCATGTAAAGAGTTAGTAATCTAATTCATCGACATACGTCAATGAATTAGCAAATAATATATGCGATTGCAACGTGCGTGCGGCCGGTTGAAAGTCCGGCGTAGTCTGTTGTATGTAACCAATACGCGGCGCGAGCGCGTGATTCTACCCGCCCCGCGCCCCGCGTACACAAATGTATAGGCATATACAACGGTGTAATCCGTTCGCGTTTGAAACTTACAACATTATACGTCTGACAAATCCTTTAAAAATAGTGTTTTTGTTGTTTTTTTACTTTGAATGGATATAATGATCCATATTAAGATATTTTTCAGCAAAAAAGCAAAATGGCATTTTTGTGGCATACAACAACTTACGTGGGAGGTATCGATATAGTCTGAAACTCTTTCCTTAGAATTTATTTTCCCTACAGTGTTACCCCAATGGGTTGTACATGTAAATAAATGCTCATTCGTACATTTTTCGTCTAAAGCTTTCCTTTATAAAAAAAATTGTCAAAACTTGTTTTTTTATTTATTATTGTCTGAATTTACAGTTTTGCGTAGACTTTATTATTAAATAACAATACATTACTTAATTCAGCAAAATTGCTTAGCACCTCTTGTAAAATCCGTAAAGAAAATGATGAATGTTCTATAAAAAGGTTTTCAAGCCTTCTTCAACAACAAACGACCATAAATAGTATGAAAATCCAATTTACAAGTTACAGACGTTATCTAAGTGGGCGCAGGCGGGGTTAGATATGCGGGAAATTGAGTAAAATGGACCGACAGTGGCGGTACGTGGGAGCGCGTGGGAAGGCGGTAACTGTGACGACATGGGCCATGGTGTGCCATGGTGGCTAGTATAACGTGACGTCACGACGCTTCCCCGACGACGCCGCAACCAACGCTCTTTTTATAAAAATAATAACTTAATAAATATTTATGACCAGTCAATGAATAATTTTCATAGAGGAAAAGTTTGCGTTCGCAATTTGAAATTTGATCTTTTTTAACTTGTTTGGAATTTAAAAATAGAAACGATAATTTCCTTCATCATCAAAATAATAGACATATCCTTTTCTTGTGTAACGTGAAAGATATTCAATCAGTGAAAACTGTCGATTCTTTATAAACACGTACTTACGTTCACGATAGCCGTTACCCTTTTTTAAATATTTCTTTTTATAGATTATATATAGACTGTTGCTAAGCTACCCAGTTATTAAAGCTAATTTAAATTAACAATATAGTACTTACACCTGTTCGATCGAAAAACCCCCTAACAAATACATATTTATATTAAAAAAAAACCGTTACGTACCACCACGAAACGTTCCGTACAAGCCTTAGCCCATAACAGCCACCGTTGTCGCCTGTATCGGATGACTGTGACCAGAGAACTGGAAAATTGGATGGGGACGCAAAAACTTAGTTATTTTTCAATGAAACGTGGAATTGAAACCGAGAGTGCCTTTCTAGTTCCATTATCTCTTTGATTTAAACCTTTCTCCTACGTACGTGTGTTATAGGAGCTTACGAGCTTAAAATAGACCATCTTGGATTATATAAGGAGATAGAATCTTAATATCTTTAACGATGAGCAAAGTATTTAGGAAAACAGTTTAATATTTTTTTTTACACAAAGCGCAATTCCTCTGAGGTATTGGATCAAGATTAAATTTATTTTGTGTAGAAAGACTATTTTTTCCAACCATTGTCTGAATGAACCAGTTTACGAATTAAGACTTCTAAGAGATGTAACGATTTTTACTAAACCAGACAGCAACCTTCTCGGTTGACAAGCCATGCTATTAAAAAAAAAGTCTTGTTCAGATATCAACAACAAAACGCTAAGTGAAAGCATTATTGGACTAAGTATAAGTGATTCAACGTACCATCAATATCACTTAACTAACTACACTAAAAAAACGAATTTAACTTTAACTTAGATTTATATAATTGGTATTAAATACAATTTTACTAACATTCATCAAAATGCAACTTAAAAACAATCATGTCCTTGTACTGAAAAAAAAAGCCATATATCTACTTAGATTATCAAATTAAAACCTTTAAACGCAATTAAAATTTAAAATACGGTATCGCGTGTCCTATTTTCCAATCTGATACAAAATGTAGAACAGAACACGTCAGGCCGTGGGTAGTTGATAACATGTTATATGGAGCAGCAACAGTTAATACACCCTGTTCTGACGTCATAGGCCGTCTAGACAAATTTTATGGTACGCTTCTGATGACGTCATTAACGCCTACGTACAGGGAACCTTATGAACTGCCTGGCCACAAGCTACATCCGTGTTAAGCTTGAGACAGAGGGAAAACAATCGGCGCTACAGTACTTTCAAAGTTATCTTACCTAGTACAGTCGTAACCCAACATCATTCATAATGCAACGAGAATAAAGATCAATGTCAAATTGACAGACTTGTGCGTGAAAGCAACCGAACACGAACCTCATAATAACAATACATAATGAGCACTGTGATATTATCAGTGATTTTAAGTCAGAGGTAAATTAATTGTGAAAAGACTGCACACGCTCAAGTGTTATGCGACAGAGACTGCTAAAAACAAATGAAAGAGTGTACTTAGAGCACGATGCTCCGGTCTTTCTTATTCGTGTCGATAGTCAGTATTTAAGTTGTATCAGAGTTTTTATGCCGCCTATTATTTTATTAACGTTACTACGTACGTAACACTAGCAATTTCTCCTGTGTCGTGGGTGCATTTACAAACATTTAAACTCATATACACAAACAGCCAGACTCGGAACAACTATCTGCAGGTCATACAAATGTTTATGGTCCTCTGGTTTGGCTTTACATGTATGTCGTCGAGAAATATCTCTCAGACGTGCTAGTTTGGTTTTCATGCGATATTTTTCTTTCACCGAAGCAAATGATAACTAGGTACAAAATACGCCCATGAATTCGAAAAATCTAGAGGTTCGTGTCCTAGTATCGGACTTTAGAGCTATGACTTCGTAGTCCAACGGTCACACGACTGTCCTATCGACAACGTGTCGGTACTGGAGTTTTACCCAGTAAGCGTAAACTCCGTAGTACAGCCGAAGTTACATTATCTCCTACTCCGTATCACTTAGAGGCATACTATTAGTTTGGGGTCCAAAAACAAAAAATGACGACACAATTTAGATTCGAGCTACTTTCAAACGGACCTGTATCTTCGTTGACAGACTTAGAGAATAGACCCCCACCGTGAAGATAGTAATACGTACTTGCGTGTCACCAAATTGACGCAAGTTGTGTCAGCTGAGGTCGTCAACAGGGGTTTGGATTTCAATCTCCCGTAGGTTAGCAACGGAATTACAATTTATCGCAAAGCCTTTTGAGTTCGATTCTAAAAATAGAAAAAGAAATGTGTCTGACTGTGGGAGGAGAAATTGTAAAGCGTAGGAAGTGTTAAGTCTGCGGGTACAATAAGTTGTTATTGTATTTACAAGATTGTCTATAGTTACAGTTCGGAGATTATAAAAAAAATGTTTTGCAATCATTTTATATCTTAGACAAAACATTAATCGAATTAGAAACACGTTCTTGCATTCCTGCGTTGATTGCATGCAAGCATTTTATATGTATGTATGTTAATACACATAACATAACATTTTCATTTCGCGGGGACAAGCGTTTAAGTGAGAGTTAGTGGGTTTTATTCCACCGCATGTAACCAGTGTGGTTTAATTCATCCAGCACTAGAAAAAAAAACTTCGACTGTCGAATTAAATCATTCATAGCCTACCACATTCAATGCCAAACATTATTTGTATTAAAAATAGATATTTCCACCATTAAAATTCATAAGACATCACTAATCTATAAGGCAAAACATGTTGTTTACAAGCTTTTCCAACATTCGGCGAAAACATTAGCATAAATTGGCGTCGAACCCTTAAACATCAAACTGGAAGAATTATGGCAAAAACAAAATACACAATAACCAACGCTGAGAATTTTTGTGAAAAGTCAATACTTGTTTTAATAAAGAAAGCAATGTATAACGATCCGTGTATAAAGTCGAGTGATACGAAAGCCGAACAGCCGGGGCTGGAATGAAATTGTGTGGTGTTAAAGCAATTATCTTCCATCTATTGTCTAGACGCGTTATAGATGTGTTATATCAACATTGCTATAAGGACGTTGGATTGGCTTCATAAGCTTCATTACCGACTGTTTACACAAGCTGAAAGTAATGTTATACTTTGTGTTCGCCTAGACAAATACAAAAGAATTTTTGATAATCATAAATAGGGACTGCTTTTATTGAAAAATACACCTGACCGCGTAATACAGAGATGATGGTAAGTAAAAATAAACTAAAGATAGCAATTTAGTGTTAAATAAATACTCAACCAAGGATTCTAACAAAACTCAAGCTCAGCTCATGTTTTTTTTTTTTCAAAAACACAAAGCACTCATTAAAAAAATATGCTAGATTTATTTATATACATACTAGCCAGCGCTGTACTGTGCTACTGTCCCGAACGGTTTCATCTGCTGATCAGCTAAAAAGATAGATGATGACCGATTCTCAGACCTACTAAATATGCATATAAAATTTCATAAAAATCGGTCAAGCCGTTTCAGAGGAGTCGAACTAGAGTCGATATTAGATAAACCCACAGTTATTTATATGTAAACAACATAATTATTCTTTGTCTCAATTAAGTAGATACAACACAGCCCATCGAACCGAAAACACAATCGTACACAATCTAATACTTTAATTACCTGCTTACAGACCGCATCGTAATATTGTTGTACCGAAAGACCAGAAATTCTCATGCAATGACTCTAGCGCGAGTACTGCGACGTCTGCGACCTATTTCGCACCAATCTCGGAGTCCCACGATTGCAACAACAGATGTTTAAACTAACAAGAACTGTGAATAGCGCTCCGTTGAATGAGCCATAAAAATCTAGTTGGTTCTTACATGTAGTGGTCCTCTTGTCGATGGCAAATTCTAATTAAATATAGTGGTGCTATAGAACTTTACTACTGCAAGCATTAGATCATCAGTAACAAAGGACCAAAATTCAGAGGGCCCAGGGCCACTACCTGCCGGGGTTGCGAGTTGTTCGAAAGAGACCTCGGTCCTGGAACACAAAGGGTAAACAAGAAACAACGATGAATTTTAGTCTGCTGAAGTCTGGCACTCCCTTCCACTTCGCCCAGAGAGGGAGAAATTATTTTATAACTTGAAAAAAGGTCCCAAATATAACTTATCTATACTAATATTATAAAGCTGAAGAGTTTGTTTGTTTGTTTGTTTGTTTGAACGCGCTAATCTCAGGGACTACTGGTTGGAATTGGATAGTCCATTTCTTGAGGAAGGCTATAGGCTATATAACATCACGCTACGACCTACAGGTGCTGAGCAGCGCGGGTGAACCGTGGGGAACAGCTAGTGGTAAAATAAAATATAATAGAATTTATATTGTTATTAAACGATATAACTATTGTTGTTTGGCAGCCTCGTTGGTCTAGTCGTCGCAATCATGGCTGCTTTGCATGAGGCCCTGGCCATTCCCGGCTCGGGCAAAGTGTGGGATTTTTCATTACAACTTTCTCAACAGCGGCGTCGGTTTTTGGCCGGTTTATGGCAATGGATTCGCCTCCTACTCCAGGGGACATCATTGGTGAAGTGTGGGTTTGCTTTTAGGTACACCTCTGCCTATCAATTCTTAAATTACAGGCGTGTGAACTTGAAGGTACAGCAAAAAAAACAGTTTAAAATATTTATATAAATGGTTTACTTGAAGAATTTATTTCATTTCAGAGATTTTAACAATCCATCATTGTCAAACTTGCCTTCTTTAAGGCTCGCTTGTAATTTCATTTTGCACTTTATTTTTTACTTTTTACCCGTTTACGCTGCCTTTATAATTGACCCAGATAAAAGTTTTTGAGGTCAAACCTGTTACGATATCTTCCTAAAGAAACATTATCTCCTCTAGAATCTTAGATGGACCAACAAAAACTTTTAAATTGACTCTAAAGGGCAGACAAAAACCTCTTTGAATTCTCACAAAACAAATAGCGGTGTCATTAAACGACTTCACATTACGAAGATAACAAGAGCAAGTCAAAATGCAGTGCTCGATCGCGATAATGGGCAATCCGACAACGGTACAGCGTGAACCGGATGCGAATCCACTATCGGTTGGTGAAAGTAGATGTTACAAAAAATGCTCCCATTCCTTGCACCGGTTGATATTTCATGAGACATTCACTTGATACCAAATAGCGTGTGTGTAGCCTGTTTTCTGAGCAACGTGATCTGGACCAACCTGGTTTTTGGAGCACAAGTGGGGGAAAGGACTTGTAGTGCGGCTTCTCGTTGAAGTTTACCTTAATTTTTAAGTACCGTTTCGATTATTGACTCAAAATCTGCATTCTTTTTGTTTGCAGTTTCTCAAAATTGTTCAATCGTGGTCAGTCGTCATTTATTTTGGTCTAGTCATATAACTGTCTATACCTATAGTATTTTTATTTGAACACATTTCATCGCAGGAGCCGCACCATTTGATATTCGATAGGGTGCAACTTGTGAACGTGTTATATTTCAGAGTTGAAGCTAAAGGGGGTACTGGAGCAAGATGAATGTTTGGAATTTTTGAAGTGTAATTAGAACGTGCTATGTTCATAAATAAGGGGTGAGATGTTGCCGGTGTCCCTCAGGGCACTTGGTTCCAATAATGAAGATATATTGCTTGAATAAATGGAATACTGAAGGTCTAAACTTGTGGTCCTTGTTGTCATTTATAGTTCTTTGACAGTCGTCACTGGTAATCAGTGGCCTAAAAGTCCAACAACCGGTACCAAAGGGTATCCGTATTAACCAGTACTAACTGGGTTGGTTGGTCAGATACGCAGTTAATCCGTGTAAACTACTGGTATTCAGCTGAATCCGGTAAAACTGAAAGCCGACCCCAACATAGTTAGAAAAAGGCTAGGCAAATGATGATGAAAGCAAAGGAACTGAAGGATTATTCACACAAATACTAAAAGCAGGTCCACAAGAAACAAAACTCTCCTCATTATAATATTAGTCCGACATCGCTCTTAAATATATCACGACCTAAAGTGAAACACGAATGAATTATTTGATTCCATCTTCCATAGCTCCCTGCTTATGCAGAAAATAGCTACATTTAAGTGTTTCTCACGTCTCGTGGCTCGTTTGAAAGCTACGCCGTCCTTTAGTATCAGGATGGTGAGGTTAGCATGCACTGGCATGCACGACGAGCGGTTTACGGCCCACTACACTGCATGCTCCAAATTCTAGCGCATTTTGTCTTACCTATAAAGTTGCTCCACATCCTGTTGAACAAACGAACTAAAATATACTGAGCAGTTTAGTGTACTGGGAAAGTGTTCCGTGTGTTCCTTTGTTAGGGAAGTGGAAACTGGGGTACTGTGGAAGCCTCGTTTAAACGTACACCTACTGGCTCGGTAGCTTCAAATTGTTTTAAACTTTTGGCAAGAATAAACAAAAACTGAATCATTTACACCAACCGTGTGTGGTCTTGTAATTGTAATAAGTCGATTAAAATTCCACTCCCCAAAATACAAAAAGATCAAAATCATTTTATACAAAAAATTAACATTCCTTTCCAAAAATGTCGAAAAATGTAAAAGTACAAAGACCTTTGGGAATAAGGACCAAAGATCCATAACGGGATAAGTGCTTGTTGTCCTTACAAGTAGATAAGAGCCAGTAAATACATAAAATTATACCTAGAGATAATTTACCAAATTTATGCTACATATAAAATACTTGGCGACCTTAACTTTGCATGGATACAAGGGACATAAATGTTAATTTAATGAAGCAGTCGAAACGTTTTCAATATTCGCATACACAAATATTATTAAGTTGTCTTATTTATGCATTGCACTATGAGCGACGGAATTTTATGCTTTAGTGCATAATTTTGTGAATATATTTTGGAAAACAGGATCTTAAATGTCCGTTACATTATCTGGATCGTAAATAATAATAGTCGACGTGATTTCATTTATCAGAATTTACATACCGTAATAGCGCTGCTAACTGGTAAATGTTGTCAGGTGGATTATTTATCTGTGCTAAGTTTTAGTTTTATGATCGCTTCCGTGGCTTTATAGCCATTTAATTGTACTTTGTTCTTCAATATTACAACTTTGCGGCTTCATAAGTCATATCAATTACCAGTTTACCACCACCGTTTCTCATAGGTTCAAGCGAAAAAAATCAAATTTAATTGCTCAAAGAACAATGCAATAAAATAAATGTGGTTGGGACTTGGGACTGACTCTAATTGATTAATGTGTTTAATTTGAGGCTAGCGTTTGACTAGCATAAACTTTTGTTCCTTTCACACGTGAGAGTTAAGTGAAATGTTAGAAAAAGATGGCGATAGGCTGCCAATTGTTTTCGTTAAGCTCTCACGCGACTCTGTACAATGAGTAAGATGATAAATTGTTTTGATAATGTTACGGCTTTCAAGTAACAGTACACATGTATTTTGTCAAGTACCTAAAGGTGGTAATTTATTGATAGCCATTTGTACTTTTATTGCCTTTTCAATTTAATAATAAACTTGGCCGTTTTTCTCTCACACTCTACGCTTGCCCATAATTATAAACAGTGTCGTTTTTAAAAACGTAAAAATTATCATTTTTATTTCTTGGAGAAATCGGACATGCTCGATTTTCGTTCCAAATATGTCACGTTGAACTAACAATATAATCAAGTTCTGTTATTTTATCAGGTTCTTTCGGTAACGGATGTCTGACGGAATCAAACCTATAATTTATTGCTTATCGTAGGTATTGGTTCCTGTTCAGGAGACCAGTTCCGCAATGTAATAAGTCGCATACCTAAGCGAGTTCATCAAATCGCTAATTCAAGCATGACATCACTTAATTTTCTTTATCGTTTAATTACTCGTTCAATATTTTCAATTAGTGCGTGATAGACTGGTCCAAATCTAGATCAATCTAAAGGTTATTGCATTGTGCTGAGGCTGCTAGTGTTGTGTATGTGATATTTTACGATTACGCAACCGGCCAACTTTGAGAATTGGTACGCGAACCGGTTTACTGGTCCAGTTGCATCACTATGCACATTTGACAGCGCGTGTATGTGTGTGAAAAGGTGTGTAACCGGTATATTAATAACTTCGATTAGTTTATAAAATCAGGTTTTTGTTTTGTTTGAAATTGAGATTGAAATCGGCAGATATAATGTAACTTAGCACTTTAAAAAACGTTGGTGATACTTGAATGTCACCAAGACCCACTGTTTATATAAAATATTCATTACAGAAATTTCGCAGTTTTTCCACGGTTGTATTGTCTTTGACACCATCTCGAAAGCTCACGTTTACTTGTCTGTTAACTGTCAATGGCGCAACTGTCACTGGTTGTCAAGACGACAATTAAAGTAGCACCGATCGTGGGCTCATTATAAATGTATTGTTGCAAACTGAATTTGGTGTTCACCATTGTCTTCATCGTTAGGTACCTTATCCATAATCCAATATTATTATATGAAGTGCTTTTTTAGTTTACCTATTTCAACAAACGGATGTTGTTTAGGAACAATTCCAACAGAGTAATTTGCTATAGTTTAGTGAACCATCAATCTATTGCTATAAATCTTAGTAATTCAGTCCGATAATAATTGCAAGATACTTGTGCCTTACTTACAATCCTACATACTACTTACATGTATGTAGGTAAATAACTACTTTCGCAATTAAGATTAATGCACAGACAATCTTGCGAATTCCTTCGTTTCTATATTTCCATTCCGTGTGACAAAAAATATTGCTTATGAGTCATTTATGTCCTTATATGAGCTAAGCACTTGTAAGCCTTGATTCAAATAACCATTTTTTTTTTCGGGTGGAAAATCAACTAAACACTTTCCCCGGTCTGGGCGGAGGAAGTTGAGTGTCAGACTTTTACTGACTAAGATCTATCCATGTTCCTTCTTTTGCTCTTTGTGTTCCGGAGCCGCGGCATCTCTTTCGAACATCCCGCAACCCCGGCAGGGTTACCCCTCTCAATCAACTCCTTACAGTATCTGTCCTACTAAGTATAGTAGATATTTACTTTAGTGACTGTACTTGTGCAAGCTCAGGATTCAAGTCTTAATTTGCAAGGGACAAGGATAAAATTGTCAAATTTCAAGCTTCGGATGCGTGATCGCTAAGAATTTCTGGAATTTGACTAAATGTGACTAATGTCCGTTAAAAATCATAGAGAAAACCATTTTTTAAATCAAGAGTTACAGTTGTATTCGTGTTCGTTTTTTAAATTCAATAACAAAGCGTTTGTATACGCGAATCAAACATCGAAAAAATAAGTCAAGTTTATTTATAGTAGTGTTGTAATCATAGCCGTGTAAAGAAAGATAATTACGTATATGGATAAATAAATAATACGTGATGTAATAGGTTTATGTTTACGTCGATAACACAGAACACTGTATCCTCTTGAACAGGTTATCAGATACAGATATTGATAATTAACTCTGATGAGTAATTGGAAATTACAATTCAATATTTTGACAAAATGAACAGGAAAATAGTAAATGTTGATTATTAACAAACTTGACTAGTAAATGTGTGAGTAAAACGTTTTATTTTTAAACAATATCAATGTAATAACAATAAGTAGGTATATGGCCCAACATTTAAAAATAAGAAAGAATTTTTTTTATATCAACCAAGTAATAATGTTTGTACCTTTAATTAATTCACCGAATCAGACATTTGTAATGATAATGAAACTGCAACACGCACTCTACGAATGTTTTAATAATTGGCATGAAAGGATTAACATCAATGCTTTTCCCTTTGGATAAAGAAAAAAAAAACAGAAATTGACAAGGCGAATTGAATTCGAAATTTGTATTTCTTTCTGGTCAATGTGCAACCATAGTGTAAGTTGAGATCTGTCAAGTCGACAGTACTAAGTGTGCGTTTTCCCGCTCTATTTTTTTTCCACAGAAGGTGTTCAGGCGTCACTCATCTTCTTAACAAATCCTCACATCTAACAGCTTGATAAAACACACAATTATCGGCTAAAGATTGCCAAACTGTAGAATGTCTCAGTCACGAGTCTTACCCAATGTTAATCGTGAATCCACACGGTTCTAAACGTGTAATTATATTTTTTATTTATTTCAACCTTTCGTGAGACAATGAGCGACTAGTTTCGTGTTGTGTGAATGTGAATCTGAATAGTTCTAAATGACAGCTTAGATGTTATAGACAGACTAGTGCTAAACAACTATTATGGTTTCGTCTAGACTAGGTATATATTATCATTATGTGCTGACACATTCGAAAGACTGAACTCTCTTATGTTATATGGATAACTTGGAGGAAGACGATGATGGTATCTAATTGACTGACTGCCTCATTCGCCTGATGTTCGCAATGCATGCGTTGCAATACCTACACCTTTTACTACACTCTATCAATCCTCCCTACTCCCTACATATCTACCTTACCTACCTACCTATCCTACATACCTACCTACCCTTCTTACCTACCTACACTCTCTACCAACCTAATTAATAAACAAACCTTCCACTACATTTATTTTCAGATTTTATAATAAGTACCTACTTATTCTGCTATTGGGCACGAAGGCAAAACATAATTCCAAAAACAATTAAAATCGCACGAACAAACCCGACTTTGTTTCCTATACTATATTAATATTATAAAGAGGAAAGATTGTATGTTTGTTTGTGTCGAATAGGCTCCAAAACTACTGGACCGATAAACCATTTCTTCACTACAGGCAGCTACATGATCAGGAAATAACATAGGCTATATAACACCACGCTACAACACTTAGGTCTTTAGCAGTGGGTATTTAATAATCATGATTTTTTTTCCACATCATGAAGCTATGCCAATGTTTGCTATTTGTTTGGCTTCTTCTTCTTAATTTTGACATAATATAGCCAAGTTACATTATTTTGTAACTTAGAGCAATTAATATTAGGTAATTTTTATTCGCAGTGCTTTTTATTATCCAAAAATATCTGAAACTCACGCTTCCTACACACATACAACCTTTTTGACACTCATTGAGTCACACAGGGCAGTCAATGACATCATAATGATGTACCATGTCAAGCCATTTCTGGGAAAATTTCGAGAACGAACGAAACTTGCCATGAGTTAATTGCTCACACACAACGCCATCTAGTTACACGTGATGGAAACCTTGTTGCCATGGAACTTAGGTACTTCATGTTGTCAACCCCGGAAATTCTTACAGAGAGAACAGTGGAGGGTTATGGGGCCTTTGTCCAACTGTAGGACAGGTAGGTGTCGGTTAATTTAAAAAAAATACCTCGGAAACCAAAACTAATGAATTACTTTCATTGATACATTTAAAAGTTACACAAACGTGTTTGTGAGTTTAAATGTTCACGATACGGGAGAAATTCCTAGTGAAGAGCAAAATTTTTTTTTACAAATCTTATATCTTAGGTAGGTATACTTAACTACAAAGAAATTATTGAAAGAAACTTATATTAAGTACTTGCTTATACTAAAATTCATGTTTCGCGTAATTCAATTCCGATTACTAATATAAAAAAAAAATACAAATTGTTACCATGGTTTTTGGTCCCTGCGGTTTGAGCCTTATTTATGTTATATTTCCCTCGGGACATCTTCGGTGACATAAGTCACAATAGAAGCGTAACATTACTTAACGAAAAAGTTGCCTAGAAAAAAATACAATAAAGTTAACAATAAAACATTTGCTAACAACTAAATTAAATTGAAATTTAACACAAATGAAAAGAAAATCCATTTCAGGATGATATTGTCAAATTATCTTTAATAAATATAAAACACTTGAGTTGGGATTAACTATCCGATTTAGGCGTCTTTTGATATATTCAATTCCTATAAATTAATTTATCCGTGATTTTTTTAAAATATCAGAAACATAATGATACTTATCTTAGAAACCTTATAGTTGATGTTACTAGTTCCTACCGTTGACAAGACTGACAAAATTATAGCTGTAAGAGGTAATATAATAATGACAGGACTGTATCAAGTCATTTATTATGTTCGAATTGTTAACCACATGGGTATTTTTCTTACGTAAACAAAGTACTTAGTACTTCCGTTACAGTACCGACTTGGGTAAGTAAGTATTGTATTATTGTTTGACATTTAAGTTCTCATGAATCTTGACGTTATTCAAATTTTTACGACTTTCCCTGTAAAGAATACAAAAAGACTTTCGATGAAAATGTCCATTCACTATTATTTTTCCTCCACCCTTGCATAGCTATGAACATCACAGTAAACTCTATGCTCATGGCAATAAAGATATTTTTAGATTGCTCTGACCGACCAGTCTGTCAAAATAAACGTGACCTTTATTCTTAGTGCTGTAAGGTTGCTGTTGGGCTGTAGCTAAACAAGAGGCGATTGTACTAATTGTGTATTTGTGCTGAAATTAAAAACATACAGAGCAGTGTCCACGCGAGCCTAGTGGAAATTAAATTAACGTTGAGTTATCAGATACGTTCTAACCTGAAACAATTTATAGAAAAGGCATATTTTCTTATTTATCTTATTGTGATGAAAAGTGGATAAGTAATACTGAACAGTAGCTGTATAAAATCACCGCAGCACCTTATTTCAGAGAATATTGTTTTCAGATTTTTCTTCTTCGTGTGGTTAATGCCTTTTTTACGGATGGGAAATCATCAAATAACTTTTCCTCCTCTGGGCGGGGCGAGGGAGAGTAACAGACTTGTACTGATTAAAACCCACCCATGTTCCTTCTTTATGTTCCGGCGCCGCGGTTTCTCGTTCGAATAACGCGAAAACCCGGCAGGCGCTGGCCCTGGCAGGCCTCTGCTTTGCTGACATCTCTTTAAGGCGTCCGTGGAACACTAACGCGCCGTCGACAATAGACGGACGGACGGTGAGGTGAGCTACCCATTGCTCACCGTCGACAGGGTGTGGTTAGTGCCTAACCTGGTGTCATAGTTTTCATGCCACCCTTGGGCCTCTGACTTGACCTTACATGAAGTCTAGAAATATCTCTCAGGCATGACCGAAGCCTTAAAGAGATGTCAGCAAACCAGAGGGGCTTGCCAGGGCCACCATATAGCTACGTAGTCAAAAGATATAGATGTCTATGTCGCATGTTTGTACGGAACCCTCGGTGCACGAGTCCGGACTTGCACTGGGCCGGTTTTTTTGTTCATGTTTCTAATGATTTTGTACAAGCACAGCTTTTAATGTCTTTTTCTGAGTAACTTTGTGAGACTTCTGTTCATACTTACTCTGTGGTTTCTAGCAGAAAGCTGATTGGTACGGTGGTATCAATCAAACTAATAATAAAACAGCTTCATTTGATTGGCGCACACTTTTATTGTAAGTAATGAGCTTAACATAGTATCTTGAATACTAAGGAATGTAGTTAGTATAGGATGCATAGCTGAATCTGTATTTTTGCCCGGTGGATGGTAATAGGCTCACCCCAAAATGGGACTTAAACATAACTGGAAACATGTAGAGCACTATCACCTCTGCCTAACTTTCCAGAATTACGATCGTGATAAAATAACTAATGTAGATACAATTCATTCGACATTGTTCCTTATGTGATTTAATGACTTTTTAATAATTATAGCAAAATTGAAATTTTAAAATAAACAAAAGTAATGAAATATTAACATTAAATTTTGCTATACAACAACATTAATATGCTTGTATGAATGCATAGGTAATTTAAATTCATCATTCAATAAAGTCTCAATAATGTTTACAAACCTCCATTCTTCAAAGAACATTCTTTCTTCACAAAAGCACGTGCAAACAGAAAAGAATTTTATTTGTAATCATGCAAGATCTAATTTTAGACACGCTTCAATAAGCCACGCATAATTTTCATTCCAAATACATTCGTACGAGTCAATCACATCAGGTGTAAAGAACCCACATTCCGAACCGAATTATAATGTTTATCACGAACAACTATTAGGTTTTTCCCAAGAGGTCCACTAATCCACTATATCACAGGTTCAATACCCCTAAGATTCTGCGATAGCGAGCTATTTTATGAAAAGCTTATAAATACTCTAAGCTTGTTTGTAATAAAACATAGAGGAAATGCAAATAAGAAGTGTTTCTCGGAAAATTCAAATTCAAAAACACAGGCGTGCAAAAAAAAGAATCAACACTCAACAGACGCGTCAGTCTCACTCAGTCAGGTACTCATACTTCTTTTTTTAAATTCGCTCCATTAAATTCAGACGTTAGAAGCCAAACCCGACACGCACACACACATGCATAGTTAGTACATACACCAGGTACTTAAAATATGCCTTTCTTTTGCGTCTTTCGTGGTACGTAATGTCGGAAGCTCATCAGGCAGTCGGAAGGCGTCCGGCAGAGGTCGCCGACCGTGTTCGGCTCCATGGCCGTTCATTCGCCTCCTCTATTTGTACGGTGCCTATTTACACTCACTGCCAAGGTGAGGGACACGATATTAAGGTGCACATCGATTAGAACGTACCGAGACTTGAGATCTGTTTTCGCGTTACGAATATTTTGAGACTATTTTGGGGTACCAAAAATTTTTGATGTTTTTGTCGTCAACTGCGTTTTGTTCTGACAAAAGAGTGCTGTAATAAAATATAGGGACTTTAAAAGTGGTCTGGTTTGAAACTAGTTTCAGGCTAGACAGTTGTTTTTCGGGTTCAGTAAAAGGTTTATTGTTAAAGCCATCTAGATAACCTCGATGTGCATGTGACATGTTATATTTCAGTCTGCTGTCTGACTTTGTGGCAGTAGAGAAAGTTTCATTCAAACTTCTATTCATTATATGTTTAAGAATCTCTTCATGTCAATCGTAGTAGAAAGTTACAGACAAGCTGGACGACGTATATAATATTCAGAACTGTGTACCTTAATGGAAGCCATGGGAGAGACAGCAAAAGCTAGTGGGCTTTTTGTGATAATTAATTTGTGACAATGATTCATTGATACGTGCTTGGTGTAAATTCATTAATGTAAGGACCCATTACGAATCTCAAAAAAAGAGGCTTTACAAAATTATAT
Source organism: Ochropleura leucogaster (assembly GCA_958449745.1). Taxonomy (NCBI): domain Eukaryota; kingdom Metazoa; phylum Arthropoda; class Insecta; order Lepidoptera; family Noctuidae; genus Ochropleura; species Ochropleura leucogaster. Next base: position 6,810,203 of record OY288206.1, read on the forward strand.
TATGTGAAGTAAATAAATAATTCCTTGAATTATGTATCGCTTTCAGTAAAACACAAACGCTAGATTAGACCTTTTACAAGCTGGCTTTGGGCATTCTAAACGAATGATCTAGTCTACCAATACCTTTAGATTTGTTGAATTGCGAATTTATTAGACTTGACCGTGTGGTTTCGGAGCGCGCTGTTTCATTGCTACAAATTATATCACAAATGATAATAATTATTCTTTTGAGAATTGGAGAACATTCATTGAATTTGTTGCTGAGCAAAGAGCTGTCTTGATGAATCTGAGATAGTTGTTGTGGATGTTTAAAATAGAAATCCCATCAGAATTCAAATGGAAAATGTATATAAATCGAACCCTGATACTAAATATAAGACAAAAAAATATAGTTTTCGGAGAAATAGTATTTTAACTAACTTTGATTTACTGTGAAACCACGAGAAAAAAGAATCTATTATTACATTGTCGGAAAATCCAATACTGTATACAATATTTTCTCGAGTTTCTATACACAAGAAAACTAGTACAGGTAAATAAAACTGGCCATTAATTTTTATTCGACGCTAAATATTCTAGAAATTTGTTATGTAAATTCACTCGTACATTAGAAATAAAAAACAAAAACAAACGATAATGAACTCTAAGGTGTTGCGAATACCGTTCTATACATAAGGTTTTTTTTATCTTGATAATGGCGTAACGTTTGGCAGTTTATTGACCTAGGTTGGTTCACTGCCTACATACTTACGATCCAATGTAGCAATATATAGGTAAACAAAATGGAGCTGAGGGAGGTTAAAAACAAATGATGAGACATTTCATTATAGGACTTGTTTTTTTATCAAGTTCTTGGTTATAGAATACAAAATGGCAGAGAAAATATTAAGTAGGCATTAGGCATATACAAAAAACACAATTTTTTTCTTAAGAGTTTGACAAACAGGATTTTATCAAGCAATAAATAAAGTTAATGCAAGGAATTAACATTAGATAGATGAGGGAAGTACTAAACACTATTTTCTTGGAATTCTTGGTAGCGACATCTAAAAAACCTATGAGGTAACGAACGTCGATAACCAGGATTTGCAGCAATCAATTAGCATTTATATTCAGTAATGATCTAGGTACTAGGTTTCCTAGTAAAATCACAAAAGGCATAATTACTTAACGCCATACAATTAATGACAGCGTTTGTAGCTTGAAGTCATAAACAATATAGAGTCGTTACTCCGTCATCATCTGCTTAACCTAGCTGTTCCTAACTATATTTGGGTCGGCTTTTAGTATAACCAAGTGCAGCTAAATACCAGTATTTTACATGGAGCGACTGCTTATCTGACCTCCACCACCCAATTTGTACTGGTTTTCAGACTTTCGGGACACTGACTGTTTGTAACGACAGTTACATATCTACAAATGAAAGCCGGGTCTAACAGCTTAATATGCTTTCCAAGGCACGGAGGAAACTCGGTATATAACTGATAGTCATCCATCCACAGACTAACTTAGGCAAGCGCGGCTTAACCTAAAGATCGACCAGAGTGGCTGTTGTTTCTTAACTACGATATCCTCTGAATCGTATATCTGAAAAAAAAGAAAAACATTTTCCGGCTCAACATTATATTCATTAGTTTCTTCTCCTGATTTTCTTTTTTTTAAATGCGATTAATATTAATATTATCAGAAGAGGCAGATTATATTTTCCATATTTTTATTGTGTGTTTACATTGTGCCATATCGCTGGCAAAGTTCTCCACTCTTCCCTTCAAACTCTTGTGTGATATCTGATAATTTTCCAATAACATATAACTTAAAACCCAGTTAGCCCTAACCCTGCTGTTCATTCTAGATGACCAAAACCTTATCTCCATTATTATTTCCAGGAGATGCAAGATGTTCTGGAAGAAGACTCGGAGATGACAGACTGGCTGATCGAGAGGGATTCGAAGTCAGGGGTGGTTTTGCACGACAGGCTGATGACCGACGCCGCACTGGGAGCCGCCCCCATCAAGACAGAACACTCCTACAGTCTACATTCAGATGTCGAGTCTGCACCCTCATCGCCACACCATACCAAAGTTGACGGTAAGTCGATAAACAAATATATTATTTCAGGTTACTCGTGAGTTCGTGACCACTAGTACCACTTGCGACCGCAAGCACGATGGCTGACTAAGATGTCCTTGATTTAATAGAATAGTTTCCAGGGTCAAAGTAATTACATTCTTTTTAGTCCATCTTTTAGATTATTCAAATATAAGGGACACGTTTTTTTTATTTGTAAATTATGCCAAAAATAATAAACACATAGCCCATTAAAGATACGTGTGACGTCACTCTTTGCGAATAAATGGTCGGATAAATTATCATTGCATGTTTTGGTCAGGAATTTCTTAGTAGCGGCTACGGAGTCTGGATTTGTGCCCGATTGATATGCCTAAATCTAAAACACAACTGGTAAAAATGTGTGTATCAACCCGCAATGCGCTTAGCTAAATCTAAAGTCGCGCGTTCTCATTTCCCCTAATACTCGATTTGGCACTAACACGGCACGCAAGCGCAAAACCGCCAACTTTAATAGTTTGTTATTGTCATAATTTTACGCTGTTGACAATATAAATAAACACTAAAAACATTAATTAGAAACGCACTTCATTTGAATAAACTGGTTACTAATTTAAAGGCCCATTAAACGCATTAAGAAAGAAATTAATTGCAATAGAATTCAAAATATATTACACCACACAGACCTGTGACCGCTCTAACACAATCAGCATTCGACAAAACTCATATATTTGAGAATTAATGGCGTACAGAAGCAGATATCAAAAAGACCAAAAAGAAAATGGAATAAAGACCAGTTCAAAAAACCCGTTTCACGGCGTTGAATACGAACGATTTACATCACAATGCCTTCGTTACGTAATTTGTGTAATATGGTGTTTGAAGACTTGGCGGATTTCAATGAAAACTATACGAAATATTGTATATTTATGGCTATTTATCATTTGTCTGACATTGTTAAAAGACGCTTAGATGACAGCTCCAACTAGAACATCAATTCTTAGTGTAGTCAGTACATTTGTACCTTTGATATTGGTCCACCTTGTTCCAACGATAACCTCGTGGTCAGAGGTGAATACAATTCGGTGATTACGTCAATTTGTCATTTGATGAATCGATAAGTTTTAAATTGCCATAAATATAACTGACGTAATGCGGCTGGGACTGTAAAAATAAGTCTTTTGTGTCTGAAAAAGGTAAAAGCGTCTTATTACTAAAGTAAAACGAATAATCTTCTTCCATGTGTTTTAAGTCATCATGGCAGGAAACTGCAGATTTTTTAAATTGAGAACACTGGGTTTTTTAGAATGTTTGATAGTATTCAGCTACATCCGAATAGACTGGAAGCCGTTGGGCAAGAGCTAGGTAAGCTGATATTATGTGATAAAATCTCGAAACTGTAGACATCGTAGACAGGTCAATATTTATCAGGCACGCTGGTATCCTCACGATCATTTCCCTTAAAGAAGCAAGTGATACACCATACGCATAAGAATCTGAAGAAGCTAGCTGAAAATAATAATCATCTGCTTAACCTTTTTTCAACTATTTTGGAATCGGCTTCCAGTCAAAACAGATACAGCTGAATACTAATATTTTACATGGAGTGTCTGCCTATTTGATCTCCACAACTCAGTTAGATTTGGGTAGTACGATGGCCCCTGGTAAGAACCAACAGGTTATGAGTCGAGCTACATGATAACTGACAAATGCTTGCACTGACTGGACAGGTCCACTCAATCAGTGTGGTGCTTTCTTAAAAGACCATCTCATATAAGTTGACCAAGACTCTTATCTGGACCTTAAAAAACACTATGACCTCTGAGTTTGTTTTGGTTGTTTCTTCTCTGAGTAGTCGGGTACGAAACACCGGCCTCATTTAGTTTTTATTAAGACGTAAAAGTGTTTGTGAAAAGCTACTTCCAAAATAAACATCATTTATCATTATTATTATTTAACGTGCTTTCCGAGGCACGAAGAAAATTTGGTGTGACGGCTGCTCACCACAGACCAACCTAGGCAAACACGGCTTAACCTAAAGCGACCCGAGCGAGTATTATTATTTAGCCACGAGCTGCTCCTAGGTACAAATAAACGAAAAAGAAAAACAACAGAACACCTACAAAAACCATACACAACAGTAATTAAGGCTTCCATATTTTCCATTAAAACAATGTCATACCTCATGACCTCGGCCATTGTCAGCAGGCTGTGACCTTGAGCTGCTGGTACGTACCGTATAATTCACTATTGTTGTACTAAACTAAACTATTTTATGTGGATTCAATCGCTTTATGGATTTTTGATATAATCGCGGCGCGGCGGGCGTGAGAACTTGTATTACCTTTGTGATAGTGGTTTTATGAGTATAATTGTTTGTTTTCTTTATTGGTGTAATATTTGAGATTTCTGAGCATGAGGTCCTGGGTTCGGTTCCCAGGTAGGCTATAGTGTTATTGGGATTTTCCTTCAAGAATTTTCCAGTAGCAGCTACGGAGTCTAAACTTGAGGCCGGTTAATGGCAATCGGCTCTCCCCCTGTTCGATCCTACTATATAATATAATAAATGCGAGTGTTCGTGAAGATGGATGGATGTATGGATGTTTGCTACTAAGAGATGAACGGATCTTGACGAAATTTGACACAGAGGAAGATTGTAGTCTAGAATAACACATTGGATTTTTTTTCGATATCACGCGGGCTAAGCCGCGGGCGCCAGCTAGTAATTTAATCATTTGATTAATGTAAAAGAGAGCGTGGGTACTAATCAGCTCCGAAGTTGCGGGTTGTTCGAAAGAGATACCGCGACCCGGGAACATTAAGGGCAAAAGAAGGAACATGGGTAGATTTTAGTCATGGTCATGGTGGGGGAAGTTATTTGATAATTTCCCATCAGTAAAAAAAAGGTACTGTCAGTTTTAAAATAATAAACATACCAATTGCTGTCACATCTCAAAACATATTCGTTTTCAATTTATGCTGAAATAATGTTGTGAATTCATTTGACATTTGGCACAGTCAAATTAAAATCAAGCAAAATGTCGGAAAGCACGTTTATTAGCAATCAGCTTGTTAGTTAGTTCCTAAAAAGTGATTTATAACACATACTGACGTGATCTCGTCATTATTAGCTAATTGTATTTCTATTTTGCAGATTAAATAATTTATACATTCGATTAATAAGTATATAAAAATATTTTTGAAGAGTTTTGTGTACACAAAACATGTAAAATCTCATGATGGCTCAGATGATATCGCCTGAAATGTGTATGAGATTTTGGCTTCAAATCCGGACAAGTACCAATGCGTACTACTTTCTAAGTTTATCTTGGACATCACAGACATCGGTGAAGGAAAACATCGCGAGGAAACCTGGACTTGTTATTAATATGAGTCTTAGGTATATCGCCAACCTGTACTGAGCAAGCGTGGTTATCAATGGTCGTGCCTTCTTTGTTTGATAAGAGGCCCTTGCCCAGCAGTGGTACAGTAGCTAATGGGCTGGTATTATTGTTTATATAAGTAGAAAGATACACACTATTGAAGCCAAAATGACATAACCTGTGCAAGCCTTGGTTAAGAAAAAAGTCTGTGGTCAATCTCCTAATTCTACTCAGTCAAAATATATAGCCGTTTATGACGCAAGTTTGTACGGAACCCGCGGTATACGAGTCTGATTCGCTCTTGGCCGGTTGTTTTTATAATTAATTATTAACACACACGTACCTACACACTGCTCACGACAAGTGTATGCTCCTACTCGCACAGAGCAATAGTTATAACAGCTGGTTTGGCCTTATGGAATAACAAATAATTCCATATGTCGTCTTTGTTCGTAAAACTTATGCTTCGTTTTAGCACCATAATAATATTCACGTTTAATGTATCTTCTAAGAACAAAGACAGAGCAATAGACAGGACAAGACAAAGAAAAACGTATTTCAATATTTGTTACTACTAAGAAACAAATCAGTCTTTCTGGTGCCATACGCCTGCTTGTGAGGTTGCATTCGTGTTAAATCGAAAATGTTCTGGACCTAAATGGTTTTTATGAAAATATTCCCAACAAGGTGCAGTGAAAAACCATATTTGAATTATTTGATCAGCACAGGAGAACACCGCATTTATCCAGGATCAAAAGCAGCCAATGTGTTAATACAGAATATAAGCTATTTTGATACCAAATTTCACAAAATATCCGTTTGAGCTTGCAAACTTTCGTCTTTTTAATATCAGTTTGTTAGGATGTCCGCTCTGGAAATCTTCTAAAACTCTTCGACTGTGTATTAACACAGTCGAAGAGTTTTTATTTCAACATTTTCTATAATATAACAGTAATTTTACGATAGCCTTCTCCCAGAAGTATTCTTTAAAATTATTTAAAGAATACTTCTGGGAGAAGTTTATTCCGGAACAACAATACAAAGAGCAAACGTAAAACGGTTCTAACTGCAAAACTAAAAACTCTGCAGCTAGCAATGCCCATCTCCAGACGCAAAAGATGCAATTCGGTTTTACGCTAATGATATTTTTTTTAATGTCTTTTAGTTTCTTAGTTAAGGACGTTGTAATAAGAATTGAAATAACTATAAAATTGCAAATCTTTTGCTACAAAAGAGAACTTTATATTTTACACTTAGGCTATTTTAAAAGTGATTAAACTCTCAACGACATTTACTGCTGAAAACTCTTGGGAGATGAGTTTTAGTGGTCTCTTCTTAAGGCAGTGCACATGGTTTGCTTCTAAAGTACCTATTTAACTATCTCAAATTTATTTGCTTATCTGCCAGAGTTCCACAGCAGGTCACAGGTCTCCCTTCCCTCCTTCTTCTTGTCCCCCTCTACAGCTGACTGAAACATGTAACTACATACATGTGAATGTAGTAACAAACCATCTCAAGTCGTTAATTTCACATTTAATTTACCAAAACAAATTAACGCTTAGTATTATCGATATCAACATCCTCGCATTACACATTATGTTACAATGTTACAAATAACTGCTTATCAATTTCTCTAACACACTAAAAGATAACAATGTTTACTCTATGATTCACGACCATGTGCCCACAGCCTTATGCATGCGTTCAAACCCTGCCATCCAATCTAATATGCACTCCAGTGTATAAGTGAAACAGTTCAAAGTACGTTGAACGATGTCAAAGTCAAGGGTGGTCACGTGTTTTCTGATAACCTTTGACGTTTTATAGTAACCTAGTATCCAGTTTAGTATTACAATGTTGTTGTTTTTATAATGGTGGTTTAATGTTTACTTTAAGATAAACAAACATTCAAGCGGAAAACTTTCAGGTAACTTTGATTTTTTTTTAAATGAAGGTAAGATAAATTTATTGAGGTCAAGTTGTATTTTTATTATAGGTAAAACATGCACACGATTATATAAAAATATACTATCTTAATAAAATTTCGTGTCTGTGCCTTACCAAAAGGTCATTTTTATACTTATTCTATGTAAAAGAACCATGTAACACTTTTGACTATATTTTATATTATTATTTTATAAATAAGTACATGTCGCATTCTTGCAAGCCTATTCTCTTTTATATTTTTTTTATTCTCTATTTCAACAACTCGAGTATTCGAACGTCATTGCAAACCAGCCTGTACTCTTTAAAATTAGGTTAATGCTATAAAACCTTCACAGTACGTTTGTGTTAAAATTGTAATGCATTTATTTAAAAATAAAATAACTGTGAAAATACTGCATTTCAACATGCAATTCATAAATAAATTGCATGTTGAAATGCAGTATTTTCACAGTTATTTTATTTTTGGCAGAAACAACAAAACAACAACCACATTGTATTGAAAATAAATGTCATTATAATATGTCAGTGCCGCCAATTCAAAGAGAAAATATCAGTGAAAGGACTATAGTTTATTCTAGATATAGGTACTAAAAAGCAGCGAGTGGCGAATAATAGATATTGTTGGTACTTCCTGCAAGTTTTGTCATAAACCAAGCCCTATTTCTTCTCAAAGGATTTTTATGACTTACGGATCACTCGCTTTATTAATCTTTCTGTTCTATTATGCTACTTTTATTTCTAGTGTTCTAGGAATAATCGTTTAACTAGTCCTGGTTTTAAATTCTATATTTATTTAACTATTTATATACACATTGAATACAGTAAAGATGACAGTAGTAGAAATAAAAGTACAAAGTGAAAAAAATATCTCTAGGTACCAGGAAACCTGCGAAAGGAAAGTAAATAAAAAGAGTTGTAGACACACAACCATTTACTTCTTTTTTAAACAAGCGAAGAAACAAAAAAAGATTCAAATTATTGGTTATTATTAAAGCGCGTTATTTAATAAGTTATTTAGATAAAAGTACTGTTTCAGACGGTTTTATTTAGGATAACTACCTACCATTCAAAAATGATTTATTTTTGTAGAACCGCTTTTAATAAAACTTGCATTTTTGCATTTTACACATGTGACATTTACAAAACTTATATCTAACAGATATACGGTATATTTTACGATTTTGGCATTTATTTAGAAAAAGAACAAGGTGTGTTAGTTTGCACAGAAATAATACCTGACTAATACGTTCGTCCTTGAATGATTACTGTTATTTTAGACGTATTGTTTTCGCGAGACATCTTCCGGCCACCACAGATGCGGGTCTGTGGACGGTGAGCAATGGGTAGCTAACCGTGCGTCCGTATAGTGTGAACAGGTCATGTCAAAGAGATGTCAGCAAAACTGCAAAGCAGAGGGGAATGCAAAGGCCACCGCCTGCCGGGGCTGCGGGTTGTTCGAAAGAGATACCACGGCCCCGAAACATAAAGAGCATAAGAAGGAACATGGATGGGTTTTAGTCAGTAAAAATTGGCACTACCCACCCATCATCCAATCATTAAATAACTATTGCCGCTCCGCCCAGAGCAGGGAAGTTAAGTTATAAATTAGTGATTGCCCATCCGCAAAAAAGACGTATTATTTAACTTATTGTATCGTATAACACTAAACTAACTGACTTGTAGAAGTCAGATAGGTAGTCTATCCATTTAATAATACTGGTATTCTACTGCATCCGGTTAGACAGGAATCTGACCCCATCATTATTGGGCAAAAGCTGGGCAGATGATGATGATAATTATTTAAGTTCTTGTCCTGTAAAGGCAGAACTACTACACAGTTGACATTCACGTGGTCAACTTTTGACATTTAAAAGTAAAATATATGAACTTTAAATTAAATAAAATGTTGTGTATAAGTGGCTCAAGGCCGTAGTAGAAATATTAAAATAACTTGAGTTTAGGTAGGGCCACGCATTACTGGAATTGTAAATCAAATATGATTTTATTTATAATATTACAATTTATTATTTTTAAATTTCATAACATGACTTCACGCGTTGCCCTAAGGGTTAGGCAGAGGTGTATCGATCAGTAGATCAGTACACTTTTTTTGAGTCTCATGACGTCATGATAACAGTCGCGCTTACGACTTCTATTCGACAAGCCAGATTTTAAAAAAATTGGCTCTGTGTTTTGCAAATATTTTTTTGGAAGTACATTCCACAATAAAATACTTTTTATTTTTATTACCACTAAAGCCCTCTCGTGGCAGTAAATCGAAACTCAAACACTAAACAAATATTTTGAGATTGCCGCTATCGATAATATAATCCTCTATCGTACACTTAAACAAAATTAATAACGATGAACAAGATTTGATAAAATATCGCATTGTAAATTCCGGAAAAATATTATATTTCATACTAATAATGATAAGTGCAACGTCATAGATACGGCTGATAATCGTACGCCAACAAAACCACCAAACACCAAAAACCAACTTTTGAAAATTTGTTTGTGGGATTATCATCTTCCTGCCCGTGTCTCATATTATTTTGGGTCATCGCAACACGTTTTGTTTCTTCGATTCTCCCGTTACACTTTAATTTACACTTTTTTCTCTACTATCATTCCTCACACAATGCATCTTTCGTTTCCTTGATCTTCTTCTCCCTCTCCATTCGTTCACATATTATGTTCATCACTCTCCTAGATTAATGCGTGCCTTCTGATTCGTCCATCACAACATGGCCATTATAAAATAAGTATGACCTAATCTACTGGAAAGTGAAAAGTACTTAATTAGTAAAAATATAATAAAGCGATGAAATGGAAGGATTAAATGATTAAAACATATAAATAAACTACTTATTCAGTCGACGTTAACAAAATATTAAAACAATAGTGTAACTGGTCACGAATCGACTTCGAAAATCATTAAAATGCATAACCAGATATGATACCTATCATATAAAGGTGAGTATAGACTACAACATTTACTTGTAACAGAACAACGAGCCGCTCGATGATATGTTCTGGTGTATCATCCTTTTACGAACTAAACGTCGAGCACTCTCGCCTCTTTGTTACAAACCAAGGAGCATATTGGTGTAACATTTCGTCGAGCGTATTGGTGTAACATTTCGTCGAGCCCCGAGTGCGGGCGGTGGGCGGTTGCGGGGTGACGCTGAGGGAGAGGGACGAAAAACACGAGGTCCACGCGGTAAATGCACAATTTACCCGTAACATAACGCCGAGCATTCCCAGGAACGTTACATTACATGGAAATGCTTTGGAAACTGAGCTTTTGCCTGTATTGTACCATTCGCAAGAACGTTACATTAGACAGAAATGCTCCAGAAAATGTTGTAGTTTATACTCACCTTAATACTAAACAATGTAATACTGATACAAAAACATTACTTACTAACAAATAAAAAGGTTTTAACACAAACTCGACCACAAGTTTGTTATTTATTTTTCCAACTTTTTATAACTATCAGATAAACCGTTACATGCCGAGCCAATCATTAAATTTAATCATGGCCAGTTGGACTCTTCAATTTGCAACTGATTTTGGTGAAAGGAACCTCGGGTTAACGTACCGAGATGGACCGATGATTTATCTTGAAATGTCAAGTGTCTTTTTAAATCTACGGAGTCATGGTCAAGCCTCTTCATAGGAACGTTTAAAGTTTATGGTAATTTCCTTATTTGAAAGAACGGAGGTTGTTTGTAAGAGCTTATTAGTTGGTAAGGTTTTTAGGTAAGGTTACAATATTTTTAATGTCGAGTAATTTGGATAGAGCCGCAGAAACAATGTCTACTGTACTAGTTTACAGAAAAGATTATCATATTTATTTGACTTATAAATGGTATATTTAAACCAATCAATGTATGTTTTCTTAGTGTTGGATAACAGTATAATTTTGTTATGATAAAACCAATCAGTTTCGAACTTTGAACACTATTTAATAAATTTAGACAAGGCTTTCTAGAAATTTCCAATAATCATAAACTCCTGAAACAAGCTGGTTATGCAGTCTTGCATGTAAAACTCATTATCAATTGTGTAATGAACATTTCTTCAATCGATAAATCAGCCGATTGTCCTGTCCCTGTATGTCATACATCATCGTGACATCATCTATTATATATGGACGACATCATCATGTCATCTATCTCACTTGTCGCTATTTTGATAGGGACATTAAGGCCTATTACGTATTCGTACGGAACCAACGATGATTTAGAAAGACAATGCTGATAGTTATCTTTACTGTTATTTCGTGGAATAGGAGGAAAGGACAATTTATTATGCCAGACGCTCCCAGAAATATAGCTTTGTTAGATGTTAAAGTATATGATTCATGTTTCAATTCGTAGACTACTGTTACTTCTATTAAAATTAGGACAGTTCCCTTTTTGCTTCTTTTGGTATTCAGGTCAAGCGATAGACTCCCCGGGGAAATTTCCCAGTTATGACATCAGAAACCTTTTTATCGCCCTGACAGTAATGCTTGTAAACTGTTCTATCAATAACTATCAGATTGTTATCAGGAAATTAGCTTGGACTTGGAATTATTACAAATATTGATATCTGATTTAAACAAACACCTGACAGCTAATTAATTCGATTCATTATCATATTTACGTTCAATAAATACAGATTTATGAACTGAATATTGTAGAAAATCGAATCCATTACTTTTGTTTCCGTATTGTTATTACGATTTTCTTCTGTGGGAACACTAGTTACCTAACCTTAAGTTTACTGATCCTTTAAAGTTTTCTTACCTAAACATGTAAACGTACGGAAACGAATTGACTAAATAATTGATTTACTTTCTCAGATAATTGGTTTGGTATATTGGTTAACCCTTAAATAGTAAATAAACCTAGCTGGCATGTTACAACATTTATTGAAAATTTTACTTGCGTGCGTATCCAAAATGCCAATTTCTTACCATAAGTAGCATAATGTAACATACGTAGCATAAGTATGAAACGGCGATTAATACGTTAAAATTAATTAGCGAATTACAAAACTTACTGTTCGTAGGTATATTCCGTTCTAGAAATTAACTGGATCTACTTGTAATTAATGAGTTAATCAAGCGTTCATGTTCAATATTCAATGATGTAACTGTAAAACTGTCGGTAACCACCGTTTGGATGTTTGTAAGGCTACCTGTACTGATTAAATTATTGAAGACTCCTGACCACGTACGGGATACGTACGTACGGTTCCGTATAGTAGATCAATCGACTAACCAGCTGATGACAGCTATCATTCACCAAAACTTTATTGTTGAAAGAAATATAAATTCAAAAATTTTCAAATGCAGTTAGTAAACCTTAAAATTAATATAATATAGCTACAAGATTATTCTGATAAAACAAATGCACCTTAAACTTCAAGCGAAACAAACTTAGCCACTTTCAAAACTATCTCAAACTGGTTAAACGAAAGAGGAAACAGAAAATGTTAGATTCAAGTTTTCAAACAACAATAACTGTCTCCCCCGCACCACAAAAATAGCTTCGAATAAAACCCTGAGTATCTGAGAGTAAAAGGAAAGGAAAGTGGTAAATCGGTTTCATCCCACGTAAGCTATTAGAGCCAACTGAGGAAAACCACAGGCGAAACTGAAACAGGTGGGCGGCGGGACAATGAGGCTAACTTTTGCCCTTTTGGGAGAGCAAAGGGCACTTTTTTAACCTTTAACTCGCGACTTAGTTATTATAGAATAGTCCTACAACAAAAACTTATTTCCTTTAAACCAGTTGCAAATTGAAGTTTTTAGTCTTCTGAACAGTGTGAAACACAAATGTTCAATTTCTATTTAAAGGCTTGAAAATGGTCCTTTTATTCGCAAATTCTAAAGAATACATTAACTTGCTTTTTCCGAAATGGCTTGGAGACAACAGAATATTTTACAAAGTTGTACCAGCTGTTGCTAAGGCAAGATATTTAATTAATTTGTATCAACACAACGATCTGGTCCTTATTGGCTAAATAAAAACAAATGACATCTCAATGTAAGAACATTTTATTGCGTCTTATCCTTATGTTAATCATGCTGTGTTTATACGAAATGAGATATTTATTACCGTTTCAAAATTCATACTGATGCACCATGCTGATTGAGTAATAAGATAATAACTACACACAACACATATACTGATCTTGCAAGTAGTTATAAAATAAGATAAAGCCTTAAGTCTGTATTTAATAAATCCTTGAAGTGTGATAACAAAGTACCCATCATAATATTGAGTGGCCTTGTTAAGAAAGATTATGCGGTATCATAGTCCAATTTCAGAAATGCGCTTCAACTCCCAAGGATTACCTAATTGATTCTCATAACTCACTTATTCCTCCATACGCATCCAAGACACAGCATTACACGAATCAATTAATGTAGAAACGCCACAATCATCCGCACGAATGCCGAAGTGTTCAAATCACGCAACAACGGGCCGAACGCACTTCCCACCGAAATGCTCCATTCCGTTACCTGTATACTACTGTTGCAAGAGTTTACAGCGATCAAACGAAGCACATTGTAAGGTAGCTGTTAGCTTTTTCTGAATGCTTATTTTATTAATAGGTTCTCATTCTATGCTCTAGGATTGTTTTTAATATTTAAAAAAAATATATTTTTGTTCATGTAGTTAAAAAAAATATTTCTAACAACTTTGATACTGGAAGCTGATCCCAACATAAATAACTGGAAAAAAGGTGACGATGATCATTGTGATTGTGACGTGGCGGTCATGATTTTGGATAAGGTTAAAATAAGAATTAATTTTAAATTTTATTACAAACATCTAATGAATAAACATGATTTCTCGCGAACTGAAAGAACAATAATGGACTATTAACATCTTTAGGGGTCAACTAGAGTTTAGAGTAAATGTTCCTTGTATATCTCGAATAAAGAAACATACAGGATAATAATAATAAAAATATATTTTTGAATGAGTTTAAGCTTGAAATAAATTTTGGCACACTATGACTATAATATTATATTTTACGATAGCTTATAGATTCTAAAAGGTTTTCATGTAATACCTGGCAGACAAGATACGATCCATACCGGGTAGTTTAGTCCTTTCTCCCTTACTTAAATTCCACCCTATCTCTTTCAGACATGGAAGACGAATGCTACCCAGCAATGCCAGCAAGCGCATGGAGCAGCCGACGAAGGTCCAGTGACTCCCCCCCTCGGGAGGTCAAAGCTGAACCGAAGTCTGAACCAGAGTCCCCCGCATCTTCCTGCCCCCCCTCACCTACCCCTGGCACACCTGTCGCACATCTCGACTATGTTATTGACCACACGGTAAGGAAGTTCTTTTTCTAAGGTTCGAACCTTTTTTTCAAAATTTAATTGTTGATATTAAAGATATTAAAAACACTGTAGGTTATTGAGTAGGAATCTTAAAATTATTTTGGTAAACCATGATATTAATATTATTTTGCTTCACTAATAAGACAAAAATACACTAGCGTAATGCAAAATTAATTTAATCGAAGCGAAGCAATCGCTAGCCACTATTAAAATGATCTCAAACTGATTAAACCAAAAAGGGAAAAAAAATTTAGATTCAAGTTTTTATACAACAATAACTGATTCCTTCGCAGTACAAAAATAGATTCGAATAAAACTCTGGGTATGGGATAGTAAAAGGATAGTGGTAGATCAGTTGCATCCCACGTAAGCTATTAGTGCCAACTGGGGAAAACCAGAGCAAAACTGAAAGACGTTGGCGGCGGTTGGGAATGAAGCTAACTCTTACCCTTTTGGGAGGGAAAAGGTCATTTTTTTAACCTTTTAATGTAGCTTCATTTATGGAAGGGTAATCAATCATCCACTAAGTTACCGAACGCAAAGACTTATTGAATTCGTGAAAAAATATTTATGCTTGTTAAATAAGTTTGTACTAAACCGCGCTTTCATGCTCTAAAGTACTCTAATCATATTTTCTCCTCTAACACGCACACTTTTTTTGTGGTGGTAAATCATCAAAAAACTTCCCCCGCTTTGGGAGGAGCGGGGGGCATGTCAGACTTTTACTGACTAAAAGCCACCCATGTTCCTTTTATTGCCCTTTATGTTCCGGGGCCGCAGTATCTCTTTCGAACAACCCGCAACAACATGCACACTTCACGCTCAATGGCTTTAAAAAATGCATTACCAGCTAGAGATAATTTTACATTCACGACAAACAATTTCGGCACTTTCTAATGCAGTTTCTATTGCGTTTTGTGCACAAAAAGTGTTTATAACAGCATTCTTTCATATCTTTCTTTCATTGACCGGTTATTATCGAGAATTGGCAATGAAGTTATAGCATTTAATTTAGATAGTATTTTGTTAAATGGTCGGCACACGGGCACGCCTTCTATCGATAGATCATGACTTGTAGCGTCTTCATCTCGTATCAATCGGCACGAATTGATAACTCGACAACAACTAAAGGTCGTTAGAGTTCAAATAATTCGTGCACCTCACTTTGCCGCTTTCACCTGTACCATATCTATATGTAAACGAGGCTTTTTAAAACTGCGTGATTTTTTAGGATTCCGTAACAGTGCGAAAATACCAATTCACTTGCTTTAAAATTATGTAGTTGTTCGCTCGAAACCAATATAATGGGATAATAAAATCTGAAAGAACTTGCAAAAGAAACTAAACCTCAAAAAACTATAGACAATGCTTCGTCTAGAAACCAAAACCTTATTCAACAAAATAGGGCCAAAATAAAACATAAAATTTCAAAAGAACGCAACAGAAAATGATACGGAACTAAAACATTTTATATTTACCACAGACACGCACTTAGCATATTTTCCATAGCGTGCGTGAGCTCTTTGGTAATTACGTGGATAATTATTATCTTTAATCGTACTCTCGGGAGGTTTTCGTTGAACGCCGCCGGAGTGGAATCTTTAACGATTATTGTAAAACAGTAAGCACTTGCAACAATGCAGTTTGCATTCCTTTTCTTGAGCCACTTCGCGTGTATGCAGTGTGTTGTATTTAAACAATGTTTAAATGACAGGTAAAATGGTTATATGCTTATCATCACAGAATATGACTTCAGACAGTACTTACGGTAAAGTGTCAGTATATTTCACTTCTTCATCATGCATGATCTTGTTTAACTGTTCATAAAGTTTTTTGCTAATTGTCTTGGAGTTCAAAATTAGGAACTAGATTTTTTAATAAGAATAGTGTGAAATTACATTAGAAGTGCATTTGAAGGATGTATATCATAAAGGATTGATCAATACAGACGACGAGAGACGAGAACATACCAATCCAATGACTGTTAAGTCTCGGAACCGTTATCATCTTCTAAACTCCTTATCTTGTCTAATTATCCTCCATTACATTTCAGACTGGCACAATCCACATGCCACAAGCAGTGCTACAGAAAGTTGGCGCAGCCGGAATGCCGCAATTGCTGCTTAGTGCTGCGCCACGTCTCGCTACCTCGCTCAACTCCAACAAACTCTCCATCAAAGTCACCTCCAGCTCAGGGGCTTCAGGTAAAAATTGTTTTTTTTTCATTGTGTGGTGCTACTAGTTACGAAACTGGTAGAACTGCAGCTGAAATAAAAATCGACCGGTAAATTGGCTTCCTGGACCAGGCAACCACCATTACATACAAATTAGTCTCCTAACCATAAGTACAAACTTAATTTGATCTATACATATAAGAAAGTCAAAGAGCCTTTACAACTACCTGAAAACTAGAATCCCGAACGAAAATTTTGGTTTCATGCTCTCCTGCATGCAATCCTAAATGAAAACTTTTTATTTAAATCTGGTTTGCTTCTGAATCTCTTCCTTGGATATCAGTTTAGCAAGAAGTTATGAGTATTGTTAACTTCCAATGATCCTCTCATTAGTGACTTCTATTCTATGAACAGCAAATTCATACAATCCTTTTCCTTCTTCCAGGTTTCAACCTCCCGCCGACACCACCATCCTCGCTATCATCATCAGACAGCGAGGGTGCGCTGTCGCCGGCGCACGAGGCGTCAGCCGCGCCCCTGGCGCCCCCGGCTGCGCCCGCGCGCCGCTCGCACCTGTACGTGTCGCACCACACCCGGCAGCCAATCAACACGCCGCTCATTAGTAGTCAACCGGTAAGGACCAATCAAGAGAGTTAAAGTAACAGGACTTAGGAGTGCCGCTGGGTCCTGCTCTGTAACCTAGTGTATTCGACGTTTACTTCACGCACCTAAAAACGTTATTTGTATAGTTTAGCATAAAAAAGAGATGAGAATATTCAAACGAATTCCGCATTATAATAATGAACAGAAAACAGTGGATATTGAAAATCATCGTTTTCCATTATTTTTCACTGTCCGACTTTAATACAGTTCTAGATGCGGTCTACGAAGCATTTGACCTATTTTCTTTCCCCGTAATGCAATACAGAAAATGGAAAGAACATAGGTGCATCATCTCTCTAATATTACACTGTATTCTCCTTTTATAACCTAGCTAGGAGTGCAGTCCTCATCCACACGTTTGTGGTTAATAATTTTCAATGTATGAACTTTGATTATTATTTAGTCAAGTCAAACCGATTTAAATACCCACATAAATGTCTGCTAAATATATAGAAGCAATAAAAGTGTCCCGATGATTAACAACCTCTGCATACTAACCACAGTAACCACCGTTTCGGGACCAGACCGTGCATGTGATGAAATATTCATAAACATATTTGGGAACAATCACTACAAAGTTGACTAACTGGTAAAACCGTTACCAATATTGGACAGGCTATAACAGTTGAACGGCGAACGGCAGATAAATTCATCTGGTTTAAACACTTGCTTAAATAGTCTTTGATTTGTACTAGGAACCGAGTTTTCCAAAAACAGAATATGATTCTTAGTCCTTCACTTAGTATAACGTGGAATTCAATCATTTAGTACATAATACACTTTGACTAACGATAAATGAATCTTGAATATTCAGGTTACCACAACTTTAATTAAAGCGTTTTCTCCGTCTACAGAAAGGGTCGACTGGCACTCTAGTGCTAACAGAAGAAGAAAAACGCACACTACTAGCTGAGGGATACCCCGTCCCCACGCGTCTACCCCTCACCAAGGCAGAGGAGAAGTCACTCAAAAAGATCAGGAGGAAAATTAAGAATAAGGTGCATATAGAACCACCACTGGAACATTCAAATTGATTCTTATGTTTGTCACAAAAACAATGTTTTAAAATTAAATCGTTCCTTCCAGATTTCAGCACAAGAAAGCAGACGCAAAAAGAAAGAGTACATGGACCAACTGGAGAGGAAGGTTGAAATCCTTATTTCTGAGAACACTGACTACAGGAAAAGGGTAGAGACCCTCGAGCAGAAGAACGCGAGTCTGCTGAGCCAAGTGGCCTCCCTGCAGGCCATGGTGGCGCGCGGCGCCCGCAAGTGACGTCAGCCGGCCGCCACGCCTGACGTCACGCCGCGCGCACCCACTCGTGACGTCACAGGTAGCCCGCCCAGCCCGCGCGGCCCGCTCGCGCTGTAACGTTCCGCAGCGTGTGCCGCCGCCGCGACCCGCAACGCTGTGAGCCGACTCACAGCGCATCGTCTGTCAAAGTACGACGCTGTCCCATAACGGAATGAATGTATATTTTGGATGTATTTACATTTACGTCGCGTACACAAGTGTCCGGGGAAAGAACTGTCAGCGTTTGAATGGTTGCTCACTGTAATTGTTAGTAAATAGGTATTCTGTGGTGCTGGATCGATATACCCACTACGTCGGTATACAAACTGTCAAGTGCCACACTAGATATTTATTTTATACAGCTCTGAAACAGTTTTCGTTCGAGACGCGAGGAATGACTTGATAACAGGGAATTATAGTACTGGGGTTTAGATAAGTATCGATAGGTATTTACGCGTGTTGTTTGAAATCTCGTAATATATTATTGTAGCGCTGTAACGGCGATAAATAGATTGTAAGTTTTATTTTATGCGTGTTTTCATTGAAATGTGCAATTAGGTTAAGGATTTTATTGTTACCCAAAGCATACATCGTACTTGTGTGGGCTCTCCGTCGTTGAACAGATCGGTCTGCAGGTGGCCTACTGAAGTTAATGGTATTTTTGACACTAGATTAAACAATAGACACTACAGAACTACTTATAGTTTGGGGCATAGCGTATTGCAGGATACCTATGGAACCGACGTCGCGTGTCGCGGTGCGTTGTGTTATCGGGAATCTTAGTAGCATAATATTGTAAGACGAACAGTGTACCAGCGTCTGTCTTACCGATTTATATTGAATTCCATGAATTTGCATTTATAGCGAAATGTGTATTGTCCTAGAGATTTTACCTTGTATTTAAGATAAAGTTAGTTATGTATCTAATAGTGGACCTATTTAAAACCGATTTGTGTGACAAGTGTTTTCGGTTATGTCTAGTCTCTTGTAGAACCGTCGGGCCTCCGCTGCAGGCCTCCATAGAAACATTAGCTGTATTTTCAGTTCTGCGCTCTATATCGACAAGTACAAAATAATGGCATGCCTTCAACGAGAACAACGTAACTAACTGTAATGAACTAACTATTTACATGCAGTATTTTAACTATAAAAGGACCCTGGTACAAAAACGGAGACAAAAGAATATGTCCTACAACTCGTATTGACGAATGAGACATTTTAAACCCCATATGTTGGTTAACACGTCTTCAATTTTTGTAGCAAGGCACTTAAAACTTAACAAAATAACCAATTTCAAAAAATAACTTCTAGCAGAATCTCCAGAAAAATAATCGTTGCATTAGTGTATTCGTGGTCTTGCCAACTCTGCCTGCTCCACACCGGTTAAGCGTGATAGTTCCATATAACAAGCTGCTAGTGATCTTTCTAACATTCTCTTTTAAAACTAAACATTCCATTTCTTTAGATGAGTGACTTAAAGTGTGCTCGAGTACTTATTACACGTAGACTTTAGCGGCGAAACGCACTTGAAACATTTGTCAAAGGAGACTGCCCAATTTTCAGACGTAAGCCGAGTATTTCTACAATCTTTCCTCAACAGGATTGGAAACCGTAATCATGTTATGTTGTTTTAGGGTAGAACCTTACCTAGCAGCCCGGAATAACACTTCAATTCTCTTATAATTTTCTGCGGCGTAATTTACTTATCTAAGCATGCTGCCAACCGTACCGTTGATCTAGTAAATGACAGAAAGAAAAAGATAGGAGTATATAGAATTATGATGTTCCGTGCAGTTAAATGTGGTACACCCCTTACCTAGTGTCACTTAGACATACAAACATTTATTTTCTTAACCTCTCAGTTTCTTAATTGTTGTCTTACATTTTTTTACTGTTTCACGTTATTGTCTAGAGTCTAGACCTACAGAGCAGATTATTGGAACAAAGGGCGTATTATAATTCCAATATGTGATGACCAATAATGTCATCGTCTGCACTTTCTCATCATGATACAAATGGGAACAGTTCCAAAAACAAATGTTTCCAATGCGTCTCGACTTTATATAACAAACTTATAAACAAAATAACGCAATTTCGTAATAGAATGTGCTATTAGAAATTTTCGTTTGAATAATTTATATAACTAGCCTGTCAATGTTAGTTTTTTTTCCAAATTTTAACGTCGATTTTCAATGTCTGTGTTAAGGGGACGGCAACATTTTGTATATCGAAAAGAATTAATCAAATCAAATTATTACGCAAAATTATTCGATATTAGGGATGTCGCTTTCAACAAAATGACTTGAACATCGACAAAATTGTAAATACATTTAAAAATTATATTTACCTGAATGCCTGTATATAGGTAATATCATTGTTTCGTATTAATATTTCACTGTTTGTGCAATTACTTTGTTCTCTTATACACTCATAAATGTTCTTCCTATTTAGTCATTTAAGAAAATGTTCTATTTATATAGCGCTGAATTAATATATCAACATTATTATAACCCTGTCTCATCGGGGAACGTTATAAAGAATTGAGATATATTTTAAGAGATTTTTTCTAAGGAAGTTTTAGATATACATACTTACATACATATATAAATAAATATTATAAACACTGTTTTACATGTCTTTATCACTATACAAGTTAGGTCTCTAGATAAAAGTATCGTTAGTACCTACATACAAGTTTATTATGGAAACTGCGAGTGTGCCTGCTTATCAGCTATTGATTTAATGGGATTAAGCATCGATAGTAAAGTATCCTTTATAGAAAATATAATTATTTAAATATATGAAATATTCAATTCCTAATATGGCATTTACCGTCTGCAAAAGTGATTTAATAGGAATTATGATGAATTAACTGACCTTAGTAATATATTTAAATTATAATGGAATTAATATATGAGAGAGGTGCGTTGCGCCGGGCTTATTATGACATAATAACTTGTAATGTAAAAACGAAATGCCAAACATACTTACTTTTATATGTTAGTATGCACCATACATATTTGGGTGACAATGTTACGATTCATTTGAGGTTGTTTTAGTTTGCATGTGTGTTTGTTCTGCGACGAGTTGTTGATCTCTGGTGGATCGTAATCTGTGCGCATGCGCGGGCCCCGGCTGGGGCACCAATCGCGTCTTGTTATTCATTATAAAGTAATTTTATTTGATAGTTTTATTTGTTATAAAACTATACGTTACCTTGAGTCATGATTTGTTAAATCGTTTGTTTTATTATTATTTTTCAATGACATTGCGGATTTTACTGTCACCCTTCTAATAAAACGTCAAATATTGTAATATCAATTGTTTCTTTTATCAACCTTACCTCTTTTTAACTCCTTTTGAAATTGACTTATGTTCATGAAGTAGGTACCAGGGCAATCAGAAATTCGTACTTAGGTAAGTATCAGTACTTAAGTTTCTTTATAGCCTGGTAGTTGGGTGTATAGTTTTCATAAGCTAGGTAACAAAACATGTTGTTAGTTTGTCTTTAATATTTGTGAAGGTATTTCATAGACATGAGTAGTTTTCTTCTTAATAGTACCTAACATTCTCATGTTTATTTTTTGATCGACACAAAAAAATAGCAATGCTGTTCGTTGGTGTGTTTATCAACAAGCGGAATTGGTTTAATTTTAGAGCGGTTTCACCGGTTGGATTATCTTTAGTGCAATTAAGATTAAACACCAAGAAAAGTTGTCCGGAGCATTGGATAAGTAAATGCAGGTAAATAAATAAATGGGAAAAATCTTTTTATTTTAAGTCATTTATTTTCTTATTAAGCTTACTTATATCCGTTTTCACATACAAATCCATAGACAAAACTTTCAAATACGCAATTAAGACTAGATTTTTAAATAATTAGTGTACAATAAATGTGAAAACCAAAAGATTACAATACATTGAGAACAATCGGAGCACCTATGGTTTTTCTATCGCTCAGTCTTGGTTTAAATATCTACACTAAAACTATACTTACTTAATTTCTAAAAATACAAATATGTATTTGAATTATAACAATAGAATCTTATAAAAATCTACGTATTTTGTCGACGGCATATATAATGATATAATTAATGTTATGGAAAGCTAGGGATCTTTCCCATCTAATAAGTAAGAAAAGAAATTCTTCTTCACCTACTAAAGTAGTATCCTATTGATTGTCAATATATTCTCTAAAGAAAATAATGAAAACATACATATTTTCGAATCATACACTGCATTACCTACTATAACGCTTACTCAGGAAGGCAGTCATCCAGCTCTTAAACTATTTTGATTCTCATCTTTACAATTTGTGAAGGAGACAAATACAAATCCAAATTTAATATTTACACTTTTAGCACTCAAAGAGTAATAAACACTTTCTTCTTGGCCATAACATGGGCGATGATGACCCATAGGGCTGTCCCCCAGACGGCTTCAACTAGGCTTATAGCGTGGGTCCTCATGTAGGGGACCTTCCAGTGGAAGGGGAACAGGTGCGCGCAGAGGGAGTGGCCGATGTAGAGGGCGATGGCGTTCAAACCTGGGGCCCTGAATGGGCCTCCCCCCCAGAGCCTCCAGGCGTCGGTGAGGGTGTAGCAGAAGCAGAGCAGGATGAGGCAGCATGCTGATGTTACGAGGACGAATGACATTGACCTAGAAAGTTAAGTCTTCGTTAGTTTAGCTGTCATCGTAATGTGAAAATGAAAATAATAAAATGTTTGTGAGATTTAGTCTAAAATCTGAAATCTGCAAATATTGACATCTGGAAATTACCGTTGTCGCCTATCATCAGCTGTTCGCAACTATGTTTGGGTGGGGCGGTTTACAGCAAGAACGCCTGAAAGCCAGTAATCATGGACAGACGCCAATCTAAGTTCCAAAACCAACTTTAAGACATAATGCGGAAAAAGTAATATCACTTTTTAGATGACTCACTTTCCCAAACGTCATTCTTTAAAATCTGAAACCATCTTACCAAAGATTCTTATTGATCGGCACGACTCCATGTTCCCTAGAGAATCCAGCCAGCAGTGCTCCAGCCAGTGCAAAGACCAGCGCCCATGCGAGCCAGCGAGAGATCCTGGCCTTGTGGGAGCGCTGCAGCAGAACGGTTGCGCCTGCTTGCACGCCCAAGAGTGCTTGCACCGCTGATGTTAGGCATCCTGGAGTAAAGACTCGATTAGTGTACTCTGTATCATGTTTTATAATCCGATCAGGTGTATTTATCAGATGTTTACAAAAACGTTTGTGAGAAAATTTCAAGATAGAGGAATTGGTTAACCACAAAGAAGAAATGAAGTAATTATTGGCTAACAGGTGTGCACTGATAGGTTATGCAATATAAGCGGTAAAATTTCTCGTTTTTTTTATTTTAAATAATAGACAGAATTTCACTAAGTACATAAACTAAGGTCCAAAATTTGGTTTTATCAACATTGTCGAATCCATCTCCGTGGGTTGGTGTAAACCTACGGCAAAGGCTGGAGACTTAACGAGGCAGCTATTCCAAAAATTTTACATACCCAAAAGTCCCTCGGGGTCCGTGGGATCTCCTCCATACACACGTACAGCATCGCTCTTCTGGAAAACATGCGACTGCCCCAGCAGAAGACGGTCGATGTAGCCAGCAGCACCGCCTGCACACCCTTCCGCTGCCCAATCGTCGTGAAGACCACCAGGCCCTAAATAGCCCCTGGAAAGGAATTCCAGATCAGTATATGCCTTGACGTTCCCAAGATAAAGCTTCATCATTCTATCAGCCTATAATCCCTTTTGGGGCACAGGTGAGGCTCAGGGCTTGGGTCAGTCAAAATAATATATTTTTCGGGATTCAAATCCAAATTACAATGCAACGCAACTACTAACTGTTTTTGAGTGCCCACGCAAAGATGTGCATGTATTTCAAATCGATCTATGGATACTAAACCTCGAATAGTGTGCAATCAAATGCCTAACACGAAAGCGCAACATAACTTAAATATTAACTGTAATCGATAATTTTATTAGTACGAATATTTTCAAAGTCCTTAACTTACAATGATCTCACAGATCGTGCTAGGCTCAATGGCGAGCTACAATATTTTATCTGTAATGGTAGATACTCACATTGGACATTCAGGGTCGTGAACTACGAAGGTGATTACGCTATGAGCTGCCACCAGGACTGCAGCCAGCACCCAGCACCACACACACGATAACACGTCTTTCAGTGCCTGGCCGCAAGCGCCCTAAGAACCAACATCAAAACATTTATTTATAACAACAGTCCTCTCGATACCGGGCAAAGCAATTAATCTGAGTGGAGACTACAGTCACCAACGCAAACAATATTATAGTACAGTGTTTGCACGTCACAGGTAAAGTCCCACTTTCCACACTTTCATGGGCCGGGAGATGTCAACCCAACGACCAGAAAGAGCTCAGGCGCGAGACCAACGGCTTTTGACTCCAGGCTGATACTAAGAAATCCCTGATGAAAAATCTCTCACCAAAAGAAACTGAAACTAATCACTAAAAACGATGTTTTTTTTTTTAAGAATTGACATCACATAACGAAAAGCGTGTGTTGATAATGTTGAAATAAAATACTCTTTTTAGGCGATTGTTATTCATCGAGTTCAATTGAAGTGGTCTATGAGTAGACAAAACCTAAGTAAGGTCCTGTCTAAACATAAACGACTTAATTTTTACATGACCGGTCATTGCCATATTATACTTATAAAAAAAACTCTATCCCATCCGAAAGAATGGGATAGAGAAAAAAAACAGTACACATTATTGACAAAATGATCAACAAACCTGTGATTTTATTTGGCACTGTCCAGCCTGCCATTATTGAAACTAATTTTGCATACGGTTAATTAACAGTTTACATAAAGATAGGCTAGTTACCTGCCTATTGATTTATCAATTATTTGTTACGACATCTAGTGTAGAATTTTAATACTTGAGAATGCTAATTATACCGAAAGTGAACGGCACCTTGACTTCGATCAATCTAATAAAGTTATGAGTATGTAACATGTGTGATTAGCCTAACTTTGTAAACGTTCCTTAGCATTCAGACCTGTAGCTGTGGTAAGGCGTTCTGTAGGTACAAAAAGCCACCAATCATATTAATCAATATCTAATAAATCATATCAAATTAATACATAAAGAGTTTTAAAAAAAAAACCTTTCCCTACACTCGGAATTTCTCCTGTATCGTGTGTGGCTTACCTACATACAGCCAGACCTGAAACAACTAACTGTATGTCGTAGAAATATTTGTTCGCCTATCCGCAAAACGCCACAACAGTCGTTCGCTCGGCCAGTGCGCCAACCGTGCTGTCAAAAGATTATGCCGATCCATTCATTCTATTCGAAATCGAAAAAGCGAGGCCATGTTTTACTGAAAATGTATAGCGTGATGTGTCGCCGTGTGTACAATTTCATGACACACGACCAAAATGTTTGTGTTGGATGTCTATTTAATTCATTTCTATATTGTAAATCCACTATACGATGTAGCTTATAACTCTGTCAGTTTTGAATAAGTTGTCGATAAATAAATAATAAATAAATATCTTGCGACAACTCACACACGGCTATCTGATCCCAAGCTAAGCAGAGCTTGTGTTATGGTAACCAGACAACTGATATACATAGGTACTTATATAATTTATAAATACATACATATTATAGATAAATCACACCCAGACACAGAACAAACAATCATGCTCATCACACAAAGTTTGTCCTGGGTGGGAATCGAACCCACGACCTCCGGCTCAGCAGTCAGGGCCACTAACCACTAGACCAACAGGCCCGTCTGATAATTACATAACACATTTTAGGCATCTTATCCTTACTAATATTGTAAAAGCGAAATTGAGTTTGTTACGTCTTCACGCCTAAATGGCCCAACCGATTTTGACGAACTTTTGTGCAGAGAAAGTTGGGACGCTAGAGGCTATTTTTTTAAAAGTGAGATAAGGGGGAGAAAGAGGGAAGAAAAGGGGAGAGAAAGATATTTTTTTCGATCAACACGCGGGTTAAAGTTAGCGTTAGCCCAAGTACCTAACTATGCAACTCGGACGAAGTCGCGGGCGGAAGCTATTTAATTTTTGAATGTGTCCTCCTATTTAATTGTTGGTATTCCCAAAACATTGAATGATAAACGTCTTTAATACTACATTTTTCTAACGTCTAAAATTTGGAGACTGTGCAATATTTACATCAGCAGCGGCGTGCAAGCTCACGTGTGAGCACAGCTCAAGACTTACCAAAGTATACCAAACACCCGCAGCTTTTTCCAAAGCATTATCAAATTCGTTCATTCTTACACTCACCCGCGGAGGCGTGTAGTACTTCGGCGCCGTGAGGGCGTAGAACCCGGCGGCGATGAGGTACGACAATGCTAGGCGCTGCAGGACACCGAAAATACGCAGTTCAGACAGCATGTTGGAGCCGTAGATCGTGTTGAGAGACATCCCTAACAGGAACATGATGACTGATCGCTGAAAGTAAAATAGAAGACATTTTATAAAATCCTTACCTTTTTTAGAACAATGAAATATGAATGTCATATTTTAGTGGCCTTCTAAACCACTGCTGGTTTATGTCATTAAACTATGCAAGCTAATTATAATAAGATTTAAGCATATTTTAGTGCCTGGAGAAATCTGATTACTAAAATAAACCCAGTTTTCTTGCAATTTTACATTGTTTCTTGCGGGTCTATATTTTGTACAAATTAGTATACAATTTAGTTACTTCCTTTTGCTATTATAGAGTTATTAGTCTAAAATGTAAAAAAAGCTTTAGCTAGCTTTTTCTCTCATCAGTCTCATCAGTTGGGATGACATCTAATGTCCCATGAGATTATGCTGAGACAGGGACCTTTTTGGCCTCGCACAGACAATAACCTTGTCTGTACTATTTTATTTCAATTTTTTTTTTATTGTTTTACTTGTTTTGTGCGAGTCCCAAATAAAAGTTTTTCTTTCTTTCTTTCCCATTAAAACGCCTGACACAGTTAATGGACGCTCCCTACAAGAGCTAGATAAAAATGTTCATATGGGTTACTAAACGGTCTGAGCGGCACTTCAGCTTCGGTTTCGGTCACCTTCGACCATAAAAACCAGTTCTGGCAGCCGAAGATACATCGTAAGTACCGAAATTGAACGAGCTGTTACAAATGCATGATGTAAAAGGCGATTTCGGGGTTTATTTAAAATGATTATTAATTACAAGTTACAAGATAGTTTTAATAATTTCATTCAGTTATATACAAGGTGCAACGCAAGAACTCCCATATCATCGATGATCATTCGGAACATGAAACTGAATGACTTTAGTTCCAGGAGTTTTTGAAATTCGCAAAAAAGAAGTTATGAATCTCCAAAAGTCATTATAACAAACGTTCTTCAGTTTCATGTTCTGAGATACAATCCGGGAGGTTTTCCGGTCATTATGTTACACCCTGTATAAAAAGTTAACATATACTTTACACAAAATATATTTTATTCAGTTTTTAGCCTTTTTTAAACATTTCAAACATCGCCATAACAATAATTTAAAAAAAAATTACGAAAGTTTTATCGGCTTAGCATCTTTCTTATCTAGCCGATTAAACCTTCGAAACCTTAAACCCTAAACATTTTTGACAAGTATTCTCCAGCTTCGGGCAAAAATCGCCCTTCAGTATAATCTGTCCACAATAAGTTAATGTCCTACCTAACATGTTTGATAATACAGTTTTCATGTGTCATACCCGCATCTGCATCTCTTTGTTTTGTATTGGTTATCAAACCGTCACCCGATCACACGAACAGTTGTTTTTCCATTTGTTCACGTATTGTAGATACTTATTTACTTCGGTCCTGAGATTCAATTTGATATGTTGTCTGTTATTGTTTAGCATTTTGCAATAGAAGTTCATATTTATTGCAATTCAATACATGATGATTGTGTAGACCATTTCTTAAGACTTAAAATATTCCTATTAGGGAGCTGTATTTTTGTGTAAGTGATTCTTTTAGACTGGTTCACCTTAACAAACTGCCAAATAAAGCATGTTTCACAATCACGGAGCTTAAGAAATCTAGACTTTTAAAAGCGTTAAAACCCATTGTCATCATGGCTCGATAAAAAATCGTTGCAATAAAATTTACAAATTGATAGAATTAATTTAACTGTATGTTTTAACAAAAGATTGATAACAAAGCCTTGAACATTTTAATCAAATGCTATGTTTATTTTTTCACAATTTCAGATGTATATTGCTGGCGTAAATGCTCTTGAGTTAGGCCACACTTGACGAGAATTACTTAGATAATGGCGATCACACTCACTGTGTATATTCCGCTTTAAAGACAGCTGGGGCGATAAACTAGACACCGAAATACTGGCCCACTTCCCAATTGTTTTTTTTTTATTTATCAAAGTCAATAAATTAATCGTCGAAATAATATTGTGAAATTAAATGAATACCCACGAATGTACCTACAGCATAAAGGTAATATGTACAAGAACCTTTTTTTATACGTGGGTGTTCTGCAAGAACGACGTTAAAAAAATAATACCGAATTGTTTATGCAAACCAAAAACCCCGAATCACTTTGCAGTACAATGCAATGTTTTGTATGTCAACAATGACATTGTAAAGGTAACCTTAATGGGTGAAACACAACCGCATTTAGCTAATCAACAAAAATAATAACCAGCTTACCGTACATACCAGCAATTCTAATCCAAGCGGATGAAGAAAACTGGACTAGATATAAACAAACCAATTAAAAGAATAGCGGTTGATGATGCTAGCCAATTACATCTTAATTTAAGTGGCCACATCTGCCAAATAACAGACATTAAAGTAACTGCAGCAATCACGTGTCACCAACACTTGCCGATTGTTCTACACGAATCGTACCAGCCTCCTCCGCGATCTAAACCAGGCCATGTCCGTTACTGGGTCACTATATCGAACAACTAACGATGCCTTCAGTATAAAATGTTGTGTACCCGTTAGTCTCACGCATGTGATATACATTGACGGTAATGAATCCACAGTAAATAAAAATGAACAAGTAAAAGACGATATGGATGGTGTGGACAGCGATGTTGTAGATTGAGGCGGAGAGAGCTATCTGGATGTTATCACGCAAACAGAATTTCCAATGAAATATGTGGCAAAAACGCGACTTAGCATTAGTGGCGGGTGCGTTTAAGTAGTTCTCGTATGCATTGGAGATCTGATCAAGGTACACAATGAGACAAAATGCGGAAGTCTGGGTGATGCAACGAAAGTGAATGGATCGCGTGCGCTGAATACAAATATCTGTGTCTATTGAGGAGCACATTAATCACTTATTGCGATTAAGTGTGAGATAATTTTTAGTTCCTTGTTATTTAAGTAATTGTTTTGTTTCAGAAAATCTTAAATATATATCAAATCTTAATTAAATGACTTGATTTTAAATCCATGCTAAACCAAGCAACAAGTACCTAATAAGTTTATTAATTGTTTGCATTTTCAATAAAATAACATGAAAAAGAAGTATTTTAACCGACTTCTACAAGTAGGAGGTTTTTTGTAAGTTTGTTTTCGTAACATTTGACCGCTTACTAAACTGTCTTTTTAAATATGGCAGCATTTATAACCTTGTTTTTGTAACATCTGATGTTCACAACGAGATATCTGATCACCTAATCGGCACACCTCTTGATTTCGACTCGCCTACTTTAATCTTGGATTTGCATCACAATGCAACTATGCCTTTCACAAGGAACCGATGTGACCTCATGCCCAGAGATCACTTGTACATGAACCATCCCATGCATACCTAAATAAACTGCAGATTAGCTTGTGTCCTCAATTTCACTCTTGCATTAGTTCCTTGAATTCCTTAGCGAATTTGAATACCTACTACATATGTTGCTTCGCTTCTCTTTAAATAAATTTTATTAAAAGCACATTACTCTTTACTCAGACTTGACCTTAAGCACGTCTGCTGAGTATCAAGATCTCTTTTTATGCGGTTGTGATTGTAACTTCGTGTAACTTCCCCGCTCTGGGCGGAGCGTGGGGGAGTGGCAGACTTTTAGTTTCTACAACTCACCCATGATCCTCCTTTTCCCCTTATGTTTTGAAAACCCACAACCCCTACAGGCGGGGTAGCCCTAGCAGGCCCCTCTGCTTAACATAAAAACCTGGGTCCGGATTTAAGGTTATTGTGTTTATCCATCAGGATTTTCTTGGTAAAAGTTAGGGTTGGACTTATGCTCAGTCAAACGCAAAAGTCTCTAAACATAAATGTAACAGTAGTGTAGGACACTCTACCTAACCCTAGGGATAAGCCGTGTAAATGCGTTGCACTTAGTTATTATAAATGCATCATACAGCTTGACACCAATAAGTGCCGTTTTATAAATAGTCTCTTTCGGGATTAACCGACTAGTTCAATCAAGGAGAATGACCTTGCAATTATAAATGTTAAGCTCATGATTGAATGATTTATAATGCATCGTAAAGACGAATTAAAAACAATTATAACTGTCGCAAGCCAAATTTTGGCAAAGCTAAAGTGATCAAACTGTATATTTGGAAGAGGCAAATTAAATATAGTTTGTAAGTTTGACCAGGTGAATATGGACGAAGTAAAAGGAGGATGAAGATATGTAAGGATCGCAATAGTTGACGTTTTGTCGCGCGTGCCTAACTCAACAAGAAAATGACCTTATCCATCTGAATTCGAGTATTCTCATTAGGATGATAGCTTTGTTGCAACAACCAGAGCCACCGTCATGGCATTTCAGCTTTCTCAGAAGGCGAAGATAACCAGACAGCACAAAGCGGGCGCATACGCATCGATCGGTAACGTTTACATAACGAGACTGGTTCTAAAGGTTGACCTTAAGCACCCCTTTCACAGTTAGCGCGCCAGCCAACTGTCTGCTTACGTAATCTTCTCGTACAAGTGTTACACCATACGATTATTAAATGGGACCTGCTGTGATAAAACAATGGGAATGCAAATGATTTTTGTTCTCAGATGCTATAGCGGTCCACATGGCGTCATAAGTTTTGATTTAATCTTATTATTTAAAATTGCGGTGTTTGTGTGGTCGTTGTTGTTCTTCTAAAGGCCGTCAGCTTTTTTTTATAAACATAACTGGGGTTTCCTGGATAGTTCTCAGTTAAAATTGAGCACAGTAAGAAGCACTGTTGCCAATACCCAGTAAAGGACAAAACATCCTCAGTCGGGGTAGGTCAAATCTCATATTTGTATCGAAATCCGTAACATGAAGATGAAAAACAAAAGAACACAGAGGTAAACTGCACAAGAAAAGAGTAATTTTCCAAGAAGCATACATCGGCAAAAAAATTCTTCATTTGTCTCATTAGCCATACAAATAAAAAATAAAAGTAGAAAAATCCAGGATTCTACAATTAACAAATCAAAGTTAAAATAACACCAAAGCAACTTACCCTAACAATATGCATGACAATCTTCCACCTCGGAACACCCTTAGCGAAGGCACTCTTCACAGACAGTGGGATGCAGACACCCATGATCCAGAGAAATGCAGGGAACACCAGGTCACCAGCCACCAGACCGTTCCACGTTGCGTGCTCCATCCACCAATACCCGCCGGCGCCGTCGTTCACGAAGATCATGAAGACGATTGCCATCCTGGATTAAGTGATATCATTTTAGAAATCAACATGACTATTATACTTCTGCCTTTATCCCATTTTCTTTGGTGTACAGAGAATTGGTAGAATATTGGAGCAGATATCAAAACTCACACGACTATTATTGATTTATAACTTAGTGTTCGTTTTTGTTGATTACACCTCTACCGAGTTAAAGGTAAAATTCGGTATAACAATCAGTTTATGAGGTAAATACATTATTGCACCGGGCTAAAGACGTTAAGTAGGTAACCTAAAACTTTATTATACAGCACCAACAAAAAATCGTGTGAATAGCCCTATTCACACGCATAGTCTTTCTGGTCGTGCTAGATTCAAAATTAACACAGATGTTACGTGTTATGGGCGGGGGAGGCACCGTGCTGAAGAAAGTCGTCATCCTTTATTTTGAAAATAATTTGTTCCTCTTATGTCAAGTAAGTCGAATATATGCATTCTTCTCTTTTTTATAGTTTCAAGATAAAGCTCGCGGCAAATTGTCAATTGATGTTGCATTAGTTTTAAAATGTCTTTGTTTCACACTTAGTTTCTTGTTTAACTTCGAACATTCCTATATCAAATATTACAACTCAACTAACATCATTGTAAAGATGCAAGTCTTCACTCACCCTCTAAAAGTATCAAGCGCCCGCAACCTCTGCTGTATAGCCAGCTCCTTGTCCCCGTACCGCAGCTTGCCGGTCCTCCTCACCCGTGACATGATCAGTTTCACGATGCCGTACAGCACCCATATCGCCAGTAATACGCCCAGTAACAACAGAAGAGCTGGTGGAAGAAATGGTCTTTAAGTATTTGATTCTTTTTGCACGTATCGTAGTCGTCGTTAGTGAAGTTACAATGAAAAGTCCAGAGGTCTGTGGTTATATTGAGAGTGGAGCCCAGCAAAGTTGAAAAACGCAATGCATAAAGATTTAAATGGATTGGTCATCCTTGAAACTATCTGTAGAGTCATAATTTCTGGTCTGATCTCTAAACGTATTTCCTGTTTGTTGGTTGTGACCAATATGGGAAAAAATTTCGAGAAAGAAAGAAGCTACATATTCCCAAGCCGCGAATGACAGAAGTTTGCTATAACTACCAATATTTTACATAAACACAGTACACAACTGCAGATGTTCGATTGTCAACCCATTTCCCTTAATCGATTCACAAATCTCAGAACAATCACATTGTAGTTTTCACCCACATATCAACAGATCATTGTCTAAGATTGCTTCAACACCTGTATTGTAATAAACATTTCTTTTGAATACATATTTTCCCATGCGTTTGGCAGCTCCAGCTTGACATACAATTATTCATTTTGTCATTATTGCTATTTATGTGTAATATCAAAACCTTGTTCCATCATCATTTTCCTGCCCTTGTCCCAATCTATTTGGGGTCGGCGCAACATGTCTTCTTCTTCCATTCTTCCCAAACATACACCACGGCATCATTTACTCCTTCATATCATTCCTTACACAATCCAACTACATATATTTCTCATTTTACGAAAACCACTAAACCGAGCAACCCATGCCCAGCTTTTATGACTTGAATTCATCCTAACAAGTTGCCACCAAAATTGTCCATTGACTCTTTACGTATTGTTGTTGCAGTACATTGATTAATTCACTATTATAATAAAGTTTGTCCAAAATCTGGTTAAACGACCTTGCAACTGTCCACACCCTTGCCATTGAACTATTGTCGATTCAAACGTTAATGTCAATAATGTAATCGACATTTAGAACGTCCTTAGCTCGTCCATATTTATTCCCTTTAACCTTAAGCATACTTATTTCGATAATTTCCATGTATGGTGTCCGATGCCATTTACTTCAATGGTCATAACTAATATTGGTGCCAGGGTCAGTTAGACCGCACCTTGCATACATGCAGATATCCGAGATCGATGGTAATAACAATAAAATTATTGAATTCATGAGAGTCGCTATTTGGTCATGCAAATGAGTCTGACTTTGTCAACACGGCATTATGCAATGCCGTGTTGATAAAGGTTGGATTAAGATATCTTGATGTTGTTGTGGCAGATAAAGTTAACATTCCGGTTGGGTTTCTTCCTGTTGTTATGTTAAACTTAGGGGTCGTTATTGGGCACAAAACATTTATTTATAATATTACAAATGCGATCAGATGTTTTCTTTTCAAGATTCTAGGGAATGGTCATGAATCATTTGAGTATTTAGCTGGCAAAGATCAAAACAAAAAGTAGTCAAATATTTATCTACACCATCTTTATTTTATCGTGACGTAGCCTAGTCGACCTATCCGATAAACATAATCCGAATTCATCTCATTGAAAATGTCTAGATAAAATAACTATATAACGATAAGCTCACTTATTTGTCACTAGTATTTGTAAGATACTCGACATAAGAAGAATTATTATACTTCAAAATGGAGAAGGTTCTCCTGTGTGTTTTGTTTTGTGTGATCAGTGTGTTTGGCGAACCGAGGGTTGATCCTTTGGTCCTCATCAGCAGTCAGGGATTGGTTAGAGGTCATAGGGCGGCCGATGGAGACTATTCCATGTTTCTTGGTGTGCCGTACGCTCAAGTGGACCCAGAGAATCCTTTTGGTGTAAGTAGAATGTTGATGCGTACGAATTTGGCACTGAGCCTCACCGTCGGATGTAACCAGCCGTTCAATGTCAGGCTCGGAATAGAAATAGGATTTCGAATAGAGAACATAGTTATTTTATTTGTGTTTGAATTCCTTCCATACCAGCTAGGTTAATGAGAGTCTATTTTAGTGGCAAAATAAAAGCGAAAAGGAATGAAGACAGATGTCACAACTATTAAGCTTTGGTATCTCTTTCTTCTTTATAAAATATGGCGCTCCTCTCCACTTTTTCTTCTCCTGCTCTTCAGTAGTCGCAAAAGCTAACATAACTGGCACAGTACGTCATAGTATTTTTTACGTTATTGTGTATTAATAACGGCATTATCGATAGCCGTGATGAGTTCGTCGACCCCACTGTAATGGAAAGTGTTTGTTTTTTTTTTAAATTATAAGTGGTATATCGCCTTGTTTATAATTGCTTGACTAAGTTACGATAACGTAGTAGTACTATATCATTCGGTTACTAAACCATTTACAAGTAGTAAACAGGAAAGATTTATTTAAAGTGACTTATTGTTCCGCATTTAATTTCCTATAAAATTAAACATTATTTGCAAATTGATAACAATATTAATGTATATATTGTATTTTAACGTTTTTATTTGTTTTATGTTTACATACATAAATATACAAAAAATATGTTTACAAATGAATAAACGGAATTAAGAAATAATATCCATTTAAGAATCATGTAACGTTTTCTGAAAAAGACCTTAGTTTTATGGCCAATGAAACCAAAATAATCGTGGCAGCCAAAGTCACAATATCCTTTAATGAGTCGAATGCTTTCAAGGTCCTTATATATCCATGGTACCTTGAATGGTGACGTCATTCCACTCAACACAGTATCAGTCAATGAGGCAGCTGATATCTATCTACAGCTAAGAAATGTCTCTGAACACTCATATTCAAAAGATAGATAAATTTGATGTCAACAATCTGGTTCAAAGTTAAGTAAATAATCTGGAAAGTACTTGAATTCGATCCAGCATGAAATTCATATAATATACTAGCTTTCGCCCGCAGCTTCGCCCGCGTTAAATTTGGGGTAACACAGTTCCCCTTGCGCCTTATTGATTTGTAATAGCAATGCTAAGTTTTCCCTTTTCATCCCTCTTTCTCCCCCACATCCCACTTTTTAAAAATAAAAATTAGCCTATGTCCGTCTCCTGGTTCCCAACTATCTGTGTACCAAAATTCATCAAAATCGGTTTAGCCATTAGAGCGTGAAGAGGTAACAAACAAACTCACTTTCGCTTTTATAATATTATAGTAAGGATGTATATGTGACGAAGACCACATAACGCACAGATGCTCCTACAATTTCAACAAAGACTTCTGTTTTATTCGTAATACTAACACATAATTTTATTATTTTTCCAGCCATCGCAAGCCCGACAACCTTTCCAAGAAATAATATTCGATGCTCATGATGGGACAATCAAATGTCCACAAATGGGATCGTCTAATAGTGACTCGGAAACCATTGACTGCCTCCGTCTGAACATTTTCGTACCATTTATAGCCAGCACCTACAGCCCTCTACCAGTTTTAGTTTGGTTTCATGGAGGAGACTTCGTCCGAGGAAGTGCCGGGGATTACGGAGTCAAAAACTTAGTCAGACATGACGTCGTGGTCATTACTGTCAATTACCGTCTCGGCCCCTATGGATTCATGTGCTTAGATAACCCAAGCGTACCTGGCAACCAGGGTTTGAAAGACCAGTATGCGGCGCTGGGTTGGATCCGAAAAAACATCGCGTCATTTGGTGGAAATCCCTATAACGTTACTATTGCAGGTCAAGATGCTGGAGCAACATCAGTTCTTTTACAATTGTATGCTGAAAACACCAAATTGTTCCACAAAGCTATCGTAGAGAGTGGCACACCACAGAGCGAAGGCATGTTTGTTAACGCTAATGTAGATGCAGCTATCATGATCGCACAACATTTAGGAGTAAATGCAAGTGATACTGATGAAGCCCTCCAGTTTCTAATAAGCTCCCCTCATGATTTAGTGACAGCTGCTGCTCACGAATTGAACTTGCAACTGAGACCTTGTAAAGAGAGGTCGTTCAGTGGCCTTGAAAACTTTGTAGAAAATGATCCTTACTCGTTAACGAACAGGATAAAAGTGAGAAACACACCTGTGCTGATTGGTTACACTAACCAGGAACGTAACTCACTAAGCAACGAATATTTTGATTCAGATCCGTTTTATGAGAAATTGAGAAATAATTTCAATCTCAACGGACTAGAGCTAGAACAAGCCGCTACATTTGTAAGGCAGTTCTATATAGGATATGATCCTGTATCAGAAAATGTAGCAACGGATTTGGAGAATTTTGAATCTGATTTTGTATATGGTCACCCATCGAAAAGACTAGTATCAAGGCTGTTTGAAGAAAATGTTGGATCAGTGTATGAATATGTCTTTAGCTATGGAGGAAGTTCAGGTGCTCAAGGTGCAGCGCATTCAGCAGAACTTAATTATTTGTTCGACATTGGTGTCAATTTGAAGAGAAGTGAAAACGACCAATTGATAACTGACCGTATCACAACCTTATGGACGAATTTCATTAAATATGGGTAAGTCATACTATACTTCAAAACAAAATTTAAAAAATTCAAAGGGGACTAAAAATAGACAATTTCAAAATATCCAAGGATTGTTACAATTTATTCTTTAGGTGCACAACAAAGCTTGATCCTTGTTATGAGTTCTGTCCAATATAATACCAAAGTATTATAAATTCATGAACTATTTTATCTAATATCTATAAATCTAATCTACCTATCTATAATCACGATCCAAATGTTGTCATTTACAGAAACCCAACCCCCGAAACGTCTGACCTCATCCCAGTCAGGTGGACACCAGTAACTGCAGCCAACAGGCCTACTCTAGTCATCGATACCGACATCAGAATGGACAGCCGCGTCGAGAACCAGAGGATGGCCTTCTGGGACCTCTTCTACTCAATGTACGGGACCTACAGCAACTTAGCTAGGGAATGCGTCTTCACCAAGTGCTGTTAAATGATTTCTGTGATTTTTATTTATTGTAGTAAGTTTTGACATACCGAAAGCAATTAATGGTTGTGTAAATAATGTTGTTAAATTAAATTAATTTATGAAAGCTCTATTTCTTATGACTACCTATTATAAAAATAAAATGAAAAACGTTGAAATAAACTATTGATATTTAAATGCTAAAAATGAAGTGTCAAGATCAAAATCAGCAACATTAATATACAATACGGTATATTCTTGATACTTTTAATTTGCTAGTACAATGGCAAGTCAGTGGCTCTTTTCTGGGTCGCTCGTCTCCAACGGATGATGCTCATCAAGACAAATCGACTTCACAAAGGATTTGGGCCAGCTTCGCTAACGCCTACAACAGCCCACTTAGGCTCACTTGATCGCGTGTCGTGATTCGTTTTTTTTTATAAACTACATCTAATATGATGATAGCTTGCAGAAATTGAGGATGCACCAATGAACGTGAATCCGTTGCCCATCTTGTTTTGACAAACAAGTTCTAATTGGGATTGTTAGTTTTTTATTGCGAAAGGAGAATTTAAAAATGATAAGAAATAAATTCTGTGTTATGCCTGTGTTTTATTTGTTAAGTACTTTTCCTTGGGGGTCGTCTCACTGGTGGACCTGAAGTCCATGACATAACGTGAAATTCGTAAAATCTTGCATAAGATTCTGGTCTAGCTGTCAATAAAAATAAAGCTTGCTTTTATTGGGAGGTAGACAAGGACAATCAAGTTCTTAGATTAGACATCTTATGGAACGTTGTAACTGACCAGTCTTTTATTATATTAGTATTTTTGTACAATGATTAAATGTGCTGCTAGTATGGTATGTTGGCGTAAACTACTACTACCGTCAACTACCATAACTCATTATTTCTTCCGATACTGCACACGCACTTGCTACCGAAGAAAGTATTGGAAAACCGCCAGTACTCCCTATAATTGTACATTTACATCGAAATCATTATATTTATCTGCAGATCGTGATGTGGTTTCCTACCACTTTCCTCGGCGTATTGGAGATAAAACTAATCAAACAGTATTATGACTTCGGCACTTGTAATCTAACTTTCACTAGCAAGCCCATCGTCGCCAATACAGAATATTAGTTACGCCATTTTCACAATTTTCTCCAACTTTTAGTGCGTGACTGTCTCGATCACATTTATCAATTTATTATTACTTCATAAATCTGCGGTGATCACTAACTGTGTTTAGATTATGTTTTTTTTTTTAATTTTATCAAAATTGCTCGTGTCTAAATATAAAATGCCATATGGGTCGATCTTGAGGTTATGCCACGACAGTATTGGTTTGCCTGATGATGGCTGACCACCCATATATTACATACGGAGTTTGCTCCGTGCCTTAGAAAGTACTTTAGACCGTTGGTACCGGCGGCGGCGGTGGCGGTCAATTGTAGATCTTTGAAAGTCGTTACAGGTAAAGAGTACCGGATAACCCAGTTGTTAATTGTGGAGCTCAGATATACATTCACTCTCTATAAAATACTGGTATTTAGCTGAATCCGGTAAGACTGGTAGCTGACCGCAACACAGTTGGGAAAGGTAAAATGAAAAAAACAGATGATGATATCGAAATTGAATTAGTACGATATCGTTCTAATGTGTTAGGTAGTCCAATCTTCAACACTGTAATTACACACGCAATGAATAATGTTATATATAATATTCATGAGGAAGTAGTCACAAGATTTTTTTTTAAGAAAAATGTGAATAAGTGTACAAACCAAAGAAAAGATGGTTGGATTCCT
Organism: Ochropleura leucogaster; assembly: GCA_958449745.1. NCBI lineage: Eukaryota > Metazoa > Arthropoda > Insecta > Lepidoptera > Noctuidae > Ochropleura > Ochropleura leucogaster. The sequence goes on from OY288206.1 coordinate 6,850,238, forward strand.
TGTAAGATGATTATAGCTAATTTAAAGTGATAATGACGGCTGACAGAGACTCAATGAAGGAAAAAGATGCAATTATAATGATTAGAGCTTAATTTGTAGAAATCGTCAAAACAAATAAATTGGGCTCAATAAAGCGTGGCAAATAGACTAATTTGCTCAAGTTATTAATGTTAAATATATTTAAAACTGATAACAGCTACTAATAAAGTTGTCACCTTTGTATAAATTCTTAAATCACGAAAAGTTATCATTGATTGCTTACTTAGGAACTGATTCACCTTAAACAGTTGTAGAGTTAGGAGGATGACCTTGATATTAGCATATTGAGGAAAACTAGAGGACATATGGCATTGCAACCTCACAATAGTAATGGTTTTGACAAAGACATACATAGACCTACAATTTACGCACTAAATGCGAAAGAACAGATTTATATTCCGCATACCACATGTTTTAATTTAAATTCCACAAAAGTTATGTGTTATACGGGTTAGATAATAACGTAGTATTATTTAATACATAGTCACGAAGAATTGTAAGAATTTCAGGAAAAGAATGAAATAAATATTTGAACGCATACCTAATTCCAAAAAAAAATTAGCTTAGGTAGGCAAATAAGGAATGAATTGCAAAAAAACCAGAAGCGAAGCACGAAACTGACAAAAGAATCCTTTTTGGAAAAAATTGCTAATGCTGGCGGTACGTAGAAGTAAATACTCGTTTGCATGCACCCAGCATGTTAACGAGTATCGACGGCTACATTCAATGAGAACGACGCACAATTGAAGGCAAACAGTACCGCCACAAGATGTCATCAATAATAATGTATGATACCCGCAGATAAGTACATCAACTTTCGAAGGAAAAGGCCAGTGAGATTAAATTGTATGTCAAGGGTTTATACTGATATAAAACATAGTTGTTTGTATTCTTTCGAAAATTATTAACTTTTGGGAATTCAATAAAATGTGCTTAAATAAAACTGTCCTCAGCGTCCTAAAAAGGAGTATCGTAACAACAATGGTAACATTGCTAACATCTGATGTCTTATTAAGACACATGCATTAATAGTTCTCATTTACAGCTTTTACGATCATACCGTGGGTTCAAATAAAACTTATCTATCAAATACCTAAGTGGTGGAGTATAAAATGTTAATAACGACAATTATAATTCCAGCGCATCCAAAAAGCAGTCGCCCCAAGTTCTGCTTTTTGAAACTGTTGGTAAACCAGTTCATGAAACAATAAAAGAACAAATAACATGTAAACTTACGCAAGTAGATGTCGACTGGCTCTCTGGCGGTACGGATGTCGCATCCCACTGCGGACGCGTTCATCTTGTACACTCCAAATTCACCCATCTCCGGCCTGAGCTGGCACAGCAACCCTCTGCACATCGAATAAAATAAGTATATTAATTAATATTGTTTTTATAAATATATAAAAACAGGTGACTCAGGAAAAGATACCAGATAAATATGGGGATGGTCTTGTAAATATCGGCTAACATAAAAGAAATTCCGTTATTGAAGTCAGTCAATAAAGTGGCTATACAGATTTTAACTTGATAAGCTCGAGAAAAATTTAACGAGATCTTCAAATCTCCTTACATGTTGTAAGTAGATCCAAAGATCTGATACAAAATATAAATTGGAACCACAAGTATCCACTAAACACTACTCATCCAATTATAACACCGTTACCAGGAACATTAAGACACGATCAGTGACGGGAACTTAGAACCATTATTTGCAAGTAAAGAATTGAATGCAGAATCCATAAGGAATATGAAGTAGTAGCAAACTGAATAATTCTTAGCAATCTCTAAAAATAACCCTGAAGTTACAAACAGTTTCTAACCAGCAGTGAATACATTGAAGCTGATGCTGCTCGGCTCGGAAGTCATCTGCAAAAATTTGATAATAAATATCCCTCTGAGACGTTTGAGCCATGCCAGCCAGAGAGTCACCATATAGGTATAGCCCATGCGCATGATTGAAGCCATACGAAGATCAACGCAGACACCAGCTACAATCAAGCTGCTAGTGTTCAAACCGGACCTTCTAGACGTCGTTGTCATCTACGTTGGTTCAGTTCGTGGTTATTAGTTTGCTGTACTTAACACGCAATGCTACCCACGTCACCTCGTCATGAGGAAACCTTGCATCCCGTAGGTGGCGTAAAAGCCTGTACTGCGCCGAAGTCGCAATATCCTATGTTTGCATCATTTATTCATAACATATAATTCTAAACACCACAAAGGCGACTGATAAGTCTGACTTATTCATATGCGCAAACTGATAGCATCTTGCCAATACCTCACTGTCGGCAACGAGCATTGTATTTAAAGTTTTCTAATTATGCAACATTGAATGACAACTAAGTCCATCGTTCAGAAACACCGTAGCAATTGTACCTTCAATCAAACTCCCACGATTTGCGGGTAGGTAATTAAGCAAATTATTGCTACGCTACGTTACTTTTCTCTTTGGCTTAGGTCAAGGGGTTTTAAAGAACTTATGTTACAATTTATCCAGAGCATAGTTTTCCCACGTTTTCTTTCCATGTTCGAAGCTTGCAGAAATATATGATGAGATTGAAAATGTTGCAATATAAGTAATTTAAGACCAGTAAGTTCTGCAGCCAACATAACTTGATGCTGATGTGATTCAGATCATCAAACTGGAAAACTTTCCCCAAGGGACCACTATTATCTGACGCTGCCAAAAACGTAGGTAGACACATATGTTTGTTGTATTACTGGTATGTTTGTTTTGCGGATAGGAATTCATCAAATCATTGTCTGCTGCTCAGGGAAAAGCAGGGGCAGAGTCAGACTTTTACTGACTAAAACCCACCCGTGTTCATTCTTTTGCCCTTTATATTTCGGGGCCGCAGTATCTCTTTCGAATTACCCTCAACCCGGGCAGGTAGTGGCCCCGGCAGGCCCGTCTGCTGTATATAGGTACGTCCCTTGTTACTGTTTCCTATCTGTGGTCTGCTGGAAGAGATTTCATAATGCAATAAGCTCTACCTATGCTCTTTTGTCTGTTTCCGTCATATCTGTTTTGTGTGAACATCAATAAATAAATAATAATCGCTATAAAGACGACGATCACTTATCCATTTACCGCGCACAAAGATTTGATTATGGTGATTCTATTATTATTGTCATTCATTGTAGCTCTAGGTCATTCATCCTATTTTAAAAGGATGTTTGTATACGTTTTACAATAGCTTGCTAGCTTGCTTGCTGAACGAAACCCGTAAATGAAAAAAACTTTACCATTATTGCCAGACTACAAATATATAGATATCCATACATATTCGTATGAATATCTGCCATATTTGTACATTAACTATTCAGCTACAAAGTAACATTGTAAATATTGGCCCAACATCCCGTTCTCCTGTCTCGCACATTGTCATTTTAAATATATATAAATAAGTAAAGAACATGGCTCACTTTCTTTCGTATGTAGTGAATAAGTGATCAAGTCCGCAAATAATTCGCCTCAATACGTGTTTAGTCAGCACTTACCTAACCAGATAAAAGTCAACAGGACAATGCTCACAGAGCGTAATAAACTCTCGCTTTTACTTTCGCGATTTAATATTATTTTTACGTGCCTACAATAATAAACACGTACGCAAAAATTCAAACAAGAATGAATTAGGAGCGTTATGTTCAAAAATGTATGGTCACTCTGAAAGTTATACAGGTTGTAAGTTTTGGGTTACTGTTACTGGTAGCCTGCGTCATACCACTGCTAGGCAAAGGCCTTTTCCCATGACTTCCAGTTGGTATAATCCAGAGCCAATGTGGACAACTATTCGTTAGTTTTATCCAGCTCGTGCCGCTATCTTCAATCAAATTATCATTAACAGATCATATTCGGTTCATGCACAGGCAAGTAATTTTGCTGACGCTGCGTCCTACTTTCCGTAATTTTTTTAATTTTTTTTTCTTGCACTTAACGTTGGTGGGACCAACAGCTAAAATTTTAGACCTCCGCGGTCCCAAATTGTCCCCGGTGAATTGAATTACAAATCTCAAATATCTGCGGTTTTAGGTCACCTACGCTGCACCTCTAAAATTCTGAGCAGTATATAAAAAGTGACTTATAGCGGTGGTTCCAACGATTCAGAACTGTATTATTCACTAGTTTCATCATCCACCATGCAAGCTCCCAAATTCACCTACAGTTCACCTCCCGGAAGGCAATATGTCACTACCATATCTTCTCGATCGTCTTCTTACATTCATGTCGATGAATCTCATATTGTATTAGACCAATTATGTAGTCACTCACTCACAACTTATTCCTCTCGATTAGTAATTAAAGTAAGAGCTACTTACGATGTGTCTCCAGCAGTAGCATAAACATCTGAATGGTTTGCGTACACCCGCCATGTTGAGCGACGTGTTGTGCTCAGCACCCAGAACTTCTCCTCGCCAGCTGATATGTTTACTTGCCGTTTGAAGGGACACTGGAAATAAAGAGTGCTTTGAGACACATGTTAATCAATCACATACAAGTGTTCTACTGTGGATAGTTTTAAACAAATGCGAGTGGAACAAGTGCGAGAGGTCATATCTTTTGACTTCGTAGAATTTGAGGGTTATTTTTACAGCTCTAAGAAACCACAGCCCTGAGTGTAGATAAGGGGTCTTGTTAGATAGACAGACAGACGGATTAACAACAAAGTAACAATATAAGGGTTCCTTTGTTCCTTTTCAAGTACGGAACCCGAGTTAGAGAACTTTGTTACTATGTAATAAATAAAAAACAACCACTCCATGTATGCTCTGTCGTAGCTAATGCTGCAGTAATTAACATTCTTTCTGATAACTTAAATGGAGCTTTTTATATGTTAACATTTTTTTTTTATGACCTCAAAACGATCGATCCTTTTGAATTTAGACGCATTTTGGCAAAAGTTACCAACAGCATATTTTTGCATTTTTCCAACTAGATTCATTTTAGTTTAAAGGAAACTAAAAAAAAAATGCAATATTGGCCCGTTTTGTCAAAATATGCATTATCGTAAAACATAATAAAATAAATAAATAAAATAAAAAAGCCATTTATTTCCTGCAAAACTATACAATGTTCTTATAATTAAGGTATTATTAAGTCCTATATTAGTGTTAGTGTAGATTCCTATTCTTAATACTATTGTTAGTTTTAACTTAATGATTAACTTAATATTGTTAGTTGGTAAGTAATTATCCTAGTTTGACTATTCTTAGTCTTCATCGTAATCAAAAATCCGGTCTCTAGAAATTATTTATTATTAACTTCTCATTACTTAACCATTAAAATTACCAAATACAAATACAACTGTTATATAACACAGGAAATGAATATTTTAAGTTTGTAACCTTCATTACAACCAAATCTAGCTATCGCGTAACGAATGTGTGAATTTCTTAATGAAAATGTCTGCACATAACAAAACGTCATAACTTTAGTGTGAATAAATTAAGTATTTAGTTGTTTTTTAAGTATTATGGAGTTATGACATACTATGTTGATGACTTCATTAATTATATTCACACACAATAATTATTACTATGAATCTCAAAAAGAGAATTTTGTTGACTCAATTATTAACTGATGACTTTCTACTTTTAGTAAAAATAAAGACACAAGTAATTAAATATACAAAATAATGGTATGTTACTTCAGCGGTCTCAAAGGATTTTTAGTTGAGTTCTCAACTTTCTGATTATTAATGATTGAATAACACTTTCAATAAAAAATCTTACAAATCTACAAATATATGTACGTAATGAATAAAATCACACACTACACACATCGCTTAGTAAGTACGAACAGATGACAGTAATTTATGTTTCCGAGACGAATAAAAACATCATCAATAACTATAAAACAACATACCAGGATTACAAGCAGTTCTTACAAATTCAAGTACTGCAGCTTTCTCAAAACAAAAGGAATAAAATGACTCATAGGTTTGTACTGCATGTGTCCACAATATGAGTAATAAGTAATAATTCACCCTTTTCAATGCAACAGTTTTCAACCTAGTGTACAGACGCCAGCAAGTCAAGCTACCCGAAACTGTCAATTTTTCCCAATGAACCTTGAACCTAATGCTTTAGAAATAAAGTCGAAAATCTTTTAAAAAAATCTGACAGATTATAGTAGCTTGATGTGCAGGCGTCTGTACTTGTGTAGTGACACCAGTCGAAGAGTATTGACTGGTAATAATTGACGGTTCATAAGATCAAATTATTTTGGAGCAGTACAACAGTCTTGCGTTCCAGTTATGATTGAGAATCAATGAAAGTTTGAAATGCTTATTTATTCTAACGGTTCGATTTATGAATTTAAAAACTGTCAAGAACAGGCAAGCGGGGCAGGCTGCGTTTGACATCTCATTGTAGCTAATTAATTGCTGTCTACGTTCTAATACTGCGGCCTATATTATTGAAACATACTGTTTAAGTTACTGGCTTCTTGAATTAAGTACGAATTTTATATTGTAGGCAGCGTTTTGACGTAGCTTCTGGGATTGTGTGATGTGTGGATTTAAATATTCTTCTATAACCGCGACGAATAGCAACCTGAATTTTTTCAGAGTTGGACTTGACTCTCGACGCATAGGCACAATTTAAGCTGCCAATCATAATTTAAGTGTGGTTATAAGTCGTCAAATTCCTGTAACACGCATTTCAATAAGAAGAGAAGACTATACCATTTGCGGTACAGCACGACTAGCTCTATCTACTTTATTCAATAGTTGACTATATATGTCTTCTTACAGCAATATGGAACAGCCATATTACTGTATCAAGTTTTCAACGCGTTACTTTTTCACTTTTGCAACAATTTAGTTGTCAGTCTCACCGAGTAATGAACTCGATCGTCGTAGAAGTATTTGCAACGCTGTACGCTCCGCTACTAAATCACTTGAAGCGGTAATTTCTCTAACTGGCTGGTCGCTGCGCACGCGTTGAATACTTGACACACATAGCGCAATAACACCGAGATTTTCAATGTTTACTGCTGTTTTACATGTTATGTGATTGTCGTAATTGCATATTATGCTAATGATTGCCTTGTGACCTCCAATTATGTGTTATTATTGCTGGGACTTGTGTCTCCTGTCTGTAGAAATGAATCGATTTGGATTCGCCATGCTACCCCAATACAGGTAGGTGGACATCTCCTTCAATGCGGAAGACGGTCGACGGGGTATACCAGCTTGTGTCACAGTTTGTGAGAGAACATCAAAGTACAAGTAGTAACTGCTTTTTCAGTACATCAATCCGAACCCCACACATAAAGATACCATCTCACACCTAGATCTTAATGGAGACCACCCAAAAAAAAATCGACCACCCAAAAATAATCTAAATAGCACAATTTACATACACTGCCATATTTCAACCAAATATGATAAATTAAATTTCCATAACATCCCATTTAAAAAGCAATACGTTATTTTCATCTCCCGAAAAAATTATTTTTTTGAGTTGCATCTAGCTGTGTGATGTACTGAACTGTGGTAACAGTTTGTGCGTCGTTTTTCTTTCGAGCCAGAACAATGATTTTGCCTAATGTTTAGAGGATAACATTATTTTGAGTTAATTAAATCCCTCACTGATTTATTCCAAAATGGAATCATTATTCCCCTGATGTATTTTAAATATTTTGTTATTAGTCATAACATAATGAACTTCCTGTTTAGCCGAGTGGTCGCAAGCGCGACTTTTAAGCTGTCCTGGGTTTGATTCCCGGATCTGGCAATGTGTTATTGGGATTTTTCATCAAGAATTTCTCAGTAGAAGCCACGGAGTCTACATTTGTGCTTGGTCGATGCCAATAGGCTGGCTCGCTATTACATGAAACATAACTGACGCGAGTACTATGATATATGTATATATAAATGTGGGTGTATTATTAGTAGATATTAGGTATACTTCTGCCTATCCTTTCGGGGATGTCAGGCATGTTACTTAGTATAATTAAAACTGTGGCAACAAAATTGTATGTTCAGGAAAATAATAGTGCCCCATCATTTTTGGTAAATAAATAAGTAGGTACCTCTAATCATCATGTACGCCATTGTTTAATCTATATGAATTTATCTCTCACTAGTTTCTCCTACGTATATGATATAATACTTTTTACAAGTCTAACTATCAACGCTATTCCATCAACGACCAGCATCGCTTATTATCTTTATCACAGGATCATTAAACCCATTTAATGACAGAGGCTACCTGCATGCTTGCTACACAAAACGCTAGCAAAGTTTGTTCTACCCTACAATTACCAGCTAGCCTGCGAGTACTTCCCCAGGAAATCCCGGTGACGAACTGCTGATCGATAAGCATTCACATTGATGTTTGACGAATAGTACCGACATCTTGGAACCGTGTGTAATGCGTATTGGAACCGTTTCCAACGCTAAAACTGCTGTTTTCTACGCAAACACAATTAGTTTAGTAAATCTTAAGATAATGGCCACTTTTACTAATCAATTTATTCAGGTCATTATCTAGACTTTTATTGACCTTGCTACACGGATTTATCTGATCGATATTCTGATCGTCGTAACCGTCTATTAAGGTAACTTGTTGTATTTTGTTCTATGTTCGTATAACGCTATAATTAACTAAACCAAGAAATTAAAATATTAATTAATTCTTGCTACAAATACGGGCAGAAAATTGTATATGTAAGAAGATATAGATAAGAGATAACGTTCTCTACCTAAACTAACGATCCCTAATTTTCCTGATAAACTAAGTGTTTAATAACTCTTCTGAGCATATACATAATTATATGCCATAGATAGAAGATCAATAAACTTAAGCATCATTGTATCTCAGTTTCGATATCAAGTGAAAGACTATCATAATGGCTATAAACACAAAGAAACTAATAGTCTGGGAAACTACTAAAAGTCTCGTAAACACGACAAAAGACAAAAAATCGCGATAAAAAGTTGCCAGTTACGCTACAGTCGCTGCATTCGCCCCTACAAATAGCATTTGATATTTATGATTGACAGCGATAAATTGATAAGTGAATGTTGTCGATTAACGCTGTTTAATCAAGTATGGCTGTGTATAGTTGTTCTCATTACTTTTTTATTATGTGGTATTGTTATCAAACCGTAATTGTCGAGCTGCAGGACAAAGGAGTTCTGAGTTCTCATAATAATGTGGCTAAGATAAACATTGGTTAGTATCCTAGGTGCAATATCCCTTTTAAACGATGTTGAATATTCGAGACCAAATTATATTTGAAGTTTAAATTTCTTAAAGCCAAAACTACGTGTTTTTTTCACATATCCTCATTTAAGAATACTCAATATTTAAAGTCAATGATCACATTAAAAATTTAATACAAAACCCAAAATTAAAATTACTAAATATAAATAGTTATTAAAGTTAGTATTACATTACGCGTATAATAAGGACTAGCTAAATTACTCATTGCACAAGTTTCTGTATAACCTAGATTCTTTGGAGATAAATGTAGCGAGAAATTGAAAAAAAAATTCTTTAGAATTTATTTATTAGTGTCTTATATAACGTCAATAACCAGTGTGCTGTAATATTTACAATTCTTTCCGTGTTTCAATAGAAAGGTGTGAATAGCCTTCAATTGACGATTTGTGATGCGTAATAGCGTATTGTTTTATAAAGAAAGCCTTGGCATAATTAGATAGGAATTAGTTTTGTTTATTTTGATTTTATCGGCTAGTATTTGATTTGGAGCCGATTAAATGCAAAAATGTGTCTATCTATAAAACAATTCCGCATTGCCTGTAAAACTAAAAATGCAGGCTGAAGGAAAAAAATGTAATTAAGAAGATAATATGGGATTAAGTATTTTTGCAGAATTTAAATTTCGTGTGGAACGGGGCTTTAAAATTGTACGTTAAAGAAGTCATGAGCCACTCTATGTTATGAATAAAACTACTACCTTCTTTTTTACATAGTTTACAAAGCAAAGTGATGTTTGGAAGCAAACAACATTTCATTAGTGCATTGTTGCGACAGAGCAATGACCTTTAATAATTAAAATTTTGCGAAAATAGACATCGACTTTTAGTTAAAGTTTAAAAAAGATCTACTATGTTCCTTTTTAGAAGTTCACAAATATACAATACGAGCCACGTTAAATGTCATGTTTAGCTTAATTAATAAAAATAAAATAATACTTAAATTTTTATTCATTTAAAATTATATTTGCATGCCCTAACAGGCCTATGCCTAATATTAAAACCAGATAATTATTAATTATAAAAAAGTACATAAGTGTATAGTAGTAAAAACAGTTAAATATATAAAATTAAAATGACTCTTTGAAATCATTGTTTACAGCACTTTACAGTCAAAATTAGTACGACAAGGAAAAACCTGTATCAGTGACTGGAACTCGTTTCAAAACAAGTAGGTACACTCGTTATAAATCAGAGTTACACGTACCCTTTTGAGCACAATAATACACTAATAAGGTAAACAGCCACTAACATAAATAAATTAAAAAAGACTAGGTACATTATGTTACGAAATTCAAATTTCAGAACTCACCCGAAAGCAATCATCAGAGACACTGTAAACTCCAACATCGATCTCCGTCGTCCCGACCATGTAAGCCTGGTCCATCTTCAAAGCCGTCATGTCCAGCCCCTCGAACTCCTCCACCCCTGGGTCCTCCAGCCATGATCGGATCACTTCCCGGTACCACTGCCAAGTGTCATTCGATACCCCCACAGAATCATTCATGTTTGCACAGTTCAAAATGTTTCGAACTTCTTCAAAGGCGAAGTAGTCAAAACTTCACTTTTAAAAATCTTATTTCATATTTTTAAACTTTTTTGTTTGGTTATCGTACGCGTCTGCCCGCCCGTCTGGCTTGTGTGTGACTGAGTGGCAAACCGGTGCCGCGTCGCGTCTCCGCATAAGAGCATATAAATAATAAGCTTTCTGCAACGCGATCTGGAAATCTTCGCAACAATTAGATGAAAGCGCCACAGGCTGCAGTGCGTTTACCTGCACATCATCAGCTTCCCACGATTTGTTTGTTTTAATTACTTTGTTGGTGTTGTTTTATTTACACATCTGTAGGAGCGGCTAATTTTACAAGGTTCTAGTATGTACAGACGCCAGCAGGTCAAGCTACCCGAAACTGACAATTTTTCCCAATGAACCCTGAACCTAATACTTTAGAAATAAAGTCAAAAATCTATAAAAGAAATCTGATAGATTGTATTGTAGTAGCTTGATGTGCAGGCGTCTGTACATAATAGAAGTCTACAGACACATTCCACCCAATACAATGTTTCCTAGGTACTTACATTCATTAGAAGAAACTTTAAATATTCGTTGTTAATGTCCAAGATTAATCTGGAAAATGTAACATCGATTTTACAATATTATTGATCGGGAATCACGCGGGCGGGTTATCAACGTTCAAGAGATCAATATTTAAAATAAGTTACTATCATAATTTCTCCTTGAATCGCAATCCCTCAAACGCAGTTTCTCCCAGACCTGCCCATGCACTCCAAAGCCTAAGGTCAGTGCTCCTCACCCGAAAAGGACACAATCTCATTAACAGGTCCAGCCTGGTTTGGTTCTTCGAACTGTGTAAAACCTGCAAGCTCTTTAGCTAAACGATTTCCTTTACTTCCTCTGTTAATGTTCTCAAAGCTTCCCTTTCGCATACTTTGAATATTTTCTCGTGTGAACGGGCTTCGACGAAAGTCATCGATAGTATGTGTAATCAACGATTCAACGAATTGATCGATTTCTATCACTTTATGTATACCGCGCAATGCAACTACCGTAGTTCTAATAAGTATAAGGTTAAAAACCACACCTGAGACACCACATACCATCAATAGTATTGTCTTTCCTCCCTTTTATTTCGGATCTTCCCCCGCTCTGCCCAGAGCGGGGGAAGAGTGTCAAACTTATACCGACTAAAACATAGTCATGTTCCTTCTTTTGCCTTTTGTGTTCTGGTGCCGCGATATCTCTTTCGAACAACCCGAGAAATCGATTTATCACCCGCTCAAACCCCTATTTAACCCTTTTCATCGAAATCGTTAGAGCCGTTAAAGAAAGTGGTTGCTAATATCCCTCATTTAATAGTATGGGCACAGATAACATAATGCTGTATAGGCTGCACTCAGAGTACTCAGAGTCGCGGAAGTCAGCCTTGGGTTCTGCCAAAGAGCCATGGAACGTAGCATTCTGGGCAATAAATAAAAAGACTGATTTCGCAACACCAAACTTCGTTCCAAAACGGGTATAGTGGAGATTGTGAAGGAGATGTACGAACATACGGGTATTCTTTATAAGTTAAAAGTGATATGAATGATGGGCAATTCTGGAATGAGTTCATCAGCTGACTTGGACGCATGTTGTAGGACAAACTGCTACTGGGTGCTTACAGATGGACAGCGCCGAGGCTGATCCAGAAATACGTGGCGTGGTGACCTGGAGGCATACCGCAAGGGATGATGAAACAAAAGTCAAACGTTCCATTTTTAAACCTTTCAGGCAAGACAGAATCGATAAGCATAGTAAGTAAAATAGCGAGTGTTTTTTTTTTATTTTAGATGGTTTGTGTCCCGGGCGAGGAAGGCCAGTTTTAGAATATATTATAATGCTAATAGGTTTTTTTTAAAAAAAACAAAGGATTGTCTCCTTTAATTAAAATGAGCCTAATTTAGGATTTAAAGTAGTTTCCCTCCAGGGCCGACTTATTTCTCCATACTGTATATATTTATATATCTATTAATGTATCATTGCGCTTTATGGAAATCTTCTCATTCAACGACATTCTAAAACAAGTCCTGACAAACTTGTCTAACTGCTAATATACTAGTGTTAGTAGAAGAAAAACCAGTACCTATTGACGTTATTACCTTTTACATATTAACTTTATTTATTACGTGCTTGTACCTACCTGTGTGAAAATATTTTCCTTGTACATACATCCGAACAAGGTACCTATGTCAACATTAATCATGTCTAACATTTTATTTATAGCTCAGACATCATGCTTTGGTTGCACAAACAGTATTTAAGGTTCCTTATGCTCCTTAAGTTCGTGGCTAAAATATGACAAGCGCTCGGGTCGATCTTTGGATGGGTCACACCGAGTTTCCGCCGTGCCTCAGAAAGCAAGTTAAGCCGTTTGGTATCGGCTGTAATTCGCTTTAAAAGTAGTCAGTGTCCCAAAAGTCTGACAAACAGTCTTATCAAGGGATACCGTATTCCCAAATACCAAGTGGGTAGTGAAGGAAAAATAAGCAGTCGGACCATGTTACGTATAGATGCACAGGTTTCAAAAGTTCAAGTGTAATGTATCCTTTGCTATTTCTATTGGACTTTTGCCCATTTATTCTCAGTCAACAGCTCACATTGTAAACGCTATGTCGAAACAGCAGCAAATATAATTAAGTCTTGACAATAAACTATTTGTTTTAATAAAAAAAAGTGCGAGAAAATCCGTCTTCCAAAAAAATTTTAAACTGGAAAATAACTTTCCTTCCAGAAGTTGGTGATTTTTGTCTGTTTCGTTGACTTTTTTGCCACCATTTTTTGGAATTAAACTTATTTTCCAATTTTTAGTTTCTGAAGTAGGTTATTTTTTTGCAAAAAAGCTTTTTTTTCAGCATTTATATGTATGGCATGATGATATTCACATTGTTTTTATCGAGTATTTATTTTCCATTGTTATTAAAAGATTATCATAATTATAGAAATAGAAGATAAAATGTATATCATAGACGAATACTCATATACTACCCAAGCAATATAAATAAAATTAATATGGGACCACCACGGAAATATACCCTTTCGAACAACAACACCTCCTTCTTTTTTGAAGTCGGTTAAAAATAAAAGCAATAATTAATAGTAGAAACATGATATTGGATATGATTCGCATCTGATTTCTTGAATTGAATCAAGCAAAGTTGATATGAGGTTATGAAAAAAAAAACAAATACCGATTTCTCGCTGCAATTACTAGGCTAGCTAAGTTCGAATTGACGATGATGATAAATGTTCTAATTTAGGTAGTTTGAGGCAGTTAAGTTGAAAACAATTTTGTCATTGAACTGACAGAATTGATTATACAGGATACACTAACAAGCCTTTTAATTAGGTAGGTTTGCAAGAAAACCAATCGTTTTAATAACCGAGTAAATAACGCATCAGGTTAATATTTCAGGACTACGCATCATAAATTCCAAGACAGAATCGTAACTAGTTTTATAAATACATTTTTTATATAATTTTTGTACGCTATCATAATATTGTCGTATTTCACCCTAGGTTGACTGACAGAATGCCTTATAGCAAGTAAGTCCTTAAGTCCGCCTATGTTCCACACATTATATAAACTAAATAACTGATTGCAGAAGCGGGCATAGTGGGGTTTCACGCCATCATGCGCAATCAATGCTCCTCTATCATGCGGAGGGTAGGCGGCAGCCCGAACATCCAATATCCTACGCACTATAGCGAATTGGTGGGACAGCCCCACACTGGGGCATTAGACGAAGGTACATGCCACGGTGACCTATCCTTACTAATATTATAAAAGCGAAAGTGAGTTTGTTTGTTTGTTACCTCTTCACGCTTTAATGGCTAAACCGATTGTGATGAATTTTGGTACATAGATAGTTGGGAACCAGGAGACGGACATAGGCTAATTTTTATTTAAAAAAAAGTGAGATTTGAGGGAGAAAGAAGGAAGAAATGGGAAAACTTAGCGTTGCTATTAAAAATCAATAAGGCGCAAGGAGAACTGTGTTACCCCAAATTTAACGCGGGTGAAGCCGCGGGCGAAAGCTAGTACTCAATAATTATTTTGTTGTTATTTTTTTTTATGGATGTAAGTAACTAATAATAGAGGCGCTTGCACCGTTAAGAAGTCAACTCCACCATCGAACAGTGACAGCAGCGACACCCTGTTGTAGGACGGAGTCCCACGAGCTAGCTCGCTTGTGATTGGGCAACGATAATCTTTGGATCCTAGTTAGCCCACTACCTTAGACATTTAGAATAATAAATAGACCTCCATAATTCCATTCGAGTTTTATTTACGATCTCTCTTGGTAAAATTATTATATAATTTGCAACTATCAAGAAGTCCTAAATGTATCATGGCATCACAGCAGTATGGGTACCTTCTCGGTCAAAGCAGAGTCTGATATCGAGCATAAACACTGCCTAAACTTCAGATCTTCATCCATCTTCCAACTTACCCTCGGCAATCACACGTAAAACCACTAGACTAAACAAACATTACGTGAAAGCTTCAACATTTATAGATGTAACAAATAATAAGGTTTTACAATAAATAATAATACTGTTAGCGGTAGCTGTTATTACGAACAATCTGTGACACGCGAACATTGCGTTTATTGTTTTAATTAGAGTAATGATTCGCACAGGATGTAAGCATTCATATTAAATTAACTTGTAACGTGTGTTTAATTGTTAGCAGACGCAAGATCAGATTTATTTTTTTACTATTTCGTCGGTCTAGTGATGGCAAGGTCTACTTCTAGGCATAATGTCCTAGGTTCGATTCCAATGAAGTGGAAATGTTACTGGGTTTTTGCGACCAGGAATTTCTCAGTACTTAGCCACCCTAAATAATTACTAGATACACACAAAGGACATGACTGATATGAAACTAATAACACAGGCACTACTCGTTTCCATATCGGCAAGTCAAGATTATATCAGAAGAAATCTATTAAATGAATTTAAACCATAACACAAACGAAGAGTTTCATCCAAATGACAGGGACATAGAAAGTAAAACAGTTAATCCAAGTGATGTTAGAAATTTCATTCAACTCTGCATTCTCCTATTGTGTTGTCCATCCACAAGACATACCAATGGATCTGCGAGGAGTTACTTACGAAAACTATTAGCTATTGAGGTAATCCGATGCGATAAAATGGGAGAAAATAACAACATTATTAAAATATATTCAATAACAAGAAATATATAAGAGACGATTAGATAAATGAAAATAAATCAATTGAAATCAGGACAGCCTCTGTAGGACGCTACGCTATAAAGACCGACATCAATTAACCCTTTCGCTGCCCAGAACTAAGCGTATGAGGTCAAAATACTGGGCAGCGAAAGTGTTAAAGCTATCTCAACGTCATACGAGTTAAAGCCTCATCATTTTTAGACACTTCACGTCATTGCTACGACATGACTATGCGCTATCGTTACGACATTACTACGACACTACTACGCGCTATCGTTACGTCATTGCTACGACACGACTACGCGCTATCGTTACGTCATTGCTACGTCATTGCTACGACACGACTACGCGCTATCGTTACGTCATTGCTACGACACTACTACGCGCTATCGTCACGTCATTGCTACAACACTAGTAGGTGCTATCGTTACGTCATTGCTACGATACTGCTACGCGCTATCGTTACGTCATTGCTACGACACGACTACGCGCTATCGTCATTGCTACTAAAACACTTCGCGCTATCGTTACGTCATTGCTACGACACCACTATGCGCTATCATTTCGTCATTGATATGACATCAACTGCACAAAATGACACAAAATAATAAAGTAAACTTCATTTTTAACCAGTTGGTAATGACATAGAAACGCTTCCATAAATTATTACGAAACACAAAATGTAAAGTAACGTTACCAATACGACTTTAAAACAACATTGAATTTTATTATGACATCTAAAAAATGTTTGCTGCATCTGAGCTAATATTCAATTTGATTGGAACGGATACAATAATTGCTTAGTATCAAGAATGCAGACCAGACTCGGCAAGTTCTGCCAAGTGCCTTCGGAAATTAAATTAACTGACTGACTCGATCGTTAGATTAGATCTAGTTCGTCTGTCAAGAAAACGATCTTGGTCGTTCTCATGTCTGTGGTTACATTTTTCTGTAGGATTTGTTAGATAAACAGTACGTTGAGTAGGCAAAGACATTCTCTTCCTACCGATTTCCTATTTTAAAAGCGTCTCTTCATGTTTCTGTTTAACTGTATTATAGTATATTTTTGTCTCATTGTACGTTGTTTAATTGATTGTTGTTTAATAGATTAATCATTTATTTATTATCTGTATGATATTTTTGCTGTGTTTTTACGATGGTTTTTATTAAATGATGTTATTCTAGTTTTAATACAAAAATTGATCAGGTTTAACATTATTTGAAAATTATCACAAAACAATTACCGCATTTCTGCCCTACACGGTTTGCAATGGAAAGAGCTTTATAAAATAAGTACTTCAAAAATTCAAGTACATCAACAATCCCAGATTTACGTTATATAGCAAATAACTGTACGTTCATTAAATAATCGATACGCTCTGTTCATTTCACAATATCCGTTTTGACAAATTATTCGTTTACTGATATATACAGATCTTAACAGAAATAGGACATATAACTTTGACTCCCAAGTAACATCAAACCAGGGTAAGAAGATAATAGAGAAAAAGACCGGTTATTCTTTGAATCTAAAATTAATTAACTTATGATCTTTTCTTTTTTATTCTTCATACTAGCTTTTGCCCGCGGCTTCACTCGCGTTAAATAAGGCGTAACACAGTTCCCCTTTCCTGATTTACAAGTACCTGCTACCTGTAGTTTTTGCCCTTGCGCCTTCTTTATTTTAATAGCAATGCTAAGTTTTCACTTTTCTTCCCTCTTTCTCCGTCATATCTCAATCTTTAAAAAAAAACTATAGCCTATGTCCTTCTCCAGGGTCCCAACTATCCGTGTACCAAAATTCATCAAAATCGGTTAAGCCATTTAGGCGTGAAGACGTAATAAACAAACAAACTCACGTTCGCTTTTATAATAGTAAGGATTTTAGCGTAGTCTTTTGTTTGTTTGTAATGTCATATCAATAATGATTAAATGAACAGAGCATAGCAATAATGTATTCACGTATATTCATTACCACAACTCCTTTTTGCTCGTAGGTCAATTATATGCACGGCTATAATATTTTGGCCTTAGCAAAGGAAACTGAATAGTTCGACGAGTTAGTTCAATGATCATTTGGCAGTGGGTCACACGCACATAAGTTTGTGTTATCAAGATGTTGTTTTAGTGTTTTTTTGTTGGTGAATATGAGAGTGTTGGTGTTTTTGACGTCATGTTGGTTATTTGTGTTGGCGGAGTATACTGGGCAGCCGGCTGGATTGATGGCTGATTGTAAGTTAGCTAGCTAGTTATAATAATATTTGAAAGTTCATATCTTTAAGGAACAAAACAGCAGGCATCATTTTTTTTTCGCGGGATGTTGATGTTTTATTCATATTATTTCTTAGCTTAATTTATTTATTCTACATTGTTACTAATTTTTATTTAATATAAAATTCAGTCTTTTTTGTATCTGTCAGATCCGGTGTTACCGGAACTGGCTGAAAGCATAACTATTAATTTGTTTAAATTTAAAATAAGAATGACAATTAAATAGTTATAAAGCAATAACAGTTACTGTAAATAAAACTAGTTTTACTTGGCAAAAGAACCCACAGAAAGACTCCACCCTACCAGTATAATTTACTTATTTTTGTTTTGTGAATTTTACTACTTTTAAATATAACTTAATGTACCTAACACTATTAAGGATTACAGCCGCAATGTTTTATACCCCTAACCCTTGTGCAGGTCCAGGAATGAATCGAACAACCAAACTGTCAGATGAAACGAAGCGATCCTTGTCTGTGGTGGTCGCATACCCATCCTCTGGTCTCTTTGGCTACAAAGAAACGAAATGTAAGCTCAGCGTAGAGGGCGCCGTCTGCACTGCCAAACATCTCGACCTCACGAAGAGAAAGACGCAGGTGTTATTTTGATTGTATCTAGTATTAAAATATGATTCTATTTTAATTTTATTACTTATTAGCTTACAGACTAATATTCTTTGCATAGTAAAAAATGAAACGGGCCCAGCTACCCTACCATGACGTGTTAAAGCAGAACTTATTCCGCTGAGGGAAAGGGACAGAGCTATACAGGGTGTCTAGCACCATCTCTTTCACTCAGTGGAATAAGTTCTGCTTTAAGATGTCATAGTAGGCCTACTGGTGGCAGGGCAGAACATGTCTTAAAAAAAAATGGTCGATCATAAAAACTCCTCTTTTTTTGAAGACGGTGAAATGGAGGAACATGGACGGTTTTTTAGTCAGTAGAAGTCTGAAACTCCCATCCACTCCGTCCCGGTCCCCATTCGATGATTTCCCATTAAAAAAAAAACAAAATTGCATAGTTTTGGTGACTTAAAAGAGACAACGGTAGGTGTCCATTAGGACTCTGATTGTAGGTAAGTACTGCATCTAACAAAAAACAATTCAATTTCATTTCAAAATAGACTTTGTTGACAAGATTCCGAAAATAAAATACCTGTGTCTACAACCTGTGTTTTTTTTTATAATTATATTCTTACACGAGTGGCACAAGCAAAAACATAGAGAACAGTTTTTAGGGTTCCGTAGTCAACTAGGAACCCTTATAGTTTCGCCATGTCTGTCTGTCCGTCCGTCCGTCCGTCCGTCCTCGCTTAATCTCTGTGACCGTTAGCACTAGAAAGCTGAAATTTGGTACCAATATGTATATCAACCACGCCGACAAAGTGGTAAAATAAAAATTGGAAAAAAATGTTTTATTAGGGTAGCCACCCTATATGTAAAGTGGGAAGTGATTTTTTTTTTAATTTCTACCCTAACGTGTGATATATTGTTGGAAAGGTATTTAAAAATGAATAGGCGTTTACTAAGATCATTTTTTGATAATGTCAATAATTTCGGAAATAATCACTCCAAAAGTAAAAATCAATGTGTCCCCCCCCCTCTAACTTTTGAACCATAAGTTTAGAAAATATGAAAAAAATCTGAAAAGTAGAACTTTATAAGGACTTTCTATGAAAATTATTTTGAACTTGATTGACACAACAGTTTTTGTACAAAAAAGTCAAAAAGTTGTACAAAATAATTTCTGGACTAATTTTGTAGTATAATCGTATATGCAAGCATTTTTTGTAACTTTGCTTACATATTTTATTATCCTGAACGTTTCTTTTTTTCAAACAAAAAAAGAATTATTGAAATCGGTTCTCGCAATCCAAAATTACCACCGAAATTGCACGTCTTTGTATTAATTAGTAACCCAATTCCCCGAGAGATGGCGCTGTAGGTACTTATTACATTGGATCGGGTATTACCGAATTGTTCGGTTGGCCTCATAACTGGGAACACTTATTGTGACGGACGGGAAACTACGGAACCCTACACTGAGCGTGGCCCGACACGCTCTTGGCCGGTTTTTTGTTTTTATTGTTTGCGTGAAATGGAAATCGACCGCTAAAATGTTAACAGCATGGCCATGACTCTAATGTGGTAGATAAGTCATTAATAAGCTAATGTTCATTCACGTTAACGATCAAGGCTTCACTTTAATTCAGTCAGATTTCATCATTGCGTTACGCTGACTGAGTTATGCGTAATACAATGATCTTGTAAACTAGGCATTATCAAAAACCTTGTTGGTGTCATGCACGACTACTGAGCATTAAGGGCTGCTTTGATACCCATTTTGGTTAGTTTTAACGTACGAAAAAAAAAGAGCAGAAGAATATCAATTCGACAGTTTATCTCTTTACAGCAATTTTTTTTTCATTGGAAAGAGTATATTTCAAAGTATATTACTTGCTTTATCCTTGGAGCATATCTAGACTAAAGGACTTTTTATTTCTCACTTGTCAGCTCCTGTTTTCGTCCGTTTTTAACCGTCAGGAATTTTTCTTTCTTTTTATTCCCACATTAGGTATTTCTCCTGTATCGTGGGTGCGTTTACAAACATTTAAATTCACATACATAAACAGCCAGACCCGAAACAACTACCCGTAGGCCATACAAATATTTGTTCCGTGCGGGAATCTCGCAACACGCAGCGCCGTGAAACCGTGCAGTCTAGATTTAATAGGTTTACCGCAGCCCTTAGTTTGACCCTACCTTACTTATCTTTGTTGAATGTTCACAGATCATGATCAGTGGCTACATGGATGGCTCCTTCTCCCCATTGGTGCGTTCCTTCATGGCGTTGTACATAGCTATGGGGCGGAATATCATCGTGCTTGAAATATTCCCAATATTGGTGCGATCTTATCCTATGTGAGTAAAGTGTATTATTGTATCCCAACGATATTTATTTTGTGTTTTAAAAGAGCGGGGTCTCGTAAGCCAGGTTTAATACTTAAAAGGCTTTATTGCGAATGGTAAATTATCAAATAACTTCTCCCGCTCGGCCCAGAGTGGGGAAGTTATTTGATTATTTCAGGGACTGTTAGACTTGTACTGACTAGTATCCACACATGTTCCTTCTTTTGACCTTTATGTTCCGGGCGTCGGTATCTCTTTCGAACAACCCGCAACCCTGCGTCTGTTGAAAAGCTTTTAAAGTATAACAGCTTGTAATTTTAACTGAAATAAAATGTATTGCTCTTACCACGAGCTAGAATTAAATTAAATGTGGTTTACATACAATGATTAATTCTGATTGTTATACAGGCTACTCAACTCTTTAAGAGTATCTAATCAGGGACATCTTATCTCTACATCGGTTTAAAAACTCGTAGCTTTTTTCATATCATGGATAATCATAAATCTGAAACTAATAAGTCTTACCTGTTACATGACATAACAGCTTCTCTCGAGTTTCATTAAGGAACACATTATAAAGGGAGCGAGCGATGGAAGCAGTACAAGTCATTAGCGAATACCTTTAAACTGGTTAAGTACTGGCTGATTTTCTGCACCTTAAACCAGTTCAGGGTTATTTTTTAAACTAACTATACTTTCTGTTTGAACCGACGGATGGTGATGTGAATGTAAATTGTTTAAGATTATAGACGTTGCGTTGAATGTCACGGTGGTCCTTTACGGTTATTATAAAACTAGCTGGCGCCCGCAGCTTCGTTCGCGTGACGATCGAAAAAAAGTAGCCTATGTGTTGTACTATAATCTAACTCTGTGCCAAATTTCATTAAGATCCGTTCAGCCGTTTAGACGTGAAAGATTAACAAACATCCATACATCCACCCTTACAAACATAAGCATTTATAATATTAGTAGGATATAGTATAATAACATTGATAGTTATAACTACACTAATACGCCCTTTTAGTGGACAGTCTTGGGGTTATTTTAACGTTTATGTGAGGTTATAGCCACGAGGGGATATCCTTGTTTTTTTATTAATAATGCATTACCGCATCTACTCAAGGTAAGAATTTTACTGACGACCTCTCAGTTCAGCCTTCGCATTAAAATCTGCAGATAAAAATATCGTTGGCATATTCTTTAATCTGTCCGGATTACTATATTTTATGTTTATCAAGTTTCTAATGCTAAAAAAGTAAAAAATAATAATATTTACATTCCCATGAGATCTTAATATGTTAATATCTTGCGACTCTGGTAGGTGATGTTGCGAGCGAGTAGCGGGTTAAGTAGAGAATGAATATTCGTAGATATGCGTACAAAAATTACGATAGAGGATGTTTAGAAGCTGATAAGACTTAGGCGCGTCGCCCACACGACCAACAGTCCAGGCGCGGGCGCATTAGGCGCGTCGCCCACAAGATCAACAGTCGAGGCGCAGTTGAGGCGCAGGCACATAAGAGGCACGCCGCAACGAGATTTTCTTTACAAATGTCGTGTGGG
This sequence comes from Ochropleura leucogaster, assembly GCA_958449745.1. Classification (NCBI taxonomy): domain Eukaryota; kingdom Metazoa; phylum Arthropoda; class Insecta; order Lepidoptera; family Noctuidae; genus Ochropleura; species Ochropleura leucogaster. The sequence continues at coordinate 6,873,009 of OY288206.1, forward strand.
CGACGCGCCTAACGCGCCCGCACCCCGACTGCGCCTCGACTGTAGGTCGTGTGAGCGACGCGCCTAGGCTCCCTAGCTGGCGAATCCTATGTCATTATGAATTAAAACGACTTTGGGTAGTTTGTCAAAACAAGTCTTTTCCTTGGTTTCTAAGGTAAAGGTTATTCACATTTACTTTATTTATTCGTGCTGGTTGACCGCCCGCCTAAAATGTTATTGTGTTGTATTTTCATACTTGACCCAGAAGGGACTCGATTGTTAACAGAGGCATACATGGAAAGTACTCTTGCAATCGAAATCGAGCGCTTCCAAGAAGGCCACTGCCTGCCGGGGTTGCGGTTTGTTCAAAAGAGATACTTCGGCCTCGGATCATAAGGGCAGAAGTAGGAACATGGATGGGTATTCAGTAGAAGTCTGATACGCCACCCCGCTCCGCCCAGAGCGAGGGCAATTATTTAATAATTTCCCATCCGTAAAAAAAGTAGTCGCTCTCCGCCTGCAGTGACACAAGTGCCCTACATACATCGCACATGCGGTATCTCCTGGTTGGCCTCGCGTTTCTTTTTGCTCCCGCTCGCACACGCAAAAGGAAACGCGCAATTTGCGAGGCTCTTGGAACTTGTATTGAGATGGACGTGCATATTAAGTGACAGTAGCCGATCATGTTCATTGACATACGAGAGGTTTTTTGTTAGTGTGGTTTCAGCCACCTCTCGTAATTCGTGGAGGGCGGAAAAAATCACACTTCTATGAGAGCGTTATGAGAATAAAAAAAAATTGATAGGAAGCGAACATGAACAATTTGCGAAAGCAAGAACTGTGGACTAGGTTTTGTAGTGGATGCGAGACAAGTCTACTAGAATTAAAGCGTCTAAAATACTTTCAAGATTATAAGTATTTTAAATCATATTTCACCGATACATGTCATAATTATTTCCTACACCATTCTCTAGTCTTCTTCTTAATAATTCAAACGACCTGAGTATTCCAAAAGCATAACCAGCCTGCACTTGGGTTTGGTTAAGGCATAAAACCTCTACAGTACACTACCTGACTTTTTTATGAATACGAAATTATCAAATGTCGTCCCGCTCTAGGCGGAACGGCAAAGAGTGGAGACTTGTACTATGTAACACAAATAGCCATTTTCTCCAACACTTGGCGTCACCTAAGTGTAAAACGGTACTGTTAAAAAAAAATGCTCGGCTTGAAACGCCTGGTATTAGTGAAACCCAGCATTCGTAACACAAGCTATGTTCAACATTCCAGCGCCGCTCGCATCACGAAGCCGCTGGGCGAGTTGCTCGGCGAGTACTTGGCCTCGCTGACCTACCAGGGCTTATCTCCCAAGAGGCTGGAGCTGACGGGCGGGAGCCTGGGCGCCCACATCGCGTCCTACGCCTCCGACACCTACCATCAGCTGACCGGACGACGACCCTCTAGGCTCACTGGTACGATACGATTTATACTAAAGAAACACACTAGACCATAGAATAAACATAGGATAGTGAAACACGAAATTGCGAAATAGGTAGACTGATAAGTTATGATACTGAGACATACTTACTACTCACTCACCCTATTTTGTCCTGGCTTTTTTTCAAATGTAAAATCATCAAAGAGCTCTCGGCGGAGCGGGGGGGGGGATGTCAGACTCTTGCTGACTAAAACCCATCCATGTTCCTTCTTTTGCACTTTATGTTACGGGGCCGCAATATCTCATTCAGAGCAACCCGTAACTTTAGCAGGCTGTGATTCTCGCAGGCCTCTCTGATACTGTGTACCCTTAAATTAGTACTACATAGTATATAGGTAAACACCTGATGCATAGTAACTCAATACGTGTTACGGCACGGTTGGTGCCGTGGAGGGAAGAGATTGGCTGCGATGGCGGGCTCGAATCCCGCACGGGACAAATATTTGTATGGTCTACGGGTAGTGAGTTCAAATGATTTTAAACGCGTTTTTTTACGAAAAAAAAATACATGTTGCACAGAATGTTAGGTAGGGTGTCGCTGCTGTGCAAACAGCGTACCTAACTACCTATTCGTGCTTACCTTTATGCAGGCTGTGTGACCATCATACGGACCAAAGCTTAACCAGTAATACCCCTATTTATCTAGGCCTAGATCCGGCCGGGCCATGCTTCCGTAACTTGCCGCCCACATCCCGCTTGCATGCCGCCGCGGCGCATCGTGTGGACGTTGTACACACCAATATCGACGGGTTCGGCATAGCGGACCCGCTCGGACATATCGACATCTATGCTAATGGGGGTAAGTATATTATGCTGTTTTGTAGCCAATACCAGTGGCAGATAAAAGGTCGTTCAGATACCAACTGTGTTTAGTACTGATTACAGTATTATACTGTTTATAGGTACCAACAATTAATGGTATCAGATTTACATATCTACTCAAAAAATACCTGCGTAAACCTGATTTAATACGAATCGTTGTAACAAACCAAGTCGAGACCTAAATACCAGTTTTTTTAATTGCCTATTAAAACCTAACGTAAGAACTACAATGTAATCTAGCTATCTAACACTGATTGTAATTAGACTTAATACCACTATACTACTTACATCTCTAATTTATTTTTAATACACTTCCTCGGAAACTGGCTCATATTGCGCTACAATTAGGTTCAACTCGTAATGTATTTCGCATGTGTGATATGGACTACAATAAACAACTTTTGAAATGCCTATAGCCGGCGGTGTTTTTTTTTGCCTTCAATAAAGCCTATATTTTTTTAATGTGTTTATCAACAGAACAAATTGAAACCACAGTTAATCATATTCATTATGATTAATGACAAAATAACATACAAGTGTATTCAAAATCGTCGTTTAATTAACGTGAGAATTTGTCACTGCTGTTGTCAGCTCTATAACACCCTCACCTGGCGGCTCGGGCGTTAAATCTGCCTCAGCGGCAATAACAAAGTTTCCTCACTTGATTTAAAAGGTACTATTTTCTTCTACCCCTATTGAACAATTCCTTTTTTCCAGGTGAATACCAACCAGCCATCAAAGGAGACTTCATAATGCCATGCTTCCAACTATGCAGCCACGTCCGATCAGCATTATACTGGCTAATATCATATCACAACCCCGACAAATTCATTGCAGTACAGTGCGACTCGGTCGCGAACGCTAGAATCGGTAATTGCTATGAAAACACAATCAGGACTAATGTTTTGGGCCCGAAAACTAACTTTAGTAATCCGGGGGTGTATTACTTACCGACCAATGCGGAAGCTCCCTATTATATGGGGCTGAACGGTTTGAAGAAACGAAAATTTGGTGTCAATGATTACTTGATGATGCCGGCGCCTGATGAAGATATGATTATTTGAGTAGAGATAGAAGAACTAGGGTAAAGTACTACTAAGATTAGACTGATCATGAGGAGTGCATCGTTGTAGCCATAAATTTAATTAATGCAAGTAGACTATTTAAGAAACTCAAGCATCACTCACACAAGTGGTGTGTATAACGCCACAGAAAATAAAAGCTGCCATTTTATGTATAATTCTCATGTTATAATTACTTGGGGCTAAGCTATAGCCATCAGTCTGATCATTATTTATAGTGATAATTTTCAAGTCCGCCGAATTTGTGCCCTAACATAACCGATACAACAAGGATTACAAAATCAGAGAATAACAAATGTGTATGAACTCTTTGAATGAATCTATTTTGATGATGTAAACTAAACACGTGACAAAATAAAACCAAAAACTAATACAAGAGCAATTTTATTGTAAATTTCATCCATCACAATACGCATTAACAACAACTAGTTATTATGTTCCAGTTAGGCCGACAGACTGCTTCGGTACAAAATCTATCTAAGAAGGTATTATGTACAATACGCTGCTTTAGTTCACAAGAACATGGAAGCCATTCATACTAATATTATGATATAAAAGACTACTTAGAAATTCGTGTATTACATTAATTGATATTACTTACAAGTAACTGGTTGATTTCATATAAAGTTTATTATTCAAAAAGTACACTGTCAAACAAATATTACTGCTATTAATTACTTTGCGCAAATCATAAACGGATAGAAAAATAATATCAGCATTCTCGTAAAAATATATCTTAAATACATCGGTCATTATTACATTTTCCAATAAATAAGTTAATCTATAAAAATAACCTATTAAGAATAACAATCAAATAAGAATAACACAGATAATATATAAATATTGTAAAGCATTATATGTCATCGATACCGAGCGATAAGAAGCGACCGTAACAATCCATTCAGATCTCTAAATCATAATACATTTTATTTTAAATACTTGGTGGAAGCATCGACTTACAAACGATTACTACGTATACAGTATATTAATCTCCCCCCCCCCACCCCGCCACACACATTAATATATACTGGTAATTTGTCGAAATAAAACAGCTGTTTTCATTTCGGCCATCCAAATATTGCATTTTGTATATTTTTGTGTTGTTTTCCGATGGAATAATGTAGAACACATGGTAGTCGTTTGGGGTCCCTTCCATCCTGTGCATGTCCCGTCACTTAAAATGGCCGCTGAGCGGCTGGGCGGGGAACATAACCAGCGCCTTTTTTACGTAACTGGACCTATATGTGTTGTGTGTACTACCTTAATACGGTATATTTGACGTAAATACATTTTAGGCATCGCACAAGCACCAAATGCAACGTATTCGTTCTAAAAGCTTCATATAAAGTAATCTAAAAATAAGTTTTCTTTTATCATTGGAATGTGACTATAATAATAGATGCCAATATACAAATTTTAAAATACACTCGTGGAATAACAACTTTAAGCCATATTCAAATACAATTCTTTCCTGCAAATCGCAAGGTTTCTTTGTAATTTTCATTTTCAATTATGGCAATACACTGTTAAAACAATAACGTCTTTGGCCTACACGTGCTTAATCTTTATTCCGCGAGTGTACGTATAAATTTCATTCCTACTTATATCTGTATGAAATATCTTTAAAAATCGTAGAAAAAACGTATGTATTAGGTATCAAAAAGGGAGTTATAATTATAATATAAGGGACTGGTCCCAAGATATACATTATTCGAATGATACAGATATGATATTAAATGTTTTTATTTCTAAGTTGATAACAGCCATAGAGGTGGCTGGTTCTAATTTGATATAGAATACTTAAAATGAGGTGTATTACTCAAAGTTATCACTCAGCACTAGCTATTGTCGTAAAATGCAGCGATATACTTTGATACATTAATCGCGGTTTAAATACTTGTTGTAATATGATATGTGCTACATAATTAGATTAGCTAGAATCTGGTTTAGGCCACCATTATACAATTTCAATAAAATACCAGTTAGTATTTATAGAATGAATGTCAGTGTTTTGTAATATAATATTTGCATATCATAATGTTATACATTTAGTATAAAATATGATATGCAAATATCTTATTTTATACATTTCAGTCGGCGACACGGTACTCATTATTGATAACTTCAGAAATAAAACAGAACTTTAATTGACAGATTTGATAATAGTTCAATACAATAAGCAATTAAACCTTTTAACAATTCAACTATTAACTTTTAAAACTATCAGTATTAAGATGCGAGAAAGAGACAACATTACGCAAATACGTTTATCGGTTTCCCTTTCTTACCAATAATGATAGTTCTAGAACTTTCCTACCCAATTCAGACCATTGTCTCGCTACCTTTGAATCTTCACCCCGAAGGCATTTTGGCACTAAAACGTATAGTATAAGATATTATGTATTTACAAATTTATTATATCTCAGAGACACAGAACTACTACATACTGAGGAATAATATTGAAGTATTACTTTGAATTGATATTGAAAACGCAATAATACATCAGGCGAGTTGCAGCCAAACGCTATTTAGTAAAAAAAAAAAACTAATTTCTGTATATATTCTAATACACTTTTGGTTATTGAGGATAATAAGTTATATTTAATTTCGTTATGCGGTAATGGCGATTATATTCCTATTAGTTGCCGACATTAAAATATAATTACAAGCAAAATAAAAGTGCCAAGAAAATTGTCTTTGATTGATGATATTAGCGTAAATCGCAAAGCTACACAATAGTTTTAGATACTTTTTCTAAATAAATGAAATCGTGTGGCAATAAAGAGGGAACCACTCTTTATTTTGACGAAATCCAGGTATCCTTATAGAATTATGAATACTTATATTTTATTTCACCGCCCCGGTATACTATATGGACTGCAGAAAGCATACCATGCCATCTTGACATGATTATTTCCACCGATCTATTTTAGTAGTTCCAAATCACGAACGAGCGTCAATCATTCCATTTTAAACCTTACAACTATGTTCATAAGACTCGTTATAAACGCTCTCGTAATTTGGTACAGCTATAAAAGTAGAGGCACACTAAATACAACTTCAGTAAGGTTTGTCCTACACTAGTTTTTAGACATTGTACCGCGTAACTTGCCTTACAAGCTGTATCCAGTGTGATCCCACCTTGAGTGACGTCACAAAATCGGCTTTATCGACCTATCATAATATGGGGAACTCAGTGCTCCAAAGGGCGGAGCGGGAAAGCACTAGCTACCGAGGTATGTACTCCAGCGGGTACCACGCCACGGTCTCCTGGCGGAGCGGCAACGTGTTCAGCGGAATGACAACGCCGCCCAGAAACTGGTTCTCCTGCAGCGAGTCGTAATTCCATACTGTGGCTTGTAGACTTCTCTGGGTGACTACCTCCATTGGTAGTCGATATTCTAACATTTCCATGAATGATGGGTGCGAGTTTCGTTTGAGGACGCGCGTTTTTCTTTTTGTTTCTTTTGTTGGGTCAGGTACGAGGTAAACCTGCAAGAAACAATGTATTGGATAAAAATGTTGTATTTTAACAGATACTTTTTCGATCTTACTAGAAGTCCAAAATAACTCTTGGCTTTACCTAGAGTACGAGTGATGAGAATTTTATCCAGAATTTGATAAAAAGACTTTTTTTCAAGTTTTCTCAATTCTACCAAGCCTTTATAAAACACTTGAAAAACTCGAATGTAAATTAATATTACTTGGAAGTATCTTATTCCCTTGTGTAATTAGGATGTTTTTATGAGTTCATACACTTAGACAAAAATCACTTCTATGTAGACAAGCGTTAGCAACATTTTACCTTAACATAAGGGTTTGGTGGCAGGCCTTGCGGCGTCAAGGCGAGTGACTGCGCGTGTAGGATCAACACTGACAGCACTCCACTAGCGTACTGCACAGACAGCTTCAATGATCCTGAGCCGTTGTTCTCTGGTTCTGCTGTTTCACCTGTCAATACAAATAGTTCGTCAAGATAGTACTTGGATACGTTGGGAAGTATATTTCAAAGGTCTCGGTCAGATGGAGGGTCGACCTGTGCAGGGCGGTAGTCAGCAGATAGATTCGTGTAGCTGAAGATCGGGCTAAGTGGCGCGCCTTAGAAGAACTGGCACTCAGCTGATAAAGATGATGGGTAAACCGCTCTGAAGTTTCTTATGTGCCCATGTAATTTTATGAAATAAAATATTTGGAATAGTAGTGAAGTAATTGTGACAACTTATTCTCGATGTGTCGAGCGCAAGGGTAATAGAGAAGGTTGTGGGTTGTTTGAATTAGATACCGCGGTCAGAGAACACAAAGGGCAAAAGAAGGAACATGGATGGGTTATAATCACTAAAAGTCTGAAACTCCCTTCTGTTCCACCCAGAGCGTTTGAAGTTATTAGATGATTACCCATCCGAAAAAAAAGGGTACTCGAGAAAGCGAAACGAAGGAGTTTTTAATACTGACCTCTCCTCCTCTGTGGCTCCACATCCTGTTGATCTCTCAGCAGCGGGTGGAAGAACGTGTACACAAGGTCGGAGTGCGCGATCTCGTCAGCCAGGCTGAACAGAGAAGTGAGGAACGCCTGCACATCGCCGAAGCGCCGTTCTGCTACTTGACGGATGTTCGAACGACCCACGTAGACGCCTGATGGTAGACTGCAAAATGAGAGGGAAGGCATTAGTTAGAGGGTTTGCAGACAGCAGATTTGGTAAATACATTTAATAATCGGTATTTATGAGAAAAGATGGACGGATTGTGTTAGGAATGATCGAAGGAGAAAATGATGCTGTGACGTCTGACAGGGGAGAATGGAAGGAGAAATCGTGTTGCATTAAGATGATGATGTTTTATAAGACGTTTCAAGCTTATATTTAGTTATGGGGAAAGCCTGAGATATGCGTCTGCCATTGCGGGTGGCTTACGACCATTCACTATAAAGTATTCCGTCCGTTAATTCCCAGCGAATAATACAAAATTAAAGATATACTAGTGTGTCCCAAAAGCGGCCAATATAGTTATTTTATTACTCATAGTAGTTTCAAATAATTTTGTTACGAAAGATAGACGATTTTTTTTGAGTTCCGTACCTAAGGGTAAAACGGGTCTCTATTACTAAAACTCCGCTGTCCGTCCGTCAGTCCGTCTGTCACGAGACTGTATCTCATATATCGTGAGAGTTAGACAGTTGAAATTATCACAGATGTTATTTTTCTGTTAACGCCATAACAACAAATAGTTAAAACACAGACTAAAATAAATATTCAAGGTAACGTTTTTATAGATAACTGTACGGAACCCTTCGTGCGCGAGTCGATTCGCAGTTGAGCAATTTAATTTAAACTAAGATTTTTATTGGTACAGTGATAGTGTAACGATAGTTTCCTATAATCTGGAAAAAATATCTAAGATTACAATCTTTGTACAAGATATGATTATTATGTCCATGATATCAAGACGAATAGAGAGAAAATTCAAGTGAATCATTCCTTATCCTTTAAAATGTAATGTTTAAGGAATTTAGTATCCTTAAGCCTTTAAACCACACCCTCGATCTATCAAACCGACACTGTAGCCTCAATTTATCAACTGTCAAAACACATCAGTATGTATAGATAATCAGACAATGATTATGAAGGAAAAGTACTACAAAAGAAAAAAATATGTTTTGTATTTATCCGTGTATCTAATAACAAGGTATTTTAGTTTCACGTCAACAATATCGATTATCTTCATAAATTTTCAGCCAATTTTAATCCATTGATAGCCCTGTCGTAAATAACTGTATGTTTGTCAACTGAATAATTAGATAAACTGTATTTACATTGTCCCACATTGTCTGTTTCGTTTGTATTTCCTATTTTGGATTTCAGTTAATTGCATTTTTAAGTTTTGCCCGATAACTGCACACACCCGGGGGTCTAAATGGCCGCTTTAGAAGAATCATATTAGGATAATAATAGGAATCACGTTATTTTTTTAAATGGTCACAGACGCAGTTAATATTCGGAATAAGCTTTTGCCCGCGGCTTCGCTCGCGTTAAATTCGGTATAACACAGTACCTGCTACCTGCAGTTTTTGCCCTAGCACCTTATAATTGTCTAATAGCAACGCTAAGATTTCCTTTTCTTCCCTCTTTCTACCTAATATCCAACTTTAAAAAAAAATGCCTTTGTCCGTCTCCTGGTTTCCAACTATCTCTGTAAAAAATTCACCAAAATCGGTTTAGCCATTAAAGTGTGAAGAGGTAACAAACAAACTCACTTTTGCTTTTATAATATTAGTTAAGATTGTCACTTTGTGACCATTTTACGAACAGTAGAGACCAATACAGAAACTGAAACTTCTAAACCTGCCAAATGCTCAAAATGTTGCTTAAACTCTTGTAGGTAGTTATATGGTATTAATTTATTAGTGATACGAACCGACAGATTTCTAGCCAAATCGGGTCTATAATAATCGGGCATTACCCTCTTCGTATAAAAAAAAAACTTTTAAAATCTACATTATATTCGATTCAAAGTCTATCAGCCCACACTAGATCATATACTTTAATCGATAAAATATAAATAACAATAACCGTATCGAGAATTACGAACAGCCATTGTATACCTCCATAACCGGACACTTGATTACATAGAATAATTTGAGTATGATAAGATTACAGTCATTATTCGAGGCTCTCACCTTATCTTATCTCTCGTAACACAGCCGTATTGATTTAAACAGTAATGGCTGAACGAGTGTTGTCACGACTTACTCTGTTTATTTGCATTTAGAATTTAGTGTTTGTTTTAAAATTATAAGACTGTTATAAGAAACTGTTACACGTAAGTAAGAATTTTATATAAATTTTATATTTTTTCCTTATAATACTAGTTAGAATTGCAATAATTCACTCACTCAGTATAACACCCGGCATACTATTATGATTCATTGTCATATCGTAGTAATAACACCATATCTACTGACTGTCTTTTTTCAAAATTCTTTCAGTTGACAACACAGTGTGCTACATAGCAACCCCAGCGTTCTATAGTGTATTGTGCGTAAAATGTTCGGGTTCAGGCATTCGCTCAACTTCTTCCAAGGCGCCAGAGGCAAGAGTAAGAAGGAAAAGGATGATATCGGCTCGATTGTGTCCATCACCGGAGCATATAGGACCAATAGAGATGAATTCATTGGTACGTATTATCTATTGATAGTAAATTCTAGGTCTTTATTTGGAAAATTGAAGTTTATTTGTAAGCCAAATGTTATGATTGGTTGGCCTGTTGTATTTAATTAATAACTCCATTATAATAATATCATGTGAATCTATTTTGTACCAACATAATAAGAAAGAAAGAAAAACTGTTTATCAGATTCGCACAGGACAAGACAAAAAAAAATTATAAAAAACAACATAAAAAAGACAATTTATCAAATTTGTCCTGTAGGAGGCCAAAAGGCAACATGCAATAAGCAACTCTTTATTCATAATTATTTGCAGGTTACAACTACCCTGACGCACAGAGGAAGTCAACACCAAATATCAACCAAAACTACAACAACATGCCTTCAACAAGCACGGTACAACCAACAACACCACTACGACCAGCGAAAAGTACCAGCGATTTAATAATGAACAAGAACCTCCCGCCGAACTTAAGACCAGAGAACCCAGGGATCTCGCAAGACCCTCGTGGCGCCGAGCTAGAACGTAACAATAGACCCCAAGAGGTTCCCATACGGCCAGAGAGGAAACTAGACGCTCAAATACGAGTAGACAGACAAAGACAGGAAGAGCAAAAGAAATTAGAAAAGCAACGGTTAGAAGAGCAAAAGAAACAAGAAAAGCTGAGACAAGCAGAACAAAAAAAGATAGAGAAAGAGCAAGCGAGACAGGAGAAGTTGAGGAAAGAGCAGGAAAAGAAAGAGGCTCAGATGGCGAAGAAGAAAAGACAGGCGCCACAGCGCCCTGCCGCGAATCCCTTAGCACAAGCAAGCGGCAGTGCATCAAATTCTTTAGCTCAAGGGTCTGGTCAGATCCCGCATTCAACAAACACTCTAGAAAGTTCTATAAGTAAGTCAAGTGGGCCGCCGCCATACTCTGCAGGAAAACCAGAAGGGGAGAAAGATAGTACTGGCAATGTAACTTATACCAAGCCTGTAGATGAGGGTAGTTGGGACATCATTTCTAAACATAGGGAAAATATAAACCGACCGGCCGCTACAGGGCCTGCGCCACAGACTAAACAAACGATAATGGACTTGAACTACAAAATGGGTGAAGATATTAGAGAAAATAGTGAAGCTTGAAATGGTATGAAGTGATTGTTTTGGTTATGATATTTATAATTTTGTTATAAGTCGTTGATATGTTTGAATAATGTTTAAGAATAAATAAATTTATATTTTTCTAGATTGGTGTTTATTTTTTTAAGCTTGTGTTTTCCACTCTAAGAACAACGAGAAATTTACTGAGTCATATCTAAGGAAAGTATAGTTCTGTTCAAACTAAGTGGTAACAGAAGAAGCATTATCTTGACGCAGACCGTCACTCGCAACTAACTTCCTCTCAGCCATAATGTTTGAACAAAACTTTATGCTGAATAAGCCTCTTTTATAAAACGTGTTTCAGAAATACATGAGGGGTGTCCTACCTCTCTCACATTTCTCCTTCTGAGGTGGTATTCAAATTCTTTATGAGACAGTCGATTGTTTTTCGCAGTTTTGGTGTTAGTCTCATAGAGGACGTGGATCAATTTTATGATCTATCTAGTACCACTCATTTTTGAATCACACTATGATAAACAAGTATGTTCTACGTGACGGATATTTCAGCTCATGTTCCAATATGATATCACGTATTTATCAATAAAATGAGTTGCATGTAAAACCCAAGCGTTTTTAAAGTTTTGTTTTGAATCTAATCGCCTTTACTGATACTAGCAATTTTAATCTAATCTTTAACAGGATTTATGTAACAAGAATTCTTAGGGGACAGTAATTAGGTAATGTGGTGTGCTTGTATGAATCAAACTAAAGGTTTTTACAAGGCCGATGGTGATGGCCGCATTTCTTTGGAAATACTAATAACTTTATCAACGAACTTCAAATCAAATCTTTTGTTTCAATTAGACCATTACAGGCACTTTTGGATGTCAAGAAACAAAATGAATCTACAGTCCCGGTCACAAGGCATAATAACTTGTGAAAGTACTGTAGTTGCTCATTCCAAAGCTATAATCCCTTATAACTCGCTTATATTTTACTAGCTGTGACCGCCGGTTTAACCCGCTGCTCAGCTCTTCTCTACCCTTATCACCTAGGGTTATAAAAAATAGAATTCCGAAAAATTCTCAGACATACTAAATATACATATAAAACTTCATAAAAATCTGTCAAGCCGTTTCGGAGGAGTATGGCAACTAAAACTGTGAAACGAGAATTTTACATATAAGAAGATTTAACAAGGGACACTATTTCCATGAATTTAGAACAGAATTTTGACTGTAATCGTAAAAGACTTGTATGACGAACTTTTGCGGTCGGGTGATAAAACCGATCATTCGATCTACCCAGCTCTTAAGAAAACGCCAGCAATGCCTTGGTGTTACTGTCGACCTCTTTGAGGTCCTGTAGTATCTGTATCTGTATGAGTACCTGGTTAACCGCAATACTTAGGGTGATGAAATGAGATGCGACTTAGGATTGTATAGTTTTCGCCTACCTTCAAGAAAAAAAGACGTGATTTTATTGTAGACAGTGGGAATAAGCATATTATTTGATCGGTACCTGAATTTGCAACCATAGTACGCACAAGATCATTAGTTAAGGAAAACGAGTAAAATCGTAAACTAATTAGTAATCATAATTACTATGAAATCAATAATTTTATCGACACGATAAAGAGGACGAATAATTATGTAAATGTTTGATAGAAGGATGATAATTATGTAAAATTTAATTTACAAGGTACAAAAATTCTTTATCCTAACTAATTATACTGTCTTCTATTGAAAGTGACTGATAACAAGCAGCTGTGCTTACTGCTATAGTGACTAGTGAGTCAGAGAAGTTTCTTCACCGATCCGTTCGGGTCTCTTTTGTCCCGAACCACTGTATGGCTTGCCTGAGGGCCCAGGTTAGGTGAAAAGTAACTAATGCCCTTATCAAGAAAATCTCAGTAGCAGCCCGTTTAGTCCTAATTATCTCTCTTTAATCGTGTCGTATTCCCATCTGTCCCATTTATAAACATACTAGCTTCCACTCCCGACTTCGTCTGCGCGGCATAGTTACTTTGGGCTAACGCTTACTTTAACCCGCGTGATGATCGAATAAAAAAAACTTTCTCTCCCCTTTTTTTCCCTCTTTCTCCCCCTTTTCTCACTTTTTTTAGGCTATGTCCGTTTCCAGGGTCCCAACTATCTCTGTATCATAATTCATCAAAATCGGTTTGGCATTTAGGCGTGAAGACGTAAATAACAAACAAATTCACTTTCGCTTTATAATATTAGTAAAGATTACGCTAGCGATTAAGTCTACGATTTTGACAGATTCAACATCAAAAACGTCAAAATTAAGATAAAAATTACGTTCTGTTTCACGTTTTATTTTAATATAAAATACTTCGAAGCAGGTCCGGCAGCTAAAATTATACGGGAGCACTTGAGATGACATCCCTAAACATCCCCACAGTGTCGAAATTCTCAGTCAGGTGACTCGATTCTACATAAAATATTGTCTTTATCTAAGGGCATCTGCTGCCTAACGGCAATACAAGAAGTATCAATATCAGTAGTATAAGGCCATCTATACCATAAAAGAAGTACTAACAACAAAATTCAATATCGGACAAGTTATCCACAACTTAGACTATTTTCTATAACCCAACAACTGTCGGGCAATAGCTCAGCAGACGCGACACCCGTCTGTTCAGAGGACCCATGCTATTCTATGGTAAATGAAGAACTTTACACGCTGTTCTTGAGTATGTAAGGATACTCAAGAACATACTCCTTTTGCTAAGCCACGTCCATACAATGTGGTTACCGACATTTTGTAAAAAAAAAACACTTTTTTTTTATTTTCTTACCTGTGGATTTTAGCCAAGGGAAAGTGCAGACAGATCTTCTGGTACAGTTCAGTAAAGTGCTTGTAAGAGCGGTACAGCACAAAGGGCGTAGTCTGTCCTTGTCTGAAGATGCGGAGCGCGTATACGTAGTGCTTTTCAGGGTCGTAGCGCTTCTCAAAGCCGAGACATTCTACGCTAACCAGGCGTCCCTCTTGTGCCATACTGTGAAGAAGGAAAGTAAAATTAAAAACTTGCCGATGGAAGTATGCAAGAAGTGGCCTGATCCGTTGTGAAATAGTTATAAATCAAAATCATTGTTATAAATAAACTATATATTATGTTCATAGTTCCTGTAACGTGCAATAAGAGTGCGCATGACGCTCAGTTCAACTTCTTCAAAACTACTTGCTATTTCGCTTTCTCATATGTGTGGTTTAAGAAAGTGGGATATAAATGTCATTCTGCCTAAAACATTTTTAGCAATTCAGGAAAAGCATTAAAAAATCTCACAATTCCTATAAGCTGTATGTTCCCAAAACAAAACTCGACATATTTTTAGATAATAACCTATGGCCTAAAGATATTACTTTTCGCCGATTTGTAAATGAGCCTTATATGATAAAAAAACAGCATATTGAATAAACAATTAGGCTTCATGTTTTGATTTAATTTGATTGTCTATTTTAACATAGTTTTAAGTGCATTGTTACTAACAATTTATGGTCCTGGACTGAAATAAATGTTTAATGATAATGATTAAAATATCTTTGTAAAATAAAGTTATTTGTACTTATTGATAAATAAAATGTCCATTGCCGAATTATTTTGAAGTTTATATACGCCTATTGCGTTTATTTACGCCCTAAGGTATGTTAAAATATTTAATGCCATGTTATATTCTGCTCCCATGCCATGTTAATATGCAATTTTTTTTACTAAAAATGGGCGGAACTTCCGGCCAGTAAACACATTACAACTTACGTGTACGTCCGCGGCATAAACGAGAGTAGTTCTGATGTGTTACTGGTCTGATCTCCACTAGCGCGCAGCTGGGCCAGGTTGTGTAGGAAGAAGTTTATTGGTGTGAACCTGTTGAATAAACAGTCATTTCTTTTAAATAACACTGGTAAAATGGTAAATAAAACTGGTAATAAAACCTGTTCAGGTAGGGATTTATGAATCCCTACCTGAACAGGTTTTCATAGCTTGATGACTGCCTTGTATCATCATCTTGGTATGTAAATGTGTTGTTTTCCCACAAACGATGGGACATTTGATATCGTGTCTTGCCTGTCCTGTTGTTTGCACATAACTCTCCAAACTCCACTCAATACAATTATTTTTTAAGGATAATTTTGTCAAGAAGACTTTAGTAGGATTTTTGAAAGTAATATTTGAACTGAAATATACTGACTTGCTCTTGAGCGAGGAGTGTATGAGCCTGGCGAATGCGGCGGCGGCCTCAGCGTTGGTAGCGGCCGGCAGCAGCGCGGCGCGGACGTAGCCCACGGCCGCGCTCGTCACGCCCGACACGCCCGACATCGCCATCTGGAAACGAACATTTTTTCTTTAATGTCTTGCACTTGGACACAATGGTATCTTTCTACTGGTAGAATTTTCATGGGACTTTATCATATGGTTTCTAAAAACTAATTTTATTAAAAGCCAATTGGGTGTATTTATTTGAATCGTCAGAGCACAGAGTTCACGGACGAAAGATTGTTTGAGTTCAGTTTTCCTAACCATGATATTTTGATGTAAACACCTTGAATGGAGATAACCACTTGACTATCACTACCTTATGAATTTCTTAGTTAAATGGATTGTTAGTCGGACATTGATTCTGGATAATCATTTTGAATTAATTAGTTTCAAATCAAATCAGAATCTTTATTTCAGACCAAGCGATCCATATAGTGTTAGTATCAACTTAGCCTATGTTAGTTTAATTAATAATTAATTTGCCTAAGGATTTCTATAAACCCGTCGACACCCATTAAAGACAAGAATATTGTTTTTTTTTATTTTCTTCTAATTTACTCACATACACAAAAATTAACTATTATATACTAATAATAAATAATAAATTTATCTACTATTTGTGTATGATCTCATAGACTACAATAAACACAGACTTTACTAGTCAAAAATAGGTTTAACTTACCAGTGCGAACAAGTCTAATATATGATCATGATGCGCCCTAACAACGTTGAAGGCCATACAGCACAGCTCCACGAAGTGCTGGAACCGCTGCGTGGGTCTCTCGCCGCCGTTGATGACGTACACCATGTCGTGGGTCAGCACGAATGGGGCTCGGTCTCTATTAAGGGATAAAAGAAAATTTGAAATATCTTTTTTTTTAATTCCTCTTGCAATGTCCTATGCAGCATAGCAATACAGACCGCAATGTTATCGAGCTTAATAACTGAAATCGCGTAATATATGAAATATGCATGGTCTGCTCTTGTTCTTCAAAAACTCTACTCTTCACAAGATCCCGGTTTTATGTTGTAGAGCAATCTATTAAAAGATCTGTATACATAGACATGCTAACATAATCTCAGTATTAATGTTATAAATAGCCATATATGTATGTAATGAAAACAAGAAAGAACTGTTGAAATATTTCACAATAGTTATAAGATGTAAAAATATAAAGAATATGTGAAAAGATGAATAAACGATTATAATAATAAACAATCTGAACATACCTCTTAAAGTTTCCAAACATCTGAGCATCTCCGAGGAACTTGCCGAAGTCTATGTGGAACAGGTGACCGGATGTCTTCAACATGATGTTGTCGTTGTGTCTGTCGCAGATACCTAGCAGATACGTCGCTACGCTGTAGCCGGCACAAGAAGCTAAAAGACAACAAAAATATCACTACACATTATAATTTTTTTTTTATAATTTCACAGTAGACGTAGAAGATGGCGGGAAGACCAGGGCAAGAAGGACAAAAGCAACGACTAGTGGTTCATAATAACTATGGTTAGAAGGAAAAGGAGTTTATTGAGAGATATCTGTTCGCTTGTTCTCTTTAGTCAGCTCAACGCTCTGGGATAGGAACTATCCTTTAGGTGCTCGTCGAGGCTTTTTAGGAAGACCAATTGGAACACATATAATATACTAGCTTTTGCCCGCGGCAATCGCTCGCGTTAAATTCGGGGTAATATAGTTCCCCCTTCCTGATTTGCAGGTACCTGCTACCTGTAGTTTTTGCTCTTGGGTCTTATTTATTGTAATAGCAATGCTAAGTTTTCCATTTTCTTCTCTCTTTGTCCCTCATTTTATACTTAAAAAAAGTAAGCCTATATCCATCTCCAGGGTCCCAACTATTTCTGTACCAAAATTCATCAAATTCGGTTTAGCCATTCAGGCGTGAAGATGTAACAAGCAAACAAACTCACTTTCGCTTTTATAATATTGGTAAGGGTTTAAGTAAAAGCTCAGTATTATTCCGTTCCTGTCTTCTTAAAGTTAATGTCTTACCAGTAAAGTTATCTCTAGCACGTTGATATTCAAGTTCGGAGGGGTTATGTTTCGCCAACCATTCCGCAATGGGCTTGTCTTTGAACGAGCCTGTGAGACCCCACTCCGTTTGGATAGCTCGGAGAGTTTCCGCTTCAGAGACAATTTCGATCATACCTGAAAATAAAAACATTTTATAAGTGACGCATTTCATGGGATATAAATGTTACTGGCGAAGTGCAGTGTAATGTACACCTAAGTTTTGATTGACCCTTATACTAATAGTTGATGTTTGTATTAAGTGGTTTAAGACTGCAATAATACCGGAGTGTTATTGTTCGGTATCGGTTTTTCCATCAGGAATTTGTCAGTAGCAGCCACGAAGTTAGTCCTAAGTGACATGGGACTTAAAAACATAACTGGCGAAATATGGGCATAATTTGATGTATACGACTGGGCAGGGCGTTTTTGTGGGACTGTCTCTTGTAATGTCACGATCAAAAAGTGCTGATTATCAGACTAATTTGAATTAATGACTTTTGATTTAGATTTTGGATGTATACGGGCGTGACATTTTGTTAAAACTGTTTTAAAAAAAAACACAGATTTTTCGATGCGGGTTATATGTGTTATGTTATTGCTACTGCCTACATTAGTGGCAAACCATATGCATGACGTGTAAGGTTAAGTAATAATTAGTGGAGATTATTTACCTCTCTTATCACTAGTAGGCAATGCTTGGAAGGTTACTATTCGCAGATCTAAGCCAGCTCTCAGCCATAAACTGTCCATGACTTTAATGACTTGCAAAACTAACGCGTCTTGACGTAAATCGTCACCAACCTAAAAACAAAACGATTAATATATAAAAATTAAACAATTTATAACTAATGTTGCATTAAATTTTCAGAATCAACAAGTTGTGTGTACCTTGAACATAGCAGGAATGACGGCGTTGTCACTACCGATGAAGTTAATCTTGAGTGGCAGCGTATTCGAAGCGAAGTACATACACGACCTAGATTGAAAACAGTTTGTTATTGAGAACTTTTATTAGACTTGGAATCAACAGGTCTAAAACTGTTATGTATATTTAGAATCTTAAGATAATGTGAATATACTGAGTTTCAAAAGCTATTTTCTCCTTAATTATTAATTGAAATTATTATATGTCTCAAAGTTTCATTTACCATTTTATGAAGAAATAAAAACCTTTTAATTTTGCTACCGTATGAGTATATTATGTTGGTAATTTAACTTAACTAGTATAAAACCATGAGAAGCAGTCGTATGTTTACTTATAAAAAGTGTATGTACTAACTTGACATCGACGTCGTGTACATATTTGTGCAGCGCGAGCGGCAGCGCGGCCGCACTCGCGCGCAGCAACTGCGCCAGCTTGTCGCCGCCCGACACCAGCGCACGCGCACGTCCCGTGTCCTTCGCGTCCTTCACTGCCTGCGCTACCTCCGACAGTTGCTGAGGGATACATTACGTTCTAATAACTATGTCTGTACTCCACACAAATACATAACAAGAAATAATACGTAACTACCCCTAGCACTTGCAGATAGATCCACTCTAGTCACACTTGTAAGGACGGATGTTTACTTATTGACGGTGGAGCAAATCACTTTGATTTTTTGTTGATTCGCCTTAGTTTTGGAACATAATTACGCTTTTACACTCCATATTTTCAAGAGAACTTGAAGAACATGAAAATATTGTGACGACTTAAACGAGATGTTGCTAAAAAATAAAGTAACAAGTGCAGAAAAATAATGATTTCCAATAAAGATCTGTGCAAAGCTATTCTAAAGGACTATAATATATATTTTTCTAAATTAGAGACGCGTGTTGTGGAGAGGCGATGAGATGAGCTGAAATGAGTGCCGAATTATATCTGTGTATACATCTCATTTTCTCTCCGCTTGTGTGTTGCTGGAAACCGGACCACATTGTCACTCACCTTCACAAGTAACTGTTGTCTCAGCAGCGTTTTCTGCAGGTTCTCGCCGCAGATGGCCAGCAGTGCACGCAGCAGTAGTCGGTAGCGCCACGTGGCCGCGATACCAGCGTCCGCCTCGTGTGCTTCAGTAGCTGCCTCCTCTAGGCTGATGCCGAGGTATTCTTGATTGGGGTCCTGGTAAACCAGAATTTTATTAGCTCAGTAAGAAGAGACTTTGAAAGACTGTTGTCACACTATTTCGGCTGCAGTACTGCTGCCGGTATGCCATGAAAATCCACGACGTCTGTGTCGCCGCCAGGGTGCACCGGCCGGGTTTCCTGACTCGATCCGATAATGCAGGAATAGATTCTCGCGTATCAAGTTCTAGGTTACCACAAAATTGCCCAAACATAATTTTTTTGAACACCCTTTATATATATATAAGTATAAATTCAAGACAGTACAATACACATACGTAGTTTGTAATACCAGTCAAGAGTAATCGTATAACGTAATGTGCAAGAGATTTTACCCTCTGCCATTGTGACTGCGCGAAGAAGTTTAGAGCTTATAACTTACTTGAGGTACATTTGGTAATGAATGGACTAGCAGCCAGAACAGGCGATGTGCGACCGCTGGCCCGGAGAGAGCGCGTGATAGTAATAATTCTGAAACAAAAGGAACACATTCACAAATGATATTAATAAAAAGGATTACAATGGATAATGGGTGGCTTGGTACCGGCCACAAATAAATGTGACGGCACAGTTCGAGCAGTTGCTGAACGATCGACTGCAGCGCTGCGTGTCGCGGGTGCGATCCCCGTACGGAACAAATGTTTGTAAGGGCTACAGATAGCTGTTCCGGTTCTGGCTGTTTGTGTGTTTGATTTTAAATTCACCCACCCAGAAAAAATGCTATCTAAATTGTTTTCCATCAAACTCTAAAATAAAATGCTTTGAGTGTTTTAATACAGAACGCCACTAACGTAAGTTCAAAATTCTTACGAGGCAAAGGACACTACTTTTACGCTTACTATTCATAGTGTATAAAATGACGTAAGTTTTAGCCTTTTCATATATTCTACTGGTGTATAGTGCCAAGTCGGATACTGATACTGGTTCCCACAAAGAAACCCCGACACTAAGGACAAAACGCTATGTATACTAACCTGCAACAGGACTGGCTTCATAGGTCTCGTGTCGTAACGCCTGTATGAGTTGCGGCATGACGCGACACAGGTCATCGTCCGACATCTCGTTGATTAGCTGCGTCGCCGTCTCACGGACCGCATGGTCTGGGAAGCTGAAATATAAAGAAAATAAAATATATTTATCAGGCTCAGTAAAATCCATTCATTGCTAGTGAGTTAGTAGCAGAATTACGTTTATTTACGGTAAATAAAAACAACATGTAATTAATATGAGGTTTTGGTGAAGAGAAGGCTGTTACGTATTACTTCGCGTATGGTTCTTAAATGTAAGTTTAAGAGCAAGTTGATTTCTAAGGAAAATAGTAAGAATTGCATTCATCTGTTATAAGATCAGAATACGCGACAATGAACAGGGGTAGTAATTTATCATCTACAATAAGGTTTTTTTTGTAATAAAAACTCCCACACTAAAAATTTCTCTTGTTTCGTGGGAGTGTTTACAAATATTTAACCTCACATACACAAACAGACAGGCCCGGAACAACCACCGGGAAGTACAAACGTGTCGTTTGAAATAATTAAAGTTAGTAGCTTAGAGAACAGGGTTATTAGGTCAAAGGAAAAAAAAGAAAAATCGAATAACTAGAAAACTTTAGGAATCATAAGACATATTAAACTGCCACAATATTTGCCTGGGGCCTCCCAAAGCTCCAAACTTCTCTAATCACTAATGTACAAGTTATTTTTCTTGTCATATCAAAGCAACTTACCAGGGTAACAGCAAATGCATGGCGTTTAACGGCGAGGGTTTCTCCCACAGTTTGAGCAGCGCGATCAACTGTTCCCGTTGTTCTCCGTACCAGTTGGTAGCCGCCATCAGTACTAGAGGCAACGCTCCGGCTAGTTGTACTAGGTATTGACGTTTTTCCCACATTATCTGTGTACAAAATAGTATTAAGAATGTTTTACTACTTTAGCAATAACTTTTCTTGCTAAAAACTCCTCCTGTATATTGATATATACCTCCCGGGTTTCCATAACTTATTCCAAGGAGAAGATCTGCATGATAAGTTTCAAACGACATTCGTGTAAATAGAGTTTAAAAGCTACTGTATAAAAGGCAATTGGTTTGAATAGTAAAATCTCTACTGCCGGACAAAGGTTATTCTTCAAATTGTTCCTCATTTCTTTACTGTTACATTATTAAAATATGTATTAAATATGTGGAACAGTTCTGCTTATCCCTTCGGGAATTACATGCGTGATGTTATATGTATTAGGACCTCACCTCTCGACATTCGCTCGGCATCCTCTGGTAGGCTCCCTGCTCAATAAGCTGTAACAGCTGCGACTGGGTATGTCCGTCCAGACTGTCGAACTTGGGCAGCTCGTCGTGGCTCAACGGCTTACGTCGACCTTCCTCGCCGTCCGTCCATTTGACACCGGTGTGCGCGTATAGGGGAATTTCTGGAAATAAGCAAGGATTTCAATAAACCATGTATTCTTTATTGCACACACAAATTAAAGAAATACACACAAATTGCAATTTATAGCGGCATTGTGGTTATTTAGTATATTAGAGGAAATTTAAAAGTTGCGCCTGTTACAGAAAAATTGGAAGGGAGTCTGTCTGTTTTGGTAAGGACATGTAATGAGGAGGTACGAAGCAAATGTGACTAAAAGAGTGATGGATCTGAATATTGAAGGATGGAGAGGGAGCGGAAAGTCAAAGAAAAGATGGATGCATTATGTAAATAATGATATGGATATCGAAGTAAATGATGGCGTGACTTCTGACATGGGAGAATGGAAGAAGAAAACGTGTTGCGCCGACGACAAATAGAATGGGTCAAGGACAGGAAAATGATGATGTGATTATTTAGTATTCAACATTTTTAATACAGTACCGAAGGGGCCGGTTATAACTGATAATGGGCCTACGCGCCAGTAACTTATATTAAGACAACAAACCAATCATTTCACATCCTTTGTGAAATGATTGGTTTGTTGTCTATATAAGCGGTTTTAGATATAATCGAAGAATAATTCCTTTATAAATAATTTGAAAAGTCGTGCATACGTTTTACGCAGCAGATTTTACTCAAAATCACCCAGAACCATGTGTCTTTTCTCACAGAAATGATCAATAAACTAAAGATTATTAATTAGTATCTGGGTGCATTCCTTAAAAAAGACAATTATAGCTAATTTGTAAAAATATGATCATTGTAACTTAGGGTCTAAAGTAACGCTAATATTAAAAAATCGTTTAAAAAAAGTAAAGTTTAGGAACTTATATTAAATTCGCCGATATGAAACTCACCAATATTAACGACGGGGAAGGTTCCCGTGGGCGAGTGCATGGGATGCGGCGCGGGCCCGATGCGACGGTCGCAGTACGCAGGCCATAGAGGGAGTACGTAGTTGCCTGATGCTAGCATGCTGGAATTTAACAAACGTCAATTAATTTTACACAACTGCCCCAAAAAAGAAGTGTTATGTTTTTTTTTACCTTCTTGACCTTGGTACCGCAAACGCGCAGTGTTAACGCAATGTAAAAATATAAAAAACATAATTTAAAATATTTAATTTTTAAATTCAGTTATTAAATATGTAGGGATGATACAGATTTTGCTAGTTGCAAGCAATTTAAGAAAAAGTCTTAAGAATAATAGTAATTTCCATTCAAAAATCGACGTGTTCATGTTAGGCATCAGTACTTGGAGACCTGGACAAGTACAGCTGTTAAATCATTTTATTTTTCATTCTAAATTTAAAGTAATAGTTTAAAATTTAAGCGGATAAATAATAGACACATGCCAGCAACAATAGGGGCAACACAAAGGCTCTCCAATAGAAAGAGTCAGACAACTTCCTATTAAAAAAAAAACAGTTATGGTCACAGGAAAATAAGACCTTACTTCGGGCAAGCTAGTAAAAAATTAAATTATCGATAAACACATACCCATCAAAATCAAACATCTGTATAGCTGCCCATCCCAATTCCACTAAGTCGTACTGCACATCACCATTCTCTTCATTTTCCTGGTTATTAGTCTGATTGTTTTCATTGTTCTGGTGTTGACTGTCCACAGTACGCTGCGAACGACCGTACAGGGTAATGACTAGCCGAGATTCACGAGGTAAAGTGTTCACAGGGAGATCTGCTAAGTTTAACCTGAAAAAAATGGAATAGTTACCAAATAAATCTAAATGTAACATGTGATCATTACAACGGCGTTATGATGTTAAATAGTAAGTAGTAACAGTACTACACTACTTTTGAAAATAGTCTAAGAAACTGTACTTGGCAGTTGAAGACTTTCGAGATTTTCGATGATAGATGAGTTATATTAATCAAATACTTATAAAATAAATTATCAACATTATTTGCAGTAGGAGAATGCCAGTTTAGTACATTTATATTATGTAGATAAAACAACAAAAAATAAATCTCCACAACGCGCCAAGATCGCAATTTAGTACCGATTTTCAAACTAGATGGCGCTGTCGTCGAAATAGAAGTCGCTATGGTTTCGTTACATCGAATAATACTAGCATTCTACGGAACAAATTTGTACCACTGCTAAATTGTTCCACAAAAGCTGGACAAAGGCCTTTCCTAATTGATATTTTTGATATTAGCGATTCGCACGATAGTGTCGATAGCTAAGTGCTAACACTGTATAATATACTAGCTTAGAGCTCTCGATTTTAACTGCGTGATGTCGGAATAGGAATTTCGACTATTATCTATTATCCAGACTATTATCTTAGACATGGGTCGTACTTGCAAAATCGTGTACCAGGGCTTCGAAGTACGTCTACTTCAAGAAACCACGTCCTAAAACCAGGGCTCGGAATACTTTCAAGTATTTTTTATGTAAACAGGAAATTGATCCCCAACGTTGTACAAAGTAGGAGCACAATCGCGTTTTCAAATAAATACCTACTTACAAGTCAAGTGCAAGTATTTTTTATACCAACAGGTGGTATAAAAAATACTTGCATAGGAAATTGAAACGTGAGTTAAACAGGTGGTATAAAAAATACTTGCATAGGAAATTGAAACGTGAGTTACTATAAATAAGGAGCACAATCGCGTATACAAATAAATACTTGCAAAGACAAACCGTAACAGTACCTACTGCTTTTGAGCAACAGCGGGCACACTAATTTTGGCAAATAGGTTTTCTAGAAAAATCAAATAGCATATTTGTTCCTTAATTCCGTATATTCTAAGTTAACTTTCCAAGTGAGTCATCTTTAGTGAGTGAGTGAAAAGTACGAGCGAGAACGATGTATCATTTCTAAGTGCAAAGAGCGCGGGCCGACGCCCGACGGAGAGTCCGAGTAGCCGTATAAAATACTTTAAAGTCTTGCAAGTCTTTCGGGTCGGTACCTGGTGTACGTACTTGGAAGCAAAAACCTGGTACAAAAACGTGGTCGCGTAAATACGTACCTTCCCTATATTATCTACCTCTGCGCCAAATTTCATCAAGATCCGTTCAGCTATTATGACGTGAAAGACATAAATTTATATCTTCACAAACATTCGCACTCACAATGTTTTAAGTAGGATACATACATACATCATTCCTACACTCCCGAAGGGTCTAGCAGGGTCGGACTGACAAGTGAATTTCGTTGTTGCCTGTGGTCGGGCAATGGGTTAGTTACTACAATTATATAATGATATTATGTAATTATTAATGATTTTATATACATTTTTCAGGTATTTGGTAAACATCTTGCTTGCAAAAAAAGAACTCACCAAGTATCAAATATGATCCTGGGATAGAAACCACCGCTTTCTATTCTAGATGCTTGAGTGACGTGCAATGATTTCAGCGGCCGGGTGCCGTAGAACACTTGTGCTTGGAACAAATAGTCCTCGTAGACGGCAGGACCCCAGCAGACAGGCAAGCAGTGAACCGCTTCGATGCAGAATAGCGTTGTTTCTGATATGGTGTGTGCTGCGACGGCTTCTGGAAATTGAAAAATTTCAAAATTGCTTTCAAATTTGATTGAATAGTTTGTTGCGAAATAAATTCGAATGACAAGAGTAAATATTTGAGAAGAGATCGAAAATATTTGTTTTTTTGAAAAATACTACGACATACAAACTTAGTTTTGTTCCCAACAAAATGTATTTTTTGCATACGTGAATATTTTATTCTTCTTTTAATGGATAAAACCCATCAATGTTTGAGTCCGACGCGAACTTAGACATTTGTTCTGCAGTTCATTTTGACTATGGCAAGTTTGGATGGTAAATTTCGACAAGGTGTGAGCTCGCTCGTGGCAAATATAAATTATTATATACCATGTGAGTACGTCGTGGTAAGCAACAACCAAACATGTGGTACTTACTCTGCGTATTATTGGGCGCGAGGTAGTGCGTATCCGTGAGCTTGAAGTCCAGCAGGCGCGTGCGTCCGTACAGCGCCAGCAGCGCGCGCACGCCGTCCCGCACGCGCGCGCACGCAGCCGACACGTGCTCGCGCGCCGTGCGCCCGCGCAGCGAGACGCCGCAGTACGGGCCGTTGTCGGACGAGATCTCTGGCGTCAACACATTGTTGTTGCCCTGGATATATATTACATACGATTTAAAATATATTTATAGGCTACATAATAACAAAAGGTACACACGGCGAAAAAGGAATTAATGAATATTCTTCAATTTCTATTGCATTGTGTGCGTCACATTTGACGCTTACCAACCGTTCAATTGTAATCATCAGATCAGATTTCATAGTGCAGAACCAATTGTGACCAGTTAAAGCTATGATTTTTCTGGACTTGACCTATATGCTGCCACAAAATACGAATGGCAGTATCCCATTCGCTTTAAATACCACTTCATATTACTATAACTTCTAATTATAAAACAGCCCCACCTGTGCCGTACAAGCCTGCGCAAACGCATTGAGCGTGTGCGTGACATGCAAAGTCTCCACGCCGCCCGCGAGCGCACAGATGGCCTTCACCGCCTGGAACACGGCCTTCGGAGAGCAGCAGCCCTCTGCGCCTGTCACGCCTATCGCCCGGGATAACTCGCCTTCGAGGGTTTCTGGATTGGACAATAGTAATTGATTATTGGAAACTATGCAACAAATCACACCGAAATCTGAACTTTGCGCTCTTTACATCGTGAACATAAAGTGATCGAGTATAGTGCATGCAAGTGATATTACGGTTATCGCATTAGGAATTCTCAGTAGCAACCCAGATACCCCAAAGTAGGACCTTGCGAAATTATGCCCCCGGGCCTCAGAATGAACGTTAAGCTGTTGGCCCTGGTCAACCGGATTGAATGTAACGTTTGCGCTCACACTTGTTGCACAATACTATCTCCCACGGCGATGGCCGGTCTCCTCTGAGATTGGCAATTAATAGTCAAAATTCGAACAGAAGGATTACTATATGCCGTATATACCGAAGGCGTACTATATGCGCGGTGCAGGAGGGTGATAATAACTTACCTAACAAAATAGACAAGTTGTCAAACGACAACTGCGGCGTGACTCCGTGACACGGCAACAAATCGTCGAGCGTCAGATGCGCGTCTCTCGCGTCGTCCCGCTCAGTTCGCGCTAACATGTTATCTTTGCCTTCAGTGAGACTAAGCGTGACGTCTTTCTCTAGACGCACACATTCCCGAATGTAGTCGTATTCGCTAAGGCAACTGCCGGGTGTTAGGTATTCTTTTGCTCCCCATACCTGGAAAATAGAATCAGTAGACGTTAACACCTAAAATATTCTTAGGATTACATAAGTGACAATCTAAATGTAGTCCGCCCAAAATTTGCGACGTGTTTTGCACTTTTAGTCATTTCTATTACAGCTTCTTAAAGTTATAGAAAATTTGGAGAAAAGCAGTCAATATTTTTTATATTGCTACCACTACTTTTTACTTTAAAACTTGATTGTTAATATATTTATTTATTTTAAGTCATTGTATGTAAGTTTATTTTTAACATTAGTGTCAAGATTTTAGAACATAAGTGTTTCGTTGTTGTAAAACCTACTTTACACAGCACAATATTAGAATTGAATTTCTATCTTACCCGCAACATATATTCAGACATATCTTCTCTAATATCCTCATCTAGAGAACACACTACAGTTAATATCACATGTTCCACTGTCGATTCCACTGAAAACCAAAAACAAAAGAGTAAATAAAGCAAACTACGTTACGACAACAATCAAAAATCATAAATCCAATATTAGTAGGTAATATTATAAATGCCATTTTTCTGTGAGGATGAACAGATGTTTGTTATTATTTTACGCAAAAATCACTAATTTGGATGAAAATTGGTACACAGATAGTTTATAACCTGGACACATAAGCTAATTTTTATGCTGGTCTGCGCTGTGAACGAGCGGGCGCAGCTATTTCGATTATAAATCCGCTATCAATTTAAATTCGTCTCCAAACGGAAGGCATTTTCTATGAAAATTAGAAATGGGACTTCACTTAATTATATTGCAATAACCACTAGTAGAAATTGAAGGGTGATGAAGTCAAAGATTTGTCAGTCCAGAAAGGTGGAAGGCTGTATGTTCGTATCGGGTACGCTGGGCGAAATTCAGTGTTGAACCTTGAACTTTATGGTAGCGATTTAAGAAACATTTTCGCCTTACCATCAGAGGTAAAGGTGATGGGTTCGTCGGAGTGAGCATGGTGGACTAGAATCTTGATGCTGGTGTTCGGTGGGTACTTGCCGCCCGACCGCGCCGCTATCACGTGGCCCGGGTTTGTCTTCTCGTCGAGATAGTTGAATCTTTCTGGAAAATTGTAAAGTTTAGCTGTTTAAAACAGATTTCACCAGACTGGCTCGAGACGGACGGTTTCGAGTCAGCAGGGGGGCCTGGCAGGGCCTCCGCCTGCCAGGGTTGAGGGTTCGAAAGAGATTCAGCGGCCCCGGAACGTAAAGCAACAGAAGTAACCTGGGTGGGTTTTAGAGCCAGAGCCGGGGAAATTATTTGATGTATTCCCACCCTAAAAAGGGGTACGAGTTTTAGGTCGAGCATAGTGTTAGTGGTTTTTTCTATCAGGAATGTCTAATAGCAGCCACGGAGTAAGTAATAACTGGCCAGGTGATGGCAATAGGCTTGCCCCCTATTACGTGGGACTTAAAAACATAACTGGTGAAATGTGAGATTATAAGCGTGATGTAATATTGTGTTGTATCACTAGGACATGGACTACATAATTCCATACTTATATTTTTTTACAAAATTTATTGGTAAAAACTTTGCACGCTAACTTTGGTGTTATTTCCATCTATTATTGTGACTCGTATTACAAAGCGATAGTCGGAAATAACACCGCCATATAGTTTTTTTAATAAATTGCCACAAAAAAAAATAACTGACATGTAAATGCCCCAAACATCGTATCACTTTAGGTTCAGTAAATTATTTATTTATGCTGAAAATATAAAAAGAGGAAATTAATATTGTACACACTTACTTCTAACATCTAAAACCATTTTGAGAAAAGCATTGTGCTCACTATCATAATTTCTTGTTCTCGTTTTCACTATGCAGTCGTAAAGTTTGTTCTGAAACAGGAGAAATATAGACTTTAAATCGTTCAGAATTGATTCTGACTGAAACATTCAGTTACCACCTGCATGCGACAACGACCAAATGAAATTGCGGACGTGGTTAAGCTTATTTCTATAATAGAGTTAGAGGAAATCGTGTTCTAATGACATGCGTAGCAAGCAAATTAATTTTGATAAATTCATCAAGAGTAAACATTTATGCAACAAAAACATCCTACTTAAAAAAGCTCGATAAACATCACTATTAGAAGTATTTTTCGTATATTCCCAGTCGCCCCCGCAAGGATTGCCTCCGGAGGCAAATGGGAACAAAAATTCCCAGTCGCCTCCGGCGGCGACTGGGAAGTCATTGAAGTCATTGTCACAGTCATATTCAGTTTCGCTGTACATTGCTTTCTCTATCGTACAGAATAAAAGGATAAGGCAACTTATCCTAAACCTGCCTGTCTCTAAAAAAAAAGACCAAAGTGCATTGAAATATTTATTTTGATTTTGATATCAATAAACTTTTTAAAATTAAACATTTAAACTGGTATTTTGTATCACAGATAATCAGACTCTTAAAGACAGTAATTAAATTAGGAAAGTAATACATAGTAATCATTTTTTCATAAATACTTATTATAAACAAGGCTGCAAATATCAATATTCATAGATAAGTCTTTTTTTATTATGGTCAATTATTGATTTACCATTTGTAAGTTTGTTTTTTTTTTATATATTTTCCGGGATAAAATGTACTCAGTAGGGTGCCCAGGATACTAAAGAATAATCAAACAAAGTTTCATCGTAATCGAACCAGTAGTTTTTGCGTGATGCCTGAACAAACAGACAGACAGACAAAAAAATTTTTTAATCACATTTTTAGGTTCGGTGTCGGTCTAGTAACACCATGTTCTACTTATTTTTTTGATTTTTTTAAATGTACAGAATTTTCACTTCTACAGATTTATTATAAGTATAGATATAAACATTATTTTTATATTTACGTTTAACATTTGGATACGCAAGGTAAAATAACAAAGTCTATGTTGGAAACTTTATTTCAATGTTATCATCAATCAGATAGATGTAGGTTTGGAATAAATTTCCTTATTATTTTATACTTCACAAGAAACAAAGCAATGTATACCGAAACTGAAGTGGGGGCAATGACTTCCCAGTCGCCGCCGGAGGCGACTGGGAATTTTTATTCCCATTTGCCTCCGGTGGCAATTCTTGCGGGGGCGACTGGGAATAAACGGTATTTTTTTAATATTTATAACACAAATTCTTATCGTGTTTTCATTTTACATTGGAACTATAGCAAGAACCAGAGAAAGAAGGAGTACATATTTAGGGAATACGTATTTTATAAGTTGTTAGCTTCTATAATACGTATTCCCCTTAAGAAAATTTAATAAATTTATATGGGACAGCCACGCTAATTAAAAAGTAACATGTGTGCAAAACCTCTATTTTTGTCTGTTCAAAAGTGCTAATGTTAACTTACAGTGGTAGACCTTAGAGCCACAGCCGGTACACTAGGTATAGACTTTGGCGGCGGCGAGGGCACCATAGTGTCCTTCTTGTTGATGGTCGCATACACGGCCGCATCCCGCATCTCTGTCTCACCGTACAGAAAGTCCAGTGGGTCGTACTCTTCATAAACACTGCTCGCACTGCTTGAAGCTGCTGCATGTTCTGTAGTTTTTTAAAAATTTGGTTAACTTATGACTGATAAATCTTTTTTCAACTAGGCTGTCCTTTTCTGTCCTCATACAGTGTCGCCCTAAGCTGTTTCTTAATCGATAGGGTGTGCCCTTAGTGTAGTCGCGTAGTTTATTGCCGTTGCCTTACTCTAAAGGCACACAGGAGACCTGCGAGTTGCTATGCAGAAAAAAATCCCCAGTAAGAAAAATTTCTGTGGACTGGCAACCCTGTTAGATAATGCCAAATTTAACCACCCTCCTTGTAGCACATTAAATGTAAAATATAATACATGCATTGAATCCTTTTAAGTCACCCTAGGCTACTATAAGCTACTCTTGGAGGTTTTTACGAAATTATCCATTTATGTATTAGTTACAAATTCCAATCCTTATTGACTCCGCCCCTTTTTGTCCTATTATGTAGTTTAAGCTCAATTCTGGTTATGTTTTGATAACTCTGCGTATTCGCATCCATAGCGCCGTCTATAACCCAAAAACGTAGTATCTGGTTTGAAATTACCTTCATGTTATTATTATGTCTTTTTCACCTTCTGGAACGCCACTTAAAGTTTCTTTCAACATTTCACAAAATATTCTCAACAATGCACTGAAGGCCATATATTTAGACAAATACCAGGTGCTACCTTCATAACAGCAAGTCCAGTGTGTGTGTGATTGAGTAATTAGAACATTCTCCATTCTCCCACACAATATTAGATAACCACGAATGCAATGTTTGAAATTAGAAATAAAATGATATAAAATTGAACTGGGTGACACAAACACGTGCAAGTCTCGAATGTAGTGAATATTGTAAATTACATATGAATAATGATAATGGACTTAGGTTTGAGAATATTTTTTTAATACTTACAAATTACTGCAAAGATAGGTGGCGCAGTATACTTAAAAAGTACCAACATATTAAACATCAGAATTCAGACTGATATCACGGATATGATATTTCCTTATAATGCATTATTTTCAAATACATCACGTTTTTAAATTGATATTTCAAAGAAATAATATAAATTACAAAGTAAAGTTGATAAAAATAATTTGATTCTTTAGTATCTGGAACCAATGCTGTGTTCACTTATATTTTCTGTATTTTTGTAATTTTACTGTCAAAAAGGTACACTCAACCGTAAAGATTTCTGAAAGCCCTCTACAGCCCGGTACTCTACTTCCGGGCCACTGACTATCTGTTACGACAGTCAAAGATCTACAAATGATAGCTAGAACTAAAGGATTTACGTGCTTTCTGAAGCTCGGAGGAAAGTCGGTATGTAATAGATGGTCATCCATCCACTTCTTTAGGTTCTCTTTAATAAGAGAGAGAAGTGGATGGATGACCATTTGGGAAAAGGGTAGGAGGAGGAGTGTAGTACAGTATAGTAAGCTTATATTTGATACCCCAAGAAATACAGAATATTTCACAGGCTTTCAGAAACCCCCACTACGTTCTCAAACCTCGCATCCAAGTCCATATTATTATGAAATGATACACAAACCACTCACCAGTATTATTTTTCTCAGTTAGTAGTGGATCAAAGGCCTCAAGCACACTGACTCTTACGCTACCTGCCGCTAAGGAGTTGCGTCCGAAGTCGATGAGGTTCATTGACTTTGGCAGGCTACCTACTGAGTCTGAGGCTTCGTTTGACTGAAAAAAAAACAGAAGACTTTTCAAGTACTTGTTCAAAATTGATGTTATTTCCAGAATGAAGTGTTTTGCTGGTGTGAATTTAAATCATTCCGTTTATTTAATATATCAATTTTTTTATAAAAAAATAATAAAAATTCAAATTAAAAAGTCATGAAAATGATTGTAAGTGCAAACAGGGATTTAAGTGTTACTTTCCAAAACCAAATTTGCCTAATCACAATTAAAGTCCCTCTTCAATTTTTTATACAAAACTGGAGCATTAGGCGTCTTATCGGGATTTGGGGATCAGTATTGAATATGGGCTCAAATGCTGCAGAAATATCTCTGAAGATACTCTTTTATCTTTTTCTCCATCATATTCAAGTTCAGATATGATGGCTAATTATCAAGAAAACAAAACATCAAGACAAATTATGATTAATAGAGTTTTTTTAAAGAATATATAAGGTGTAAAAGTACTCTTTACGATGACGAAAAGTACGTGTTCTCTGCATCATTACGACCAATACCATGAGACCACCAGAACATACCTGAGAAACTTCTTGTTAAGTATATTTTGGGTTCAAAGTTATGTATTTATTTATTTAACAATTTAAGCACATGATATAGGTACAGAGGGGGACTTAATGCCAATGACTTTGTCATGCAGATGCGAATGTGTGACTGAAATTGTAAATTTAAATTGATTTTTCAACTTTAAATGTTATTTTTTACTTTAAATACTTCCCCGAACCCCGTACTTTACAATACATGCAAAAGAAATATTTCACCACAAAAAAAAAGTCGTTTGCTACTAATATTTTTTGTGTAGTTACATAGTTTGACACACAAAATGAATGTTTGACCGCTTTATTAAGTGTTGGTTTACACACTGTTTAGTATAACATATAGTTTACAAGCCATACGAGTAGTATCCGACTCCATTATATTTCAAGACCCAAATATCTAACATCATAACGTCATTTGACACAAAATATCCACAATCAGGAAAGCAATAAATCAATTCATGAATGATTGACATTAAATACCGATATCAGTGAAGCCGACAAAATTGTTTACATACAGGATATGAAACTCGTAATCAAATACAATTAAACGCAATTAATTACTAACTAATTATTTGTTTTCATTCCTCATATTATTTGCGGTATTAATTATTTAATATCCGACTTTTGTACGATACGAAGACGATTGTTTTGTATTAAATGGAGAGAACTAGTGACACAGTTGACCTTTTCCTTACAGGTACCTGCTACAGTTTTTGCCCTTGCGCCTTATTTAATGTAATAGCAATGCTAAGATTTCCTTTTTCTTTCCTCTTGCTCCCTTATACCTTAACCTTAAAAAAAATAGCCCATGAGCGTCTCCAGGGTTCCAACCATCTCTGTACCAAAATTAATCAAAATCGGTTTAGCCATTTAGGCGTGAAGACGTAACAAACAATTTAACAAACTCACTTTCGCTTTTATTATATTAGTAACGATAAGGATATTACGCAGCAGCAGAAAAAGAATAAAAATTACACTCACCGCAATACTAGCTTCTGATAACTTCCTAGAACTATTACTTTCGACCCTCTCCTTCGGTGGCTCTGGCGCAGGTTTGATCACTGTTTGATTCACGCTGTTATTGTTCTTCACGACATTATTGTTCGTGCTGTTATTCACCGTATTCACCGGGTTCTTCGGCGCACCCGGGTACGTGTGCGTTTGATTTAGCTGCGGGTATATGGTCATCGGCCTTGGAGGTCGTGCGATCATGTTTGTTGTGCTATAGTTGTACGCAGGCGGTGCGGTGTACGCGTAGGGAGAAGGTGAAGCCATCCGCGTTTGACTGTACTGAACGGGGTACGGGTTTACGGGCACGAAGGTTGGTGGCATTTCGGGTGGTACGCCAATCGGTGGCGCGTAGTACGCGTAGGCTGGCATCGGCGTCGGCGGCGCAGCTGTGGGTATCTGCGTGGGCATCGGTGCGGGCATGGGCGCAGGCATGCCGTAAGGCGTCGGCATGGGGTACGGAGGTATTCCATGATACGGCGGCTGGTAATTATATGGGTACCCCGGCGCATAATAGCCCGGCCGCTGATTATAAGGCTGATTGTTCATTGTGGCGGCCGGCTCAGTCGTGTTTAATGCTAGTTCGTCAGTCTGTTGGCCTAACCTGGGAAACGGAGAGTAAATTGTTAGGTATTGCGCTGAACAAAAGCAGCAAGTAATTACTGATGTTGTAGTAATTATCCTCTAAATGTATGTTTAAGACGACAATGTAACCATTAACGATTCCAATTATGGTCTATTACGAATATTGTCAATGATATAATTATTTTCCCTAAATACATGACATAATAATGTTCATGTTTTTGGGTATACGAAACTACTTATTTGTCTTTTAGGTAGTATTTCCGTAAAATGAATTAATAAATATATTCTTTATTTATATTAGAATGAATTGTTCGGATGTTGTAGGTATTAATCAATAAAGTCACTTTATACTAAGCTGTTTATCAAACAATGCTACTTATCCATTGTTATCACATCAGCAATAAAATAAATGAAATAGTGTAAGTGGCAACTGCCATCTGGATAAAGTTTAAATAGATTTGTTGTTTGCCCAACAAAACTAATAAAATTTAAAGTTAGGTACTAAACTTAATAAATTTATTATCATCTCACTTATTAGTGTAAGACTGCATAGCACAAATTATACCAGTGTAAAACAGAAACACGTGTAAAATTGCAATTTACAAACTCAATTATTTATTTTAGCATTCATATGACTCAACTGCTCACACAAATGGGCAAAACCAGACTGTCTTTCAAAACATTAAAAAGATGAAAAACATATTAAAATCGAATTTCAAAGCCATTAAAAAGTCATGATACTTACTTATGAATCTGTTCAATATACTCCTTCAACTTCACATGCGGTTCTTTAGGAGCATGTTTGCTTGTAGGGCTCGAGAATGATATCAAGTCGCTGCTGTCGTCCCTTGTTGGACTGGTTCCAGTTGATCTGACGAATACAGACGAAAATATATAAGAATCTATGTTGTTGCCAGTTAGTTGGCTAGTTTGCAGGGCGAGAGCCATCAGGTATGACGATTTTATTTGTTACATGCGTGTATGTGCCCCATTGGATTTCCCAATTAAAAATACAAACTTTCATCCCATATTTAAACCCCTAGGTGGATTAAATCATTAAAAATATTTCTTAGTGCTCCTAATAACTCCTGTGTAAACTTTCATGATTCTAGAATTAGGGTAGGCTGAGTAATGCCCGACAGTGAATTTAAACTTTTTTTAAATCAAGTATTTTTATGAGGTAAATTATTAATAATATTTATTAAAAATTTAAAAACTGTGACAGAGCTTCTTCATAAAATAAACAGGTGTTACCTATCCTACTTTTGAGATAGCGGCATTTTTTTTTATAATTGCGTTTTACTTAATGTATGACTGTGTGGGTTTAATCATTTCTTACATGCTTACTCATTGAACTTAGATACAAAATCATGTGTTGCTTTGGGTGTTGTTGTGTGGTTTTCAAATTTTAAACAACTTACTCCATCATAATAATAATAATAATAACCCCACCTCTGTATCTCTACGTTGACGGCGTGGTGGGGCTTGCGCGCTCCAATGAACCCTAGATCTGTTTCGGTAGGGTTTACTTTGCTGTTATAGTTTTAGGGGGAGGAGCCAGACTAAACGAGATACAATCCAAGCCAAGGTTGCACACGCCGAGGGCTGCATGGCTAGGGGAGAGGCTAGTCGCTAGTGTGCCAACTCTGGAAAATAGGGGACCTCCAGTTTTACACACCCTTGCCACAGTGAACGCAGGGCTCTGCTGTGGTTGACTTTATAAGTCCCTAGCTACTCGTGGGAATAACATGAATACAAGATCGAAATCAAAAAAACAACTTCAGGCAAATCTGCCTCAGATTGATGACGAAAATTCACAATTCTCTTCGTCATCACCTTCATCTCTTTTCTCATCAACCCCATCATCTTCACAATCTTTTCGCGTCACTCCGACACAATCATCTTCATCAATCAGTGTACAGTCAGTGGATGTTGTACAGGAGACAAATTTTGTCGACGACACTGTACCCGCTACTAAGACTGCAACAACGCGTAGGAAATGGAGTATTGAAATGAATAAATTCATCCTACGCACATATCTACATCTTACTCATATGGAATCCGACAAAAATGCATACCTTCCATCGCTTCACACACAATTTTTAGAGAAATACCCAGATATGCAAGTAGGCCGACAAAGAATAGGAGACCAACGAAGAGCTATAGTTCAAAAGAAATTATTACCACAGGAAACTATAGATCAGATTTATGAAGAAGTCAGAACCGAATTAGAAATGGTACATACTCAAATACAGCTACACTCCACGCCAGTCCGAACAACAACAATTAACACACAATCTGGTCAGCGTATGAAATGGACAAAAGAATATAATGAATCCGTTATGAGAGTATATTACACCGTCACACAATTAGAAGCAAATAAAACTGCTTATAGAAAACAGTTACATGAGGAATTTACAAATATTTACCCAGAATTATCACATTTAACAGAACAAAGATTATCTGACCAAGTGCGAGCTATTATAAACAACAAGTATATACACGTCAATAGATTAGAAGAGATTAAAAAGCAAATAGCTGAAGAATTAGGTATTAATAACACTAACACACAAAACAGTGATGACATAGATGACGTTAATTTAAACACACAATCACAGAATGTATTAGGACAATCGGATGAATACATTCATACAGAAAATACCCAATTTACAAATACTCACATCTTTGATACACCTGCAAACACTTCTACAAGAGATATATTCTCAAATGAGAGAATAGATGACCACGGTGTCATGCCTAGCACGCCCCAAAATACAGAAGTAGATAACTTCTTGAACAGCATAGAAATTGGTCTAGCTGGATCTACTCAAACTAACACTGGTGCTTTATTAGAAACAAACCCAGAAATAGAAACCACATTTCAACAAGCTCAACAACTCTTCTCTGAAACACACCCCACTGATAGGCCATACATTCCTAAACAAAAGACGTCTAGAAAGTTTTCTGCCATAGTCACTTATATTAATAATATTATTCTCCCTAAGACCGTAAATAAAGATACCGAGTTCATTCAATTACAGACAATAATTTACTGTTCTGCATGGACTGCAGCTAAATGCAACGGAGCAAAAATACTAGACTATTCACAAAGTGAACGCCGCACATATAAACAGAGAAAACCAAATTGGCAAAAACGACTAGAAAAAAAGATCGCAAATCTAAGAGCGAATATAGGTAGGCTGACGCATTTCATGAATGGTAGCAGAAGTCAAAAGTTAATAACAGCAGTAGAAGCAATAAAAATTAAGTACAAATTACACGCACAGCACGAAAATTCAAATACACGTTTAGAACACTTCTTGGACACTTTAAAACAAAAATTAAACGCGGCGGCCAGTCGGCTTAAAAGATATATCACATGCACAAACCGCAAAAAAGAAAACACAAAATTTTGTAACAACGAAAAAATATTTTATAGGAATCTTTCATCAAATAACAGAGAGAACAGCACCCAAACCTTAGAGACACCCCCTTCTGGGGCATTACGAAACTTTTGGGCAAACATTTGGGAAAATCCAGTAAACCATAATTATCATGCCGACTGGATCAAACAAGTAACACCAGAAATCCCTGCCATGGAGTTCGACTTCATACCAATAAACACTTTTATAGACGTCATCAAACGTACACACAACTGGAAATCTCCAGGCACAGATAATATTCACAACTATTGGTATAAAAAATTCACTGCCATTTACCCATTCATACATCATCACTTAAACACATTTATTCAATCACCACATCTACTTCCAAGATACATAACTCAAGGAGTAACATACATGATTCCTAAGGACATGACTAACACTACAGACCCAGCCAAATATCGACCAATCACTTGCCTACAAACTCTTTATAAAATCTTAACAGCCTGTATAAGTGAAACGATATACGAACACTTAACTAAACACAACATACTTGCAGAGCAACAAAAGGGATGCCGTAAAAATAGCCAAGGATGCAAAGAGCAACTTACTATTGACGCGGTTGCAATGAACAGCGCAGTCAAAAGCAAAAAAGATATTTATACCATGTTCATAGATTATCAAAAGGCCTTTGATTCAGTCCCACATAGTTGGTTGTTACATATATTAAATGTATATAATATCCACCCCACACTTAGAATTTTCTTAGAATCTGCCATGCAAAATTGGCAAACTGTCCTTAAAATAAATCAAGCCTCTACAACTCTGACCACTGAGCCAATACACATAAAACGTGGAATTTTCCAAGGCGATGCCCTAAGCCCTTTGTGGTTTTGCATGGCACTTAATCCACTTTCACATCTATTAGACAAAACTAATGTAGGATTCACATTGACAAGCGATAACACACAATTCACCTTAACACACCTCATGTATATGGACGATATAAAATTATATGCAGCAGATAAAAATTCACTCTTTCATTTAGCAGACACCACACAAGAGTTTTCCAACGATATAAACATGCAATTTGGAGTAGACAAATGCAAAATTTTATCTGTTTGTGCAGGAAAAATCCAAAGTAATAGTTACCCTCTCGGATCAGGTGAATCTATTGAGCCAATGGATGAACACAGCACATATAAATACTTAGGCTTCAAACAATCCAGACAAATAGAACAAAAGATGATAAAAGTTGAACTGCTGAAAAAATTTACACATAGACTTAACCTAATTTTGAAAAGCAATCTCAACTCTAGAAACACAATTAAAGCCATTAATACATTTGCCATACCAATTCTAACATATTCTTTCGGAATCATACGGTGGTCAAAAACTGACATCAGAAAACTACAACGCACTATTAATACACTCTTGACAAAAAATAGAAAACACCACCCTAAATCATGTATACAGCGACTTACACTACCACGCCAAGAAGGGGGAAGGGGATTGGTAGACATACACAATTTGCACAATAAACAGATAGCTTCACTCAGATTTTACTTCCATAACAAATCAGTACATTCATCACTACACAAACATGTTACAGAAGCAGATAAAAAGCTTACACCACTCAACCTACAAAGTAGAAACACTCAAATTAATGAAAGCATTACAAGCACACAGCAAAAAATCGCAGTTTGGTCCGGAAAAGCTTTACACGGGAGACATCGAGCCTGCCTGAGCCAGCCACACGTCGACAAAGCTAAGTCGAACGAATGGCTCAAACGAGGTGAATTGTTTCCTGAAACTGAAGGTTTCATGCTTGCGATCCAAGATCAGATAATAGCTACTCGCAATTACAGGAAGTACATAATAAAAGATCCAAACCAGCCGACAGACATGTGTAGACACTGCAACAGTGCCTCTGAGACCATCCAACACATAACAGGGGCCTGTAAATCACTCGCTCAGACAGATTATAAACATCGACATGACCAGGTTGCTGCAATTATACACCAACACTTAGCACACAAATATAATCTTATAGGAGAGATGATTCCATATTATAAATACAAGCCGGAAGTCATTTTAGAAAACAATAATCAAAAAATCTATTGGGATCGGACAATAATTACAGACAAAACCATACATTACAACAGACCTGATATCACCGTTCATGATAAAATGAATAAAACAGTTTATTTAATTGATATAGCCATACCCAACTCACACAACATTCAAACAACAATATCAGATAAACTTAG
The DNA here is from genome assembly GCA_958449745.1 of Ochropleura leucogaster. Lineage (NCBI taxonomy): Eukaryota > Metazoa > Arthropoda > Insecta > Lepidoptera > Noctuidae > Ochropleura > Ochropleura leucogaster. The sequence goes on from OY288206.1 coordinate 6,913,745, forward strand.
TAAGTACCAAGACCTCGCCATAGAGCTAAAAACCCAATGGAATGCACAAACTGTACACATAGTCCCAATAGTACTCTCATCGACCGGTGTAATACCAAAATCTCTTACACAAAGTCTTACCACTCTACACATGCCATCCCACACACTCTACATGTTACAAAAAGCTACAATCCTGAACACCTGCCGCATCACTCGTAAATTTCTGACTTCTTCCACGTTATCATCCACTTTTTCAATTTAAATTTTTCCTTACATACTTGGCTCCGGCCCGTGTGTAAGGTAACGTTCTCTCTCTAAAGAGAAGAAAAATAAAAAACTCTATAAATAATAATAATAATAAAATTGTTTATTTTCTCCACACAAGTTACTTAATGCTAGAACTTTACAGAAATGCATGGTCAAAACGTTAACTTTGTGAGAGACTGGTGCCTGCAGTAGGTTTCAGTAAAAATCCTGTATTACGGGTCACCAGGGCCCTTCCGCCGTTGAACAATTTGAATCTAGTTCAAGGAGTGCAGGAAACAAACAAAGGATGCATTTTAAACAAAAACAACAAAAAATAAAGAAAAAAAATTAATAAATTACAAATAAAAATTCTAAATGATTGTGGAAGTTTCAGAATGTGTGTAAGAAATCTGTGAGTGGGTGAGAGAAAGGTGTGTGGGCGATGACTTGATGTGTAATTGTGTATGTGGTGTGAGAGTATGGCGCGAGAATGGTTAGCTTTGGTTAGGCATGAGTAGGATAATTGGTCGATGCAGCAGATAGGATACTTAACTAATTATATAAAACGGTCTGTTTATTTTGAGGGGATCAGTAGTTTTTCAGTTCCCTGATAGTCTAGAGATTTCAGATACGAGGTGACTGAGGTTTTACATTTGTATATTGTTAGGGGATAAATGTTGAGTATTTTATTTAGTTTGTTATACAGATATGGTCCAAGAAACAAAAAGAAATTCCGCGGATGTGAAGAGTTGAATGCTTGAGTTTGGCATACCCTACCTTTTCTGCGTTTGTCTTTACATAGGTTCGGGTCATATTGCACTAGGGAGTGCTCCCTTAGCACTGTACGCAAGACGAAGGATTGTCTAACAGTCAGAACATCCCAGTTCTTAAAAAGGTCTACGGTAGGAAACAAGAAAGGGAGACCGGCGCCGACTTTGAGTATGGCTCGCTGTGCTCTCTCCACTTCAATTAGATGAGTCTTGGCGGCACCTCCCCAGCATGTTATACAATAATCAATAAGGGATTGGCAAAGGGCATCATAAACCATTTTAGTGATTCGCCGGTCTGCTGTGTGTCTGAGAGTTTTGAATATATATATTAGTTTACGTAACCGCGTTACGAGGGTTTTTAAATGCGGTTTAAAGGTCAGGAACTGATCTATAATGACACCAAGATATTTGATATCTTCAACCCTTTGAAGTGTCGGACAAGAGCATATGATGGAATCAGAAGCACAAATGTGGCAGGTAATACCTAAGTAGGTTGGAGGCAACAGATTGGACCTATGGGCAAACGTAACATATTTGGTTTTTTTTACATTCAAGGTCAGGATATTGGATCTGAGCCACTCGCAAACTTGGTTAAAACCTTTTTGTGCAGTATCGAAAACCTCTTCCCAGCTCTGTCCGCAAAAAAAGAGGGCGGTGTCATCAGCGAAAGTAACAATTTTACCACAGTAGAGCTGAAGCTGGCAAAGGCTGTTGATATACACCAGGAACAACGTCGGGCCGAGTATACTGCCTTGTGGAACACCATATTCAACAGCTATTTCATCACTCAGCCACCGATCAATCCGAACTCTTTGCGTTCTGCCTGTCAGGTAGTCCCTAAGTAATTGAAGCGGAACACCTCTTACGCCAATCTGCTCAAGCTTTGTGAGTAAGTGTGGAATAGAGACTGTGTCGAAAGCTTTAGCGAGATCAAGGAACAGTGTTAAGCATTTCTTCTTTTTGTCTGAATTGGTTATGATGGAATTTAAGAGTTCGTGAATCGCATCATTTGTTGATCTGTTAGTACGAAAACCAAATTGTGCAGGCGAAAGAAGATTATTTGTTTCAAGATAGTTTGTTAGTCGACGATTTATAAGCCGTTCCAAGATCTTGGACAAAGTAGGTAAGATGGAGATAGGCCGGAAGTTATCAACGAAGTCTCTTTCACCTTCTTTGTGTATAGGTTTAATAAGCGCCTTTTTAAATGCTCCAGGAAAAACACCAGACGCCATGGCCAATTTGCAAATGTGAGTAATAGGAGCGGTAAGAAAATGTATATACCTCTTTAAGATCTTGGAAGATATCTGATCAATACCTGCTGCACATTTCTCCTTTAAACCATTAATGAGGAAGAATACTTCTTCTTCATCAGGAGGGAGTATGACAAATGAATTGATAGGATTAACAGAAGAAAAGCCCTGTGATACTTCGTTCGCACACGTTCTGCTCCGCGTTTGATCAATAGTTTGTTCCGCAAGTTTCCTGCCCACGTTAGCGAAGAAATCGTTAACTTTATTTATATCTTCATCTGGGTTTAGGGATGTTATAAGACAGGAAGCGAAGTCTGAAGGTTTGCTTGAGCCGCTTATCTTTTTAATTGCATCCCATAAGTGCTTTTTATTCCCATTTGCATTTTCAATCTCTTTTTTGTCGTAGGTTCGTTTAGCTTTTTTAATAATAGTGTTACAGAAATTACGATAACGTTTGTAGGTTAGTCTAACAGTTTCATTTTCGGGATCTCGTTTAAGCTTTTTATGGAGGTTATCCCTGTTTCTCATACAACGAAGTAACCCTTTGGTAATCCATGGTTTACTGACCCGTTGTCTTTTGGGAATTTGGATAACACTAGTATTATCGGATATTGCAGTAGATAGGTGTGTTACAAGTAGGTTGGCGGAGATGTTGGCATCACTAGACTCAATGATAGGCTGAAAGTTAGTATTTCGGATGGTTACATCGAGGGTTTCGAAATCAATTATACTGGACGTTTTATTGCAGTAATTTAGATGAGATTTCAAGTTTAAGCTAATAGCAACAGTTTCGTGGTCCGTGATAGATGACTCAATTATGAGACAGTTAGCATCTAATTTAGTTTTAAGCATTATGTGATCGAGACACGTGCGCCCATGCGTAAGTGAAGTATGACCTGGGAGCAGGCAGTGACTAGCTAATACATTTAAGTACTCGTGTGAACGTTTGTCGGGACTGTTAGGGGCTATATCGATGTTAATATCACCGCAGAGAACAATGTTTTTATACCTACTTAATTTTGAGAGTAGTGAGTCTATAGAGCTAATAAAGTTAGACGTGTCGGTTTGACTCGGGGGGCGGTAGATTCCGATGATACACGTTTCTGAGTCTAGTTTCAGCATTAGACAGTTGGCGTCATTTATCTGAGGCTCTTCAATGGTCACTTTCAGGTTTCTGTTATAGTAGATCACAACTCCTTCATTTTGGGTTTTATGAGACGTCGTAGCTGCATAGTTATAGTTTGCGAGATTAGGTATGTTACGAGCTGAAGGAAGCCAACATTCTGAAAGGACCAACAAGTCCCAAGCTATTTCTGATCTTTGTAGAAGGGTGCTGAAATTAGGCATGTTGCAATTAACACTACGAATATTTTGAGAAAGCAGATTGAGGGTGGGATTCTTTTTTATAATATTTTTTTTTACATCATCTATGTCGCACGTGAACGTTTTGGCTATCTGAAGTGAGTCAAGATCTGAGTGCAAGGTTTCAATACTTTGCATACTTCAAAACAAGTTATGAAGAAGAATGTCGCGTGGTGTACGCGACATATGATTGCACCGGTAATTGAAGTTTAATCTCTGATCTCGACCGTAAACAGCCAACATGTTGGATAATGCGACATGACGTAAAATAAAATAAACAAAGTTTAACAATACATACCAAACCATATACATACCAAAAGTTGGCTCGCTCAAGAGATGTGTGTTGAGTGAGTGGGGTAAGTTGTGAGTAGTGTGTTTGACGAGAATAAGGGTAGAATGTAATTGAGTGTGAGTGACTGGAGTTCCACTTATAACAACAAATAAAGGTAAAGCATAACACAAGTTGCAAAAAAGTTTGAAAAGTTATGACAAATATTGATAACATGGCTATAATGACATGACAATAACTTGCTGTAGTAACTAGAGGTAATTGAAAACATACATACAAAAAGAAAAGCGATTGCGCATGAAATGACCAACAAAAGAGTTCTAGTCATTGATTGCTTCGCAACGAAAGCTGCTGCAATTGCTCTTCATTCTTTATTATGATGTACTGACTATCGGCGTTTTTCTTGATCAAACACGTCCATTAGAAGTCCAGCAAAATGTATAATTGTTTGTCTTACAGAAGTTTCGCGCAGCATAAAATATCTTTCTGGAAAGTGAAGTGAGCTGTTCTGCGATGTAGACAGGAGTAGGTGGCACATTCAGGCCCAGATGAGTAGAGTTGATTTTATTCTCGGGGTTCTTGTTATTGAATTGTTTTGCCGATGCCAGAAAATTGCTTTTTAGTAGGGTATTAGAGAACTCAATGCTGATGCTTGATGTCTTGCTTTCCTTCTTAGATGGGAACCTCGAGACATCTCGAATATCATTTGTTTGGATGTCTACTTCTAAAAGTTTTGAAAGTTGTTGTACAAGAGAATATAGTGTATTCTTACTTTCTTGTGCCAACTTAGGTACGTTACGCAGTTCGACGAAAGTCTTTAAACAGTTTCGCTCTACGGAATCTATTTTCTCTTCCAGTGAGCACATTTTTATGGCCATGGTGTTACGTTCAATTTCAATTCCTGTAATTTTTGCTTCTAAGGAGGTTAGTTGGTCCGATATGTTTGAAACGTTTTTGTCAATTTCGGTATTAGATTCCTCTATTTTTGAGTACTGGGTTTTAATATCCATTATAAGAGTCTCCAATTTGTCCAATCGCATATTTTGAGAGCTAACTAATTCTCTTATCATGTCCCTCAGATCACTTGTAAGCTCATTTTTTATGTCCGAATGGTCGCTCGAGGGCCGGCGACGCTTAGCGCGTTGCGTGATGTTAGCCGGGATTAGGTCCGACATGGAATCTTCTTCAGCACATAATTTTTGAATATCAGGCTCCGAGCGTGACGGTTGCTTACTTGGAGAACCCTTTGGTGGTGTTTTTAACATATTGCAAAAAAGTAAGAAATAAAAAAGTCCAAAAAGAAGAATTCGTCTTCGTCCGGGTTCGAACTTGCGACACGTTGCGTTCAACAGAAGTGTGGGTTGGGTCAACCGCTAGACCACTCGTACGATATCTTGCCTGACGAATTTGGCGTTCTGTAGTTAAAAATGTCCAGCGTGTGTTAATGACCGTAGCTTACTTAACAAGGTCAATGACACCACGACACAAAGACACTTTTTAACGATCACTTTTCGATTGATTCAAACTGTTTTTGTTGATAACTTTAGTAATAGTTTATGTACTGATGTAGTTTTTTCACTGTTTTACGCGGTAAGATGTTGATCACGCACTGATTTGTTTCTTATACTCTTCAACGTATTAAATACCACTTTTTCGAATAAAATGAACGAGAGGTCACAGTAACATGTGTGCTCGCGACGGCGGTCGCGCGGGGGGGGGATCATATATTAGGGGGGGATCATCATAGATTGTAACCTATGTCTGTTAACTCCATAGAGAATGTTCTAGTAGACAAAATTGTGATACTGGACAAATTCAAAGTGGTGTTATCTTTATGACTCATAATGCAAATGTTATTGTGCTTTCAGTACATAATAATTAAGAAGTGTCTTATTACTTTTGCAGTCCTCAATCTCAAAAAAACTTATAACTTCTTCTCATATTATTCTTTATTCATTATAGACAACCTATACTATCTAAAAAAAATTCACACCCATCACAACTCTAAATGTACATATTTTAGCTTTGTAGTATAAAAATAATACTTTTTTTATCAGAATGACTGACATTTAATTGCTATCCTCGTGTAGGTACAATCAAGGCCACAGAGTGCATGCCAAAAGATAAACAGTATAATTCATATTTGAACAAGTTGGTTGGGATGTTTTGTTTATTTAAGAATGGATATATTTTTAGACAAAACCAAAAATTTCAAAGGACCATCCGCTATCCTTCTGCTCATGAAATAGTCCTGAGCATAGCCATTCAGGACAAAGAGTGTGAGTACTGTCTAAAATCTATTCTATAAATTAACGCAGTTCTTAATCTATCAAAAATAATATGTAATCTAAACAAATATTGTTAAGGTTCAAAATGAAAAGGATCTTTTGGTAAATTATTTCTAAACATTAAATCACTACATATGTTAAAAAATAATATTGTTCTAAAACTGTTTATCAAAACATGTAACATCCATGGCACAATAATGGCCTGATTAAAACAAGTTGATGCAACTATGAAATATGTCTTATCATTTGATGGATGATACCAATTAATCATGGCTCACTCATTGATTTAGGACATGTTCAGTATTTCTACAGTAAGTAAGTATTTTGTAGGTTTATTCACCTGGCACCATCAGAGATTGAGCTGCGACCTCGTGAAGGTTTCCGCGGCGGCGGCGGCAGCGCAGGTGGCGGCCCGTCAGACTCCTCCCGCCTTCGAGCACTAACACTGGCCACCTCGCGAACATTATCTAGACAATATCAGTGTGATAAGCTAATCATTAATGATTATTGAACATATCAAAAGTTTTTGTTACCGATAACAAAGTGAAAGAGATAAAAATTCCCTGAAATAACAAGTACAAAACAATTTCAATAACAATTAGTAACTAAAATACTGTTTTAAAGTCTTAAATCATTCATCAATTACATTTTCACAATTCATTCTTTCATACAAAGAAAATACAGTTATCATGATTCCATTTAATCAGTGCCCCATTTACTTCTAAGGTCATTGATCTTCCACTTCCCTTCTGATTGATGTACGTATGGACATTTTGCTGAACTGACAATGCTTATTAATTTTTCTTGTTTACACTGCGTCAATTGATCTCGTTGTGCCAATAAAAGGTCAGTTAGTCACTTCAATTGGTGTATTGGGAGGCTTTGTGTGTTTGTACATGCGATTGTAACAAACAATACACCCTTAGAAATTAATTAGTTTAGTTATACATAAAACATTATATATTATAGTCAATGTCGGTACTTTTATTAATAACTGTACCAACAGGAAAGTTTGATTTAACTACAATATAAAAATAACTGGTTTGAAAAATAACTGTGATATCATGCTATTTACTTTCGTAAATACAATAGGGAATATTAAACAATGATTTATGTTTTACATTAGATTATTTACCTACAAAATACGTTCAACTATGCAACAATAGAAATTTTAAACTAAAGGAATAGAAATTGCTATTATAGTCTATTTAACTTTATTATGATAACAGACACCAGATGTTTTGATAGTATGTTAAACCTATGTTCTACTCATAATACTAGATTTGATTGATTAGTATTTTGGCTATAGGAATAACTAAAATATTAAACATCTAAAACTATTATAGTTCGAAAATTAGTACTAAATTTTAATTAATGTTTAGTTGTTGCAGTAATAAGTTATAATTGTTATTTCTTGCAATTATTTTGAATGCCAGTAGAAAACAATTAACCTTTTATTTTAATGAATCTGCTAGTGCATTCAATGTTCACATAAATTGTTCATAGCAACAGTAGGTTAGAGCCGAAATAGTTTTGTCAATATCATTACTTTAGCACTGGTTTTATTAACCTGTTTATTTAATGTGAAGTATTCACGTAGGCGGTTATGAAATAGTAAATCGTGAATACTTAATTATGTTATCATTGACAACACATGAAAGGTAGTTGTATGAAAAGTTGGCTTAAACCTTGGATCATCAGTAATCTCGCGAAGTAAACAAAGTTACGTCAGTTACCTGTGCTAGATTGTAGCTTCTGCCTACGGAACTGATCCAGAGCCAGACTTTCTAAACTCAAAGCCTGAGCCTTCTCCAAATCCGCTTGGAACTGAAGATCGTAGTCAGACATTATCGGACTCCCTTCAATATGTATCTACAACATTCACAAAACGAGCGTGGGAATTAAAACAATAATACCACTGTTTAGCGATGAACACATAACACAACACGAAAACATAAGATCCAAACTTGTAGGCGGTATACAGCGGCTCTCATTGTATCGCCCTTTGTCTTACCAAAGGAATCGTCCCGATAACGCTCTATTTGCTTAATTTTCACTACATAATATAATTTTGGATGAATCTCGGCTCGATTTTATTTTATTATTTTACTGGGTCAATTCAATTTGTATGCATCATTCGAAAGATAATACGACAAAACGTGGAATGTATACTCCTAATAGTTTGACAGTATGATTCCCTTGTATTGTGATGAAAAAGAAAGAGAAGCGCTGTCGCAACCAACGACAAAAGTGACTTTTACATTTAGCTATATAATAATGGTGACGTTACTTTTTTCGAACGCTTTTCTTAATCGACTATTTTACTAATCGACTTATCATAGTAATAAAGTGTCAATTTAAAAAAAATATAACCTGGGGGTCTTCAAGTCAAGCTCAAGAGTGAATAGGTTATTTCTAGGTTAGCGTGCTTCATCGTCGACCACATCATCACTTACCATCAGGTGAGATAGTGGTCAAACGCGAGCCTATTATTAAAAAAAAAAAAAAAAAATCTCTTCGGCTACGAACATACTGACATACTTGCTGCCTATAGCTCAAGCAAGGATCAAATTTAAATCGACATTCTAGAAATTTCGTTCCTGTCCGCTTTGCGTGCTTGGTCCATTCGCTAGCAAGACAGAGTACATTGTATATGCTAGCAAATAACTATAATATTATTAAGGCACACCCTGACACTGACATGTACAGTGCAAAAAAAAATTGCGGGAGTCCCTGGCGGTTCTTCCATAATGGGCATCACTAATGTAAAATGCATGCATGTGTGTAATGCAACAGAAAAAGCTCAGTGTTGATGTCATGCTCACTTAAATGTCTCGCTGATGGTGGCGGGTGTCACTATATACAATGTACTCTGTGGTGGCGGGTGTGTTGGGTCAGTTAGCTCCCTTCAAAATGGTCGAGATGTATGGGGCTGATCCACACGTCATGTTCGTGAACGGGCGCTGTCAGTTGGGACTGGTATTTTTTTTAGCTAGGTTCCACGGTCATTTTTAATTTATTTAGATTTGAAATTGAATTTTGCTTTTTATTTACTCTGGATGCTCTCGTGCTCACATATTTGTATAATCTCAACATGAATGATGTAAATACGATTTTGTAAAAATATTTTAATTTGAAAGAGTGTCCATGGAGTTTCTTGCCCTTTCTTCTCCATGAGATCAACGCTTTAGAATAGGCAACTACAGTACTTTCACAAGTTATTATGCCTTTGACCGGGACTGTAGATTCATTTTGTTTCTTGACATTCAAAAGTGCCTGTAATTGTCTAATTGAAATAAATGATTTGATTTGATGCAGTAGTGTGTACGGTGTGGCGAAGCGCCGCCACGCGCAATCGCCTGTGCGATTCTCTCCTACTCGATCCGGCGTTATGCCATCTCTCTGGCTTATTAGATTTTTATTCACCACACGAGGGCCAGGTTAAGCAACCTTCGCAAAGGTTTGGAAATGGATGGGTTACCATAGGGGGCCAGGTAAAGCAACCTTTGCCAAGGTTTGAAAATGGATGGGTTACCACACGGGCCAGGTTAAGCAGCCTTTGCCAAGGTTTGGAAATGGATGGGTTACCACAGAGGGCCAAGTTAAGCAACCCTTGCCAAGGTTTGGGAAAGGATGAGTTACCTCACGGGGCCAGGTTAAGCAACCTTTGCCAAGGTTTTGATGTGGATGGGTTACCACAGGACGCCAGGTAAAGCAACCTTTGCCAAGGTTTGGAAATGGATGGGTTAGCAGACGGGCCAGGTTAAGCAGCCTTTGCCTAGGTTTGGGAAGGGATGAGTTACCACAGGGGGCCAGGGTAAGCAGCCTTTGCCTAGGTTTGGGAAGGGATGGGTTACAACAGGGGGCCAGGTTAAGCAACCCTTGGTAAGGTTTGGGAAGGGATGGGTTACCACCGGGGCCAGGTTAAGCAACCCTTGTCAAGGTTTGGAAATGGATGGGTTACCACATGGGGCCAGGTTAAGCAACCCTTGCCAAGGTTTGGAAATGGATGGGTTACCACAGAGGGCTAAGTTAAGCAACCCTTGCCAAGGTTTGGAAAAGGATGGGTTACAACACGGGGCTACGTTAAGCAACCTTTGCCAAGGTTTGGAAATGGATGGGTTACCACACGGGGCCTGGTAAAGCAACGTTTGCCTAGGTTTGGAAAGGGATGGGTTACCAAAGGGAGTCAGGTTAAGCAACCCTTGCCAAGGTTTGGAAATGGATAGGTTACCACACGGGGCCTGGTAAAGCAACCTTTGCCTAGGTTTGGAAAGGGATGGGTTACCAAAGGGAGTCAGGTTAAGCAACCCTTGCCAAGGTTTGGAAATGGATGGGTTACCACACGGGCCAGGTTAAGCAGCCTTTGCCAAGGTTTGGAAATGGATGGGTTACCACAGGGAGCCAAGTTAAGCAACCTTTGCCAAGGTTTGGAAAAGGACGGGTTACCACAGGGGCCAGGTAAAGCAACCTTTGCCAAGGTTTGGAAATGGATGGGTTACCAACCGGGGCCAGTCATAGAGTTTTATTCAATCAAAGTGCCTTCGATCTTCGAATTCATTAACGAAGATGAACTCGAAAACGATGTCCTTTTGGTAAGTCCACAATGAAACAGAATAATTATGTTTTCAATGACATATTTAGTTCTTATCACAATCTGTTCTTTTCTGCATATTACTTTTTAATTAAAAAATAATGTCGGTATTTGACGGGCCTCTTGGTCTAGTGGTTAGTGGCCCTGACTGCTGAGCCGGAGGTCGTGGGTTCGATTCCCACCCAGGACAAATTTTGTGTGATGAGCATGATTGTTTGTTCTGTGTCTGGGTGTGATTTATCTATAATATGTATGTATTTATGAATTATATAAGTATGTATATCAGTTGTCTGGTTACCATAACACAAGCTCTGCTTAGCTTGGGATCAGATAGCCGTGTGTGAGTTGTCCCAAGATATTTATTATTATTTATTATTTTATTTCACATCTGCCAGGCGTTCCGTGACGGCTCACATTTTTACTACACTTAAACATTTTGAAAGCGACGATCCTTACATATACTAAACGTAGCTTTTCGTGGCTGGCGTGTGCCCTGATATGTTTTGCTACACCTATTACATTTTTGAATAGCCTCTTACAACTAGAGCAGAAAATTTGGAACGCGGAGTATTTAAATTATTTCAGTCGTTTTTTGCCATTGAACGACGACTAATAAAATAACTCGTCGAATGAATGAACGAGAATTTATTATTTACCATTAGCAAGCGTAGTGTAGGACGCCCTCCGACCAGGTGGGATGACGATCTAAGAAAGACTGCAGGCAGATGATGGATGCGGCAAGCTGAAGACAGGGCGCTTTGGCGCTCATTAGGGGAGGGCTATGTCCAGCAGTGGACTAATATAGCCTGATGATGATGATGATGAAGCGGTCGAGAAAAAACGGGTTTATCCATTATGAATATCTCAGAAGCAGTAAGGAGGTAAGAATTTGGCAAAACGATACCCCGTGCGAAAAGCACGTTAATGTAACAGATATTTGCCAGCTGTGCAGCCGTAGCCAAGGAAGTAAATCTGCTCAGCTCATCGTCAAGACTTAACTACAAATGTCATTAAACTTAGCCTAATTTATCAGCAGCGGTTAGGGTCTTCTGATACAATCTTTGTATTAATTACTAACCCAATTCCCCGAGAGATGGCGCTGTAGGTACTTATTACATTGGATCGGGTATTACCGAATTGTTCGGTTGGCCTCATAACTGGGAACACTTATTGTGACGGACGGGAAACTACGGAACCCTACACTGAGCGTGGCCCGACACGCTCTTGGCCGGTTTTTTTTTAATAGTTTGTCCAAAACCAACTACCTACCTAATTTTTTGTTTTGGTATGGACATTGTGATGTGGAGGGATGCAATGCACATTAAAGATAAAGTAAATGATACCTAATGATAATGGCTGACTGGAAGAAAAATAAAAAGTGTTGTGTCCCAAGGAACTTCTTCTTGGACAAGAGCAGGATAAATATAATTAAAATTCAAGTAATTTGACAATTCATTATTTTTGCAAAATCATCAATATAATTATTTTGCTTTGAATTGTTATGTTATTGTTACTAAAGATAGACGATAACTTGTCAAAATACAGTTTTTAATCCTTGGAAAAGAACTCATATTTGTAATAATTAAAGAAGACTACTTAGAATCACTTGGACTAAGTAACTTCTATTATATTATCCGTTAGAAATTGTTTGATACTCTTTACTATCACGCGTCCCGTTTTGGGCTGAGATAAATTACGTGCAGTATGTGGGACACCTGAAAAAGTACAACGCTTTAATATTTTCAACACACCTCTGCCATTTGTACATATTAATTTCAAGGGCCAGTCAATACCTGAGGGTCCAGGGCGAATGAGGTTGACCGCCGCTAACTTTTTTGGTTTGGTGCGCTTTTTTCTCATGACTTTACGGCTAGGAGCAATTCCTTTCGTCGGAGAATTGTATATTTGCGCATTTGGATTTGACTTAATCTTCGATAGTATTCGGTTTGGAACTGAAGCCCTTTGAGACAAATTTAATGCAGCCGTTTTTATCTTATGAGGCGAATTATTTCTGGATGATTTTGTGAGAATTCTGGGAAACTCATCGTTTCTTTCTGACGTAGTGGCTTGATACCCGGGCTTTTTAGGCGCAAATAAACTTTTGGCCCTCTTAGTTTTCTTCCTCCTACGGTATGTCTTTCCTTTCTTACGATTAAAATTAATTTTAGGCTGTTCTTCACCATCTGTGTCGTTTCCTTCTGGTCCTCTCTGTAAAAATAGTACATTTTGATTCAAGTGAAGAAATTTGTACATACGTGTACGATCTGTACATACTAGTTCCGGATAGAACCTACTTATATATAACAGCTTTTGCCCGCGGCTTCGCTCGCGTTAAATTCGGTAGCGCCTTGATTTGTAATAGCAACGCTAAGTTTTCCCGTTTCTTCCCTCTTTCTTCCTCATATCCCAATCTTCTTTATAAATATAGCCTATGTCCGTCTCCTGGTTCCCTTCTATCTCTGTACCAAAATTCATCCAAATCGGTTCAGCCATTAAAGCGTGAAGAGCTAACAAACAAACAAACTCACTTTCGCTTTTATAATATTAACTAGCTTTTGCCCGCGGCTTCGCTCGCGTTAAATTCGGGGTAACACAGTTCCCCTTGCGCCTTATTGATTTGTAATAGCAACGATAAGTTTTCCCTTTTCTTCCCTCTTTCTCCCTCACATCCCACTTTTTTCAAAAAAATATATAGCCTATGTCCGTCTCCTGGTTCCCAACTATGTTTGTACCAAAATTCACCAAAATCGGTTTAGCCATTAAAGCGTGAAGAGGTAACAAACAAACAAACTCACTTTCGCTTTTAGTAAGGATCACGCCACAATACTTAGGAGCTGAACATTGGGTGAAACCGGTGGTTATTAAAACTCCAAGGCAATTCAATTTAATATTAATTACCTTTTCATAAAACAAATCTTCCGCATCTTGTCTATTGCAGAATTCCAATATTTTCCTGCAGACGGTCCGCAAATTCCTAATTCTTTCCTTCTTCCTTTTACCTATTACGTATTTGTCTACTTCGTCTAGTCTTAGTGTTCTGAAACAAATAATGTTTACTATGTAAGTGTAAGTAGGTGTATTAAATAGATTTGTATACTCCATTTTTCTTTCAGCTGGTCGGTACTGGGCCAAGCATCCCACAACATCAACTCAACTCGCTAATTCTTACCTTTTCTGTAAGATACAGCTCGACTTGCCGCACATCCTTTTTAATACCTTGACTCTAGCAGAATTTTAATGTTATATTATTTGTTTAGTTATTTAAGTTTATACTTTTGAAGTGCTAACATAACATTATTTTACTATATAATAACTACTCGTCTAAATATACATAAATACGAGATTCTTCTTATCCGAGTATTAAAGATTATCTCATTTAATATTGTAAAATGTACGTATTCTAAACTGAGGCCCTAGTTCGCAAGGTTAACGTTAACGTAACGTAATACGTCAATTTTTGAATTGAAAATAACCGCTTCACATCTTAAAATTTTCCTAGTTTCATACTTAATTTATTTTTTAGACCAGTACGTTGCAACCTGCGTAGCTCTTACATTTGCGTCGTGCAAATCCTGATAGGTGTAAGTGGTTGTGCAGGATGGGCAGCACAACAAGAGTTAAAACTTATTTTTATTATTATCTATGGATACTGAGTGTGCTTGTTGCAAATCAAGATATTTTCAATTAAAAATCGTTTTATTTCGTTTTGTTACTTTAACGTCGCGAACTCGTGTTAGGGCCTCTAGACAATCGATACATACTTGATAACTTTTGGCTTAGCCATGATATTGTCAGCGTCCTTCTCGTCGATCTGCATGGCCGTTTCCCAAATATCCTTGAAAAGTAGTCTTCTGTCTGCATAACTTTCTTCCTTTGTCATAACATCCATTCCGCGGTCTATGGTATAAGCCCGCTCTGTAGACTAGGTCAAATATTGGAAAAAGCTAATCAATGATTATAGATGGTTTATATTTAGTGCATTTTTATGTTTAAATTTTATTTTATCAATTCTTTTGTGATTTTATCATTTCATTATTGATTTGATAGGATAATCGTCATGATGACATATTATGAAAAGAGTCAGGTAATTTAATTACATACTCTTTGGGAGGTTTCATAGACTTATCAACTTTTTTGTGCCTTTTTTTACATAGTTTGCAGATTTAAGACTGGGTTCTGCACATTGATATGATTGTTTCTCGTATCTTCCTAGAGCCGGAGAGTTATCCAGGTTTGCTTGAATATGGGTGGCACAAAAACGATGGCTTCAACATATCGTGACAGGCATAAATATACCGGGCAACGCAACAAGTTACGAACTTGCAAAGTAGTGAATCGCCTTGACGGTCGTTCAGTAGGCGGGAAGCTCTTGGCGAAAGCTTTGCTCCAATAAAAATACACACGCGCTCACATCTGTTTGAGTTTTCTATTATATGATATTAATAAAATAACTTTTTTATACTATGAACTTTTTGTATAACCGTCGCGATGCCAAAAGATAGGACATGAAACTGTGAAAAATAACACAAAAGTTACTTTTTTTATTAATTTACAAACGGTGAAATGTCGAAACCATGCCGGTTAATTACGACCCGAACACTTTGTGGGTGGCTCTCACTCAATATGGTGACGGTAACATCTTCGAGGTGTATCCTAAACTCTTGGCCGAGCTGTTCCTGCAAGAAGAGGCTGCGAGACAAGACGGCGATACAAGTGAGGTGGAGAAACTGGTCCTTCCCAGTGACAAGGAATATAGGCTGCAGAAATACTTCATTCTTGTCGAATTACAGAAGGAGTTGGAAGAGTAAGTTAAGAAAAGAAAATTTATTAAATCCTAGCATTTGAGAAAAACACGACAATCACTTTAAGAAAATTTGTTTTGCATATAGGATTTCAAAAGATCTGCCTGAGCATTGTCGAATATCCTGCATACTTTTCTTAAAAATACTACACTTTTCAATCTAATTCGAAAACCAATTTTCCTAACCCAGTAGAATCAGGTGCTTAATCTGTTATCGCACAACGATGGAGTTCCGACTGTTCCGACAC
Organism: Ochropleura leucogaster; assembly: GCA_958449745.1. Classification (NCBI taxonomy): domain Eukaryota; kingdom Metazoa; phylum Arthropoda; class Insecta; order Lepidoptera; family Noctuidae; genus Ochropleura; species Ochropleura leucogaster. The sequence goes on from OY288206.1 coordinate 6,929,572, forward strand.
AAAACTCATTAACGATTAGCTTCTCGTTAAACAAACTGCTATAACCCTGATTGCGTGGTCCCACAGTCCCTACGGCCGTGACCTACACACATAATAACACCGCTTGAACATACCACAGACACCTTGTGAATGACATACCAGTAATTGGATGGAACACCAATGCTATCTAGTTCTAAATATAGATCATTACCATTGTTCATTCGTAACAGTCATTTTGCTGTATGATGTCAGCTAAATTTGCTAATCCGTGGACCAATTTTTTTTGGGGCTGTTAAAATGCCTTTTTTGCGGATGGGAAATCATCAAACAACTTCGGGGGGAGTGTCACACTTGGACTGACTAAAACCCGCCCATATTCCTTCTATCGCCCGTTATGTTTCGGGGCCGTGGTATACAGTCAATCAATTGGGAATAAATATACCTATGAATTAAAAGAACTAATAAATAATAAAAACATGACACATATATGACCTACAGGTGGCCCACTTCAACTAAACCATATTTCCAGAACCTTACTCAGCAGAACTGCCACAATGGCCTTGCATTTGAATGAATCATTTTTGATGCCTGACTTTATCGTGGTTTACGTAACCACATACCTTTGGTTCGATGCGAGAACGTATGTAACGTTGCATGTACAGACTCAATACCATTATTTCAGTGAATGCATCGAAACACCGACAGCACTAAATTGTGTTGTATAGTGGATATGCGAAATCGAAAGTACATCGCTCACGCTAGAAAGAAACTTAAGACACCACGATTTAGAACAAATAGACAATATACCAAAATTCAGATGATAACCTTTTTTGAGCTGCCATGGCTTCTGGAAGCAGATTTGCCATGGCTTCTGCTTGATCTTGCCCTTCTTACTGAGAAAAGGTATCAGATTTCGTCGAAACCAATATAACATCCTATTGGAAATCCGATCGAGGACCTATAGGATCAATTTTCATGACCTTTACTGTATATCCCTAAACCCAATGCTGGTCTAAAATAAAATACATATTTTCTTTAAAAATAAAACATGTTCCGTCAAAACAGTTGCACTATGTGACATCATATGTCAAACAAATAAAACATATTGAACAGATCAAGTCCCAAAAAAAGCAACCAAAGAAATATATAAATTACTTAGCGTTTTCTAAAATAATTAGTTATAATTTATTTTAACCAACCCATGTAAAAACCCAAAAAACTTCCATATCGAATACCCAGTTCCCATTTTATGAAACCAATTAAAATTGTGCCGAAAGATATATTTTTAGAAAATGGCTCAATGCAACAAATGGACAAAATATTAGAGGAACAGGGTCCTCAAGAAGCGTAAGTGTATGATTAATGTATTACGATTATAAACTGTCACTAATTGTCTTTGGACCTGCTGAGGTAAAAAGGTATTTAGTGACAACACTAAGACATACATTGTTTATTTCTTCAGGAATCAGTCATCGGCACAAGTCGCTAAACCAGCCATTACCTTACATCTATTGTGTGTAGGTAAATGAATCGGATGTGGATCCTATCATTAAATTCAACCCGTTCTTTGACAAAAATCGTAATGCCAATAGGATACCTGCAACGTAAACTTCTGTAGATCAAGTCTTCTCTTTTCATAGAGACGAAGATGGTAACAAGGTGGCCAAGCCATCATTGGAGGAGCCGGTGGAGGAATGGGCGCCATGGTCGCTTATGGTGGCGACCAAGAATCCACACGCACCACCACCTGTCTCCGTCAAAATATCGCCTGGACCCGCCTGGGACATTGGACAGGTAGATAATAATAATAAATATCTTGGGACAACTCACACACGGCTATCTGATCCCAAGCTAAGCAGAGCTTGTGTTATGGTAACCAGACAACTGATATACATACTTATATAATTTATAAATACATACATATTATAGATAAATCACACCCAGACACAGAACAAACAATCATGCTCAAGATATCAAAATATGTAATGAATTATAAAGTTTTACGTGTAGGCTGAAATGGCTACTTGTATATCAATGATCTTCAAGCGTCCAAAACTGAAGTCATAAAGTCAATTAGGAACTTGGATTGGCGCACCAAGATTTTTGCCTAACCATAGGTTAAGCTAAATATTTGGTCTTATTAGGAATAAGACCAAGTATTTATGGGACTTTCACAATTACAAACTTTAAATAAGCATAAAGGACATTGCCACGGGGCAGGTCCCTTTTGTGCAATCGTGTGCCTGATTGGAATAATAACCAAAAAATGTTATTTATTTTTTTATGTGCAAATTATTTTTTATACAATTTCTTTCACCCTGGGAATAAAGTTAATTTTTATTAATAGTTAAACATATTACATCGACATCCGTTTGAAAGGTGTACAAAAAAGTTGCCAGAAATCAAATAACTATCGAAAATGACGTAGGAATCAATGGAGTAATCGATATCAAAACAAAACGATAATTAAAAAAATATTTTTAACAATAATTGTTAAAGCTAGTTTACGTCTCAACATTTAAATGTAAGTCTCAATATTTGACAACTGTAAAGCTACTGATTTGGCATTATGTTTTCTCGACGATGAGTTGGAATGGTGTAAGCCCGGTTTTTTTTCATAGGTACTTCCTATATGGAATGCACGAAGACAATTAGTGTAGGCCAAGTATGAAATTATGTAAAATATTAAATGACAAACTAGTGGATATACACTGCTTATAGTCTATGCGAGTAATAGCGATGAAATATGACAAAAATGGGTTGCTTATTTTCAGAATAAGACTATATTGTTGATTAGATGTTTATAAAAGCGATTTACACAAACATAAAAGCTTTACGTATTTTGGGAACGCCGTATTAACAAGAGTTTTAATCGATAAAAAAACAAATCGATTTACTAATGGATTAAAAATAATTGATCTGGCAACATTTACTTGCGCATGTCACTTTGTTCGGAGATTCGTTCGTGATTGCTTCGTTTAGATACCTACGCGTACGTTGAGTTTTGAATTCCGTATTTACGTAGTTATTATTTACGACACATGTTCGTGTTTTCTGCTAGCACCGAGTTGAGCTAATAAGTTCCTCGAGTACTTTATTTTTTGTGAGATAACTGACTCTTGTTTGTGTTGTTCTTTGTGAGATATTTGACTCTAAGTGTAATTTTTGTGAGATATTGGACTCTTGTACAGTTTTTTGTCAGAATGATGTCTACTCCAGCCAGAAGTCGGGCACACCGTCTGCCTTCCCGACGCTGTATTAACTGTTCGATTTTATTAGCACCTAATTTACGCCGGTATACAGTTGAGGAGTTGAACGAGCAAATGACAGTTCTTCTACGAACTTGGACAATGCCTACACCAGTAAGTTATCGTGTGCTTATACAACATATTTATTGTGGACAATGTAGTGCCTAAATGCATTGTGCAAGCTCAAAATAACATTTGATTAGTAAACGAAGCACCTATAGTCTTTTAGGAGAGTTTGTTTTATGTTTTTACAAGTTTAAGTAGTTATAAATGTAGAAGAGTAATGATTTTAATTTTTTCTAGGTAACGTCGGATGATATCCTGTGTGTTGAATGTTATTTGATGTTGCAAGAAAGGATGTTATCAAATATAACTGGATCCCACGAGGATATGTCTCCTGCATATGGTCACTTGAACATTTGTTATGGATGTGGTATCTCTATTGCAACTCGGAGAACCCATCGAGTTGACTTAGACTGCCCACAACGTAGCATGATTTTAAGATGGACTCTAGCTCACCTGGTCAGTATTTTTTTAATAACATTCCATACATCACACCTGCAATCCCCAACCATATGCGTGATGATAATTAGGCAGAGGTGTACCTAACAGTACACATACATTTTGTCAGTTATATTTATGTCCCAAGTAATATGAACATCAACCGGGCACAAACCCAGTTTGCCAGACTCCTGGCTGCTACTCTGGAATTCTTAAGGAAAAATCCAGCAACCCAACCTGGGAAATGAAACTTAGTCCTCATGCTCTGCAATTATGCTTTACATTTTCTAAATAATATGTTTAATAAAAACTGCTGCACTGTTTCTTTCTTATTTGATAGCATTTTTATTCACATGCTTGCACAATAACAATATAGGGTTTGATGCGTATTCTGACGTTCACTAATACTTGACTATTTCATTTTAGGCTCCACATTTACAAAGAGTGTGCATTCCTTGCTGGTTAGCAGCAACTCGGGAAACACGAAGATTGGAGGTTCATGATTTAAACAGACCCGACATTGTCATGGATGCAGCTTCACCTTTATTAGAAAACACTGGGATACCTGAACCACCTCCAATGCCAGCTCCAACACCTCAACCACAACAAGCGCTACAGCTACAATCTAAAGTTAACTCACAAAAGTATAAACGAGTTGCTGCAGCTTCTCGTCACTGCTTGTTTGTAGGATGTGAAAATAATGAACGTCTTTTAGTGCCTATGACCATCAAGGAATTGTTGTTATTGCAGTACAATATATATATACCATTAAATGCTAGAATATGTTATCACCATTTACATAGTAATCAATGGGATGAACTGACTGCCATTTTAAATGACTTTACTGGCTTTCAAGTTGATGACATATTTTCCATGCTAGAAAGAGCTTCTCAAAGAACTTTAGATTTTAATAATATTGCAGCAATGGATTCACATTTACGTCATTATTGGCTGGGACTAACAGAGGTGCAGTTTAATGAACTATTAAATTGCATTCCTAGTTTAAATAATAAAGTTAAAAATCCTAGCCTTGCATTGAGCATATTTCTTGTTAAGCTTAGGACAGGGGACAGCAACCAAAGACTGGCAACTCTTTTTCAATTGCCACGATCTACATTAGAAAAAAAAATGAAGATTGTTAGAGAATGTTTAAAAGAACATTTTGTACCTATGTATTTGGGACTTAACCACACTAATATACAAAATGTGGCCTTACGTAACAGGACTATTCCTGAAGGTCTATTTGGAGACAGTAGCATGGCTTCAGATGCTAAACCTGCCATTGTCATATGTGATGGTACATATGTTTATGTACAGAGTAGTAGTAACTACAAATACCAAAAACAGACATATAGTCTACACAAATACGCTAATTTAGTTAAACCCTTTTTAATTACATGCTGTGATGGATATATTTTAGAGTGCATTGGACCATATGAAGCAACAAAAAATGACTCAACAATCATGAGTGATCTATTTCGTAATGAAAGTGGTCCAATGCGCTCATTTTTCAGACAGGGGGATGTCTTTATATTGGATAGGGGATTCAGAGACGTGATCCCCGAGTTGGAAAGATATAATTATAAAACTTACATGCCTGAGTCATTATTGGAAAATGAATTTCAATTGACAACTGATCAAGCAAATAAGTCTAGATGTGTTACTATGTGTAGATGGGTAGTTGAAATTGTAAACGGTCGCATTAAAAGAGACTACAAACTCTTTCGACAAGAATATTTTAACAGAGCATCAACACACCTTATGGATGATTTTAAAATTGCTTGTGCTCTTTTGAATAAATTCCACCCAACAATAGAAGACAGACCTGATGCCGGAGAGTATTTACAAATTGCTCAGGCGAGATTAAATACTAGAAATTGTTTAGGGGAATTTATTCAAAGAGAAAACATCAATAGGAGACGTACGGCTTTCCAAAACATAGACAGCAATGCTCCCCACTTAGACCATTTTCCTAGATTAACATTAGATGATTTAAGAAGATTCGCATTGGGATCTTACCAATTGAAACAAGCTAGATCCTATTATGGGGAGCACATAAGAAGCAATGGTACTTACAATATTGAAATAAGCAATGTTTTGGAAGAGGATTTGCCCTTAATATTGGAACAAAATAATTATTTAATTAGGGCTAGAATTAAGTCCCGCCATGTAAGTCACAAAACTTATTACTCTTATTTATTGATAAGTAGAGATGAAAATCGGGCAAATTCTTTAGAAAGTATCATTGCTTACTATTGTAACTGTCTAGTGGGTAACCGTACAGTAGGGTGTTGTGCTCATACTATGACAGTATTATGGTATTTAAGCTGGGGTCGCTTCAACAATGTAAGTGCTCCAGCTCAATCTTTGGATGAAATATTTTATGAAGAATAAATAGTTTATTCAAGTTTTATTTGTTTTTTCATATGCCTTGGTATGTACTATTACTTAAATAAAAATAACTATTAGTTACGTTCAGTAGTCCAGTCCTGGGTGGGAGGACTCATTTGATCATTTAACCACGCTAAAAAAAAAGTGCTGAAGTTGTGAACTAATTACACGTATTTTGCCATAAAACGTTATTATTCTACACAATAGATGACCACCTATCTACTTTTAATAATATGCTAGCAGTACAGAATACCTAGTCTATGTCAATTTGTAATAATAACCTAGAATTTTAAAACAGCTAAGTTAATGATATCTCCTGAACCAGTGTGAATAAATGAAAAAAGGTTTCTGATTATGAAAATGCTATGTTTTGACTACTAGGTAAAATAAAAAACTTCAGGGCACAATCATTTTTCACTGGGACCTAACTTCCTTTACAAAACGGGCAATCTCCTTTACCACAAAACCTAGGTTTTAACAAAAACTATTTAAAAGATTCCTATTAAGATTTCCAACGAGTTCATAACCATCAAGGCTTGAGCTATGCTAATACTGTATTTCGAAGAAATAATGGTGTAAAAGTTATGGATAGATAGTAGGCGTTGATATTTCTTTATTCATCGCTTCTAAACACGCGCTACTTTTCCAGAATAATCTATTTACCTCACACTCTTTCTCTCTGCGGCACCTATCATTACAAGTTGATAAAAAAAGTACGGAAAATGAAATATGGCATCCTAACCACCTCGTTCATTTTGATGTACTAACTCGGAAAGTAGAAGTCGCAGAATTTATCTAGAAAGGACCGATAAACTAATGGAGGACGGCGATCACTTCGTGTAAAGTAACTGTGTGGTGCTGCGTGAATCTAGAGTGTGATACTATGACAACAATTTAAAAATCTATAGGTAGCGTAACTACGATCCCTTTCTTTCATTTTTCTTTCTCTCAGGAAGTCTCAGCTAACATACAATTTAATTTGCAGGTGCTAAAGGCGGCGCGTCTACTTTGTAAGCCACCGCGACCCGTTGAATTCATCGACGAACAAGAGATGCGTCACGTGTACTCTCTCATTTACGAAGTTTTTCGATGTGAGTTGACCAAGTATTTTAGTCACCTCGACAGGAACTACAGAAACACAAAAGTTTTTATTTTACTGGTATCATAACTCGCAACCGCAAATCGCTAGCGAAAGTTTCTGCATAGGCCGAGCCGTTAAAATAGAAAATAAACTTATAAAAGTCCATATAATACGGAATAAAAAAGTTCCTTTGCGTGAATCTACTTGTAAATGACTGTCAAATAGTAGATATATATAAGTCGTAAAGCGTTCATTTAACATCACGAGTCGAAGCGAAAGTCGAATAAAAGTGAAGTGTCACGAAGCGGCTTATAAATTATCAGACGCCTTGCCAAGCTACTTTATTGCAGTTACAAAGCGTTATTCAACTTTATCAAGTTGATGCCTACACGACAAAGTAGCGATAAATAAATAGCGTGCAAAGTTAAACTAGTTTCTTTACTATTAAAAATATGGCGGGTATTTTCATTTTGGTGTTCATATCAGCTCGCTTGATCTGTAAAACTTTACTGTAGGAGGTATCTTACTAAAGTTAGACGGCATTCCAAATATTCACAATATTGGAACTTGCTCAAAATTCCCATAAAACATCGGAAGAATTTAGTCACGTAAAATATTAACTTCGGAACTATGTCATTGCTGTATTTATGATAGAATTTCGAACTACCAAGAGTAGAAGCCATATATTAATGGCAAGGTAATGGACAGCTTCCATGTTCAAAAACAACAATACGAACTGCTGAAGTCGTAGATATTCGACTCTACTCATCTACGTAGGCTTTCAACTATTTTGAGGTCGGCTTTCCGATCTTGTTTGATTGGAAAGCTGGTTGTCAGACTTTCGAGCTTCTGAATTGCTGTAACGACTATAAAACATTTGCTATTTTTTTTAACTATGCACCATAGATATTCAGTCATACAGTATAGTACAATTACGACTGGTTTAAAAATTTATTAAAATTTCAATTCCTACAATGTCAGCTATATCAAATCTACTGTTATGCCAATCCGTTTCTGCCGAAATAAAAAATGTCATGAATTCTATGCTATTTGCCCTTTTTATTATTCAGCACTTTCGATGTCTATCCATATAGAAGTTTTCGGTCACGCGACATATTATTTTGCGGTTTTATTTGTACTTCGCTTTCGTGAGATTTATATTTCAAAATAACGAGTTCATGTTTTCAGATAAAACCATATTGGACCAAGCTTTAGAAGACGTTGGATTCATGCAAACTCATCGCGAGGTGAGTTATTGAATGAATATTTCTTATTTCGGGAGGCATAGACCCATAGAAACCTTAAACTAATACAATTCCTATTTTTGTATTTTTAACTCGATTTTTGGAATGTATGTGTATTGGTTCCTGTTTGTATAAGTCGGTTGTAGGTAGGAGCTACATAACATGCTCAACGTCTTGTCAGTAGCTATGAGATAATCACTGAAAGGTGGTCGATTTCGAGGGTGGTTCTCTCGTATACCGACGAAAAAACCCTCACTAAAGTTTGTTAAATAAGTATAAGATCACCAAAATGGATAAACATAAACTGGATCTTCTAACGACCAATTTATATACACAATTTATTACACACAATACCAAATACAAGACATCGGCGAAAGCAGCTTTCAAATCGTTAAGGTTGGCAAAAAATCGCCGACTTAAATTGTCATGCCGTTCATGAACTTGTTAAAAATATTGACGAAGGTCTTTTTATCCGTTGCGGTTGTCAAGGCTGTATATTTACCCCTCATTACCGTACAGTCATAACTACCCGTTAGGGTGGGTTCGACAAGATGTTACAATAAAAAGTATGCCCCATCTAACTCGCATTACGCCGTTCTCGTGACCGAAACCATTTCTTTTTCGAATGTTGAGAATGCTCACGAAAATGAGCTCTATATTTACGACCATTTATTCTTGTAAGCGAAGCAAGGTATCGACATTTTTTAAGATTTCGAGACTGATAAAATGATTTCTATTAATAAAAACACGAATCGGCGTGTACGAGATGTTTTATGTAGACACCATTTAATTGCATAACAAATAGTAGATTCTATCACTTTAAATTCGAATTTAAAGAGGTTACGGATGGATTATGGATGCGGATCTGTCAAGTCCGTCCGTCTAGCTAGTGTGACGACAGGTCGTCTAGATAACGCGTTCGTTTTTCACGCGCGCCTCAAAGAGATGTCAGCAAAGCAGAGGGGCCTGCCAGGCCACTACCTGCCGTGGTTGAGGTTTGTTCGAAAAACACCGCGACCCTGAAACAAAAAGAACTAAAAAAGGGACATGGGTGGGTTTTAGTCAGTAAAAGTCTGACACACCCCCCACTCCGCCCAGAGCGGGAAAGGTTAATTGATGAAAAAAAGCTGTAATATAACGAATAATTCCGCTATATGATTTCTAGGGCACTAGATTTTTTCCCATACGAGAGTATAATATAAGGTATAATCTGTATTTCGCGTTATCCTAGCCTTTTTATAGATTGAAGCGTTCTTTTAAAGAATTTAGTTTAAATTTAACAATCCTTCAAAATGTATGTCCAGTTTATGAAACACCGTCATGCAGTATGGCTGTTCCTTATGGAGTTAGCGAGAAGAAGGTGGGGAGGACGACCAAGAAGCGAGATAGATCGAGCTACTAAACTGTTGAATGAAAACGGGTACCCCTTCAAAAACATCGAAAATATCCTATGGGAGCTAAGGGTTCGTCTCGCCGCCGCGATAGCAAGGATCCGCATCAAAAATCGAGCGTTCTCGTAAGTAAAAAGAAACGACTATTGACATTTAGTAACTGCTGTTCTGCAGTAGAGAACACGATCAGACAAGCGTAGTACGGGATGCCCCCTCGGCCAGATAAATGGAACCACAAGCGCAGGACGGCAAGCACCGGCTGGATGCGTATAGCAGGTGTTCGGGCTATGTGGAGCGTCTTAGGAGAGCCCATGTCCAGCAGGAACTGACACAGGCTGATAATGATGATGATTATGTATCAGCCTATAACAGGCTTTTGTTTTATTTTTATTTTTAGTGCAATATCTTAAATATGAAAGGATAGGCGATTCAAAATCAACCTACTGTCATAATACTTCAAAACTACTAATTAAAAAAAAATACTTTAACCCGAATAAACCATATTAACCTTATATTCTTAAAGTTACCGCAAGAAAAATGTATCCAAGAGACATCTTTAGACCCTCGGAAGGTCAGTAACACACTGGTTTGGCAATTTAAATGTTACCAGCAGCAAATATATTTAGATACGGTACAATTGTTCCCATCTGCTGAAAACTGCCAGTCTTCTACTCCAGAATTCGTTATCAGATCATCACCATACTTACTTAGGGACATTCCTAACCTACAAAAAAATAGTCGGTTAAAATATTTATAAAATAAATAATCTTTGAACTGAGGACTCTAGAATTGGTCTAGAAATGTCTTAAATAATGCCTTTTTTTTCAATTTTGGTATCTTTTGTACGGGCAGCCAATGATCTTTACATACGGTACTAAGGTCAGTATGCAGAGTAACTCCCATGTTTGCGTACTGAGCCTTGAATATTTTGTCATGCAACCCCAATAAAAAGTGCTTACGCAAAAATCGAAGGCCAAAAAGAACAAACAATGATGTATAAAGGTCATTACGATGTTTTATTGTCTCTAGGTTATCGGATTTATTGCCAGCTCACCTGCGCGAGGAGCGTGTATCAGCGTGTGTTAACAAAGATACTGTTACGGGATGGGTCAACACTTTTAAAGCCAAGTTAGTCCTGGTTTTTCCCTATTTATTATTGTTTGAGTGTCACAACCAGTATGTTTCAGACAGATTTTATTTATTTAACGATTTATGTACATACACACTGAATACAGAAAAATAAAAGACAGGAACAGAAAATAGGTACGAAGGTAATGTTTATTTCTACAGAAATCTCTTCCAGCATAACTTGATTCTGTTTTAAGATGAATTATATATCACACTAATAATATAAAGGCGAAAATTTGTATGTGGATATGCGTTTGGTATGTAGATTGCTCATATCCTTGATTACCACATAGGCTACTATTAACTCGCGGAGTACGCGGGTGAAACCGCAGGGGCAGCTAGTAAGTATAATATTATGTTCTTCTGAGCCTTCTTTCAGACTTTTCAGAGGGTCTTTATAACAAACCCTTGTAGAACCCTCGATTGCTTCATTAACAAACCAACTGCTGAGTTTATTCATTTTGGTAGATCAGGCACTTAACCCGTTATCACATAGTGCGCAATCGGAAATATGTTTTCAGAAAAGTCGCGTTGCTAGTGAAGAAGTTACACGAGTTGGGGTATACGTACAGCAACTCTCGACAACTCTGTGCAGGAGAGTACAGATTCGATCGCGTCTGTCCCAGGTTGGTATTTTCTTGTATTCAAGCTGATCACGCTAAAATATTCCTTGGTTTGGACAGGTAAAGTTGGTTTTCAATTTCTTTTCCAGATTTATCACACTGCGTCCACCAGAAAATTCCACCATTGGAAAAATGGAACTCGTTAGGGATGGAGTGATAGTTCTTCAGGTGCTTTGAACATTTTTTTCATCGTAACCAACTCAAATTGACCGCAGTTTTGCTTTGCTTTATTCATTACCTTTTTATGTTATTCTCATACCAAATGCTACAGTTTTCTTTGTCACTAAATCACGAACCTCTCATCTTTTACGCAAGTTCGATATTTTCACGAAAACCCTCAGTCAACCATTTATTACTCCTTTTTCATCCATCAGGAGCGTGAATTTTGCGAGGGCGCATCAACTTTGTGTCGAGCTATTCGCGCCAACTCTCTCCGAGGTGTAGTGGCACAAACGCATGCGTCTTCGCCACGGTGCTCGGCATACCTTGCTGCTCAACTGCAGGAACTCGCCGCAGTCCTGAAAGCTAAGGCGCCAGCAGCTCCTGCCACACCTGAACTCGGAAAACTTGTCGTGTTCGGGGCTGGTGATAAGTACGATCAACATTTTCTTATAAACTAAACAAAAACATCCCCCTTTTGTTGGTGAACGGTTTTTGACGGTATTTTTAGTAATGTACAATTTTGCTGTGATTCTCACTTACTTTTTGTGACCTCACCTCACCTTAAAAACCTGATGTTCGGTCTTATTTTTAGAGTGCAGAGCTACGTCCTTGCTCTACGTGAACTGGGCATTGAAGCGTCTGAGGCTCCACAATCTAGCGCCCCTGTGTGCGTCATCAGCGAAGCCGTACATTGTGAAACTCCTACAGTCCTAAACGCGCTGGATGGAGTCGTGGCTGTGTTGGCCACACCACCCAACTCGTACTCAGCCGTTACAGATCCAATTGATCTTGTCTGCGGACGCGGTGGCGACCTTACAATGCTTGAGGTATGGTCATCATTATCGCCATCATTCGCAACCCAAAACCCAAAGCAAAGAAACGTTAAACCAAGAATCACTCCTGGGTAGGAGTGATTCTGGGTATTAACGTTTCTTTGCGTGTAATAATGTTCCACATTCTTTTGTCAACCTCATTTGGTTTTAGTTATTTTATTTCACCATTGAGGTTATGATCAATCCTACCAAAAATTACAATTCAGAAGTTTTAAATAAAGGGATAAGCAGAATTATAAAATCTAATAATTTTAAATTATTTGTAATCAAGTAGGTACATTTAATAATATACAAATCTGGTTGAACGGAGATTCCCAAACTATACGATGTATGTACGTACCTATCTATTATGTCAAAAAAGATCAATAATACACAAAATATTACTTATCAACCAAAGTTATTTTATTGCCTTCAAAGTATGCTCCTTCAGAGACGATACAGTTACGGCAAAGAATATAGGTGATGGTAATGGTGGTGGTAGACCAACACAAAAAAAACGAGTTTTCCGGAATTTAGTTTAGTTCTCTCCGCGAATTCTCTTCTCTACGGAATAAAAACGTGAGCCACGAAGAGGTGATTTCAGTTTAGGAAAAATAAAAATTTCAGTCACTATTTCCATCACTTTTGCGATGTTAACTTCAGTTGAAGACGTCGATGATCTACCAGAGCGAGGCAAATCTTCTATCACATCTAGACGGCTTTTAAACGCTTTATACTAGATACTCTTATGAGTAGTTTTTGATAAAGTCGATTCACCATTCCACGCTGGCGATGCAAAAATTAGGACCAATTCTTTGTTCGATGTTGTCAATGTCAATTATAAAAAAAATACCAGCTATTAACAGCACTGTATTTAATGTAAATAACAGATGCAACTCGAACTACGCGCCAGAATGAAAAACAGTTGCGTGACAATCTCACAATCATCCATTAAAAAATTCAGTCGAAAACTGAATTTTTTAATGTTTGGTGGAACAATCGTAATCGTATTATTTGCTTCAGATTCTCACAGAATCGGAAATAGATGTGAAAGGCAGGGAGCGCGTGCAATCAATATTGGAAGAACAGAAGAAAACTTTAAGGTGTCTCATGTCAAAACCTCAGGTAATAAACAAACAACAATAGGTTCTCTTACTCCACTCGCCTCGTTTATTACTCCAAACTGTTTATTTATTTATGTTTTAGGTTCAAATAATATTGTACGAGACTCATTCTGCTTTGGAAGCGGAGAATCAGGCGCAAATCACCCGGGCAGTAGCGGAATCCAACAGATTAGCACGCGAACGGCATGCGTTTCTGAAAAGAAAGCATAGACAACCTGTAAGTTGACAAAACTTAAGATTGTTTCTAATAATTTGGATGGATGGAGCCAATTTTAATTACACCATCAGACATAGCCAGAGCTGTCCGTCCGTTCCCGAACTGGAAATCTCCGGGACCGGATGGACTACATAACTTTTGGTTAAAATCGCTCAGTAGTTCACACACTCGCCTGGCATCGCAATTTCAGTCATGCCTAGAGTCCGGATCTCTGCCACAGTTCTTAACAACAGGCGTTACCCACCTGCTCTATAAGTCAGGTAGTCCCGCGGAACCCAAGAATTATAGGCCGATCACGTGTTTATCGACGGTCTATAAACTTCTTACGTCCATTTTGAGAATGAAAATTAACAAACACATTGACAGTAACTCTATTATGTCTGTCTCTCAAAATGGATGTAAGAACGGGTCCCGCGGCACTAAGGAGCTACTCCTCATCGACATGGCCATTAGCCAACAGGTTCGTCGATCCCGCAAGGATTTGTCGACATGTTGGATTGATTATAAGAAGGCCTACGACTCAGTGCCACATACATGGCTCAAGAGGGTGCTGGAGTTGTACAAGATAGATGCAACCCTACGCGCCTTTCTTGAGTCGTGTATGGGACAATGGAGGACGGTACTTCGATATCCAGGATGTCGACAAATCCAGGGGAACGATGAGCCTGTATGGATTAAACGGGGAATATTTCAGGGCGACAGTTTGAGTCCACTTTGGTTCTGTCTAGCCCTGAATCCTCTAAGCACATTGCTGGAGGATTCAGGTCTAGGCTATCGGTTGAGAAGAGGTGGTCAGGTCATATCTCACCTCCTTCACATGGATGATCTGAAACTCTTTGCCCCCAACAAATTGCGACTGATGGAGCTACTGAAAGTAACTGAAACTTTTAGTAACGCCATCAGGATGGAATTTGGTGTGGACAAATGTGCAGTCATGTATGTGAAGCGAGGGGAGATTATGGAATCCGAGGGAATTCAACTCTCGGATTCCATACACCTCAGATCCCTTTCCTCATCCGAAAGCTATAAGTATTTGGGTATGTCGGAAGCGTTAGGCATTAACGTGGCTGACATGAAGCAACTGTTGAGGGAGCGTTTCTTTGGTCGCCTGAAGAAGGTATTAAAAAGCCTTCTTTCCGGCGGGAACAAGGTGCGCGCCTTCAACAGTTGGGTCATGCCGGTTTTAATGTACTCTTTCGGCATACTCAAATGGACGCAGACTGAACTCGATGCCCTGGATAGGAGAGTCCGTACATTGCTGACTGCAAATCGGATGCATCACCCACGATCATCGGTGATGAGACTGTACATCCCACGGAAGTGTGGGGGTCGAGGCTTTTTAAACGCAAAGACCCTCCACAACCGAGAGGTGTGCAGTCTCAGGGAATATTTCTTAAAAGCCGACGTGGGTATGCACCGAGATGTAGTCGCAGTGGACAAGGGACTCACCCCGTTGTCCATGGCTAAAGAGAATTGGCGCAAACCTGTAGTACTTACTACCGATGACCGCAAGGAAGTATGGCAAGGTAAGGAGCTTCACGGGCGCTTCTACAAGGCTCTTCATGGGCCCGATGTAGATTTTCTAGCGTCCGTGTCCTGGCTACGATTCGGTGACCTATTTGGGGAAACTGAAGGTTTTGTCTGTGCGATTATGGATGAAGTTATGTTGACGAACAACTACCGGAAATATATTATGAAGGATGGGACGGTTGACGTGTGTCGGGCATGCCACCGTCCTGGTGAGTCCATCAGACATATTATTTCTGGTTGTTCTCGTCTAGCTAACAGCGAGTATTTGCATAGACACAACCAAGTAGCCAGGATTATTCATCAGCAACTTGCCTTGAAATATAATCTTGTGGAATCTGAGGTACCGTACTACAAGTATGTGCCCGACCCAGTTCTCGAGAAAGACCATGTCACGCTGTACTGGGATCGGTCTATCATTACTGACAGGACTATTGTCGCCAATAAGCCTGACATAGTGGTGATAGACCGATCAGCGCGCCGCGTAATGATAATCGATGTTACCATCCCACATGACGAAAACCTCGTGAAAGCTGAGAAAGAAAAACAACTAAAATATCTTGACTTGGCACACGAGGTTGTTGACATGTGGAATGTAAACTCGGCTATCATTGTGCCGATTGTCGTAACGGCCAATGGCTTAATTGCCAAGAGCTTCGACGAACATATGTCGAAGCTCTCCTTAGGTGGTTGGATCAAGGGCCTGATTCAGAAGGCAGTACTCCTCGATACGGCCCGCATTGTGAGGAGGTTCCTGTCTCTGGAGCCCTAACCACCGGTAGCTTGGACCCTGCTCCCGATACTGGTGGACCACTATTTTTATATTTTTAAATATTGTATATGTTATTTTTTTTTTTAAGAAATATGTATTTAAAAATGTAAAAATAAGATAAAAAGGAAAATAAAGAGAATAATAATAATAATAAAAGAGCTCTGGCAACCCTTGACTGTCACAAGTTTTAAATACTTACTGCTATTTTTATTCCGAAACAAATAATATTTTAATACAAAAAATTACAACAGTTATCCAAAAAGTATCAGAATCACCTTTTAGAAATAAATAAATCAGAATCATACCAATTTTATCAAAATTGTGGTTCAAAAAACAATTTGAAGACATGACATCTGTCAAATCGAAAATGAAAAACACCAAACAGGAGAAAATAAACCGAACATGCTTAAATTTTAAATAGAAGATCATGATCACCAGAGCTGCAAACCGACGCGCACGCCTGACACCCCCGGACTCGTCGCCCAGCTCCGCCTCGCCGCCGCCGGACATCGGATTGCCTGTGTCATCGGCAGCGGCAGTTGCGTCGAGCTCGAGCGACGAGTATTTCTCTCCGCCGACGTCGCCAACACCAGTACGTCGGCAGGGGAGAGGCCGGCCACCAAGAAGCTTGGGACTTAGGGGCCATCCGGCTCCGAGCAGGGTCCCCGCTGCTGGTGGTTGTGTGCAGCGCATGAGATGGACACCGTCATTAAACGAAAACGTCATGCGCGCATATTACGGGTCTACAGAGGGGGGAACTAACCTCACTGCGTACCGTGTTAGGATGCTGTCTCTTTTCCAGGACCTTGAACCAACCGTCAATGTATCGGCCCAACGACTGTCGGATCAGGTGCGGGTCATCCAACGCAATCACATGTTGGACGATGCCGCACTTGATAGGCTGCGCTCAGAAGTACTGAGCAACCATGTCATCTTGAGTCCGCCACAAATCGCGGTGCAAACGTCTACTATTGATGCAATGCAACCGCAGTCCAACCCTGCAGCTGGCGCGCAAGATGATAGGGTTGCCACGGTAAGTAGCCAGTGCAACGACCGATTGAGGAGCGCTCTGGAAGATGCGCTTCGTGAATATCGATCCATTGCAGCCGAACTTAGACCCCGATTACCACGGCTACCCATGCACAAGCATAATAGGGCACTGGTGTGTGCCTTGGACTCGCAACTTAAGAATTTATTCGAGAGTAGCGAGGATCTCGTTGATACACACTCGATCCTGTATTGTGGGGCTGTTGCGGTATGTCGTGTAGCTAACGTCAAATTCCAAAACAATGACGTAGCTACTCGACTAAAACCATCCGTACCAGCCTGGCAGAGCAGGATCGAGCGGCGTATCGACGAGGCCAGGGTACTCATCGGTAAACTATACTGCTTCAGGGAGGGCAATACAAGACCACGTGTCATGCGCTTTGTGAGACGGGCTTTCTCGGGGACTGGAATCAGTCCTCAGGAATACATGTCTCGTATCACAGAGCGCATCGACTTCCTGAAGCAGAAAGTTTGTGCATGGGCGAGCCGTATTCGGAGGTATAAGCGGCGGGTTGATCGGTACTCGCAGAATCGCATGTTCCGGAGTGACGAGAGGTGGGTATACAGAGCTTGGGAGCGACCTGACCAAAATATGACAGACGTATGCCGCCCGGATGATGCCGCCACGAGTTCTTTCTGGCGCAGCATCTGGTCGGTGCCCGTCTGTCATACTGAGACTGACTGGATGCGTGATATCGAGCGAGTGTGTGAAACTATTCCAGAGATGGAGCCAATTTTAATTACGCCATTAGACATAGCCAGAGCTGTCCGTCCGTTCCCGAACTGGAAGTCTCCGGGACCGGATGGACTGCATAACTTTTGGTTAAAATGGCTCAGTAGTTCACACACTCGCCTGGCATCGCAATTTCAGTCATGTCTAGAGTCCGGATCTCTGCCACAGTTCTTAACAACAGGCGTTACCCACCTGCTCTATAAGTCCGGTAGTCCCGCGGAACCCAAGAATTATAGGCCGATCACGTGTTTATCGACGGTCTATAAACTTCTTACGTCCATTTTGAGAATGAAAATTAACAAACACATTGACAGTAACTCTATTATGTCTGTCTCTCAAAATGGATGTAAGAACGGGTCCCGCGGTACTAAGGAGCTACTCCTCATCGACATGGCTATTAGCCAGCAGGTTCGTCGATCCCGCAAGGATTTGTCGACATGTTGGATAGATTATAAGAAGGCCTACGACTCGGTGCCACATGGCTCAAGAGGGTGCTGGAGTTGTACAAGATAGATGCAACCCTACGCGCCTTTCTTGAGTCGTGTATGGGGCACTGGAGGACGGTCCTTCGATATCCAGGATGTCAACAAATTCAGGGGAACGATGAGCCTGTTTGGATTAAACGGGGAATATTTCAGGGCGACAGTTTGAGTCCACTTTGGTTCTGTCTGGCCCTGAATCCTCTTAGCACATTGCTGGAGGATACAGGACTAGGCTATCGGTTGAGAAGAGGCGGTCAGGTCATATCTCACCTCCTTTACATGGATGATCTGAAACTCTTTGCCCCCAACAAATTGCGACTGATGGAGCTACTGAAAGTAACTGAAACTTTTAGTAACGCCATCAGGATGGAATTTGGTGTGGACAAATGTGCAGTCATGTATGTTAAACGAGGGGAGATTATGGAATCCGAAGGCATTCAACTCTCGGATTCCATACACCTCAGATCCCTTTCCTCATTCGAAAGCTATAAGTATTTGGGTATGACGGAAGCGTTAGGCATTAACGTAGCTGACATGAAGCAATTGTTGAGGGAGCGTTTCTTTGGTCGCCTGAAGAAGGTATTAAAAAGCCTTCTTTCGGGCGGGAACAAGGTGCGCGCCTTCAACAGTTGGGTCATGCCGGTTTTAATGTACTCTTTCGGCATACTCAAATGGACTCAGACTGAACTCGATGCCCTGGATAGGAGAGTCCGTACACTGCTGACTGAAAATCGGATGCATCACCCACGATCATCAGTGATGAGACTGTACATCCCACGGAAGTGTGGGGGTCGAGGCTTCTTAAATGCGAAGACCCTCCATAACCGAGAGGTGTGCAGTCTCAGGGAATATTTTTTAAAAGCTGAGTTGGGTATGCACCGAGATGTGGTCGCAGTGGACAAGGGATTCACCCCGCTGTCCATGGCTAAAGAGAACTGGCGCAAACCTGTAGTACTTACTACCGAGGACCGCAAGAAAGTATGGCAAGACAAGGAGCTTCACGGGCGCTTTTACCGGGCTCTTCATGGGCCCGATGTAGATTTTCTTGCATCCGTATCCTGGCTACGATTCAGCGACCTTTTTGGGGAAACTGAAGGTTTTGTCTGTGCGATTATGGACGAAGTTATGTTGACGAACAACTATCGGAAATATATTATGAAGGACGGGACGGTTGATGTGTGTCGGGCATGCCACCGTCCGGGTGAATCCATCAGACATATTATTTCTGGTTGTTCTCGTCTAGCTAACGGCGAGTACTTGCACAGACACAACCAAGTAGCCAAGATTATTCATCAGCAACTTGCCTTGAAATACAATCTTGTGGAATCTGAGGTACCGTACTACAAGTATGTGCCCGACCCAGTTCTCGAGAAAGACCATGTCACGCTGTACTGGGATCGGTCTATCATTACTGACAGGACTATTGTCGCCAATAAGCCTGACATAGTGGTGATAGACCGATCAGCGCGCCGCGTAATGATAATCGATGTTACCATCCCACATGACGAGAACCTCGTGAAAGCTGAGAAAGAGAAACAACTCAAATATCTTGACTTGGCACACGAGGTTGTCGATATGTGGAATGTGAGCTCGGCTGTCATTGTGCCGATAGTAGTTACGGCCAATGGCCTGATGGCCAAGAGCATCGAAGACCATCTCTCGAAGCTCTCCTTAGGCGGTTGGATTAAGGGCCTGATTCAGAAGGCAGTACTCCTCGATACGGCCCGCATTGTGAGGAGGTTCCTGTCTCTAGAGCCCTAACCACCGGTAGCTTGGACCCTGCTCCCGATACCGGCGGAGACCTACTTTTATATTTTTAAATGTTTTTTCTATTATTTTTTAAAGAAATATTTAAAAATGTATTTGTAAGTATATTGAATGAATAAAGAGTTATAATAATAATAATTTATTTATTTGCAAGAAATATGGTGTTTACAGCTCTTAAAATAAAATAATTACAGTACTACATATTTCGCCTACTAAATTCAGCATGCAAATTTTATATTTTTTTACGTGCCATGTTTCTTAATCATTAAAAAATAGGAATTACAAAATGTCAAAATAAGAACACAGGCATGTCAGGATTTATAAAATTACAGAATTGTCAAATTAAATTAAATTATAGGAATGTCAAAGTTAATTAAATTAAGTACAAGAATGTCAAAGTTAATTAAATTAAGTACAAGAATGTCAAAGTTAATTAAATTAAGTACAAGAATGTCAAATTTATTAATTTACATTTTTCATTGTTGAATCGTGCATTATCCCTATTTATAATTCATGAATTCATTAATAGTATAAAAACAATTTTCCGTAAGCCATGTTCTGAGTCTGTTTTGAAATAGATTAGTAGGCAGTTCTCTAATTACTTTTGGTATTTTATTAAATATCTGTATTGCCATTCTACTGGTGTTTTTATGGCAGAATGCTGTTCTACACCTAGGCATAGCCAATCTGGTGGGATCCCTTGAGTGTTTACCTATTTTATACATATTTCCACTATCAGCTTTACTAAATAAGTTAGGGTGTTTTTTTACAAACAATGCCATATCCAATATATATAGGCATGCCAGTGATAATAATTTATGTTTTTTAAACAAGGGCCTGCACGATTCTAATGGCCCTGCACCAAATACAGCTCGTAAGCATTTTTTTTGCACAATAAAAGCCCTGTCACTATCGGTAGAATTACCCCATAATATTAAGCCGTATCTGAGGACAGATGAGACGTAACCGTGATAAGCTAGTAGAGCGGCATTTATCCCAACAGTTTTCCTCAGATTTCTTAGTGCAAATACAAAGCTGTTCAGCCTGTTGCAGACATTATCTACATGTTTTTTCCAATTGCAATTCTTATCAATAACTATGCCTAGAAATGTTGTATGGTCAACTTCTTGTATTTCATTATCACGCCCAATAATTTTCATTGTTTTATTTGTCATTTTGTAATTACAGAAATTTATGTATTTTGTTTTGGAAATATTTACACATAAATTATTTCGTTCAAACCATTCCAGTATGCTTTCTACGGCATTATTTATTTTGTCATCATGCTGTTCATTTTTGTTTTCATTATTTATTACTAGTGAAATGTCGTCTGCAAATAATACGCACTTATTTTGAGTTACTGCAGGCAAATCATTTACGTACAAAAGAAAAAGCAATGGCCCCAAAATGCTACCTTGAGGCACGCCATATGTGTTCGTCCTTAACTGAGATTTATAACATATTACTTCTCTATTTTTATTAATTCCTAAAACTTCAACGCGTTGTTGTCTATTACTTAGGTAATCTTTGAGCCAATTTAACGCTTTCCCTCTTATTCCATAACTCTCACATTTTTTTAACAGTATGTCATGTTTTACAGAGTCAAACGCTTTGCTCATGTCGAAAAAAATAGCAGTGACCGGTGTTTTCTTATCTATATTCTCCGTTATTAATTTAATAAGTTGATAGCAAGCTAGTGTAGTCGACTTTCCTCTTTGAAAACCATTTTGTTCCGGGCTAATTATACTATGTTTATTTATAAATGAGATAATCCTATTACACATTGCCTTTTCATATATTTTTGAAATTATAGGAATCAATGTTATTGGACGGTAATTAGTTAAGTCATGTTTATTGTTTTTTTTGTATAAGGGCTTTACTACTGAGAACTTTAATTTGTCAGGATACTTTTCATCAAAGAAACTTAAATTAATGAGATGTGCTAAAATAGGTGACAGTATATTGGCACACGATTTTATGACTTGTGTTGAAATCTCATCATATCCCACAGCGTTGGTATTATTTAGAGATGTAATTATTTTGGTCATTTCATTTGGCGTACAGGGTTCTAGATATATACTGTTACCATTATTATTAGTATTAATTATGGGTCTATTTTTATTTTTATTAGTTATGTCAATGTTTGTAGAATCAATAAAGTAATTGTTAAAAGCCTCCGCTATTTCTTCAGGATCTTCTATCAAATTATCGTTTAATTTAATTGCTTCGATATATTGTGAGTCTCTAGAGTTGTGTTTATTTTTAATCACTTTCCAAGTTGCGCTACATTTGTTTTTTGCTTTCATAATATAGTTCCCAGACGTTTGTTTCCTGGACACATTAATGCATTTTTTTAAAAGCTTGGCATATTTTTTATACTTTAATTTATTTTCCAGGGATTTATTTTTATGATAATTGAATTTAAGATATCTTTTAGACACGCATGATGTTTTTATACCTTTAGTTAGCCATTTCAGAGTAGGTTTTTGATCATTTACCTTAATTTTATGCAAAGGGAAATTTAACTTATACAATAGACTAAAAATTTCATGAAAATTATTAAAGGCTACATTTGGATCCACTTCCTCATAAATATTCTGAAACGTTAGGCTTGAGAGACAATCTTTAAATTTTTCAATGTATTCTTGGCTAAAATTCCTTTTATATATAAAGCAATGCGACGGAGCAACTTTATTTGCTGATATATTTGATGGAAATGTTAATATCTGAGCAGTATTATGGTCCGAGAGCTGTAGTTCACACGTTTCACCAGAAGAACCTGGTATATTGGTCTACAATCTACTTACTTACGATGATTGCCTGCTTATCAATGTATGCACTTCTGATATGACGACTATATTGTTCTTTACAGAGCCCACAAAAGCAGGCAGCTCAATCAAATGGCAACGAAGTTGTGGTTGTGAACGACACTGCCGTCATTAATGAATCTGACGCAGCAAATGAATCGACGACCACGCTTACCACGTTATCTTGCAACGATTTACATAAAGACGATGTAGAAGACGCATCCATCTGCCAATGTCCCGAAGATGCGAGTCCTTCCTCTTCTTCCCCTCGTAGCACAGACAAGAACAAAGCTAGTAAAGCCGTTCTGAAGAAACAAGCAGAGAGTATTGAAATGCAGTTAAAGTCGGGGACGAGTAAAGCTAAACCTATCCCTGAAATGCCCGGCCATAACATTCCAAAAGATCCTGATAAAGACAGCCCTAATGTTGTTGTAAGTGCAGAAAGAGTCCTATTTTTTATTTCCACTGTATATTTAATTTTGCGATTAGTTGCTGATGTCATCACAGTCCCGCGGAATTCCTGGATAGGCGAACACCTCAGGGAGCGTGGAACGGAAAGTGTGGCAGAAGAATGGGGAGGCTTGTATCTGGCAGTGGGTGATTCTGGCCTTCTTCTTTTTTTATCGTGTGGTTTTTTTTACAAATGTTATCGTTGTTGCAGGTGCCAAGTAGTGATTTATTTGAAATAAGGACTCTACCGAATCTGGGGAATGGTCTAGATATCAATTATATACTAGACAGAGACGGGTGTTACCTTGGCCTTATTCAAAGGAAGGTAAGCACTTTCATCTTCTCACTGATATAGGTACCTATTGAGATCAGTTTTTATTATGTTGAGCGTTAGCAACTGCCCTAAAATACAATGTTTCTCTAACATTAATTAACAGTCGTGGTTAACTTAATGTTTTTGAGGTGTTTTATGAGATGCAGAATTTGGAGAAATATTTAAGCAGAAGACATGCCGCACCGACCCCAAATAAATGGGCATTTGGGCAGGAATTCTGATGTTCCATTACCGATTTAACCTTATCAATGCATGGCGTGTTCTCTGTCACTTTCGCTTGGTGGTTTTGAGACCTCGGCCTTGCACAACGGTATAGATTAACCGCAGGAGATCACCCGGCTCGACGCAAAATTTATGATTCGCGTGGCGGAGGACCGCGGTCTGTTCGGGCCGGGCGCGGGCGCAGCGCAGCCACAGCGACGCAAGCGCGTCGAGACAGCGCAGCAATCACCCAGCAGGAGAAGGCGACGCAAGAATAGTTTTGAAGTGAGTCGAATTCACCTCGAGTTCATAGAACGGATGTGCCATCCGTATTGGTATTGGTAGGCCCATCCCGCCATACATATTGGTAGGCCCTCAAGGTGGGTTGCCTTCCACCTTTTCATGCGACTTATGCGTGCGGACTATCTGTTTTGAAAACACGATTCCACATTTTTTTCTCGACAGCAAAATCCCGCAAACTTACCTCTACAATGAATTTCATCCACGCTAGGACCCCGATGCAAATCTTGGCAGTGCGGCTGCCGCACTGAAATGAAATTAAATGGATTTTTGGCACAAAAATCCTATATGCTATTGTTTTATGTAGACAGCAATTATTAATGAAATATGATGTTAAGATTTCAAAATAAAGCACCCTCACTATGTTTTTGTTATGAAAAATACTTTTTTGAAATGGTTCAAAATCTTATGTCAATGTCAAAATTTTTTGAGGGCACACGTGCCTATTATAAAGAGAGATATTTGTAAAGATTCTCATGAATTAATTTAGGACTAGGCACCTAGCTGTATTACAAGGTTTGTGTAAAAACTTGAAACTTAAAAAAAAACCACAATTAGAATCTTAGGGCAGTTCTTAAATGAAAGGAATGAGTTTGTCGTACAAATCGTATTCCCGATTTATTATCCTTTACTGAGAGTTTAGAAAAAAAAAAAACATCATTCGAAATAGTAGCGCTCCAGTTAGTCCCTCTAAACACCCGTATAATGTGCGCGCATGACGTTCTCGTTTACTGACTGAGTCCATCCCTTTTTCTTTTTGCGGATGGGAAATCATCAAATAACTTCCACCGCTCTGGGCGGAGCGGAGGGAGTGTCAAACTTGTACTGATTAAGGATTGATTGACCCACCCATGTTCCTTCTATCGCCTTTACGTTCCGGGACCGCGGTATCTCTTTCGAACAACCCGCAACCCCGGTTAGTCCATTACGATTATTATTGGTTGTATTTTTTTTTGCACACCGTTATCCTTTTTTTTTAATAAACAGAGTTACTCCTTTTGAGTAAAAGTACCACTAAGACCGCCCTAGCCGTTTCGGAAATTAAGCTGTTATTTTGAAAGTACTACCAGACACTGAAATTTATATGCGTAAATAAAAGGTGAAAACAATTTGCAATTAAGGTTTTGGCTGCGCGAGTGGGATAGTCGTAGGTTGGAGAAGCGGGGCATAATTTGAATATGAGCTGTCATGTACCCTTAAAATTTAAGAAAAGCACTACTACCTTAAAAAAATAACTAAGGAAAATAAATGCACTGCCTACATTTGTAAGAATAGCCAATCTCGGCAAAAATTGGTTGCCTTGACCGAAGTGGCAACGCGATTATTTTAAAAAAAATATACTCAGGTGGATCGAGTAGCCGCCCCAACATATGCGTCGATGTCGCGATCGGCGCGACGCGACAGTGCGCCCGGCTGCCTGTCGCGGCCCGCGGCTTGCGACGGGATTCGCTGCGAGCGCCACGCGCGCCAACAAGCCGCCGCCGCCGCCACCACCGCCGCCGCTTGTACTTGTAACGCGAGACACAGGTACACAAGGGTGGTAACGCCACTGTCAGATTTAGACAAAAAGTTAGAAGTGCTGGACACCATCGACACGACCACAAAAAACGAATAGGTTGCGTTTTCACCAGATACTATCTGCGAAGATGCATAGCGATGTTTGTGAAACTGAACAATAATACTTATCGCAGTTTTTCACAGCAAAACTAGCTCGTGTGATTGATTAGTTAGTTATACACACATCTCTCGCTGCATATCCTCGCACAACTCTAGATAAACGCGCGGAGCGGTGCGAAAGGTGCAAGATTCGACGAGATGCGATATGGGGTTCAACCAAAGTGATTGGTCAATTCCTACATATCTCGCTTCCGTTTTGGGAACATCGGGTGTTATAGGCAGCCTAAGCCGACGAAGAGCTTTTGGCGATACTCCAGCGTGAAGTCTTACACTTTTCAGTGGGTTATTACATAAGTAACATATCATAATATCACGCACAGGCTTGATACACATATAGTAGGTACAACTAGGTACTAGATACTTTTCGGTAGATTATTTTTAAAGGGTTTTTGCCCTCCGCGGACAAAAGTCCCTCGCTTGCGCCGACGTTTAGGAACATACATGGTATAAACATTTACCCTACCGAATTAATAGGTGTAAGTAAACGAAAAGCGTTCGAATACAAACGATTGATTGGTTAGTTGTTTTCATGAGCGGAAAACTCGTTCGCGCTTTGCCTATTCTGTTTGTGTCACTTTCAGTTAATTTCTTGTACGCTTTTTTATATTCTGGCGTGATAGAAAAATTCTCCTTTGACGACGCCGACGGTCTGTTCAATATTACAAATTGAGGCATCGCAAGGCTAGAGCTGGTTGCGTCACAGATAGATGACGTGATGCAAGGACAGACCGATGCGATGTCAAAAGTGCACACCGACTAAATCTCTTTAATGTATTTTTAGTACATAACCTTGCCATTTTTGCTTTCGGAATATTGTCCCATAGATACCGCCGCTGTTCAGCAACTAGTGCGTCGACCGGCGCGGATGAGGCTCCACCGCGCCCCGCGGACCCGCCGTGCCGCCAACCGTTCCCGCTCGCCGTACACGATCTACACCTCAAAGAAGTTGGCAACCGCCCTAAAATTTTCGCTTCCTGAATTACTTGTATACTAGACTAGCTGTGTAACTTTAACCTAGGTTGGGCATGTGGCTTTTACGGAAAGTCTTATGCCATCAATTCGGTTTTTATCAAAACAAAATGCTACTCTTAATGTAGGTAGTTGGAAAGCCGTAAACAGATGATGCTAATCGAATCCCTCGAACCATATGCTAAGTAAAAAATATGCTCACTATACTATTAGCACTTAGCAGTCAATCGTTTGTATAGCAAGGCTTTCGAAATCATGTTAGCAGAATCTGGTTGTGGCTGTATTTGCCAAACTGTTTGGTTAGGTTAGAGGCCCTTTCATCTGTTACTAAAGAAAAACATCTCTTGGACTCATCATCGAACCAGAGTTTTGTACGATGGTATTTGGTAACCAAACCACACCGATGTCAAAGTCATTTTATTGATACTGAAAGAGTAACATGTTATCAGAGTCAGATCACAAAGAGGCGCGACGTGATGAGATAGTTATATGTCAATTTTGTCTGTAGTTGTATTTGTTACACATTTCAACTATAGAAAATTCTCTCAACTCTTCTCTCGTGTCCAGATGGATACGCGCCATCTTGATGCGTTGCTCGGTAAAATCACTGGCCTCTACCAGCATCGTCGCGACTTGATGTAAACTGACCCTCACGATCTGTAACTACTTAGATACTATTTTCTTAATCAATTTTGCGAACAAGTTAAAAAAAAAAATGTACTGCTAGTAAAAATAATGTAATCCACTTTGCCATTTTAAGCGATAACACCAATAATTATTTCTAATATCTTAGTCATTCGGTGTTCTTGGACAGTTGCAAATAATTCAGAAATCGTTTCACTATGCAGTAACAAATTACTCTTTACACTATAATTTCGACATTATAATAATCTTTAACCAAATTATTGTTTTATTTCACAAATGCGGGACGCCAACTTGTAGCGTTTTGTGGTTAACCTTCCAAGCAGCTTATAATAGATATATAGACTGTATTCAAGATAGTTTAAAATAGTAGAAACTTAAAGGATTGGCCCACACAGTTCTAATAAATAACTGGATCACTTGCTAAGGTTTGGTAATTGGTGGGTTTTTTACCTGCCCAGGTTAAGCAACCCTTGCAGTCTTAGAAATGGATGGGTTTTCTTATCGATCCAGGTAAAGCAACCCATGCCAAGTATTAGTAATAATGGGTACCCTTACAGATCCAACGCTTGCGTGCTGTTTGGGATAGGTTAGAAAATCGTAAAATAATAACAAAAAAAATATAGCTTCTAGCACATTTAGGCCAGCGGCATGGTTCCGTTTTTTAGGGTTTCGTCCCCAAAAGGAAATACGGAACCCTATTACTAAGACTCGACTATCCGGTTTTCACCAGGCTGCTCGGCTCGTGAACCGTGATAGTTAAACAGTTGAAATTTTTAAAGATATATTTCTGTTGTTGCTATAACAAACAATAGAATAATCCCTTACAACATGTTTTTTTTTTTATAGATGTAAATGGTACGGAACCCTACGTGCACGAGTCCAACTCACATTTTGCCAGTTTTTAAGTCAATCCCCCCGCATGAAAAAATGCGGGTTCCCACTTTCCGTCTACAAGAGACAACTAACGTATTAATTACCCTACTTACGACTGAGACTGCTTTGGTCGACCGCCCTATATATCGCGCTAGTAAGGCCCGGCGCGATCGGCATCAGCACGACTGAGGATTTTAGGTGGCAAATAGCAATATACATTAACATAATGGCAATAAAGTAGAAATTTCCATTATACAGGAAGACTTTTTAAACACGTGCCAAATTTATACATTATGATCTTTGTTAATAATAATAAAATACGTATTTTTTCTTTTAGTAGCACCCAGTACTAAAATATTGAGATATGGCATCGCAGTTGTCCAATAATAGAAACTGTTTATGGACATAACGCAGCGCCGCGCGCCGGCGCCGCCCCTAATCATTGATAACAACGTAAACATAAGTTGCAAATCCCTTCATACTTTCACGGGGTTAGGACCGTCAAATGTAAAAGGTTATTATTAATCGAATAAAATTTAATAATAAAGGTAAATAAGAACTTAAAATAGATTACACCTTTTACATTACGCCGTATTTAAACAATTTGAATCAACTTATTTACACTAATTAAACTAAAATCAACTTACTCAGAGTTATTAGTCCACTAACACTAATTCACACACCATAACAATCAACAGTATTTTAAAAATTGTTCAAAATGTCCTCCATTGTTTTGCAAACATAGTCTGGCTCGTTTTTGCACATTGTCATTGAGTTTATTTAACACATAGAATCCCTGTCGACGTAGACGAGGTACAACTCTCTGCTCCATAATGTCTTTGAGCACCCCGCAAACTTTTACTACTCAGGATGTAACTCCGCACTATTTCTTGATATTCACGAGACGTATACATTGTAATCGGGGTGCTGGCGCGGGCGGCGGGCGTAGCGGCTCACGGGATAACAGCACGACCTTGCCGTAAGGGCGCGTGACGCCAACTGAAGGGGGCGCGGGGAGTTTGCTCAGTACGAGACGCGTGCGCAGCGCTGCATTAAAACTACCCTTTCCGCACCGGCCGCGTATTATTATGAATGATTGACTCGGTGACCTCGCTAAATTGAATTAGCGGATTTTTGGTAATTTTATTTTGAAAATTTTACCTACACTTTTTTTTCCGTATAATTATTCTGTTAATGATACTTGGTACATATAAAAAATTTGGCACGTCTTAAAAAAGTCTTCCTGTATATTATATGGTCGTAATAATAAAAATACCGCTTCGGTATGCTTGAGGCTGCTGTATCGGCAGCCTTGAGAATGCTTCGGGAAGCTTCGGCATCCTTCGGTACGCCGCCGGCGCCAAGGCAACACTCGGGGATAGCTTGCTTAAGGACGCCTCGTCATCCCTAAGAACGTTGCAGCATGCCAAAGCATAGTTTCCGACAGTGTGTGTTTGCATGTAGGATGCCGAAGAATCCTGTTCTTTGCCGATGCCGATAATGGGCGCCGGGCCTAAGGGTAAAGACAAAGGCCCAAATTTAGGCATTACATCTTAATTCAGTATATTTTTTTACTACCAATTACAAACAAACAAAAACTGTGTATAAATAAAACAAACTTTATTAATTAAAGTTACAAAGACCAGTAGAGGCTCATTTACAACAATACTCGTTTGTTCAACGTCATTACAAAGCGCGTTGCGTTAAAGCATTCCGAATCCTTTCGAGTAGCTTATTGCTTTCATCAGTCTGTCTTGTAGTTTGTCCTTTGTCTCATATTCGGGGAGAAGCAGGACATTGAAGCAGGTATGTGCGGTGGGGAGACGATCACAATCCGGTCCGTTTCTTGCGATGACGAGTTTAAGGTGACTTAAGCCTCCTACAGGAACCCGATCGGATCCTGTAGTGAATTGTAGAAGTTTCCGCTTGTCGTCCAGCGACAAACTGTGAACCAGGCTCCAGAAGTCTTTTATAGTTTGAGAATCTGATGTGTAGCCGCCGTCGTATTCCGTTGATTTTTCTAGCTCGTTGAAGTCGAAGTTCTAAAAGGACAGGGATATTATAAACACAGGAATAGTAAGTACGTGACTTTTGACTGAGAGCTCTTAATTTAAAAAAAAAAATGTACATAAACATGGTCATTACAGAATATAGGGATGAAGAACTTATTAGTTTAGCTTCTAGTGCTGTCACGAAATTTCGATTGAATTTCATATTTGTGGGTCGAGTATTCTGCAGTATACGTTGAGCAACAAAGTAAAACCGAAGCAAATTACTTTTGATTTCATTCGGCTCGTTATGCACTGGTTAATCTTGTTTGGCAGAATTAGCTAAGCCAGGCGGTTTTGGCGGTTAACATACATCTCCAAATATGTTATATGGTCACCCGGTAGTACCAATCATATTGTATAAGGCTTTAATGGCCTTAATACTATAATAACTCAATAAGTATAGCAACACTTACCTTGCTACCACAGACAAGCATTTCGACCTCTTCGGGTCGGAACAGAGCCGCCAGAGGGCTCTCATCCGTTACCATCAGGAAGCCACGCCGGAACGCCTTGAACTGCGTGTCCACCGACTCGTTTAACAAGAAATCTGAATACATTTCTACGAATTCCTGAAACAGTATCAAGAAGAATGTTAAATCATAAGAGAAATATTAAGGAGGATTGCGAAATTATTATCGGGGAATTTAAAAATATCTTAAAGGAATGTTACAATATCAAAACGGAATTTAAGTTATCGAGGTGGGCATTACAAACGAAAGACATTGGAAATATGAAACTGCTACTTGCAATATACAATGTAATTGACCTTCCTTCTCTACTTACCTTCTTATTTTCTTGTGTAACAAATATTTCATCTCCATTTTCTTTGAGATCATGGAATATGGCGTTTCCAAAAACATCCTGATAACAAATCCTGAACGTCTGGTAGTAAACTTCTTCTAAATCACTGCCTGTGTAATCGAGCATATCTTTTAAACCGTTGTAAAGCGTCTGGAAAGAAAAACGAGCAAAATTTATTAAGTGCCAGGAATCGTTTCGACTTTGTGATTCTCGATCATAGACCAGACTAGAGGTTGAATTATTGGTCACAGCCTTCATCATCAAAGACTCCTCACCATGACTTCTATCTTCGAGCTAGAGCTTATGTGAACCACTGTTAGTTGGTTCTTCAAGGCTACTCTTGTTTACTTTGAAGGAAACTGACCCTAATTTACAACAGTAATTTTTCCTGTTCTTACTTTATTTCAAAACAATTGATCGTCGTCAGAAGGACAAATAAATAAAGATCAAAACTACGACTGACAATTCATTAGATAACTTACTAAGAATCTGGAATTGACATGACAAACCTACCTATCTCAAATACTTACAGGATTCCAATCCGCCAAGTCTTCGAAGGAGCCTTTCTTTCCCATTAGCTTCCTGTACACAACCATGGGGAAATTGACGGCGAGTATAACGTTGTTGTATATCGCGAGCCCGAGCACTATGCCAATTAATGTAAACTGTGCTTCCGTCTCGAATGATGTCATGTTGAACCTGAAAGTTGGAAAGAGGTTTCACTTAGTTTTGTTGGTAAAAGATTCATAACTCACTCAATTTTTAGATTACTCTTTGGTATTATAATATCACCCTCATTTTTTTTAAGTACCTGTTTTAAATTATTTATTTCAGATTCCCCTTTAATATTTTGAAATTCTTCCATTGTATCCTCTTTCCTTCATATATTACTTTCCTCTTTGATATTTTTGCTGTTACAGTACATCTAAAGACTAATACATGACATGGCGCTGTACGTTTGCATAGTGCCTTCTCTTTATCACACTAGTGCTTTATTTTACTAGCAGCGGCCGTATATAGCGGGCACAAACATACAGCATAGTTCGTAAACCAACCAAAGTAAAAAACATCATACCATACAGTCAGCGAGTCAGGTTGCTGCGTGAACATGCCGTAGTCAGCGTTGAAGATCTCTTCCACTATCAGCTGGAAAAACTCCTTCGAGACACCTCCTTCGTCCACGCCCTGTTCTCCTTCGAACTCCACCACAAGCTGCTTCTTTAGGTCTAGCGCTCGTTCCATGGCTACCATTTCAAGCTGAAGATTAAGAGTTGAATGATTAGTAGAATATATCAGTTTTGGGTCTGATTTTGTGGTGTACTGAAAAATATAGGCATTCCAGCATAGGTTTTATCAATGAATTTTAATCTACTTTATAAAAATAAGTCGGGTTTTCCTTCCTGACGGTATAACTCTAGAACGCACGAACAGATTTCCACGGTTTTGCATTCGTTGGAAAGGTCTCGGGCTCCGTGAAGTTTATAGCAAAGAAAAGGTAGGGTAGATAGGGTAGGTAGAAAGGTAGAAAATTGCATAGCAACCCATCCCGGGGCACAGCTAGTATTGTATAGTTTTTTATTAAATTGAATTCGAAATGGCGGCCGGCGGCGGGCTTCTTGAGTTGGCTGGATAGCTGGAAATAGATTCAATTTATGTCTGTTCTCCCCAAATCTTTCACATTTTTAAACAAAAACTTTGAATGGCTGAATAATGTATCATAGGACATTTTTGTGTTATTGGGATTCTTTGTTAGAAGTCAGACTGAGAATTGGTATCTTTTGAACTGATTAACTCATAACATTGTTCTCAGAAAATTAACATTTGTAAAATTGTATTTGCTTGAAAAACGGTCCGTTTTGATTTTTCAAAGTGTACGTTCACATGATAGGCCATATTTAACCTCTAGAGCCCCAGCGGCACAAAAACGTGCCTGCAAGTATTACCGTTGAGCCCCGCTGGCACAAATTTGTGCCACCACCGACCGATTTAAAACTCTATTTGTAGTAAAGATGAGTCTTAAAATCAGATTACGCTTACGATAAGAGCCCGCCCGACGGATAGTTGACGTAAATAATGGCGGTCGTCGAGAGGTTAAAGATGTTTTAAAAACGATCTTTGTATATTTTGATATATCGATATTTTTTTACTAGATCTGGCTTACTGTCACGTGTGTGAACTCCGTCACAACTACATTCATAATCGCCGAATAAAAACGTAAAACTAAACTCACCCCAACAAGCGCATCATCAATAATATTCGTCCTGCGCACTTTGAGCCGCAGGAAGGGCATGGGCGGCGCGGCCCCTACCACGGCGTGCAACAGCGACACGCGCCGCTCCGAGTACATGCGGATGCGGTTCTCGTAGTACAGGCCCAGCGACTTCGTGGCCACAGTAAGGATGAACGGGTACCTTAGGAACGCGAATTTTTTACCTGGAATGCGAATGTTGGTGGTTGTTACTTTTGTGAAAGACTTGATTGACAAGAAATTAAATTAATAAATCATCATATACATCTGTGCTTTAGTGATCACTATTTGCCTATTGTCCATTCTGTCTCCCAGCTGATTTTAGGGTTGTCGCACGGAGTTAGTGTAAAAAATGTTAAAATCTTTTGCTGTAAAAGTATTCGAGATCCTGGGAACAACATACACAAAGACTGCTGATCACCTTGGCTGTATGCTAGTTAAATGTTATTGTTCCTTTGTTTACATGTTGAATATACATTCACATATATGTATAAACTACCTTTTGACCGCGGCTTCGCTCGCGTTAAATTCGGTAGCACCTTATTGATTTGTAATAGCAACGCTAAGTTTTTCCTTTTCTTCCCTTTCTCCCTCACATCCCACTTTTTTTTTTAAATTAGCCTATGTCCGTCTCCTGGCTCCTGGTACTATCTTTGTACCAAAATTCATCTAAATCGGTTGAGCCATTAAAGCGTTAAGAGGTAACAAACAAACAAACAAACTCACTTTCGCTTTTATAATATTAGTAAGGATGCCCATCCCGCAGGTGACTCGAATAATTGGATACAGTACGTAAGTGTAGTTCACTTGTGGTGGCACAGATGTCGCCACATAAATCTTAACTTAAAAGTATTGTACAAGTTTATTGTTGTATCAAGTGGGACAGTCTAGTTCAATAACCTATTATACATATTTTGCATTTTAACATAACGTAGAAAAAGTATTGAAGTTTTTCTAGTATAGTCAAAAGTATAAAAGAAAACATACCTTTACTTATTTCCGTCTTAAAATTACCGAAGTCTATGTCCATTTCAATAGTATCACTAAGAGGTTCGTTGTAGAATTCCTCGAATGGCAGGTATGGCTTTCTAGCATCTAAAACATTTATATCTAATTCAATGGCTGAAACAAAACAATCTTATATTAATATTGGGTGCATAAGCATGTAGCATAGCAAGTGTTGCATAAAACGAAAAAAAGAAATAAAATATTCATTCTATTTTAGCCAAACAAATGCCACAAACATCAAACGAAGTGGCGAACAAAGTGTTTCACATTGTCATTTGTGGAAATGGAATAAATATATCAAACATAACAAGAACACATGCAAAGTAAATAAAGAAAATGCTGAATTATAGAAAGCATTTACAATCAAGACGCCGCTACAGTCAGTGTATAGTACAATTGTATGGCCGTCAGAACTATTATTCTAATTCTTATTGTAGTGTCTTTAAAGGAGTAAGGTTCGTTTACTAAAATTATTGGTATTTAAATTTTAGTTCTCTATTGAGACTGAGATATTACTGTGCCAGAAAATTCGTAATCCCGTAGTGAACTATGGAAAAAAAATAAGTTTCAAATTAGCGTATTTCCGTGCGTATAAATTAGTTTTTCGTGCTCGCAACTCAGGAGAGTTTTGACGCGCTTATAAGCTAGAACAAACGCGAGCCGCAAATGATACTGACATATTACACCCCGGTTCTAATACTACTAACAGAACCCGCCGGTTCAGGCGTACTGCGAAACAATTCTAACGAGCGTGTACACGCGTAAGATACGAGCTTATAAGCGCCGAAAAATACACTAGTCTGAACCCGCTCTAATACTACAGAAATATGTTTACCTAAGGGGTCGTCGGGCTGCAAGTTTTTAGAAGCCTTTATCGAGGATGGTGGGTACAGGTGCCCAAGCACATTCTCCAGTGGATCCTGCTGATTCGCCAGCACTATCGGCTCTTCGCGCAAGTTGTTAGACTCCATCACACCGGCAAGCATGTTCGCGTAGTATACTATCTGTGGAATTAAATAAATAAATAAAATAAAATTTATTTAATTCAGGTAAGTACTTAAAACCCATATTACACAACAAAATAATCATAAAATAATACATTAAATTCGAAGTTGTTTGTAAGTTTTTTGTTTTAAAAAACAGTTAAGATTTGGTACCCAATTTTTAAAGGAAATTATAAAAGTTTAATTTATTCCAAACGCCACTAACTTCTGTATTTTCATTAAATAATGAGCCTGTTGCCGTTTTCACCTAGTATTCGAAGCTAGTCATGATGGTGCAGTCTGTCATTGCGATCACGAGATTCCTTTTTGAAATGTACGTGTAAGTTTAGATAACCAAAAAGGTAATAAATTTTAGGATTCCGTATCTCAGAAAAAAGCGGATCCCTTATTATAGGATCACCATCTGTCTATCTGTCTGTCAAGATCCTTTATTTCTAGAACGCGTGAAGGTATAGACTTAAAATTAAAACCATATTCCTAAGCCTTTGGTTCTTTGCAGCTGTGAAAAAATCAACCCAAATCGCAAGTTTATACGGAACCGCACGTTGGCCGGTATTTAAGATAGAAAGTCTAACATAAGATATTTTAATTGGATTTCATGATTCAAAAACATATAATAGGGCAAAAATAAATGGGACTACACTGAAGAAGTTAAAACAACTCAAGAATAATGAACCAAAAGAACTACTTCACAAAGTTGCACACATACCTTCATAAACTTGGTTGCCATAGTGACGACCTCGTCGTCTTGCACTTGGAACTGCCTCGTATAGTTGGTGGATATAACCCTAAGAGTTATGAGCTGCTGAAGTGTCTCCAGGATGTGACGCAGACTGTCCTTGCAGTGTTGCGCCCAGATGCGTGCCAGCCGCGCTTGACCTGTCAAGATAGTTACCAATTTAAGAATTGGCTAGGAACAAACAGGGC
Organism: Ochropleura leucogaster; assembly: GCA_958449745.1. NCBI lineage: Eukaryota > Metazoa > Arthropoda > Insecta > Lepidoptera > Noctuidae > Ochropleura > Ochropleura leucogaster. Next base: position 6,966,096 of record OY288206.1, read on the forward strand.
CAGAAAAACGCCCAAGATAAAAAGGTTGAGAAGGAGAAATGGCCTTGGCTAATAGTGGGATACTAAATAGACTAAAAATAAAGTAAGGTTTTAAAAAGGCTTCGCACCGAACAAAAAGGAGCACAGAACAGTCGATTGATAAGGAAAACACTTTATTTTCAGTGTCATAAAGTGCAAAGTTGTTTGAAAATATTCACACAGGCATCAAATGGTTCTTTGGGTGTATGTATATCCTTTAGTGTTGTCTGATATTCTAAATAAACTCGGACGCAAACACTACTCAAGTAGATAGACAGGCAGACCAAAGCGCATAAATATTATTAGTCATTACTGTTTGTGACAATAATATAAGAATGAAATTACTTTTATAGCATCACATGGTTCATCAAAAGCTACATGCTTTTAGAGCGATAAATTTATGTTTAAAGAATTACACAAAACGCGTCAAAGCCACGTTCATCTGTATAATTGTACCTTTAAGCGTTAAATGCTCAGCAGCCAGGCACAACGCCGGCAGCGCTATCTCCAGGTAGTCGCTGCAGCCGAGATCAGGCACCTCGAAGGCAATCACGAAGCAGTTCACCGCGTCCTCCACACTCATCTTCTTCGTTATCCGCAAGTCTATGCACATGTTGTCTGCGAGGGTCTTGAGAGATGTGACTAAAGCTGAACTGTAGTATTCTGATGGCACCTATGTGATGATGATGGATTTGTTAGTTCTTAATAAAGGATAGAAGTTTTAGGGTTTGTGTCAAAAAAGCGTATCCGGTATTTGATGCAGCCAACGAATAAATGGCGAAAGTTACATCGTATTCTGTTTCGCGCCACACTCGAATCCAAATCCAATTGAATGTAAATAAAATGACTTATTTTACGCTGAGTGATACGAGGACGTCTTTGCGGGCAAAGTTTCAACGTCCGTTTCAACAGTATTTTGCCAAGCTTATCTTTCCTGATTTCTAAAGTGAGTCATTCCATCTCAAAACTAAGGGAACACACAACTGACAATCTGTTCTTTCGCTTATGTGATGTTTCTTACGATCGAAAGAAATACTATTAAGTTGCACGTACTTTAGCAAGGTACTGGAAGGCTCTGCGACACGACGCCACATCTAACTCCGGCCCCGCCACACTGTCCACATCTTTATCCGGATCACTTGATAAACACATTGCTTTTGACTCCTTATCTAAAACCACAAAGGAATCATTCTTAATCACGAAGAAGAAAGGCTTCCTAAAATTCACGTAATATAGCCACTTAATAATACAGGGCACAGGGCAGGTTAGTCTTACAGGAACGACTTCTGGAGAGAAGCCGGTTCTTCTTCAAGAGACTCCTCTCTTGAAGAAGAACCGGCTTGAGCCAATCAGAAAGAGCTTTTTGCCATGTAATAGAAGCGAATATTACAACGAGGTGTTGAGTCCCGTCAATCCAAAATAAGGCGAATAACGTCTTTTTAATTGCACAGCCATGAAGCTTTTTCTGACATGCTGAAGGCGATTGTTCGTCGATTTAAGTACTCGAATATTAACAAAGGTCCCAGCGATACAAATAAATACAAGTTACAACACCAAAGACAACTAACCTTCACTCATCTGCGCATCCTCATCACTATTTTCGGCGCCCTTACTAGCAAAACACCGCGCCAGTATGGCCGGTTGTGTAAACGCCTCTCCCAGCGCCCTGATCAGAGGCTCCCGCACTTTAGTCTGCAGACACTCCTCACACAACTCATACATACGCTGTTCTGTTAATGGAGCACCATCTAGCAAAGAAATTATCAAATCGTCAAGTTTCTTCAGCAACCAAATAAAATTTTCCGTTTCCATCTTCTGTTTAAGTTTTATTTTGCTCATCATTTAAAGTTTGTTACTGCACACGGTCCAGTGTTTCTCGCGAATAATAAAAAAATACTGGCAAAATATTGGCTGGTGTGATACTTTAAATGAGAGGTTAAAAGTAATTACTTAATGACTCTTTTACTTAATAAGTAAATGCTTGACAAGTGTGATTACAAAAATAGCTCTTTTAGGGATAACTCATTAAGTTTTCGAGAGATTCATAATGGTGAACCCCTGAATTTAGAATCGTTCTCGTCTTTAGCTAATGTGTGTGATTATTAGTGATTTGTTACATTCAGCTCAGAGGTACGATGCGACATGTCGCCTTTTACACAGGCTGGTCAAAGTGTTCAATACTAAGGAAGGCAAACATGTTGAGGTAGGCCAAGCATAAACACATGCCATTTTTAAAAAATTGCTTTGATTACAATGCCTTATGAAACTTTACACAATATTTATTACAATTAAGTTTTCAATTTGTCATAGCTGTCTATCTTGCTGAAAAGAAAGTAGGTGTAATATTGTTAAGATTGCCAAATTGAAGCTTGCAGCTAAATAATAAAAGTCACTCGATTTTCCGGTTAAGTCGCGCTTGCCTAGGCTGGGTGACCACAGATTACAAACCGAGTTTTCTCCGTATCTCGGAAAGCACTTTAGGTTTTTAGTGGTTGTCATTTGTACATCTTTGACAGTTGTTAAAGGTACTCAGCGACCCGAAAGTCCAGTCTAACAAAAGCGAATTGTATTACCAAGTACTAACTGGACATTGAGGTCAGATAGGCAGCCCTTCCATGTATTTAGCTGCCATTAAGTTAGACTGGAAGCCATTCCCAAAATTATTGTGAAAAGGCTAGACAGGTCGCTACTGAATTCTTTGTAGAACTAGAAAGAGATAAAACTAAGGAAACAAGTAGAAGAAGCTGACTTACTGTTATGACTACGAGTTTTAGATTCCTCTTGGTGAGATAGATTATGACTAGTTTGTGGTTCCTCCTCCCTGGAGGTGCTCTCCCTCACTAACGTCGTTGTGGTGGTGGCGGCCTCCTTGCTCTTGTTGTCCTCTTTGTCTTTTGCACTTGAAGTGTTACATGTTGTGCTGAAACAAATAAGCTTCAGTTATTGACGGGCCTGTTCTGCCCTCGTAACAGCAAATGCAGTACTTGCAAAATGGCGGTTTCGAGAAAAACGCGGTTAAGTGTTTTTTTTGAATCTCTACTAAAACTGATAAAAAAACTCAATTTTTTTGTTACAGAACAAGTACAAAAAATACAAGTTATTATTTAGTTTGATTTTGACAGTATTTTATCTAATGTAAGTCTTTATAAACGTGAATACTGCATTTATACCTTGTGTCGCCATTAACAAATAAATCAAAGTAGTGCAGTAAAATGCAGTACTCGTGTTTGTTACTGCATTTGTTTCTACGAAATACATTAACTGCATTTAGTATTAGCAAAGTTAATAATTGAAGACGTTTGAAATAATAGACTAAAATGCAGTGTAAATAAGTCTTGTCCCATAATTTAAAAAAATTAAATAGGAAGAAAAAGGAAATACCTGGGTATTATGAAAATCTTTTATTTTATAATAAATTTAAACAGTCTTAATGTTGCGACATAGAGTAATAAAAATATATTGGACGTTGTTTAACTAAAATAATAGAACATGTATCTTTTCGTACCACTTGCTCAAAAAAGTGACATTCCACAAAAAGCGAACATAAGAATAGTCATTTTTAATCTGTCAAAAACAGGGAAAGAAAATTGTACTTAATTTCATTCATCCCCTAGGGAGAGAATGTGATTTAAAATTGGAATACTTAATACTGAACTACATCTGTGTTTACACCATTGAGTTTGTAGGTATATAAAACATTAAGCATCTTTTTTAAAAAGGAACACGCAATTAATATGCAGTTATGATTATTAAATAAAATTACCAAAACCGACGAGGTCATATGAGCTTGATGCCTTTGCTTTTCCGACAATAGTAGATTATTAACCAAGGGGATAAAGCAGTGTCTTCTGTCGTGGGTGACGATTTAAATCGCGAGTGTAACGAAGGACTCAAGGTTTACTCCCGAGCGTAGCGAGGGTGTTAAAAACTTAAATCACGAGCGAAGCGAGGGATTTAAGACGAGTCCTGAGTGTAGCGAGAGATTTAAGTTTACCCAAGACTAAGACAGCTTTATCACCGAGGATAATACTCTACTTTTCGTACCATTTACGAAAAAAATAACACAGTAATAATATGAGATAATGACATTAAAAATAAAAGTTAAGATTCGAACATTGGTCCAATTATTTATAGCTACATTTTTGTTTGGTACATTTATTGTTGATGAGTATGATTACAGTAGCATTTGCACTGATGGAACCCGACAATACACTGTCACTGTCGCTTTGATTTAACAATGTATTTTATAAAACATTAACTTATTTATAAAAATAAACTTATCGTTTATGTATTTGAAGAAAACAAAATCGCGGCAAATTCCTAGACTAATATGTTTTGTCGGAAAAGCAAAGGCATCAAGCTCATACAACCTCGTCGGTTTTGGTAATTTTATTTAATAATCATAACTGCATATTAATTGCGTGTTCCTTTTTAAAAAAGATGCTTAATGCTTTATATACCTACAACTCAATGGTGTAAACACAGATGTAGTTCAGTATTAAGTATTCCAATTTTAAATCACATTCTCTCCCTAGGGGATGAATGAAATTCAGTACAATTTTCTTTCCCTGTTTTTGACAGATTAAAAATGACTATTGTTATGTTCGCTTTTTGTGGCATAGAATGTCACTTTTTTGAGCAAGTGGTACGAAAAGCATATTATATGTCTAGGAATTTGCCGCGATTTTGTTTTCTTCAAATACATAAACGTTAAGTTTATTTTTATAAATAAGTTAATGTTTTAAAAATACTTTGTTAAATCAAAGCGACAGTGAGTATTGTCGGATTCCATCAGTGCAAATGCTGCCGCAATCATACTCATCAACAATAAATGTACCAAACAAAAGTGTAGCTCTCTTTATAAATAATTGGACCAATGTTCGAATCTTAACTTTTACTTTTAATGTCTAATAAATGCTTAAAATCTTTAATAAATGCTTATCTCATATTATTACTGTGTTAATTTTTTCGCAAATGGTACGAAAAGTAGAGTATTTTCCTCGGTGATAAAGCTGTCTTAGTCTTGGGTAAACTTAAATCTCTCGCTACACTCAGGACTCGTCTTAAATCACGAGCGAAGCGAGGGATAGAGCGGAAATACAAACATCACAGGATACTGGTTCTTTGCAAGTAGGTTGATGTAACTTATACCCTTCGCATTCTTCACATTCTTCGTGTCCCAATTGCGTAAACGAAATGTTCATGCCAATCCGTAAGATATTTTTATTGCAGGATGTTTTTCTTTAAAATCATTAAACATGAAAGTTGCGCTTAAGTCGCTTGGAAGGTATCTTCTGTTGGGTGCGTGTTTTCTCCTGTATCGTAGGCGTATGCACGCGCGGCTGCTACACGTCCCACCACTGCGAGTGACGAGCACAGACTGCGGCACTAATGTAAAACGCAGTATGCGCTATAAGAATGCAGCAATTTGACATAATTTTGTTTTATAATACTAGGTTGAATCGCAGTATAAACCAATACTGCATTTCACCTTAGAAAGCAATGAATAACCAAATATACGAATGTACTAAAATAAAATGCAGCCAAAATGCGAGTACTGCGTTTCTTACTAGTATTTAGACGAATACTGCATTCTAACTTGGTACTAAATACGTGATTACTGCATTTTAGTCTAGTTTATGATCATTGCTGCATTCATACTAACAATATTAGATAATTTCACAGGAAATACTGCATTTTTCCTTGTTGTTTCACCATGTTCCTGTACGAAAAAAAAAAAAAAAAAAAAATTCTACGTGTAGCTGAAAGCATCCAGATTGATTTTTTGAAAAAAACGAGAAACCAAAAAAATGTCGATTACTGCATTTGCTACTACGAGGGCAGTGTTGGTCTAGTGGTTAGTGGCCCTGACCGCTGAGCCGGAGGTCGTGGGTTCGATTCCCACCCAGGACAAACTTTGTGTGATGAGCATAATTGTTTGTTCTGTGTCTGGGTGTGATTTATCTATAATATGTATGTATTTATAAATTATTTAAGTATGTATATCAGTTGTCTGGTTACCATAACACAAGCTCTGCTTAGCTTGGGATCAGATAGCCGTGTGTGAGTTGTCCCAAGATATTTATTTCTTTATTGGGATGTTTAAGAAGTCTGGAATATCACACTTCAGACAGGTACACAAGATATAAATACCCTTAAAGGGCTTGATATAAAAATGGGTACTCCTGGAAATGGCTTGTAATGTGAGGAGGTTCCTCTCTGGAGCCCTGACCGCCGGTAGCTTGAATCCTGTTCCCGATACCGGTGGGCTACTATTTTTATATTTTTAAATGTTTTTTTTATGCTTTTTTTATTAAGAAATATTTAAAAATGTAATTGTATGTAAAAAAAAAAAACAATAAATGAACGAAAATAAATACATCGAATAACTTACCTAGCACTAGAATCACAGCCGCTTGCCTCTGTACGAGGGACTTTGTTAGGCAATGTGTCACAGAGGCGTGCCTCTTTGTAGAACAGTTTTATGGCTTCAGCTGCTGCTTCATTTGGTGACAAATTCCTGGCCTGCAGAAGTTAATAGAGTTCAATATTGTACATAACATTATACCAGTTTCCCTGAACTGCTAAGATATGTTTTATTCAAAGGACATTTTATACGAAATATGTTTGTCTGTGAAACCTGGGCATAAGGCCGAGGTAAGAAATGTTTAAAATAGAAGAATATATAAGGACTTTACTTCATTTAAAAAAAAACACTGATCTACCTATGTGTATTCCAAACAATGTTGGTAACTTTGGTTATAAATGTCATGAGTAAAATCAGCAGAAATCAATATCCAAACTAGACCATAAAGGCTTATAGAAACATGTATGACCTACTTACAAATAATATTGTATCTTTGAGATAAGTCCATTTTATAATTAGATTCATTTAATAATTAAAAAACAATCGCAAGTCTACTCATGTTTTGAAAACATTCATTATCATATAATAAAATTCAATTGTTATCTCCAAAAATTAGTTCATACCTAGAGATAAATATTTTTCTTTTGATAATAGCAGTATCTACAGTTTCTTAGGCAGATATCCAAAATAGAATAAGTACCTAAATGTCAGGAATGAATTGTAGTTTTTTTTTCTATTTTTTTTCTGACAAAGTTTAAATGTGTTTATTTTAAGATTTATATGGTGTAAGGGGTGTTGTAACTCAAAACATTTACATAAGATTAATTGCTGGGTCTTGTACTGAGTCCATGGTAAAAGATTGTCCCTTACACAGTACATAATTAGTTAAGCAAACATCCACATGAAATAAAAAACTTTGCTTTTTTGAATCAGTATTGTTCTCGAATAACATAATTATATCACACATCAGCCTTGGAATTCCCTGGCTGTAAATATTGATTAACTGTCATCCAAAATGACAAGGTAAACAAAACAAAAATAAAGAAATTTCACTTTACCTCTCCACTTGATGCACAGTACTGATTGTCACAGTTAGGATTGCCGCAGCCATCCAATAGCTGGTAGAAATACCTCTCGATCAGCTGTCTAGCGGCAGCGCGCTTCATAATGTCTTGTGTGCGGTTGGTTCCAGAGCATAAACTCGTCGTAGGTTCCTCCTCAGTATTATTTGGGGCAGGGTTTTTTGACGATGATGCTTCGCTCCCCCTTCAAATACATACAGAAACATTGTACACGATTCCTCCTGTCGATGCGACGCAATTTCAGCACAAAACAAAGAACGAAAATAGCAAGTAATGCCTAACCTAACCTTTGTTATTATTACGCATCTCATAATTAAAGTCTTAAACTCTTTTACATAATGACAAACTTGTTTTAACAAGATGAGAATGTAAATTTTTACGCAGAAAAAAATAAGACAAATAAAATTACCTTGAAGCTTCGCCAGTTTCGCTTTTCGAGTTCATAGAAATTAATGCTCTACAAATCAAAACAACTCCTAATCGATACGTTACATAAATGCAGTTGGCTGAAAATGTACATCCACCAGCTATCCAGTCCCTTTATTGCTTTTTTGAATTACACTGCAGGTATACAAAAATACCAACAACTGTTCTATTCTCTTCCATTCTATTCTATTTTCTGTCAATTTTATCAACCATTTTGAAATTTTGCAGTACGTTATACGCAAAATTACAAAACAGTTGATATTTTGAAAACACCTTTCTTGTATAAAAGTTGCCACAAATATTACATCATTAAAAAATTAACCCAAGTAGGTTTTATTAGAACTTCTCACTTAATGCTAAATCAATTAGACGTAAACGATAGAAAAAAATGGTATCACACCTTAAAATGGAATGTGCAATCTCTATTTGCCACTCTATGGTCACGATACAGATAACAAAAAATAACAATCAATAAGTAACGCATGGAATTAATATGTACGAAAAGGCTTTTCCCAAATATACTTTAAAGGTTTTTTTTACTTCGGAACTGTTATTTTTTAAGTATTTCAGTACACCTCTAGTGTATTGTCTCTGATTCACCATTTCTATGTTCTATCATGCTGCTGTCATCATTTTGATTTTGTGTTCAATGTTGTGACTTGTTTAGTGTTTGTTGTGCAAAAATCAGAGTTTAATTACAGGTTGTACAAATCATCAACTTTCTCATAAAATCAACTAGTTTGGAACACCTGACACAATGACGGAGGTTTTGCCTGCTGAAGAAGGATCAGAAAAACGTGTGAAGAATGTTCTAAAAGGCTTTCAAGTGTATCCTTTTTAATAAACTTTGAGTCAATATATTGCGTGTTAGCCACATTTTATTTAATATTTTAAATTGTAGACATTTTAATATTCGTAAGTCGTAATAAACTTTGCTTTTTATGGTGGGAAACAATTATTTAAACCAGCTGTTTCTTCAGTACCATCCCTAAACAAGCCAAGGTAAAGTAAAAAAAGTAATATAGATATGCCAAGTTCTCTGAATATTAATATGACCATTGGTGTCCATTGTTTATTAAAATAGTACCAAACACTTATCATAATGTAATGAAGCTAGAGCTGTCTGACATTTTAATAGTTCTTTCCCTGAAGTTAATCTGCTTTTTTACATGTTCTTACTTTTACTATAATTTTTATGTAAATAAAATTGTTGTATCCACAATGTATTAAGAATATTCCTTAACAAGCTCTTCCAACAGTAACTGGATGAATTTGCGAGATGCTGACTCAGGTTAGTTCTATTTTACAAAATTTATTGAAATTGGAGTTTTAGGAACACTGATTTTTGAAATGCATCATAAGGTACAGGTGTACCAAATACTACATGAATGTTTCGCCAGTTATGTTATTAAGCCATAAACATATTCAATTAAATTTCACAATAATATGCAATTTAAATTTATATATAGATTTTTAAATATTATTAAAAAATATTTTTAAGAACGATGTACAAAATATTAAATTAAGTAAATTATAATTCCTGGCTTAAAAAATCCTTGTATCCCTCCTACTAGTAAAATTGGCCCAGAATAAATACATGACTAGTTTACCTTTTTTCGCTGTAGCAAGTAGATGAACCGTTTCTCTTCAATCTGGAATGTTAGGGGCTTACCCTAAATATCATAGACGTAAACGACTTCCCATCATAGCAATAGATCCCACAGAAAACAGCTGTGTAGCATGGAGCAGATGACATGATTAGTGATGGGATCTATTGCTGTGATGGGTAGTCCTTTACGTCTATCTATGTATAATCATTCTATGAAAACGTTTCGGTTTTTTTTTTGTGGATTGGAATTCAACAAATAACTTCCCCGCTCTGGGCGGAGCAGGGGGGAGTGTCATACTTGTACTAACTGTAAACCCACCCATGTTCCTTCTATTGCCCTTTACGTTCCGGGGCCGCGGCGGTTGCCCTGGCAGGCCCCTCTGCTTTGCTGACATCTCTTTGAGGCACGCGTAGAACACTAAGCCGCCGTCGACACGGCCTGTCGTCAATAGACGGACGGTGTGCTACCCTTTGCTCACCGTCCACAGGCCCGAATCTAAGGCTGTTTGGTTGGTTTGATGAGGCTTCCTTAGCATTACTGCTTCGCAGAAGGAGGTAACCGCTTCCCATTCCCTCTCGCTCCGGACCATGGACTGAACTAGGTCCGGACGCGAAAGATCGCCGCCTCCGAGCATATCCACGAGGCCACGGCGGTGCTCCGCCCAAGGCAAACGTTTAGGCTTTATGTTCCTAATAGACACTCATTAACTTTCCAGGCAAGATTCTTTGGCAGAACAACGAAGACATATCCAGTCCTGATGTGGAGCACGAGGCTCGCGTCCCCAAGCGCATCCTGAAGTGTCGAGTTGTGTCACGAGAAATGAACTTCAGCTCTGTTGAAAATTTGGAACGATTCCGTTTGGAACAGGTACATTATAACAGTGTTTCTTATCACTTGTTTTAAACAAACGCTAAAGAGCTTTTAAACAACGCTAAAGAGCTCAATAGTCAAACCGATATTTAAGAGTGGGGATAAAGCTGAAATGACAAATTATAGACCTATAACCTTAATTCCGATAATTTCGAAAATATTTGAAAAAACAATGTTAAAAAGGCTTCATGACTACTTGGAAAAGTATAACCTGCTGAGTCGGGAGCAATTCGGATTCAGAAAAAATAGCACTACCTCGTTAGCTTGTTTTAATTTAATAAAAATAATAACTGAGGCAATGAATGACAACATACCGGTAGTCGCAATTTTTTTAGACATGAACAAAGCCTTTGATTTCGTTGATCATAAATTATTACTAAGCAAATTAGATAAATATGGCATAAGGGGCCAAGCAAATGACTGGTTTAAATCGTACTTAAGTAATAGGCGGCAATGTGTGAAAATATCAAAAATCATCGATGGAAACAAAGTAAAATATACATCTAATTTTAAAACCAACGCAGTAGGAGTACCCCAAGGAAGCGTAGTGGCAGCGCCTTTATTTCTGATATACATAAATGACCTCCCCAATGCAACATCCCACGAAACAGTCTTATTTGCTGACGATACGACATTAATAATAAAATGTAAAGATAAAATAAATTAGAACAGGAAATTAATAAAGCAATGAATGACATAGTAACTTGGCTCAATAATAACAATTTAAAAATAAATTTAAATAAAACAAAATTAATTCATTTTAAAACTTATCAATCTAACTTGCAAAATCTTAATATAAAATATGAAGACAGTATCCTAGAACAGGTAGTAGACACAAAATTTTTAGGCATTATAGTGGATCAGAACTGTAACTGGAAATCACACATCAATTACGTTTGTGATAAATTAGATAAATTCGTATATGCAATAAAACGGCTAAGAACAACAGTATCCATAGACGCAGCAGTTACTGTATACCACGGATACGTATCGTCTGTGCTATCATATGGTCTAATGCTATGGGGAAATTCAGTTGAAATTTTAATGGCATTCAGGGTACAAAAAAAGTGTGTTAGGACAATAGCTGGCGTCTGGTTTTTGGACAGCTGTAAGCCCTTATTCAAAAAACTAAAAATTTTACCGTTGCCTTGCATGTATATCAAGGAACTATGTATGCTGGTAAAGCAATATCCGCACTACTTTCAAGCGCAATCAGAAGTAAGCAAGAAAAAGGCTGCTGCTAGGACCATGTATAAATATGAACTAAATGTACCTCAATGTAGACTACAAATATTTAGGAGAAATGTATACATAAATGCCATTCAGGTATATAACAAGTTGCCTAATTCATTCAAGGAACTCCCCATCCCCATGTTCAAGAAAAAGCTGACAAATTGGTTAATAGATAATTGCTTTTATGACATGAGGGAATATATGGAATATTGTAAAAGTTTAAGAACGACATAACCTAATTAATTTTGACATTGTAACTTTAACCTAATTTAAAATACTATTAAATCATGTTGGACCTATTTATTATAAATCTGAACTAATTGTACCTATCTAAACTTAAGATTGACATTGTCATTTAATATTTTGTACACCATATTTATGGTAGAATGTTTTAGGACTTAACGCAAATGAACATCATACTATGTAAAACTACATTCTTACAAATAAATTTCTGATTTCTGATTTCTGAAACAGAGACCGAAAAGTTTACTCATATAAGGGTTGCAATCAGGTTATTTTACAGGGTAAGATGAAAATCATAGAGTAATAGTTAACCTTAGGGTAAATCTGCTTATCATAACAGGTTCAGACACAGAGTTATTTTCTTTACATAAAAATATGCAAGAAAGTGACAGCCTGACCTCTGTGCTCTGCCTCTTTTATTATGGTTATTCAGCAATATCTAAATAACCCATATAAAGTACCAAACCAGTTAATCTTTTAATCTTGTTCATAGTTCTTTGGCTTTAAATCCTAATCCTAATATTATAAATGTGAAAGCTTGTATGTTTGTTACTCTGTCATGTGAAACATCTGTGCCGATTTGAAAGACTTCATAGGCTTATAATATACTTTTTATCTATATCGGTCTACGCTGGTGAAACCGCGAGTAGTTAAGTAAATCACAGGCTAACCTTGAGGTGCTTTAGGCTGTTGCAGATAAATCAAAGCTATAAAAATACCATAATGGATTAATATGGCGCGTATATTTTGAATTCCGACACGCGAGCGCCACACTATTCGCAAATTCCACTCCTCATATTTTGCCGCGTTATGACCGCGAATGTATTCTATAAATTTTATAATGGTTAAACAAGCCCAAAAATAAATAAAATAGAGTTCACGCATGCAAGAGTACGCGGTCACCGCAAGGCCGCATGAATAGGTTACTATACGCTCAAATTAGCAATAGAAAATTGATTATTATTATTAACACTTGAAATATTTTTCTTTCTTTGGCTATTATTTATTCCGAGTTTTTGATATTCATCTGTGATCATGTTGTTTGCAACATCGCCGAAATGTCGAAAATAAATAACATATTTATTTTGATATTTACCACCAACATTTCGTTTAGAGAAATAGTGAACCGATAAGGAGAGAGCGAGGTATATTCCAGGGCGATAGTTTGATTCCATTTTGGTTCTGCTTAGCCTTGAATCCTCTAAGCACGCTGCTGGAGAATTCAGGTCTGGCCTATCAATTGAGGAGACGTGGTCAGGTTATATCTCACCTTCTTTACATGGATGACCTGAAACTCTTTGCCCCCAAAGATTTGCAAACATTGTTATTAAATAATGTTAGTGACCATGTCAGTTTAAAGACTTATAAAATCGATTATGTCCACTGCTTCCAAAATAAAGCACATAAATTATTACATTTCAGAAAGTCCTTTTCAAAGGCCGTTGTTTGGAGGAGTGGTTCTTCGAATTCGGCTATGTGATCCCCAATTCTACAAATACTTGGCAATCCGTTATCGAATCTGCTCCTGAATCTCAAATGATGCCTGCTAATGTCCTCAAGTAGGTATCAAGTCTTTGAAAACCTATCTTCTACTGGTATTTAGTTTTACAAGACTAACAACACTTTTTTGAAAGACTGCTGCCAAATTGCAAGAATTTATTTATTAAAACTTTATGCACAAGTAAAAAATGTTACCAAAGCGGACTTAATGCATTAGCCATTTTCTACCAGACTCTACCTTAGGGTGAGGTAAAGGGAACCTTACCATGACCAGACGAGTGCTACTGCGAACTGCTAAATAAATTAAATTAATTAATTTGGCGACACGGTTGGCGCAGTGGCTGAGCGATCGGCTGCTGCGCTGCGTGTCGCGGGTTCGATCCCCGTACGGAGCAAATATTTGTATGACCTACAGATAGTTGTTTCGGGTCAGGCTGTTTGTGTATGTGAGTTTAAATGTTTGTAAACGCACCCACGATACAGGAGAAATCCTAGTGGGCAATGCTTAAAAAAAATGATAATAAAGTGAAGTGACATATGGTTTAAATTTCATTGATATTCTCTAACCGTAAAGTTATCCTCATAAGAATTGTGTTTTTTTTTTCTAATTAATAAAAAACTTTCCTCCTTTTTTCAGTGGAAACGTCGTCATTGAAACCAAGTTCTTTGATGGAGATCTACTGATAACTACGTCGCGAGTTCGATTGTTTTACGTCTAATAGTACAACCTCACAAACAAAGCATTTACTAGTCAATCATACTTTTAATGCATTTCCTCTACAATATTATTATTTTTGTCTCAATTTGACACTATGTTCCGTGTAATTCTAAATCACAAGTGACCTTGACCTTACGATTTGATTTGGAAATCGGTCCCCTAATGTTAATAGGCTTACACGTATTTTATTGTAGGGAAGAAACTTTGATAAAAAAAAAACACTAAATATTATGCATTCCTATAAACAACCTACCAAAAAATGATAGCAGCGATAATGAAAAAAATGTTATTTGAAAAGTATATTAAGTAATTACTTAAACTTATAAGTTTTATGTTTATTTTTTTAAGACGCATTCTCTGTGGTTCTATTGGTATGTAGTTCCTCCGAATTTTTGTACTCAACAATACTTTGAGAATGTGTTCCATTTCCACTTATTTTTTTAAATACCTGCACTTATAAATATACGAATCTGAAATTCTTATTTTGTTTTAAGACACTTTTAGAATAGAAATAATATTTTTTAGCCTTTGAACGCCATTGATCACATAAGTACGGTTGCATGGCTGAGACGCCATCGACAATAAACGTTGTCGTAGTTATAAACTAAAATGTCCCATCACTAGCGAAAATGAAAAATACGCAGGCATAGCCATATTTATAAGCTTGGCGTCGGGAGTGAAATAACATAAAAAAAACTCTGGCGGGCAAAGGGTTAAGAAATATTATTAATGTGGAAAAAAATGTTTTTATGTAAATTACTAAATACACCTCGATGATATATCTATGTTGTAGGCACTAATTGTTTTGGTTTATCACAAACATAATCAAATTATAAAGAATCAAAGTACAGGAATCAAATTAATGTAATATTTATGAGTATTATAGTTTTTAAGTTTAAAAATACATTAGTAAGGTACGCCTCTAATATGTGTTTCTTTCGGAGGTTATTCTCTCTAATCTTTGAAAACCCGAATCATATTATTCCTCCTAAAACAAAATCCAAGCAAAAAAACAGGATACCAGTATTAAAAACAAAAAACTATATCAATTTATTTGCCATATACATAAATAAGATAATACTGTTTTTGTCGACTGTCCCGATACATTTCGCCTCTCATTTCCCCCATCCTTTTTACCTCCACAACCCAGTTAATACAATAAGACTTGGGTCGGGCTACTGACCACTAAACAACTTGCAAAGATCTACAATTGGCAGTCGGGACGGACCCAGTGCCGGATTAATCACGTAGCAAGAGTAGCCATTGCTACGGGCCCCGCGTCTCCAAACCAGAAAATTGGGTAGTTGACACTATAAACCAATAATTTAAAAACACATTTTTTTCTGAAAGAACACCTTATTCTAGACCCGAGAACTCCTTTGGTTTAAAAATAACTTTAAAATTCGATTTTTAGTTGCTTTTAAATCAATAAATAGTTGCATCATTGACTTGACAACTTAGTGACGTCATCGGTTGCGAGTCTACAAAATCTATGGGGGAAGCGCGTTTTGACAGCTCATAAAAAGTATATAAATTGATTGGTGGTATCAACTACCCTATTTTCATTGGACTGTCATGTTTTGACATCTTATAAACCCAATTCCTGTCACTACAATGGATAACCGGCCAATAGATCGATAGTAGTATCAAAAGGTGCTCAACAATAATGTGTATATTATTTTAACCTAATTCTAAAGGCTAAAACTACGTTAAACTGTCGCGACGGGTACCCGTCGCTTGTCTACGCGTGTAGGCTCTGTTTATTCGCGAAGGAGCCCATTGCTAGTTCCTTAAATGTACAGTTGCCTGGCCCTATGTAGCAGGGCGATTCTTTCCTCCCACAATTACTCTTTCTGTATCGAAAGACATTTTCACAAGCTTTTCATCAAGCGTTATTATTTGAACAAGCCCGCGCGTTTTCACCGACCGAACGGTTCACCTTTGTAAAGCGCGCGGGCGTCCGCTTAACGCGGTTTCAGCCCTTCGGGCACACAGCAAAGTGTTATAAAGGATGAAGGTACATGCTCCAGTGCATCAAGGGCCCGTCGATAGAATTTGCTACAGGCCCCACGGTTACTTAATCCAGCACTGGATCACGGCTTAACGTGCTTTCGAGGCACTGGGAAAACTCCTATGTAATGGGTGTACCATTGTGTACCCATCAACAGGTTAACCTTGGTAAGCGTGACTTAACCTGAAGATCGCTTCAAGCGACTTATTATTTTCCAAACACAACAACCACGTCATCCTAAAATGTTGCGTCGTTGCTGGTCCTCATGCAGAACATTTTTCGAAGTGATATCGGATATACGAGCGCCATCTAGCTGTACTGTATCAACTATCTAATGAAACCCACACGTACCTAATAGTGGAACATGTCTGTTACATTGTCTGTCGGTCGCAACATTGCACGGACGATGACCAATTTAGCTTTCAAAAACCAGTTTACGTGGATCTATCATTTTGTGGGAAATCTAAACAAAGCGAGGCCATGATGTAATGGAAATGTAGAGCTAAAGCTTGATGCACCAATCTATGATATGAGGAACAAACGTATCATAAAATGCTGTTTATTGGTATGCGATATCACAAACATTAATAAATGTGCCAACCGCAGGCAGCTTTTCTGCTCAATGCTAGATGTTCTATCGATTTTTTTTCATCTACGACATCTATTGTGACAAATGAAAAACCACTTTATAAAGTGATGACTAGCTTTGTACATAATTTAGAACTGGAATAATAGATGTCGCTACAATTGCATTATTTTTGTTATTGTAAAAAGTTAACTTGTATTATGATTAAAAAAACGAATACAATAACAGCAATGGCTGCAGTGTTTTTGAACATTATATTAATAAATATACAAAAAGATTTTTACCGACCTCTGTATTTTAGTAACTATTTGGTACGGTAGATGGCATTGCACGTCGTTGATGCAGCTCTTATTGTACTACCCACATTATCAATTTCCATATTCATACGAGATTACTCGTGTATTCGTGTAGGATACAAGTCATCTTAGCTGCAAGATCTATTCATTACGCTTTTGCATGAATTATTCTCAGTAGGTAGGTGGCTGTGGAAGTAACTTACGTCTTTTTGTCGCTGGGTGCTGCAGGATTTATTTAAGTGCCTTTCCGTTCTTTGATGTGAGCCCTAGGGTTACTAGTTTGGTTGTCAATGTTTGAATACTTCGTAGATATTATATTTAATTTAAGAAAATAATAAATTTGATTACTAAATGAGGGCAGGTAGTACCAACGTACCTACGTTTTGTAAAATACTAGTGGATCCGACAGTAAAAAAGTACCAATAAATATCACAATATTATAATAACTTCAATTGATTAAGTATACAATAGAGGGCGTTTCCTTGTCGCACGTGATTTACCTTCCATACAAGAATCTGACATCCTCCAATAAATGAATAACGCCATTCATTCAACTTATAACAATCAATGCGTGTTCAGCTATTGGTAAATCGTGACTCGATCCCGTATCTCATTAGTACGCTGACACGTTTAATAATATTACCATAGAGGAAATGAAAAGCGGTTTACGTGGCTCGTCGCTTGCAGGAAAAGCTAGCACTGAGCAGCGCTCACGACAGGAACTTTTTGTAAATGAAATCATTGCTGCGAGGCGTACATCCTCTTTAGTTAGAACCGCTCGACGGATTTCTTCGTACAACACCGACGCCAGAGGAAGCACAGTCGTTTCGATGCGCATCACACACGGCACTTCGCATATAAATAATAGAAATTATCTAATTATGTGCCGGCGAGTACTAGACTCGGACAAGTTGGGAATTGTAATATTAGTCGTGGCCACCGAACAATAATAATTATGACGATGACATTATGATAAATATTGAACGCTTTTTTCGATAGGAAGGTCGATGTTATCGGTTACAGCTATTACACATTGTAATGTAACGATAAGCTACCTAAGTATGTACACATTAGGTTTAGATGGCAGTAGATATACTGCGTTGATTATTTATTTTCCATAATTCTTGAAATTAGAGGAACTATGTGGTAAAATCAACCAAAATATCTAGTGTGCATGGTAAGGCACACTAGATAAATCGTGTTGGGCAGGTAGGCACTCTATCAGGATAAAACCATCAAAAATAGTAGTTTTAATGAAATTGTAGAAAAGAATTGCGTACCTAAATCTTTTCTTGAAGCTAACAGAGTTGTTGTAAGGATGTAACTTTTTGCCGTTATGTCGATGGAAACCTACTTAATAAATATGTTTGTCTTCTGAGAAGCAAAAGTAAACCACTTAGTTTGGTGTGTTATTTGTAATGTTACTGACAGGTAAGTATTAAATTAGTCCACATTGAGTTCTAAAGTCGTAGCGACGCCGGCGCAGCGCTCGCTCGCCGGATGAACACCAAATGTGTGATATTTTTAGGAATGTTGATTGCCCTCTTCCTGTTTCCGGCATGAACGAGCCGCTCTGATCTGCCGACTAGCTCTCATACAAAACTGCTAATTAGTGATGAATAATTAATAGTAGTAACTTGATGACATGTAAGTCGTTTGATAAAAATTGATTTGAGCCGCCGTTTGAGCGTCATTCGTGATAAAAACTGTAACGATTGGCTGTTTATGGTTATTCAATATTTTTTCTCACACATTCGATTGATAGTGTACCTGTCCGGCTGTCTTGCTAGACTCGTTCTGTATTATTACTAACTCCAGTCGTAAAACTAATTAATATTACAGCCAGATCTACCGGTGTTAAGCAACCCTGCGGAGCACAGTGGCGGTTGAACATGGATTTAGACTTAACGGACTTCCTTTTCCTGACAAGATCTCCGCTTCTGGTTCGTCCATAGACCATAGAACTAGTCGACATTTTTCTGTTGACCACATTGTCATACCAAATTGATATACTTACAACATCTATAAATAATGTCGTAGGTGGACAATACAAATAACTTTAATGTGCAATTATATTATTCACGTGTTCGATGTATCTTTCATAAGTACCAAAAAAAAAATAGTTTTAGAAATGCTGCATTTGTCTGACACTGTATGCCAAACCGTTATCGTACATCGCAAAAAAAAACCATGAAAACAAGCAAACAATTAATTCAGATAGGTTCAGATCTATTTCAGTCGTCCTTGTTCGCCGTCAACATAGCTGGTAGCCTGTGACCCTCCCAATTCCAACGTAATGATATCATCTACGACGCGGCACCGGAAATTTTATGAACTTCCCATTAACACTTAACCACGTCTTGTCATAAGGCACAGCCGCAAGTCGCATGACTGATAAATTCCTTTGATTATTTCTAAATACAGGGCTGGTCAAGTTCGATAACACTGAGAAAACTTGGTTCCAGAAAGAATGCTGTGGCCAGGTTATCGTATTCAGGTAGATAGGTACTTATATGTATCTCTCCACGTGTTCTGAGCACTGAGGATGTTCGACGAAGTGGTAATGTCAGCAGAGACGCCCGCTGGGGTCATGCACTGCTTGCCAGGATTGCAGGTTCTTCGAAAGAGATATTGCAGGCCCGGTACTCAAAGGACTAAAGAAGGTTCATGGATGGTTTTAGACATTAAATTCTGACACTCCTTTCCGCTCCTCCCAGAGCAGGAGAGAGAAGATCTTTGATAATATGATATCCGAGAAAATGAAATGGTAATTTGAGTCCAAAGTTTCGTCAGACCGACATGTGTGGTTTATTAGATTAGTGCATTATTTAAAAGATTCTTTTCCCAGCCAGTCTTTTCAGGCCAAAATATTCCTTAACAAAGTGGTAGGTTCATTCAATTGCTCTAGCTATCTAAATTGGAATCAGAAAAAAGTTTTGTTACTTACTTTGGTCATAGATCTCGTGGTACATGGCGTGAGGAGCTTCTAGCTAAATAAAAACTGTCACTCGGGTCGATCTTTAGGTAAAACCACGCTTGCCGAGGATGGTCTGTAGATGGGTGATCACCCATTACATACCGAGTTGCCTTCGTGTCTTGGTCTGCACGTTAAGTCGTTTTTTTCCGGCTGTCATTTGCAGATCTTTGACAGTCGTTACAGGTAGTATGTGGCTCAAAAGTTTGACAACACGTCTTATCATGGGGTATCGTATTACCCAGTTGTGAAATGGGTTGTGGAGGTCAGATAGGTTCCATGCAAAATACTGGTAGTCTGCTGAATTCTAGTAAGACCGAAAGCCGACCCGAACATTATAAGTAAAAGGCCAGGCACACAGATAATGACTTTGGATCGTTCAAATAAATTTATGCAGTAGGCTAATTAACCGTATAGTTCGGTACGGACCCCTTCGGGGGCTCGACATTCAAACCTCCGCTGGCTCGGTACTGGCCCCGAAAGGGGTCGGACATTTAAGTCATATGACCTCCTCATTATTTTTGTAAATGTTTTATTTTCTGGTTAAAAAATAATATGGGTGTGCATTCATTAAGATAGTAGAATAAAAATCTCATATGTAAACGTCATTAGAAGTTCTTTAATTATTGAGTAAGTTTCTTAATTATGTCTTATAAAATCCAAATGTGAAAATTACGATCATCGCCATTTTGATGGCAGTGTAGGTCAACGCTAAAAATCATAAAAAAGTAGGTTTTCGGACATTTAAACTCCATATTATTGGGCATGATTAACGTGTCCTTTTATTACGTGAAGAAATCATTCGTAATTGAACTTATATTAGCAGTGGTAATGATACTTTTTGTAATCTAAAGTCGAAGTATCACGCCAATCGTGCTTGTTTACATTTTTCATTCCACATTATATCACACGGACGCGAATAGATTCTATAACAAATGAGACAAATATCATTGCAAATATTATAAATAACATGAACATGCCCAGATCTTATCGTAATTTGCAATAATAGGACCATTAACACGTAATATTCAAAACCACTGCTAAATTCACTTTCGAAAATGACGTCCATGTTTTTTTTTAAATTTTGTGATGTGTAAATGCGATTATTTCAATCGATTATTTTCTTGTAAATTGATCAATTCGAATAATTAAAATAAGGAATATCAGAAATTGATAGATGAAAATAAGAATAATTTTGTTATACGTGTAAAATACTATAAATATTGATAATAATATTTTTTACGCCACTAAAACCGACTCAACAACAAACAGTAGAATCTGATCTATGGCTAAATTCGCGCCAATTTTATTTTCAGATAAAAATTCAAATAAGGAATGCGCTCGCTGTTCGAATTTATATTAAAATGTTTATTTGCTATTTTAGTAATAATTTGGTTTTGTACCTACTATTAGAATGTGAATTGCAATTAGAAATAAATAAGGTTGAATATAGAACGACCTTATAATGATCTTGGTCAGTAATAAAAATCAGCCAAGATAAATTATATTTGTTCGACAAAATTGTTTGTAGTATGGTTGGATTAGTTATTTGGAAAGCGTTTTCATTCTTTCCTAAATCATGGTTGGTAGACCAAAGTGTTTTTGGAGTGGAAGCCTTGGGGTAAAAATGGCCTAGAGGGAGACCACAATTGAGATGGAAAAAAAAACCCCGGTACACGACATAAAGAAAACTCCAGGTACATACAAAATGAACCTATTTTGAACCTGGAGTTTTCTTGATGTCGTGTACCGGGGTTTTTTTTTGGGGTGGGAAATCATCAAATAACTTCCCCCGCTCCAGGCGAAGCGGGGGGAGTGTCAGACTTTTACTGACTAATGTCCACCGATCGATGTTCCTTCTTTTACTCGGGGCTGCAGTATCTCTTTCGAACAACCCGCGATCCCGGCAGGACCCTACTAGGGTTGCGGGTCTGACACCCCCCCCCCCCGCTCCGCCCAGAGCGGGGAAAGTGAGGCGCCACGGCAGCCTCACCTACCACCTGACGCAGATCCTCACCGAGCACGAAGGTTTCGGGACGTTCCTGCACATCATCGGGCGGGAAGAAACTCCCAGGTGTCACCAATGTGACTATCGCCCGGAGGACACGTTGGAGTACACAGGCAGTCTGCTCTTTTGAGCGGAGCACCGCGGGAGACGGTACAGGGATCGGGCGCCGCGAGAGACGACAACGACTTTTTGTTAAAAGTTTAACAGGAGCGGATATTTGATGATTTCCCATCCAAGTGGCGATTGATATAAATAAGATCCTAAAGAATTCCTGAGAAGTTTATGAGAAGGCCTCTTTTAAATTCCTAAAGAAGTCCTTAAATTCCAAAAAATAGAGATACACTATTTAAAAATACTTTTTAGGGTTCCGTACCTCATAATAAATAATACAACCCAAATATCAAATCTGTGGTCCCTTGAAGCTGTGAAAAAAACAACCCTCCAAGTCTACGCAGAGAAAAGATATGACCGTTTATGTCGTCAGTTTGTACGGAACCCTTGGTGCGTGAGTCCGACTCGCATTCGGCCGACCTATTTTTAATAGGCTAAATCGCTTACTGCTACGCAAAGGTCTCCTTATACCTACAAAATTGGTTGCCGCGAAACCGTTTGACAGCAAATGTGCCTACCAAATCTTGGCGCATAACAAAATAATTAAACCATAACAAAAAAGCACGAGACAAAATGCTGTTGTCTTTCTTTTCTAATCGATATCATAGATATTTGTACAACTATATTATCTTTACTAGAGTAATATGCCATCTCCATAGGTAAATTCCTCAATGGTCCCAAAACTTTTTTGAAAGTTTACTCTATTACGATTATCGATTAGG
This sequence comes from Ochropleura leucogaster, assembly GCA_958449745.1. NCBI lineage: Eukaryota > Metazoa > Arthropoda > Insecta > Lepidoptera > Noctuidae > Ochropleura > Ochropleura leucogaster. Next base: position 6,988,871 of record OY288206.1, read on the forward strand.
TTGAATGCAACTTTTTAATCGTAATGATGGAACTTAGTTTTACGGTCAGCACTAAGAAATGTCATATTGCAATACATTTTGTAGTATTTTTTGTCGAGATTTGTATCGTGTTTTTTTATTAATTTATATTTAAAATGGCAAAAATAAGAATGCAGATGGAATGTCACTGTTTTTATTTTGGATTTCCGATTTTATTATCAAAGGGTTATCTTATTTAAGTGCATTATTTCCAGCGTTTGTAAAGTACCTAAGTTTTGGAAGGGTGTAGTAATATGTATTTTACACACATTTTACAATAGATCGACGCTGTTTTATCGGCCATAGGAGGTTTTTGGAAATATAAATCTCAAACTTATCGTATGAAACAGCCGCTGTGACTTATTTTTAATAACAAAATTGAATGCTGTAAATTGATGAAAATTCTTGAATTTCATGACAATTCGCGTCACCCCACCGATTCAGCTGATGTGTCATGTGTCAAAATCCTGTCGTGCAGAGTGGTTAATGGTCAAATCAATTTGTAGTAGATAATACCAGATATTGCTTTGGTACTTACATTCATTATAAAAAATAAAATTACGTAGGGCATTTTCCGTTAAGGCCTGCCAGCTTGCTTGTTGTTCGAAAGAGATACCGTGGGCCTGGAACACAAAGAAGAAACATGGGTGGTTTTTAGTCAGTAAAAGTCTGACAGTTTCCCCCTCTATACCCAAAGCGAGGGAAGTTATTTGATGCCATCCGTAAAAAGGGCATTTTCCGTACGTTTCCACGTGTTCGACGTATAGTTTAGTGCACTATCAAGACTCGTAAACTAGTCTCACCATAAAACATCTTGATGAAGCTGTATAATGCAAATAGAAGGCTTAAACATGCGAGTAACATCAATATCGAACATCATTCGATAGGGTAGGTAAGGTTATTTACCTATCTATTTTAAGAATTCATTCAACTTACTTATGAGTGGTGTTATCTTAAACAAACTGGGCTCTAACCTAATTGACATAAATGTAGTTAAACTGAGTTCAAGTCATGAATAACATTTGAAGTTATTAGGCACTTCTGTATAGGTAGCTACCTAACCTATAACTATCCGACTGTTCCGCTTGTGAGTATTTTTTTAAACAAGAGTTTTAAAAAATATTCTTTATTCTTACCTAAAACTAATTTAACTTTAATGAGTCCACAAAACAACACAGATTCAGAAAAGAGTAAATTAATAAGTAACAAAAATCAATAAGACAGTTTAAATTGTCGATCAATTTTACGGGCTCATAAGTAAAAAAGCGCGAAACACATAATTTGTCAGTAGAAGGCAGAATAAATAACGCCTTGGCCAGGATACCGGCGACGATGGCTGCGCAAGCGGCCGCGGGTCAGCGTCCTCGCGCCCTCTCCCCGCTCCCCCCACTGCTACGTCACGACTGCGACGTCACTCGCGCACTGAGGTTTATCAGATAATGACAGTTTGATGACCAATACTATCATTACTATTATGAAGTATCTTCCCTGTAAGTGTGTTTTGGACAGAAAACAAGTGCCTACCGGTCTATATTGATGGATGTTACTTCGTGGATCGATATCGAAATTGTTTATTGGAATTTAATCGCAGAGTTGACAGGGGGGAAGATTCCATTTGGAACTGTCGTAAAACAAATCATTTTGATTAATATTAATACCACACTGCTCAATATTGCATAACCTATCTATTTGTCAGAGTAAATAAGTAACTTAGTCTCTATTTATAAATTGAAAAAATAAAATAAAAAACACGACGGCCATGTCAAAAAAATGAACTAAAAATATAAAAACAAGATGTTAGTTTTACAATTGCCGATGGAATGTGCTAGGAACAAAGATGACAGGGAATCTCTGGCTCGAGAGTTTCATTTTAATATGTGGATGCTGGACTTATCCAAAATTGGCATACCCTAAATCAGAAAGGACTAAAGACGTTATATTATGTGGGTTAATTCAGAAGTTAGGCAGTAATTCTCTTTCCTGTTTTACAGGTTAAGACTATGTTTATAATTTAGTGTGTAAATAGATAATTTACAATATGGTTAACGTATCCGTATGGATAAAAATCCTTTATCAATAAATAATTTGATTCACTAAACAGTTACTCTGTAGGCTAGTTTTGTATGTTGTAGTTTATGTTATCCATTGTGTGATGTTTTGAAATTTTATGGTAAGTAATAAAGTAATACCTTCTTTTCATTAGGGTTCCGTACATCCGTAAGAAAAATGGAACTTTAAAAGGATTTCGTGTTATAAATGTTATCTGTATTTAACTGTCTATATCTGCTTCGAAGTCCGTACCTGCCTACTGAGCCAATTAAGTTTAAGTTTGGCACACAATATTATAATTTTCTGGGATAGAAATAGATTTATTTATAAATCGCACCTTTTTTTATTTTCAACGAATCAACTATCGGATACATACGACAAATATTTTTTTTAATCGACAGTTTTGATTAACAATGTAACATATTTATATTTTTGGAATCCACTCGTCAAATCCGAGACCATAAATCACATGCATTAACAGAATAATTTATAAAAATGTGCGTGTGTTCATTTATTTATTAAATCATACTAGGTACGTAGGTAGTCGGGACGATGCAAGGATTCTAATGATACCCCATACATGAATACCTAAATCAGTTCAGGTATTTAGAAGTCATGATGGAATAAAGAAACTCACATACATACATACAAATATACATGAACCCTGAAAATGTAAAAAATAATACTCCTTTTTGGGGCAGTCGTGTAATGAAGCTGCTTCAATCTCCATGTCTCTAGATCTTATAATGTTACTTAGGTATATTTGGTATCAATTAATAAGTCAAATTAAAAAAAAAGCGATTTCCTCCTACTGTATTGATTAACGTTTTATGGTTTCGCGAACATAGTATTTTGGAAGCCATACCATAACAAAATAAATCTCATCTCAAAGTAGAAATTGTTTTTCCCACCAGGATCCAAATGCTTGTATAACAACGACAGAAGCAGTAAACCAGAAGTTTGACTGCGGAGACTATAGACAAGAATCCTGTACCTACGTATACGTGGTGAATAGGTACTCTCGGCCTACATTTTAAAAACAACAAAAAAGTGACATTAACAAAAACTTCAGAACCTTTTGATGTCCCAATAAAAGTCATACAAAATCAATGTTTTGGAGATGACAGCGTTGCGGTTGTCGTGACTACGGTGCTACGGGAGCGGACGCATCGGAGCGTTGCGTAGCTACGGAGGGTAGCTGTAAAAAACTATGCGCGCTCGACTATGACACTGTCCAAAAAGAACCATAGACACTTTCTTTTGACGCTGTTTCTATTTTGAATTTCGAAGTTGTCAATGTTCATTGGGATTGAACAGAACTATGAATAACGACTTTTGGTAGAACGGTGAAGGTGAAAGCATCGTGTTTTTGTGTTTCTTTGTTTTTGTGTGGAAAATTGTTGTTTAAGTGTCCACTTTTAGTGCGAACTTCAAACGATAGTTTTAATTGTGTTTGTGTTTTATCAGTAGGTTTGTTAACTTTGTTTTAACCCCTAATTTTGATAGTCGTAAGTATTTTACCCGGCGTCCATCATGGACGTCAAAAAACCACCTGATCCCGACGCTTTTGATCTTCAGCCATATCTAACTATTACCCTTCCCGACGACAATACGCAAACTGAAGTCATGGACTCCGAATCATCTAGCAGAAAACGTGTGGCGACTTCTCCCCTGACTATTGTGACGAATCCCCCTAATCCTAAAGTTCTAAAAAAAGATTTTGGCAGACAAATATACACACAGAGGGATAACCCTCCATATGTAGTTCATGTTTCCCTGAAAGATGGTCAGACCCCAGGTACTGTGTTGCACCCTGTTAAATTTGGTATGTTTCTTACAAAAAATAATTATAGTAACATCCTTCTAGGCAGTGTGAAACGTCTAGGTAGAAACCGAGTGGCAGTCGAATTTAAGTCTCACCAGGACGCAAACAGTTTTTTAATTAGTGGAACATTACTGCAACATAACTACGTAGCATCAATTCCACAATTTAATGTGACACGGTTAGGTCTGGTTAGGGATGTACCAACTGAATGGACAGAGGATGAAGTGATAGAGAACATCAAGGTCCCTGATGGGTGCGGCCCTGTTATTAAGGCAAGGAGAATGAGCCGAAAGGTGACTTCTCTGGGAGTAACAGAGTGGAAACCCACTCAAACTGTTGTTCTCACTTTTGATGGGCAAGTACTCCCCAAAAGAGTATATTGTTTTTATTCTGCCCTTTCGGTCGAGAGGTATATGTACCCATGTATTCAATGCTACAACTGTTGTCGCTTCGGTCACACACGTACTGTATGTCGCTCACAACCACGTTGCTTTAAATGCGGTCAAGATCACCCAGGTGATGGATGCCATATTCCCTCTGAGTGTGCCATATGTGTTTTATGTTCAGGCAATCATTTTGCCAATGACAAGTCTTGCCCTGAACTAGGTCGACAGAAGGGCATAAAAGCTTTTATGGCTGAAAAATCTGTCTCGTATGTGGAAGCAAGTCAGGCTTTCCCTCCAGTGTCACGTTCATATGCTGAAGTGTCGAGAATGTCCAAAAATCCTAAATCAACAACCGCCCCCTCACAATATCCTAGTCCAGCTTCCCAACCAAAATCATACCGTAAAACGGTCTTTCTGAAACCAAAGTCCCATGCCCCCCTTTCTCCTAGCTATGATAGACAGGCTCATCAAGCCCTTACCCAGGATTACTCCTTCTCTCCTTCCCAAAATGGTTGTGCCTTCCCAAAAGAAGGTACCAGTAGTCCTGTGGATAAGTCCGAACAAATCCTCAATATGATAGCTAATATGCTAATATCAGTATTAGCCAACCCTGCACAATCTCTACCTGACCACGTTGCCAACAAACTGAAAACAATTGTTTACCAAATAAACAACATTCACTCCCCTGACATTCCTGCAATGGAACGTGAGGAGTATATCTCCTAGCAAGCCTGACCTCCTCTTTCTTATAAATAAATTTAAAGTATCAGTCTGTGCCATTGCTGAGACATGGCTACTTCCTGGAAGCAATTTCAGGATTCCATGCTTCGGTGGTGTCCGTCATGACAGACCTGATGGATACGGAGGATGTGCTTTGTTCATTAATAACAAAGTACCATTCTCCCAGATCCCTCTACCCTTTGTTGGTGACAACCTTAATGTTGTTGCTGTTAAGGTTGAGGGTATAAACATTTTTTCTTTTTATATTACACGCCCATGTTTAGAAGATATTGATTTAATAAAAAACTTACTAAGTAATGTAAATGGCCCGTTACTTGTCATGGGAGATTTTAACTGCCATCATTATCGCTGGGGATCAGATTCTTGTGATAGTACTGGTGTGAGTTTAGTGGATATGATGGATGACCTTGACTTATGTATAATTAATGATGGCAGTGCAACTCGTAGGCATGGCTTACAGTCAAGTAATAGTTGTGTAGACTTGACATTCTGTTCATCTGGCATGGCCAGCCTCTTAATTTGGAGTCGTTTGAATACATCCTACGGTAGTGATCACTATCCCATCATGGTTAAAATTCCTTCTAAAACCCTTCCCGAAAAATCCTCCCCTCCCTTGCTAAAGTATCGGCTGAATTCGGTGGATTGGGATCTTTACTCCAAAATATTAGATCTCCGTATCTCTTCCCTTCCATCCATAAATGCTGAAAATGCTCAGGAATGTTTCTTGTCTTTTTCCAACACCATATCCACTACAGCTGATGATTGCTTCCCTTCTAAAAAACCCCCTTCCGGCAGAATCCCCTCCCCGCCTTGGTGGGATGGTGAGTGCACTGCTATGATCAGAACCAGGAATGAGGCTGAAGAGACTTTCAACCATGAAATGAACCTGCATAATCTCATCGCCTTCAAACAGACATTGGCCAAATCCAGGAAATTCTGTAGGAAAAAGAAAAGAGCAGGCTGGGTATCATTTTGCAGTTCCCTGAGTCCATCCACTCCAGCGTCGGTGGTATGGCAAAGGGTAAAAAGCTACAGAAGCTGTTTAAAACCGCCTCACACAAACATTTTATCCGATGACCTGGGATATCAGTTCTTCAGTCGGGTCGCCCCGGACTATGTCCCAGGTGAGGAAGAATTAAATTGTACAGGTCCTGTATCTTCAAATGACCCTCTAGATAAGCCATTCACTCTGGATGAACTGAAAACAGTGCTTAATTATGTTAAGGATTCCTCTCCTGGTGTGGATGGATTCCCTTACTCTTTCATTGCTAAAGCGGGTATTAAGACTCACCAATATTACCTGGATTTGGTTAATTTTTGTTTCTGTTCTGGGTATATTCCTCCAGCCTGGAAGGTTCAAGTGGTTATTCCGATATTAAAGCCTGGCAAAGATCCTAGTGATCATTGCTCTTACAGACCAATTGCTCTATCGTCAGTACTTATTAAACTTTTGGAACATTTAATTAAAAACAGATTAGAATGGCTTGTAGAAAGTAGGAAGCTGCTCCCAATGACTCAGTTCGGCTTTAGGAAAGGTTTGGGTACAACTGATAGTGTGGGTATCCTCACATCAGAGATTCGACTGGCCCTTAGTAGGAGTGAGTCTGTGGTAGCCGTATTTCTGGACGTATCTGCTGCATATGATTCTGTTCTCCTCCCAGTTCTCAGGCAAAAGCTGCAAGAGCTGAGAATACCGGCTAGGATCATTCAGATCATTTGTGCAATTCTTTCAAGCCGAACCCTGCAGCTTAGGATTCCAGGGGACAACTGTGAGAGGAGGGTTGCTTGGCGAGGATTACCGCAGGGTTCTGTCATAAGTCCTATTTTATATAACATCTACACTTTAGATCTCCCTTCTTGCTTAAATTATAACTGTAAAATCCTCCAGTATGCTGACGATATTGCTTTATTGGTCCCAGGAAGTTCCATTGAGGATTCCGCCCAATCTTTGAATGTCTCTTTAGCCTCATTAAACCAATGGTTACTCGCTCATGGGTTGTGTTTGAGTGCTCCTAAGAGTACTGCTATTATTTTTACTCGCAGGCGGGTAATCCCCCAGATTATAATTAATATAGACGGTCAAGTTATCCCCATTGAAGACAAGGCCAGGTTTCTGGGAGTTACTTTAGATTCCAAAATGTCAGGAGTTCACCACATCAACAACGCGGTAAAAAAGTGTGAGCGCTCAATATCGGTCCTCAAGGCTTTGTCTGGGGTCTGGTGGGGAGCACACCCTTACACTCTCAAGTTAGTATACAACGCTCTGGTCAGAAGTGTAATGGACTATTGCTGCTTCTTACTTGAGCCCTGTAATAAAGAGGCACTTCGCAAGCTAGATTCTATCCAATCCAAATGCCTCAGAATTATATTAGGTGCAATGAAATCCTCTCCTATTAATGCCCTCCAGGTAGAATGTGCAGAGCCTCCCCTTAACCTTCGAAGACAATACTTAGCTGATCGTTTTTTGTCAAAAGTTTTTGCTCTCTCGTCCCATCCCTTACTTCCCATACTAGAAGAAATCCACCTCTCGTTAGAAGTATCTTCTTACTGGAAGAATAAATCATTACCTCCGTTAATGAATAGGTACAGAGAGCTTAAAAACCTCTCCTCGCCTGTTAGCCAGTATCCTACCTTACCAGTCTTTTCTTCCACATACGAGGCGGTTCATTTTAAACCCAAAGTCATTCTTGGGCTTGGCATCTCTAAAGATTCCGAGGACGTAAAGGGAGACTTTGATCGGGCCATCGAGAGGTACTGGAAGGGATGGAATTTATTTTACACAGATGCATCCAAATTAACACCTACAGGATGCACAGGAGTTTCTACTTATTTCCAGAATTCCAAAATTGCTCTTCTCTTTCAGTGCCCTCCAGAGGTATCGGTTTTCACAGGGGAGTGTATTGGCATTTTAGAAGCAATTAATTTTATTAAATCACACAATATTCAAAATTCAGTCATCTTCTCAGATTCTCGCAGTAGCATTCAAGCTTTAAGTCAAAACCAATTAAAATCAAAGATCCACAGTAAAATCATTTTAGACATTAGAAATCTACTCTTTTCTTGCTTCAACAACGGTTTAAACATTGAAATAGCTTGGGTTCCGAGTCACTCGGGTATAGGTGGCAACGAGTGCGCGGATTCTCTCGCTAAATTCGCAACTTCCAATCCAGTTGATGTAAAACATTATGTAGTCCATAGCTACGACTTACGGGCCGACACTAAACAGAAGCTGCATAATTCGTGGTCAGCAGTTTGGCAAGTAAGTTCGAGGCTTAAGGGTGCGTACTATGCCAGTATTCAACCGGAAGTCCAGCGGAAACCTTGGTTTTTTAAATGCACTAAACTGTCCAAAAGAACTGTTTCGTCCTTGTGTAGACTGAGACTCGGTCACTGCTGCAGCCCAGTATTTTTAAAAAAGATTCACGTCCGAGACAGCTCATTATGTGAATGCGGTCTTGACGACGGTACTCTGGACCATATCTTTTTCTCATGCCCTCTATATTCCCAGTCCTTTGACTTGTACCATAAGCTCCCCAAAATTAAAATCACCCTACCTACCAATTTCCATTATCTTCTGACAAATTTTTCCCCTAAATTAGTCCAAATTCTGTCTAAATTTTTAAATGACAACGATCTGAAGATGTAATCTGGCGTGTAATACTAATCCTATGTTTCTATTTAACCGTTTTAATTTGTGATGTCCTATTGATTATAAATGTATACATATAAAATACTATATATATATTATTACGTGTTAACTAACAAAAATGTCCTGTCTTTACAGCTACTAACACTACCAAAAGTGAAGTTCGACGGCTCACCAAGATAGTTGCCGTCACCACGTGACCCTGGCAGAATAGTCGACATCGGCTCAGTTGCCAAAGAGGAAAAAAAAAAAAAAAAAAAAACTATGAATAATATGCTAGGGAAGCTACGGCGAAGGTTGTTCTTAATATTTGCGAACAATTTAAATGTGTAGAGAAAATCATTGAATCCGATCTGTCAATATTTGAATTCCGAATATTTGCACTTTTAATTTCTGTCTACGAACCACCATGAATGGACTATTATCTACTCATTTTACACTACCTGGATCTTCTCAAACCATAGAAATATAAAAAATCCTTTCTGATATCTATGGCTTAAAATTATCTTTTAAATACTAATGATTGTACAGCTAGCTAGCCTCGTATTTAACAAAAAAAGAAGAAAATACCTTGTTGCACCAGAAGTGTCGGTTAAAACCTCATATGCAAAAAGACAGTTCACCAGGCAATCCGCCTTCATCTACAATAAACTAAATAAAATTTTAAATATTTATAATATGACATATACAGAATGTAAAAATAGTTTAATAGACTGGCTAAAATATAAGAGCTATGACGACATCGAGACACTGTTACAAAATAACACAAGATAATATAATTTAACCATAAAGGACACACTCACGCACACACAAACACATACACCACTCCACACCACACCACACCACATTACACCACACCACTAAACACCACACCACACATACATACTTGCCTAGATATAAGTTGAATTTCTTTAGCGTAAATGTGCACTACTCAATTATTATTGTTACTATATAGTTTTAGAAGAGCGGGGTCTCCTAGCACAGGTATCCAATACTTAAAAGGAGGCCTCTATTGTAAAAATTGTATATGTTTATCTGGTAACTGAAATAAAAATTTATTATTATTTATTATTTATTTATTATTTAACCAAAACGCGAAAATCACCAAACAAGACGTCTCATATAACAATGAACACGCAAAATAAGTTGATATAAGTAGAGGTAAAAAAAACATAGCCATACTTTAAGGGGTAACCACACGTTGCGGGTTGTTCGAAAGAGATACCGCGGCCTCGGAACGTAAAGGGCAAAAGAAGAAACATGGGTGGGTTTTAGTCAGTACAAGTCTGACATGCCCTCCCGCTCCGCCCAGAGCGGGGGAAGTCATTGAATGATTTCCCACCCGAAAAAAAAAAAAAAGGGGTAACCACACTTTGTCAACGACTCTTTCTAATCTGCGTCCATAAGTGTGTTGACTCCCTAAGCAACAATTAAAGCCATTGCAATCTTACAACGGACAATACATACGAATAAAGTGATGTCGTAAACATCAGTCTGCTGAATATAAATTTTTATGCTGTCAGTATAATTAGACACTGCAGTTTGTCAAACGAGACATTGTTTAAAATATATTGCACTAACTTACATAATAAATCTTCGGACAATGCTTTTGCAAGATTAGGTAGTGTGATAATTTCGTGATTATTTTTAAATTCGGTCTTAGTAATGGAAGTTTTTTCAATCAGATTAATTTAGAAACACTTGTGTTTTCAGTCAGGTACTGCATAATTATGTATTATTAAACTGTATAATAATGTTTGAAAATAGAAGTGGCAATTAATTGCCTCTGTTTTATCAAGCAATTTACCACGTTTAGTTTTTTTTGGCAAGTGCTTAATCTTTTAATCATATCTTCTCTGCGAATTAAAATTATTATTGTTTCTCTTTATTTACCACGACGGGTTTTGGTAATTTTAAATTTGTTGGGATGTTTTGATCACGCATATACCTAGCATAAGCCTTTGTAGCGTCTAAAGAAAATAAGCAAGAAAAGAAAGTTTATTGTAATTTTATCCCGAACTGAAACTTACTGTTTATAAATAATAGTAAACTTCATTTCAGGATAATCTAGAAATTTCCGAAAATCTCATCTAAAAAAACCGGCCAAGAGCGTGTCGGGCCACGCTCAGTGTAGGGTTCCGTAGTTTTCCGTCCGTCACAATAAGTTAGAAGTTTTCGGTGGTAATTTTGGATTGCTAGAACCGATTTCAATAATTCTTTTTTTAGTTTGAAAAAAGATACGTTCAGGATAATAAAATATGTAAATGAAGTTAAAAAAAATGCTTACATATACGGTTATACTGCAAACTTAGTCCAGAAATTATTTTGTACTATTTTTTGTCTTTTTTTGTACAAAAACTGTTGTGTCAATCAAGTTCAAAATAATTTTCGTAGAAAGTCCTTATAAAGTTCTACTTTTCAGATTTTTTTCATATTTTCTAAACTTATGGTTCAAAAGTTAGAGGGGGGGGGGACACATTGTTTTTTACTTTTGGAGCGATTATTTCCGAAATTATTGACATTATCAAAAAATGATCTTAGTAAACCCCTATTCATTTTTAAATACCTTTCCAACAATATATCACACTTTATGGTTTAAATTAAAAAAAAAATAACTTCCCACTTTACATATAGGGTGGCTACCCTAATAAAACATTTTTTTCCAATTTTTATTTTACCACTTTGTTGGCGTGATTGATATACATATTGGTACCAAATTTCAGCTTTCTAGTGCTAACGGTTACAGAGATTAAGCGAGGACGGACGGACGGACGGACGGACGGACGGACGGACGGACAGACAGACATGGCGAAACTATAAGGGTTCCTAGTTGACTACGGAACCCTAAAAAGGATCTTCTCCAAGAAGTCCAACTTCCCGTCTGCACACTTTATCGGATCGTTATTCATCCGTATGTGTACCTGAAGGAGCCGATACCGAATACATTAAGAACCAACAATCAAACAATAAAAACGTACACATGTACTTCAAACGACCTCCTATAAAACTAAACAGTTTAACGATTCTACTGATCAATAATGTGGGATCGATTTGGTCGTCTCAAGGATCTGGCCTGGTACGCATTCTGATCGTGACATCGTCTTCCTGCTAAGTCCTGGTTACATCACAAGCTGTTAATAAGGCGCGATGGATATGAAATATGAAATCGGTTATCGTTTAATTATCGATTCATCGTAAGTGCGCGGCCATCTTGGATGTAAGTGCGCGGCCGTTCCCGCGCGCGGCTTCCGGCGTGCGCGTGCGCTTGCATGCTAATGTTCGCGCATGCGCCGTGTCCTGTTCGCCGCATGTGCGTTCCACTTCGACGTCTGTTTCATCAGCATAGGGCGGACTCTTGGTAGAATATCTGTACACTATTTGGTATATCATCGCATGTGGTTCATTTAATAAGCATATACTTACCTGTCTGCGTACCATCTCCTCGGTAGTTATCTCTGAACCAGCCGGTTCCTACCGTCACATTATCAGTCGACAGCATTATTAATGGTGCTCACAGTTGGCAGTTTCCTGTTAGGCGAACGCGTACGAAATTCAAAAATATTCACGTAATTTTTGAATATAAAAGCCGTTACTGGCCCATAGAGGGGCAATTCATTTCACATCCTTCTTAAAGTTAGACCTCTTTCAACGTGCCTCTGAAAAGAATGCTAACTTTGTCTCAGTTTTCGGCTTACTGTAATAAGTATATCGGTTTTGTTTTTAAAATTACTGTGGAACATTTACGGTTCTTAACCTATTTTAAACAGTAAAAGTTCTTCTGAAACATCTCATTTAGCGCTCAAAACGTACCTAGCTTTGAGTATCACACCAAGAGAAATTCCCTTCTTTGATGATTCAAAAGAAAGGAAAATAGTTCAATTTATGAACATATATCAATAAATTATACGCAGAACATCACTGTTGAAGAGCTCCACTCTAAAAAAGGGAAAATATCGTTCTGATTTCAAATTCTCGATTTTACGGTAAATTCAAGGCCTTTTTGCCTAACATGTTCTACACACAGTGTATTCTCGTCACGAGTGATGACCAAGTGAGACTGCACGGCTGCGCAGGCGACGGTCGGGGCGTCGCAAACACATAACTCACCAACATCAATAACAGATAATACCACTCATTCAGTGCCAATCGCTTTGTTCACGCTATACAATCTACTTGGAAATACATTCGATATTGTTTTGTTTCAATAATATTGAATGTGGAAGAAATACTTGTATGATTCACATGACTCCAGCTATTTGTATGCGTTTTTATTTACCCTAGTTAAAAGGTTAAACAGGAATATTAATAGAAAACAACAAAAATTGCAAGTTTTTTTTTGTGTTTTGATTAACGACATAAAACCGTTTTTGTCGTTTCCGATTTCAGTGCGACATTTTGCAGTATTGTGTTCTGCATTTAGTAGAAAAAGTTATATTTAAATACTGCCAGCATTTACCTTAATATAAAATTTTCTACATTCAAATTTTGAATGCATAAACAATACGAATGCATCGCACGTTGGTCCTCTGTCAAATCGATATAAACTTGTTCCTTGATTTTGCCGCATCTCTATTTTATATGTAAAGTGGCATCTAGATCTAATCGAGCCTGTTTTGACTAGACTCACAAGGATACATTTTAGATGGATCCTGCCCCAACGCCGACGGAAGAAACGATAAGTTTTCGTTTTTTTTTTTTATCATAAACATGCTTCAGAACGTAGGAAACTTACAAATTTTGTCGCTGACTATTCTTGAAACCGTCGCGCACTGCCGGGAATTCTTCTCGAACTGCATCATTGCATTCTAGATGACAGAAAAAAGCAAAAGACATCACAAATGCATTGCCATATCAGAAACAAAGCAAGAGTTCATGCTTGCAGGCCTCTATTTTTTTGCTGACTGCGTCCCTTTACCTATTCAGGAAATATCTACCGCTTCCATTATAGGAGCCGAGCTTATGACAAAGCTGTTGCTATACATAATGTATTTCGCAACATAACCCTTCGTAGCGAATCAACATAGTTTTTATTGAAATCGCTGCGTGCACCCTACCCCGCCTGCATGGGGCCGCCGTAAAGGAAATGACATGTGGTTCCCGAATTATACTCGAGAAGAAATAGTGTGGACATTCGACGAGTTAACACTGTTGTGTGGCATTTGTATTATTTGAACGTTTAATGTTTTGATACCAAATTAGGACTGAGCCTCGCTTTTCTATCAAACTGAGAATCTCTTTTCCTTAATGTTCCTTTTATATATGTTTTTTTTTTTGTAGTGAGGAATATCAGGATAAATCTCTTTTCTAGGTAAATCTTCTAAGCTAGCTGATTTTTATTTATTTGATTCCCGTTTGGTATCTCACTGGTTATTAAATTATTTTGTTTATTAATGGGTGCCGTTTAATGTGTAATTTACACTTACACCAATCAATTACTGTACTTTGTGAGATTCTCTTTAATCACCTCAGCCTTCTGACTAGTTCATATATATTAATCACTAGCATTGTCTATATGTCCTACAACACATCGATCACATCCACACTAAACCTTACCTGGCTACGAACCGCACACCTGCCGAAACATTCCTTCTCCCAAACTTCGGCACCATACACCCCACCAATTTGAGTCCCCGCCACGTTGTAACCCGGACATTCATCAACAAGGAACATTTTTAATTCATCAAGACTAAGATCTAGGCAGAGAATGTAGCTTTTGGCGGTCCTATATGTGCAGGTCGCGTGACGTGCTAGTTTGTCGAATTTTGCGGAAGGTTATTACTTTTGTAATACAGAATCTCAACATTATTTCTTGTAAGATTAGACAAAGGTGAGCCTGTACATTTACATTTCTTCAGTTTTATATCGGCGGTTTCTGCGTCCATAGACAAAAGTTTCTCGTCTGCACGCACCTTTACCCTGCATCCTGCGCCCGCGTCGGTTTTTGTTTTTAATAGTAAATCATTGTTAGGTGCCAGTTACACCATTTTGATTGTTTTGTTTGAATTCGAATTTGTTATCAGATGTGAATCAATGTTTTCTTCGAATCTTTGGGATCCTCATTCATTCTTATTTCCATAGAAATAACATTTTGTAGTTTTTGCTTTTTCGATGTTAAATTGACTGATAGTTTGTGTAATTTGAAGCACACACACAAGTGAAAGCACTCAAACCGATATTTGTTTCAGGGATAAACTATGGTTACGCTTAGGAAGACGGTATTAAGGAAGGTATCTTTTGTCTACATTAACAACAGTATAGCTTTATAGCTATACTGTCTTAAGTCTTCATCCTTATAGATGAAGACTTCTAATCAGTTTTTGTTGCAGAAGCTGCCAAAATCAGGTAGCTTTTTATTTTAAGGTTATAAACAGGCCCAAATGAGCCTGGAAAATAGAATAGTTGAATAGTTGGTACCTACCTAACCTTCTTATTGATATGAATCGTTCTGTAAGATAAAATCATGGACTCTACCTCAACTGCCTTCAACATAGCCATTAAGTTAATGCAACAAGCAATATTTAGCAAGTCCGATGCACAGATTAACAACGTTTCCATTACAAATCTTTGCAAAGCCATTTTGTACGACCGTTCCTAAATCTATTCTCCAAAACTCCTCGTCCGTGACCAAAGAAACGTTCTTCTCGTTACATTTGAGCAACTGTTAAAATAAAAAATAAAGCATGTGAGGGAACAAAGTGTATTTGCTTATTATTTGTGACGGGGTGTCGCGGGTTGGGACGCGCGGGCGGTGGGGTCGCTTTGTTTGCAGGCACGCGCGCAGCCTTACAGGACCCACTCCTGCGCAAGCCTGGTCAATCTTTGAATGTTTACTTTTAAAACGTACATGTTTTTTCGTTTTATTGTAAGGCTTAGCTGAAGGTCTTTGGGTCATTCGTGACTTTTTTGAAATTGGAGTAGAGGCGGTATTTTCATCATTGTGTGCTTTGCCTGTTGATTTAGATAGCATGAAACCAATCGCGTGGATTAAATTGTCAAGATGCTATTTTCTGAAGAAAGGGTTATTTTTGTTTGATTTGAAAGTCTCAAATCTACCCTCGTGGTTTTGTTTCTAAGCTCTCTAAGCTCTTCTTTTGCCATGCTCTTCGTATTTGTCTGGTACATTTCTTGGCTTAATACGTCAAGTAATACCACGTATTGCTTCTATGTTTCTACTAATATTATCTATCCATTTAATCAGTTACCTTACCAAATCATTACCGAAAACACTGAAACAAATTTATAATGCACAAAAAGCTCAGCATCACCGCCAGTATACGTTTGCACGAATGTTGTTTTTAACCGTGTAGGTACATAAACGCGTCAGTTTGCGTTTCGCGTTACATAACGAGTTACGAGGTTCGATGCCCGCCTCGCAACCTTTAAGGTCGAGCGGGCGGCCTCAAGCCCCTTTATTTACCCATACAAGACTTGCGACTCAGTCCTTGAGTGAAATGAAATGAGCTTACAATAGGTGGGTAGGTACATACCTACGTACTTGTTCTTGTGTTGCAACTGGCTTTGGTTCGGGTCGAATGTTTTTCCAAGCCGAAGGACGATTATTACTGGAAGAATAAGAGAGATGAATCTTTTTCTTGCGTTTCGATTACCACAAATTTTAGTCGATGATTGTGTGTAGTCGAATAGCTCTTCGTTCGGTCGTTTAAATCCTGAAAGGTACAGACGGTAGGATAATATTGAAGACGGTAAAACTAGAAGTTTTCATGATTTTTATAGAACACTTTAGTGGAAATTATGTTTTTGCGGCTTCTCCGCTTATCTTTTCTGATTTATTTCGTTGCCGGATTCAAGACAGTTAAATTGTTTCTCTGGGACTTCGTCGAGCTTCATTGTTTTTGCACTTTTCTGGTAACCACCACTGTCGATTTTTGTCTTGGCTTATCAAAAAACAAAAGATGGCTGCATACATTTTTATGGCAATTAGCGTTTTTAGACTAATCAATAGGATGTGAATTTCGGAAACCCGTGTACGACAAAGACTAAGAAAAATAAGTAGTTGGTGATAATCAAGAAAATTTAAATTTTGGGAAACAAGTCAAACAACAATACATGAGGTTAATTGGTACCTACATGTACCAGAATCCTTCTCTTAAAGGCTTTCGAGGGTAATGCCAAAATCTGTAAAATTTATCGTCATGCACCCAGGTCCAAAAGTAGATAGTTGGTATATTAAGTGAACACATCATTTCACATATTTGGGACGTTGGAGTCCAGGGCCCGTGCTTGCGTGTCACGTATGTGTGACAATGAAATGATTCAGAAGATTAAGATTTTCATTCATATAATGATGACGTATCAGATATCTTGTGGTGATTATAAAAAAGCCTTGAATCAAGTTTAATATCTCATTATATAAATATCTGATCTTTATATTTCCTTGTTTCTAATACTGTTCACTACAAACCATTATCCTTTAATATTGAAACAACAATTATGCTGTAAACTTATCATCATAATACTTTAATGGCGATATCGGCCTTGGATTCGTTTCCATCTATTGTTGGCTGAACTTAGCATAGTTTTTCTACCAAATATGAATACCATTGTGTTCCATCGGTAAGCATTTACAACCAAAATAAAATACAATGAACCAACGGAAGTAATTCCGTAGTTACAAGCAAGGACAATGTTTTACGAGCCACCGCTAATAACTTTCGAATAGATCACTTCCTTCCGGACCTATGCGAAAGGCCTATTGTGTATCTCCAAACCTTTTTTTCATCATTTAAAGCTACAAATCCGCTCATTTTATGACCACGTGCGTACGATAGTTCGGCACGACTGTAGATTTTAAGCTAACACCGTACGCGATTTTAATCTATGTTGCTGACACGTAAATACGATAATAGCATGCGAGATTGAATAGTTGCCATAACTGGGATGATTGTGTACAGCACAAAACGGAAGGAAGCGCAATAGAGCTGTAAAAGGGCCGCCGGGTGTCGCTCTATGAATAGATATTTTGCTATTCGTGCCTTCAGCATGGTTTCGCAGCTGAATGAGTGAATCAGGCGGTTTTTTAAGTTATGATGGGAAGCGAGTGCGTGAGCGATGGATCGATTCGGGGCTTAGCAGCAGTGCGCGGGCGTCATGGGCCAGAGGGGCGGGAGGGCGAGGGGGGACGGTTTCCGGCGGCGCGGGCGCACCGTGGGAACGCGCGCACCCACCTACAAGACTGCTCCTCGGATTAAATGACGGGCACTAATTAATTTAAGTTTGCGGCATGTAAAAATAGAGATCCGTCCTAGATACAGCAGGGAGAGTGGATAACTGCTCGCTTGTACTTACTTATTGACTTGCTCCAACCACTTTACGCGCGCAAAGTTGCTCTATTCTGTATGTATGAACCTGATTTCAGAATCCGATTCTTGTTTATTTCAAGTTTATTAGCTGCGCCAGGTTCTAGCTAACGATTTAATTTATTTTCCCATGGTAATACTTTTTACTGTGTCTACGAGTCCCGAGTAAGTTACTTGCAACTTAAATTGTATAAATTCTAATGTTAGACGTTTGATTCAGTATCGAGACTTACGTAGTTTGCTGCTGGCCGTACACAATTATCTTCATCCAACGCACCTGCCGAAAAAGTAAACTAAAGTAAAAAACTGCAATCTTAAAGATAAGACAAACTTCTTGGAAAGTGAACCTCTCAGCTCTACGTATGAGGCAAGAATCGATGTTTCGTTCTGCGTCGGCACTATACCGAGTAGGTATATCGACTATCGATATCTATACATGAACATTTCGCAGAAGTGGTTCACCCTTTGTTCGCTCAAGAGGCAAGATGTCGACGCACCTGGCCAACCAGATGCTCCATTCAGGTCGAAGCTGAATTTTATGAATCGCCGACGATCCACTCTCGGGCCATTCACTACATATTTTTTATTTCGTACAACATGTGGCTAGGTAGATAAATTGGAACTTGAAGCACACTTTGAAGGATTTTGAGTTTTTAGTTAGTGAAATTCTTGAAGAGATTGGTGCAATACTTAAGACTAAGCTGAAAACTTTCCGGTGAAGTGAAGTGGAGCACAGTGTGTGTATTTTCAAAGTAGCAAATGTTTTTTTTTTTTACTATAATCCTTAATGGAACTTTATTTTAAAGAGGACCTAATATGTGTACCAATTAATGTATAACATGGGGTATGGGCAAATGGCCATAGTTCTCCTTGCATTGCCTTTGAATGAATACATTCCACCCATCTAAGTCAGGCGTCAGTTATTTTTCCAGACTAGCAGACTATTTATTTTAGTATAGGCACAGGAAGTCATAATGAGGCCATTATTAATTAATCAATATTTAAACAATGTTGTAGTACAACATAAACATAATCCAATTGACCTTTTAAAGGGCTTATCTCATTCAGAACCGGAACAGACGACCCAAGTACCAACATAATATTCAAATAATATTTGTATTAAACGTTCAGGATAAACAAGATTCGTTTCTGTAATCAAAACAAATTAATGACAATTTATAACTGGCCTTATCATTCGGTTCATTCATAACTTCAGTGATAAGTTAGCAAATAAATCCATTAAGTTATCTCTGTGTACCGATCTGGGCGTATATAATGAGAATTGGATATCAGCTGGTACCCCGCAAGCTGTAAGTGTCAATTGATGGCTGTTCGGCGGATTTGAGAAAAAAAAATGCATAGGAACGTGGGTAGAGTCGATGCTGGTTGTCGTACAATCATTCTCGTAAATGTAACTTAAAACAACTTAAACAGGAAATTGTAGTTGCACACTGATGAGTAAGTAAAAATATGACAACTAAAGTTTGTACAAAAAAAAGTTTTAAATTTCCACCTTTTTTACTAGAGGTATGATGGTACCTAACTCGCTCAAATTCATATCAAGCATGTATTTTCCATTGCTACTACAAGATTAGCATATCATCCACGTACATTAGAGGAAATAACTTGACATAGTACCTCTTTTTTTAAGTCCGTTTTAAATACAAAGGTGCCTAGATGTGACTTATTTTTTAAAAGGCCAACGGTGAAACGGTGAATGGGGATGAAACAAATGAGGCACGAGGTAGCTGCAACATAAACATTTACCTTTACGGATACCGAGGAAGTTGTCCGCCACATTTTCTTTTCGAATTCGAATGAGTCAGCATTCAGACTTTTCTCCAGATGTATAGATTGATTTCATGTATACAGTCTCCTTTATTTTTACATTTCTTTTTTTTATATTTTGAAATTAACATAAAACCTAATAAAAATATAATATTTCTATTAACTACGATATAATTATGTGCGTCATTCGTCAGCTACAAAAAACGTTACGCATCTACATTCTATCTTCCACGAAGCTTGAACTGTGACGTATCTACACAAACTAAATTACGAACTATGACGCTATCAGTAGCGATCGTGACGTAGTTACGGTACCACACCTTTAGGAAAGCAGGTGACCTAATGACCTATGTCACCTATTCCGGGACTAAATCGACCCGGGACAAATATAGCCATCCTGCACACGCCATGTTTCCTCCTCGTGCACTTTTGCATTTGTTTTAATGTTGTTCAGTATGGAAAGGTCAAAGTTTTTCTGTTACAAGCATTTAAATGAAAGGTCAGGAATATAGTTGATAATTTTCAGAACGTTATTAATTTTGTAGACCTGAATGAGCTTGAATGTCATCAATGAATACTTCAAGAGCTTCAAGATCGGCTGTCGCAGAAAATAGTAAATATAAAATGTCAGTATTACTTGCACCAATAGTTTAGATAGGTTGTTATGATAATGACTTTTTAACAATGGTTGGCGACACAAGACAATCATTTAAAAAAAAACCGGCCAAGAGCGAGTCAGTTTCGTGGGCCGAAGGTTCCGTACAAACAAGTTTTGTGACATAAACAGCCATATCTTTTGACTGCGTGGATTTACAGGGTTGATTTTTTTACAGCAAAAAAGGACTGCAGAGTTTTTTTTTAAAAAAAAAACATTGTCCCACACTAGGATTTCCGCCTGTATCGGGGGTCCGTTAACAAACATTTAAACTCACATACACAAACAGCCAGACCCAAAACAACTATCTGCAGATCATACAAATATTTGTTCCGTGCGGGAATCGACCCCACGACACACAGTTCAGCAGTCGATCCCTCAGCCACTGCGCTAAGCGTGCCGTCAATAGGTATATGGTTTTAATTTCAACTCGATACCTCCACGCATTCCTGAGATAAAGGGTTTTGACATAGAGACAGACAGATACGGAAAACAAAGTGATCCTATAAAGGTTCTATATTTTGGTTGAATTGGATTGTAGAGGTTTTTGAAGCAAAACTGCTGCCCTACCATGACGACTTAAAGCAGAACTTATTCCGCTGAGGGAAAGAGACAGAGCTATACAGGGTGTCTAGCACCATCTCTTTCCCTCAGTGGAATAAGTTCTGCTTTAAGACGTCATGGTAGGCCTACTGAACTCTGGAAATACGTATATGATTACTATTGAACTGGGTTGTCTGTAACTAAACGGTTTAAGCTCTCACGACAATACAGCAATAAATACCATACAGTGTGAACTATCACATATTGTGAGATGCCGCCGTGTGCCGCGAAAAACCTAGAAGGTATGAAGAAAAAGTTCCCAAAGGAAACTGTTAGCAACTGTACCTTGGCTCTACATTAACTGTCTGGCCATGTAAAAAGTAAAAAGCAAAGTAATGTTCTTTGCGCTACCATTTTTAATTACAAGAGATGAATGGGCCGTTTTGCGCAAAAGGGAAGACTGGCTGCGCTTGCGCAGTCTTGCTGTAATAAGAACGCAATTGTCTGTGATAGCTTGTTATTAATAGTGTTATTAAACTTTTGTTCAGCTTAGCTTTGATAGTGAAAGAAGGGGGCGAATGAGGTGTTATTTTTTAAGCTGTATTTTTTTTTACATAACATTAAATGTATATTAAAAATGATTTTGTTTGGTTTTGAAATTGGAATCCTTACTAATATAAAAAAGGCGAAAGTGAGTTTATTTGTTTGTTACGTCTTCACGCCTAAATGGCTAAACCGATTTTGATGCATTTTGGTACAGAGATAGTTGGGACCCTGGAGATGGACATAGGCTATTTTTTTTAAAAGAGTGAGAAATGAGGAAGAAGGAAGAAAACGGAAAAACTTAGCTTTGCTATTACAATAGATAAGGCGCAAGAGCAAAAGCTACAGGTAGCAGGTACCTCCAAATCATGAAAGGGGAACTGTGTTACCCCAAATTTAACGCGAGCGAAGTCGCGAGCAAAAGCTAGTTTCATTATAAAACTTACCACCCACATAGTTAGCTTAATTTAAACTGTGAAGAAAAAGCGTTTTAATATTAGTACTTAGTTTCGCACACATCTCTCGCTAGGTATCCTCGCTCATCTAGGGTGGAAACGCAGCCTTAAGCTGTTACTTGGCTTAGAGTTGGAGCCTTTTCTTTACCTACTAGTACTCTTTTTCCTCCAGCCGTTCTCATTTCAGTTATCAGCGTTACTGTACATCAATAATGTAACCGTATTAGCATAATAGTTGCGTGAGGAGTCAACCTTCGCGTGCCAGCATCATTTTGTTTACGACCAAACGAAACTAATTCACTTGGACACACTACTTGCTTTATTAATGAAAGAGCGGAGGTGGGGCATTCACTGCCTGTAACGGAACTTACATAATTATTGGTAAACCTCGCCTGCTTTTGTTCACAACCAACAAATCCACTCTCCGGACAAAGGAATTCGAACTTTATGTTTTATAAGTAGAGCTTCATTTGTTTTAGTCTGTAAAGGTTGTTATGTTGTTTTGTTATGAAGTTTTTATGATGTGAATGAAGCAGCAGCTGTCGGTTGCAAGTCAGCCCACACTGAACGTTAAAAGGCATTGTATTTCGCAAATATCAGTCGATTATATCAATGGATTTAGTTTTTGTATTAGCTTAGTCATTGTTGCACATAA
Organism: Ochropleura leucogaster; assembly: GCA_958449745.1. Lineage (NCBI taxonomy): Eukaryota > Metazoa > Arthropoda > Insecta > Lepidoptera > Noctuidae > Ochropleura > Ochropleura leucogaster. The sequence goes on from OY288206.1 coordinate 7,011,492, forward strand.
CTTTGTATTAAAGTGGAAATGCGTTGGCAGTTATTTTGTAGGTATAAAGTATGAGCTATTGAATTTCTTTATATTGCTTGAGTGGGTAATAGCAACTAAGTAAACTGATGTAGGTATATGTTTAATTTAAGATAGTTAAGTACGTGTTTTAGTAATTACATAATTTTTGTTCGTATCTGTATTGTCATTAATAAGCCCATTAAACAATCCAAGTATAGACAAAGATCTGAGACCTCTGCCAGGGACACTGTCTACCGGGCTTGTGGGTTGTTCGAAAGAGATCCCGTAGCCCCGGAACATAAAGGGCAATAGTAGGAACATGGGTGAGTTTTTCACTCCGCCCTGAGCGGGGGAAGTTATTTGATGTCTGATGATATTTGACAAACTGTAAAAAAATAATTGAAAATCTTGATTACATCATCCATACCAAGTTTATACATACAACCAAATATGTGAGAATGATGTAGAAAAGAGAGCACATTAAGAGCGACCAGAGTAAAAATATACAAGATACTGGATACCTAACAGCTAAAAGAAATGCGGAAAAGAATGAAAACTATTTTAACCATGGCGCCATAAAGCCAAAGAAAAATATGCTTATTATTTCTGTAATTAAATCTACTTAATGGACTAGACCAACCATTATTCGTTGATGTTTCCCTGTTAGTTACATTCATAAATACAAAAAAAACTGGTGAGTGTGAGTCGGACTGTTGCACGAAGGGTTTCGTACCATTATCTATAAAAACAACAAAATAATCATATTTGTTGTTACACCAGACCAATTCTGGTGTAACAACAAATATGATTATTTTGTTGTTGCCCAGGGGTTATTGAAGACCCAGGGGTTATTATTAGCGTGTTGACAGCAAGTTGGTGTTCTACGCGCGCCTCAGAGATGCCAGCCCTGCCAGGGTTGCAGGTTGTTCGAAAGTGATACAGCGGCCCCAAAACATATAGGGCAACAGAAGGAACATGGGTGGGTTTTAGTCCGTACAAGTCTGACACGGGGAGTGTCCCGCTCCGCTCATAACGCGGGAAGTTATTGGATAATATCCCATCTGCAAAAAAGGGAGTATGATTCATAATTCTATCACAGAGAAAAGGATCATCTCTCGTCGGCACCACAAAGAATTACTTGTAGCGTGTAGCGGTTACAGCTAGCAGCACTCATTGATCGTTAGGTGAGAGGTTACTAAACGTTACTGAAAAATAACTGAATCATCAATTAGCAGCAATTTTATAGCAGATGGGCCTTCATACAAAATTCTCCTTGTTTTATACTTGATCGTACACATCCTGTGAGCTTTGCTTATACAAATGCAAATTATTAATGGATGAAACAAAAGTAACAAAATAGGTACCTGCTACACTACCATGACGTCTTTTTTTCTTCTCATTCCCTCAGTAGAATAAGTTCTGCTTTAAGACGTCATGGTAAGCCTACTGTTACTCTGTTGCATATTGCATAAAGCTACCACATAGAGTTGCAAACAAATATATTTAAACCTAGGATATGCATGACATAGGTCACATCTCATGGAAGGTACTAGCACCTCATTTGAAGTCCGTTCACGTTCTCGTCGTGTTCCGTACAGATACATACTCACATCAAAGCGCGATGTTATAATTATGTATATTACTCGTAATGGAAAACTAGATTGTCCAGCTATACCACTCACAAACGCCACGAATACCAAATAAGCCTACCGGACCCATTAATTATGGAGACGTGCCATTTAAAAACATAAATCAGTCACTATCAATACGAAACAATTTATTTATTGACCTCCTTGATTATTACCTTTTTGGTTGTCGAATTTTAAATGGAGAAAAAATGTTTTATTATCTGTAATGCTGGCCATCATTCTATTTTTGACGGATGACATTTAGAATTAGATGAAATTGATTTTTAAACATTCCATTCAACTGCATTCCATAGCATTCCATTATGTTTTACATATTGAAATTGTTATTTCAACATTTTTACTTTTATATCCGGATGGAAGCAGACTACCTTATATTGCGTGAAGCAATATACCTAAATTGAAATTATACACATACATTTTGAAGATCCATACTTTTCTTTAATAATAACCGCAATAAAAATAGTACAAGAAACTCACAGTTGGTCGGTATGTAAAAATACCCTCCCCTCGGCTTCATTCAGTGAACACGGTATTAACCGACCGAATGAAAAATAGTTTTGTACACTTTATTTTATTTAAATACCCGCATACCTTTGTAAGTTGTCGTTTTATTTTCATTCATGAATTAGAAGTTACGGTTAGTTCCGTCGTAACTCTCCCACGCTGTATGAATGAAGTACGCTTGCACATGATTCAAGGAGCGAAAGAAAGGGGCGCGTCACTTCCGGAGTGAGGCGTATGGCGCTACTTCCGGCCGTCACCGGATACGCATGTTCCCTGTTCGCATCAATTATTATTTCCTTCTTAATGTTTCCTTTCATAAAAGCTTAATTTTTAACGTCTTTGAAATAGAGAAGTGACTTGTCAAGACCGTTAGAGATTCGAAAAAAGCACAAGAAGTCTGTTACTTCGAATGATATTATATAATTCTTCTGATTTGAATGTTTTCTTATATTTAGTTTGTATATCAGAAAACATTCAATATACTTAAAATAATGTGATCAAGTAGGTCCGGCCATCAGAATTCTCCTTAACCGAAATCTAAATACAAATAACATTGTAGCAGACCATAAAAAGAAAACACGTGGGCCCAATAACTGGAATTTGCCAAAACAGTTTGTCGTTAAAGCTTACTTTCAGACGGACGTAGGCTGTATTGTGTTTGCCTAACTCACATCACGCCATATTTGATCACTCCTCGTGATCTGACTTTGGTTATAAAAATAAAACAAGACGATCTGATGCTCAAATCAAATAACACCATGAAAATTTACATGACACGCGATAAGTGTACATCAATGACACTAATTTCTTGTTTCAGAAAGCCTTTTCTATTTAATTACTGATCTGCTGTCAAATATATTTCCGAAGTAACTTGATTGGCTTTTGTTTTTTTCGGAACATACATCAGAACTGCTTTACACAATACTACATAGCTCTATGTCAGATGTGGCTACCAAAAAGAGATTTCAATCAATTTTTTTTTGGGGGAAACGGGAGCATAGACAAAGTAATGATAGCGATAACGATATGATAGAAACGTCTAAAAGTTATTGGATTAACTTAATTTTAAGCATGTTGAAAATCGTTATAGAAACGCTAAAGCCTTGAAATCAATTGTCACTTGGTTAGGCACATCTTGGAGTGCAAGTCATACAATACCTACACAAATGTTCAAGTCAATTCTGCCAAAGAATTGCGTTCACCCATACAAACTTTGCCGCCCTGTTTCACCCCTTTAGGGTTTGAATTTAGCAAAAATCCACCTTTGCACCTTGCACCTACGCTTTATAAGTATTCCCCGTGCAAAATTCGAGACTCCTAACACCAGTGATTTCTGAGATTTTTTGATGAGAGAGCCAGTGATACTCTTTTATATATAAAGATGTTGGGGTCAGCTTTCAGTATACCCGGAAGCAGCTCCATAGCTCAGTTAATCCAATTGGTAAGACTGGTTGTTACGACTGTCAAAGATCTACAAATGGCGGCCAGTAGCAACAGCTTATCGTACTTTTATCCACCACCGAATCTACTCATCCACGGAACAACCTAGGCAAGCACGGCTTAACCTGAAAATCCTGTGGCATTTCATTGAAAACAAAAGACGCAATCTGTATCAATATTGGCATTTGAAACGATTGACATACGATAGTATTGGGTACGTTTTAATCTAGGCTTTATTCAGAATTGCCCTTTGAGCAGTGTCCAATTACACACTCGCAATTATATCAACACGTGCGGATGTGACGCAGCTACCTACCTGCATTGCCGGTTTGTATGTCGGTAGCTGTATATGTGTAGTAGATAGTATGAGCTGCATGCTATGAAGACCCTAGTTGAAACATAAAATATTTATAGATAAAGTGAACTATGTAATCGCAATCAACTACTTCGTTAGTAAAAGTGTAATGTGCCAAACTTGGTGTTCCAATCTTATGTTAGATACTTCATTTTACTTTATGGTCTCACCATACCGGTACCACAATTTGTCCATATGACATTAGTTAAGCTTCTCTAAAGTACCTCCAATGTATTTGGATGAAACTGTTTTTAATTTGAATTCAAGAAGACTTCTATTTGGTACTTTTCATCATCTTATCCTTGCATGTGAGTTATTCCCCAACAATATTGCCCTAGTTTATTTCAGCACAACAGAACATTGCCTTGCCTTGCCTTCCCCAGGAGCTCCTGTAACGTGATTGGTTCGCGAAGTTGGACCCCTCGCTATGACGTAGGGTGCTGACGTTGCTACCCGACCCTGACCTGCTGGAATTGGGTCAGGCGAGCTGGATACTCCACCCACAACTTCGCTATTCATCGCCTAGTCAATCAATAATGCGGAATTGTGAAAATACACAACAATGCTCAAAGAAAATTTAATGAAAACTAAAATTAGGTATCCGTTTTCTCGGAAGCTAGGCAGCATTGGCGGCGCGGCTTTCACAGTCAATAAAATTGTTTCCACTGCACTTTGTGTAAGTAGCTATTTTCTTTCACTGTCTAGCATTCGAGATAGCAAAACGAGTGACAGGGAGGGATAGCGGAAGTGAAATAAGAATGGAGTTGGGGTTCATTCATTGATGTTTCCGCCGCCTTCAATGGGTGGACACGAAACAAGGGAGTGCAGAAGGCTCTGGCCATAAGAGCGTAGAAAGGCACGGAGTACACCAAAATCGGTAATCAAGGAGAATACCATTTAGGGAAACTATTTTATTGCGTTTAATGCCAATGCTCAGACAGAGAAGTTAATAAGCATTGTAGAAAAGAACGACCAAACAAGAGAACATCAGAATAAAAAAATACATAGACAATTCTTTTTTTAATTATTTAAAATCGAATAATAATATAGCGGTAAGAACTGATACTGCCGTATCATATTGATAGAAACTTCTTAAATTTATCTGCATTGGTTTCACGAGTGCAACCACTCAATACCATTCTCGCTTGTTTGCGTGACTCTGTTTAGAAACGTTTAATGAAGGTAGAGCTCGCTGAAGTTGAGAAACAACGCATTCATGAACAAGGCATTTGTGGAATACAGCCATGAAAAAAAAGTTAAACTTTTAGTTAATGAATAAAGGTTTTTCCGTTAGCTACAAAGGCTTCCCCGTGCAACACGAAACATAGAAAACCGTTTCGTTCCCAAAGCTAGACTATGGAACACAGGTCTCGAATCCACCACGCGAGCTGTACGGCATTGCACTCCATATCGTTCCTTTTTTAAATGTGTGGATTCTTTGAATGCCAAGAATTCAGAGTTAAGTTTATAATCTGTGCACTTATCGTGTTCACATTTGACATGTTATGTTAGTAGGTATGTGCAGATATGACCTGTATATTCAATCAACAAATGGCCCGAAAACCAATATATTTTAACTGACATCATAAAACAGATACATAACTTTCGCCTTGAAACTGAAGTGTTTTTATTGAATTTCTGAATTTAATAAAAGCGTGTATAAAAACAAAATATGTATCCATCCAAACATTCTCGAGGGTCGCGGTCGCTCAACTAAGCACGTCATTCTATAAACAAACTAACATTGCTGCTGCGAAGTAGAATTTTAGGGGAACTTAGATCTTGATCCTTTCGAATAGAGTTGGTTTGGTAGATTAGTGATAGTAAATCTAGGCTGGCTTTTGATGACGTAACGAGAGTACCCGACCGTTCATTGAGATGTCATGTCGCAGCCCCGCACTCCCCGCTAAGTCACCCTTATCTTGTTAATTACCCCTCCCGTACTGACGTCAGGGGTAATATCGTCACACTAAATAAAATTCCACTTTCTAGATTAGTTTTCTGATTACATTTTGTAGAACGTGATATAATTTTGATCTTTATTGTTTAGCGTCGCTCGGCTGGGAATAAGAAGTATTATGACAGTTATTGATTTTTGTCAATTGGCCAAAATTAATAACTCTCATAAACTTCTCATTTCCAACCAAGCGACGCTGTGACTCCATAAATCAGATGCGTATTTGTGAATACCATCCAGTGTTGGAACATTAGAAATAATATGTAATGAATAGTTTAGCAGTGAACGGCGAGAGTCACAATCATAGAAAAAATAAAAAACTTTCTGATTCTGATCTTTCTAATTCCTGTCTACATTTTAAAAAATATTTGATACTTAGTGCTCAAGTGACTGCTAAATGGGACGCAGTTAATAAATTATGCTCCAATGGATTGGTATCGATCTGGAAAGTCAAAGAACCTAGACGAAAGAGTTAAGTCTTAAGTGGCAAAATATAGATTTTTGAACAGCTACCCTACTATGACGTCTTAAAGCAGTTCATATTCCACTGATGGAAAGAGACAGAGCTATACAGGGTGTCTAGCACCATCTCTTTCCCTCAGTGGAATAAGAACTGCTATAAGATGTTATAGTAGCCCTTCGGTATTGACTATTGACACACTCGTAAGTTTTCGAAAGCTTGTGTCTATATAATTCAGTTTTGTCGTTATATGTACACTGGACTGCAAAAATCTATGGTTAGTACAGAAATAAAATAGTGTGAAGCGAGAAACGCCATCTAAAGAAATTTAAAAAACCTAGGATCTAAAAGACCTACATACGCAGCGTCTCAAAAACATCCGCACAATTTAAAATTGTGCGCACTTTTTCACTGCTTGTGACAGCCATCGTTTTTCGGGAATTGAATTAGAAACGTGACATAACTTCCGTTGCCCGTGTTTAAAAAAACAACTGTATGGTCGTTGTAAGTTCGAACTAGTGTTTAGTCAGTTTGAACTTTTGTTTTTTTTTTATATATCTATACTATTTGTGCATTTGTGGCATGTGCTAAATAAATGTGTTTTCTTTCTTTTTCTTCATGTCCCATTTGCAAGGAACTGTACATCAACTTTTTTTTTTTAATTCGATAAGTACTACAATTTATCATTGTTTTCGTTGACCGAATGTATTTTTTTTTGTACTTCAAAATTGTGCAAAAGCTGTTAGTATTTATGGAGATATGGCAAAATCTCCGCAAACTGACAATATTTCGGTTTCAGTGAAATCATTTAATGCCCTCGCCTGGCACCCATTGCACCAATGACGAAACAGTCGGCTGCAATCGATCGTGTCTGGGCACAAAGTCTGACGTCACTTAGTACGTCACTGTTCTAGGCTACGTAGCTACAACAAGGTTCAACGCTTTTGTTTTAATTAAATATCTGGAAAATAGCAACTTGCATTGTTTCGAATATTAATACTGCTTATATTTGCTTTTTGAAAGACGGTGTAAGGCTTAAATCCGATATTTACTTACTAACCAATGTTCGTTAGTGATGCTTACTTCTTCTCCTTCATCATGTGGTGGAAAGCGGGCCTTATAATTTTTGGATACTGATTGTCAGCGTAATAGCGTTTTCAATCTTACGTATCTACGTGTAATAGGGTATTTTACTCTATATGAAATAAATTCTAAAAATATACAATTCAGATAGCTTAGGCAACAAGCAGTCGGAAAATGTTAAATTTAGTAAATAAAATAACTAAATAAATTTTAAAATTGATTTCAAAGTTTTCACTTTTTCACTGTTGTTTTACTAAGCGAAACAGTGTCCGCCATGATTATTACGTCATATGGTCATGTTAACAAAAATTTACAACTGTCAACTGAGCAACTATTACAATTTTTGTATTATAAACTTTACATTTTAATTTTTATTGAAATAATAGTAATACTACCATGGAAGAAATAAATACTACCATATACAACTAGAAAAATACAATTAAACAGAAAGACTAATAATAGCACATTTGTTTACATGACCAACCGACGTCATGACCACAGAGTAACATGGCGTCAAGCGTTTTTGAAATTGAAATGCAGTTTTATGGCACTTATCGATTGAATTTTTTTTTTGTTTTTTTTGGTGGTTTACTAGGATTCTAGGAACAAAATGAGATACTTTTTAAAAATGGGTGTAATACCGTATTAAAGATGCTAGTGTTAAAACTCGAGTCACCGGATAGAGTTTAGTTTCCAGAAATTGTAGATCAGGTTAAGAAATAATTTTAGATAGGTACTCATGCTGCTAATGTGGAGTAGAGTAGATACCTACCTATCTTAACTTTCTTACATATTACGGAGTGTCGACACTGACAGGTAGTATACAATCTGTTACTTTCACCTAATTAGTAGCCACTTCTTATCGTTTCTTAAATGACTAGTCTGACAATATCCTTGCGATAAAGTATGATTAAATAACCATTCAATTATAGTTACTGCCACCATAATTTATGAATAATAGCGATTACGTCAACATTAATGGGCATTCGTTCACGTTACTGTACTACGAATACCTATAACATTATTTTTGCTAGAATGAGTAGTAGTAAACTATAAAGTTACTTCAAACTACAATCACAATATAATTCGGTAAGGTTATCCGGCGATAGTTTCGTAAACATTCTCAAGTTACGCTCAGGTTTCCGGATAGCACGGTGTGTAATTTAAAGCTCACAACATTTACTAGCAACTAGATAATATTACTTCAACGGCACAAAATACAAGAGTTGTGAATGAAACAGTGCGCGTCCGGCGGGTCGGCGCGCGGCGCGAATGGGAGCGGAAGCCCGCGGTTAGTCCACTTCCTGTTTCCTGCAGGGCCGAGAGCGACGCACGCGCAGCCGAGCGCGCCCGACCGTGGCCGATCTAACACGAGCGCGCCCGACCCACTCCGACCGCTGCCGAAGCTCCGACATACCGCCACAGCACGCTATGATTTTTCATTGAGCGACACGTTGAGAAAATGGAAAATCTTCGCTCGCATTTACAAATTGATTCGCACAGCAGCCTGATGTCTATGTATGGTATTCGACTTGTTGAAATTTATGGGCACATGTTGTGCGTAGAAGAATTTTAAATCGCGACACGTTTTACAAACGTGAAAAAAACAGGATGCAAATCGACCATCGGAATATCAGTTGTTTATGGTTAGACTACCCCCAACATTTACATACTATCCTGTTATTCTTTGTACAGTTACAGAAGCGAAGCAGTCTGTTAGACTGAAACAGGATGGTGTAATAGATAACTTTACCATTTTGTATGAAATATAACAACTGCGATTAAAACTTTCTAGTTTTCCTTTTATAAAAAATTCTTCAAAATGGACGATGGGAAAAATGGTTTTTTTTTCTTACTTATTTAATAATTGAGGAAAATCTTCAGGTATAAATAAATGTACAGTCAGTAATAGTGACAAGTAACCAGGAAGATACAGTTGAAAAATCCAAGAATGTTTTTAAATAAATTTAAATTAATTTGATCGGTTTCTAAGTTTTCTAACGTAACGAGCCTGATTAATTACCTCTTAATCAGGTACTGTTTGGAAGGAAAACTTCGTTAGCTAACCGCTAACCTCACACACTCATTATAAAATGGGAAGAGTTTAAGCCTGGAGGGAGCCCGCAAGATATTATCTATTATTTAAAGAAAAGTCGAAGTATATTCGGCTGAACTGCCTTTAATTGGTTAACCATGAGCCATTTCACCATTCTAACAATAAGGATGTTCTCCACATCCATAAACGTTTGGTGGACGTTTTTCTCTTCAAAATCTTTTGTCATCTCAAGAACAGGCATCCCCTTTCTCTTTCAACTCTCGATTGAATCTTAACTATCGAGCTATACGTAAAACCTCCTTACCTTGAAAATAAATCGAAAGATCCAAAAGTTTTTAATTCCCATTCAGAATCAGCCAGTCATTCAGAATTCGAGACAAAAGTCAAAAATCCCAATTCAATCCACCATTCTCTGTAACGGACTTCCATATTTAAAACTGTAATGACGTCAGCAGAGCCCTATCGCGTCGCACATTAATTGCCCAAATGCGAATAACATTTTATTATAAGTATGTATAGCTGCCGATTCGCCTACATGCCGCCTACGCAGCGCCCACGTCTCCGGCTCCTCTTGAGCTCAGACGGACGTAGTAGCGTAGGCTCGTACTGTGGGCGCCAGAGCAAGTAGCGTGCAGAAACGACACCTCTTTAAAACCTGGTATCGTTTATTTTAGTTACGAGCTTTTTGAGCTATGCAATCCATTCTATAAAAAAAACTACATGCATCAAATAGAAGCGTCATCAATATTGAGAAATTGGAGAAGTAAAATGGATCGGTGGATGCGGTTCGGGAGGATCAATGGAGTCTAACAACTGAATTGAAAATATCAATAAGAGGTTCAGGTTGTGTCCTTTGCTAGTATCATTTGGAGCGATGCCTCTGTACTTTTTGGTAGATTATAAACTATTGGCGCAATGGTTAGTTTGATCACTCATTATTAACCTGTCTGTGTTGAACAGACTAAGGAGAGAGACTCTTGTTTATAATGATTATGATCCTAAATGATATTCTTTGTTTATCCTTCAAAGTCTGGGCATCATTCAGAGTAGCAACAAAGCACTTGTGAGTTATAAATACAATCAATCAATCGACCTTAACACTTAATATTAAAGGTCAATCAATCAAATCATTGATGTTCTTGAATGCGACTCGCAACAACTGAATGGAAATACTTTTGCAGATTCATCGTTCAATTCATATAATTATGTCAAGCGTTGCTTGTTGTAGTTCATTTCAAATTGACCCAGGGCTTTTTCATGAAGAAGGTAAGTTGCGGTGGAACCAGCTAGCCTATGTGGTCTGGCTAGAAGTTTTGACAGATATTTCAGTGTCAACAACTGTCAAACGACCCATTGGTGTGGCCGAATTTTGATAAGCATAGTGGTTATTTTGAAATTGGAACTAAAGATAAAATCAAAGAACTAGTCGATGACCAGTGGGTACGCTTTCTCACATTTAAAACGTCTAATTCAAATATGTAACCGTACGGCACATCTTCGACTCTTTTCATCTTTGCAATTATCCTTTTCTGTCGAACAAGGGGCTAGCGACAAGCTGATTCAATTGCTCCAACACGAACTGTTTCTAAACTTACACGCAGAATTAATTAGATTGTAGACAACTGTTATTATCGTTGCTACTCGTACCTCTCGTGTTCTAATGACACAACATTATTAGCGGAACTTTGTCGTCACAGCCGCTTGTGTAACAAACCATTTAATCCAACGAAACATATTCGAACAATACGACAGAAGTACTATAAAATTCTACGACATTGAAAAGATTCCCGTGTCGGAACAACGTACCTAAGATTATGGATCAATACGCGAGCTACATAAATCAATGGACTCTATTACGTCACACACAATCATTGCGAACGTTTCAATGAATTCTGTAAAATTTGAATTGCACCGATGTTATTTGAATTTTATGTTTAATGTAGTAAGCACATAAAGATAATAAACATGTAAGTAAAATTACCTCACAAGTTGGGTAAACAGAGTTGCTATTACGTTACACTCCGCTAGGGTATGATTACGAAAGAGCGTCGGATTACCATAGCCTAGGTCTTCACTAAGAGAAGAGGGGGGAGGCTCCCCACACCCCATTCCCCACACTGCTCCTCCATTCACTACGTAGGCTGAGAAGGAGAGATTACGTTGTGTATCAAGAGATATTTGCATAATCATATTCAGGAGACGAACTTCGAAATCCCTCAACGACTGATTTCAGGATATTTCTGCTATCGAAAACTTGCTTTATGAACTTAACATTCAAGTTCGGATGAACTACGTTCTAATTTTAGCAAAACATCAATATTGATTTGAATAAGACTTATTTTAGACATATGGGATTGACGAATTCAACGTACGAATTTTCGTTTTAGTAACATTGCCATCTTTAGGGGGACCAGCCGCTCTCTTGTTATTATACAATTAAAAAATCGTCGTGAATCGTTTTTCAAATCATTTGATGCGAAAATCTTCTAAGTAATGCGTAATCAGCAGAGTTTTTTTTTAGTATTGACTGGCATTTCATTTTTACTACAGTTCTAAACAAGTTATTGTATAACAATAGTGAATGAGTCAGAGTAGCACCCAGCTTGCTTTATACATGTGTTAACGAAACTAAAGCAGTTTACGTAACTCCTACAAATCATTGAGTGGCTTGGGGAGGGGTTGGGGTGGCGCGTAGGACGCAGTATGAATGAACGGAGAGCGTCACGCCAACATTGCGTGTCTTTCTACACGATTTAAATCGATAGTGAAATTTTGGTTTCTTAGGTATGAGTGTGTCAAAACTCTTGGATAGGAATTCGGACACTACCAAACCTTGGCTGAACAAATGACATAAGGTTTTGGTGTAAGGGAAAACTTTTAACACAATTTTCAGGAAACATTCTTAGTTGCGTGCATTCTTTTTAATAATAGGAAAGTTTAGAGATCAGATTACAAGTAGGTATAGATATCCGTCCCAGAATCCGTTGAGGCAGGTCGCCGACCGATTCATCTCCAAATCTGCATACGTTTAGCTACGGCCGGCCGTGCGTCATATTACCAAAGTTGGTTCATTCTGCAAACAAAGGTCACATTGTCAAATGGGATGCCGGATGCGGGAGCGGTCCGTATCTCGACATCGGCGCGGTGTCCGGCCGGTCGAGAACGGACGCGCGTCCGCTTTGTACCGCCACATCCGATTACGATGGAATTCACACCGTATTGTCATGTAATGACAATGTCGATTACACTAGCACTCGCATTCATACGCCGACGGTCAAATTGTCGGTTTCCTTCCCAATTTAGTGATTTGGGACGTTTGTAGTAATTTCTGTTTGTGTTAATGGCCGGGCTAACTATGTTTTATAATTGTGCTCCTTTGTGGAACTTGCAATGATTACACCAACTGGTTCACTAGCGCTATTCACGTTATTGGTCATGGGCGCCACGGGCGGGGGAGTAAAAGCTCAAGATTTTTAAACTTATAATTTTCCATGCTTGATAGATTTAACTATACCACAGATAATATAATACTAACGTACAGATACTCCATCTCATACAAAGAAACGCGACCGCCATAACTTGCTCATTTCTCCGGGCTATCCGGGCTATTTTTTTTTTACTCACAACGGCGCTAGATGGTGCTTGCAGCGATAGCTCAAGTTCAGTTTATTTTACAGAGAACCAATAGATGGCGATAAAACCAAACTATACTTTTGTACTGTAAACTAAGGTAGGTATATAGCCCTTTGACCTTGAAGCTTACGTCGTCAGTCACTCGGCAATCGCCATTAATAAATTCACGTTCTTTCATGCCTAGTATTATATTATCTGAGGCGTGGGGTATAGCTACATGTTTTTCGGTAGACTGAGGTATTTGTTAGGTTCAGCGTAAAAGTCAACGCAAATTTTGATAATTAGGTATCAAGTATCTAAGTCAATCAAAGTTATTTATAATATCGTAATAGCGAATAGAGGAGCTCGTGGCTAAAAAATAGCAACCGCTCGGGTTGTTCTTTAGGTTAAGCTGCGCTTGCCTAGGTTGGTCTGTGGATGGGTGACCACCCGTTACATACCGAGTTTTCTCCGTGCCTCGAAAAGCACGTTAAGCCGTTGGTTCCGGCTGTCATTTGTAGATCTTTGACAGTCGTTACAGGTAGTCAGTGTCCCGAAAGTCTGACAACCAGTCTTACCAATTAGGTACCCAGTAGGTAGGTACTAACTGGGTTGTGCTCCTCCTCAAATTGTGGAGGTTAGATAGGCAGTCGCACGGCGCTCCATATAAAATAGGTAGGTTACCTATTGATATTCAGCTGCATCCGGTTAGACTGGAAGCTGACCCCAACATAGTTGGGAAAAGGCTAGGCTGATGATTATAATATCGAAATAGGTAGGTAGCTCTTTAAATGATATTTGCTGCAAATTAGATGATTTTAAGAAGGGAGTTATTTTTTAACCCTTAACTTGGCAGGAAGTAAAAATCTTTAAAATATGAACTTTTTTTATATATTTGCGGGTAATTATGATTAAAAGATACGAAAAAAATAAATAAAAAAATATAGATGTCCTAGGTTTCGAGAAAATCTATGTACATCACAGTGCACACTGCCAATTATGCCCAAATGTCGATATTATACTTTTTGTACATTGTGATGGACACTGCCAGGTTGATAGTAAAATACATTTTTAATTTAAATTGTTTATTTATTTAAGGAATAGGATAAAATATTAAAATATCTAAATTATTTTGTGTGAAAATTACGGAAGCAATTACGTTTTTGTTTTCCCTCAACAAAACATATGCACATTACATTTTATACAGCAGAAAGTTGTCCTACCACTTTTGCAATACTTGCAACGCATTGTTTCGTTAGTAATTATGTCAGGTGAAAAAAAAAGTAATAATAATCCAGGGCTGTATCAATATCTGTTGGTTGGAGGTCGTATAGGTTTTCTTCGAGACAAGCACTATGACGGAATACTGATTTGGACCAATGATAATCTGGCACAAATTTCTTGACCGCAACTTTTTTGGTCACTGCATTCTTTGTTGTCTTCTTACGCGTAGATCTGGTAAGTGGCAGCTGTTGTCGGCTAGTGCCGGTTGAGGAGACGATTTTTCAACGGTTGGGGTTGGTATTAGACTGTATGGAGTTCAGTGTAGGTAAAATGTTGTAGTTGCTTGTAGTCGGTGATAGGAAAACTTCGTTGAATATTGGCGTTAGAGGTGCAACTACAGAGATATCCACCTGCTTTTTATTGGATTCAGTCGAGCTATCTAGTAAATTGAGACCTTCAAACGAAGATGCTAGCGAAGGTGGATCAGAAGTATCTGGAGAAGGTGGTATATATACGTTGGTTTCTTCATCGGACGAAGAACTACCCTCAGAACATGCATTTTTTTGCAGGAACCAAGGCCAAGATTTTGTGCGAGCGAGTTAATTCTAAATTTTGCAGGCAATATAAAAAAAACAAAAGTCAAAACCAACGCCTTGCAAAACATTACAAAAAAAAAACAGCAAATACCCCCAAAATAAACAAAATCCAAATACTTCGTAAACCTGGCAATGTACAGTGTGGTGACCATAGTTTACGGTGAGTACTTCACCGTGTCATTGGCAGCGTGCAGTGCAATGTACATTCAGTTCTTTTATCAAATGCGTGAGTAAGTGTTTAGGTAGTTACGTACACATGCACTAATTAGATGCTGAATATTCTTTATATCAAAGTACAGACAAAACATTGCCAAGTTTCGAAGCAAAAAGTAAAAAAAAAAAAAAAACATTACTCGTGTCACACGTACAGCTTGTTATTTCGCAGCCATTTTGATTTTAAAATGTATTTTATAGTGTTTTTACAGAAAAATAATTTTCTATCAATTCTACTTTATTTGACAATATATTGATGAAAAACAGAATTATTATTTTTTCCAAAACTAGTGAGAGATATTTTTTTTAAATGTATGTACAGTGTGATGTACGCTGTCAAGTTAAGGGTTAACAGACTCAGGAGTGTGTAGAATATTTTTATTTTATTTTAAATACAAGTTGTTACTTAAGTAAGTAGGTAGTAATATTTGTATGTTGTGTTGGTACCTACAAAAGTAGGTAAGTATACTTACCGGCTCGAATCTTGGTCGCTAGACGATAGAGTGCGGATGACCTTGCGTGTTGTACAAAAAAAGAAAT
Source organism: Ochropleura leucogaster (assembly GCA_958449745.1). Taxonomy (NCBI): domain Eukaryota; kingdom Metazoa; phylum Arthropoda; class Insecta; order Lepidoptera; family Noctuidae; genus Ochropleura; species Ochropleura leucogaster. The sequence goes on from OY288206.1 coordinate 7,027,181, forward strand.
GAAAATAAAGCTAAAACGCCTCTCCAATACTATCTACCTATACCTACATCACTTAAAAATTAAAACTGTGATAAAAACCTATCACTACTATGCTTAATTAATAATACCTTTAATATAATTAATAAAAGTACGTACCTACGCTTTTACCTACTTGATATTAAAAAAAAACTTAACTTAAATTAACCAAAACTCGGTACCTACCTATCTAAAAATCTATGCGTACCTACCTACTTTGCCTAAAAAGATATTAAATGTAGGTAAACTATTAATAATTCGTAATTTGAACGATTACCTATTTAAACACTACCAAAATAACTAATAAGTACCTATTTTATTAAATAACAACAAAAGAAATCTAAAAATAAATTATTTAAAGACTAAAAGTCGCGGTGATAAGCATTGTCTGTCAATAAGGCCGAACACTCTGAACGTCTATTCGCATCAACAGCCAAATATTACGGTAGCCGCGTCGAGCGCACACAAAAATAATCCTTATGGCATGATCCAGTATTCATGCGCGATGGCTTATTAGCGTATTTCATGTATAACTTTGGTGTTTCTTTACCGATAGGTATATATGACTAGCTGTTCCCCACGGTTTCACCCGCGCTGCTCAGCACCTGTTGGTCATAGCGTGATGTTATATAGCCTTCCTCAAGAAATGGACTATACAACACTAAAAGAATTTTCCAATTCCAACCAGTAGTTCCTGAGATTAGCGCGTTCAAACAAACAAACTCTTCAGCTTTATAATTACCGATATATATGATTATTTTTTTATTGTATAGGTAATAATGTTAACTATTTTTAATAAAAGATGAGTGAGAGTGTTATTAAACGTAAGAGTAGACAAATATAATCAGAAAGCTCCGAACTGCTTAGCTATCGGGAGTTACACGTGTTATTGTGAGTTAACCATTAAAGATAGACATATGCTGTCGTATGATTATTTTTTATATAATTTTAAGGAGAATATTTCCGTCATACATGATTTCTGTGTAGCTTTAACCATTAAGGCTACACACGCGACAGAAGATTAAAAAAAGGAGTAACTTCTGCCGTTTTCCCAACATTTCCCTTCACTGCTCTGCTCCTATTGATCGTAGCGTGATGAAAAATATACTATAACCTGCCCAGGAGTATAAAGAATAATTTGACCAAGTTTCGTTAAAATCCGTTTTTGTTTCTATAACGATCATACAGACAAACAGACAAAAATATTACTGATTGCATTTTTGGCATCAGTATCGATCACTAATCACCCTCTGATAGTTATTTTGGAAATATATTTCGTGTACAAAATTGACCTCTCTACAGATTTATTATAAGTAGGTATAGATAGTTTGTATTTCATAATATTTTATTCTATCAAAATAGGTATGGTAAATGGTAATATTGAGCTGTGTAGTAAAACTCAGAAAATGAAAACAACGCCATCTATTCATAGAAATAACAGTAAATGAGTTACCTAACCACAACGTAGTACAAATTGTTCTCACCAGAGCCAACACCATAATTTTATTTAGAAAAATCATGGAATTTGGAACTAGGAGCCCATTATTCCTGTTTTTTGTGTTATGGGGATTTTTAAAAACAAGAACATACTTCTTCCATGGTCAAATTTAAACAGTTACACAAACTTCAAAAACAAATCGATACACATAACGCCATCTATTGATATTTTTTTGAACTACTTTTTCTTTCTTCGCAATGAGACCCCATGACTATACATAGAATTTGTAAGTACCTAAATAACATAATTAATCCCCGAACGTTTAGGCGGAGGTGGTATCTAATAGTCCCACTCATATTTCGCTAGTTGTTGTTGTTTGTTTATGTTACCATCGTACCATGTTTTAAAACCCATGGTACCATGGTACACAGGCCGAGCCTATTACCATCAACCGAGTACAAATCCAGACCCCATGGCTGTTACTAATAAATTCCTAGTGGAAAAACCCAACAACATTTTGCCCGCTCCGGGACTCGAACCCAGGACCTTATGCTCAACATTCGCCCAACGAAGCCGTAGGTACCTACTTATGTAATAGACTGTATCATCTGAAATAAATTAAAAGACCCTTATCCCGAGGCCTTTATTAGGCAATTATAGCAAACATAAGGTTGCAAAAAATAGAGCATGTAAACATTTTGATCTCCACATCGAAGTCTAATCAAGGCGATCTGTAAAAAAATTGAGTTCGGTTCACTCGCTCTGATAGACATTATTTGAAATCTGCATTTCATCTAAAAGTCGACCAAGTAACTTCTGGCAGGGTGTTAAAAAGTCAAAAAGGGTCTAAGAAGATTCTGTCTTACCTGTCCAGTGACCAAGATAGCATGTTTAAATTTGTGAGCTAGCTTCGCTCTTGCAGACTACTTGTTCTCCTGCCGGGGTTGCGGGTTGTTCGAAAGAGATACTGCGGCCCCGGAACATAAAAGGCAATAGAAGGATCATGGGTGGGTTTTAGTCAGTACAAATTTGACACTCCCCCTCCGCTCCGCCAAGAGCGGGCTAAGTTATTTGCTGATTTTCCATCCGCAAAAAAAATACTTGTTCTTGACTCTTAGCTCTGTCTAAAATTCGATGAAGTCACTCTTGTATGTATTATCGAAACGTTCGAAACTCGTTATGTAACGGGTGGTCACCCATCCACAGACCAACCTAGGCTGCTATTATTTAGCCACGAGCTCCTCCATATACCATATACTTTTCAAACAATTGGACTTAATAAGTAATACCCCCAGAAAATATAATGTTGTAAAAAAAAATTAACGCCTGTCATTAGCCTTTCTCAGGAGAACGTATTTTGTACCGGTTATGTTTATTTATGATTGGAACTACATACGTTTCTTCTGGTAAGGATCTTTATACCTAAGTTATCAATTCCGTTTCTACATACAATTTCCAGAAATAAAATCGACGGAAGGATCCAGATGAGCCTTTCTAAAAATTTACCAGGTTGTCTCGTCGCAATTTTTAACCACTAATTAATATCAAATCAGTTCATCCTACTTATTCTAAATTTATCCGCCGTAAATTTTTCATACTTAAACGAAATTCTATTTCCAAACACGTTTTTCCAAATAAATTATTGATTTGTTTAAAGTTTAAACGATGCAGTGTAGTGTCCATTTAAATAACTTATTAGTTGACATTATCACCGTGTCGGTGTCGTAACCGGAGCTCTTCCTGTGTACATGAGATATTATAAATGCATTGTAACTCTACTTATTAGAACAGTAGGTACCTACAACAGTATTCCATATGATATGAGGTGATAACCCCGAGCGCGTATGCCTATAGCATCTTTATTATTATTTCTAATGGTAGATACTTAGACTGGTATCACTTTTCGTCTAGCTGAGTGCTAAGAATTAATAGAGGCATACTATATTCTGTTCTTAAAAGAAATACGGATGCATCCAACTATCCTTTTCTTTATCGTGTGAGAAATCATCAAGTGACTTTTCCTGCACTGGGGTGGAAGTGTCAGACTTGTGACTAACTTAACCCATCCATGTTCCGTCATACGCCCTTTGTGTTCAGGGGCCGCGCTATCTCTTACGAACCAACCTGCAACTCCGGCATTGCCCCTAACGTGTCCCTTTGCTTTACTGACATTTCTGTGAGGTGCACTTCGAACACGAACGCATCGTCTACACGGCCTGTCGTCACTAGACGGGTGGAGTGATATATCACTTTTTATATCACTTTTTTGATGCAACAAAAGACACAACATAGGAATTAACACAAAAAAATATCAGACTGAGAAAATAAAGAAATAGATTTAAAAAAAAGTAAGGTAGAAGTTAGATTGACCCACAGATATTTAGACACATTATAAAAATAAAATAAAATAAGTCTTTATTGCTGTTATTTTTTCTCTATACAGTTGTTTCACTGAACTATGAACTTAACTACTTATTATTACTATAATTAAACATCAGCGATCGGATCGGTTTCTGTGACAGCTTGTTCTACGACACATTACATACTTTTATAACGGTCGCCCACTACTGGGCGGTGTGTGTCTCAAGATTGCGCCAAATAGGAGTCCAGCTCAGCATAATGCCAGGTAGACTACCTGACGCTGGTATTCTGCTGAATCCTGAGTGAGCCATGCCAGCCAGCCAAGAGTCGCTCTCGACGCCTGGTGCGCGGCGGCTGGGACAAGAGGTTCTCCCTCAAACGTCCAGCAAAATCCAGCTATCCTCTCGTAAATAAAACATCCCATATTCTTACCCTTTTTTTAGACTAAGTAGATGACGTCTGTCATTAGCCTCAAAGCTCTAAAAGCGAGTGATAATTGAATAAATCTTGGCTATTAAATTAATATTGGTATTAATTAAATGTTGTTAAAGATTATTCCTATGTCGAAAGTCAATTTCGAAACCTATTGTATCGGTCGAAGATCAAAATCGTAGTTCATAATAATAAGAGAGTACTTCAAGATAGAATTCCAAAGAGATCAGTATGTGTTCTTGAATCTAAAAGCACCTACATAGGTTGTTAGAAATGAACAATATAATTAATTCAACGTTTCATGGCGTTGGTGTTGCCAGTTGCCGGTGTTGCTACATTATTGCGCAGGAGTGGAACTGACAACACTGGTCCGCGTGAAAGTTGCCCGTGGCGTGAAATTTATAATATTGTATTAATCATTATTGTATCATTATATATTCGAATTATTTCGTTGTTGTTATGACTTTGTCTGGTTAGTTTGTACAAATCATAGACAAATTGCCGGATTGAATGCCCGGTAAGTCTTAACTTTATATCTAGAACTCATAAAATATATGTAGGTAAGCTAAGTTCTCCACGAAGTGTATAATTGACAGAATTTGGACTAGAGATAAAATGATTAAGACAGTATTATAATGATTTTTAAGTTTGAGTAGTTTGGAGATTGTCACCGATGCATCAATAAAAGAATGTTAACTAGACTGAAGGCCCTACTTACTTGTCATAACCATAACTAAAACTTAATTTGTCTTCCAAAATGTTGGATATACACTCAGCTCAACTTGTTCTTGTAAAAATATGACGTAATAATTGTGTAAATTAAAAACCCGTAAAATGGACTCTACTGAAAACACCAATCTCATCGCCATGTTTTGGACTACTAAATACTCAAAAACTAAACACGCTAAGAAGTAGAATGCCTTAATCAAAAACTTTTGAAAAACGAAACATATTGAAAAGACAACCTAGTGAAGAAACGTAACTGCAGTCTTACAAAAAAGCACATCCAAAAAACAATAGGTCTAATATTAAAAAGTCGAACAACGTGAAACTTATTATCAGTGACAGTAGCACATTTACTTGCCTACATAATTCAAACAGCAAAACTCCACCCACACCACATACCTACCTTAAACTGACGAAAAATAAGAAATAATGGTTAGTATTGATACCTACACTTACTGAAATCTCAGCTAAAACTAGTTACCACAAGTTAAATAGCGAACTTACGTCTATAACACATATAATAGGATAAAGTGGCGGCTCCCACGAGACAACCCACACAAAAACTTGTTCGCACCAAGACGTTTCCATTGAAAGGGTGACAGGCGCGTTCCTAGCGCATTCGAGTTCTCTTTGCCCTTTGAGTTTGCGCCTTTCCTTCGATTATCGATTCCGAATGAGAATATCATTTGAGTGTCGACATATTTTTAGATCGCTCGCTCGAAATAGTGACTTCGTGTGGATGTTATATTCCATTTTAGGAACACGAATAGGTTTTAGACTGGAAACCTCACTGTATTTTTAGCTTTCGTCTGCGGTTCCACCTACGTACTAAGACTTACTAGGGAAAATGTTGAAACTCAGAAATAAACACCTACGTACGTACGTTTTTCTGGAAATTGTTATATGTATAATACTTCCATGCTACCAAGATAAATGAATAAATAGATTGATAGTATTTTCTTGTGTATTTAATTTCAACTGTGATTAAAGCGTATTATTTTCTATACAAAAAGTAAAAGTTTTCATATTTCGGGACAAAAGATGTATCCTTGATGCAAAAAAGTAATAATTTAACTTTAAATTCGGTAAGTAGATTATATTTTCGTTGTAGGGTTTACCTAACAACACCCAAGTGACAAAATTAAAACAATATTGACTATTTTACAATGATATTTGGTGCAAAATTTGAGATCAGCAGGTCGAAAGCCTTAGAAAAATCTAAAAGCTCAATTTTTGATTCGTATAAATGGAGACATTTGTAATTTTTTTACTTAGTAACTATTATCCTGTTATCAATTATTATTACCCTGAAAACAATTCCAGTAAATGTAAACAAATGCTCACATTAAGGGCATTAGCGACTTCAAAACAAACAAGTAGGTTCTCTGATATGAATGGGTGACAGCAGTCAGCTCCACTACAGACTCACTTAAACAGTGCCAGTCAGTAGTTACGATGCCGACGACGACGCCTACATTGAGGACGGATTTTTTTATCTACACTGTGCCGACGCATGACCCGATGACCGTAGTTTGCAACGTCGCCAATTTGTACGAGATATCGTCCGAGTCTTGCACATGATAACTCGCTGCCCACTCGCTAAGCGGTGACGAAAAACTCAATATTAAACCAACTAAGTATAGACAACAATTTTAAAGTTTTTCTTTTGTTCCAAATTTGATTATACTTCAGTAAATTACCCGTTCACGATGAGTCGGTAGTAAAATACTACAGATCTATCAAAGTTTTCGTTCATTTACCGATTTATAACGTTGCATATGAGAAAAAATATTTTTGTGTATTCGACGAGAGAACGAAATCTATAATACACGCGTTATATCACACACAGATGCCAAAATATGAAGTACTTAATGAAAACGTAATGAAAGTATTTCGAGAATATTAAAGATCATTCTGTTGTTTTGTGTTTTATAGACCGACACGTATGTCGGACTTAATAAAATGAATGGCGTCGAAGCGACTCAGCTGCCCACTCACACCTACAACGATTGTGATAGGTAATAAACCCTGAAAGTGAAATTGATGACTCATTTATTCTCTGATATTACTTATACAACGTAAAATTATGATTTAGAATTCGTCTTTGCATAGACAAAATTAAATGCCAGTGCTTGCACTAACTGGCTTGTAACCGGCCTTTAAGCTTGGCTCTAAAATATTTTTGATGTAATGTAATACATAAATGAATATAAGTCAAGTCTTAGTACCTATATTCAATCAAAGGCTTTTCTGTGGTCTATTTTATTTGATAATGTGTTATAACTGTTTCGTAAGTGCTTTTGTTTTAGTTACGTTTTTCTTGATTAATTTTCCTCAGCCAGAGATTCCGATAACGATTGCTAGCATAACTCTGTCGAAAATAAGCGGTAAGCATTCCGAATAATTTATTTTTTAGTATCTTCTAGAGCTTCTAAATCACCTAGAGAGTAGAGATGGCTCAAAATCAAAATCATTTATTTCAATGAGACCATTACAGGCACTTCTGAATGTCAATAAAATAAGCACTAAATGTTAAAGCTACAGTCCCGGTCAGGCGGTCACAAGACATAATAACTTGTGAAAGTAATGTAGTTGCCCATTCCAAAGCGTTGATCTCTATGGAGAAGAATGGGCGAGAAACTCCATGGACACTCTTTTAAATTAGAATGGTATTACAAAATCGTATTTACATCATTCGTGTTGAGATTATACAAATATGTGAGAACGATATAGAAAGATGTGCACAGTAAGAGCGTCCAGACTAAAAACAAAATTCAATATAAAAATCAAAATAAAAAAAGGCAGCTAAAAGATGACCAGTCCCAACTGACAGCGCCCGTTCACGAACATGACGTATGGATCAGCCCCATTCAGCTCGACCATTTTGAAGGGACACGGAAGTTTCGAGAGGTTCCTGCACATAATCGGGCGGGAGGAAACGCCCGGGTGTCACCATTGTGACGATCGCCCGGAGGACACGGTGGAGCACACAGTGGCGGTCTGCCCAGCTTGGGCGGAGCACCGCCGTGCCCTAGTGGAGGCGATCGGCGGCGGCGATCTCGTGCGTCCGGCCCTGATCCAGGTCATGGTCCGGAGCGAGAGGGAATGAGAAGCGGTCACCTCCTTCTGCGAAGCAGTAATGCTAGCAAATGCAGAGGTGGCGGGCGTTTAAGGGACAGATCATCTACCCAGCCCCAGCCGCCGCAGGAGACGCCCCGGGCGCCGGGCACCGCGAGTCGACTCCCGGCCACCGTAGATGAAGGCCTGTGGACGGTGAGAAATGGGTAGCTCACCGTCCGTCCGTCGATTGACGACAGGCCGTGTCGACGGCGCGTTCGTGTTTCACGCGCGCCACAAAGAGATGTCAGCAAAACAGAGGGGCTTACCAGAGCCTCCGCCTGCCGGGGTTGCGGGTTGTTCGAAAGAGATACAACAGCCCCGGAACGTAAAGGGCAATAGAAGGAACATGGTTGGGTTTTAGTCAGTACAAGTCTGACATGCCCCCCCGCTCCGCCCAGAGCGGGGGAAGTCATTAGATGATTTCACAACCGAAAAAAAAAACCTCTATGGTTGTGGAGCAGGAATAGCATTGAGCCAAGTATTTTTATCTAGGCTGAACTGATGATCCAGAAACTAGAGTGCAATCTCCTAGGAGCAACTTATGTAAGTTTAGAACTTAGGGTTCCATTATGGTATTTTTTAAAAATATTAGATATAGCAGGTAGAATATAATATTTATGGGATGCATAAATGCATAAAAAACATCTTTCCCATTGTAACTGACGTCAGAATTCGAAGTGGAAGCCGCTTCCTTCGCGTTTCCATCTTTTATTTATAGACGATTGATTGATGAAGCGAAACATCGTATATGAATGAATCGATTTATGGTTTCGTTGAGCAGACACTGTTTATGTGCCCGCTTGACGTCAGTAATCTTAATAGGAGAAGAATAAAGTCCCTTCGAGTTCATTAAAATCAGTAGGGAACATTTTGTAGTCTGCCCGAAGTTGCGCTCCGTACTATGAATGACAGGGCTCCCCTCTATACTATTCTAACGCTCATTGTCTTATTCATAAGAACTGGTAAAGTTCGACAGAGCGTACGAATGTTATCTTACAAGCAGTCGTCGAACTTCGGATACAAGGAAAAATAAGATTAGGTGTCTAATAAATTTTACGTGACATAATTTATATAACATTGAGACAGAAGCTCGTAAAACTGACACTATGCTGCTGTCTCCAATTATCTTTTAATTTTTGTATTGTAATTTGTAAGACGAGTTAGGTTAGCAACTGTCGGTGGTCGTCAGTGATTACCCAACAGTTGTTATCTGTGCGTTGGGCAGAATGTGGGCTGTTTGAAGCACCGCGACTTCCTGCGTGATGACCCGCCACTTTATCGGCTACGCTCGCGGCCGTTCGCTGCAACTATGCGTACAAACCATCGCCAAACATCTTGTCCCCCTTTTCTTATTACTTATCTACTTATTCATTTAGGTTTAAGTTATTATTAATATGCTGCTTCTTTGGACAGACAATTTTACTATAAACATTGAAAGGACTTACCTACAAGGTTATCACAATATTTTATCTTACAGCTAAGCTAAGGCTTCTTTACGCCCTTTGCGACTTCTGGGCACGTGTGGCCCAAAAACATGTTCGATTATGAAGCTATAGTCACCCACACAAAAAGTATATCCCTATGAGAAAATTCAAAGTAATTGTAGGCAGAACTGAACTGAATGGTAAGAAAATATGGATCCACATTATGATGATGTACTTATAGTAAAATAAAAAGCAAGTGATTATAATCGATATTGCCACACACACAACTACGAACTCTTCATTGTTTAATAATCTCACACATACGAGTATAAACATTTCAATTGTTAATTTCTAAACCTGTCGTTTATAAGGAATATTTTAACGTTAGAAAACACAATAGCATGTGTCATTGGATCGGAATGTTCAGCCAATGATCGAAAGCTGTCAGGTTCGGGCCATTATATTCTTTATAAGGGATTCTTATGAAGGCACACCAGTCCTATTTTTAATAAACTCGCCATATAAACAGTTTGACGTATAGCTAGCTTGTAGAATGTTGAATGTTAACATGTGCCTAGTGTTCTTACCTAGTCACCGGTACCTACCTTATGAACGTATAATAAGGGATAGTACATAATTTGTAAAGGAAATGAAGTTACTGAACCTTAAGATATGAATAAGACCCTTAACAATATAAAACGAACATCGAAGAAATCAAACTGGCAGTACATGATGCATCTCAGGGCACAGGTCAAGGAATGCGCTCGATAACTGGCAAGATTTGACAGTGAAATAACGATAGTCTTGTACAAAGTGTACATCAAATCAGAATGTACCACAAATGGCAGCCGTGGTCACAAATCAACCTGACAATGGCGCGGGTGATCCATCTCCTCCGTAGCAAAGGTCATCCGACCGAGCTAGGTAGTGCAACCCGACACATTTTACGAAACTTATTTAGAAAAAAAAACACTGCTAGTTCCTCTGGATCAAATAGGTCCAGCTATTATCATACATCATTTTACATCAACATTGACATATTTATTACAAAGGAAATAAAAAAGTATTTTTTGAGTCAAAAACCGGCGGAAAAATTACGTTTGAAGCAAAATAGAACATTAAAATTCCCTCTAAGGTGTAAGGCGCAACTTGATGCAACCACGGACATTTTATAACAACACAGAACTTACATGCAATGAGTACCTACCTACAGAAAGACAGGTCAATTCTTGAAGAAGAGAGTTATTAAGTACCTAAACACCTATCCTACGTATGTTTAAATGCTAACGGTTTTCACTTTACGGCAATAACACCTAACTATATTGTATTACACACGTAGATAGACCAATATGTTTTAATTATTAGTATTTTTATTCAAAAATGTTCTATACACACTTGTTGAACAGATTGTCTATGGTCGATAGGAAAATTTTGAATAAAAAGAACATGATGACATTCTTAGCAGTATTACCATTAAAAGGAAATAAAATATTTTTTAATTACTTGCCTATAATAGATGTTCAAATAAATTATATATTTTGTAGTACCTTTTACAATTACATCCAATAACCAATAATTTCCCTTAATCACATTTCCAGGCCCCATCCGGCCATCAAACAACGTTGTCGACAGCCTGTCAACATCTGTTGTCCCAATTTAAAACGATCTAACAGTGGCCGTACGTACTGGTTACGTGTTAAATTAGCAGCGGGGAACAATCCAGGCCATGAGAGGATAAATATTATCGTAATAGAAGCCATTCTATTGTAAAGTTGTAATACTAGTAAATTAATATTACTTCGTATATTTATTCTGATCGAGTTAACGATCTTACTTTGTAACGAATTTAGTAAACACTATTAATGGATTAAATAAAAATACAATGTCATGGATATTAATTTTGATCCTAAAGGGGGAAGACTTAAGCGGGTACATATGTTTGCTTAATGAACTGTTGGGATATACTTTTTCTCATACATAATATATACATTAAGTACTTATTAACTTATAATATATTAAGAGACAATTTTTTCTCACTCAACATATCAAAAGAGAACCAGACTTATTCGCGTTTATTCATATCTCTAATTATATCCATATTTACCCTTTTATTTCATCGCAGTCTTAAGCAATTATTATTCACAAAGTAAAACCTATCAATGTCTGTGATACAAAAGGCGCATGATAATATTTTATTACTTGCGTACGTGAGGGAAGAAGGAAGAGAGTAACAGGAGGCGTGCTCCGAACATCCCGGATGGTGACGGTAAAAGGAAACGGGCGCGACGCGACGCGGTCGCGGGCGGCGCATCGCCGCCGATGACGCGTCAAGCCGGCGTTACTTCCTTTCAAACGAGCGCCTCCTCCTTCAACTTGTATGAAGAAATTCCATTCCCATGATGCTTCCGTAATAAACATCCATTTTCCAATTTATTAACAAGCTAATTTAAGTTTTATCTCTTTTCTTTTCGTAATTTGGATAATGATTTTCATAACATGTTATTAAATGTTGAATTTCTTAATTTTTTTTTAGTTTTTTCTCGTATCTATCCTTTTTGAAAGTATGACAAAAAACATTTCTTTATTTGTCTTTCGGGGAGATATTTTTTTAGACAAAACATATACGATCATAGACAATTTTGTTTTTATTTGAGGTTGTCTTGTCAGTCTTGTCACAGTCAAAATTATTTTTACTGATTTGAATTGAAACTTTTGCATTTTTTTTCAAATTGTGAAGCGTCTAAATTTCATCAATATTCTGTGGTGTGTGTTAAGTTGTGCTATGCCTATTAACAAAAAAAAAAATGAGTAGAAATCTGTACTTCCCAGGATTTCTATTCTATTTTCAAGATGAAAGTGAATTTGAGTAAGTACCAACGTTTTAACGCTTCAAATAAATTGGAATTTCTGTAGCATAATAAGTTCTAAATCAATTGCTTGAAATTTTATTACTTGTTTTTGATTTTACTTACTTGCTTTAATTTTCCCTTGCTTTTATTAGGCCTGATTGTTTGACTTGGACCATTCCTATTGAAGACTAAGGCTAAGCTAGAAAGAAAGCACATGACATACTCTTCTTAATTCGTCTTAATGACGGTCTGTCATCCTTAAAAGTGTAAGAAAAGATACATACATTTAAACGACAAAATACAAGTCATAAAAAAAATCATTGACAATAGAAAAAATAATAGTTTCTTGCTATTTGGCCTCCTGTGAATATACCACATAAATGGTATGTACTAAACTTACATCTTTTTAAACATTTTGGGCCAACAGCCTCTTAGGAGCGGTCTAAATACAATCTTTGAGAAGTATGTCAAAAACTAAGCTTGTGCCAATGTAAGCTAAAGTGTTTTAGAAATAAAGGTATTTGAAATATTTTCTGCCTATAATAAGTTCATTATCAGCACCAATGCTCAAAAAGTAAATTCTGCGAAAATGTGAAAGTGCTCTTCACAAGACTTATGAATGTCCTTCATTCATAAGTAGTGTGAAGAGCACTTTTGTGTCAGTAAATGTTTTGAAATTGTGTTAATGAATTGTGCGATAAAATCTTAACAAGATACATGATGTGTGATGCAGTCGTTTTGGCGGTTGTTCCCGCTAGCAGTGAACCGAAGAATTGACTCCTGCATCATACATGTAAGTACCAATTTTTACATTGTGTCCTAGCTCAGTATTGCACAGATTACTACTTCTATTTAAGAGCACTACAGGAGAAGAAAAAAACAAACATAATGTAGTAAACATTCGTATTTATAATATAATGTTGTCGTTTTATTTACAAATAAATACAAATTCAGTTAATAAATAAATGGTAAATTATCTACATCTTAATAAGTATGTTTTATATCTCATTTCTTAATCTTCTCTGGATTTTTGTGGAATCCAAAATACTAACGTTAACGTTTTCTTATGACACGTTACGGTCTCAAGAAAATTTGAGACTTTCGACGTTCGGGCGACACGTTCACGTACATTCACACTATACGACTATATTTACAAGGTACTCGTAGACGATTCACTCAGTGAGCGCGGGGCGCTCGTCCGACGCCGGCCCCGCGCCACCACACACCACTCGCACCAGGCACAGCAATCACTGAGTCCACCCCCGCGCAGTCCGAAGCTCTCCGCTCGCAAATAAATATTTGTACAACGCGGTCGCGCCGCTCGACTCGGCGCTTCGGAGGGCGCGGGCGGCGCGCGGCGGGACTAGATAATACTGGAGAGCCGCGGAGGGGGCTCCGGGCAGCGGCAGCCGGAGCGGCGGCAGCGCGCGTACAGCGCCGCGCCTGCCGCCGCGCAGCCGCGCAGGGGCCAGTACAGCCACAGGCACGGCAGCGGCAGCGCCAGCGCGCCTACGCACGCCAACCGCGGCCCGCACGCGCACGGCTCGCCCGCCTCCTCCTCGCCGCTCCCGCAGTGGTAGAACAGCGCTTTCACGCAACACATGCACGACGCGTAGTCGACGCACGCCTCGGCGCTGCACAAGCACGAGCCGCACAGCCAGCGGGACGGCAGCGGGCGCGGGCGCGCGCACTGCTCGCAGCGGCAGCGGCCGCAGGTGTCGCACACTATCGAGTCGGCCGCGAGGGCGCCGGCGCGCCGCTTGTCGGCCGCGGCGGCCGGCTGCGTCGTCACCGGCTTGAGCGGCTGATGCGCAGCCGTGTGGGCAGGCGCGGGCGCGGCGTGCGCTCGCCGCGGAGCCTCCACGTAGGCGTTCCGCTCGCGCTCGGCCTCTGGTCGCGGCCGCAGCAACGACACGGTGGGCTGGCGCGCGCCCGTCGGCCTGTGGACGCGCGCCGCCGGCTTGGGCGGCCGGGGCGGCGCCGCCGGCCCGCCATACTCATCCATCGAGTACGGCTAACGGCTCTCCGGGCCGTCGCCTTCCTGTTCCCTCATCGTCCCCACCTGCCGAGCGAACACACATTCACATTAGATTAGAGATCACGACACTGAACATTAAACTACATAATTACATCACTAGACATTTCTCACTTTCATCCACATCCATAACGTCGATACATTTATACAGTCCAAGGACTGAAACTTATATTCGATACTTGCTCCGTGTCTGCAGTCGTCAATATAAAAATAAGGGTAAGTACTTTTTATGGTATTTGGGAAAATAGGAGACTTCATATTAAGCCTCCATTTTCTTTAAATGAGTTATGTTATTTAAGTAAAAGTAATATGCAAAGTAATTTAGACGAATTAATAAAGTAAATGATCTGCCGCGCAATAATAATGTAACTACTTAATGGTAATTAAATAATTATAAAGTTAATAATATTCAGAATTCTGCCAGCCAGAAGACAGAAGTTACATTGTATTACATTCATGAGTCAAATTATTGCGAAAATGCATTGTGGTCTTGAGCAAAATTTGTATTCTGGTTAATTCAAACTGCGGAGGAGCTATTTCTAAACAGTTTTTTGTTGTTCTTTATTTCTCAGTTCACTTTTGAACTGTTTAATTTTTACACTGAGTCGGACTTAACGTTTACTGACTAAAACGAAAAGTGCAAGTTAGTACCACTCGAAATTCGAAAAATCATTTAAATAATATTTACGAATATTAGAAGGCCTAAAGTAGTGTCCTAGTATCAAAACTCCTTGATACAGGCTTTTAATAAGGTCTTTGAATCCTAATGAACAACTAACAGGTTTATCTAACCTTTCTTCATGTCATTGCTGATTAGGTTGAAACTTTCTATGTGTTTCTTTAATTCAATCACGTAGTCGAAGCCATTTTAGTTTAGGACCGTTTCTGTCTAACAAACTTATCTCTTAAGAGATTGGATTCATCCATTCTATATTATTTTGTGCATTGAGACTATTAACTTTGGAAAGTTAGTCTCTACATTAATTATTTCCTTTTACAGTTTTATCTTTTCAATGTAGGTAGTAATGGCATACGGAGATTTATGTCAACAATATTTTAACGTTATTTTATTCTCACCTTATCGATTTCAGTCAAAGGTCAATAGTCAATACGAATTTAAATATATTTTATCTCTTATTTAAGAAAATAGTAGACAGATACCAAATACTACTGGTTTAACCTGCTTAGTTCTCAAATGAATTCAATATTACACCCATTAAGCTAATTTTATATTTTCTTCTATCTTCCAGGCAGCTGGCGGACTTTCTGTTTAAATCATGCATGAAACGTTTTTAATGACTGAACTCAATTTAATTATATAATTGTTAGGAACGTAAAATATTGATATGTTTATTCTCATTACAGAAATGGTTTCTAGTCGAGCCTTCATCTCTTATTCTGTTTAGTGTTTCGCTAAATATTTTTAAATGGCGCGTATGAAATCGTAGCATTAGGTTTTCTCTTCACTGAAAGATGCTTTTTTGCAATGTTGAGTACAGGTTAAGCTAATTAGAACGTTGTCCTTAATTTTACATAGATCACAAACATTGAGGACTTCTTACTTCAGATTAATGCATTCCATCAACATTCGTGTTTTTTATAATGTTAAACAATTGATAAGTTTATTTTGGTTGTTTAAAAGAATAATCCGCTTTTTATCCGCTTTTCTGTACAATAGATAATTAGAGACCATTTCCGTTTCAGAATAATTGGAAACTGGTTGGTTTCATAGTGTACCAACATGTACCTAAATATTGTTGCTAATCAAAAATCTTCTGAAAACATGAATCAAATAAATGAACTTCCATTGGTCCGCATCCGGATTCTGCAGAAATAAGTTAGGGACTTCCGCGTAAATATTCTTTAACTAAGTATTTATATTTGTTTGTATTCGTGGAAAATATCGCATCTGTATAAAAACGAATGAAGAATGACTAACATTATTTCATGTAAAAAATAGAAAGGTGTTGTGCCAGTTCGCGTTTGTTAGTACAATAATTGAAGACTACAAATACAAAGATGTGTCTTAACGTTAAGAAAAACGTACATGTGTACATTGTTGTAATCTTGATGAATGTGATGCTGCTGCCTAGTCACATTCAAATACAAATAATATGTAAGTAGTGATGACCTTTCTGTTGAATTCTTAAGTTGATTCTATCCAATTCTCTTGAACGCTATTGATTATATGTAGGTATTTAACTATTTTGCGGCCATAATCTAACAAGATTTACGTAAAACTATCCGTTACATTACAAATAATATTCTTATTTTGTTTTGTCTAAATATGTTTCTTATCAAAAGAGTTCGTTACAAGATGTTAACAGTTTATGTGACCATTGTTTACAATTTATTCTTTATCTGCGTTCACAGTTATCAATTCTCTGTCGAAATTCGTCTCTCTGTTGCTATAATAATGCGGTTATATTCATTATTACTATTGATACTTGTTTAATCGCGTTTTATGTCTTTAATACCTACTTAAGTAGTTGTTTTTTGACCAAGGAGAGTCTAAAATGTTTATTAAATTCATTTAGAATACTACACGATTAAGTTTTTTGTTCAGTATAAATTACAAACGCCGTATAAATAGATTTGAATCATACAATAAATGAAAGCATTATTATTAACTCGTTTGTTGAGAACGTTCTCGCTATGAGCGCTGATCGCTGCACGTGTGCCGGTCGCCAGGCGGCGAAGCGAGGCGTCGCCTTTCGTCATTCATGTTAGCTGGATTTCTTCGCTATCCATGTAATTACTACCTACGCATGAATACGTGATCTACATGCAAAAAAGCAGCTACTTGAATCCGCTGCGAGTTTTGTGTCCGAACAAACAGACGGTTTTCATCGGTGGGCGAGAAGTCCCACGTCAGGACACCGTATGTACTTACGAAGCAGACATTCCACGGTCACACGTCTCCTACACACATCGCTTCACACACAAGGGCACTCGGGCCAAGCGACCCAACACACAACACTGAGGCTACTTGTCGCCTAGCGACCAAGTGGTCGTACCGCACCGAAACCGCGCCGAAAGATTCACTGACACACAAAAATACGGCAGAACCACCGAATTTCGGCCGCGCAAATCCACGGGAAGGTTCATGAGACCGGCGCGGTCCGGAGCGGCACCTGGCGCGGGCGGGGGGCGGCCCACGCACCGGCCTCGATTCTCGTCCGCCCGCCGCGCGGTTATCACTGCAATATGGCCGCTACTCACTTCCTCGCTGAAGTTCTTCGTTGATTTCTACTCCTAATCTCGACGACGGCGTTTTTTGTAACCGTTCCGAACTCGTGCGGATTCACTGCACTTATTCTTATACACATTTTAATGGAAAACCGGGAGCGCTAGGGCTACGCTCCGACGAAACGACCGTTCCGTTCGATGGCACATTCCGCACTGGCGTCGGCCGCGGGTGCGGGTCGGCGGGAGAGGCCGCCCTCCCTTCACCGCGCAACATGCCGCCCGCGCCTCGCCTTTTTATGAATGGAAGGCGGCCATACTGAATGAACCGCGTACACGGAGCGGTTGGCCGCTATTTTCGCGGGCGAGAGCGACGTTAGGGGTCCGGGGGGCGGAGGCCGGAAGCGGGCTGCGAGCGCTCGCGGTGCCAAATTTTGCGGCGCGGGCGGCGGCAGCGGATGTGCTCGTTTACCAAGCTTCCGGCGAGATCCCCCCGCGCAGCCGCATCCGGGAATTGGGTTTCCGGTCGGCGAGAGTCGCAGCACCGGGATACCACCCACATTCGTCTTGCAACTGCACTGACTTTCAGTTGTAGAAATCTGCGAACCTCATTTCCAATAACGAAGTCAAAATAACATGTAAATTCCAATAAATGCCTATTAAAGTTACGGAGAGCCTTATGACTACGCACAACAATATTTTTATTTATACAGAAGCAAACATCATTAGCATTCTATTTCAGATTAACGATGTTTTGAAATTCATGGGCACGTAACGTTTCCATTCACTACTATATTTCGGTAAGCGCGTGGTCGAGAGACGCGCCGCCGACGACGACGACGGCATCTGTTATCGCGAGCGGTAATTTTCGCAAGGTTGCAGCGACAATAAGGCGCGTTGTGCACGCCGCGTCTCTGTGTCAAGGACATGCGATAACGCAGTGCCACACCGCCACGGATGTCACATTACAACCTATCACCATTAACACGCAGTTAGATTTTACAAATCTAATACGAATCGATACGAAATACGATCGGAAAGTAGAATCTCGAGTTTTAATCAACGTACATGAAAAAACAATTATGTGTTTCTGACAAGCGTATAAAAATTTGTTGAAGGAAAAGCTAAAGGTTGTGCAACACGATTGTGGTGCGGTGACATTCCCGCATGGCATCCTGACGCCCCGAAGTTCTCGCGAATGAGCGTGTTGTGGTAACACGTAAGCACGGTCAAAATGTGAGTAAGATAAAAACAATATGATGTAGACATAAACAAAACGCTCACACGACTAGTTTGCCTTTAATCACGAGTTCGGGCAGCTGATTTGAGCAAATACGCATTTGTCATATTGGTATGGCCAAAGGTACAATGACTAATCTGGGTAACAGAAAAACCGTAACATTCCACGGGTTACCAAATCACTATTGGTTTTTTCAATATTTATGTGGTACGGTAACGTGGTTTGTTAAAGTTGAGTAAGTGATGATTTAATTTATATGCGGTGTTGACTAAGACTTTTCCGAATATCTTGAGAACTCAATATTACGTAGCGGCTATCTGCAATATGCCAGGAGCGCCCCCTCAGTTATCGTATAAATGCCTCTTGGACCCTTTTTAGATAGTGCTTAGGTGTACACCTACCTACCATAGAAACGCGGTAAAAGCAGACCACAAGCAAAATTAACAAACGCTACTAGGATGTCTGCTGTAGGTCACGTGCATAGAGCGGTTTATAGGTACTACCCAAAAATGACAAAAGAAGAGTTAATAGAAAACAGCTCTCAATTGGCCGTGCGTCCGGTATAGTCAATCTTCAGCAATTAATTATTTTCGCGAGGCTTGACCCCTCGTAACAGCATTATGCTCTGAGCTATAATATGACTACCCAACAAAGTTCGTCCCCTTTTTTTTTAACATCCCGGGGTATAATCAATGAACATTATGAATAAACAAATATCTTTCATCTCAGTGAGAACTTACATTACTAAATAACCAAATTAGAACAAAAGAACGTGCAGTTACTGTGACTTTGAATGGATGAGACGAAAGAATGAACGTACCTTTACAAAAAAAAAAACTACCTGAGGCTGTAGGTACATTCGCTTCAGACTCTATTGTTACATGTGTTTGATGGGGCTCACGCATAGGGTCTGCTCTCGATTTAAAGAACCACAAATACAAAATTTACATTTTTCATTTCGGTTCCATGACGCAGGCACTTATGAAAAGTGTAATTTTGTGCACAGATCGAATTACGCTTCTACAGTTACTCCATAATCATTAAGTTTATATGATGATCTTAAATAGGTACCTACAAAGCCTGAAACTTTATTTCTAATTATTTAGAATATACATGATTTTTCATTTAAAGTTATGTGTTTATTTGTCATTCATTGAAAGTGTATTTTATTTTTTATGTTTCTCGTGATCAAATATACTTTTAACCTCTAATGTTTTTATAATTATGAATTATTGAGTATATTTTTTGATGAATATTGCATTAAGTATATGAGTTAGATGCAAAGCTATCGTGTTATCATTACACGTAGTTGTAGGCATCACCATTTTGTCATGTATGTAGTACTAACAAGGGAGTAGGTACTACTATTGTCTTCACGAACCATTTGATGTTTGTATATCTTTTGCCATTGTTTGTAATTGTAATATGTAATTCTTTTGTTTGTGCATTTAATTCTTCCATAAATATTGAGCTGCAGTCCTCACTGAATTCATAAGTTACGAAAAGTAATGCCAGTATTGGAAGAACAATGACAATGGGTGGCCTAAATAGGTATACATCGTCAGTGAAAATGATACCATTGCCTTCCAAGCTTAACGCTGGATGGCCGCACTTCATGGAATGTAATAATCGACACACTATTCTGGAACTTTGTCCAGACAATGGGGTTAATAAGAAATCAGTTTTCGCCGTACATGGCTCCTGTTACCCTTTGTTATATTTCTATAGGTTGTAAGTACATTAACTCAACACCTCTTCAAGATATCATGCCAAGTTGTTATGTTATCGATATTGATTTTCTATGGAGCACGATCATTTTCTTTCCAAAATTCCATGCTAATAATAGTCGTTACTTGAATCATTATGGATAAAAGTGTTCTCATGGTAGAGTAGGCGGTGTAATCGTTGGCCCAGTCGATAGAAATCAGGTTTCGTTTGTTATTCTGAAGGCGGTGCGAGTCAACTCGAAGCGGAAGCCGCCTTCGCCTCCGCCCGCACTTTCCATCCGCCATTGCTTGCACCTATGCAGCTAAATTGGTCCCATCTGTTTTATAACTGTAGAGGTAGGTACATTTGTGTTTTAGGACTTTCGGCGACTGTACAAAATTTATAAAAATTAGTTTTGATAAATTCAATTTTCAAGATATCGTATTCATAAGTAGGGCAACGAAAACCGGCCACGTTTCGATTTCGGTTTTTGACAAACATCGGGTTATCCGAGTTTTATACATTACAATTAAGTTTCGCTTAACAGTTACACAGGAACTAACAAAGAATTTGAATGATTTTATTTTATGCGGATAACAAGATGCAAACAATTTAATTTCAAAACACCGTAACATGTTTGCCACCGATTCTTTTATAATTATTCTTTAATTATCAAATATTTTATGTATATTTCAAATAATACTTATAACACAAAATAAGCTAACTTATAGCTCGGGCCTCGTTCACGCACCCGCGTCATAACCCTATATTTTTATATCTAATATTAATATTAAATGGACCTCATGACTTCAAACTAGTCCCGAGGAAATAGATGAGATCGACGATGGAACAAAACAACCTCAAAAAAGCCTATTATCTTAATACTTAAGAAGATACGATCTGATATTAGTTAACAAAAAACTTTGCAATATTATAAATATTTTAAACTCCATTAAAAAAAGCACTGAAGCTATGTAAATGCTAGGTATATAAAAATAATAACATGGATGAATAAGTTGTATAAACAGACTTACTAATGATTTTAACTTTTATACTACCTGAGACGTGTTGTGATTTAGATTCACAGATGAATGATGATCGTTTTACCAAAAGAATCAAAACAACCAAAAAAGCCCGAAAACTCGGTTTTTGCGATTTTGGTTCCGGTTTTTCACAATGCTCAAAACCCGGTTATCGTTTTTTTTTTTCAGATTGGGAAGAATCGGTTTTAGAAACTGTTATGACTAGAGGATAATCAAAAGGCAATCTGGTAGTAAACTCGAGGCGAGTTTTCTAGTGGGTACTATACCGTTTATTTGCAACAGTCTGGAGACGTCACGCGTTATCTCCATTGACAATTGTTTCTCAAATATATTTATCATCTCTGAACTTCCTGCTACAGTCGAAAGACTTTATCGCGTTTTCTTTATGTTCAAAAACTTCAGTTATTTCAAAAGATAATAGTTTGCAGATAGTGAAGTTATTAAATGAATTATTTATTCATCTCTACATACCTATATTACGAAATAATGTGTCTAGTTACATAATATAGTATTGTTTTGAACATAAAACTTATCTTTTGCGAGTTTAAAAAGCTGATAAACAGTTTATTTAAGCAGTTTATTGTCTAAATATATTATCGTATTGTATGGTCGAATCAACTTGAATCGTTTGATAATATTGGAGTACTAACGCCGTGGACGCGTTGAAAATAATACCGGATGTTTGTCACAGATAAAAGAAACGTGAATGAGAGCGTTGCGACTAATGTTGGTGCGATCCACGCATATTTTGCGTCCGTTCGACTTGGGTCGTCGCGCTTCAAACATATTTACAATCGTATCAAAACGAAACTACTTCAATATTTCTGTGTCAATATGGGCAAAGACAATCTTTCACGTCATAAATGTAGTATTCAAAGAAATTAAAACTTGTTTTTTTTTTACCGATAGACCTGAGTGCACTGAATTATTTCATTTCTTTATATTTAATGTTTTATATTGATACTAGCTTTCGCCCGCGGCTTCGCCCGCGTTTGCCGGGGTAACACAGTTCCCCTTGCGCGTTATTGATTTGTAATAGCAACGCTAAGTTGTACCTTCTATTCCCACTTTCTCCCTCACATCCCACTTTTTTCAAAAAAATGCCTAGCCATGGGGTCTCATTGCGAAGAAAGAAAAAGTAGTTCAAAAAAATATCAATAGATGGCGTTATGTGTATCGATTTGTTTTTGAAGTTTGTGTAACTGTTTAAATTTGACCATGGAAGAAGTATGTTCTTGTTTTTAAAAATCCCCATAACACAAAAAACAGGAATAATGGGCTCCTAGTTCCAAATTCCATGATTTTTCTAAATAATATTATGGTGTTGGCTCTGGTGAGAACAATTTATACTACGTTGTGGTTAGGTAACTCATTTACTGTTATTTCTATGAATAGATGGCGTTGTTTTCATTTTCTGAGTTTTACTACACAGCTCAATATTACCATTTACCATACCTATTTTGATAGAAAGAAATATTATGAAATACAAACTATCTATGCCTACTTATAATAAATCTGTAGAGAGGTCAATTTTGTACATGAAATATATTTCCAAAATAACTATCAGAGGGTGATTAGTGATCGATACTGATGCCAAAAATGCAATCAGTAATATTTTTGTCTGTTTGTCTGTATGATCGTTATAGAAACAAAAACGGATTTTAACGAAACTTGGTCAAATTATTCTTTATACTCCTGGGCAGGTTATAGTATACTTTTCATCACGCTACGATCAATAGGAGCAGAGCAGTGAAGGGAAATGTTGGGAAAACGGGAGAAGTTACTCCATTTTTTAAGCTTCTGTCGCGTGTGTAGCCTTAATGGTTAAAGCTACACAGAAATCATGTATGAAGGAAATATTCTCCTTAAAATTATATAAAAAATAATCATACGACAGCATATGTCTATCTTTAATGGTTAACTCACAATAACACGTGTAACTCCCGATAGCTAAGCAGTTCGGAGCTTTCTGATTATATTTGTCTACTCTTACGTTTAATAACACTCTCACTCATCTCTTATTAAAAATAGTTAACATTGTTACCTATACAATAAAAAAATAATCATATATATCGGTAATTATAAAGCTGAAGAGTTTGTTTGTTTGTTTGAACGCGCTAATCTCTGGAACTACTGGTTGGAATTGGAAAATTCTTTTAGTGTTGGATAGTCCATTTCTTGAGGAAGGCTATATAACATCACGCTATGACCAACAGGTGCTGAGCAGCGCGGGTGAAACCGTGGGGAACAGCTAGTCATATATATCGGTAAAGAAACACCAAAGTTATACATGAAATACGCTAATAAGCCATCGCGCATGAATACTGGATCATGCCATAAGGATTATTTTTGTGTGCGCTCGACGCGGTTACCGTAATATTTGGCTGTTGATGCGAATAGACGTTCAGAGTGTTCGGCCTTATTGGACAGACCATGCTTATCACCGCGACTTTTAGTCTTTAAATAATTTATTTTTAGATTTCTTTTGTTGTTATTTAATAAAATAGGTACTTATTAGTTATTTTGGTAGTGTTTAAATAGGTAATCGTTCAAATTACGAATTATTAATAGTTTACATTTAATATCTTTTTAGGTAAAGTAGGTAGGTACGCATAGATTTTTAGATAGGTAAGTACAGAGTTGTGGTTAATTTAAGTTAAGTTTTTTTTATATCAAGTAGGTAAAAGCGTAGGTACGTACTTTTATTAATTATATTAAAGGTATTATTAATTAAGCATAGTAGTGATAGGTTTTTATCACAGTTTTAATTTTTAAGTGATGTAGGTATAGGTAGATAGTATTGGAGAGGCGTTTTAGCTTTATTTTCATTTCTTTTTTTGTACAACACGCAAGGTCAACCGCACTCTATCGTCTAGCGCCCAAGATTCGAGCCGGTAAGTACACTTACCTACTTTTGTAGGTACCAACACAACATACAAATATTACTACCTACTTAGTTAAGTAACAACTTGTATTTAAAATAAAATAAAAATATTCTACACACTCCTGAGTCTGTTAAAAAATAACTCCCTGCTTAAAATCATCTAATTTGCAGCAAATATCATTTAAAGAGCTACCTACCTATTTCGATATTATAGGTAATATCTAACCTCCACAATTTGAGGAGGAGCACAACCCAGTTAGTACCTACCTACTGGGTACCTAATACCATACCCCTTGGTAAGACTGGTTGTCAGACTTTCGGGACACTGACTACATGTAACGACTGTCAAAGATCTACAAATGACAGCCGGAACCAACGGCTTAACGTGCTTTCCGAGGCACGGAGAAAACTCGGTATGTAACGGGTGATCACCCATCCACAGACCAACCTAGGCAAGCGCAGCTTAACCTAAAGGACAACCCGAGCGGTTGCTATTTTTTAGCCACGAGCTCCTCTATTCGCTATTGATTGACTTAGATACTTGATACCTAATTATCAAAATTTGCGTTGACTTTTACGCTGAACCTAACAAATACCTCAGTCTACCGAAAAACATGTAGCTATACCCCACGCCTCAGATAATATAATAGTAGGCATGAAAGAACGTGAATTTATTAATGGCGATTGCCGAGTGACTGACGACGTAAGCTTCAAGGTCAAAGGGCTATATACCTACCTTAGTTTACAGTACAAAAGTATAGTTTGGTTTTATCGCCATCTATTGGTTCTCTGTAAAATAAACTGAACTTGATCTATCGCTGCAAGCACCATCTAGCGCCGTTGTGAGTAAAAAAAAAATAGCCCGGATAGCCCGGAGAAATGAGCAAGTTATGGCGGTCGCGTTTCTTTGTATGAGATGGAGTATCTGTACGTTAGTATTATATTATCTGTGGCCTAGCCTATGTCCGTCTCCTGGTTCCCAACTATCTCTGTACCAAAATTCATCCAAATTGGTTCAGCCATTAAAGCGTGAAGAGGTAACAAACAAACAAACAAACTCACTTTCGCTTTTATAATATTAGTAAGGATTATGAAAATTCCTTTTTCAATAGTTTTTACTCACGATGGGACGGAAAATATATATAAGCGAATGATGAGAGGTTGTTTGTTTGTGTGTTTGTGCGCATGCCTATGGTCCCATTTACCCAAAACGGCATGATTGATTTAGATGCGGTTTTCTGTAAAATGTTTGTGATTTATAAGAGGCTATACCGTCGTGGGCTTTATATTTTTTTATGAATTTTGTTGTTTTTAAACAATTACTTATTTTGTTTTATGGCAATATTTTTCTATCATATAACTCTGACGACAACTCAGATAATAAGTCCACCAAGTAAAAACTACTCCTTATACTTGAGTACTGGTCTTAATGAGTTGTTTTCATTTGTCTCATAAAAATAAACGCATTCACCTCTAATGTGTACTTGCGACGCGTAGGGACAACATCTCATACGAAGTATACCCACGTATTGCATCCCACCTACACGAGAAATATCTACGTATAGTATTAATATTGTAATTATTCTCGGTTAGGCATGAACGTATGCTTACATAATAACTCGGAGATTAAACTTGTGTCTCGACACAATTTTTAATAGCAATATTTATAATTAATTGTCCAATATTATCTGACTATTACGTAATAACAAAAGCTAAAATGATGAATCTCGTTGAATGGTCAAGTATCGCGCACGACTCAGTCCATTCATGGCACACACTCATCGTCGGGTGACCTTAGCTGTTTCTATCCCATGCGGTTATTTAATAAACTAGGCAAACGATCATGTATCAAATTTTTGTACATAATATGGTATTATTGCCTTTGCGTAAGGACAGTAATAGCGTATACAATTGACAGATGGGATACTAAAATGTTATTGTGCGTGCGAGCACCGCGCCGGTGGATGTGTAGTAGTGAATATTCGTCGCTGTGTAATTAAGATGATGAAACATTATTCTCGCGATTCGTTCAGTGTTTCACTAAACGGTGTATGAGTAATTAAAAATGGCTACTTCTATGTTTGTGTATCAAAGATGGTATTCGGTGTATTCTTGTTTTAATTGAAGGCAATTATATAAATTCCACGTAGCGGTCGGGTGAGGGCGTGCAAGTGAGGTGTGTGGAGAGGGGGCGGGGGGGGGGGGGGGGCTCAGAGCGGACGAGGCGGTCGACCTTCCGTGA
Source organism: Ochropleura leucogaster (assembly GCA_958449745.1). NCBI lineage: Eukaryota > Metazoa > Arthropoda > Insecta > Lepidoptera > Noctuidae > Ochropleura > Ochropleura leucogaster. Next base: position 7,053,883 of record OY288206.1, read on the forward strand.
GGCCGTCCGTCCGCGTCGTCGTCCGCCGGGCCGGCGGCGGCCCTCCGTGCCACTCCGCTGCTTGCCATCGCGACGACTATTACAGCTCCCGGCAACCGAACGCAGGAAGCCACACCACTTCACTCGACCCGCATGCCAAACTAACAGTGACGTACCAAATTGAAGGCACGTTTATGACTTTTAAATTACGGATCCATTTACTGCATCACCCTAAGGTAGACTGGTAGAAAATGCCTAAGGCATTAAGGCCGCCTTTGTACAGTTTTTTTACATGTGCATAAAGTTTAATACTTAAATAAATAAATGAATTTACAGCACCATTCGAAGAACAGCATCTTCATCATCATCATCACCTTTTGATGTCAAGATGTTTTTGTTCTGTCTTTACTGAAGGGTAATTTTACTCACTTTCTTATTAAAACACTTGCCTGAGAATGGGTAAGTTAGCACCTATTTTTGCTGTCGCTCCATGAACTAGTATCATTAATTTTGTGGTTCATGATATGATAGGTATCTAGTTACTCCACCTTTTAAAAGTGCATAGAAATGGCTACGGATTGTTGACTCTCAGCACTTACAATAAAACAGTCGCTATCATAATCTGAACTCATAGCTATTATAAATTGTTCAAATATACGGTAAATTAAGGATAGCAATTTTGTTTCTGACAAATTGTTTTCGGCAAGAGAAGTTTGAAGTCAGTTTTCTAAAACTCGTGATTAGAAAATACCAAAGTAATGACGTGCGCGGCCAGAATGGACAATGTTCACTCGAAAAGCAAAAGTAGCTGTGACAGAGAGCGAGTGGAGCGTCCACAGCACGCAGTAGGGCCAATGACATCACTTTCCACCTTGAATATGCCTTAACTATCTCTGCTGCGTCATTTGATACTACACTTTATGACTCACGAAATAGATCACATAATCGTTTCCAACCCCAATAGTTTTGCTCCATTACTCCCATCAGCGGATACATGTACCATTATTTCTACAGTCCTATCTGTCCAAGTTGAAAAATTAAAATACTAGTATGTAACGTGTAATGGCTTAACATTGCTCATTGGTTACTTTAAAATGTAAAGGATATTGTCGCCTTCGTTTGTTCTTTTTATTTAGGTTGCAGCAGGTAATATCAGCTTTAGGATTTTTACTGAGTCAAGTATATCCGCTTTAGGACTTTTACCGTGTCATAAAATTAGTCAAAATACAACAGAAGTTATCACATAAGTCTTAGTTGATCTTCATTGTTGTCTTCTGCGTGGCAATCTTTTTAATAATCTTTAAGAAACGTTTCTAAATTCTCATGAATTCACCTATAATTTAGTGCATTGCATTCTGGAAATGGAAGTTTAAAGCTTTATAATTGAACAAATTTCGCTGATGACGGCCATCCTTGGCAGCAAATTTGTGAAAATACTTTTTATTCTGTTCCCACAGTCGAGATAATGTTCCAAGAAACAATAATAAGTAATTTATAAACTACGTTGAACCAATCTCGGTTAAATCACTAGCATTTTATGCCATTTCTTCTACTTGGTAAATAATATTTAAAAACAATTATAACTATCGTGAAATTAGAAGTGATAAGATATAATATATTCTAGTATTTCAATACTAGAATATATTATATCTTCTCGTACTTATTAATACGAAAAAGCATTTATTTGCAGTTTTATCTTGAATAATTTAGTTTTAGAATATGCTTTAGATTTCACGAATAAATGGATTACCAGATAGAGACACAACTTTGATATCCCATATCAAGGCATTGGAGCTACAAAAGAGCTTAACGCTTAGCGAAATATTTCACAAATTGAAAAAGAGCGTTTGCTGGACCAAATGTTATCTAACTCCTGATTGTAGCTGGTGGTAGGTGGTGGTAACAAGCGATGCTGTACGGAGGTGTCGTGATTTACACCTTGGCGGCGTTGCGGCTAGGTGCGGCGTCGTGGGCGAACGGGCCAGCCTCGACCCACGCACCTCCGCCCGAGCGTCGAGCAGCGTCGCCGCAAATTCCGAGCCCACCAATGCTCTGCGTCCCACACCTGTGCTATTAAGGTCTACATTGAATGACCAATGTGTCGTCGATAGTTCACAAGTTAAAGGGAATAAGTCCCATTGACAAAGTATTAAACACTAGTAGGTGACTATGACTAAACTCTTGTTAAAAGAACATCTTTCGTATCTCATCAACGACGGTTCAAGATTCCGATGTTATTTGGGGTTTCCCAACGGTTTAATCTATAAGCCGTTGGGAAATCAAGTGAGGATGGTTTTCCTGTTTTTGCATTAAATTTTTTGGCTCATGATACTTGGAATCTAAATCGCTCTTGGGTTTCAATCATGAATGAGCTTTTTCCTTGTACATTAGCTAATAAATTAGATGCAAAGATAATGCGCATTTATATCGTCAAAATTAAGCGTTTTGCCGCTAAATAAGTGTGATTTTCCGCGTCCGTGGATCTGGTCCTTAACAATCACAATAACGTACTCGCATATGACATATGACAATATTGGTTGCCACCCGACTTTGCTCTCCGTCATCCTTTCGCAACAACCGTTTCTGACTGTAGCAGAACCGGTATTCGGGTATTCCTATAAGTAGTGAACAATATTTCTGCAAAATTTCACTACATTGATAATAATATTATCTCTTTGTGTTCCGCAATTTCACTTCCCCTGAGTTAACGATTTCTTAGATTTTCGATTGGAAATTGATTTAAGAACGACGCATTAAGTACATCAATTATGGCGTTACTTTTGTCGTGTTGTGTAATATTATGTTTATTTGAATAATATTATTTATGCGAATCTTTGTGCATGGTTCCTTAACCTTGTGCCATCCCGGCAGTGCACAAACAGCTGACACATCACGTTTTAGTAAAGTAATATTGATAAATACCTAATTGCGTTACTCACCTACATATTACGTGGGACACGGAATCAGCATCTGTGAAAAAGGAAACTTAACGTTAGCGAGTTCACCAATCATTTTTGTATTTTGTAACTCCTAATCGTCAATTCAAAACAAACAAATACTCAGTATGTAATTATTAAAAAAAGTTTTTTAGTTGCTATTTACTATGATCCAACTAGGCATACGTCCAATGAACACACTATTGAGGCTTTTAAAGTCAACGGAGCAGTGGCTAAAGTCGCGTACAGAGTTAGCCTCAGAAACGGTTCAAGATACAAGCGTATTTGTGTTACGAGGAAAATATTGAAGACTTAGAATACGGATAAGAAAAACGTCCATTTGATATAAAATATTCATCATGAATGAATAAACAATTCCACGTTCATAGCGTTAATCAATGAGTTGCATGCAGGCAAGAGTCCGAGTCGATGTCGAGCTCATTGATCGATCGACTCGATACAGCTCACTACAGGCGCGCGGCGTCTATACATATTGCTCACACGCAAACAAAACCGGATGGTGCACACACGCACCGGTGCCGGAGTGTGCGAGCGTGCGCGAAGGATTTCCTACCGCCCCGCGCCCGCGCCCGCGTCCCGCCACAGACCTGTTGCGCCGCTACCGGAGTTACGCCGCATAGTTACCAGACTTGATATGCCTGCTCCGCGCCGTATCGACTCAGCGCCGAGCCCACGCACACCACGACACACCGTTCGAACACTTAATTATCATGGCACAGCACTCGTGAAATTGCTGTGCATCTCGCCTGGTCTCATCGACATCTTTTATTAATCTGATATCTTCCATTACCGGTTGCACTGAAGTAAAACATCTAACCCGTTCGATTTATAGCCCCTCTTATGGATGCAGCCGGATACGTGACATCATGTGATGCTAATTCACTCAGACGGCGCTATCATTTAGTATTATAAATCTTCTAAGGAATCGATCGTTTTATTAGAGTTCCTCATCGAATGTTGATAATGAATCTAAGAACTAATAAGTTAATTGTTAAAATAAGAATTTAGTTTCCTCTTACTTTGTAATAGGATTCGTCGCAAGATTGAATAAGGTAAAAATATAACGGTTATATACCTAATTACTTATTTTGAATTCTTCCTATTTATGAACTGAGCGAGTATGTAAAAATCATTAGATTTTTCAAAAAGCGGTAACTATGGGAAATATAGAGAAACTTAAAAGATTTGCTAATCCCATTCAATTCGCTTTTCATAATTAACTAATTTCTTATTAACTTCATCATACTAGAAAAGACTGACCAAAATTCTGTTACTCTTATTTACGCAACGATTGCCCATACTGTGTTGTAGGTAGTTAGTCGTCGGTTGTGTACTGTTCGTACAAGAAAAGAACGATGGCCGCAAGCTAAGCACAGTGAAAAAACAGGTAGCGCCGTTCCACCGTATCGATCTTTAAGTTATTTTTCTTATTTATCTTTTTTATCTGGAGCTTCGCTCCGCGTCTCGGACCCGAACGGAAGTTGTAACGATTTTTAATCGTAGCAAGTATCTCGGCCGGCCGGTTCGTATAGCCGCTTTGGACAAGAGATTATATTATATTTTTTGTAAACAACCACCGGAAACGGGCTAGAGAACGCACTGCTCTGGAACACATATCTTCCATTACGTCTGTCTCTCGGTTCTCAGTAATAATGATAAGGGATACAGATAAGACTCAATGTTAAAACAAGATCTACGACATTTGGTTTCATTTTAGAATGGAGGGTAAAAAACTTACAACACGTTCTAATTAAAAGGGTCAATCGATATTGTGTATCGATCGCAATGAGAGATCTTATAACTGTGGTGTAAGACGGTCAAAGATGGTATCAATGTCAGTGGCGTATCCCGTATAAGACTCACTGTAAATTGCGACGATGTATTTTTGTAACATTTTTCTGCCAATAGCGAAGCGTGGGCGCGTGATAATGCCCCGAAATATCCACGTTCTCAACGCCCACCCGGACCATCGAGAATATTACTGTACAGATAAATAATTCTTATCGGAACATGTGTCCACTGGACATCGTAGGTCCAACTAGCTTAAACTCTGTATGTAAAAAATTGATTGGTTCCATTTAAAACTGGAAATTGTTTTAGAAAGCACAAGTTTGTTACTCTGGAAATGATCAATTAATACTCGCAAGAGAGCTGTAGTTGATTGCTTACTTTAGAGCCTACTTCCATTGGAATATCTATAATTCTACATAGTATAAACACTTAGGACACCGTTATCGTAATCATCTTAAAGTTAGCGATAAAAAGTGTTTTCGTAGGAATTACATTTAAACTGGAGTTGATCTTGCGCAGTTCCCTATCAGAGCTTACCTGAAGGTCGCAATGGGCCACACAACGTATAGATTGTTAGTGCTATTGACAAAAAAAAAACGTCAAGGATGTATGATAATGTAACAAATCAAAGTTTACTCTTTGTAATGACTTCAATGCTGCGAGAAGTACTTGTAATGTGTATTCAAAATTGATGTTCCATCGATTCATTTCGACGAAGAAAGAATATTTTTTGGAACAACTAATTAAATTAATAATTGTAAAAATATGAATGTCCGTCACTCAAGCAAACATTGCGACTTGTTTTTAGCAATTTACGAACGTTTGTAGAGTATATTAGAATTTGCTGGTGTGTTTTAAGTTTCCTAAGTTATAGGAACTCAAGTTGCACCTATTATATCGTCTATCTTACTGAAAGATTAGCTGTCAAGATGAAGAGTTCCGTACGTTGTCGCGGACCGGCGCCGACGAGTATTTATATCCCTTTGAAGCGGCCGCTTCTTCTGTTTTAGCTGTTAAAGTTTACTTATTCCATAGTAACTCCTTTCTGTTTTAAATATTGAAAACAGACGAACCCTATCCGTTATCATCAGTAAAATCAACCCAACAGTTAGTGTTTGTGAGATTATAGCTTGGATGTTTACCACGGCATGTATGATATAAAACGGTAGTATCGTTGCTACCTATCTGAAGGTTTAGAGAAATTTTAAGAACATTTGACTAAGCTACGTTTATTGATGTCTGTACCTTATTACCACAGTAATTGAATAAAAAATAACTTGATATTTGAACGTCTCAACATTTACCTTAGAATTGAACAAAGATTTAAATACAGAACCATCGTAAACGTAGTGGTAGTGGTTGTCGAAAGTTGTTCAGGATCTAAATGCTAGTCACCTGGTTTCGATTTTATTAATAATCTTTTATGTTATTAAATCTTTATTGTTATGATAATGTCCATAGGAAACCGATAACACGCTTTGATATTCTTACTGATTTGAGTTAGATACCTTTATTATCTGTCATTTTTCATGCTAGTAACTATTCTATAAGATTGCAGTTCAAGATGTAAGTAAAGATGTTAAAATCGAGGTAATCAGCTGATGCTGAAATTTTGCCACGTCACGCACTGTTAAGAAATCGATAATAGTCTATTTTACATTAACAGTCGCGTATGTGCTCCACCAGGGTGTGGTTGTATTTCTTTTTGATATTACGTATGTGCAGTTACAAATAATGATCACAAACTATTTTATGTCTTATGACTTTAGAGTTAGGAACGCGTCGCGAGGCATTCGATATTTAGTGGAGGTAAGTGTAGAATGTCTTCTACACATCGACATCCCGGCAACGGAGCGGTCGCCGAAGAACCAGTTTCATTTAATCATCATAATTGCGTCCTCCGTTAAGCCTATCCCGCGCTCGAGTGTGGTAGAGACGAGAGCACACATGTATCGCTCAACATGACACTATTCAGCTCCATTTGAAACTTTTTTGAAATGTATTTGTGAGATCCAGATTGTTATCTTTATTCGGTTGTTTTTATAACCCAAGACATGAATGAAGCTTTCTGAAGTCGTACAGATAAAACGGTTTCTGAATCGAAATTAAACATAGTTGTTGAATAAAATACCAATATTTATATTTATCTACACGCAGAGCTGTTAAAACTACGTTATTTATATATTAAGAATTTTGCCAAATTCTCAAGCATAAAGTCAGTCGTTATTGGTCGCTTTGATAAGGTGACACAATGTGTTATCTGTGTACGCTACACAAGAACGAGAAAAAATATTTAGCCAAAATCTATCAAGGCCAAGCCTTACACGGAACTCTCGATTCTACAGTAATTTTTTGACATATTTGATATGCGCCAAGTTGGACAATGTCAAATAAGTTAGTGAGGACATTTAAAGGGTATTTGTTAGATACTAACTGTCACATCAGATATTTGCGACATGAAATTTTTCGTCAGTGATAGTTACTAACGGTTTGAAAACGATCTATTCATTCCAAAAACTATTTTTGATTAGCATTAACTGAACTTTTGAATTTCTAAGAGTTTTTATTGTCGAATAATCGGCGTCCCTGGTTATTCGAAACTACAAGCGCATTGGTTGCAGCCAGTGGAAAAGGGCTTCAATTTGAGTCAGTTTCTTCCCAGAGCAAGTCACGACATAATATTCTTCGTGTTGTTTCCCGCTGTGAGCTAGGTTTCTTATGCCTCACTTTTTACGAAATTTACTTTTTATTCCCTCTATAGAAACGATATAAAGATGAAAACATAGCACAATTATTAAAATCTGGTCTCTTATTCCGCAGTTTTTAAACTGTTCACTATTCGTTCCTGTGACCATATTATCACTGCGAGTGCTCTCGTTTCTTCGTAACACTTAGCACGTCTGAGCTTCCCAGTTGTGACGTAAAATAGCTTTTGGTAATTCCGCCAGCCTCCGTAGAGTCGTAGTGTGGAACAGACGGCGCGGTAAACAGGAAGCGGTGTCGGCTAAGCGAGCGTTGGCAACTCTTCAACTACCACGTGGTATCGCTGACGATGCGATGCGCACTCGCAATATTTGACTAACATTACGCTGATGAGTTTTAACACTTTTATTGATTTTCTTGAATTTCTTTACGCATGCAAATGAATATCAGTTTTTCGAAACAAACATCAATATAAAGGATAAAAAAAAATAAAGGAGATACCGAACCTAAAACGATAAACTAGTAAGTTCTGAGAAAGATCGACACTGCCTAGGTATTTACGGATTGTTGACGAACGTTAAATATAGTAAGTGCAATTTGACTATTAATAGACTCCGGTCTTGACCGGTACTACTGACGGTATATTTCAATAATAGCCACATGTATAATCTGGTATTCTCTTAAGAACTTTTTCGTATACCGAAAAAATGCGACAAAAACTAGCGCGTTCCGTCCGTGGGCCACATGGTCAGGGTTGGAACAAAAGGCGCGTCAGAATATGCGCTACAGATGTGCTATGTGGTCCACATGTCACGAACAATGCTTGCCTTCATCGAGCGCGAGACATTACACTCGTTAGCGAGACAGTAATAAGTAATTCGATTTACTTCATAAATATATATATAGAGAATGTATTAATGGCTCAAAACTAAAAATGAAGAAAGAAAAGATTTCACTTGGCATTCAAGTAATTACTAAGACCTTCACCTACCTATTTCAATCTAGGTATTTGTTACTGATTAGATTTGTAACTATGAATATTAACACGCTGAAATAAGCCTACATTAAAAATATCTAGGTACTACGCACAAAAGAGCAAAATTGAATTATAAAATAGATATTTATATTTTTGAATTTCAAATGAGTTCTAGCTACTAAATATTAATTACAACTTCGCGATTTACATTTGAACTCATCGCTGACTGTTAAAACAGACTTAACATTGATGACTGCGTGCGGTGTTAATTTCTGTGCACGTTACACGTCACACTTTTGTTTGGGTTGTAATAGGCTAATAAAAAATAATACATTGTACCTAGCTATATAGGTACACTATGTTTTTTGAGGCACAGATAATGTGTGCGATTCAGTTTGTCAAATACAATGATCGCTTATGAATGAATTAGTGAATGACAGTTCGGCCATGTTTGTTTACGCGTGCGCAGCACATCGCACGGTCGGCTCAAGTCGGGTGCGCTCGCCATCGCTCGCCGCCTCGAAATAGCACGACACCAGCACCGAAGAGTGCGGTCGACGACCCTGCGCCCTGCCACACCGAAATATTGGAACTATACTGCGATTCAATCCTTTCTCTGATTATGATACAGGTCACTAATGCTCTCGGCTGCTACGCGTACTTCCTGTTAAATCTTAATATTATATGAATGTTAAACGATACCCTTATCATCAACTTTTAAAGTAAATAAATACTTGTACTGATGCTCATTAGCATAATGGCAATAGATAGGTAGTAATAATCCTTGTAAATAAAGGATTATTATGATTTTAAGTAACAACGTATTCCTACCTACGTTATAAACTGAATATCTAATCACCACAGCGCCATCTGGACGCGCTCTGATGAAGGTGGGTGTAGTAACTGTTAAAACTGGCATTTGTTTATTTATATCTACGTTTTCTGGATAGATATCTTATTTATTGTTATTAGGTTAACTACATTATTGATTTGTTTGGAGAATACTTTGTTTCGACTTGTATTGATCAATTTAAATTCGATATTCTTTGGAATTTGTTTGCAACATTATTGTACAAACCTAGAGGTATGTACTATTTTTTGCGCTACTATCAAGTTATCATCACCACACACTGCTGCTCTTCGTAAGATTCTGAATTCGAATTCCACGCTCAGTCATTTAAAATACGGTACTAGCTTTTTTGCTCGAATACCTATGCAAGAATCACCTACAAGAAATTCTTAAGTAGTGTCTATATTTTGCTCAGAGAAACGACCTATGATCCTATCTTTGAAACGATAGATTAATGAGCTACTCATGGAAATTTCAAAAATTAACAAATAAAATAAACTCGTTTAGGTAATCTGACTAACTTTACATAAGTCGCTACAACCTATCATTAATAATCAAAACATTCTTTATTAACAAAACAAAAGCCAAATGAATAAAAAAATACTTATTTGTGTTTAAAAAAATAATCGTCCTCAGTTTTCCCGCAAAATTTCCGCAAAACGTGCACGAGATGAACGATTCCCAGAAATTTATACTAGATGCTATGTTGATACTATGCTGAGCTATTAGTTACCAGACTTATTAGCTATTACAGCCACTAGTACGTAAGACGTCGAGTGTCTGTGTGAAGTATAGATTAATATTCATGCCTAATCGTTGTGTCTAACCAACCCATATGCGTCTGCGTCGGTCTTTGCACGCTGGGATGTGATGAGAGGTGACTTTATGTTGCGTTTTATTTAGCTAGGTTTTATGTACCTATTTCATTCTTTTTTAGCTTTCGGAAGGTGTTCTAAGTCTAGTTTTGTAGTGTATCAAATACCTAAATAATATCATCTACTAGATTTAGGTATATCAAGACCAAAAGCTAAAGTATAGAACACTGTCTTCCTTTTGGAATTTAAAAATGTTTTAATGGCACAATATCCACTTCCTGCTCACGATTTGATTATTTATTTTATCAGCTTATCTGATTTTATTTTCCACCGGACTGTGGTGAAGCCAAACAGAGAATTCAGTGTTTAACCTGTTGATATGCCCGTTTCTTTGTTAACTCGTAACTCCCAATGAGATGAACTAATTTTGATAGACGTTATTGGACTCGTCTTGATGGCAAGAGTGTCACTTGTAACATAGAAATAAAAAAAAAAACGTGGTGGTAATTGGGAATCATATTGTAGGGTTTCATTTTTCCAACCCTTAATAGGAAGTATTTTGAACAGTGGTTACAAACTAACGTAATATTAGAAAGCAACTAAAAAAATGTATCATGAAATTTGCGACATCAAACCATTTATAAACTCAAAATATTCATGCCTGCTTCTTTTATTTAATTTTTAAGGTGCTTGTTTAACCGGTATAATTTTAAATTAACTCATAATTCCACAGACATCACATAACTTCATTTCTCTCACTATGAGTTTACGTCGAAATGATTCAAACCAGCACGAGAATTGCAAACAGACCAACATTCCTTAAGTCTGAGGCTTTTCCCTGTATGACTCTCATTTCTTAGATACATATTTAAGCCGTTATATCACAAGACATTCCTGTTTCCGGCGCCTAGTGATTACCGCATGGCATTTCTTAGAGTTTTCATATGAAACTTATAACGTTTCCTGCACGGGCTTATATTTTATTCTCGGTAGAGACACCACAGAATTGAATACTGCCAAACGGTTTTTAACTTTATAGAGTTAGAAATACAGGATATTTCTTTATAGAATAGTTCGGAAGTACTGTTTGGTAATGGCATGTTTCTCGAGTGACTGTTTTAATTTATCGATAAGAGATTTGTCACTTTTTTATAGTTAAAGAGTATCGGTATTTTTTCAAATTGGTCACACTGTCTGTGTTTACTTTGCATCATCCCTTTACTGAGCATTTTAAAAACAAAGATGATCAGATATATCCGATAATATGTGACTGCCGACAACTGTGATATTCAAATAAAGTACTTATAAACTGAGATTATTTCCAGCCATTTAAAATATTGGTAGATTCGCAAATGCTGCAAGAAAGGTATTTTTTTCTGATATTGACTTGCTAGATAATCGTTCTCAAATCATACCTTTTTAGAAGACGATTTAACTACATGCTAAAACCAGAAATAAGTTTTGATTATAAACGGTTATACTAGTGTATAAATGTCTAGAATAAAGCTAGGTGCTCGTTGATCTGGACTAGATCGATGAGTTGGCGCATATTTCCGTTTCGACCTTTCAAGCGTCTCGTGCCTGTCTATCCGTCTCGAAAGTATTTTTGTAGTGAAGTTCATTTAATGTGGTCGGTTATTTAGTACAACTATAATTTAGTTTATCTACTGTTCACTATGAAGCACCTACTGCAATTAGTGTTTGATATTTTCGCTTACTTACACTAACACATTTAAAACTTACACACAGGGGTTGGAAACTTCCAAGACAAACTAACATTCTGTAGTTTCACCTACAACGGAAAATTTCTACAAATGTTATTTGTTTTTGGGTATTATGTGGCGACTTCCACCGGAGGAGCTCGTGGCTAAATAATACCAGCCGCTCAGTTCGATCTTTAGGTTAAGCCGGGCTTGCCTAGGTCGGTCTGTGGATGGGTGACCACTCCGTGCCTCGGAAAGCACGTTAAGCTGTTGGTCCTGGCTGTCATTTGTAGATCTTTGACAGTCGTTACAGTAATCAGTGTCCCGAAAGTCTGACAACCAGTCTTGCCAAGGGGTATCGTATTACCCAGTATTAACTGGGTTATGGAGGTCAGATAGGCAGTCGCTCCAAGTAAAAATACAAGTATTCAACTGCATTCGGTAAGACTGGAAGCAGACCCCAACAAAGTTGGGAAAAGGCTGGGCAGATAATGATGTGGCGACTTCCATGATTCGCCCAATAATAGGAAGTTAGCTGACATCAATGCATATTGTAACTTTATTGTATGTAGTGCCTCCAATGCAACAACAATATGTGCGTGTGTGTTAATGTGTAGATGATAAATGGAATGATATCCGTGGGTCGCAAGCGCACCCACGGTGTTACCCACACCTACAGCACTTGTACCACTGTATCCCTATTCAGAGAATGTGGTTCCACCTACTACGGTTGCACAAGCATTGATATTCAATTCTCAGGTAATCACATGATAACTGTCGCACAATAGAACCGTCCGCATTGATGATTAAATGCATTGATTAATTTGTGGAAATTTCCTGGTTTTGCATATGCCACCGCTATTCAACTAGTATGGTCTGTTATTTGCATTCTGGTCTGGGATTCAATCGATGTTTAAATAGCCAGGTTGTTGTCCACTGACAATGCCTTTCAGTTTATTTAAATGGTAAGAACCGAGAATTGCTTTGGAAGTTGCTGAGCTATAAATATAATAATAACTGAATGAATGTGTAACTAATAAATAATTGAGGACCAACACCAAGTTGGGCTAATCAGCTACACAAGAATTAAAATTATTTTCACAACATAGAACTTTTAATATCATTGGTAAAGTAACTACGTTAATCGCCAGTACATGCTTACGTGATTGAAATCCCCGAAGTAAGAAAACGTCAATTTGAATTTAAGCTGAATTTCACTAACTGCCCGGCATTTAAGGTGGCGAATCGTTTGCCAAACTTCCAGGAACGTCATACAATCAGATTTTTTTTAATGTTAAGATTCGCTAACAATGTGCTAAACGAACTATATCGTTTTAGAAAATGTTATAAATCTAAGATTGTTTAATTGGAGAACATGATAAATGGTGGCCATTTTAAATACCGTTTTCTCACCAGTTTAGTAAGAGTCCATCTGTGTTAAAGTTTCCTAAGCACCTATACCTAATATTATAATAATATGGGGACTTGATTATTAAAACCAGTCGTGGGCAGCATGCTATTCAGCGCGCCTACGTATCTCAGTTCTACCTCCAATTTGGTCGTATCGTTTCGCAACGCCACACAATCCATGCCTGGCTGTTAGTACCAAATTCTTAACCCACAGAGTAACCCGTGGGCAGGTGGAAAGTGGACCGAGTCGATACTCGACTGTTATGCAACACATCAATATGGCATGCACCTTATTGGATGCGAAAGTTGACGGCACCGTCCTTCACAAGGCGATGGCATTTAGTCCAGCTCGGAAAGCTGTAAACCTTGTGTTCTCTGCTGGCTTTTATTTTGTCTTTTAACCCAACTATCAACTAATTCCAACGGCTAACGTTAACGATTTCGACCGGTATTAAGGATCTACTTTGTTTTCTGCTTAAAGGTATTTAAGAGTCTCTGCCAATCACTTCCTAACCTTATAGGTATTTTAGGATTAATTTGAACAATTGCATTACAACATTGCAAAATTGAATCTGGGTATTATATAATATAGGTAATTCAATCATTTAAAATAATCTCATAGCCTTAACGATCACAACAGTACAACCTGTAATACCTAAGTTTGGCTATGATGGCTAATTTGTTGTTAAGTAACCAGGTGCAGACGTTCTGTGCAATCAGTCTACGCCCTCTAGGATAAATGTGATCAACGTTCAGCTGTTCTAGAACAATCTGCCTTTAGAAATCAGCCCACATTCACCCACTACAGACTATAGGACCTTCCTTTACGCCACCTACATATCTAAAGCCATCATCAGGATACAATAGGAAAACTATTGACCATGTCTTAGTCAACCTCAAAGCAGTTGAGTTATACTTTATGACTTAATTTTAATGAGGTCTACTGTTTAAAAGGCTAGATATCCTTCAGTTGTCGTGTTGCCCACGCCTTCGCCTCAATTAGCAGTCTCAAGAGTTGTTATATTTCACAAAAACGAGAATAACGATTTGTTTACGCTTTGATATTTAATTTAATTTGCTGTATTACCGTAAAAAGCATTACTACCTACGCCCGTGTCAGAAATCCTTCGTCTGTTTGTTATCAGTAGGCAACAACTGTTGAAACATGACAAAATTAATGAATAAGTGTACTTTTATTTTTATGAAGTGTCGCAATAAATATTCGTTAAGTACTGGATTTCATGAAATGCCTGTGTAGTTTATTGATTGTTTTATCTATGTTTCCGGTGAGGTTAAATGTTTTTGTATCCTTGCTTTCGTGATTTCGAAATTGTTTCTCTGTAAAATCTAAAGTTTGATTGAAGTCATATAGAAAATAAAATTTACCTGTTTTCTCAGTTATAGCTTACAGGAAGTATATTAAGTCGTACCCTCCGCAGGTGTAAAGCAGAAGAGAAGTAACTAATAGCAAACGGTTAACAAAAATCGTATGAATGAATTTTCACTTTACAAATTAATCTACCTACCTAATGCAATAGGTACTGCTCAGTGTGTTTTTTGATTAATTGTATATAACAAGCAAGTTTGTTTTTTGGGGTTTTACCCGAGCAGACCATTCGTCGATAGTTTTCACTATTTAGATTCAATTCTTATGTAATACCAACAAATATACTAAAGTAAGTAGTAATAGTAATAAATTGAGTATTCCTTACTGTAAGTGCAGATAATGAGTCTAGGAGTTTCGAGCTAAATCCTCGTTTATTTTTTTCTAGGAAGCTTCATAAATGATCTTAATTTAGTAGTTGCAACATATTGAAAGCAGCAATTAGGTATGAAGTTAATGCTTTTCTAGAATGTATGATAGGTCTTTATATGTGCGTAGTTTTATTTTAATTAGGAGGGGCTATGGGAGACAAACTAGGTATTAGTAAGTGATAAGCAATATTGACAGAGGTAGCTAGTTGTCCGGAAATTTCTATTTTCAGAATATCAATCTGTAGACCAATGCCCTCAATTGGTAGCATCAAATTTGTACGAGTACATCCACCGGGACGTATTTAAAAGTCGTGAATGATGTATTGCGAACGATATGGTGCGTTGAGTTCAGTTCAGAGTGCAGGAGGCGAGTTGGGGCACTTCCTGCGGTTGCGTGACACGCGCCCCCCTTATCGTGTTCATTGATAGATTTATCTGGACGAGGTCGAGTTGTCCGCTCCTCGATCCGCACAGCGCACTAGTCACGCGCGCACTCTCGCGCAAAACATCACGTAGCATTCACTACTGCGAAAACTAATGCCTTAGCTGCAGTAGCTATATCTACTCTCACACATTTAGGTATATGCATCATATGCAGTCCCTTCCGAAAATGAATTACTATCTGACCGCAGTCTTTCAACAGAAACAATCTGTCCTAAAAGGAATTATTTATAAATGGAAGCCCGACGCTGCCACAAACAGTGCGCTGTTGTCATTCAGCGAAATCAGTTTCCGCGAAAAGGACCTCCCCATTTGGTCAGCGTCGAGTGATGTCGTGCTGATTCGTGATACAACCAAAACCTACATCGACTACATTTACTTAAATTAAATAGGTACCTACCTAAAACTACATCTCTATATTTATTTGTAGGTAGATAATGTTTATTTTTGCACAATCATTTCTTTGTCGTCGTTTTAAACATCGAGTCTAGTCGGTTTATATTTTTTCACAATTCACTCAACATTATCTTTGGCAAAAAAACAAGACTGGCGCCACATTGATAACCAACTAAGTTTTTTTAAAAGCCCGTCGTATTGGCTTTTAAGAGAGATAACGTTAATTCTTTTAGAGCAACGGTAACTCGTTGGAAGCCCTTAAAACGATTCTTATCTCTGAAACTGTATCCGGATAGCTGATTTCTTGTTATGCCCGTTTGGCACGTGTTTTGTTGTATTGTTTGAAAGCCGGGTGTCGTAAGGATCGTCCGTTTTGACATAATAATGACATATTCGTACCAAGAAACGATGATAAAGGAGAACCGCTTCCTGTATTCATAGAGTAGGTGTAGGGTATCGACACAGCGTCGCCGGCGCTGTCTAGCGGTCTGTACTTACAGCAACCTACGTGCAACGGGACACCGCTATTGCTAACCTAACGACTGCTGACGACTTATGATTTCCTGTCAATGTTCTTTGATACTTTTTAGTAACAAAAGGTTTACGTACTGCTTACTTTATACGTGCAATTGTTTGCGGACTTGAATGTAGGAAGATGCTGCAACTTGATGTTTAAGTAGGTAGGCAGCCAGCAACGAAAATGTGTAACGCACCGTGTAGGAAACTTCAATTTCAGCGGTTAAATGGATGAAATGATTGCACGTCACCCAATTAATATCATTGTTACAACGGTTATACATATATCTTATAAATTATCTCCAATTAGCGAATCGACCGTCATCGCATGTTAAGAGAACGTTTTGCGTCTGAGATACGTTTGAAAGTGATAATTTTAATGAATGAAACCACAGCACATTTGTTCAAGGTCGGTGTTCGGGACGTGTTTTTAAAGAGTGGTATAAATAGATGACGCACCGAGAGAAGATCCGGTGTGTGTGCTGGTGGTAAGCAGTAGCACAGTTTGTCCGTGTGCGGAGTGTCACTCGCGTTGCGCGGGCGCCTGCGCCGCGTGGAGCGCGCGGGCGTTCGGCGGCCGACTGTTTCAGCTCGCAAACACTCAATGCTCCCCATTCATTCGCACGCATGAATGAACGACGTTTAGCACGTGGCCGAAAAAAATATACAGAAATTGTCGTCTAGCAGGACGGTAATACCTACAGAAAATTGCTGAACCGACCTTGCGACTTGACTTTAAAACCTATTTATTCTTAGTACTCGTGGCAGGGAAGGCTCGTTTTAACTGAGATAATGTTTTAGTAATGAAAAGTCATGATGAGGAGGAAAAGGATTATTTGTATTTTAAATGATCAGAACATTAAAATAAATTGTTTTTAATAACCCCTGATCTTTCAAAGTTAAAAATAAATATTTCTTATCGGTATATGCCTGAGATATTTTTTGGGATCATGTTATTCTGAACTAGCTGTCCCTGCAGCTTTTCTTGCTTGATTATGTATTCTTTTGGCTTTAAAAATTAATGATAACTTGAATTCATAATTTTATGCTGGTAAGAAATTACTGCACTTACCTACAGTTGAAAGAACTTAAACAGGTTCACAACTACGAATTTCAATGCTACTCGAATAAAAACTTAAAAAAATAATAGACTTAAGTAGGTAATTTACCGTCTCTCAGGCCCGGTGAAAACATCGTGCTAATTTACAATTTCTTGTCAAGAAGTTTGTCATTCGATCGAAGAAAAATAAGGAGTCTATTATAGCAGCTGAGCTGCTCGGAAGCCACGTTATACAGCCATAGGTCCCGGCATCGTACACAGATCTTGGAAATTCCTGGGGTGGCGTAGTTAGAAGGCCGGTTGCCTGACAATCTTACGAAGGGATACTCTTCAGCAGTTCGGATAGGCAGTCACTCTGTCATTTCATGTTGGTATTAATATATAGAATACCGCCTGGTATTCTGTTAGACAAAATATAGTTCAGAAAAACCTAGGCAGGTTGGCCATCCTATTGCAGAACAGAACATGAAAGTCCTGATTTTCGCCACAACAAATGGTTTCAAAACAGCTTAATGTTTGCGTAGTTGTCAGCATTTTAAGCTGAGGTCATTGCTTTACCTTCCATGGTTTGAAATCAATGATTCACCAATTAGCATGGCCATCATCAACGTTCCTTCGACAGGTACAAACATCTGATATGACCGCAGTTCCCTTGCATTTTAAAAGCCGTTAATAATACCAGTATTTTTATCCGCAAAAAATACTCTGTAGCACAATTTGTTGAGGAATCGTATTATTATTCAATTTACTTTGCATAACTATTTGAAAAATGTTGAAAAACAAAAGTATGCAAATAAATTATTAAATTAAGTCTTAATATAAAACTATGCAAAAATAAATTTCAATATTGTATAGAAATCTCGTATTATAAATAAGACTGGAAAAATAATGATACAACCATTACAAAAAGTATCATTAGTTGCGAATACCAATAGTGCGACGGTCTAATTTAGGCCTACATACATATTATTATTACTATAAACAAATATTTGGTAATTGATGGTATATTTCGCTTTGCTTAAATATTTGTTTTGGTACTAATGACAAAAACAAATTAAAAATGGGGATAAAAAACAATTACTTAAATCTGAAATACTTACGCACTAATGATCATTAATTTCACAATTTCACTTAAACTCACTGCACTTTGTATTTGAATGACTTCACACACTTCACTCAGTCACCCTCCAGGACAAGCGTCACGGCAGCGCGCGAAACTGATGGTCCTACCATGAGGAAGTCCGATGAGCTTTGAACGGGAGAGTTCCTGAACGGGAGCTGAAAGGCCCGCGCATGCGCCCCAAGCTCCGGGGCGTGACCTAGACCCTGAAAACACCACCCCCTCGCCCACACAAACCATGTTTCCATGGATACGGGCTCAAAAATCTTCCGAAAATCAGTAAAAAACATGAAGAAATGCCCCTGAAGACTAACTTTAAACCAACACGAATAAGAAATCCTAGATTTGTTGTGAGTTACTTTTCGCAGTCCCACTTCCCTTGTTTAAGGAATATAGTCGATGCAAAATACGTCATACGGAAACGCAGTAAAGAAAGCAGATCGGTGCCTACATTGGTGGCTCCACCCAATCAACGACGCTGCTAGTCTCGCATTGGTGTTTCCTAGAATGGTATGAGAAACGATGACCTTCTGAGTGAATTATTGACGACAAACAAGTCCTACCTCGATAGAATCTATTGCAGCCTACTAAATTAACATGGCTGATAAAAAGAACTGTAGACATCAAACCTGACCCTATGTCTGTCATATATTAAAATACAAGAACCAATCAAAATAAAGTGAGGAATTTAAATATATAGTATGAAATAAATTCTAAATAGCTTTCTAGCTGACATTTGAGTGTGTATATGAAAAAAATAAATGTTATCTACTCCGAACTACCGTAGATCAATGGAAGCGTCGAGTGTTTGACTTGCTGCTGAATATACAAAACCAATGTGATTTGAAGCCACAAAATATCATCGAAAATAACTTGACCGATGTGGGAAACCAAGGAGCATCCATACATAGTTGAGTTGATGTCATAGCATGGTGTTTTTCTACTAATTGAGCTGAAGCTAAAAATACTGAAAGTAAAATGCAATATTTACAAGAGATCCTGGAACTACACACGAGCCGTACCCACCTATATAAAAATACCCAGGAATTAATAATAATTGCTATCGATCCAGGCAGACCTTACGACGTTGTTTGCAAATGAAGATAAGGACAAGATAAATAAACTGAAAACTATGTAACGAGTTTCTAGGGGACTTACTGAAGAATCTTACCCATAACACAACTCACTTCAACCTAGCATTCCTCTATCTAAGTAGGTAATAGAGCACTCCCATTTACGACTAACTAACTACCTAAGAATTATTGAGCTCCTTGATACGACAGTACTTTATACCTTCCTCGTAATAATAATTAGTGAAGTAGCTATCATACTGCATATTCATTTTATCACTGCTGTTTAAACAACTGCCCGAAAGCTATCTGTTTAATGAAGCGTGAGGGTATTCATGAAAATGATAAAATGGTTCCAGTTTGATGAATTATAAAATACTCGTAAATTGACACGTAAACTTTAGAAGCAATCTGGCCAAATTGAGGATTCAAATCGATCCGTTCCTACCCGCAATACCAGTGTGAAGCCAAGTCATAGGACACGCTTAAGTTTTTTTCCTGCCCATCCTGCAAATATAGGAATTTTGGAGCTTGACTAGAAATTGTTTAGTAGTATGCCGTTGACAATTGAGATAGCATTTGCATTAGCACTTGTCATTTCTATGAATGTCGGTTATTTTACGAGTTATAGGATATTCCGATGTCTTTATTTATGAAGGTACCAACCACCAAACGTTTAGTGGGGTGGTACATAGATGATATATTTTTTTTTTGTATTCTAGCTTACATAGTTATGGACTGCATGTTTACTAATGCACAAGAATAACTGATGTTCTAAAAAACCGTTTCTACAATTGTTGTCCTGTAAGATTCAATGACAATTTAATTAATAAAATCGATTTATATAATAAATAATTTAATCGATTTATTTGTCAAGTAGTTCACTTACAACCAATGGTGTCAAAAAAACTCCTCTTCATCAGCTTGACCTGAGCAAAAAATAGGGCATTTGAGGGAAATCAGTTCCAAAGCATTTTCTCCATTCTTCATTTAGGGAAAACTAAGTCTTCTGGATTATTGTCCTTTCGTTCCAATCAAATCGCCATTTTGTTTTTGCAACATCTTGTTGAACGCCAAAATTAAAAAAAGAACAATCATTGCATCTCGTGCTTAAAGGCACATCTTTCTGATGGTTAGATCTTGTGGGCTTGTAGATGACTCGCTGCCTACTCGGTAATCAACTAATTGCTTGATATTGATTCCTTTGTATGTTATGGATGCTATTTTGCACATTTTGCGTTTTCAATGGGTTCGAAAATGTTGAATTTACATCCACAGTTCGATATCTAGTCAAGAATAGAACAGAAGAGTTTGTCCGTTAGAAATTTCTCAATTATAACCGGGGATTGGAACCGTGCCCAATAAATAACAATAGGATTATATCAGCAGCTCTATTTAGTTACGAAACCTTTGTTATAAGGCTAGACTTTGAAAAGTGAACTGCTTTCGTTTCAAATATAATGTTCTTCAAGATGTTGTGTTCTCTTTGCTTCATCGTCATACCTCCATTCCAATCTTTTCTAATAAGTTCCTGGGTATATTTCTTTTTCAACTAAATTCGGTCTTTATACTAGTGGATATCAACTAGGTGCTTACCCTTTTCCATGGTTGTGATGAATGTAATTATCAGAGCTCCGCCATGAATTCATGTCTTTATATACCACCTAGGTTCTTGTTATTTTAGTTTCTGACCGTCTATTTGTCACAGGGCTATGATGAGGTCTCCATCCTTTGGCCTCGTACAAGACCAACTCAGTTTAATTATATCTTTTTTAGGATTCCGTACCTCAAAAAGAAATAAAACTGAATCTTTATAGGATCAGTTTGTTGTCCGTATCTGTCAAGACCATTTATCTTGGGAAGATGTGGAGGTATCGAGTTGAAATTAATACCAAATACTGAAGCCTTTCCCCTGGAACTGTGAAAAAAACTTACCCCCAAGTCCACGCAATCATAGATATAGCCATTTCCCGTACATTCGCAAAGGGAATCAAAATCTATAGGGTACTTCCCATTGACCTAGAATCATGACATTTGGCATGAAGCAATATTATAAAATACTACCTGGCAGCCGCGGCTTCACGCGCGTGATTTTAAAAAAAATATCCTATGTGTTATCCCAGGCTATAATCTACCTATGCGCGAAATTTCAAAAATATCCGTTCAGCCGTTTTGACGTAAAAGAGTAACAAACAAACATTCATACATCCATCCTCACAAACATTCGCATTTATGATATTAGAAGGACTAGTAAAAGAAAGAATCCAAAATCGTAAATTTTTAGATGCACCACATTAATGTGATTAAAAACTTAATTGCAGTTAGTTAACTTTCTACGACCTATGTCGATATGTATTAGGACAAAAGAATTCGAAGGGCAAAGTTAAGTTTGTCTTTCACTACAGTTTACCTTTTCGATAGAGAAATGTGCCGTACTTTCATTAGTTACCTACAAGTTTGTGTACGGAACCCTCGGTGCCACCAACAAATACGATTCTTCAGGGTTTACCTGTTTCCTTAGTATTCAAAAGCCATGCTTTGCACGTAATCGATTTGGTCTTTAATGCAATTCATTTATTATTGGAATTATTTTTAGATCCTTTAGCAAATGGCTTTTCACTGGGTGAAATAATACAATGAAAATTTTATTACTTTGTAATTTAATAAAAGTTCTTCAATATAAGAATATGTCCGATTCCATCTATATAATACAAAGCGTTTCAAAAAGGGAAAATACCTACGTATAAAATACAACCTCCATGGACTTCTATTCCGATTACCATCCAGTTCAGTACTCAATCCCTGTATGTACTACATACGAGGAAAATATTCCAAAACGCATTCAAATTTCAACGAAAATATACTATTTTCGTACAATAGACGACCTCCTTTCTAACGGATAGGTAGACAGTGCTCCTAGTGGAGTGAACAGTATTGTAGCTACTTATATTTAGTTAGACATTGAATATAACATTTTATCTACATTTAGAAGCACCGTACGAAGGTAAGGTATTGCCCCATAAAGACATCATCGATATTGAGATCGTTTATTGCACTACTTGACGTTATAATTAAGACATGAAAAGATTTCTCATTACATTTATTTACATAAAACTACAAAATTTTATTGTAAATAACTCATGTGACTATTTTATTTACAAAGGATCAATTTTCATCAAGAAGTATTCTTTTAATGAACTAAAGACATATTTGTAATTTTTATAAAATTTGACATCCAGCGTCCAAAAATCCATTCGTTCCAACCAAATCGCAAGAACACGTGGCGTTGATAATAAATAAATAAACATGTTTAATACTATTTACAATGCGTCTCAAAGTATGAGATATTCGACAATTTTGCCATTCATGATACGGTAGTTTCAAGACGTGGCAGTAGGTAAATCATCAGATAAGATAAAATACAAGACTTAGCCGTGACATTGACATTCGCATTTTCCCACCAATAATGTTAGAACAGTTTCGGATAAAATCACGTTAGTATACAAAAAAATGATAACAAAATGTAGAGTGGTGAGATTCTATGATACAACGGAGAGGAGACTACGGTTAGATGGAACAGACAAAGCTTTGACGAAATGTATCTACGTCGTAATTATATTAATTGGAGAGCTTCACCGTGTGGGGGAGGGGCGGTGGGATTACAGTATCTGGAAGAGTTTCTTCAGCTCGACCATCAGCTGCCAATCGGTCTTGATGAGGTCGTCACGGAAGTAGTCCTTGCATGCGTCGATACTGGCACGGGATATCTGCAACAATACAAAAAAAATATAAAACTATCACCGTCATCATTGTAGAAACAAGGTTTGTCCTTGAAGACAAAAATCCGCTTGAATAGAATCTTAAATTTCAGACCCTTTCAACCAAGGTCGAATCTAAATTCAAAACCACGAGTCGGTCAGGATACTCTATACTCTTTTTTGAAAAACGTTCAAAATAAGCCTACTTGATTAACTTGAAAGATCTTTGTCGCTTTATATTTATAAATACATTGCAGATAATAAACCAAATACACATAAAAAGTAAAAAAAACGCCCGTTATTAAGGTTAAAAGCATTCATATTTAACGTAATAATAGGTCTCATAAATAATTTCTCGGGAAAAAGTTAATTGAAACCAAATTACAAAACTCATCGAACGTCACAATTAATTTAAAAATTGCAGAATTTAATTGCGGCCTACCAATACATCCGCAAAAACTGGTTCGAAGCGAGACCCGATCGAGACACCTTCAGAGCTAAAAATAGCGGGTCCATGTTGAATGTACAAGTGGTTCATTCAGGTCGACCCAGTTTGGGGCGCATCGATTCACCACTCCGGGGTGAATGAGGGTTTTGACGTCATAGTGAAAATAGAACAGGTTGTGCAAGCAAGGAATTAGGTCACAAGTACCCCTCGCCCCTCTGGCATGGAGCTGTGACCCCGGTGCAGCCTGCCCGGGCCTCGTCGCTAACGACATTGGATCCGGCTAGGAAATCGTATTATCAGTCGCTGGAAAATATGGGAAACAGCGGCGTGTATTTTTAGACCGAGGGACGGGCGATAAATAAGTCGTGCAAGGTGAAGTGCCGAAGGTTAGGTGAAATTATATATTGGTGCTTTAGAAATACATATGTTGTAGGAAAATTGCCGACTGAATATTTCTTTTTGTCGCAATATTTAACTTTCACTTAGCCTCTGTAAGACTTCTGTTGTGATTCAAGTTTAAACAAAAATTACAGCAAAACATAGGGAACCCGAAACACGTTCGATGTGATCATCGAACGTGTAAATGTAAATTTCCTAAGGTTTTCTATCTGATGATAGAAAACTTTAGGAAATTTACATGTGAATCTAGAAAATTGCTATGCAGGCCTAGTATATTTCACAATAATGAAACACATTCATAAAACCTTCTCTCCTAAAATGGCTCCTCTGTCGGCACAAGAACAATGTTAGTCCCATCAATGAAACCGCACAGCGAAATATCAATGGGGCTTCTAGAATGGGTCTGACCCGGTCACTGCGTCTGTGTGCAGCAAGCCGACACGACGTGTCTGTGTGGTCTCCTTGCGAGGCTTGTCACTACAGTGAGTACGACGAAACGCATGGCCCTTCTAAATTGTACAAGTACCTACCAACAGTGTTAGTAACCAGTAGTTTGTGCGATGTTTCGTTATTTCGATTGTAATCATTTACTGTCAGCAGCGTTTGGTATAAATGGCTGTTTAGAGATTTTTACTCGATTTCTACATAGGATTAGAATATAGCAATTTTATTATCGCTTAAACTAAAAATATGAACATGTCACAGAATCATTCACAGTTTCAATGACGTTCTGAATGAATTATCAAATGCGAATTTTAGCTAACTATTCAATTATACATTTGAGTCGTAAACGAAATGAAGAGCCGGAATTGCGACACAACTGCAGTCATAAACGTTACTCATTACACGTCCAGTGACATCAATGTAATTACAAAACGCCACAAGTTCTGCATCACGATGACGTTTCTCTCTATTCGGACTTGGAAAGTTTTACGTGATCCCTGTCAAGACATCAAGGAGGAAAACTATAAATAAGACGCAAATGGAAGGCTACTTATAGGGGACAATCAGTTGAGCAACTTATCGACTAGTGTAGATAGCATCTATCTCGAATACATAAGCAGGGATAAAATGATTGTGTAAGAAATTGAAATGAAATTGCGTAATTGTGCTACTACATATTTCCAAGGCCTTCGAATCAGAACACGAGTTTCATTCAAGAACTTGTCCCGGATGAATATCGAGGACAAAAGCAGATGAAAAATTGCTCTCACTTGTAACACCATTGCTTTGTTGAATTTATTAGGAATAGTCAAATTTTAAAAGACTAGAGAAAACGATAAAAAAAATGGTTTTGTTATCTATGACATAAGAATGTAAGTATTTTATATTTAAACTGTTCAAAACACATAATAAGCGTAAGAATGGTTTGACATCAAAGTGATTCAATTCATACAAGTGGTCAAGAGATCGTATGGAAAACTATGACGTCATCAAGTATCCAAAAATATACCACCGGCCTTCGCTCGGGTGACGGAAAATCGTCGAGTTCACATTGAGTGCTTTTATATTGTGCAAAGGAAAGATTGATGTTTTCCACTAATCGAAAGCAAAACAGGAAGCTTTTTATGTAGTGTTTAGAGGTTCCAAAGTGAACTGACGCCAGTATATTCGAGGAAACTTGAGAAGATATTGCTGCTGAACTATTTGTACACATAGGAGTAACAATTCGTTCGTTCCTAAACGAAATAACAGTGAAGCAATATCTTGCAACACAACATGTGTATTTCAATTAAATGTCCCATGTGATTATTGCGTGTTCTTAGTTCATCTTGTACTTGAGTATATTACAAAGTAGCGGTTACAAATACCCATTGATGCAGCGATTGACTCCAATTAGTCCCGACCAATGACTTCTTTTGTTTCTTACGTTAAGAATATGTATCAGAATTTGTAACTTCCTACTAAAGTAAACTAATTAGTGATATGAAAAATGTTTCCTCCTTCGACCACTTTATAACTATTTCAAGGTAAGACTCGCATAAAATTAGGTTATAATATTAATCTCGTGATCGTATAAAATTAAAAAAGAACAACCATTTTTCAAAAAGCTGTGTTTCATGTCACAGAACGTTTTCTGACACGTTGTATAATTTCATTCTTGTAAAAAAAGTAAAGAAGCGAGAAAAATGTAATCATAAACAAACTTCGAATATCTGGCATGAGAGTAAGCTTAGCAACATACCGCTCGTATGTTACCGATATCATATAACTGCAACAGCCATAGCTCTGCTTCCCCTTGCGGATTCCCCTCGCTCGACCTAGTGACCTGACAACCCCCCTGCCACACCCCGCTGCAGGCGATCAATGGAGCCGCGAGCCCCCCCTTCACCATTGATACTAACCTTCTACTTGCATTGATACAATGCTTTAGTAGGTATGAATGAAAATCCTTCAATGAGTTTCTTTACGTTAGTTCTGCGGGCCGCTGTTGTTATCACACTAATATAATGTGATACGCACACACTCACAAAACGCACGTCAACGCATTTTGTTGAAATCGTCGTGCAGAACGACGCACGGGTTTAGAATATACATCGTATCGGTTAGAAAGGTCGATGCTATGAACATAATGATACGAGAATAAATAGACTGGTACCTATTTTCTAACTGAATGGGCACTGATAAATGAATACTAATGTTTGTCCCATTACGGATTGATAACTTTATCTGCATGCAGACTTAGGTATTCTACTGGAGCCTTTTAATCACTGTCACACGGTACCAAATTATGTATGTAAGAGTATGTATGTATCGTTCACGTTCACAACACGACTAGAATCTATTCTTATACAAAGTCAGTGGGAACCGCTTAGAACTACTAATAGTAATAACGTATTCCATGTTCTGATCATAAACCGATCTAGTTTATCGTAAATTGTGAGCAATTAATAGGTAAACAGAGCTTCTATTAGACTGATATCTTTTAAAAATACACGTGCAGAGACACGTTACCGGCTGGCTACTAATACTAACATTATAGTAGCTTGTTTCTTTACATGCAAGAGACGAAGCAACTGATGCTTGTTTATATTCGGCGGCAACATGTAAACAGTTGGGTGTTAGTATTGATGCTTTTTGCTCATATCACTGAAGCGCCAACACGCCGGATTGGCAGTAGCCGACTGCCGATGCAACTTCTGTTTATACATTACTATCAATAGTTGGTACAATGTTGCCGAAACGCAACAAAACGTACACAATCACGAGTCGACACGACGCTTCCGTTCTCGTCTAGAATACAAATATTTGCACACAACGAGGCAGGGGGCCACGAGAACACGATACATGATTTATTTGTTCAGTTTCTGTTCGGCTGCAAGCTTTTATAAAGGAAAATATCGACGAATTCAACACGATTAATTGTGTTATCGAGAATATTAGTGTCTGAAATCATTGAACACTTCTGAGAATGATTCACATTCATGAATGAATGAATGAATGAGCTTCAGAATTTAAGGAAAACCTAATCCGATACAGTGGCTTTGGATTAGGATTACATTTTAGATTAATCGGTAGCTATATCGATTTGCAAAACCATACTCGGTGAAGTGCTATGAAACCTGAAACGTCGACTTCCCATGCAGGCACCAGTGAACCGAGACATACCTTTGTAAATAATCTTGTGTCGAATGCAATGCGTTCTAATAATAGCCGTATCAATCGGTGCCATTTGTCTATAGAGCTAAAATGGTACCGATATCTTGTGCAATGTGCAGCCCATTCATTAAAGCGTCACCCGTGACATATACCGGGCTCTACACACGGACGGCTCGTTCAAGACCAACACTCAAACGTGGGCGTTTTCGACGATTGATGTACGAGTGCTAAAAGAATTCGTAATATCTATAAAACTTTCACACGTCATGTGAAATGTATTGTTTATTTTCATTGCAATATCAAATATAAACTTTTTTGTTAAGTGTTTTAGAATCTAGATCTGAATCGCATTCTAGGTTATTGTGTTACTTTCAAAATATTTACAGTGTTTTTGCGAAGTTGATTCTGATTCATAGAAATTCTTCAGGTAGATCTTAGTAATATCAATCTTGTTTTCTTATAAAAATACTTCAACTGTAGAAAATCCTATATCGTTGAGCAGTAACATAAACCGCTGCAGTTTAACCGCCCGTCTGTAACGTGTCTTGGGTGTCTACCAAGTACCAACAGATTAATCAATTGGCGACATCAATTTGTAGTTATAATAGCCACTCCATTGTCCTTTAGGACTTCAATTAAGACTTTCTTAATCGGATCCCTGCATTTACACCTGGTGGGTAAGTAAATGAGCATTTAACTAGATATACATTTTGTTGAAAGCAAAACATATTTTTTTTGTCGAGTACTTTTCTTTTTGGACATAAATTATAAAGCGAAACACGCACAGGGCACGCTTACATTTTTTTTGCGCACCAAATAAATTTCCCCGCTCTGGGCGGAGCGGAGCCGCGGGGTGAGTTTCAGACTTTTACTGAGCAGTATCTCTTTCGAACAACCCGAAACTCCGGCAGGCGGTGCGGTGGCCCTACCAGGCCCCTCTATTGCGTTTATGCTCTGGCGTTTGAAAGGCTAATTGGTCTTAACGGAGAAAGGAGCATGCATCAAAGCCTAATACTGTGGCTTTAGCAAATCATTATGAGAATCATGGTAGGATCATGTTAAAATTATTAAAATGTTCAGATAAATTTTATGAAAAATGTTCTCGTTGTGACCATTTTAAGAATTGTAACGCAATTTATACTACTATCTTATGATTCTCCTAACCGCCCTTTATTATTGATGGGAAATCATCAAATAACTTCCAGCCGGGGTGGAGTATCAGACTTTTACCGAACAATCTACACTTCGGACAGGCAGAGGCCCTAACGAGCCCCTTAATACTACCTACTACTACCACTTTACCCAACCCAAACACCTAACTTTTGGCAAAGTTGCGTACCAACAAAAAAGTGTTCAATAACCCAAAATAATGACAATTAGAAAATGTATCTAGCATAAAACAAAGTATCCCATAGACATTAATAATATGAATTTTTCGGAGTACGTTTTTTGTTGAAAGTCTATATATTTTATTATTTTTTTTTTTTCGCCCAAATATATATTGTTTATTTTCAAATAGGTTTTACAAACACTTTTACACGTTTTTAAGGTTCTGTGCCTCAAATCAACTCTTAAAATCTAGGCTGTCAAAAGATGAGGCCGTTAATGTCGCATGTACGTAGCCCTCGGTGCGCGAGTCTGACTCGCATTTGGCCGGTTTTTTACTGGTATCTCTTACCAGACTACTCTCGAGAAGAAACAGCCGAAACAAATGCAGAG
Organism: Ochropleura leucogaster; assembly: GCA_958449745.1. NCBI lineage: Eukaryota > Metazoa > Arthropoda > Insecta > Lepidoptera > Noctuidae > Ochropleura > Ochropleura leucogaster. Next base: position 7,083,349 of record OY288206.1, read on the forward strand.
GTCAGTCTGTTTTAAGGTCCAGCCTCTTTTTCAACTTACTAGAAGGACTTTGCACGTTAGTGTCTGAGATGGTCTTTTTAAAAAAGAACCACACAGATTTGAGTCGACCTGTCCCACAGATTTGAGTGGACCTGCCTGTCAGTGCAAGCGTTTACTTAGAAACGCTTGCACTGACAGGCTGTGTGTGTGTATCGTGTAGCTCCAGTTATAACTCAAGGTGCAGTCGGCATAAGATACTTCAGCAGTTGCTTTGTACCATTGCACAGTCGACTGATAACTTCTGCATAGAAACAAAACGCACAACGTCTACCCTGCCATCTATTACTTAACAAATAAACTATTGGCGCAATTTTCATTCATCACGACGACGCTCGTTCATATATCGTCGTAATAAATATTTTACAACGATAAAACTATCAAGCGCTTGCGTTGATTCATTGGCTGTGTATTGTAATAGTGATTGACTGGGCTTCTAGAAAAACCTGATACGTTTGAATTTAGTTTTCCTTATGAATCATTATCGTAGTTTTTTCTGCGCATTAAATTGAATGGAGTTGTTGTGATATGATTTAATGAGTCATTTACAGAGAATCAAGGAAGATTATCAGGATGTGTTTGCGACATCAGCCATGTTTCCACTTGATATACTTTATAGATTTCAGTTGATATACTCGATTTTACCCAATATGCTTAAGAAGAAAATAAGAGGCGTCGCAAAGACATCATTATCATATCAGGATGTAGGGTCAAGAAAATTTCAGCTGTAACTAACGAGCTTGGTTTTTTACCCATTTTGCTGTCTGTACACAGTTTTAGTAATAGAAAATAATAATTTGAAGGCGTTACAACTAATCACAAGTTTTACTTATTAATGATTTAACGCATACGTGTATTAATTACCCCGTGCCCTAACCTAAGTGATTAGTTGCACCATACGTTAATCCTATTAGGAATTTAGGAAACGGCCATTCTGCTTTTTTAGGGTTCCGTACATCAAAGAAAAAACAGAACCCTTATTGGATCTTCTTGTTGTCTGTCTGTCCAGACCCTTTATCGAGGGAACGCGTGGACGTATCGAGTTGAAATTATAAACGCAAGTCTGTGGTTCCTTTGCAGGGGCGTGCGCTCTATATAGGCAAAAAGACACTGCCGACCCTAGACTCCATAGGTAAAAAAAGAAAGAAAAAAAATCAAAGAATAAACAAATATCTAATTAATTTAAACTTTTTCTATAAATTCCTAACGTAAAAATAATAGCAACGTTCCACACCGCCCTAAATTAACACTATGGCAGGCGTTTCGCGTTCAACAGATCGTCACGAGCGAATTATAGGCAAACTTCAATAGTGCCTTTAGTTCATTGATAAATGTAGGCATGAAGTATGCGTGTGTGTGTAAAACCTCGTGTACAGACACGTCGTGTATGGCTCACACAGCGACGTATCTCCTGTGGCATGAGAAGCCAATCGGGGGCCGCGATTCATGTCGCAATTCGTTGCGACATGAACAGCTCGTTGCATTGGTCGGTACAGCTCAGCTTTTTACTGATTGGCGCTCAACAGAAATTATACGACAAGTTGAAGAAGTCATTAGCTATGTACAATTCCGGTTGAAAGTGATGCAATTTTATTTGTCAACATTTTATTATCAAAATTTTGAAATGTTTATGTGAAGTTTGCAGTTATTATTTGTTTTTTGTGAATAATTAATTAACGAAACGCAAATTCAGTTCGATTTGTTCTAAATTCTATAATGTGTGTTTGTTAAAAGTAATAAATGGTAGGTTTTCTCAATCGTCGTTTAATAAAAAGCTTCAAATAGTGTCGAAAGGTAGATGTGTGCTTGAATTACCAGCATTAACCCAGCAAAAAGGTAATGTAACTCGTAAATTTAATAAGAAAAATTATGAAACATACTCCTGGTTGTGTGGTTGCATACACACAAATAAATTATATTGTTTTCCGTGCCTGTTATTTATTTCGAGTAATACAACAGTGTGGAGTCATTCGGGGTATACCTACAGATTTACATAATTTCTATTCCGCGGCAAAAAAGACTAACTAACACGTGCAATTGCGGAATCTTTCCTAATTTTCGCGGAAAAATAAACGCTGCCTACCCGGTCATGAAACCCTGTGCACGCCTGTGTTCCTTTGTGCTTTGTAAAAATCAACCCTTTAAGTCTACACAGTCAAAAGATTAGCTGCTTATGTCGCAAGTATGTACGGAACCCTCGGTGCGCGAGTCTGACTTGCTCTTCGCCGGATATTGGAGTAAAAGAGAATTTTTCTCAGCCTTGACATTATTATCTAATACAAGTATTAGATACACGTGCCGGTACAATTCGTGGAATCTAAAGTATCATGACTTGTTCGTTTTTCCTCGGCACCGCTCGCAACACAGTGAGGAAAACATTGTGAGGAAACCAGGATGTCTTGGAATCAACATTTCTAAGAAATGTGACATCTACCTTCTGCTCTGAAATCCATATAATATTTAAAGGATAAAACTTATTTCATGTCGCTCCTTAATTAGTGAAGAGACCAAAGTCCCAGCTATGGGGTGAAAATATTATGGGCTAGGTGTTACCAAGTCAAATCTAGAGGACTTACCTTGCTGACTAGCATATCAGTCTCATCGAAATGTCTGCCGAACATTTTGGGCGACTCGCCGGGGATGGGTTCGATCTTGATGCACACCTCCTGGCCTTTGCGCGCTGTCTCCACTTGTTTGTGGTTGCTCTCGATAGATGTCACTATTCCCAGCTCTACGAACTGTTGGAAAATTCATGTTTTAGTGGAATGTCGTTATTTGTGGTTTTTGATATTTAACATATCATATCACGTATTCATTCACGACAGAGGTCATAAATGATTGTTTTTTTTTTCAGTAAATTGGTTTTTTAAAACATTTACGTCAAAAAGATGTGGTAAATGTAGTTATACCTTCTGTCATTTGACCTTCTGGGTTCTAATTAGGGTAAGCAATACTGGGTGCAGTTCAGTAGCAAAAAAGCAAACCAATTCTGCATGACTTATTTTTAATACAGATTTCCAGGGGTTTCTGTAATCTTTTATCAAAGAAACCCACCCAATAGCACTTTAGATTTAATCTATGGTCTTAACTCATTCATTGACAAATGAATGAGTTAAGACCATAGGTTTTGTGTAATGTTGTTATAAGATTTTTGTATATTTTTGGATATCAAAACGTTAAGTTCCACTGTAGAACTTAGACTTTCGACGGGCAGTTGAAGTTGCACTTACAAACTCAGCCTACATTTAATTAGTTCATAGTCAATTAAACTCGTTACATAAAATTGACGCTTACTCGTTCCTTGCAGCGCACAGCAGTTTTACCAAGAACTGGTATTACTTTTTAAGCAGTATCATGATTATACTCACTTCTTGGCTAGGCACACAAATAGGTGTTCCTTCCTTTAAGATGCCGCCTTCGACCATAACACCTGCCACGATCGGGTCACGAGAGTTGAACACGAACTGGGGCAAAATCTGTGTACAAACAAAATATCCTTACTAATATTATAAAGGTAAAAGTGAGTTGGTTTGTTTGTTTGTTACGTCTTCACGGCTAAATGGCCAAACTGTTTTTGAGGAATTTTGGTACAGAGATAGTTGGGACCCTGGAGACGGACATAGGCTAAAAAAAGTGAGAAAAGGGGGAGAAATAGGGAAGAAAAAGGGAGAGAAATATATACATCTTTTTCGATCAGCACGCGGGTTAAAGCGTTAGCGTTAGCTCAAAGAGACTATGCCACGCGGGCGAATTCGCGGGCGGAAGCTAGTCTTAAATATAAGACAGGTTTTATTTATTTATTTAATACATTTACTTCAAGCACAAAGTACAGAGGCGGACTTAATGTCATATGCATTTTCTACTTGCTAACTTTTAGGTGATACTCGCGAACTTTCACGTTAAAAAGATAAACAGTTAGTTGCCATACTGATTTTACTTTTCCCCAATCATTATTGTCCTGCCCTTATCTCAAATTATTTAGGGTCGGCGCAGCATGCCTTCTTCTTCTATAGTTCTCTATAACTCGCCATCTTAGCAGTCTCCTTCCTAGCCATATCATCCTTTACACAGTCCATTCATATTTTTATAAATTAAATAGGCAATAGAGGAACATGGGTGGGTTTTGACACTCTCCCCCGCTATGCCCATCAATTAACTTCCCCGGTTAATTGATGATTGCCTCTCCGCGAAAAAAAAGGTGTGTCGATACTGTACCTACTTAATATAACAGCATGCGCATACTGGAAGTTGATTTCGTATATTGGTCGATATTGGATACATGTTTCCCAGCTACCTATTATACGTCAATTATTTTGTACATCTAAACCGACTAGGTAGTTGCGAAGGGCAGGCGTTTTGGGGAAGACCTCATTTAAATTTTATTTTGATACCTTAAGTTTGCAGGGGAACACGGCGATATGTTTGAACTCCTCCCGCTTCCTTGCCTTCAGTTCTTCGCGATAGGCAGTGAACTTGTCGAATAAGTGGTAGATGATGTCTGCTGCAAATATCTTCACGCCTAAGTTATCGGCCATCTCTTGAGCGTCGCGTTCGATCTGTTGAAGAATAAATATATGTTACTAATGAGTAAATAATCTCCACCGTTTTTAGAACTCTGTTGAAAATGCAGAAAAGGAAAAAACGGAACCCCTGTCTGCCAAGACCCTTTATCTCGGGAACGCGTGGAGGTATCAAATTGAAAAGCATATACTCAAATTTGTTGTCCTCTTGTACTGTGAAAAAATCAACTCTCTTATGCCCCGTTCCAATAAACAAAAATTTAGAGGTGTCAAGGGACACCCGGATGGAACGAAGTTCCTATAGAAATGAAAATATCTGGCTTGCTTTCTATAAGAGAGAGACAGACAAACAGACAGAGAAATGCGACGCCGCACAGCTTACAATAGCTTACTATAGCAAAAAGTGTCGTGACAACTTTTCGTAAGAATTTTTTCCGTCTAGTTCCCCTTTCACAACGCGCGATAAGGAACTTCGTTCCAAAAACGACTCGTTTTGCTTACGGATAGTTGTATTTTGACATAAGTTCTATGACGTTTTTGTTTATTGGAACGGGGCATTAGTCTACGCAGCCAAAAGATGGCTGTTTATGCTCCAAGTTTGTAGGGAAACTTTGGTGCGCGAGTCTGATTCGCTCTTGGCCGATTTTTTGTGGATGTCCATTGAAAACCAACTTTGTGCTGTAACCTATTGTATCAGTTAGCTGCGCTCAGTGGTTTCAATCGCGTGGTGCTAGAATATACAAAATATTTTTATGATTGTAGCCATGTGTTATTGTGATGTATAAGCTATATTATTGTAAGTTTCATTAAAATCCATTCAGTAGTTTTTGCGTGAAAGAGTAACAAACATCCACCCTTTCGCGTTTATAATTAAGTAGGATAAATATTTTAGAGGCTTTATATCAAACTAGCTTTCGCCCGCGGCTTCGCCAGCGTTAAATTTGGGGTAACACATTTCCCCTTGCGCCTTATTGATTTGTAATAGCAACGCTAAGTTTTCCCTTTTCTTCCCTCTTTCTCCCTCACATCCCACTTTTTTCAAATAAAAATTAGCCTATGTCTGTCTCCTGGTTCCCAACTATCTCTGTACCAAAATTCATCAAAATCGGATTAGCCATTAAAGCGTGAAGAGGTAACAAACAAACAAACAAATAAACAAACAAACTCACTTTCGCTTTTATAATATTAGTAAGGATTTTGTTATTTTGTATGCTGTCGTCCCTGTGAAAACCAGATCTTTTTCTTTCTTTCTATTTGTCTTTCTTTGGTTCACAGTCACGTAATTTAGGTGCTTACTGACCTAGAAAGAAGTGATTTAAGTTGCAGATACGTTGATTTTAGTAGATGTCATAAGACACGAGTCAGACAGACAGGTTTTTTTAAGAACTGGTGTCAGTTGAATGGGAGCAGCTAATGTTCTAGTTATAGGGGATTGAAGAAGCCTGTGTCGAGTGTCTAGCATAGTACTTATGAAGAATGATGATGAAAACGGCAGGTTTTATTAATTTGGAATAGTTACACTATAACACATAACATCATGCTTGTATTGAGTTAGGCAGAGCTGTACAAATAGAAACCACATTCCACCAGTTATAGTTAAGTCCCATATATTAGAGGGCGAGCCTATATCCATCAACCGGTTACAAATCCAGATTCTGATGCTGCTATTGAGAAATTCTCGATGGAACACCAACAACACTGCCCGACCCAGGAAGGGAACCCGATGCTCATCAGCCGCGCTTTCGACTACTCGACCAATGAGGCTGTCACATCTTCTAACATACAAACTTCTTGTTTAGATGAAATTAACTTCCAAAAATACAGTTTTTTTTTGTAATAGCTTAGCGAATATCATAATCATAATCGTCTTTGAGTCGCTTTTTCAGACGTATACCACGCCTGGTGTTACACTATAAGAAGTGTTTTGTGCAATGGTCATCCTTACTCCTGGCTATTTATGTGTAAGCGGGTGAGCAGAGTTTATTCATTGAATTATTGTGTTAAATATCACGCTATACAAAATAGGGAGGAGCGGATTCTTCTACTACAGGCATTATTTGTCTAAAAGAAGGTTCCGAACAAAATTATTGTAAACGAATTATTTGACACATTTTTTTTTGTGGATTCTTCTTTTGTTTATACATTCGAAAATTAATACCTATCTGTTTATCTGTTAACTTTCACGCCGTGAGGACTGAATTCGATGGAATTTAGCATAGACGTACACTCTGATCTAGACTAAAATATATTACACTTTTCTTTATCCCCGTCGTATGTTCCTATGCGATCATTTCCGTCCTTTACGCTGGCAGCTTGTCCGCTATTTAACCAAATCTAAAACATGTAGCTTACCTTGACATCGAACGCTAAAATAGTGGCGTATTGTGAGTCGTGCTCCAACATGGCGGACGCTTTCATAACGTCACGCTTCACAACTGGACCTATCCTGATCGCAGAATACTGAAACAAAGAATATAATAAGTGATTATTGTCCAGATACTTTGATTTATCAGGTATTTGAAGTTTACAAACGATTTCAGTTAGGAAAATATTTAAATTTTTGGCTGAATCATAAAGTTCTTGATGCAATTAACGGACCCTTTCAGAAACCGGCAACCAAGCAATCTTTACATCAAACCAACTAACTCCAAGCAAAACATATAGCTGACTTTTTATCATACACATCACCTTTTTATTTTTGGGGCGAAATCTCACGATTTACTCAATGTAACCCACACAGTAGCGGGGACTAGAAAGATCTTAGGTATGGTTAATAAAACACGGATGGCGTTGACGGGGAGAACAAGTGCTTGTCATCTTAGCTAAGTGTCTTTATACACTCATTAGGTGTTGGTAAAATGTGAAGTACATTATTTCGAACGAAGATGTCAAGTGTCAGTAGAAAATACAATACTTACAGGAATTTTGCTAGTCCTTAGGAACTCGAGCAACGCCTCTAGCGAGCCGAGCGTGGAGGCCTGCACGTACACGCCGCGCTCCGTCAGCTTGATAGATGACAGCGCCGACTTCAGCTCGCGGGCTACCTCCTCTCTGTTACAAGAAGATTTGATGTTTCACAGGTTTGAAGATTTTAAAAGTTAGACCTCTTTGAAACCGACCTCAAGAAGTTGGGAAAAGGCTAGGTAGGCAGATGAGACCTTATAGAAGATGGCTGGTCAAAACCAACTTAATGTGGACCACTTTTCGTAGAAAGGAAGCTGGAATTCTTGAACGCCTAGTATCAATATTTGATGCCGTATGACAGGTTAGCACTAGCTGCAAGTTAGCCAGACCGGCTAGATTAGCCTATGTAGTCGGTCTGGCTACATCATACTGCAATACAAACAACAGCATACTAACTTCATGATTTTACCTTTACTTGGAAAGATCTGCATTTCGACGGTGCAGAGAAATGTCGTAACAACGAGGGACATTGGCGTACTTTGGATTTTCAACTTTAACGAAGCATTATCAATGTTCCTTGCAGTATTTCGTATATCTTTAATATGAACCGTTCATTTTCTAAGCCTATGTTTAAATAACTTACTTGAGGACATCAACTTCATCCGGTTTCTGTGCGATCTGTAGGTTGAGACCTGCGATGGCCTTTTCCAACTCTTTAGCTGCTATCTTCACACCTTGAGCGCCTACTACTTCTTTGTGCTCGATGTATGCGTTCTATAAATAAAAATAGTGAAGTTCAATAACAGAATTACTAAATGGACAAAAAAATATTAACAGAGATTATAAATAGCTTCAGTTTATTCTATTACGTTAAGATATCATAGAAATACCTACCACTCCTATTTTTACTTGTTTATTACTAGTAAAAATAGGAGTTGTAGGTAGTAGCGGACATCGTAATGTATAATTGAAATATGTCACAAAAATTAACCTATAGCAGAATACTGCTATAGGCTAATTTCTGTGATATATAGTAATATAGCAGTATTAATATGTACTGCTATGTGTTCTGCTTCCATCATAACATATGGTCAGTTTGAGTACAATACAAAGTGTAATCAACCTTTAGAACACAAGAGCATAAACGCACGGCCTCACGGGCATACCCAATACGTCAAGCATATCATATGCTGTGTCTTAAGATGGCGTCCAAGTCGAAAGTAATACTGCGGCCCCGGAACATTAAGGGCAAAGACGGAATATTGGTTGGCTTTAGTCAGTAAAAGACATTCCCCCCACTCCGTCAAGTTATTTGATGTTTTCCCATCCGCAAAAAAGGGTACGCGCTTGTTTGTCACACACATGTGACAATTGCGTTCAAAAGGTTAAACCCCTGAATGTGTCCTCATAGCAGGGGTTAGGCCCCTGTAGCAAATAACGGTAGACAACCCCAGTTTATCTACATCTCGCTTTCGATCACATTATATAATCAGAAAACACTTTAAAACATGAACTTCTCTCACCTTAACCCTCAACTCCTTCATGGGCTGCGGCATGAGCAACGAACGTATCTGCGTGACGATCGGTCCGTCTGTGCCCGCAAGGATCATAGTGTCTCCTTCGTGCAGCGTGCCGTTGATCAGGATTGTGTCTATGGTCGTGCCCAGACCGGGGATAGCTTTCACCTGTGGAGAAGAATTGTTTTCATCATTATTGTTGTTTTTACAATTGAAATTTTGTCGTTTTGAATTGTAATTTTGGGAATAAGGCTTTTTTACTAACAAATGAAGAATAGAGTTATTTAAAATATAATTTTGATATTTTTGTGGTTGTGATAACATTTTTAATGAATCTTATAATTATTTTGAATGATTGGGTTTTCTATATTTATGCTGAATTTTAATCTTTTATTCATAAATAGTTTAACCGCTATTTGTTCTCTGCCTCAAGATAAAGTCAAGTTTGACTGACAATGACTTTGTGTATCAATGCCAACAGAATATCCTTTACGCTCTGAGGACCTTTATTTAAAAGTTAACATGGTATTATTATTAAGTACAAATTCTTATTTTAAAAAAATCTTAGTTTAAAACCTATAAGCGGTTTAATAAGTTTTCTTTATAACAAACTTTAGCTCGTCAAACTACAAGACCACAATAGGGACGAGGTCATGTCTAAGTCAAATCTCGCGCCATTTTTTAAACATCTCAGGCTAGTTTTTTTTGTGTAATATATATTTTTTTTAATTCTATTTAGTGCAATCAGTCCTTTGACTATGAGCAGATGTAATGTCACAGATTGAGTGATTTTCTAGGTATAAGTTGAATGTTTTAAAACTTTTGCATGTCATCATTTACTCTTACCCATGTTTGCAAAATAAAATTATCTTTATCTTTAGATTTCAAGCAGATCATACAATAAGAAATTCTAACCTCCAGCACAGTAGCCAACAACTGCTGCGAGAACACGAGCCTCTTGTGCAGCGGACCCTCACACGCCTGCACGATCATAGCGAGCAGGTTGCCCATACCCTCGCCCGTCACCGCCGACGTCGGGACCAGCGACACGTACGTGCGCGGGTCGGGGTTCTCGTAGAATAGAGCAGCGTTCAGACCCTGGATAAAAAAAGACATAAATCTTAGGATTTTTGTTTTATAGGAAAAAGGGTAGTATTATATTGCTGTCTGTGATGGAACTAGTTTCTGTGATGTTACAAAGTACTACAAAATACAGTAACAGACACTGACATACAATCACACACTCAATTAATCTTCTATACTCCCTCAAATAACTACTAGATTTTGTATTTTTAGCAATTTTAGGCACTACTTTTGTTATATTTTCCTGATAAATATCTTAGTGGGGTCCTAGTGTACTAAAATACAGGCCTTGGCTTAGTTTAGGCGCCATGTCTCCCACAATTTTTTTTTCCAGTATATATGTTACATCTTAAATACTGATTTTCTTTAACAATAGAGAAGAGAAATAAACATTTCTTTTGTTATTATTTATAGATATGCCTGTCCAGTCACTATGACAGAGTATAGTAAAACACTTGGCTTCTAATGGTGTGGTGAACACTGAACAGACCAAAGACAATCAGAAGAACTAATAGTACCGTCACTGTCATAGACAATTTTTTTTCTCTTAAATGTGTTTTCGAAACTGAAAATGCTGTCGTTGTCAAAACCCTAATCGCTTTTCCCGACCTGGAAAACGAACCCACAACATAATACCCAACAGTAGGGCTATCAAGCACTAATGAAAACGAAATTTCCAGAGCTTACACTATGATTTATTTCTCAGCCCTTAGATTTGTTATTCCAATTTACCTGTTCAGCAAACTGTAGCATAACATCCTTGCACCTCTTCTCAAACTCCAGCTGAGTGTTGGGCTGCTGCATCTTCAAGATATCCCTGACATCCTTACGTTGCGCGCTCTGCCAGTCGTACAGACGATCGATCTTGTTCAGGGCCACTAGGAACGGCGTCTTCTTTTGTTTTAGGAGGTTTATTGACTCTATGGTTTGTGGCTCCAGCCCGTGCATTATGTCTACTACCTGTCGATGAGAAGAAAAATTACTTAATAAGTGTTGTTTTTTTTATATTATGATTAAAGCTTACTCATAAAAGGGTTTAAACAGGTTATTTTTAATGATGTAAGATATACAGAATATTCTTTATTATGTACACCATACAAATTACAAGAATGACAGTATAACATATAATGTTAGGGGAAAAGAAAGCAAAACTGTGAAGGTGTCTGCCTGCGTTTCGTGCTACGTCTTATTCGTTTTATTTACTCAGCAATATTGAGATGGTTGCCTCTCATTTCATCATCTGCCTAGCCTTTTCCCAACTATGTTGGGGTCGGCTTCCAGTCTAACCGGATGCAGCTGAATATCAGTATTTTACATGGAGCGACTGCCTATCTGACCTCCACAACCAAGTTAATACTGGGTAATACGATACCCCTTGGTAAGACTGGTTGTCAGACTTTCGGAACACTGACTACCTGTAACGACTGTCAAAGATCTACAAATGACAGCCGGGACCAACGGCTTAACGTGCTTTCCGAGGCACGGAGGAAACTCGGTATGTAACGGGTGGTCACCCATCCACAGACCAACCTAGGCAAGCGCGGCTTAACCTTAAGATCGACCCGAGCGGCTGCTATTATTTAGCCACGAGCTCCTCTGGTTGCCTCTCATTTAATACCCGTATAATAGTTAATCAGTCAGGTTTACAGGTTTAATCACAATTTAATCACCTGACATGATATTATTATATTAAAAGGTTAATTTCAATAGGCTAGTTAGCAAGACGTGACAAGAACTTTTTACTTACGAGAATAGCAATATCACAGAGTGAAGACCCTCTATTTCTCAAGTTACTGAAGGACTCGTGGCCAGGAGTGTCGATGATCAATAGACCAGGCAGTTTAAATGCAATCTCGGTCACCTGAAAAAAAAAAAAGAATTATTAATGCATAGCATGACTTTTCAGAAGTATAATTGTCGTATTGTTGTTTGAAACCATCATCGACATGAAAGGTGGTAATTAACCATAATTGCCTCGGGTTGGCTTTGTTGTCTAACAACTACTACCGAATCCCCCAGTTGCATATTTTATAACTCTATGCCCGCGCCGCGTGAAGTTCGGTAACTGTCCCACGACATCATTCCACCGGGATTAAAATGTGTGTGTGCTATGTGTTAATACATGCTATAAACTGACGTGACGGCACGGTTGGCGCAGTGTCTGAGCGAGCGGCTGCTGCGCTGCGTGTCGCGGGTTCGATTCCCGCACGGAACAAATATTTGCGTGACCTGCAGATAATTGTTTCAGGTCTGGCTGTTTGTGTATGTGAGTTAAAAAGGTTTATAAATGCACCCACGATACAGGAGAATTTCCTAGTGGTAAAAAACGAATGGTGTGCCAAATTTCACATCCTGTCGATTTTTCGCAGTTAGAATTTTAATAACATTGGTTTAACTACTCACTCCTTTAACATGTTTCGTCTGCTCTTTAATATTCTCAATAGGAACATTGGTGGCGCCGATCTGCTGGGTAATACCTCCAGCCTCGCCGTCCTGCACGTTGGTGCGTCGCAACTTATCCAGGATCTTAGTCTTGCCCGTATCTACGTGGCCGAGTACGCACACCACGGCGGCCCGGAGAGGGTTGTTCGTTTTGTTCGCCTCATTGTCTTGTTTGCGTTTCTGAGGACGGAATTAATGTATTCTTAACCTTTTTTATAATGTTATTTGGCTTAGTAACACATAGGTGGTCAAAAATACAAAGTATAAGTATATAATTTAAAGAAAATCTGAGTCTTCACTTAGCTAGACGTGCTAGACTTATTTTTTTTGGTGAACTTTATAACACCAATTAATCTTAAGGTCATCTTTTCTTGTTTTGACTGTCGAATTTAAAATCAAGTTATTTATTAAATTGGGCTGCTAATCAGCACTTTTTGAATATCCAAGTTTACTAGAGATCCCCCAAGATTCTTAGCAATTTCCTAGTTTTTGCAGGGACAAGACCAAACTCCCTAGCAACACACATTACAACATTGTTGCCAAGACTGCACATCTTATAGATTAGCTTAAGAAATCCTGCTTATTAAACCAATAATTTAAAAATCAGGAAATGGTGGGTTTGGGTGTATTGTGGGTAAGGTTTAGAGGCAACATAAAATAGTCTAACCTCTAATCTCTTCAAGACAAGTTCCCTCTTCTTCTGAGCATCGGTCATGCCTTCATCATCTTCCGAGTCCTCTTCCGAGCTGTCATCATCGTCATCTGAGCTGTCTTCTTCCTCTTCTGAACTTTCTTCTTCTTCTGCCTTCTGTAACAAAACATTGTTTATGAGAATAATATTATTTGGAATGCCCCGTTGGTATCGCGGTCGCAAGCACGACTGGTGAGTACGGTGTCTACACGTCTGGGTACAATTCCCCGGTCGGGCAAAAAGTGTTATTGGGTTTTTCCATTAGGAATTCCACAGTAGCAGCCCGGAGTTTGGAAGTTGGCGGTAAGATACCGTGTCTCGGAAAGCACGCTAAGCGATTGGTCCTGAGCCTGATCTCTCTCCGGTCGTGTTGGATTGCCATCCCATCGGTTTACAAGGGTGACGGAACAGAACTCTCTGTAACACCTGTGATTATGCATACCCTTGTTCACTATAATATTAATTTAAACTTCATGTACAATAGTAGTACATAGACGGACTTAGGCATAGGCTTAACATTGTGATAGGGTACAAAAGTAGTAAATATCTAAAAAAACAAGCGATTTGTTTACGAGAACAATAATCTTCTTCTACTTCTAGGTTTGGTGCTTAATTTGTACTTCGTACTTCAATCAGTGTTTGAATAGACAATGAAGAGCAGGTTTATTAAGCAAATGAACCAATGCAGTGGTTGCAGGAATTTAGTTGAGTCAAGCACATATAAATTCAAAGTTGCAACAATGCTTAAGTAGGTCCAGCAGTGCACAAATTACTTTCATTAACATAATAATAATACCGGCCTATTAGAGAAGTCACGAGCATTGTTCATCATGCTTGCTCATGCGATTTTTTTTTCAGACTTATATTAATTGTATTTATTTATGCATACACAAAATACATGACAGGACATTACACTAAGATAGAAGCGTACAAATCTGCTGCTTACTACTGCTTATTTCTTTAGAAATTTGTTTCAGCAGACCTGTGAGAGGAATGTTAAGGTTTGTAATTTCAATGTTGCCTTACAATCTTTTTCTTCACCAATGTCTGTGATGTCTAAGATAAACTTAGAAGTGTATGACTTTTACTTTCAACAACATCCTTACTAATATTATAAAAGCGAAAGTGAGTTTGTTTGTATGTTTGTTACGTCTACACGCCTAAATGACCAAACAGATTTTGATAAATTTTGGTACAGAGATAGTTGGGACCCTGGAGACGGACATAGGTTAAAAAAAAGTGAGAAGAGGGGGAGAAAGAGGGAAGAAAAGGGGAGAGAAAGATATGTTTTTTCGATCATCAAGCGGTTTAAAGTTAGCGTTAGCCCAAAGTAACTATGGCACGCGGACGAAGTCGGGGGCGGAAGCTATTAAATAAATAAATGAACTATTACTATTGTTGAACTATTGATAGTGGAGGCAGTCTTTAGGATTTTTTTTGTAATTCTGATGAATTTACAGGAAGTTGTTACAAAATATTTCACATACCTCTTTACCCTTATCTTGAGCTGGAGCAGATCTCTTTACCTCCTTGACAGGAGTCTGTGGTGGCTCAGGCTTCTGTGGTTCCGCTTCATCCTCTGAAGACTCTGCATCCCAAGCATCTTTCACTGAGTCAGTGTCAGATTCCTTCTTTTCTTCAACTTTAGGGGAGTCCTCCTGTTAAGTTATTAGAGTAGCCGTGAGATCTTTGCAATTTTTGTGTGAATTAGTAAACTATGCTTGAATACTGAATAGATAAGTTTAGCTCTGATATGATATTGGCGATTAAGTCACGTCATTCTATCTAGTAAGTCATAAATTATTTCTGTATTATATATAAGTGCAACATCATGGTTACTACTATGTATTTAATTATATGTTGAGCTCAATAGTATGCCCAATAAGTTTATCTAAAGACGAAATTTTAGTTTTGCAAAATATAATGCCACCCTGGTTTAAGTTGTCTGTCAGCAAATTAAGTAATATAAAATTTCAAGAAATCTTAGAATATTTTGCTGATATTTCAATAATTTTCTTTATGATGTGATTTAGTCGAACTGGAAAAATAATCCATACCTTTTTGTCTTTTTCATCAGCCTTTAAATCAATCTTCTTTTCTTCAGAAGGAGTAGCAGGTGCCTCTTGCGACATCTGAGTTTTGAGCTTGCCTGGCTTCACCCTCGTACCAGGCCTAAGGGGCTTTTTCTCAGCTGAACCAACCTCTATACCCTGAGCCTTAAGAGAATCCAACAAAGCTTGAGCCCTCGCCTTCTCTGCCTTTTGCTTTGGAGTCAACAACTTTCCTTCAGCCTTTAATCTCTCTTTCCTCTCCTTTTCTTTCTGCTTTTTCCTTTCTTTCCTCTCCTTTTCTAATCTAATAGCTTCCAGTCTTTGATTTTCGCGTTCCTCTTCTTGCTTTATCCTCTCCTCTTCTTCTTTTTTAAGACGTTCCTCTTCTTCTTGAACTTTCTTTAAGGCTTCTTGCATAGCAGCAATAGTCTTTTTGGTGGGACCTTTCTTTCCTTTGTCATCCTTATCTTCTTTCTTTTCACCCTTCTTCTTCTTTTTCTTTCCTTCTATAGGAGCATCTGCATCTAGATCTTTTTCCTCAGATGGTTCCTTGGCTGCAGCAACTTCTTCTTTCACTTCCTCTACAGGTTTGCTTGGAACTGGTTCAGGAGCTTTAACTTTGTCATCACTAGGCTCCTTTTTACCTTCCTGATCTTTGTCTTTCTTTTTGGCTTCTAGCTTTTTCTGTTTCTCGCGTTCTTTCTTTTCTTTTTTCTTTTGTGCAGCAGTTTTTATGGTGACATCATTTTCATTGTCACTTCCGTCTTTATCTTCGTCCTTCTCAGGTTCTGGTTTTGGTTCCTCCTTTTTACCTTTCTTTTTTGTTTTAGGTTTTTCTTCTACAACTTCTGCTTGTTCTGGTTCAGCAGGAGCAGGTGTGGGTTCTTTTTTTACACCTGCATATTCCATTTCTAATTCAGCTAGTACTTTTTCTATATCATCATCACTGTCATTTTTATTTCTTCGGCCTTTTTTGCCTTTCTTGCCGGCTGGTTCTTTCTTTTCTTGGGTGGGTTTCTTCAGCGGTTTCTGGATGGGTAATTCGTCATCGTTGTCTGATGATGGAGGAGCTTCAGGAGGTGAATCATCACCATCTTCTATTTCTAACATGGCAAAGGCACTCTTCTTTTCGTCTTTCTTTTTATTTTTCTTTGGCTTTTGCTCCTCTTCAGAGTCATCTGTAGAATAATCATATTTTCATAGCAATGATGTTAAAAACTACTTTAGTGTGAAATTTTCAATGATAAAACCCAGACCGGGTTTTGAAAATGGACTGTATATTTAGTCCAGGCCGTGTATATACTCAGAATAACAATTCAATTCAACAGAACACTGTTTTATTTAAACACTGATAACTCTCAAGTAACTAGACTGTTGTGTCCTACTGAAGGGAAAATCTCTTGCTCTCTAGTAAAAGTAGAAGACTAGTTTTTATTAAAGTAATGCAGCTAGATATCAAACAAAATTACATGGTTAAAATGCACAGTCAGCATATTTATCTATACAAGGGAATAAATATTTCATAGCTTATGAAATGCTTATGCCTGTGTTGTGTATTCCACAACACAGGGAATCTTAGTGTGGAGGCAAGTGACATCTCAGTTTGTGTAGTACTCTCTTATACAATAAAGCATATTATTATTATAAATTAATCATGTCATTCCATGCTAAAAGAATGTATCACATTATTCCTTACCTAGACCATGTCTAAAGTACGATCCAAGTTTAAGGTACCTATCAGTGCACAACAACAGGAACACTTTTACACAAAATCAAAACCAGATATTACAACAACCATTACAGGCACTTTTGAATGGATAATTTGACAAAAGGATATATATTTTTATAAGATGTTGGTAATAAATTAATAATCATCACATAAGTAAACACTTACCATCATCACTGGTAACATCTTTTTTCTTGCGAGACTTATTTGAAATTGAGACATTTTTTATGTTCTTTGTGACTTCCTTGACATCCTCTTCAATAGACTTCTTATGTTTAGCCTTTGCTTTAGGCTTTTCCTCTTCACTTTCGGACCCAACCGATATTCTGCAATATTAATATTTGTTAGTATACATTGAGGATAATGTGAGAGAAGTTTTAAGTTAACCCTTTTGCTGCCCAGTTCGAATTATACCATATATTTTGGACTCATACGCCAAATTCTGGGCAGCAAAAGAGTTAATATGTGGATATCAAAGAAACAAAGTTGACCTGTATAAAAGGAATTATGTTTAAAAGGGACAACTTACAGAGCAGTAAGGAAGAAGATATACTATGGAGTCCAAATAAATTCAGATAAGTGTAAGAAAATAATGTTGCAGTAATTTACATTGCAACACAATATGAAACAGTTATTTTTGAATGAGTCATTTCAAAAATACAGGTTCGAAGCAAAAATTGTAATTATATTCGTTTTTTAATGTATTGGCTCATTTAGCCACATAAATTGCATTGAAACCATTTGTTTTCAGTTGCAGTGAGTTTTCTTGCAATCTTGATTACCTCCAGGTGCATAAATCCTCATCGTTTGTGTTCCTGAGTATGCTTTTCAAGTCTTTCCCAAAATATTTTTAATAGATATTGGTTGTTTTAGTTAATTAAGTAAACTCTTTGTGCTAACTGTGCAGTGTTGATTAGCAGTATTTCATAATTATTAAAGCAATTATAGTGTTGTAGAAATTTCAGTTGAATATTTTACAAATTTACTGCATAAAATAACAGGGGAAAAATTACGACTGCACGTAATCGTGTTAATTATTAACAGTAAACAACACCACATGAATTCACACGATTCATAAATGAAAAAGACTGATTGGTTAACCTATAACCACTTACTTCTTTGCCTTTTGCGCCGGTTTAACATTATCGATATTTGTAGTTTCTACTTCACTGTCGCTGCAATAAAACAAAAGATGTGAATTTCTCAAACGAAAATTGGCAAACAACAGTGAAAACATATGCCATGAACGAAACTTACCCCTCATCCACTGTAGAGTTCTTCTTCCCCTTTTTAGCCTTCCCCATTTTGTTAGTACACTGCACTAAGTCACAATGCCTGGGATATAGTGGTCTGTTATCGTATATTTTGTAAACTCTATCATGTGAAACGTGATCAACGCACAGGATAGCTCTTACAGCCGAAAATTAATACGAACAAGTCGTCGTCGTGTCCGTCTTGCACTCACGTCACGTCACACCACAGAAAAAGGAAAGGTAAAGCAGCGAGAAAAAAATAGAGCAACCCACAGGCCAATATCACTGGTTAGTGTAGTGATATAAGTACCAATTTTATACTTATAATAACAGTTATTTATAACTGCTCCTAACGTTAAATATTTTCTTGGTATTTTAAAGGTCAAATTCTGCCCATAAAAAATGTATTTATTGAACATGTAGAAAAGGGAGTAATTTTTTTGTTGGGGTTGGAAATCATCAAATAAGTTCCCCCGCTCTGAGCGGAGCGGGGGGCGCGTCAGACTTTGCAACCCCGGCAGGCGGAGACTGTAGCAAGCCCCTCTGCTTTGCTGATATCTCCTCGAGGCGCGCGTGAAACACGATCACGCCGTCGACACGGCCTGTCGTCGATAGACGGACGCTGCCCGCATCTACGGTGGCTGGGAGTCGTCTCGCTGCGGCCGGCGCTCGGGGCGTCTTCCGCGGTGGTTGGGTTGGTTTGAGGTTCTCTCCCTCAAACCCCCGGCCACCTCCTCTGCTAGCATTACTGCTTCGCAGAAGTAGGTGATCGCTTCCATTCCCTCTCGCTCCAGTCTATGGACGGAACCAGGGCCGGACGCGAGAGATCGCCACCGCCAATCGTCTCCACTCAATGGTGACACCCCGGTGTTTCCTCCCGCCTGATTATGTGCAGGGTCTTCCCGAAACTTCCGTGTCCGGTGAGGACCTGCGTCAGGCGGTAGGTGAGGACGCCATGACGCCTCTCCAGCCACTCCTCAAAGAGGGCACTTACCGCCACTACTGTGGCGTGCCCTGAAAAGAGAGTCATTAGCTTACTTCATTAGACTTTATGCTAGGAACTCTAATACCCGTGAAAACAGTGTTATAGGTAGCAACTATATCATTTAAATAAAATCTATAATTCGAACAAGAACATCCATAGGGGTTAGTAAAAAGATATCATAAAACTATGTTAGTATTTTATAAAGTTACAAGCCTATTGTTTGAGATACATCTTTGCACAATATCATACAATATAGGTGAATCGTACCTCCCTGCAATGGTTTTCAGGATGGAGTTGGAACTGGCCCGCACTCTGCAGAGCAGCGAGGCAGACTTCTGTCTAATGATGGCATGGAAGCCATCAACGTGTGCGTGTGCGAACATGCCAGAAGCACTGCAGAAACGGGGCAGCCCCATCAACATGAACCCATTATTATATTGGACTCGCAGGGCGCTGATAGTCCGCAAAGTATAGTTGGTCCACAGGCTGCATGTGTAAAACACTTGACAACACGCTTTAAAAAGCGTTACTTTAACTTGTTTGCTACAACGTGCAAACCTGCTTGCCAACATGTTACATCGTGCATCGTACTGCCAGCGCCCTACGTTCCCGCTCAATATTTACATGATCCTTAAGGTCATTGGTCAGTGGTCACGTAATGTCCCAGATGGTAAACACGATTTATTTCATTACCGTTAAGCCTAATTGCAGGTACAGAATCTGGACATTTACCACCCACCGCCTTAAAGTATTAAGAAGCGTTGATGAGCATAATGTCTTTCCAAGACAAGTTAATTATTGTAATCACAGACTGGCAAGATGAGACATTATAGATATTTATTCTAATGCACAACCAATGTTAGTGAGGAGTACTGTCCAGCCCTTCCCAAGTATTCAAAACATTCCCAAGTATACATAACACTTCTTACTTGTGTCTCCAAGTGTGTCATTTTTTTTTTATAAATAAATGATTTATTTATTTTTATTGCCACATTATCTATAGCACGGCCAACGAGAAGCGATACCAAATGTAAACAAAACCCATGCTAAAACCCCATCTAAAATGGCCGCCCGAATGTTGGCGAACCCGTCTTAACGTTGTCATGTTTTTGCCGGGAGAACGAGACATTACGACAAAGGCACAAGATGGAAAGAGCTAAATATTAGATTGTCAACGCCACAGTTGTTCTTTAGGTTAATAATGATCTTTCGTATCGCTTCTCGTTGGCCGTACTATACTACATTTTAATCCCAGTGAATTCAGTGATGTTGCGGTTTACAGAATACATAAATGAATAAATATAATACTTGAGTTTATACGATTAAATGGATTCTTGGGAGTCTAATTTTTTAGTCAAAATTTTGACGGTGAATATGACTAGAATATTACTGTTGTACCAGTCTTGTACATACGATGCCAATGTTGTATTGTCTGTTCTGTGAATCTTTGTAACTATAAAACCATTGAAGAGAAAGTAATAAATTATTTGGAAGATCTAAGACGATCAATACCTATCCTATAATGTCGTATCTGATTGTGAGAGTATCTTCATTTTCTTTAAGGTTAAAAGCCACGTTTCCAACTTAAGTGAAATTTATTTACACACGAGGAAAAAATAAAAAAAAACATCGACACTTCAATCAACGGGAATGACAGCCGAGGATATAAAATTTTTAGTCAATTTTTATTTTGTTTCATAATAATCAATATGTACAAAGGGTTTACACGGATACTCTCGCTTTATTGTGCAGATAAAGTACAACCATGTGTTCCTCCTGTATTAAGAAAAAATGTGTTATGTATGCGAAAAGGTGGTCAAAATATAGGTTATATTTTCCTACGAACGAAGAAACACGATAAAAGTGCTCCTTCAGCTCTGTTTGTTCCTGTACCTGTGAAACCCAACCCTGATGACATAAACATTGGAGCTGAATTCACAGGACGTCTAAAGAAGCAGGATCTTCTAAAGATTCTTAACAAATTCTATCAGAAACCAGAGGTCAGAGAATTGGCTTCAAGCAGTGGGTTAGATGACCAGCTTTTGCATCAAGCTTTTCTTTCGTTCCGGAGACATTGTTTAGAACACGATTTGCCGCCCGATTTACATATAATAATAAGTGATATTATACAAGGTGAGAATCATCTGATTTAATGTTACTTTTAGAATTAAAATAATAAAACATTCAAGAATTAGAACATTTTATTTATCAATCACCAGACCATTTTTCAAACATGAAACAGTAATAAACTATTGTTTTGTTTTAGGCGCAGGCCATGTGGATGATTTGTTTCCATATTTCCTGAGGCATGCAAGACAGGCATTCCCACATCTAGACTGTTTAGATGACCTGAAAAAGATCTCTGACCTTAGAACACCTGCTAACTGGTATGTAGTGAAAATTTTCATTTGAATTTTGATGTAGATTGTAGATCCTCACAATCTTCATTTCTGAAACAGTGTCATGACTTAAAACTGTCCCCTGTTTTGTGTCTAGTGCCATCATACGAAAGGAGCTCTAGCCAACCAGCTTATTATTACTTATTTCTCTTTTCAAATCTCTATTCAATATTATAATCCATTTTAAATTGATGCTATTCCCATTTAAACGAATTCCAACTGGCTGGAAATTGAGATGAATTCAAAATAGCTGAATGAAAAATTAATAAATGTATAAAGTTGCAGAGAAACTCAACTTTATGTGTAGGTTAATTTAATAAAATGCCAATATTTTATTTGTTTATTATTTTTGCCCACATCTACCCAGTAAATGTCCAATCTACAGCCAAATGATGCAATGCATAATAATTGTATAGCACAAAAGTTATTTTTAATTTATACCAACAATGTTATAAACAGATTCTTGATAGATGTTTGGTAGTACAATTTGTTTTATTATCAGCAATGACTGCACAGTATATTTATAAAATTCATTTCTTTAACAACTAAATTGAATGCACAAACTTTTTATCATTATCATATTTGTTTATTGACAATGCTTGCTTTGTTATTGAATTAATATGATGTTATCAGAATATTATATTTATCTCTTAGGTAATTAAGCTTATACTCAAATGTATTATTGTGTTAAATTGTCAGTGGTTAATACAAAGTCAGACAATTAATAATTTTAGCAATGTTGTCACTTGACTCACACACAGCTTCTACTTTTAATTTTATGCCTTTAAAATAATATTTGAGAAAAGACAGATGCCATTTATTTAACTGGTAATGGCTTGCTTATTATGTCAAGTTTTTTATTTAACATTCAATCACAAACTCAGTCAGATTGCTGGTATGTTCAATTTCTTAATACTGTACTTTCTTTCTCTCAGCAGCTCTCTCTTGTTCTCTTCTTAATTTAATTATTTTGCAGGTATCCCGAAGCAAGATCTATAAATAGAAAGATAGTATTTCATGCGGGACCAACAAACTCGGGTAAGACTTATCATGCAATGGAGAAGTTCCTTGGGGCAAAATCTGGTGTTTACTGTGGCCCATTAAAACTGTTAGCCACAGAAATATACCATAAGTCAAATAAACATGTAAGTATTGTTTATTCTAAACATTGTTTTAGTAGGTGTTATTTCTAAAATTATGCTTTAAAAAATAACAACTTTATGTTACTGTAAATTAAGTTGAAAGTCCCACTGTACAATGCAACCGCATTTTGATGACACTTTAAAAGCGCCATGGTGATGGTGGTTAAAATTTTTTTTTCTTATAAATTATCATTTTTTCAGGGTACACCATGCGACCTCATAACAGGCGAAGAAAGGAGACACGCATCATTGTACTCATCGGTAACAAATCCAGAAGATAAAAAATTTGAAATACCAGACGATGATAACACCTTACAACTGACTGCTACAGAGCTAACGGCATCTAACCATGTCGCTTGTACAGTGGAAATGACGTCTCTTAACAATAGATGTGAGTTATTTTTATCTTATTGCCTTGTTGGTCTAGTGGTGGCACGCATGACTAGTGAGCATGAGATCCTGAGTTTGATTCCCTGACAGACAAAATATTATTGGGTATTCCATCTGGGATTTTTCAGTAGCAGCCACAGAGTGTGGATTTGTGCCTAGTTAATAGAAATAAGCTCGTCCCCTCTTACATGACACATGCACTACTTATACTACTGACAAAATGTGGACATACTATAAGGTTCAATCAGCCTAACTCTATGTGGATTGCAGATGTGATGTTATAACTAACTTATTGTAAAGGTGTGCACAGATAGTATGTGCATCGTTATGCATAGTCAATTTACGTGTGTCCTGGAATGTCACATGCTCCAAGAGTGTACGCATAGCTGCAAGTATGGACATGGCGTTCCAGAACACGCGTAACTGAACTACGCGTACCAATGTACACCCTATACACAACTTCAGAGGCAATTTGGATGATGACAGAAAAACGCCCGTTTTACTTCCCCTATGTAAACACTGACATGTTCTACTTACTGACTACATCAACCTCCTTCTTCTGTAACTTGCACATAACTATGCTTACATAGTATAGCTTGCTAGAGATCCATACAAATTCTGATTGGTGCAGTTGTGAAAGTTTGGGCATGTCTATTACAGACTAGAATGTCTGGATCAGCCTGCCAGTACTTTATCACTTATAGAAAAGTTGCCAGATAGACAACCCTTTCTGCTTTTGCTATCCTGTTGGCTCACTAGGACAATATTTTGTGTGAATAAAACAAACGATATATTTTATTTATTAATTTATTCATGTTTTTTTCGTTGTCATCAGATGAAGTAGCAGTTATTGATGAAATTCAAATGATTGGTGATAGAGGCAGAGGATGGGCGTGGACTAGAGCAATATTAGGTATTAACAAAACTCTGATAAACTAAAATGTACTTTAACTTTGTTTCAATAAAGGATAAAATAATTTCTCTAATTCGTAGGACTACAAGCAGACGAAATACATTTGTGTGGAGAAGCTGGTGCTATAAGTCTAATAGAAGAAATATGTAACACGACTGGTGAAGAATTAGAAGTAATTTATTGTACTATATTTTAATCAGCAAATCTATCTAAAAATATTTTTTTGTCTAGACACAACCTTTATACTGTGTAGTTGACAAATTGGAATACTGTGCAGCGTTGAGCGTGCAGTACACAAATCGATATCTTGTGCAGTGTATCTTATTTATTGTGATGGTTTTTTTAGGCACTGAAACTTTTGCGTTGTAGCATTTCATTGCAACTGACATTCTACTCTCACTTTCACAAAACTGAAATAAGTATGATCAAATTGAGATATGCACTATTGCAATGGTATACATAATTTTTGGTATAAGTCCAAATTGAAAGAAAATAAATGCAATAACAAAGTATTCTTGGAACTAGTCCAGTTTTGTTCGTATTTAATGGGCAACTTTTTTTTTTTGTTTTTTTTCGGGTGGAAAATCATCCAATGACTTCCCCCGCTCTGGGCGGAGCGGGGGGCATGTTAGACTTGTACTGACTAAAACCCACCCATGTTCCTTCTATTGCCCTTTACGTTCCGGGGCCGCGGTATCTCTTTCGAACAACCCGCAACCCCGGCAGGCGGAGGCTCTGGCAAGCCCCTCTGCTTTGCTGACTCTCTTTGAGGCGCGCGTGAAACACGAACGCGCCGTCGACACGGCCTGTCGTCAATCGACGGACGGACGGTGAACTACCCATTGCTCACCGTCCACAGGCCCGCTAATGGGCAACTTAAGGGCTGCATAAACGTAGCCACTTTTAGAAGTTTAATTGAGTTTTTCATCTGAGATTTCTCAGTAGCAACTCACAGAAAAAGATTGCCGTTTTTCCAAAAACTCGATCTATATTTAAACTTTTTGGCAAATATAACACACCAAGATTATAAAGGCGAAAGTATGTTTGTTCTCTTCTTCACGCTTAAAAGCCGGACCGGTTTGAATGAACTTTGGTGTGTATATAACTTATACCCTGGATTAAAGGGCTACTTTTATCTCGGTCTACGCGGGTAAAGCCGTGCGGTGCAGCTAGTTGTACTATATCTTGGTTAATAAATTGTCACCAACCTATCAAAATTTTTTGGGTGTTCTTAAATTTACACCTCCGACAATCTTTGGGGGGACAGGCATAATGTTAATAACTTGTTTTTTTTTCTCATCCATAGATACGCAATTACAAAAGACTAACAGAACTGAAAGTAGAAGACACGCCGCTCGGATCGCTGGACAACGTTCAAGCGGGCGACTGTATAGTGTGTTTCAATAAAAATGACATTTACAGTGTAAGTCGAGCCATTGAACAGAGGTCAGTCCCATCTTGAGGCAGGTATCCAATTAATAAAGTACTTTAGGAACGTATGTGGTTTTAAAAGTCTTTGTGTTTTTTTTCTTGTATTGTCCCACTGCTGGGCAAAGATCTCTTCCATTACGTTTCACTGTTGTGTCTGTATTGATTACTCTGGCCATTTCTTCAATTTAGACGCCTAAAAAATTGAAGGGAGATGGAAGGATGTTTAAGGATGTGTGTAAATAAACTGTTAAATAACTCGATTTTGAACAAGAATTCTTTCTCTCTGTTTTATTGCATTGTTTTGGTAGTAATGTAAATCTAAATGAGCGCTAAATAGACTTTTAAAATCACGATACCTGCAGTATGTTATCTAAATGTATGTATTTTGTTTCGATGAGTTGCATGTAGGCTAAACAATTAGAGTATAGATACGTACATATTTCATAGCGAAACTGTTCCTAACTTGATTCAGATATCGAAATATTTGTCATTCATCATTATTTAGTACATCGTTTGTATATTAGAAACTTATATACAGTAGACTGCATCAATTGGGTACCCAGGTTGCGGGTTGTTCGAAAGAGATACCGCGGCGCCGGAACACAGATGGTTAAAAACGGAAGATGACGAGTTTTAGTCAGTATAAGTCTGACACTCCCCCCCAGCTACGCCCAGACCGGAAGAAGTTATTTGATGATTTCACATTCGAAAATAAGTGGATAGGTACCCAATTGAAGCTTAGACGAACTCCAAAGCCTTTTGACATGTAAACAAAGTCGCAATTTTCTTGCTGCCGACATGCCTTTGGTGGGTTCAGTCCATCAGAACAACCTTCAATCGTCAAGTATGCATTCATTACAAAGCAGATTCCGTGTTACTTATTCAAAACCAGTCATTTAAATTAAAAAAAAAAAAAACTAATTATGTCCAACATGAATGCATGCTTATTTTAGTTTTAAAAGCGTAATATTGTTTGTATTTATTACAGGGGCCAAGAAGTAGCTGTGATATACGGTAGTCTGCCGCCTGGCACGAAGTTGGCTCAAGCCAACAAGTTCAATGATCCCAACAGCTCGTGTAAAGTCATGGTTGCTACCGACGCCATAGGACTTGGTATCAATTTGTGAGTAGATCGTCAAAGCATTACCTTGAAACAACGCCAAAGCGTGTTCCCCTTCTTATGAAATGCAGATATGGCATTCACAGCGTCATTTTAGTATTATGTGCAATCTGGCAGAGTTTGGCATTCTATTTTGACGACACGATTGGCGCAGTGGCTGAGCGTTCGACGCGCTGCGTGTTACGGGTTCGATCCCCGCACGGAACAAATATTTGTATGGCCTACAGATAATTGTTCTGGGTCTGGCTGTTTGTGTATGTGATTTTAAATGTTTGTTAATGCACCCACGATACAGGAGAAATTTCTAGAGTGGGGCAACGTTTTTTTTTTAACAAAAAAATAAATAAATTGATTTCACTTGCACTGATACGATAACGCTCTTCAAACTATAGTTATTTACCATACCTTATAAAGCTTAAACTACTAAATTGATTATAAAGAAATTTGACAGATGGAAAGCCGAGGTTTGAAATATTGAGGCAACATTTCATGTTGAAATTAGTTAAATAAAACCGACCAAGTGCGAGTCGGACTTGCGAGCTGAAGGTCCTGTACAAACTTGCTATATAAACGGCCATAACTTTATAAATAAATAAAGGAACCACAGTATATGGCATTAATTTTAACTCGATACCTCTACGCGATCCCGAGATAAAGAGTCTTGAGAGACAGACAGACAAACAGACGGACAACAAAGTAATTCTATAAGGGTTCCGTGTTTTGCTTTTAAGTACGGAATCCTAAAAATTATGAAATACGTTTTTTTTTTTATTTCAGGAGTATACGAAGAATAATATTCTATTCGTTAATAAAGCCAGTGATAAATGAAGACGGAGATAAAGAAATGGATGTAATTAGTATATCACAAGCGTTACAAATTGCTGGTAAGTAATGCAGATACTGTGAACTCTCAAAATGTCTAATTACCGTTTTTACCCGACTGTCGAAAGGAGGGTCATGTTTTATGCTGAATGTCTCATAACGAAACGAGTTCTAACTTTAGTTCAAGTTGTATTTTGAACTTTATTCCAAAGAAAGTGAAGTTATTAGTACAGATACTAACTTATAAGTGTCTAAAATGTTTGAGAAAAAAAAACTTGTGCAGTTGAAAACAATGGAAGATCCAAAAGATAAAGTTTTAAGAAATTTTAAAAATAGAACATGTTTTTTTAAAAAGAGGTTACACTCTACAAATCCTCATTTTTCTGTGCGTCCAGTTTATACCTGAGTGTCGTTTATGAAAAAAAAAGATAAAGCTTTTTTGAATATCAGGTCGGGCAGGCCGCTACGGCAGCGCATGGGAGACTGGATACGTAACGACATACAAGCCTGAAGACTTAGCCACGTTAAAACAATTGCTATCTAATTCGCCCGACCCAGTCACTCAAGCGGGCTTGCACCCCACCGCTGAACAAATGGAACTGTACGCGTATCATCTACCTCATGCCAGCCTTAGTAGTTTAATGGTAAGCAACTTTCCTTACTAATATTATAAAAGCGAAAGTGAGTTTGTTTGTTTGTTACGTCTTCACGCCTTAATGGCTAAACCGATTTTGATGAATTTTGGTACAGAGATAGTTGGGAACCAGGAGACGGACATAGGCTATTTTTTTTTAAAAGAGTGTGATAGGAGGGAGAGAGAGGGACGAAACGGGAAAACTTAGCGTTGCTATTACAAACCAATAAGGCGCTACCGAATTTAACGCGAACGAAGCCGGGGGCAAAAGCTAGTACTTAATAAATAGCTTATCATCACTATCTATCTGTCTGTCAAGACCACGGAAACGCGTGGAGGTATCGACTTGAGATTAAAACCTAGTACTGAAGTCCGTAGTCTCTAGGAGCTGTGAAAAAAATCAACCCTCTAGTCTACGCTGTCAAAAGATATGGCCGTTTATGACGCAAGTTCGTATGGAACCCGCGGTGTGCGAGTCTGACTCGCTCTCGGTTTTTAATACACCCTCTATTACCTCCAAACACGCTTTTGTGGGGAGATTTTTCTCGTTCTTAGGCCCATTTCTGTACAAAAGATTAAATAGAAAACTAAGTATCTATAAGTTAAACTATTATAGCTGTAATAAAACAATAATTGAATTGTTTCAATCATTAACTTATGCACAGCCAGAAGATCTACTTGCTGTCTGCAAATAAAACGCTTACTTTATTTTTGTGTAATTTTTCAATTATGTTACTTTAATTTTACATTACTCTCTATTAATTTGAAATTAGTATTACTTAATGCTGTTTTAAGCCTGAAACACAGGTCCAACCTAGTTCAGGCAATTAAGCAACTGTGTTATATTGTTTGTTAAGATGCTTTATTTTTATATGTGCCCCCTTGTTATAAATAAACGATTTTATTTATTTTTATCGAGAAATAAATAACCATTTTGTTTACAGGATATATTCGTCCACCTGTGCACAGTGGACGTGACACTGTACTTCATGTGCAACACGGAAGGGTTCAAGTTCCTAGCGGAGATGATACAACACGTGCCTTTACCGTTGCGCGCTCGCTATGTCTTCTGTTGTGCGCCGATCAATAACAAACTACCGTTTGTTTGTGCTACATTCCTTAAGGTTTGTGCTGAATTTGTATTTCTGAAAGTTTTACATATTTAAATGTGTAAAAAAAATCCAACGAAAATGGGTTTGAAATTTAGTTTCTGATGTATGCTACTTTTTCATCAAACTGTAGAACAAATTTAGTTTTGCATTGCGTGTAAATTTTCTTTTAAATTACCAGGCCAGTTTTTTTAAAGTGTGATTCATAATATCATAATAAGTCTTTAGAAAAAAAAAACACTTGAGACACAAGTTTAGTTAAAATTCACATTTTATTGTATCAAGAATAAGAAATAAAATTAATAGCATCAACACTTATGGCATAGACAAACACTGATGTTACGATGGAGAAGATTTCGCTTCTTTTCTTTTCATATTTGTTATTGTTTAGTCGTTCCACAATTTATTGATTCTTATTATGAATTTTTGTCATATCTGACTGGTTTCACTTGCTTCGGCTCGCACTATCAGAATATCCGCGCTGTGACATGGTTGCTATGTTACAGCGCCATGCCGAGATATGGGCCTTTTGGCCTCGCCAATTTAGTTGTAGAGGTATTTAATCTATGAATGTAAATGATTCTCTTAATTTTGATTTATTGTTCTCTTTTTATTATTGAATGGTGTGCCTACATAAAAAAACAATATTCTATCCTGTTTTATCAACATTTGCAGATGGTGCGACAATACAGTCGTAACGAGCCTATCACAAAGAACTGGATGTGCAACGTGGTGGAGTGGCCGGTGCCGCATCCCAAGACTATCATGGACTTAGTGCATCTAGAGGCCGCGTTCGATGTTCTAGAGCTTTATCTATGGTTGAGGTTTGTATTATTTTTTAAGACATAGAAAATAAGGCTAAGGAAATAGGATTTCTGCTTTCTAAGGTAACTTGGCCGAAAATAACGGAGCTGTGCATTGTTGGAGTTTATCGTATTTTATGTTTGCACTTGCTTTTGCCCGCGGTTTCGCTCGCGTTAAATTCGGGGTAACACAGTACCACTTTCCTGATTTGCAGGAACCTGCTACCTTTAGTTTTGCCCTTGCGCATTATTGATTGTAATAGCAAAGCTATGTTTTCCCTTTTCTTCACTCTTTCTCGTTCAATTAACACTTTAAAAAGAAATTAAAGCCTATGTCCGTCTCCAGGGTCAAAATCATCAAGCAGGGGCATAGTCGCGCTATTTCCCACTTATTAAAACAGCCGACGCATGGGCACAGTGGCACTGTGCCCATGCGTCGGCATCCACTGTGACAGTGGATGACAGTTAGTGTCAAACATGGTAGTTGTATAGTAGTCCGTAATTTATCCTTTTATTTTGTTTACAGTTACCGATTTCCCGATATGTTCCCGGATGTAGCACAGGTGCGCAGTATGGAGGTGGACTTAGACGCTATCATTCAGCAAGGAATATTCCAAATTACCAGGTAATTATCTTCAAGGAACTGCTAGAAACTTTAGAGGGGAAAATATCTCAGGCATGCTGGTTTCTACATGATGTTTTCCTTTACCGAAGCAAGTGATAAAAATACAATACACACATGAATCCGAAAAAGCAAGAGGTGCGTGTCTTGGGTTCGAACTCGAGACCCATGGCTTGGCAGCTCGACGGTCACACCACTAGTCTACTACTACTTAGTATCCAACTTATGTCTTTGTGTAACAACTGTTTACATTGTATTTTTTACCATTCCTCAGGTTGTTAAGAAACTCAGAGCAAGTTCTACGTGACGATCCACAAATTCAAGCATTAGGACAAAAGCGAGCAGCCCGCGTTAGCTCCGCTGGCATATCTGGCTTGCACACAAAAGCGAGAGGCAGTGAAGACTCGAAGCCAAGACTATCAGACATGCTGGTTGCCAGGGTAAGCAGAACAAGTGATTCGTCTTTTGGGAGACCGCAAATGACTGTAAAAACTCAATTACTGCAAAAATTACCACCACATGATCAAATTTGAGCTGTTATCGGTGTAAAAAGAGCCTCAATGAAAACGAAGAGTTTTGGAGATATTGGAGATCTAAATTCCAACTTTGTCATAAGTTAAAAAATATATTCAAGTTTGAATTATATAACTTTAAATCTCTCCATGACTCCTGTACTATTTAATGCATCCATCAGCAAAATCCTAGAGTCCTATCGTCAACTTGATTTTTAACTTCAAAAAAAGTCGACGCATAAAGATTTAATTTATGCGTAGAGTTACCAAGTTTGATGAACATATTGCATAATTAACGGCTTTATGAACAATCCGTTTACACTTTGTGTAATCCACTACAATATAAATAAGTTTCTCATAAAAAAATGCGGTCGTCTTCTCACTTAGATCAGATGCCATAGTTAAATGATCTTTTACACTTTTTTTTTTATCTTTTGCACTCTCTTATCTGACATCACACATTTTACTCGAAAACCATATGATAGCATGTACAAACTGACCAGGAAAATATTGTTGTTAAGGAATAGATCATACAAACTAATCTTTTATTTATTTACAGGGTCTAATCACACCACAGATGTTAAAGAAACTTCAGCAAGAACTGGTAACTGACAAAAAACCAGAAAGAAGTAGACCTAACAGGAATAGAAGGAAATAATCCTTGTAAATTGTTTGTAAATACATGTGTAATTATTAAAATTTATAAAAAGT
Source organism: Ochropleura leucogaster (assembly GCA_958449745.1). Lineage (NCBI taxonomy): Eukaryota > Metazoa > Arthropoda > Insecta > Lepidoptera > Noctuidae > Ochropleura > Ochropleura leucogaster. The sequence continues at coordinate 7,115,165 of OY288206.1, forward strand.
ACTTTTAATAAAATGTTCCCGAGATTTAGTTTATACTGGTTTTTTTTAATCTCGAATAATAAATTTTAAAGAATTGTTAATCTGCGATATTTTCTTAACACCTTAAAGAATTACATTTTGTGTGAGGTAAAAATACATCATATTAAGTTCGAAAGACGTTAAAACAATTTTTAAATACGTCCATCCCTGCAACATATTCTTCCAGAAAAACATTGGCACACAAACAATGCACCAAATATTAATAGGGCAATCATTTCACACATAAGGGTCGGCGTTTCTTCAATAATATTAAGATATGTATTTTGATGTAAGCAATACGTCGTGATGCATATTTGTCACAATAAGATGAATTACCGTTCGTAGACCAATGCTATAGCTACATAGAACATATCACAGCGAACTTACGAATGTCGAAATTCACAACATAACACAATTAATGGTGTTAAAATAACATTAATACATACGCCACCACCGGTCAATAAGGCCAAGGGATACACGATCAATTTCATAGATACTGATAATACTTTTACTAGAGTAATTAAAGCTTAGATTAATTATATTCATTAGTATTTGTCTCAAGTTATCGTCGGTGCACGTAAACGGTGACCTATGACATGCAATTATCAGTGTGTTGAGGGTAGTCGATTTTATAATGGGTCGGTACGCTTTGCAATGTGAGTCGTCAACCAAGATATGCGCTGACACTTGAAAAATGTGTAAATACAATTTGTTTTGTGTGCTAACAATATTAATAGCTGTGTACTTTCCATTTAAAACACAAGGTATTTATACACAAGAGTTATAAAATCAATATTTTTGAATAATGACTATAAAAGTGAAGATTTTTCTCAGTGTATTTTTGAACAGCTTTCAGGGTGTTTTATGAGAAAGGTGTGGAAACTATTTTGGCGTTAGAAAATGAGCAGGTTAATATAGTATGTAAGGCGGATATGCCTATGTCTTACTGTGGATTTATTCATCCTTCTGGGAAGCGATATTCGTAAGTACTTTATTTATTTTATAGTTGTGTGTATTTTACAGTTTACTAGCTGTGCCTGTTTACTTAGGGGTATGAAAAATAGATATTGACCGATTCTCAGGCCTACTCGATAGATATGCACACAAAGTTTCAAACAAATTGGTGCACCCGTTTCGGAAGAGGTGGTAACAAATACCGCGAAATGAGAATTTTATTTATTAGATTTAGTGAAAGGAAAGTGTATAGTAACAATTGCCAATCATCATTCTCCTGACCTTATCTCAATTTATTTGGGGATCTGCGCAGCATGTCTTGTTCTCCATACTTCTCTATTACTCGACATGTTAACAGATACTTAGATCACTCAATTCTTTGGTCTTCCTCTACTCTTAGGGCTGAAACTGCGTTAAACGAATACCCGCGCGGTTTCATACAAAAGTGAACCGACGCGGGGACACGCGCGATGCTCGCCAGCGCCACGGAAACACGCGCGGGCTTGTCCAGTCCACATTAATACTCATTTTTTTTCTCATTGCTCCTTATCACATGCCCGTACCAACCTAACTGATTACCCAACACTTTTCGGTAACCGGCGTCGCTTTCAGACTTCCTCTATTGTACCTACTCGTTACAGTACAGTAACAATGGTTAATCAGTGTGAAATAAGAATCCTTCCACGTCCTTGGTGACCGGTGTGGTGCTCCTGGTGCTCTTGTCTCTGGTGGCGCGGCGTTGAGCATCATGAGTTGTTGGGGAATAAAAAATTGTTGGTTTCAATATTTTACGAGACTAGTCCTGGTTTTTCGATTTAAAATTCGTATTATAATGACAAATTCCCTCCGAGAGAACTCTTTTAGGCAGTATGTTTTTGAGTGATAATGGCATTGCACAATCCATACCTAATAGTTAAAAAAGGATGGTATTTAATACTTTAACTGTAAATCCCCTTTTTTCAATCAAAATATTCGAAATTATCACCAAAAATACTGAATTGCACACTAAATTTGCTCATCAAATAAATCAATTACGAGCATCAGGAAAAAGACAGCACTACAATAAAAAAGTGTTATATCTTTATCCATTTTCTATAAATGCAAGTCGTTACTGGCACTCGCCGGCCGCTGCCGCGGCACCGCTCGCTCCGCTCGCTCGGCTCGTGCGTAGGGGGTCGCAGTTTTAACCTTTTTTTTTTTTTTTTTTTTTTTTTTTCGTGTGGAAATCCTCAATGGATGTCCTCCGCCTTTGCGGAGGGGTCTGTCAGACTCCTACTGACTAAAACCACACGGTGCTCCTTCTCGTCACTTCTGGCTGGGGTGCGGGGACACATTTGCATTCTACACAATCACCCCAACCTAACCTACGCATTTCTTTTTGCATTCAGGAAAGAATATTTGGTGCACGATCAGTATTTTTGGTGAACACAAAATTTTTTCCCGTTAAAAAAGCTGAAGTTTAGCCATGAGTCCATGACACTTCTGGATCGAACACTTTCATTTCTTTTTTAAATAACTGTCCAATCTTTCCTCCCGGCGGTTTTTCTCCGGGCAATCTCTCCTAAACATCTCTTAAGTTGTTGTTGCCAAAACGTTTTTTTTCGGGATGAACTACGCTGTCTTTAGAAGGATGACAGTATTAAAAGATTTTTATTCACATTTCTTTTATTACATTAAAAATTATTAATTGAAAATTGATTTCACTTTTTATTTACGCATATAAATTTCAGTGTCTGGTAGTACCTATCTACTTTCAAAATAACAGCTCAATATCCGAAACGGCTGGGGCGATCTTAGTGGTAATTTTACTGAAAAGGAGTAACTCTGTTTATTTTAGAATAAGGGATTAGGGTTCCGTGCAAAAATCTTACAACCAATAATAATCGTAATAAAGGGATGGACTCACCGGGGTTTTGGGTTTTTCGAAAGAGATACCGCGGCCCGAAACGTAAAGGGCAATAGAAGGAACATGGGTGGGTTTTAGTTAGTAAAGTTTAGGAAGTTATTTGATGACTTCCCATCCGCAAAAAAAAAGTTTTTCTAGGCCCTTCTCCACGACGACTCCCGTCTTCCGCCACTTACTGCATTACAACTCTGGCCCATCAGTTTTCTTTTTTAAAAACTTGCCTAATCCGTACAACATCGAAATTTAAGCGTATTTATATTTAGGTACTTATTTCATTATCAGCCCGCCAATTAAATTTTATAATTTTTATTGCTATTCCAATCTTGACGCCTACAGATAGGCGGACAAGTTATCTTAATTTCGTTTTGTTTTTTAATTTGTTAATTACATCTTTATATCATATAGGCACTTATATCGAGATTCGGCTGCCTACTCTAAACTATAGGCAGTCTGTACTGGGAAGATTACAAAATCTATCTGACTAGGAAATAATATAGGTACCTAGTGGTTATTCTTAAATAATAATAAATATCTTGGGACAACTCACACACGGCTATCTGATCCCAAGCTAAGCAGAGCTTGTGTTATGGTAACCAGACAACTGATATACATACTTATATAATTTATAAATACATACATATTTATAGATAAATCACACCCTGAAACACAACAGACACCTAAACTGGCGCCTACAAGCGTATCTCTTTTCATTTATTGTGATGTTGAATTAACTACGTACCTACTAATTTTCAGTGTTCGATTAGGTTTGCAGGCACAAGTCTAAACGCAGGCCACTGCGCCATAAAAGTTCAAGCTACCAAAAACGTCACGGGAGAATGGCGGTGCCACATAGGAACACAGACTACCGGGGTAGAAATGATGCAGAGGATCCACGTCAGGGTTGTGATGGAAGTGGCAGCAATCCAGGATCACATTAATGCGGTCCACGGCAAGCCTATGACGATAGCCTGTACGACTACGAAGGGCCTGGTGCCCTTGAGTTACTGTCGATTTGAGCCGCCGAATGGGCAACCGTTTAGCATCAACTCTGATGTCACCCGTGAGAAGTAAGTTGGTTGTTTTTCAATTACAAGACAAAATAATCCTTACTAATATTATAAAAGCGAAAGTGAGTTTTTTACGTTTCCACGCCTAAATGGCTGAAATGATTTTGATGAATTTTGGTACAGAGATAGTTGGGACCCTAGAGACAGACATAGGCTAACTTATTTTAAAAAAAAGTGAGGAATGAGGGAGAAAGAGGAAAGAAAAGGGAAACCTTAGCACTGCTATTACAATAAATAAGGCGCAAGGGCAAAAACTACAGGTAGCAGGTAACTGCAAATCAGGAAAGAGCAACCCCGAATTTAAAGCGAGCGAAGCCGCGGGGAAAATTATAATAATAAAATTGTTTATTTCAGTTCCACAAACAAATAAAATCAGTACTTAAGATGTAACATAGATACAGAAATAATGTATTTTATTTGTGGGAGACTGACGCCTAAACTAAGCCAATGCCTGTATGTTAGGTTACCAGGACCCCACTAAAGTATTTATTAGGAAAAGATAACAAAAGTAGTGCCTAAAATTGCAATATCTTTAAAGAATCAGTTTCTAAACCAAAAACTATAACTTCAATAAGCGGGGTATTTACAAAATCTAGTATTTATTTAAGGGAGTAAATAAGAGTACGTGATTTTTTTTTCTCCAAAATAAAAGAGGAGCACCGACACGAAACAAACGTTTTTTTTATGACTGAATAAAAAAGTGGTCGCAAGCGCGATTTGATTCCTAGTCCTAGGTCAGGCAGTGTTATTGGATTTTTCCATCAGGAATTTCTCGCCTCGCTTCTCGCTGGTTGACAATAGGCGAAAAATGGGTACAGTATTAGTTACACCTCTGCTCTAACCCTTCGGAGACTAGAGGCGTGATTTTATGTAAATAATTTTTAACTGGTTTTAAGTAGCGCAAACCACACGAGATGTCCTTAGTGATATCTGGACTTTACTCTGTATCTTTAAGCTATGTATTTTTTTAATTAATTTGAAACTTCTTATATTCCTTCAGTCCAATTTTGGGAAGATACTATTTTCCGAGTAACAAGAGTCTGGATCGCGGTGACTGCGCTGTGACCATTCGGAAGGTAAAATATGAAGATGTTGGGATTTGGACCTGCGGGGCTGGCCTTGACGATGGCCAGGAGCATATCGACTTTATTCAATTTGAGGTTGAAGGTAGGCTTATTTTTATTTTTAAGAATCCTACCTAGTAACTTTGCATTCAAACTAATTAAGATATCGATTTTAACAAGGATTGGACAGCAATGTAGATTCCGATATGTGGGTTTTTTACACGATGCTTTTCACAAAAGCGCAGTTTTCTTAATTGAAAAGTAAATGTAAGAACCTAAACTACTACGTTCAACTAATTGGAATGTATCTCAAAATAAAACATTTTTTATTTAAGGTCGCTAAGTTATCCGTACAATAATTGGACCGATTTTCGATCGGAAAAGGGTCCAATTTTAGGTACGTAATTAAGCCTTTTAGAACTAATTAAAAAAAACCACTCTTTTCAGGACTGTATGCCATGTCAACAGCATCAGCAACGGGCATAACTTTCGGAGCATTTGCGATCGTTGCGTTATTATCAGTTCTTGGGGTGTTCGCGTGGAAAAAGCGGCACTTCCTAGGCGCTGCGAGACCTGACAGGGAAGAAGCAGAGGCTCATGAATTGGAACAGCTACCAGCTAGTCGAAGTCCTCAACCTAGTAGGAGGGTCCCCCGAGTCGTTGTCCAGTCGCCTTCGGAACCTAGCGCGTCGCCCTTGATGCAGTCTGAGGCGTGAATATAAATGTGTCTGATGAACGGTACTCACCGCCAACATTCGCTTCGTGTTTGTTTTGCAAACAATATAGCTTTTGTTTATGCAACGAATATTTATTCACAGGTCTCCACCGCAGCTAATCCTATCACAGTTACGTTGTTTTTTCTATTATTATATTCTGATTTTGCAACACAGTCTAAATAGCGCCAGCGTAGCCTGCGAATATTTATTTTTTTACAATTTGCATGTCAGTCAGGCTGTATGTTGAACACAATCATGTACCTACTGTATAGAGAGAAATATAATAGAAATATTTTCGCTGGTGCTTTGGGTTGTCAGAGACAAATAATTATATCATAACAGCTACCTTACCATGACGTCTTAAAACCGAAATTATTCCAGTGAGGGAAATAGACAGAGACATCTCTTTCTCACACAGGACTAAGTACTGCTATAAGATGTCATGGTAACCCCCCTACTGGACTGTATTCTGATTTGTTTCGTTTTTGAATGAATATTCGTGATGTCACAAAAGTTCATGCCAAGGATTTTGCAAAACAAATTCGCGAATTGAATACTCCCGTCGACTACGGTCCATACGTGAATAAAAAAGAAATGACGTTAACTTAGTTTTATAGCACACTGCCTTGTAGAAAATAAAAGTAACCCACCTAACACAAAGGCCCTGTTTTTCAAAGTCAATTTTTTAGTTACATTTCTCAGTTTATCAAAGACTTTATTGATGACAGGGTTTTTCATGGTAAAAAAAACATTGTGTTCAACACATATTTTACCAATTGTTTGTCCCAATTCAGTTGACTCTAATATCTTTTAATATAGACACAAAAGAATTGTTAATTATTTAAGTTGAGGAAATGAATAGTATTGTAATGAGAGAATCTGTTATTTTTTGTTATTATTATATTGAATATATGACTACCTATTAGACTAAAGTTATACATTATTTATTAACCACTAAAACATTTCTTTTCGCCAGCTATTTTCTTATGACCTTCATTTTGAGAATTATGATTATTTTTCTTTTGCTTACATACTAGGATGGTTTAACAAGGCAGCTAATCGCTCCATGTTGACTGCATAAACAGAATGGCATGATATAACATTTTTGTGTGTCAGAAGTGTGTTGTAAAACTCATCTATTGTCAGTTTGTCATCATTTGGCTCTGTGTTGGCACTGGAAATAAAATTAAGAATAGTCAGTATTTTCAATAATACAGATATATAGTGTAATGTAATAAGCAAAAGAGCTCCCGGGTATAAGAACTTATGCGATCAGTAGTTTTTTTTAAGAATCTCATCTTTTTGTGTAATTTACTGACAAAATTGCACCAGTATGAAAATTCAAATACAAATAATGTGAACATTACATATCTAACATTTAGATTTCAGCTTTCAGGCCATTTACAACATTAATTCTGAAGTTAAGTTATTGGAAATACTACTTGTCTTAAATAGTAATCATGTTAACTCTCACCTGCATGCAATTTCAAAGGCTGCAGAGTGCTCCATCTCATCAATAGTAGGTGGACACCTTGGCCCCAACAAGTCTGTCATCCCTTCATCCACACTAACTCTCCCTTCTCTCTGAGGATCATATAGTTTTGCAGTATTTCTCAACCACATGTTAGGCACATCAGTACCTACATCATACATGAAGTGTGGGTTATGCATCTTGTAGCCCTTTCTTTGGGATACTACGGCAGTGATTACATTCTTCAAGAAGTGTTGTACAGCAACAACAATTGCATCAGCAGCATCATCTTCTGCACCTTCCAATCCAGTCTCCCATGCTGCAAGCATGAAGCGACCCACAACCAGAGCATGGTCTGGTAGGAATATTTCCTGTGAAAAATATTGCAGAACAAATAAACATAATGTGCGATTTTTTTGTTTCAATATATTCGACACATACAAACATAATTTTTAATGTTACCTGAGAAGCATATTTAACACCATCACTGCCAGCGCCAGGTGGCGAATTAGGCGGCAAGTACTCTAACAAGTCAACAGGGTCGAAGTTAGACTTCTCAGACGTCCGAGAACTTCTCTTATGCCTCCGACTGTTCCGATTATGTGAACTAGCTTTTTCTTGAGCGATAGTTATAGACGCCTCAGCTAAGCCCTCCACTTTATTCAACAAAGCCAGTAAAAACTCATTGTGGTAGTGCACCTGGTCTGAAGACAGTAGTTTTCGGGCTTCAGCATCAAACTCTTCTTTAGTTAACTTCATTCGAAACCACTGTTTCATGTGACTGAAATATTTTGTTGATTTTTCGGCAAGGACGTCGTTTAGCTTGCGCCTAGCAATATTTAGCGGGTCGGATGACATTATGTTAATTTACTGAAGTTTCAGTTATGAGCTCTAGTTTTCCAAAAAATGGAAATCAGTTATCTTTGCAATAGCACGAATAGCACAAAACATCAACAAGTACTCGTATTCAGTATTTGACAATAAAAAAATAGACTTCAGTCAGAATGTCAAAATGACAATCCTGGTATTTTGTTAACGGCCGTGTTCATTTCATATCAAATTATTGAAATATTGAATTGAACGCTCTTCTCGTTTGTAAATCAAGATCAACTTTTACAAAATAATGTCTGGACTCAGCCCTTACAATTTTTTTCATTGTCTGTGGTCAAGTGTCAAATTACTGACAGTGACAGATTATTGACTAAAATCTTGATCTTGGATTGTTAAAAGTACAAATAATATAATATTACCAGTAAAAATTGTAAATTTACTCTTACCAAAATGTCACTCAATTTCTTACTTAACACCGGCAAAACAAATTCAGTAATGAAAGGTGAGAATTACTGAAAAAAAATGTTGAGGTTATGTTATTATTGAACATTGAAAATGAATTATGTAATTTTAATTGCAGAATTTGTCCGTAATGCCAGTAAAAAGACTGGTGGTAGTACATCTAACACGAACTGCTCGGTGAAGCCGAAGCGTAGAGGGTGGAAGGTGCAAGATGGACACTTTGTTCAGGCTGGTCATATGTTAGCTACTCAGAGGACACCTAGGTTCCACCCAGGATTGAATGTGAGTACCTCCCTTAAAAGTTTTTAAATCACAAGCTTTAAATTGTAGTTATTCAGTTACTAAAATATATTGTAAAAAAAAAATGTATGTTTGTGTTCATTTCAATATGTTGTTATATTGAAGAAACATCAAGTTATTGACTATTGTATGAGTGTTTGTTTTATAAAGTAGTTTTGTATAGCTAGCTTTAAAATGAACAATTTTTTTAATTATTTTCAGGTTGGCTTTGGCCGAAATGGAACCATCTTTGCCATGGAACCTGGTAGGGTGGTAGTGACCTGTGAGAAGTTTGACCCAAATTGGGACCATACATGGGTAAAGAGAATCTATGGGGGTCGGGAACAACAGACAATTATGAAGAAGTATTTTAATGTCATACCTGAACCTCAACATCAGAGGTTTAAGCTTGTTGATGAAGTTTGAATGTGCTGTAATGTTATTTAGTTGTATTATTAGGAAATATATTTTTAGTTGATTATATAATTTTATTTTACTTTCGAATTCATGACCCTTTATGTATAGTATTCAGCCCACTGTGCTGAACTTGCACAGAAGGAAACGAGACAGCAACCCGCATGCTTTTAAGTTTAAAAAAAGTTCTGGGCAGAAGCCCAGAGGGTAGAAGTTGCCTCACACAGTGCAAAGTACTTTGGTGACCCAGTTAAACTTTGTGACTAGACCACCTCGTCAGGGAAGGCCAGTAATGTTAAAAGGGCTGGTGTCCACAACCACTATCCCAGTTCCCTGAGGAAGGCTTTCTAAGAATGAAGTTCTGTATTTTTTTTGCCTACCTGCTTAAGTAAAACTTGTTATCGGAATAATAAAGCCTGAAGAAAGCAATAAATGTTGATGTGTATATTTTAATGACACGCAAACATTAAAAAAATCAATCCACTCTTCAAAATGTAGATAGCGCTGTTTTAATAGCTACGTTACTGACTCTTACAGTTCTGGATAGAGGGCGCTCCTTGTGCGCGTAGAGACGGAAAATAAATTGAAATTTAGTTTTTTTTTATGAAAAGGAATAAATTAACTTTCTCTTTCAAAATTGAACGTGTGCGTTCAGCGTGCAACTGTGTATGGTAAAAAAAATTGTGCACGTAGCCATTGTGGAGAAATTCACCAAAAACTGATTCCGCCTGGGCGAACGTTGTCCTGGCGGTACTTTTTTTAATCCATAGACTTTAGAAAAAAAACGGATGTGTCCATAAATTTGTGTGTTATTGTGTATGCATGAATAAAATTAGTGCATGCATAAACTTCGGAGAAATTAAGTTTCCGCTATGCGAACGTTTGGCCATTAACTAGTTTTCATATGAAGCGCTTACATAGAGAGCTGTCGATTTTTACATACGTTGTTTAAAAATTTGTTTATATTTGTTTAATAACTGAGATTGGGAGAAATCGTAGGGCTTAAAAGATAAAAATATAAACGTAAAATACGCTTATTAAGTCTTAGTTCTTAAAGTATGTACAGACGCCTGCAGTTCAAGCTACCCGAAACTGTCAATTTTTCCCAATAAACCTTGAACCTAATACTTTAGAAATAAAGTCGAAAATCTATCAAAGAAATCTGACAGATTGTAGTAGCTTGATGTGCAGGCGTCTGTACTTTGGGGTCTAGATTTTCACGTTTATACAAACCTTTTAAGTGTCTGCAACATGTTGCCAAGTATCAATGCCGTTAGTAATTAAAGAGTAAATATATTGCACGGCCGCTTTTTTGTAGCATGCACTAATTTTATTCATACATACACAATTATACACACAAATTTTTGGACACATCTCTTTTCTTGTAAATACTATGGATTAAAAAAAGTTCCGCCAGGACAACGTTCGCCCAGCGGAATCAGTTTTTGGTAATGGCGGTCTTCACAATGGCTGCGTGCACAGTTTTTTTTTACCATACACAGTTATACAACGTCATACACTAAATATCTGAATAATTAAAATTTTTAAATTCAGCAACATATCACTGCGCGAACGCACACAGTTGAACGCGTATACAAATAATTTTCGTGTCCTTTCTAACAACCGACGAGGTGTTCTCTCATGAGGAGACGATTTTGGCTGTTGGATTGTCAGTCATGTCTGTCATAAAAATCTATTAACCAGGTCGAACAGTGTGTGCAAAACAGCTTAATCGGCTAGTGGAACTGGGTTAAAATTCTGTTGCAAGATTTAATCAAACATACTGATTAACATGGTCAGTTCAAAATAAAATCTTGTAACAATGTAAACTATGTTGGTTGGATAGATTACTCATGATGCAGCTGGCGGTTGGCTGATAAGGAATCATCAGCTGATCATCCCTGTGGGTTACGGCTTTTGTTATACAGATGTCCTAAAAAAAGAGTTTTTTTATTAGTAACCACGAAGATAGAAAAGTTAACAATATTGAAGTAACCGCAGCTCATTCACTTCCGGGGTTGCGGGTTATTCAACAGAGGAACATAAAGAGAAAAAGAAGCAACATAAGTGGGTTATAGTCAGTAAAAGTCTCACACTTCTCCCTGCTCCTCCCAGAGCGGGAAAGTTGATGATTTCCATCCGCAAAAAAAGCTCACTCGCAACTTGGAATAGCTACCGAAAAGCTATAGCTACTCATTACAAGAAAAAAATTAAGCGATTGTCGCATGTCGGCAACACACCCGTTACTGGTGATGTCACGTGTGTTTACACTGAGTTTTCAAAGGATACCACATTGAAATAACTACTGCCCAATCGTCAACACGCACTTCACACCTTTATGAAACCTTGCCCCATGATATATCGAGAAGAAGAAATACCTTTAGAAGGAAGGACACATTTTATTGGCCTAATAAATTACTCGCGACTGTAAATCATAGCATATTGCCAACTGGAACTGTGTAACGAAAAGGATTTAAAAGAAATATTCCAGTTAGCTTGTGTTGGAGTGGCTATACATTTAATATGGTTTCGGACTTAGGTATATTTTTAGTTTGTTTCTAGTCATATATGTTTCCTTTTAACTGTTTTCTATAGGTAGGTACCACTTACCAGATCGTGATTCCTATGCATTGGTTTGCATTACTTTTCTGCTTCCGCCAAAACACCTATTGCCAGTTGCCAGCAGTTAAAAACAGTGCTCGATTATCTAACTCACTATTTTGACGTTTCGGTTCGGTCTGAAAAATCTCAATAAACTATTGTTTACAGAAAACTCGTAGAAAAAATGGCACATAAAATATTGCAGGCTGGTACGTAGCTTATACGATCACGAGATGTACAAGCACACACAAAGAACTAAATTGCATAAAGTACAGTCGGCACCCGATGTCAGTAACGCGAGCGAGCAAAATAAAAAAAGACCCTAGGGAGAGGAGATTGGCGATTTTCCGGTTCTGAAATGACGTCCGGCTGGTACGGATGTTGACCGTACCGGGCAGCACCTCTCGTCAGAGACTGGATAAAGGTGAAAACTGTATCCTTGGAATTAGGTTAGGACAGTAAGGTAGAATTAACCTAGTTGAGATTCTGAATCGTGAAACCAGTATTCTTTCTTTTGTAACGGGCTAAGTTATAACCGGTATTCCTGCTAGGGTTGTTCCTAAGTAAAAAGGGGTAAAACCTGTGTGTTACTTAACCTTTAAATACTGGCTGGTTGGCACTTAGGTTTCTAGTACCTACCTAGATACTTTACTAACTTGCTTTCGTTCAGGGGCCGACTGACAGCTGACAGGCACTACAGGTACAAGTAATCATGGTTTAATATATCTTTCTTACCTACTCTACGTCTTTAACACATAAATAACTCATTGCTTATTAAATTTTAATAGAACTTTGCTAGGAAGTGAGATCAAACATATTCAACTGGAATAGTTAAGTTTCGCTTGTCAGTTATCTTATGGTTTTTAGGGGGTGTTATGAAAATAGGGGAACGAATAGCTACCATGGTTGTAGCATAAAACGTTAATGCGTGATTTGACGTTTAATTTACCGTTAGTGGGGAAACCAGTCATTAATTTATGTGGTGTTCATTTTCAAGCAGGTGTGTTTTTGAACATATTCGTTGAACTGACTGACTCATTGAAAATACGACGTTAAAATAAAATTATGAAAATAAATGGATAGCACATATTAGAGACATAATTTTCTTGTTATTAGAGCACTTGCAATTCTCAGTTGATTTGATTCTAGCGATAAGATTACCTACCTATGTAAATGTCTGTAGAAAATGTTTTAGGTACACAATACCCACCTGAGTACTGTAGAAGTCTGATAACATTGATCAAACCTGTGACAGTAGGTACAGGCTGGTATGTAAAGACATTCGAATATCTACTCAAGTTTTTTTTAAAAGATTTAGAAATAATAGAAGGGCATAATCTTTTTTTTCCTTTTATGCTATTATTATTACTTTTAATTATGTTTGTGATTTCAAATACAATGTAAATTGTTTGTGAATAAATTTGAATTGAATTGAATTGTTTTTAATTGTGTGACATGTATTGCTGAAATTATGAACTAAAATATAATTGTTAAGTATTTATCTTCTTTCAATTACATAAATTACCCTACACATTACAAAGTGAGAATTAGGTATAATGTTTTTCTATGTGTCTCCACGCACACGCACGCAAGAACTTTCTATTAAAATATATCAATATTATAATAGAAATAATACTTTGGCCAGAGGCTTAGCGTTGCCATACAACGTGGCAACGCGGCCAGTCTCTTGGGGACATTGCCAACTGACAGCGTTGAGGACGAATTTTTTGACGCTATTTTTTAATTTCTTTATAAGTTTAGTTTAGTTTAATAATTTTAGTTTAATTTATAATTAGTTTAAACAATAAACTTTTATCAATATTATTATTTGCTACTATAATATTTAGTTGAAACTTTTTCCCTGTCGGTTTTCATATTAGGTGCGATGTTGATCGCGGTGCAAGACTCATGGGACTAACATTCGAGAAACTAGCTAAAACCACAGAATAGGTAATACGTACTAGAGCAAGCAACATAAGGTAGGTACCTAGATAGAAAATGTTATACGGAAAAGGTACCGCATAATATGCGTTGTTACGGAAATATACTGATAATTATGGTTGCAAAGTTGATCATTCTTTAGAAAACATGTAGGTACCTACTTGTAGGTACTAATTACTTAATACGACGCGCTTCTATGTTACGTTGGTATTTCCATGAAACTCTTAAATACGTATGTAAAATGGTAGCTATAACTTAGACTAGAACTAAAATCAAGTTGTACTTGACTTAAGAATTTACTAATAACGAATCTAAATACCAAAAAGTGAAAATGTAAGTATGTACTTTTCCCATTTCTTTAATGATAGCTTCGAAAAAGTTTTCAAACAAAATAACAATATTATTGTTCCATCCTTTTATCTACTCACACGCAACGTGAGCACTGAAATCCGACATTTTCATTATCACAAAGCATTTTCAGTCGTCACCTCGAAGCTCCGTTCCCCTCACTGCAGTTTGAAGGGTGCTTATGGTGCTCAGCTTTTCCCACTTGTAATTTTTCTCGGCAGCCATATTGCAATTTTCGCCCAATAACACCCGACTTTAGGGCCGTCATACAACAGTTTTTTCGAAACTATTCGGGTTTAATAGGCGTATCATTTCTAAAAGAAATACAGTTACTATTTTAATATTTTACCAAGATTAAGATGTTAAAAATGATGGGCGGGAAAACTGACGTTAGAAGCTCCTTTTTTTTTCTTGAGTTTTTATGAGCTGGCGACCCTAAATAACAGCAGCTGCCGGTTATAACTCAAGGTCTAAATTAAACTTTTTGCTTGAAAACGTAAGTTGTCATGTGCGAATGACTTTTATGGATTAGTTTGATTATTATTTCTGGTGTTTCGAATATGGCGAGGTTTTTCAGAGAGGGCTTTTTCATTATTTATACGGGTTTAAATGTGAACAGGATAAATGAACGGGTTATTCCTAGAATAAAAGTTAGTAAGTTTTATAATTAAACTTCTTGAACTTATTTTTTAGTTTAGATACCTACTTGTATTGTAGATATATCTCATTGATTTTCGTCGTCGATTGTTTTTTCTATTGACACCCACATCTTTTAAGTTCTATTGTGGGACTTATCGACATTCGACAGGATCTATGCGAGGAAATGCTTGGTTTGACAACGAATACTTCACAAAGTACACTTTTACTTTCGTCAACGTTACAACAGAATCTTACACATCCAAGAAAAACTAGACAATAATCTCTTCGTTACATTCAAGCTGGAGTGAGGGCTGAGTATTCTTTCCATTTTTCACACCCATTCCGATCTTAAAGTCTTCAAGCCTCCACTCAACTTCCGAGGCGTTTTTAAAAGCAAAACGTTTGTGTTGTACGTGTCTTCAAATTCAAACCTTAGCTAGGTGAAACAGGGTTCACTTTCATGTTGTGTGGTGTTCTACTCCAATTATAGTATCCGAGACAACGTTGGCAGTGTCTTCGTAATGAAAGACAGTGAGACTGACTTGGTGACATACTGTTATTCATGGCGGATAACTATCTAGCCATTTGGCATGTTCAGCGTCTGCCTTGTTTGATGTGATGTGTTTGTGGGATGACTAAGACGTCAGTTAGAACAAGGAATGTATTATGTTCTCTGGAAGCCTGGGTCTGGAGTCTGTGTTTATAAGTAGTTCTCTATTGGTACGGTAAACTTCTTAATTTTGGTTCAACTTTTATAGTGTTTATTACTATTCGAATTCTGATTGTTATGTTGATGTTTTGGAGCTTTATATTTGTTTACATTCAAAGTAAATAAAAGCATACGACTTTAAGAAAAAACGCCAGGTTTTTCAACAAAAATAAAAGACACCTAACATAATTAAGCCACCACGTCCCATTTAACTTCGAAACAGGCTGTTACAATACAGAAACAAAATAAAAACTCACAGTAAAGACTTCTAAGTTGTCGCACTTTACGTACTTCGCTGCCTAAATCCGACCCCGTAGGGACACAGCCCTTGCGAAACTTTGCCCTTTTTAATCCACCTGTACGTGTTTTACGATCGTCAACTTTTTCGTTATAAAAAGTTTAGAGTCAGCCAGTAATAAACATTCGTATAATGAAGGTGGCCCGTTACTTGTTACTGAGGTACTTATTGTTTTAATCTATTAAGGGTCTGTTGACCTTTTTTATCTGTAGCGCGGTGCATGTGGAAAATTCGCGGGAAATAATGACAACTTTTTGACGTAAGGCGAGTTTAATGAGCTGTGTGAAGTTGTCATAACCATGATGGAGTTGGCTTAAATTTTATACCTACAGCTTTGGCATGGATTTTCATAGCCAGTTGTTTTTCGATTCTAATGGGTAACCAATCTTGAAACGGTTGCCTAAAACAAAAAGTTTTGGTTGAAATTGAGAGTTAACACGAACGTTAGGTACTCATGGTGTGATATTTCCGACGTTCTGAATTACTGGTCAGTACCCCAAAACTTTCAGCTAAGCGCCAAACACCTTTACGAAAGCATCCACATCGGTATGGCATTAAGGCTATCGATTCGCCTCGAACGTTAGGTGATTTACATCGTAGCCTACGTAATTCGTTGCCCTGACGGACGTCCTGTATAAATCAACGTTGGACCCCCGCTAACCGGACATTTATCTCGGCTCTACGATAAAAAACTACGGCGCCGTAGGGGGACCTGCCATGGACGGATACATTGCCGTGATTATTTGCTTTCCGCGAGATTGAACTGTGATGCGAGCCATCATTATTTTTTTACATTTAAATGAAAGCTGTTTCAGTGAGTGCAGAGGCTTGTGTAAACAGAGGTTCAGTGTACCAAAAATCGTGTATGGTTAAGCTCCGGACAAAGAAAACGAGTGGTTTGGTCAACTGTGGTTTGGTGAATTGCAGTAGGTAATACATTGCACAATAGGTATTCAGTACTTTTAATATAGAGTAAGTACGTACTTATGCTACTTCAGTGCTAGTCGCTTGACTACACTTCCGAGGTAAACTATTTTCTGAAGATAGACAAAATAAAATGCACACCTAACTCCACTTCACAGCAAACAGCGCACGTTAGTAACCCAAGAGCAGATTTTAAATTCAATTTGAGTCTTCAACATCAAGTTACGAGTAAAAATTGAAACTAAAAATCCACATCATCTTAGAAAAAAGATGATGTATATTACCTGGTCGCTAAGCTTAAGATCCCTACACTCTGGAGGATTTTATATTATGATTCATTGAGATTTTTTCAGTAGAGCCTCGGTTGAGTAACGCAAAAAGATTGCGACATCGAGTATAATATTCATGGAAAGGCATAATTTAATTCCCCGAGACAGTACGGGGCGGGTCGAGCCCGTTGGAGATTAGACTCTTGTCTCGGAAAACGTGTAATGAAGGAAAAACGCTCCCAAAATATGAAATTATGGACTCACGAATGATATTTCTTCATTTGTTACACGGAAATGTACGATCTCGTGTTTACCTGAGCCCGAAAAGTAGGGGTGCAAAGTCAGAAAACCTCCACGTGTGCCTAGTGGCTGCTGCCCTCTTCGATCCGTTGAGTGGGAGCAGCAGTTGCTGGGCCGGTGCACCCTGGGCGCGGACAGTGGCATTCCCCGAGTAATGGGGAGAAATTCCTATTCCTTGGGGAAGACCACTGTCCGTGGCGAATATTCTGACGTGGGAGGGGTCCAACCCGGACCACCGGTGCGTTGTTCCGCGTGACCCTCTGATAAGCAGAGGGCACAGCGGAGGAGCAAGGGCGGGCTCGGTGTGCACTCACCATGCCCCGAGCAGACAGAGGAGGCACTCCTTCTCTGTCCCCGTCGATCTCGTAACCCCAAACCGGAGTGTCGTGGATCACGTCTCGCGGCTTCGATTGGGACCGAGGGTCTTGGCTTAACCGCCCGGACCGCGAGGTAGAAAACCTCTATAAAAAGTCACCCCGAATCTCAAGCGGCGGCGCACCGCGAGGAGATGAATGGCTGACGGGTGTTCCCATGGAACCTTCAGTCGTTAGTGCGACCCCCGCCAGAGTACCAGCCGACCCTCTGGCGGGTTATAACTTAAGGCTTGTCTGGGGACAGGGGGTACCCCCAGAAAGGACAACACATATCCCCCATACTCGTGGGAACAAAAATGGATTCTAATTTTTCAAAACCCAAAGACGTAGACAGGGAGAGAGACGCAGATAGGGAGGTTATTGATGCGGGGTGCGAGTCCGACACCGCATCGAGTGTGGCGAGCGCGGGAAGTTCAACGAGCTCCCGCTGCGAAAGGGCCGAAGCTGCTACGAGGGCGGACGCTAAGTCCTTCCTCAAGCGGCCCAGGCAGGTGGACGACCAGGGGTCAACCACCGAAGGGGAGCTGGCTTCGGCACGCAAGATCCCCACCAGCAAGCGCGGTGGAGTGCGCGAGCGCGGTGGAGTGCGTGGCCGTGGCCGAGGCAAGGGCGAGGGCCCTCTGACCCAGAAGGCTGGTGAGTCTGGGAGGCCCTCGGTCGATACCGACCCTGAGGAGGTTTCCCCAAATGTGGAGGCAAATGCAGATGGCGGCTCCAACCAGGAGCGTAAGGCCAGATTTGCGGAGGCAGTGGAGGCCGCGGTCAAGGACGTGGCCAATAAGATAAAGAAGGCCTCCAAGTTCAAGGCCGTGGGCGCGGCCGCGGCCACCATAATTGCGGCAGCAGAGGCCAGCTTCACGCCCCCTCCTGCGTCGGACGAGGTGGCCCAACTGCGGGCGGAGGTGGCCCGCCTGACAGCCGCCACGGAGCTCCTCTTAGAGGAGAACCGCAAGCTGCAGGCGGACCTGGCCAGCCTGCGTGGAGCCGGTTCCCCGGGGGCACCCAAAAAGGGGCCACAGCAGCAGACGAGCCATGCCGAGCCGGTTGAGAACCAAATTCTCAAACTGGTTCGGCAAGAGATGGCTGCCTTCCAGGCGCGGTTCTCCGTCCTGGAGGCCAAAGTGCTGCGCCCGCCTCTGGCGGCAAGTCAGGCGCCAACCAAGGCGGCAAGCAAAGGCCGGGGGCCGGCTTCGTACTCGGCCGCGGCCGCCTCTGGCCTGAAGCCTCCTAGCCAGCCCACTAGAGTGCCGGCTGCGCCGGTCCCGACGGCACCGGCTAGAACGACGCAGGCCGCGCCGAAACCGGCGCAGGCCGCGCCGCCGAAACCGGCGCAGGCCACGGCGAAACCGGCCCCGGCAAGTGCGGCGCCGGCTAGGAAAGCCCCTAAAAAGGGCAAAGCGGCGAAGACGCCAGCGCCAGCCGCCGCCACCGCCCCCTCGCCTGACTCTCCGACGGCCGAAGCCGGGTGGGAGGTGGTCGGGGAGAAGAGGAGGGGGCGCAAGGCGGCCAAAGCGGCGAAGAAGAAGGCGCAGAAGAAGCGGCAGCGAAACGGCGCGGCTAGGCTTCGCGCCCCGAAGACCGCAGCTGTAGTGCTTACACTACAGCCGGAAGCGGAACAGAGGGGCGTGACCTACCGCGACGTGCTCGCTAAGGCGAAAGCGGCGGTGGACCTGCAGGAGCTCGGGATCACCGGGGGCCTCCGGCTTAGAGTCACAGCGACTGGGGCTCGGATGCTGGAGATACCCGGTGCAGCAAACAGCTCGTCCGCCGACGCCCTGGCTGAAAAGCTCAGGGCGTCCCTAGATGCGGACGAGGCCCGAGTGTCCAGGCCTGTCAAGTGCGCAAGTCTGCGCATTTCAGGCCTGGACGACTCCGTGGTGGAAGAGGAGGTGGTGGCTGCCGTCGTCAGGACTGGTGGGTGCCCTGCCGACCAGGTGAAGGCAGTGGGCACCGTACGTCCTGACTACGGGGGCATGCGAACTGTGACGGTTAGCTGCCCCGTGACGGCGGCCAAAAAGATCGTGGAGGGCCGAAGGCTCCTGGTGGGCTGGGTCTCCGCGCAGGTCAAACTGCTGGAGCCCAGACCTCTGAGGTGCTTCCGCTGTCACGTGGGTCACCACGTGGCAGTCAAGTGCTCGGAGGTGGACCGCAGCCGCCTGTGCTTCCGCTGCGGTCAGCCCGGTCACAAGGCCGTGACCTGCGACGCCGCGCCGCACTGCGACGCATGTGCGACGGCGGCCAGGCCGGCCGATCACCGGGCGGGAGGCAAGGCCTGCGCACCACCCGCCAAAACCAGGGGCAGGGGAAGGTCCTCCGCGACCACCGCCACCAACGCCGCCGCCGCAGCTGTCGCCGCTGCTGCCGCCGCTAGCACTGCCGCCGCTGACGCCACAGCGGCGGCAGCCGGGCCAACAGAGGGAGCCCAGGAGGGGGCTGTAATGGAGTGCCAATAACGGCCCCATTGCGCCTCCTCCAGGCGAATATCAACCACTGCGCCTGCGCTCAGGATCTCCTGCTCCAGAGCATGGCGCAGTGGTCGATTCATATCGCCGTGGTCGCTGAGCCGTACTTTGTCCTCCCCAGGGACGACTGGGTTGAGGACCTGAGCGGCTCAGTGACCATCATCTCGTCGGCCGCCGCCGGTACCCCGTCCTTCGAGGGTGTCAGGAAGGGTCAGGGGTGCGTCGCAGCCCGGTTCGGGGATATAGTCGTAGCGGGTGTCTACTTTTCCCCGAGCCGAACTCTCGCCGAGTTCCACAACTCCCTGAGGGAGTTGACCGTCGTCGTCGGTAACCCCTCCCTCCCCGTGCTAGTGCTCGGGGACTTCAACGCCAAGAACTTGGCTTGGGGTTCTCGCTACACGGATGTGCGGGGAAGGATGGTGGAGGACTGGGCACTGGAGACAGGCCTGGTCGTCCTAAATCGGGGTTCTGTCCCCACGTGTGTGCGGATGCGGGGCGAGTCGGTGGTGGACATTTCGTTCGCTAGCCCCGCTCTGTCGCCGCGTGTCGTCGACTGGCGCGTCATGGAGGAGGTGGAGACCTACTCCGATCACCGGTATATCCGGCTCGACGTCTCCACCCAGACCTCCAGCGCGCCGGTCCTACAGGCCCCGAGTGGTCCGCGTTGGGCGCTGAAACAGCTGGACCGGGAGCTCCTCCTGGAAGCCTCGATCGTGCAGGCCTGGGTGTCATCACCGGACAGGCCTGTCGACACTAACCATGAGGCGGACTGGTTCCAGGAGGCCATGTCTGAGATCTGTGACGTGGCAATGCCCCGAGTCCGGCCTGGAAGCGCCCGGCGTCAGGTGTACTGGTGGTCGCGCGAGCTGACGGCACTGCGAGAGGCATGCGTCGCTGCGCGACACCGGTACGCCAGGCACCGCAGGCTCCGCATCAGAACACCAGATGCGGCAGCCATCGAGGCGGAGCTGTATGAGGGGTACAGAGCGGCGAAGACCGCCCTCCTAGAAGGTGTCTTGCGGGCCAAGGATCTGGCCCGCGAGGAGATGCTGGAGTCTCTGGACGGGGATCCGTGGGGGCGCCCATACAAGATGGTGCGGGATAAACTCCGCACCAGGGCCCCCCCGCTGACGCAGAGTCTCCGGCCCCAACTAGTTGAGGATGTGGTGAGCGCTCTGTTCCCTTCGCGAGGGGAGCATGCTCCTCCGCCCATGGCTCCGCCGCTTGCGGTGCCACAAGCGGACCACGAGGACAACGACGACGACGACGTTCCGGAGGTGACTGGGGTGGATCTGAGAGCGGCGGTGGGCAGGCTGAAAGCCAAAAACACCGCCCCGGGACCCGACGGCTTGCATGGCAAAGCCTGGGTCCTGGCCCTGGAGGCTCTCGGGCCCCGACTACTAGGGCTCCTAAGCGCATGCTTGGAGAGAGGCCAGTTCCCACTTCGTTGGAAGACGGGGAAGCTGGTCCTCATTCAGAAGCCGGGGCGCCCTGCGGACTCTCCGTCCGCATTCCGGCCCATTGTGCTGCTCGACGAGGTGGGCAAGCTCTTTGAAAGAGTAATTGCAAACCGCCTCGTCGGGCACCTTGTGGGGACGGGGCCGGATCTTGCGGAGCACCAGTATGGTTTCCGCAAGGGGCGCTCGACGGTGGACGCCATCATGCGCGTGAGAGCCCTCACGACGGGGGCTGCAGTGTCCAGGGGTGGGGTTGTCGTGGCGGTGTCTCTCGACATCGCTAACGCGTTTAACACCATGCCCTGGGGCTGCATCAGGGAGGCACTCCAATACCACCGGATGCCGACCTATCTTCGTCGTGTGGTCGGGGCATATCTGACGGACAGGGCCGTCATATACCCCGGTCGCTCTGGAGAGTGGAACCGGCGAGAGATGTCGTGCGGTGTCCCACAGGGATCGGTCTTGGGGCCGCTCCTGTGGGACATCGGCTACGACTGGGTGCTGCGCGCCGACCTCCCCAGCGGCGTCAGTGTAGTTTGTTACGCTGACGACACGCTCGTCCTGGCTCAGGGGGGGTCGCACCAGGCGGCGGCCGACAATGTGACACGCGGGGTTGCGATAGTCGCGGAGAGGATCCGGCTACTGGGTCTCGAGGTGGCCTTGCACAAATCCGAGGCCATGGTTTTTCATGGCCGCGGAAACACGCCACCGTCGGGATCCCAGTTGACGGTAGGAGGGGTTCGCATCGGCGTCGGGTCGACGATGAAGTACCTGGGAATCGTCCTCGACAGCCGGTGGAACTTCGTCGAACACTTCCGACGTTTGGCTCCCAAGCTCGAGCGGACGGGGGCTGCTTTCAAGCGGCTCCTGCCCAACCTCAAGGGGCCAAACGCCTCCTGCCGTAGGCTCTATGCCGGAGTCGTGCGGTCCATGGCCCTTTACGGGGCCCCAGTATGGGCGCGTTCTTTAGGGCGGCGCGCCGCCCACTATCTGAACGCGCCCCAAAGGGTGGTGGCCATACGGCTTGTCCGGGGCTACCGCACGATCTCCGGCGAGGCAGCAAGCCTCCTTGCCGGACTGCCACCGTGGGATCTGGAGGCGATAGTCCTCGCGCGCCTGTTTGAGTGGCGCGCGGAGGCACTACACCGGGGGGAAAACCCACTGCCGCGGCAAGTTGCCGCTCGGCGGGCAGACCTCCGGTGCGATCTCATGGTGGCATGGAGAGAGCGACTGTCGCAACCCCGTGCAGGGCACGCTACAATAGTGGCGGTAAGTCCCCTCTTTGAGGAGTGGCTGGAGAGGCGTCATGGCGTCCTCACCTACCGCCTGACGCAGGTCCTCACCGGACACGGAAGTTTCGGGAGGTTCCTGCACATCATCGGGCGGGAGGAAGCGCCCGGGTGTCACCATTGTGACGATCGCCCGGAGGACACGGTGGAGCACACAGTGGCGATCTGCCCGGCTTGGGCGGAGCACCGCCGTGCCCTCGTAGAGGCGATCGGCGGCGGCGATCTCTCGCGTCCGGCCCTGGTTCAGGCCATGGTCCGGAGCGAGAGGGAATGGGAAGCGGTCACCACCTTCTGCGAAGCAGTAATGTTAGCGAAGGAGGTGGCCGGGCGTTTGAGGGAAAGAACATCTGCCCAACCCAGCCGCCGCGGGAGACGCCCATGGCGCCGGGCGCCGCGAGACGACTTCCGGCCACCGTAGATGCGGGCCTGTGGGCGGTGAGCAATGGGTAGTTCACCGTCCGTCCGTCGATTGACGACAGGCCGTGTCGACGGCGCGTTCGTGTTTCACGCGCGCCTCAAAGAGAGTCAGCAAAGCAGAGGGGCTTGCCAGAGCCTCTGCCTGCCGGGGTTGCGGGTTGTTCGAAAGAGATACCGCGGCCTCGGAACGTAAAGGGCAATAGAAGAAACATGGGTGGGTTTTAGTCAGTACAAGTCTGACATGCCCCCCCGCTCCACCCAGAGCGGGGGAAGTCATTGGATGATTTCCCACCCGAAAAAAAAAAAAAAAAAAAAAAAGCCCGAAAAGTACAGCGTGTTTTTTTTTACTGAAAAGGATTCTGATGCAGGCACTCCGTTTTAATTTCAGTTTAAATGCCTATTAAGGAAAGTAAGGGTCGGTTGGAAAGGCATTTTCTTTTTTAAATTGTCCAGAATACGTACCAGTATAAAATAACTTCAGATAATATGCAATTTAAGGTAGAATTAATAGGGGAGATAACTTCTTACAATTTCGAGATGGCTGTGCATATTTTTAGAATCCGTTATTACGATACAAGATTAAAAATAATTCTAATCAATACTGAGGATTGCTGGAGAAGCTAGTGATACAGTTTTACATATGTAGCTTTTAACGAATGTTGTAAATAATCGTCACCCTTTGGACTTAAATAAAATACGTCTAGAAAAAAAAACAACGTAGAAAATATGGAACCTAAAAATATGAAAATAAAACAAATCCATTCTAAAAATTACGGAGAAGAAACACAATAACGTCGGCAGAAAAGGGTTGACTGTGACATGACGTTTACAGGTTAACTCAATTAAGTTGTTTGCTAGACGCGGGCGGTTAATTTCTTTATAGCTTTAAGCTGAGACGTCCAATCTTTGAGATCTGACGGCTTTTAAGGGTTGAAAATGTTGTATATTGTTCTGAAGTTTCCGTAGACAGGTTTTGTTGTGAGGAATTTATAAACTGTAGGGTTATTGAAATTTTGTTTTTGATTAAATTTAATTTGGAGATGAAAGGAGGTAAATGAAGTATCGTTATTAGTTTTACTGAGGGGCATCTTTTTTAACGATTTTAGTCGTTTTCTATTTTTTGTTTTTATATTCAGTATAGCCTATACTAAGATAACGCATAGGTACCAAATGAAAACATTATAATGATTAAGAGAAAAAAGAAAACTCAAAGACAAAACAGCTACATTATAGCAGAAATGTAATTAGCAATGCTCTTATAATATTTTTAATTAGCTCATACGTATTCCGTTCTGGTTTAAGGTAATATTTTACGTACATTCGTTACTTTTCTAGTTTTTACCTTTAGTACAATGATTTTGCTTTACTTAATTAGGTATTCAAGGCGTTTAATTGCTGCCGTAATTAATGTACGCTAATGTGTCTGCCTGTTCAAATGTATTTTCTTTTCTCTTTGTTTTAGGAAATAGTTTAAGGTTTTTTACACTCTGTTAAGGATGTTTCGAATTTAACTTGGCTTATCTAGCTTAAAAAGTCACCCTGTATGAATATTTTCTTTCGTGTCACGTATAATTAGTGTATAGGTACACATTAGTATTATGATAACTTT
Organism: Ochropleura leucogaster; assembly: GCA_958449745.1. Classification (NCBI taxonomy): domain Eukaryota; kingdom Metazoa; phylum Arthropoda; class Insecta; order Lepidoptera; family Noctuidae; genus Ochropleura; species Ochropleura leucogaster. The sequence continues at coordinate 7,139,984 of OY288206.1, forward strand.
ATCTTCTGCATGAGATTTTGGGTTCGATTCTCAAGTTGGGTATTGTGTTATAGGCTTTTTCTATAAGGAGTTTCTCAGTAGCACCCATTTTCTTTTTTTTTCGCGGATGTGAAATCATTAAAAAACTAACGGAGCGGGGTGAGTGTCAGACTTGTACTGAGTATAACCCACCCATGTTCCTTCTATTGCCCTTAACGTTCCGGGACCGCGGTATCTTTTTCGAATAACCCGCAACCCTGGCAGGCGGTGGCCCTAGCAGGCCTCCTGCATGGCTGACATCTCTTTGAGGCGCGCGTGGTACACTAACGTGCCGTCGACACGACCTGTTGTCAATTGACGGACGGAAGGTGAGCTACCCATTGCTCACCGTCCAACCATGGAGTCCGGATTTGTATCCGGTTGACACACTGCCACTTAATTGCTAATCAACCCGGTTCCAAAGTTTTTATGCCACCCTGTGGGCCTCTGACTTGCTTTACTGGTGAAGGCAATTGCAGTACGCACAAAGGGAATTTTCCACAAATTTTCAATCGTTGATGTACTATTAGTTAAACTTCTGTCTAACCTCCCGGGGATTACATGCGTTATGTTATTTAAGGCATGTATCTGTATTAAAAACGGTTTCCATATGAAGATTTTGCTTCGTTTTGTAATTAATATTTACATACCGTTACCGGTACACTTTGTAAGCGAGGGGGGGGGGGATACACAACCAGACCGCAGGTGCGCCGAGTCGACACCTCTGTCGCTGGTCGTCCTCCGGGCAATAGTATATGACAAGCTTACTAATGCGTGGCTGGCGTGAAGGTTAAGTAAATAAGTACGACGTTTTTATTTATTGAAAATACAATAATCCTATCTATATAACGATTTTAGTTCAATTATTTACATCCAGCTAGCCATAGATATGAATACATTCCTAAAATTGTAAAAATGTGAAACGAACGTATTTGTTTACGTTGACACCTTTGCTTATGTTTGGGCGTCCTATCTTTTGAAAATTAAGTTATTATTATGGTTGCGGGTTGTTCGTGAGAGATACCGCAGCCCCAGAACACAAAGGGCAAAAGAAGGAACATGGATGGGGTTTGGTCAGTAAAAGTCTGACACTTCCTCTCGGCCCTCTTGCTGCAACCGGCGCGCGGGAAGATATTGATGATTTCCCATCTCTAAAAAAAGTTACATAATATGGATGTTATAGTAAGTATCTCTATAAATAATTCTCGCTTCAAAAAGCATTTAAAACAATTCGAAATGATCCTCTCTCGTTCCACCTCTGCCTCCCATAATCGAATGAGAACAATTTCTCAATAATTCAGAGAATTCCTGTCATTGATCAATTGGCTGATCCGACCCGCGTCTATCCCAAGCTGGGATTATTAGATTTTCTCGCAACAATTTTAAATTCCCCGGATTTCCTTATCTGTTTCGTTTTATTGTATTATACCGGTCTTATTCTAAACTTAATAATGTGTATTTACATATTGTTTTCGAGGGTACGTTCTTATGTGTCGGGCAAGGGAAGATTTTGATGCTAATTTATGATAAACTATCTGTCAACCGCAATTGCGTTCGAAACCGCGACTGGATACCGGATACCGAATGATGAAGGGACAAACAGACAGACGGACAACAAAGTGATCCTATAAGGGTGTTCTTTTCGAGGTACGGAACCTTACAAACGCGTAATAAAGTTTTAACTTTGGTCTCAGGTAACGGTCTCATCCATACTAATAATCGCTCACCTAGAGTTCCTTACAAACTTGCGACATAAACTGACATATCTTTTGACTTTGATTTTTTTCACAGCACAAAGGAACCACCGACTCGGGTATATGTTTTAATAAGACAGACAGACAGACCTTCATATGAACAACAAAGTGATCCAATAAGAGATCCGCTTTTTCCCTTTTGAGGCACGGAACCTCAATTAGGGCAATGACTGGGAGATCAAGTGACTTTAAGATCCGTTACATCTGATATAATAGCTATTTACTAAACTATTCTAGGTAATTTTTCTCAATGATTAGATAAATGTTATTGTTATCGTAAACATTCTTTTCATTTCATTCACTTAATAGATGCCCCTTTGACGTCAGAGCTACGTGAACTAACCTACCTTTGACGTCATTCCCTATGTGTATTAGCTAAATCGGGTCAGGCTGACGTGGACCACAAAATAACCAGTAATGATAAACCACTCTATACTTATCTAGACTTTGGCCTTTGGAAGTTTGTTCCACCACTTCTTCTTCCCAGCTAAAACATTAGGAAGTCGCGAAGGGTGGGCGTTTTGGGAGATTGTGTTTGTGTCTTGTAGTGTTCAAAAAGTGCTGTACTGATTTATCAGCCTAATTTGAATAATTGATTTTGACTTCATCTTCTAAGTAGTGTCAGTGTTTAGTGTAATCACCATGTGGTACATACGTAGAGAATGTTGTGAGAATAGTTTTTTTTTGCGTATTGAACGTGCGGGCCTGCGATGCCTGAAGAAAATTGGTTGATTAATTGAATGTTATCTGGTTTCGACAACACGTTTATTGTCAACTAACTCATGTCATTGTCGATAGTCCCAAGGGATCGTATTACCGGAATGAAAAGTATCCTATGACGGGCCTGTTGGTCTAGTGATTAGTGGCCCTGACTGTTGAGCCGGAGGTCGTGGTTTCGATTCCCACCCAGGACAAATTTTGTGTGATGAGCATGATTGTTTGTTCTGTGTCTGGGTGTGATTTATCTATAATATGTACCTATGTATTTATAAATTATATAAGTATGTATATCAGTTGTCTGGTTACCATAACACAAGCTCTGCTTAGCTTGGGATCAGATAGCCGTGTGTGAGTTGTCCCAAGATATTTTATTATTTATGTGCTTATCTAGCCTTCCAGGGTTACGATTTGTTCGAAAGAATTTCTGCGGAATCGGAACACAAAGAGCAAGAGAAGGAACATGGATGGATTTTAGTCAGTACAAATCTGACACTCCTCGGAACAGAGCGGGAGAAGTCAGTTGTAGAAAGCACATCCGAAATATAAAATATGTTAATCTAGATTATAAACTATCTGCGTGCCAAATATTAAATAACCTAAATCCGGTTTAAAGAACACACACACACATCCTCACAAATTTTCGCATTTGTATAGAAAGTAGGAATAACTAGGATGACATGTTTGTAATTTCGACATAACTAGACCAGTAGAATTTCGAGGTTTTGGCAATCAGATACTGTACGAAGGATATATTAGTATGTAATCAATGGTTTATTTAAGCACTTCATATTTTAACATTCTTAATTTATGACCTACCTCCTTGAAGACGGTTAAACACCGTCAGTCGGCAAGCGTACCTACCTGCGAGTTTATTCACCAATGACTTAAAGTTGCGGGGTTCACAGTCTTACCGCGGTCTTGGAGAGTCATTTATTCAAGAAATACAGGATGTGTAGAAAAGGCTGATTTGATTTACTGAACCCATCAATAGATACATCGCAAGCGTCTGTTTTTTAGCCACGAACTTTTCCTATAAAACACTCAACTAACCCAACAAAACATCCAGGATTAATGATCGTACTGCGATATTATTTACGGAAATAAATAAAAATGATAACAGTCCCCGTTAGCCCGATATTGTATGTGATAAATTTAAAAGCGTCTTGGTGCCATTTTTCATGGCAATATTGTATTTTTTCATATTGTTTTGTTATTGTATATAACATTATTTTCAGGCGTCTCCTCTCCGCGGGTGCCGTTTTAATTTTCCGCTACGTTTTAAATTTATATGTTCCGAACTGTGATTCTGAATATAAGGTAGGTTTCGTTTTTAATCCTACTAATTCGTTTCAGAAATATAACGTATTTATTTCATCTTGTGTTAAATTTGTAATGTCAAACAAATATGCCTCAAACTAATAAAGAGACCTTCATAACATTCAAAGAAAAACTTTGGCTCTTAAACAAAAAGGTTTTTCGCAACATAAAAGATGCAGATTGAAAACTCATTTCGTAAAACCGGCCAGTAATAAACCATGTGAAGTACCCAATAGCCGATCATATAAAACCCAAGCAAGTCTCCGAAGTCCTCTCCAATGCTTATCGAAACAACGATTCAGATACGAAGGTTATAGGATTCGGTGGGAAAATAAATATTTTTAAATTTGGAACAATATGGCGGACAGCGGGTTGCCATAAATCTCAAGATGGCGTAATGCGAGAATGCACGTTTAGAATTCTTTATGAAGGGATACAAGCTTTAGTTTAGATCGCATTGAGGAAAATAAATTGCTTTTGAATGTTTATGGGTTCTGTAACGTCAGATTTATTTTATTGCTGTTGAAAATCCTCGGCACTCTACAATGCATATTCCATTTTCATGCATGCACAATATGATTTTATGTGGGCAGGTATTTCGCGAATGATCTATTTATTATTTCGGTAAAAAATGGCCATTGTGAAAATATTATTTACATGGAATTGCATGCGCATAAAAAGTTGTTTCCACTTTGAAACTACAGTACTATGGGAATAATTTAGGAAACTATTACGCGTAATAGTACATTACCAGTACACGTAGGTACGTAGATATTAATCGAATGGTATTAATGAGTGGTCGGCGGCCTCCTGGTAATGGGAACAGTGCAAACGCATTAGTGCATCGTTAACCAAAACGATTGTACGGCCATCGGGAATTTGAAGAAATGGCGCGTTAACGGAACGACCCTAAGTACGTGTGGTTCCGATTGTTGACTAAGTATTGGGAATAGCTTTACGGATTTTATACGACCTTATTTAAAGTAACAGGAGTTAGCAAATCGTACAATTCAATTACATTAACTTTATTAGTAACTATATTTTTCAGCCGTTTGGGATTGAAAGTCTGGGACCGCGGGGTTGTTGTCAAGTTAATTTCAAAACAATTAGTTGATATTTCCCGTGACCCCAGGATTGGCTTCTACTTTGGCAAGAGGCTAAGCGTTGCCATACAACGTGCAAACCAATTTTTTAGTTTATTTATTCATTTTCTTTCGATTATTATATTAATGTATCTATTCTTATAAAGACTTTTGTTAAATTAAGAATAACTAGCATTTGTTTCAAGTACAAGCTCATCAACGAGAATCAAAAAGATGTGAAAGTTTTAAATTAGTGATTGTGATTGATGCAAGTCTTGCAAAGTTTCATGGCATTAGCACCCAAAAATAAGAGCAAACTAAAGATACTAGCAAATTACTTCCGCAGCTTGAATTGCGCACTTCGCTTTCAACGCTCTCATCAATTAATTTTATAAAGGTCCTTTGACAAAGAGACGTCTGCAGGGATTTTAAATCAAAAAGACTGATGCTGTGTAAAGTAATGAGAGATTGGTTGATTATTCCCGGTTCGACGGTGTGCCAAACGACACTGCGCCCGCCTCACTGCCTCGGGAACCTTTTTAATTTTCCGCTAGCCTTCAGATTTATATGTTTTCAGTGCGCCCGTCAATTTTCGCGATTTTTAATTTAAGTGGTACGATGGCTCCAAAAGGCGGTTCTTAACACTTTTTGTGATTTATTTTTATAATGATTCATAGACGGTGTTTTTAAGATAATTGTTCCTGGAGTGCTGCGTCTGTTTGTTCTTTTTTGGGAGAGCTTCGCGGTGAAGTGTTTGTTTTTTTCTTTGGTATTGTGTCTGTGGTTGAGATAAATTGTTGAGATACGCACCGACGACAATTTCGTTTAATGAGGTAAAATAATGAACCTGAGGGCTAAGTTAACGTAATGATCATTTGTCTACGAACTTCCAACAATGAAATCCAGGTAAGTACTTAGAAGTCTAGCGTTCTTCAAACTACAATGATTCCACATTTAATATAATAAAATTTATATATTTATTTCCAAGTACAATCTAACGACCACTGTACAGTGTACTTATGAGCTGTATACATAAGTACCTACATTACGTATGTCTATATCGGCTCATCTATTGCCCACAATGGTTATCTCTCAACCTACCTGTATCAGCAATAACTCCAAGTCACGTGGAACACCCCTTTGATCCGCGTAATGGATGATTTGACTAGCGCCGTCCAGTATCTACTCAATGTAGCCTACAATATATCTATTGCTAGGTAGGTATGTATGTATGTACAAGACTGATCGCATTACCTGTGCAATCTAGTGTGGTATAATTTAGGGATAGTGCAGAAATCAGGTTTAGGTTTATTGGCAACAAACAGAATCAATGAAGTGTTGTCGCTGATAATAACTTATCGATAGAATTTTAGAGCGTTTGAGATCATTATCACATTGTTGCCAGCCTTGTTTCAGCCACCGCTGACTATCTAAGAGCTCCATTAGTGTTCCTATTGTTTGGTCTGCGTGAGTCACAACTAGGCCTTACCAGCGATCGTCTGAATGACATCCAATAGCTTATCTGTTTTTTTTTTTATTTGCGGATGGGAAATCATCAAAAAACTAACCCTGCTCTGGGCGGAGCGGTGGAGTGTCAGACTTTTACTGACTAAAACCCACCCTATTCCTTCTTTTGCTTTTTATGTGTCGGGGCCGAGGTATCTCTTTCGAACAACGCGCAACCCTGGTAGGCCACTGATCTGGCTTTGGATTATCAGTTAGTTTTTTTTATTACACCCAAATTTTAAGCATCCTAAGGTTTACAACTAAACTTACACTGTCACTTACTGAATTGATGTCGTGATTTTCATTCATGAAAAGTTCCCGATATTTCGAAACTCATCTCGCGGTTATTGCGTTTGCAACAGCATCGAAATATCAGAAACTCAAAACAAGTGAAAATCAAGATATCCTATAAGTGACAGTGTAAGTTTATGTCCAAATCGTTTTCACTTTGGTTTATAAATTAATACAAAATTATTTTAAGCTGCGTTCACTTACACATCATTATTTCTACCTTTCATGCTTCCGTTTGGAATTAAAAACGATTAAAAGTAGATTAAACCAGTTTTTCACGTTTACGGACCTTCTGATTGTGGTATCAGATTAATGTTCAATCGATACGTAGGTAATTGAGTCTATTTCCTGACTTCACTGTCATTATAAGGGACCCGCTCGTTTCGCTTTTCTGCCTTTTGCGGTAGGTACACGTTTATACTTGGCAGTATTTTTAGGTTTCGTATTTAATTCAAATTGAAAATGGAATTTGTCAGTTGTTAGGGTTTTTTATTTAATTTTTTTTTATTTATTTATTTCAATTATGTGCCTATTTAATCTTTGTTGTGTCCCTTAGTTCCAAACTCCTTGTTACAAACCTCGACTGAGATACTTAACCAGAATAATCTGTATGGATCATTTTATCCCGAACAAATGGTCCATTGAAACAAGTCTCCGTATTGCGTACGTACATCTTCAAGGTTCGCAAGGCTCTAGGGGGACTCCGGAAAATTGCAAACATAAAGTTTCTAATCGACGGATCTTTTATTCCCTAGCTTTCGAGATACAGCCCATTAGCTCTGTAATGGGGGGATGTTCAAAATTTATTTTATCATCTCTTGGCACGTGATGTCTTTGTTTTAGTGAGCAGACGGTCTGAGCAGACAGTTGATTTATTGAAGTCATAATTCAAAGAAAAAATTACAAAATGTAATGTTGATATTAAAATGTAATTACTAAACAAAGCTGGAACAAGATCAAGCCCATGGGGTGGGCCGGAGTAAACGAGATTGCGTCATAACTTTGGGCATACATTTTTTTGAATGTGACTTTTCAAAGGGTCAATGTTTTGATATTTGAAACTTTCAAATAATATTCATCTTATTATTGAATCCAGAAATATACTTTACAAACAAATCCGTGCTCCGCAAATGTTCAATTTATTCGGAAGAAAACAGGAACCAGCTAGCTTTAGCTCAAAACTTCCACCCATTCCAAGCGCAGTACCTAACAGCTCGACAAGACCATCCCGAAGTCTGTTTATAGCAGATATATGCGCAAAGTCGAAAACAGTCATATCTCGTAGCAAAGGAAACCAGAAATTCTCTCACAACTGCATCCTGACGATTTCTATTCAAACGCGGGGCTGCGGTACACTCGCGTGCAATTTATATGTCTCTCGCAGCGGGAGTCACTCATACATTACTGGCATTAGGACAACCGCGATAGTCCGCACTAGCGAGCTAATTTACGCGGCGAACGAGAAAATGGCGGACTCCATTCTAATTTTTGAACCAGGAACGAAAGGGGGAGTATGAGTACTCTGTGGTTTTTGATGTGCCTCGTATACAAAATAAGTTTTTAGTTATGTTATAACGTATAAAAGATTTTCGTTCATTATTTGGCTCCCAGGCCCATTAGTCTGAAACTTGATAATATCTGCAGTTATTCAAAAAATGTAAGAGCAAAAGCCTATTATTGATTTTTGAGCGCGCCCGCTAACGAACTTTTAAAAGGATAAGTTACTAACAACCTATTAATTTGGCGCATTCATTAGTAACTAGGGGGAGAACTCGGCACTAATTTGATAGGATCGGATTCGAATGAGGACTCAATCAAGAGTAGGACCAAACTCGACAATTTTAACCCTAAAATGTTGAACAAAGACCAAACAGAACACAAAGGACCATCCCTTTTAAATGTAAATAGACTAACTAAGTTACTTGACATTATCCGTCAAGGGTCGTGAAATATTAACGAAACACAATAAGAGTAAAGACAAACCAGTCTACTTACTAGTGTGTGAAATGAAAGCGACTACAAGAGTTGTGAAGTTGCGCTATAAATCCAGGCTATGTCTTGGCAAACATATTTGTGTAACAACACCAAGCGAGAATAGACTTTACGTTTCTTTATTAAGAGTTTTCGGAAGTGTATTGTAAAGTTTGTCAGCGGGCACAGGCCCAAGGGAAAGTGTTGTCAAGGAACAAGGATAAGTCGGGATTGTCGCGAGGCTCGTCTGCGAGGAAATTACAACTAGTATAATACAAAGAGGCTTCAGCATTCGCGTTTCTATTCGGAAGTTTCCGTGGGATTATGCGGTAATGTAGGTAGATCTAGTTAGTTAGTTTTGTGTGGTTGGTAGTTTTGTTGAGGGTTCTTAGGGGTACGAGATTGACTTTGAATTAAATTAATTGATGAGTTTAGGGTAGTTGAATCGCGAAGCTTTTAAGCATTTGGTGGTTTGTTGATATTGATCATAGTTCCTGATGTTTGAAGCAACACTGATTTGTGCGACATTTATCGCTGTTAATTTTCATTTTGTCCTGTTCAAACTTTAGAATTAAATAACAAGCATCGTGTTGATCCTTCGAGTCTTATGTTAAAAAGTCGTTTATATTTATTTTGGAGTGTAATCAGCAGAGCAAATATTTTGGTATGAATTGATTAATTTTAAAACAAGTTCTTTCTCAAAATAATTGCATTATTGTGTAGACATGAACTGTCTAAATCAAACTCAATCATCAGACATCCCCGTACCATAATACTAAAAGAAAGCATAAAAAACATTTCAAATTCCCGATTGTATAAAAAGCGGTAAACAATAAAAAGCTGAGGATTTTCATTTGATGGACGTGAGACGATTATAAAGATTACCGCCCGTTTATGTGTTAACGCTTGGCGTGGCGAAATAAAATCGCGGAAACAGAATGCTTTTCTGAAATATTCCCATTTAAAAATGTTCACGTGCACTTCCTGGTTACCTTGTGTTAGTAATAAATGATTCATTAGGGATTAATTGTAGCAGGATTTTATTTGCGTAAAAGTATGTATGTGTATTTTTTTTTAAATAACGTTGCGCCACCCTAGGATTTTCTCCTGTATCGTGGGTGCGTTTAAAAACATTAAACTCACGTACCTACACAAACAACCAGACCCGGAACAACTAACTGTGGGCTACGCAAAAATTTGTTCCGTGTGGGGATCGTACCCGCGTCAAGCAGCGCAGCAGCTGATCTCTCAGACACTTTTTTATTAGAATTAGTTTATAGCAACGTAATTGGTCTTTTTGGGACTAAAAATAAAGCAAAAGTCTTTTTTTGTTATTTATGGATCACCGACAATTGCCACACTATTTTAATGCTAAAGAAATCATGCAAAAATTTAATACATATCAGTCATCATAATAGGAAACACCGTATGCACAAGGAAATTTACAAGAAAAACAAAAACAATGGGATCAAGTTCACTCTTACTTATATTATGGCTGTATATTCGATAAAATATTGTGTTACCTGAAACAAAAAATAAGATAATTGACCAACCGGTTTTTACATAACACGTCAAAAGTTTATCGAAGCATTGAACTCCATTTTTATACAGAACCCCATGTTACACAGTAACTCTTCCTTGTTATAAAGTATTGATCTCCGTAATCCCCAAAAAGTTTGATTATTACACATTCAAAATTAAAACCCCCTTCATGTTTTAGTCAGAGATCAAGCTTAGTTGCCGTCTGGTAATCCGATTTCATTCACCAAGTAATGAGCACCATTAAACATACAGCTTTATAATTCCAAACCGGATTAAGTTCATACCTGACACACCCAAAAACTAACTTTATCACATAAGATTACAGTTGCAATTTCCTTAACGATGTTCATCCAGATATCGGTCTGTCAATAAAATGGAAGACTAAACCCCTCAAGCGAATTTGAAAGTTCGAAAATCGCTGATAGAGTCCAAATTAGCTTGAGTGATACACCTCATGTACAATTCATTTTAGACCTGAAAAGATATGCCGAACCGGGTGCAGACGAAATATGAGGATTAAATTCCTGTACTGCACTTAACAAGACTAATTTATGCACGGATGCCTGCAACGTGGGGTATTCGACTTAACTAAACTAATTGAGAGGTAATGGTTGAAATTTCGTAGCAATATGTTTGTACATTGTTGTTTGGGAATGTTTGTTTAAAGTTTAGATGTTCTGATGTAGATGACTTTTATGGTGTAGGGTTTCTAGATGTTGTTTAAGTAGTTGGGATACATAAAAAAAAACTATAAGCTACGAATATTGCTAGTGCTACGAATAATGCTACGGAGGCGCTACGAATAGTGCTACGATTATAGTTATAGTTGTATTCAGGTAGGTAACAATATTTTAAACACCAAGTGAGGCTTGGGGAACCAGCATAGAAGATAAAATGTACATTATATTTATAACCTAAGTTTAATATTTCTTGCACAATGGACATTTTATTAGCGCGAACACCTTTTTTTTAAATAAATTTCTGGTGTTTTCTTACAGTTTCAGTGTCTCATATATGTGTAGACATAATATACTTTGTTTCAATAGAGTAATGGGTTGATTTTTCAGTGTCGCGTTAGGCATATTTGCATGTTGGCAACGAATTACACGGGAGGCTTGCGACGACGTGGCGTTAAATTGCCTTCGGATGAAATAAGAACGTGTTGCACCTACCAATCTTATTTTATATTTTAGTCTATGTTTAGATTTTTCCTGGTTGTTTGTAATCGAAATTTGAAATCGGACTATGAGAGTGAGGGAACAGAGGGTGCACCTGTGACCATCGTGACCGAAAACGGGCAGGAGGACTATTGTAGTGGTTTATTTCATTCAGAAGCCTTTTCAGAACTACTTTTGCACACTGTGCACAAGATATTAAATTAATTAATTCGTTTCTATAATAAAATAATGGCACTGTTACATAACATTGCAATCCGCAACATAAATATTGTTTCTCGTATTCTCAAAGAATATAAGATACCGCTCCAAGCTATATTTACGCACAAAAGAAAACCAGTGAACGATACCTAAAATCCTTTCGACAAAGCTCGGGTGAAAAAGCGACACAAGAGAAACTCAAGAGAATCGAAAAGAAAATGCTTTCCGTTCCAAGCTACCGAAGAAAACCGGGTTTCGGAACAAACGGCTAGATCAAGTCTTCTTCGGACGTAAATGTTGGGATTGTTACGTACTAAAATCTCCATCTTTGAATATCTAAGAAACCTGGACCACTACGGTCTGTTTGTAGCGATGCAAATTCAAAATGGCCGCGCTGCTACGCCTACAGTTTTAACATGGAATCTAATTGCATCGATACAGTAATGATGAAGACGCCTGTACGTGCGACCGCAGGTGAAAGGGCCGCAATGGGTAAATACCTTTATACGCGAGAAAATTCTAAATGGAAACGAAACAATAAATAATTCGAATGTTGCGGTTTTTATTATAAAAGTGCGCTTCAAAAGGTTGTGAAAGCTTTCACGGCAATAAGTCTTAGCACAAAAGGCGATTATGCTTGTTCGCGCGCTTTTAAGCGTTAAATAATAATAGGGGGAAATCTTAAACTTTTAAGTGGCCACATTTTGTACGGTTGCGATTGGTGGAAAAGGTATAGACAGGGTGATTCTGCATCAATTTTTTATTATCTAAAATCGTAAGTGGCGTTTTTTGTGCATAAATAATAAATTGTGCGACAGATTACGACCACTCGTAGTGTTTTATTTAAGAAAGATTTGCAACATCAGATTTTCGATTTGTATCGTTAAAATAAATGTTTACAACAAATAATCTCGTAAACAATTTGTAAGTTTACTCAAGTATCGAAAACATAACATTTTAATTAAACCAGAAATCATTTCCCAGCACACTTGAACATCGACGAAATGAGAATTTCCCTCTAATCTAATGCACAAAACTCCATGACAATGTTAATACCATTGGACGCCATTTTGAAGGGCTGCTTTAAGATGTTTACTTTCATACGAACGAGCATGAAATCCCGCCATTGTTTGCTCGGATGAATTTTCATTTATTTGCGTAAACCTACTCCCTTATGCTGTTTCCTTTTATTTCCGCCTGTTGTTTGACGATACTGCCATTTTGTTGAATTATTGACGATCAACAGCCATGATACAACCATTTGTAATGTGTTTCATACAGTACGGTTGCTTCTGTAATAATTTACGTATGTCCCACTTTTTTTTGTACGCTCGGGACAGTAATAAAAACCGTTGTATTTTGTCGCCAACTTTTTTTTTGTGCATTGTGGAATTTATTTGATGAAAATTAAAATTTATTGTTGTATAAATTTTTATGTGGTTTAACTTATGCATTGATTTAAACAAATGGTCTGGTATTCTACATTATTCTTTATGATTGATTTTATGTTAATTTTCATCTGATTAAATTTACTTTGGCACAGACTGACAAAGCATTGATAAACTGAGCTTGTAGACATAATCCTACTCTTAAAAGACTCTCTCGTGTCACAGTTTTAGTTGCCATTTCCATCCCAAACGACTTGACCGATTTTTATTGGCATGTACCTATTCAGTAGGTCTGAAAATCAGTCGGAATTCGGTTTTTCATACTCTTAAGAGATAAGAGTGGCCCTTTTCAGAACGACACCTGGGCAGTGGGTGAAACCGCTGGACACAGCTAGTTTTTATAAAAAATGTTTACACTAAAATATTATAAGTAGTAATAAAAAATAAAAAAATCCACTTTCTCGTGTTCTTCACATCCGATTCTTTCATTAGACACCCTTATCATGGACATGATTATGCATCTATACTATATATCTACTAATATTATAAAGCTGAAGAGTTTGTTTGTTTGTTTGTTTGTTTGAACGCGCTAATCTCAGGGACTACTGGTTGGAATTGGAAAATTCTTTTAATGTTGGATAGTCCATTTCTTGAGGAAGGCTATAGGCTATATAACATCACGCTACGACTAACAAGTGCTGAGCAGCGTGGGTGAAACCGCGAGGAACAGCTGGTACAAAATAAGTAGTCTGCCATATTGGATTTAGAATGAAGTCACTGAACAAACTCTATATTGTAATCCAAACTAAACATGTATGCAAAATTTCAGCTCAATCGGATGCCGGGTCAAATTCACCTTCCAAGACTTTTTACATACTTACAGGTGAAGCTTATAAAAACAGCCTATAATTGTTTCACTGCTGGGCAAAGGCCCCTTCTCATACAGAGAAGGCACGAGCATTGATCAACACGCTTGCTCGAGACGGGTTGGCAATTTCAGACCTAAATTTTAATAATAAATCTAGGTTTTCTCACGATGTTTTCCATCACTGTTGTCTGTGATGTCTAAGATATTTAAAAAAAAGTACATGTTAATTGAAAAAGTCACATTGGAACTTGTCCGGAGGTATGAGTTCAAGCTTATAAAAGTTTGTTAAACATACCGAACACTGTGAATTCAACAATAATCCTAATCAGCTAGTCTGTCCACAGATATAAAAGTTATCATTAAATACCTATCCAAAATCGTCAAACACCGAAGGGGTTATATTATTTATTTGCACAGCAAATATAATATGAAAGGCGTGGACGTGTTCATTTCCAGATTAAATTCCTCTCTCGAGTCTGTGAGCCGACGATAACGGGAATTAATATCGAAAATATTCAAATATTGTGTTAATTTCAAACTGTTTTGCTTTTAAAAGATATTGGCTATTGAGAATGTATTGTTGAGTTGACTAATAAATATTTTCTATTGAACAGGAACTACCCCGACTAACGTAACGTACCCGGGTCACGGCTTTAGTAATACGGTATTACACCCATTTTTAAAAAGTATTTCATTTTGATCCTAGGGTCCTAATAAAGCACCAAAAAAAACAAAAAAATAATATTCAAACGATAAGTGCCATAAAACTGCATTTCAATTTTACAATTTCTATGTTCGCGCGTAAAATCACAAAAACGCTTGACGCCATGTTACTCTGTGGTCATGATGACCAACTGACGTCATGACCTGAGTAAACAAATGCGCTGTTATTAGTCTTTCTGTTTAGTTGTATTTTTCACTATAGTTTATGGTATTATTATATGGTAGTATTTATGTCTTCCATGTATGATTACTATTATTTCAATAAAAATTAAAATGTAAAGTTTTAAAATACTAAAATAGTAATAGTTGCTCAGTTGACAGTTGTCACTTTTTGTTCTCATGACCATATGACGTAATAATCATGGCGGACACTGTTTCGCGTAGTAAAAGAACAGACTAAAAAAGTGAAAACTTTGAAATCAATTTAAAAATTTATTTAGTTATTTTATTAACTAAATTTAACATTTTCCGACTGCTTGTTGCCTAAACTATCTGAATTGTATATTTTTAGAATTTCTTTCATATAGAGTAAAATACCCTATTACGACATGCGACACGACTGCTAACTTTTTTCTTATTTCAGTGGTGACGCGCTCGTGCCACATAATTACAGCCAGCTCGGTTTTAATTATTAGGTCACCCCTCCCCCCTAGAATCACGATTGCATATAAGTGTGGCAACGATAGTTAATAGATTATCCGGAGCAAATGTTTTTTTTTGAAGTTTCCCCACACTAGGATTTCTTCTGTATCTTGGGTGCGTTTACAAAAATTTTAACTCACATACACAAACAGCTAGACCCAAAACAAAGTTCTGCAGGTCATAGAAATATTTGTTCCGTGCGGGAATCGATTCCACGACACACAGCGCAGCAGTCGATCGCTCGGTCGTCAAAGGTACAAAAGCAGAAAGTCAAATTACAAAAGCACATAAAAAATGGTCAAGTGCGAGTCGGACTCGCGCACCGAGGGTTCTGTACAAACTTGTGATATAAACGGCCATATGTTTTGACTGCGTAGTCTAACCGCCACAGACTTGAGTATATGGTTTTAATTTCAACTCGATACCTCTACGTGCTATTGGGATAAAGTGTCTTGACAGACAGACATATAAGGCTTTATATTTTTCCTTTTGAGCTACAGAACCTTAAGAAACGAAATAACCAGCTGATTATTTCTTTATATTTCCAAATATTTCTCGGTAAAATTCGGTATATCAATACTGCTCAATAAAACCCCATATTAAACTGTGACCCATAGGTTAAATAAACCTATATTCAATTGCATTGATTTATCCACACTATTTCGTTATCAATCGCATTTGGCCATCGATTGGATTCAACCTGCTATTGCCGCTAATGTTAGTAGCCCGCGACATGCAAGCTTGGCTATCTGTGGAAGCCTACAAATTTCGATGGCTCCATGATAGGAATTGGACGACAGTAAAATGGTATTTATTGGTAATCCCTGTGTCCATTTTCGGATCAGATTAGAATTTTAGGAACGTGGAACGACGGGCTGATTTCTGAAATCTTCTGACTGACAACTGAATTCATGACATAGCAACACACCTGTAGGTTAGGTTAATGTAGATAACTTTGATATAACTACATTTCGTCAGTTATTTTTGGGTATAATGTGGGTCATTTCTTTTTGTATTGTTGTTTTTAACGATTGTTTGGTAGCTTAAGTACTTTACACAAATCTTTTTTTTGGTATTGTTGGCTGGTCATTGACCTTCTTGAGTTATGAGTCGAGCTACATGATAACTGATAAATGCTTGCCCTGACTGGCCAGGCCACACAAATCTGTGTGGTTCTTTCTTAAAAAGACCACCTAGGTGTCTAGGTGGTCTGCATGTCATTATGTAAGTTGACCAAGATGTTTGTCCGGAACTTAAAAGATACCTCTGAGTTTGTTTCGGTTGTTTTTTCTCCGAGTAGTCGGGTAAGAAACACCCATACTTGCAAAATAAACATAATTTATCTAGCAATGGTGCTTTTGCCTATCTAATAAAATACGGACTGTTTCACATCATCAGTATAAAGCAAAATAGCTCAATTAAGATTCACATCGATGATTTATTATTTACATATATCTCAGTCCAGAAACATCAGACACAGAATGAAGTAAACCACAAACGTTAATATTACAAAATAACTAACCACCCAACAATAATGTCGTATTATTTTCTTTTGAAACGAACATTGAACGGCAGCCATAGATCTGCATCGAGTAGACATTGGACAAAGCCGGGTGCTGACAACAGTTCCATTTACCTATTGTTGGGGAGTTGCAACAATGACAATGTACGCCTGACCTATTTGTGGTGCAGTGCAATATTGAGAGCCATCTGAGCGTAAGTTTTGAATATCGCCACTTTTTGTCAGCGTGTGGTTTTAATTTTGTGTTTTTATTTTTGGGATTTGATTGTGTGGTGCGTTACACCATACATCGTGTGTTCTCGACCGTTGCACTTTGTAGTAGTCAGTTTTCATATGTAGATAGGCAGTTAGTCTGAACAATAAGGACTTTTATAATTGCGTTGCTTAAAGATAAGACTAGCGCCCAACATAATGTTCATCATTATCTGCCTAGCCTTTTTCCAACTATGTTGGGGTTAGCATCCAGTCTGACCTCTACAATCCAGTTAGTACTGTGTAATACAATCCCCCTTCGTAAGACATGGCAAGGTTGTCAGATTTTCGGACTGACTTCCTTTTTTTTTGGGGATTGGAAATAATCTAATACCTTGATGATTGAAGCGGGGGGAGTGTAAGACTTGACTTGACTAAAACGCCGCGGTATCTCTTTCGAACAGCCTGCAACCCTAGGCCGCTGACTACCTGTTACGAGCTTTCCGAGCCACAGCTGAAACTCTGTATGTAATGAGTATTCAGCCATCCCTGAAGCAAACCTAGACAATCGTGGCAAGCCTAAAGGCTGATCCGAGCGGCTGTTATTATTATGCCACAATTAAACCTTCTAAATAAATAAACTTCATGTTCAGAAAGTAACAACAAGTCATTAACCGAAAACATTTCGTTCAGTACATGGTACGAATATAATAACGCGTCTACATGGCCTTCGTTAAACGAACACGGATTTAAACGATGCGCCTTATTAAATTTAACATTAATTATATGGAAAATTAATTACGTTAATGTAGCCCTGAAGATATTTGCTCGCACACGGAAGAAACTTTCTAACAACATGTTGAGCTTAATCCAAATGCTCGCTGTATTTTGGCATGTGGGAATGTTTGGGTAGAAGACGGAAGCGCGGAGTTTGTGGTGAACCATTCGTTTGCTCGCGGCGGCGATAGTGTTAAACCAATGTTGACGGTATTGACGGATAAAACAAAAGAATGATAGTGCACCGTTTGAAAGGTACTAGCTGTGTTCAGCGGTTTCCGTCTGCTCCTAAGAGTTGTAGTGTGATATTATATAGCCTTTTACCTTGTTCTATAAATGGGCTATCCAACACATAACTAGAAGTCAGGAACTACTATATAGAGTAGTTCCTGACTTAAAAAATACATAATAATTATGTAGTTGTAGATGAACATAAATCAAGGTAATAAAAGCTATTTTTTTTCTTTCAATGGCGTTGTTTTATTTTATCAATGTTTTGTCCACTAAAAATAAAATCATTCATTGATCGTTTCTATTAACCACTATCATTACCACCAAACTTATCAGTGAGCCGGCCATTTATACTGCCATTAGCATTAACTTACTCAGGTACAGCATACCTACCAATGTCTATATAAATCCATTTGTTGGCTTAATAAAGTAAGATTCAAAGTTCTAAACCAGACTAATATTAGAAATACAAATATTAAAATATCCCGCTCTAAAAACGTAAGACAAACTCGGCCAGACATCAAACATTTCATACTCTCGATAATAAACTGTAAAACAAACTTCTGTATTACGCGAAACTTATACCTTAAACGTACTACGCTAGAACGTTTCTAACTTTAGTCTAGAATGTTCCAAACTATACAAACATGGAGGCTTTATCTCTTCTATGTGCGGAGTGAAGTAATTAGTTCCGAAGATCATTAAATTTGCATGACAGTGCCATTTCCTTAGGGCAGACAGTTTGTTCGGGCAATGTTCGGATGTGCTCGGACATTGAGATGCACCCTTCGACAATAAAGATAGGCTCAACTATTCTTTGCGGTCTGGGTATAAATGTGAATGAATATTCAAGTGTTGTTTTTAAAATTCTAAGTGCTGGTGTTGATGGTAATGATCGTTTTGTCTTGTTTTCTCCTTTGTACGGCTTTTGTGGCACTTGGATGTTAAAGTATTCTTTTAAAACAGACGTAAACCTTTATAGTTACGGGTATTATGTGCGTATCGACGAGCACATGCTATCGTAACGTAACAGGTCGTTGTATAAACACAATGGGCAACAATTTCGAGTTCAAAAAGTCATTGAAACACGTACCGTCATTTCCGATATTTATGTGCGGCGCATAATCGCGGCGTTTGTATCGGAAATCCATAATTACGGGGAAAGAACACATCCATATAGAATTAATATTCAAAAAGCTTGTGTCGATAACGACCCCCGATGCGTGATCGAGATAAAATTTCAAATTCCATTGTTTATCCGACAAAAATTGGGTCATAAAGTGGGAGTTATCGCTCCCTGAACCCCAATCACAATTTCAGAAAGATACATAACATATTTCACTGCCCTTTCTTGTGGAGTTTTTTTTTAAATGTAGGCAACATGGCGGTTAAAAAGGTTCGCTATAAATCGCGTGGGCATATGTGAGGCATGCCCTGGAACATCTCGCGTTTACTGCTCTTTAGACGGTTTTTGATTGTGTCTAGGGTAATTTTATGGTGGTTGAACATTTTTATTGTGGCCGCATCTTTGAGATTTGCGGTTAGTTTATAAATGTCTTGTACTAGGGATGAATTTAAACGAAGTTATTTTGGGAAACAAGGAATGTTACCCTAATATTTTGATTGTAAATTGTGAAACTCCGTATAATTTTATATACTTTTTGTGTTAATATTTGTTGGTCTGTTGAACAAAACTACAAGAACAAATGATGGTATCTTCAATGACCTTAATTAGTAACTCTTATAAAAAGAAATATTACACTAAGAGTAACCCCCGTTTTTTTATTTAAACTCACATACACAAACAGCCAGATATATTTTTTCCGTGCGGGGATCGAACCCGCAACACGCAGCAGTCGATCGCTCAGCCACTGCATTAACACTAGCCTTGTTGTAAAAAATTACAAAGGTGTGTTTATTTGTTAATCCAACAAATGCCAATCGCTCCTACCGATAGTATAAACTAATCTAACGTGACAATCAGCATTTGTTTTAATAACAAATACGACTGTACTCCTCTTCGCTGGATATAGGTCGGTCAGAGCTTCGTGCCGGGTCGGCATTAGCGTGTCATTCCACTAACATTTTTCACAAAACGCCTGTCGCACAGTTGCATGCGAAATCGGTTTGATTCCACGAAGATATTTTGCCATACATGTCCGGGTTACATACAGGTTGGTCTTTTGTCAAATTGAGTGTAGGCGGTTTCTATAGTTATTCAAACATTGCTTTCGTGGGTTTGCTTTGGAATGGGCAACTACACTACTTTCACAAGTTATTTTGCATTGTATCTGGGACAGTAGCTTTATTTTTTTGTTTCTTGACATTCAAAAGTGCCTGTAATGGTCTAATTGAAATAAAGGGTTTGGAGTTTGTGCAAAAAGAAATTCTTCCCTTCATTCCTTGACGGCAAGGAATGGGAGAAAATATATTTTTCTTTATGTCTTAGTTGAGGTTTGTAGATAAAAACTTCTTAAGTCAAGGAACTTTAGATGTGCAAACAAGGTCTTATATTTATGTGAAATTCGCACAAAGTGTATCAGTGCGCGACTGTATAACCATAACTAACGAATCTAAAGAGTAATGAGTCTTATTACCTCGTAGCGAGACTTCCTTTTGGCATGGAAAATTATAACGACATTCTTTTAAATTACCACATGCTGTGTATAGACCTTACGTGAGACCCTGGCCTATTTCCGATTTAGTTGCGTGACTCAAAGTATGAAACTAAGACAATTCGATTCCAAGTAAATTTGTTTTTTCACCTTCTGTTGACGACAAACGAATTTAAACAAGGTAATTTGGAAGCTATGCTTTATGTTTGCGTATCTATCTGTTATTGGCGGCCATTTGCAATTTTCATATCTGGAAGAGAATTGAAATTGTCTGTGTATTGGTATTTTGTATGATATGATCTCATTTCAATGTTTGCTTGTACATTTCTGGAAAATATTTTTAGGAAGAAAGAGTTGTTTGTAATTCTGAATACCTCTTGGGTGTAATAAAGCCCTTTATAAAACTGAAAGGCGTTTTTTGTATTAACGTTTTTTTTGTTTAATTATACGTACTTTCTAGTAATGAAGATAATAGGAGTCAAAGTTACAATAAATCCACGAGTTGATGTTGATGTTAAATATTATAATTATTTTTAAAAACTTTACCGCACACTAGGAATTTCTCCTGTGCCGTGGGTGCGTTGACAAACATTTAAACTCACATACACAAACAGCCGGACCCGAAACAACTATCGGTAGGCCTTACAAATATTTATACCTTCACACGTAATCGAGATAAAGGGTCTTGATAGACAGACAGGCGGACAACAAAGTGATCCTATTAGGGTACAGTTTTTCATTTCGAGGTACGTAACCCTACAAATGTTAAGAAAACAAATTCAGCTGAAATAAAACCTTTATACCACTGTCATCGTACACCGTCATTCGAAAAATAAATTCGCACGGCCGACTTTTGGCATTTTTCATAAGCAATCAATTCCGAATGACACGAATGTATGGGTGACCGAAGGGTTATTTGAAAAAAATAAAATTCACATCAAGTCCTATCAATCAGTCCACTTGGTGTGACAAAGTGATGTCGCTGTCATAGAAATTCTAATTGATTTTTAGATGAAATCATCCGTAACGAGTTTTGGACGAATTTATGTTGTGAAGTTGAGCTGGGATTAGTTTATTGGAATATGTTTTTAGTTCTGTCATATTTGATTTTACCTCGGTCATCGTCTGCCTAGCCTTTTCCCAACTATGTTGGGGTCGGTTTCCAGTCTAACCGGATGCAGCTGAATATCAGTATTTTACATGGAGCGACTGCCTATCTGACCTCCACAACCCAGTTAATACTGGGTAATACGATACCCCTTGGTAAGACTGGTTGTCAGACTTTAACTCGGTGTGCGGGAATTAACGGGATATGCCGGAATAATAAACTGGATGCTCAATGCAGGCAAATATAATTCTAATTCGGTGTTCAGAACTTGAGGTTTAGAGTGCAAGTGAAAGTGTCAACAAGACAGACACACATTATAATAAAAAAATACAATTAGGGTTTATTAGTCTACTTGCAGCTATGACATTTTGGTCAGGCGTTTGAATATAAATAGGGCACCTTAAAAGCGACCCGTATCCAGCAGTAGACTGACGTAGACTGATGATGAAGATGCTCCAACACTTGGAATGAGAGTAATAAACTGGAAACTTGTTAACACCATTATTTTCTCGTTCTAAAAGTTGGGTCAAAAGTCTCATAAAATCTCGTGGCTACGTCATAAGTTATTGAAAGTCAAAGGACACAAAAGTCGGTATCGATTCTATAAAATTGTATTACATGAAATTTGCAACAATTCCTAGTTATATATTATATCTTATATATAACTATATATTATATCATGCACTCAACCGTTTAAAGATATAGGGCGGACTCAATACCTACTGTAATACCCTAAATCCTGGTGAATTTTACATTATTTGTGTTACTAATTACTTAATGTATTGTATTTAATAATATTTTACCTAAAATGTTGATATAGTATTTTTTACCTACCTTTCGACACGAAATATGCACATTATCATTATAACTATTTACCAGCTTATTTGAAGTCGGTTAAAAATCACACATGGCGTAGTTTGGTCATATACAATAAAAATAAAATAAAAACTTCGTTATATACATTGCTTGTTGACTGTTAAATAGTTTACTGCTAAAAATAATAAATGAATACTGCTCAAGTATCAAGCGTAAAAAGATCGACCCGAGTGACTAATATTATTTAATCACAAGCTCCTACGAATTCAATAATTCAATTCAATTAATTTACAATATATTTCCGACGCCTAGTTTTACGCAATTACGGCGAATTTAATAAGAAAGGTTATCATTTCGGTGTGGCCGCGGTCGTATGCCACATACACCTTAAAAAAATACATATAATAACATACGTGCCCATTGCTTTCGATTTTAGACGAGAATATTTTCGTCTTTACTAAAGCATGTTGTTTTTCTTTTGTCGGTTTCAGTTTTTTTTTTGAAGATTATAAAATATGCAATTGAAAACCAGCCCGCGCAAAAGCTCTGTACAATTAAACCGTTCGCTTTTTGACTTCTGCTGTAGATCCACAAAAAAAGAATCTATAACACGATTGGCAACAAAAAAAAAAGAAAAAAACACAACAGTGAAAACGGAGATCCGCCAGTTCGCAGCCGTTTAATATTTATTAGCGATATACATGTGCGTGTAAACAACGTCGCGTCGTGTTTGCTCGTCGGCAAGGATTAGCCGTTTTGCCTTTAATTATTACCCTGTTGTCGAGTGCATGGTGTGTACGGGACATAGAGTAGTGTTGGAATAGACGTGACAAATTAATATCGCCTTTATTCATGGTCATCTTTATTGTTTTACGATCTGTGCTATTAGGTTTCGCCACATCGGATTTTTTATTATAAAAAAATGGAGATGGCTATGCCTTTGTTTATTTGTTACGGACTTCATGAAGAGCTGATGTTCTCCGTTATTGTAGTTTTCGCAAGAAGGCAATCTCTCTTTTACCTCTCAGCATGTTATGAAATAGTAGGTATTTTGTGATTTCAACGCTTTTAAATAAGAAAGAAACTAAGAACAGTTAGATAGTAGTTTATTAGCTTATTTTGCACAAACCAATATAGTGTCGGTAGTTTTTTGTATAAAAATTGTATAATTTAAAATAATTTAACATATATTTTATTATTTTTATTCAATTTTAATTGAGTTTGCAATAAAACATAAGAATAATAATCTTATTCTTATTTTTTGTTTGAAACTCAATTAAAAGATAGGTACACATAACATTAATCCTAGAAGTGTACCTGCATGCTGCACCCACATTTCAACAGTTATGTTTTTTTTTTAATTTTGTGTAATAGTGTTTGAACCTATTGCCAAATTGGGGACAAATCCAGATTTCGTGGCTGCTACTGAGAAATTTCCAAACGAAAAACCCAATCACACTTTGCCCGGCCCGGGAATCAAACAGCTTCATGCTCAGCAGTCGTGCTTGCGACCACTAGACCAACGATTCAATCCTTACTAATATTATAAAAGCGAAAGTGAGTTTGTTTGTATGTTTGTTACGTGTTCACACCTAAATGGCTAAAAGGATTTTGATGAATGAAAGACGGACTTAAGCAATTATTTTAAAGTGAGATATGAGAGAGGAAAAGGAAAAAAAAGCAAAACTTAGCTTTGCTATTACAATAAATAGGTGCAAGTGCAAAAACTACAGGTAGCAGTAACCTGCAAATCAGGAAAAGGGAACTGTGTTACCCCTACTTAAACGCGAGCGAAGCCGCGGGCAAAAGCTAGTATTTAATATTTGTCAAAACGTTCTGCCAATTCGTTCCATTGTTCCAAGCCGCCTCTGTCTTCCACGTAATCTGTAGCTAAGCTTTATGAGAGAGATTGCAAAGTTTATTTGACGTCTCCCCGAAGGACCCTCGCGGCTCCGCGACGCGTAACCACCGGTTCACGCACAAACGCGCCCGCATCAACCTGTAATAAAATTAATTGCTCAGCTTTGTTATGTGGGATAAAAGTGGAAGTGGACTGTTTGGACGTGGTATGTGGTGCTTGCACACAATGGGCCATGTTGGCCGCAAATTGTTGGCAGCGTGTTCGAGTTGAAAGTGTTGGTCTGAGCAGTGGATGTTGAAGTTGAATTGGTTAGGATTATTGTGCGCAATGCTGATCTGGGTATATATATGCAACCTTAGCAGATAATAGCTCTCATCTGTCTTGCAGTGAGTTGACATGGTTGATTCTTGTACTTATGTTAACGTATTATTTTATTTTACTTTTCGTAAAGTAAGCAATGACTTATTGTCGGCTCTACGCTGTCCTCTCATACTTAAGTGCTAACGCTGTAACAACAACATTGTAAAACCAAATGATTTTAAAAGAGTAACTATGGAGTTTCTTGCCGGTTCTTCTCCATAGGAAACGACCAACCCGAACCGTGCATCTTTTCTCGACGTTTTATAAGTGCCCATGTAGGCCTATGTGAAATAAAAATATTTGGATTTTTCAATTTCTCAAATATATCGGGGTCGTTTTCTAGTCTAACCCGAACTAGCTGAATACCGATACTCACATTTAGTGGCTGCCTATCTGACCTCCGCAATCCTCGAGAACTGTTGGTAAGTCTGACCGTATGAAAAACCACACGACAGTAAACGAATAGGGATTGCTGAGCCATTTTTTTTAGGAATGCAAATTAATCAAATAACTACGGCGGAGTGTCAGACTTGTACTGACTAAAACCCACCTATGTTCCTTCTATTGCCCTTGCGTTCCGGGGTCGCGGTATCTCTTTCGAACAACCCGCAACCCCAGCAGGCGGTGGCCCTAAAAGGATCCTCTGCTTTGCTGATATCTCTTTGAGGCGCGCGTGGAACACGGACGCGCCATCAACACGACCTGTCATCACTAGACGGACGGGTGGTGAGCTATCCATTGCTCTTAAGGTGTGTCCAAATATCGAGCGGCAATCGAGCGCGGCTGCCGCGCGCGGCCCGCCGCGCTGTGATTAGACGACTGCCGAGCGCGAACGCTTCTGGCTACCTGCCGCGCGCGAACATTCTTAGTAAACATTCGGCAGTAATTGTGTTTGGACGTATTTCTGCGCACAAACATGGACAACGAAACATCGATTCGTTTAATTGAAATGTATGGATCTTTTAAAGAGTTATGGGATCCTCGACAAAAGGAATACCATAATAAAAATAAACTTGAAGACTTGTGGAATGAAATAGCCAACAATTTTGATCTTCCCAAGAAGGAATTAAAGGCTAAAATGAAAAGTCTTTTAAGTTCCTATAGACGAGAAAGGAATAGAGAAAAAATAAGCAATCTTCTAAAATAATATACGTGTGGTACTCGGGGACTCCCGCGGTAAAGCTACTGCATAGCATTTTTTATCAACTTATGCAATAAATAAAAACAATCTAAATAAAATATTTAAAAAGTACTTCCAATGAAAAGAAGTCGCAAAAAGAATATTTTTTTATCAACTTAGACAATAAATAAAAAAATAAAAAACTAAATAAGTATAATATTTATAAAGTACTTCCAATGAAAAGAATTCGCAAAAAGAAAAACATGAACTTGGGATTGATCCAGCGTCATGTCGATGGACTATCCGATTCTCTACCAAACACGCTATTAGAACATTAGAATCGGGATTGAAATAACTGACCGTTTTGTGTAAACGACCGCGACGTTAGACAAGCCACTACTCCGTGCCCGTCGGAGTGGGGAGCGTCAGGTTTTTTTTCGTTACGGAATTTCTGGATTTGGTCCCCGCGCTCAAGGCCTGCGATAGAAGCTATGCAATAGCATAAAAATCTTCTTTTTTAATATGTGACTCAACCAGGCTATGTAAATGTTCAAACTCTTCCAAGGTTAGTCTTAAAAACTGTGGTGTCCGGTAATTAATTTCATAATTGATTGACTCAATATTCTGTAACCTCCGTTGGAAAAGTGGTTTCATCCAGCATTTCCTCGTTAAAATATGTGTCTTCTTAGCTCTTTTACACAATTTTTAAAAATAAGCAGAGTTACGACACATGCGACCGCTTTCATTTTAGTTCTGATGCCAAGTGAAGCGCGCGGCATATCTTGGTTGTGCCGCGCAGTACTGCCGCGCAAACTTTAGTTGGCTTTGTCCAAACTAGAGCGCGGCAGAAATGTGTCCTACAAATGCCGCGTGTTGCTGCCGCGCTCTTGCTGCTCAATGTTTGGACACACCTTTACTGAGCCTTTTTTTGTTGAGCCTTACACACTGTTTCAAACTTCTAAGGTTACTGACCTTTACAACGTCACTTACGAGACATCTTTCGCGATCGCCTATTATTTTGAATTCCCGAAATATCGACGCGATTGCAAGAGTCATGAAAGCACGGATGATATCCCCTAAATGACGTTGTAATTCTTGATAAGCCTTACGTTGAAAAGAGCGCTTTAAAGCGATTTTCTCAGATATGAACTTTAAAAATTATATTATCATTTATATCAGCCAGTATCAAGTTTAAAACAAGCCACAGCATCCCCCAAAAGTCTTTCATCTTTCTAAACTGACAGCCAAAAATCGTCGAACAACAAAGTGTGTATAACTAAACTCGTATCTCGTAGCCAAAATTCGGTGCTTCACAAAAACGAACATTTTATTACACAGATACCGTCTGCGATCCGTCTGTAAGGAGCGTAATAAAGTGTTCTTCACATGCCAAGAACTCTTCAGGGGTGTACCAGACATGATACTTTTAACATCGGCGTTTAGTCGCTTCTCGGAAGATTGTTATAGCGACGGAATGCTACAATCCAAACTACGTTTTCCAAAGCGATTTTTGTCTGAATAAGGAAAGCAATAGTTGCTTATATTTGATCGGTGAATAGGAACGCGTCACGCCGACAGAGTACACATTTTGGTTTTCTGTACAAATGATTGACATAATGTACGTGAATTGCCTCAGTGACCAAAAGCAGTCATCAAAACGCAATATATAGATGTTGTCGCAAAACCGCCGTTGGTAAAAGTAGTATGTCTGTTATAACCCTACTTGAAAGCAACTCAACTCTTTACTTACTTTTATTTTTCTAAATACCAACGCTGCCGACGATTTAGTGGTGCACGTAGAATATCTAAACTTGGTCCGCGGTTTGAGCTCATGTTTTCTTGAAGTTTTCTTTGTCGAGTGATTAAGTTGTTACCTAGAACGTTGTTTAGTGTTCTTGTGTAGGTTAGGTAAGGTAGTACTCGTGTTTTGTTTTGTTTTAGTTAAAGGAGTATTTAATAGAAATTTGTTTTTAGGTTTTCTGAAGTTTAGGTGAAAATGGTAAGGATTAGTTGTGGTGCAGACACGGATAATTCACAGAAATGGTAGACATTAGATCCAATTCGCATACTAGACCCCGGATATTGACAAATATTTTTGATATTTTTGCGGATGGGAAATCATCAAATAATTTACCCCGCTCTGGGCAGAGCGGCGGGAGTGTCAGACTTTTAGTGACTACAATTTATTATATAGTCATATATACCTATACCTTTTTTCGCCCTTTGTGTTCTGGGGCCGCGGTATCTCTTTCGAACAACCCCCAACCCCGACAGCCGGTGGCCCTGGTAGCGCCCTCTGCATCAAGTAATATTAACGGGCCTGTTGGTCCAGTGGTTAGTGGCCCTGACTGCTGAGCCGGAGGTCGTGGGTTCGATTCCCACCCAGTACAAACTTTGTGTGATGAGCATGATTGTTTGTTCTGTGTCTGGGTGTGATTTATCTATAATATTTATTTATTTATTTATTTATTTATTTATTGATTTATTGATTTATTTATTTATTTATTTATTTATTTATTTATTTATTTATTTATTTATTTATTTATTTATTTATTTATTTATTTATTTATTTATTTATTTATTTATTTATTTATTTATTTATTTATTTATTTATTTATTTATTTATTTATTTATTTATTTAGGCAAACCAACTAAATACATACAAAATCATTCGTAGTGAGTAACATCTAAAATAATTACAATAGAATTGCATGCATCTAAATTAGAGGTGAGCACAGCATTTTATATAGATCACATTATACAATAATAATCAATAAAAGGATCTTAACAATTATTAATATGGTCTATTATATTTAAAACACAATTAATTAGAGTGGGAATTATGATTAATTAAATAAATTAAAAATTAAATTAGATAAAATAGTGCTAATAATATTATAAATGCAAAAATTGAATTGAATTAAATAACAAAACATAATACAACACACATAAGATAAAGAAAATAATATAATAGGGCAAGAATTACATATTATTGAGCACAGCTCTTTTAAAGTTAGTGATGCTGCCTGAAAACATGTTCAACTCACAATCGTGAAATATGTCGTTACACCTACCTTCTGAGAATATAGGAGAGAGGGGCATTTCTCCCGTACTTCGTTTTACGGCTACCAGGAGCAAAAGGTTTATAATTATGAAGTCTAGCTGATGACCGGGGCACGTTAATATTAATTGATAATATGTATGTATTTATAAATTATATAAGTATGTATATCAGTTGTCTGGTTACCATAACACAAGCTCTGCTTAGCTTGGGATCAGATAGCCGTGTGTGAGTTGTCCCAAGATAGGTATTTAGGTAGGTATTTCAGTAAGTATTTTTATGTAGGTCTGTGGAGGGAGCGTCCGGAAACTAATCTGTCCGAATCGATTAGACCGACTAGAGAAAAGGTGAACTATGTTTTTTTTTATTGCCAATCAAACATAGGAGGTTTTTTTTATAGAGATGTTGTTGATGATGTAAACGTTGCGCATAAATTTATTAATTCCTAGTTTGAAATGTTTTATTACAACTTTCAAATGAAAAGTCAGAACAATATCACTATAATTTACCCTACAAACTGGTTCAAGTCTGTAGGTCATTGAAATTCTGCAACTTCCTGACTCCCGTATATGAGCTCAAAGGGTTTAATCGACAGCTATCAACAGTTAACACATGTTTAGACAAGGGATCTCCCTCGAGATAAATATAACTATAAAGCGGCTGTAAACGTTCACACGTTTCGACATGTGTTTGTTACGTTATTTTGAGTGTAATGTTAACCTGAAAGAATATAGATTAAACATGTCAAAATTCCGAAAGGAATAGAATACGGTATTACACCCATTTTTAAAAAGTTTCTCATTTTGATCCTATTAAACCACCAAAAAAAAAAACAAAAACAATTTATTTAATCGATTAGTGCCATAAAACTGCATTTCAATTTTACAATTTCTATTTTCGCGCGTAAAATCTCAAAAACGCTTGACGCCATGTTAATCTGTGATCATGACGTCAGTTGGTCATGTAAACAAATGCGCTGTTATTAGTCTTTCTGTTTAGTTGTATATTTCACTATAATTTATGGGATTATTATATGGTAGTATTTATTTCTTCCATGGTATTATTACTATTATTTCAATAAATATTAAAATGTAAAGTTTTATAATACAAAATAATAGACGTTTTAATCATGGCGGACATTGATTCGCTTAGTAAAACAACAGACTAAAAAAAGTGAAAACTTTGAAATCAATTTTAAAATTTATTTAGTTATTTTATTAACTAAATCTAACATTAACCGACTGCTTGTTGCCTAAGCTATCTGAATTGTATATTTTTAGAATTTCTTTCATATAGAGTAAAATACCCTATTGGGTGTTTTTTTGTTAAAATCGAAAATCAGAGTCAAACCATTTGGAGTGGTAAAACCCGGAACATAAAGGGCAAAAAGAAGGAAGATTGTTGGTTTTTAGTCAGTACAAGTGTGACAATCCCCCCGATCCGTCTAGATCAAGGGAAGTTATTTTATGACTTTCTGTTCGCAAAAAAAAATACGTACAGGTATTTCAGTACATTGTCTGTCAAAGTCTGTTTTTCCGCTATCCACTTACCAATTCGCCAACATAAAATACGTAGACACCGCTACGATTTCCCGTAGCAAAACTCTACGAATTTCGTAGCAGCTACGAGATAATTTCACGCAAGCATGCGATTCCAGCAAAAACAAAACACAATACCATATGCGAATGTAGGTTCTGAGTCCTGAAGTACATTTATGATTGCATAGTGTAACACAAGAGCGATCTGTCCGGTGTTAATTAATAGATCCACCCTTTGTTGCGCCAACAATGGGTTCGCATTGTGCTCTGTGGACCAATCTTCCCGTGCTCCTTTATGTTGGAGCCTTGTTGCAACTAACTTAGCCCAAATACGAGGATTGTATCGTTGCTAACGATGCTGTTGTGATTCTGCATTCTTATTTTTGGATGAAAAGAGGTAAGGGAGGTCTCGACTTTTTTGGTATGTATGAAATTATTTTTTTGGGACTTATTAACTCTTTTCATTATAGATCTGGGTAAATTTTAAGGAAAATGTGTCTGTCATGTTTCTTTTATCAAACATTAATTACTTTATGTACGATCTGATACATATTTGAGGTAATATCAAAAGCCATAACCATCTTCAACCATCTTAAATATTTGAACTATAAATAGCCAATTAAACGATGTAACTACGTAAGCTATTTCAAATATGCCAGCCAGTGTTATGTGTAATGTAATAAATTATTCTTGTTACTTGAACTTGAAAATTATTTTGAAATTGAGGAATTAGGCAGAAATAGTTGGGTAGATTTCTTCGGAAAAACGTTTAGATACTGTAATAAAAAGAAGCTCGTGGTTAATTAAAAGCTGCCATCTTTAGGTTAAGTTGCGCTTCCCTAGGTTGGTCCGTAGATGGGTGAGCAAAGTTGATAGGTATTTTATATCGTGATTTCTCTGTGCCTCGGAATAAACCGTTGATCTCGGGTGTCACTTTTAGATCTTTGATAGTAGTTACAGGAAGTCAGTGTCCCGAAAGTCTGACAACCAGCCTTACCAAGTAGTATTATATTACTTAGTACTAACTGCGTTGTGAAGGTCAGATAGGCCACCTAAAGTATTGGTATTTAGCTGCATCCAATTAGACTGGAACGCGACCCCAACATACTTGAGAAAAGGCTAGGCAGATGCTGTCAGTGAGATTCAGAAATTTGTTCTAGAAGGACAGTTTTGATGCTAGTTGTAAGAAATCTAGGAAATTGGAACACGATTCAAGGTTCAGTGAAAGCAAGATGGCCAATTGAGGACGTGACTCCGGATATATAATTTGAATGAAATGTGTATGTTTTTAAATTGACTTAGTCACTAACATTAATATTATTAATAACATTTGAAACAGGATATTTAACGGGATTCTACTTTATATTTCTAGTTTTTGTTTATTAAGTTTTCTAGTTTTTGTTTTTTTTACTGAAGTATTTGATCTGTCAAAGTACAGCGAGAGTCAGCAGCTGATCCGCAATTTGTTTGTGCTGGTTTGGTTGAACATTTTTTTTTTAATTTATCAAAATACTGGTGTCGTTACAGGCACTAATAACTTGTACATTCACAAACAATAACATGATTGTTTACACTTGGGTATGTATGAAAGTTATTTAATGAAATATGAAAGAGGCTGTTCCAAGTAAGCTCATTTCTCTTAAAATCAAATAACAATGTGAGAAGAAAACAATATCTTTAAGGACTATCTGAACTTTGTTACAATACGTAGGTTTTAAATGCGTGGGGGTTTATTTGTTGGTTTTATATTGTGTTGCTAGAAAATAAATAATTTACCGTAATATGAAGTTTTTGTAAGGTAAGGGAAGTAAAAAAGATAAAAGAATTCTGGAAAATGCTGCTGTGGGTTGCACAGTATGTTGCCTGGACGGATAGACGGTGAACTACCCATTGCTTACCGTAGCGTCTACGGTGGCCGGGAGTCGTTTAGTAACTCCCGACGGTTGGTTCAAGGTTCTCTCATTCAAACGTCCAGCCACCTCCTTACCACGTAACCTCTATGCTTGACCAAACGGGTTAGTCGGCCGTCTCAAATTCACCACCTTTAGTAACCTATTTGTGAAGACACTCGCTAAGCGTCAGCGCGCTTACTGTAAAGATCAAAACATCAACAACAATCAATATTAAAAAAAAAAAAAAACATTGTAGGTAGGTGTGTAACCATTCTCTTAATGATAAACCCACAACAAGGTAAGACTTATCTCTCACAACTTAGCCCATGTCGCGAGTTGACGTTAATTTCGAAAATAAATTAAGAAAACGCCTCGAGCGGGCAGAGTTTCGAACAAACTGGCGAGCCGGCAGTTAGATGTTCAACACAGTTTAAAGAGCTGTTTAGATGAAATTTTCAAAGGATTTGTTTCCCAGTTTTCATTGTAGAAAGCTTTTGTTCAGAAGTTTTACCTGCTTCGTCTACGTGTCGTTCTTATCTTGTTCATTGTGATAATTAGCTATTTTTGAGAGCACAGAAGAAGTTTTGTATGAATAGAGACTGGAGCTGTTCTGTCGGGAAGTTTTATGCAAGCGACTGGTGGTTTGTATTTTGTTTCTAAATCTTTTTAATGTCTTGCTGTTCTTGTGTTCTGAGCTTTGAAGTGTCTTGTATTTGTTGTTATTGTTTAAGTAGTTAACGTAGTGTACTAGTTCTTCAGAATATTGTGTTTCTTGTTGTCGGGACTGAATAATTTTCACGTAACTACTATAGCTATAGCAACTGGATCGATCTGACTTTTAAATCAGTCTTTTCTTGATCATTGGAGGAAAAATGCCGTCTCCAAGGATGGTTGTCAACTAGCCTCTTCTACTCCGTGTTAATCCTTTACCGTCCTTACCCAAAATGCCATGTACCCATGTTCCACCCATTATGCCCATATCTTCGCACCATAAAACATGGTGTTGTCAACCCGCCACGTATTTGCATCGCACCCAGCGATAAATAACGCGGTGCCCACTTTCGCTGACAGCCATTTTGCCAGTTTCCTCTGAATCTAATTTGGAGTGATACATGCCACCGTCGCAGACCACAATTACGTTAGTGTAGGGTGCCATAAATTTGGCAATTACAGGCTCGATGGCAAAGCAGGAGTGTTAAAATGCTGCTGATGTATGACTGTCCAGTGTCGCTAAATGGTTATGAATAAGTTGATCCCGATTCTGTTATATGAGTCTCTAAAACCTATTCATGAAAATATATTTTGAAAGTTAATATTATTGACAGAAAAAAAAATACTAGAGCACAGTTAAGATGCAGGAAGATTATACTTCTGTGTCTTCGAATGTATCCGGTTCTTTCAATATCATTTCAAAAAAATAATTAGGTTAATGATCTATTTATGATTGATGATATTTTTAATGAAAATATATATTTATTATTTAACTACGAATCTTTCAAATAACACAATCGTTTGTCTATAAAGCCCTTTTTAGTAAAACTTTCTGTTTTTCAGACATCTTCTAACCATGTGAGGTATTTCGTAACATTTTAGGCACCCTAGAAGAACCAACTTAATGCCGCCGGCGACGCCACGGCGGGGACGCGCCAGACGCTTAAACTTCCTTCACGGAATCTTGCAAAAAGATACATATTTTGGCACCATACACGCCTTTATTGTACTGCTTCCTTTATCCTAGTTAAAATTGTGGGGGTTTTATCTTAGAAAAATATGCTTTGTAATGGATAGCTTCTGTTTTAAAAGCAGCTTGAAAACTTTAAGCTAAGAATTTATAGTTGAACGTTAGACGACGATGGGGTAAAGTGACGCAAATTGTTTCTTGAACAAAATATTTAGTGCAACGACCGTAAACAGTTCTGGGCCTTTTCTTGTTAATTTTTAGATTGACATACATTACGATGTACTATTGTATTATTACATACATAACGATGAACGCGAATATGCGACGAATGAAAGCACTCCTGTGCAAAAAAGTATGTTATAGTTCAAATAAACTTCTCATTCTGTAAATTTTAGACGAACCTCGCAATCAGCAATAAATACCAGCTTAGTGCTTCACCGTTTTGTAATCATAAAACTTATTCTTCTTTAACAAATATTGGATAACATTTTCTTTACAAAGAAACAACAAAAACAAAAAATAGACAAGAGTGCTAGGTACACAACACATAACGTCCAAAAAGAAACACATTAACATTTAGGCTGAAATAAAATGACGCAATTCAGCGAACAATCTCTGTAATAACGAGCCTACCCTGAAAAGAAATCTACAAAATATATTTTTTACAACGGGCAATTTTGTCAACACTGAAGAAAATTATGTTCTAAGGTATAAAGGAAGGGTTTCCCCGTGATACGGGTATGTTTTATAACCATAATAAAATATCATCGAGGTATAAATCATTGGGTATTTTGCCGGGAGTCTTAAAATTGCCCTTTCTTAGCTGATTTCCGAATGAAATGAACGTTAATATTCCATTTATTATCGCGTTTCAAGGCCGGTTTAGGTAAACGTAATAAATCAATGATTTAAGCCCAATTCTTCTCTTTAAGAATTATTAGGATTTTGTTAAATGATTTATTTGATGTTGTTTGATTTTGCGAGCTATCTTCTTTTGGATGATTTGTTTCATTTAGGTTTATTTACGGGACGAGATTAAAATATTTAGATAGGCCCAGATGGAATTAAAAGCGGACTGTATTTCAGGGTTATATTAGATGCTCTACAATGATGGTCAAAATTGAACTTAAAATAAAAATCATGCGATCGTCGCGTTGTTGAAGCTAGTGTCGAGGGCGCGCGCCGTCGCGGCGTCGTGGAGATGCTCCGCTGTTCCGCCGCCCGCTCCCCTCTTGTTGATGATGCATGTGTGTATCGGAGGTGTTAACGTATGCGTTAACAATATTGCTTAGTACTTTATAGAATAACTAAACAAGTATGCTTTATATAACCCTAAGTATGTGACAAAAACTCCAGGGAGAAAGTTGAGGATATAAAAGCTGCGATGTGTGCTATTTGCAGTTGCATCAATAATTCAGCGTACTTTACCGTCCACTGTGATAGATTGCATGCCCTTAAAAGCAACTACGATTAGCAGGTTATCTATAATTATAAAAATAAAGGACACTATTGGCGAAATGTGTGTGCCTATCTATGTATATCATACAGCTCGAGTTGTTGGGCGTCAATAAATCTTGAAGAAGCTGGCAGTACCAAGAAACAGATAGGGAAATCTTCACATACTTATCTGAGTACAATGCCGAAAAAAAAATATAGTTTAAAAAATAGAGTATAGATTTTTATTAAACTGGTAACCCTATTTCATAGTTTATATGATTAAAATAAATGTATGTTGTTATAATTTGAATGTGTTTTTTGCCAGAACGTATAAATACCTACTTTTTCGAATAATTTTAAAGATATAATAAAAAATAAGAATATAATCATACATTGCAACTAGCAATTGCATTCAACTTAGCATGTAAGCAAAATTTTAGTTCAATCGAACCGGGAAGTGGTACAAAAATAACTTCAAATTTTTTTTTACACGTTTATTTTCAAATAAAGCTGTGTGTCAAATAGAACACTAGCACGTTGAAGTAGTAAAACCAATAGCCCCATCAATAAGGGGGTACGGATACTGAATATCCAGGAATGGCTTGATTGACCACATGGAAGCCACGACTGAAAGCTATTTCAAAGTTACACCAAAACCAACGTCACTGTCGCACTATTTACAGCTGCTTCAACAAATTAGCACAAATTACCGTCCACCGTCCACTCTAATAGCTTACGAGCTCAACATCTCAGCTCAGAATTACTGTTCAATTAATCTACTCTTAAAATAGACGAAATTCTGGAGTTTTTGCTTATCAAACAGCAGATTATCCACGTCGCCAGCAGATTAGCCTAATGATAGATAACTCGTGGCTTAGTAAAACCAAGTTAACCAAGTTATCTATAATAATAGATAACTCGTGGCTTAGTAAAACCAAGTACGGATCGGTCCTAAAAAGATGAGCAACACTAGCCGAGGTTGGTCCATAAATGGACAGTATTTTTTTCACTCTCTGGTATCTCAATGGATGTCGCGGAGGAATACCTATGTTAGACTTGTATTGACTAAAACCACACCGGTGTTCCCTCGCACACTTGCGTCGGAAAGCAGCAGGATCTAATGTGATATGAGTAATTCCCCGGAATAGTGCCAGTCCGTTTATCCTGGGGCCCTCGTCTTGGGGGAATAAGGTTTAAAACTCCCCCGTTAGGAGAGGCGCGCGGGGGCACTAAGCACCTTCGTATCTCTGGTCTAGAATGAATCGTAAATGACTGATCTGCCATTATCTACTGAGAGCCATCAGTCTTTGGCAAGCACGAAGAGCCATTCTCTCATGTTGTCATTTGTAGATAATACAGCTATTACGAATGTTAAATACTAGTATTCAAATGAGGTTTTTTTAATGAAAATAAAAAGTGTACAACACACTTGTGCTTTATAATATGTCCTGCACTAATCTCCGCTAAAATAGGCTGCCGAGACCTAAAACGGTCAGAAGGACTTTATGAGAAAAATATATTTTAAGTTATAAAATCTACGTATTTATGAAGCGGTAACGCTAGGAACTTCGATAGCAAGGTAAAACGTCGATTATCTAAAGCAGTTTAATTTAATAGCGCAAAAAACAACGACGAATCGAAATCAACCTTTTAACCCAACACTATCGCAATGAAAAACTAAGGTTGATGTGGCTGCACTATTTGCAGGCGCATCACTTATTCAGGGCACATTATCACCGTCCGGTGCAGAATCACTCTGGAAGCGGCGCGGATATTTTTGGTTCACGTCAGGACTTTGTCATTTTGGATAGCACGTTGTTATTGTAAGTAGATAGTTATTTTGGGTTCTGTTTTGGAGTGATTTGGATGAACAGTATCATATATTTACTGTTTCTGTATGTTTTTTTTTCCGAATTATGGGACCGAAGTATGGGTATTTTTGTCAAATGTTTAAAGGGCTGGTCACAGGACAATTCGTACAACTCCGTGATTTAGAGCAGTTAAGTACATAAATACAAATAAAAAAATACGCAAGCCATTATGTTCCATGTGACGTTCTTGGTTATGTTCGTAATACGCACTACTTCCATTGTTTTTGTTGTCCGTCTGTCAAGACTCTTTATCTCGAAAACGCGTAAAGGCTCCGAGTTGAAAATTGAAACAATATACTCAAGTCTGTGTGTCCCTTGGAGGTGTGAGAAATCAACACTCTAAGTCTCCACACTCCAAAGATATAGCCGTTTATGTCGCAAGTTTGTACAGAACGAGTCCGACTCGCACTTGGCCGGTCTTTTCTTTCTCAATATTTAGACATTAAAAAAAAATAAAAAAAAACATTGCAGATTATACAAGTTTATTTCGTTTTCTCTGTCCTGCTAGACGAAAGCAATCTACGTGACTATGTGATAATCCTAACGCTGAAGTCTAAAACACTTGCCCCGCAGATAGTCTGGCAGTGATTTATGAAAAGAATAATATTATAAAACTGTGGAAGCTAGACTGTACAGATCGTATCATAACATGAAGGTTTCCTTTGGCCTCTTAAAAGGCTTTGAAACGTTCGGATGTCAACATCTGCCTAGCCTTTTCCCAAATATGTTGAGGTGTTGGCATCCAGTTTAATTGGGTACAGCTGAATTTAAATATATTTAAAAAAAATAACGTTGAAACCACTTTAGGAACTCCTGTATAGCGGGTGCGTTTACAAACATTTAAACTCACATGCACAAACAGCCAGACCCGGAACAACAATGTGTAGGCCATACAAATATTTGTTCCGTGCGGGGATCAAACCCGCGTCACGCAGCGTAGCAGTCGATAGCTCAGCCACTGCGTCATACGGACATATGGAGCGACTATTTGTGCCATACCATATACCATTTGGTGCGATTGGTTGTCAAACTTTCGGGCCACTGCAGATACAAAGATCTACAAATGATAATCGGGACCATCGGCTTAACGTGCTTCACAAGGTACGTAGGAAAGTCAATACATATATGTAGTTCTTCTGAGCGTATTTGGCGCTGGAGATATTATAGTGCTCAGGCGCATTTTCTGTTCTCTCGCTCTCAGTACGATGGAACGGCAATCCGACACGACCGAAGAGAGATAAGGCGTAGAACTGACGGTGTGAACGGACTTAATGTGTTTACTGAGGCACAAGGGGTACCGCTAACTTCCAAACTCCTTGCTGCTACTGTAAAATTGGGGACTGACGGCTGACTGAAGGTTGATTTCTTTGAATGCCCCAGGTCAGGCGAAAAATGTTATTGGGTCAAGGAAACTCATTATCATCATGCTTAGTACTCCATGACTCCATGGCTCCATGACTCCGCGACTCCCTCTCCATTTGTTCCATATATGTATATAAAAATGTTTGTGAGGCCTTACTGTTTATTTATTTTTTGTTATTTTGTGCACTCGTCGTAATTTGCGACTAATAAATATTCTTTGTTTCTTTCTTCCTTTTATTATGTAATGGGTGGTCATCCATCCGCGGATCAACCGGACAAACCCAGCATAACCTAAAGATTGACCTGAACGGCTGCTATTATTTAGCCACGAGCCCTTTGCATAATTTGATGTCAACAGTTTAAATTAAAACTAGTTTCCATCTACGTATTTCTAGCGTCGCAAGTCGCAGTCAGTCCACAATTTCCTAGCTTTACCTGCCAGCAGGAAGTAAAGTCTGAATTTAAATGTCACATTTGATATATATTTTATTCAGAAATCTTCATTACACACATGGCATGTTCTTTGCATATACATGCTAAGAAGTGCGAAACTTTAGCTTCACTATCATGCAAATGAAATGTAACACGGAAGCAATTGTGCGTAGTTTATGAACAAAAACCATTCAACAGGACTGTTGTTAGGACCTGAGTTAACTTACGACGCGAGGCCAACAAAGTTATGCGATTCACCTGAGTTTGTGATTGGCTCAATTTTGAACTGAAAGAACGATGGCTTCAGACTGGGAACTATGATTAGTATGTGGGGACCCACATTTATTTTATCTTTAGTTGTAAAATGTGTAATCTTGAAAATATATATGTTGGAAAATACAGGGTGTAATATAATAATCACAAGACCTTTCGTGTGGTGTTCAGATCATGAAACTGAAAAACTCTTTTTTAAAATAATGTTGCCCCACACTAGGAGTTTTTCCTGTGTTTTAGGTGCCTTTACAAAAATTTAAACTCACATACACAAACAACCAGAGCCGGAACAACTACCTATAGGTCATACAAATATTTGTTTCGTGCGGCGATAGAACCGGCGACACACAGCGCATAGGCACTGCGCCAACCGTGTCGTCATTTTGTAGTCAATTAATATATAAACGAATTGATGTTAGTTTGTCTAGCTAAAACTCGAAAATGGCTGGCTCAATTTGGCTCAGGTGTGGGTAGATAAGAATAAGTCCATTGCAACGCACGCCGGGCACAGCTAGTAAGTAATATAATTCGACCACACGGAAGGTCTTGAAATTAAAATGTTACACCTTGTATATTTTTCGCCGCTCATAATACTTCATTGTGCTCGACAGCCATTCAACATTAAAACCTCACAGATATTAAACAGCCGGTATCTGTTCAAAAGCGAATCATTTTCATTCAATCCTCAACATAAAACCGAGTGCCTACGCAATTCCCGCAGGACGTACTAGAGTTTATCTCTGAATTAAATTCGTTCGCGAGAATTTACAGCACAGAATTCATACAGCCCAGTGTAATTTCGTAAACAGAGGCTCTTCCTAATCGTGGCTCTCCGGGAGTGCATCCGAATGGGATTATAAAAAGGACACGTCTGCAATTGCATTGGAATTTCAAATGAGTATATTTTTTTAGGCCGTCTGAGTGTTTCGCGAATTAAATTAGAGACGAGTAGTAAGCTCAGTCTAGTCGACTATTTACGTACGTGCTCGCGGCCGTGCTCGCGTCGAGCAAATAAACTGCACTCAGTTGAGCATGCCGAGATGTCATTAAAGTTTTAACAGATTTCAATTCGGAATGTGAATAATTATCATGTCTGGTTATGCGATTTCTGGTGTTTTATCGATTTTTCTGATGGAGTCATTGTCTATAAATATTGTAATACTGTAAGTTTTAATTTAGGTACTCTTTTTAGTTAGTATGTATTGGTCAAATCTTGCGAACTGAATTTCAAACCCTCAACAGATTGAGCTGAAATTATGCATACACCTTTGGATCTGGTAATGATACGTTTTTATGACAGACGTGAATGAATCTCGCAACCGAGGTCACCTCTCCTTGAAAATTTCTCAACTATTCCAACGGCGGCGGCAAAGTGTTATTGGGTTTTTTCCAGAAATTTCTCAGTAGCAGCCACGGAGTCTGGATTTGTGCCCGGTTGATAGCTATAGGCTCGCCCCCTATTACATGGGACTTACTAACATAATCAGCGAAATGTTGGAGTTTCTATTAGGTACACCTTTTTTGCGGATGAGAAATCATGAAATAACTTCTAACTATCTAGGCGGAGCGACTAGGAGTGTCAGGCTTTTACTGACTAAAACCCACCCACGTTCCTTCTTTTGCCCTTCATGTTCCGTTGTCGCGGTATTTTTTTCGAACAACCCGTAACCCCGGCAAGCGGTGGCCCTGATTAGTAACACCTCTGCCTTGCGGATTATATTTATGTGCAAAGTTCAAGAATTTGTAACTACAAATTCTTGAACTTTGCAGTACAGTGAGTACCTATAACAATTTCCGGGAATCCATTACCAATTACTTAGAGTAAATACCAAATATTCATCAGCCGAACAGCCTAAGTACTCAAACCATTTTCCACTTAGGTTAGTATCAGACTATCAGTTGATCATTCGTCTACATTTCAAACAGCTTCTGTGTGTTATAGCGTTCAATATCGTAATTGACGTGCCGGCAACGTCCGGAGCGGTCCGAAGCCGGGCGGATTATTGCGACTGCCGGCGACTGTACAAACGTTCTGTCAGTGAGTACTTGCTTTTATAGCATGGAATGTATTGAGCATAGTTGTGTAGTGAATATTGAGCAATGGAGGAGTAGAAATGGTGTTCTAACCTAACTGAATGGTGTCTTTTGGCAAGTGCGATGATGTCTTTTTCATTGCTAAATGAAAGGGAAGTTAAAACATTGAAAGATTTGACGGTGATTGGCATTACTACTATCAATTGAACCAACCAATAATTACCAATGATATCAAACATTT
Source organism: Ochropleura leucogaster (assembly GCA_958449745.1). Lineage (NCBI taxonomy): Eukaryota > Metazoa > Arthropoda > Insecta > Lepidoptera > Noctuidae > Ochropleura > Ochropleura leucogaster. The sequence continues at coordinate 7,181,606 of OY288206.1, forward strand.
CTCAATAATCTTTTCTTTATGGACTCCTTTGGTTGACATGTGCTTAATGTGTCTTTAAGACCAGAGATCGGAATATGTAGGTCCACCTACATATTTAAACTTTTAATAAACTCTATTATTATTTTTAATTAGACCGTTACAGTTAGTTTTGAATATCAAAAATAAAAAAATGAAGCTACAGTCCCAGTCACAAGGCATAATAACTTGTGAAAGGACTGTGTTGCCCATATTCTAAAGCGATGATCTCTATGGAGAAGAATTAAGTGGAAACCCATTTCTCGCTCTGATTACCAGTTTTATTATTGAAAGTAAGAAGGTCCATTATCCACATGGTACTTACTTCCCTGAAGTTAAGGCAAGTATGCTATTTTTTCTTATTTTTTAAAGTTAGTCCACACTAGAAAATTCTCATGTACGTTTCTCATGTTGGATATATAAACACAGGCACAATGTTTCAGTGCGGAGATTGAACCCGCGATACGCAGCGCAATAGCCAATCATTTAGCCACTGCGCCAAACGTCCCATCAAAATAATCTAGCTAAATGTAATTATTACTAATTGCGTGACAGTAATAATATCTGGCTAAGAGATAAATGCATTGCAATATGAGATTTATGTACGATATAAAATTGCAAGACCAATAACAGGACTACATTCATCATCATAATGTGTAAATGCATTAAAATGGAGTGCGACCAAGTAATGCCATGCCATACAATTTTCGAATGGCAATAAAGACCGACTGCTCACACGTATACAAACAATTTGTTAATTGATTGCTGTAGGTGCGGTCACTTCAGACTGTCCGACAATTTGTTATATCGACGTCCAATATCCTAAGTGACAAGTGTGTACTACTGTGCCATTGATCTGGTGCGTGGATTGTCAACCTTTTTACGTGGGTGTGCAATTGTAGCATAGTTTTAAGGTTGTAATTATTAACACGTGTATTTTAACAATTATTTTAGTCAGTGAGATTTATATTTATGGGCCAAAGTTGCCTCAAATAAAATGTTTTTTTGTTGAATCTATACTTATTAATATTATATAGAGGATTTTTTTGTTGTACCACATAGGTTTCAAAACTACTGGACCGATTTTAACAATGTTTTGGTCAATAGAAAGTTAAATTATCAGGAAGTAATATAAGCTGTATATCATCACTAAGGAGCTGAGCAGTTGGTGAAACCACTGGGCATAGTTAGTTTATTACAAAAATGTAGCCATAAATTATTTTAGAGATGATAGATAACAAAATAGAAACATTGAAATCTTTATTGCATACGAGATAAAGTTTCAACATGATTATAATAAAAACCGGCGCCCGCAGCTTAGTCCGAGTGATGATCGATTAAAAAGTATCCTATGTTTTATTCCAGACTATAAACTACATCCGTGCCAAATTTCATCAAGATCCGTAGACCCGTTTTGATGTGAAAGAGTAACAAACATCCATCCATCCTCACAAACATTTGCATTTATAATATTTGTAGGCCAGCAGGATGAAACTGTATCGCATTAAACATTTGTTTTTTACGGGAAAAAAGTTAATTCTGTGATTGGTGTTCCCAAAATATTCAGTTACGTACCAATGCAAAAGGTTTAACATACCTGATGACTTTGATGTAGAATGGGGAATTGGCTTTTAGGTCCCATGATAAGGCACAGGTATTGTTGTGTGCAGGACATCAATTTTGCAAGTTTGTGGAGTCGTGTGTATTGTGTGATGCTGTAAGGCTGGCATTGACAGTCTCAACAGTGGAAAGATGTCAACCACTTCATATAGATCTGGCAATGATGTTTGTAATTCAAAGTAGTAGATTTGGAAACAAAATACTTAGGCATAAATGGATTAAACGTAGATAATAAGTTTTGCATGTTCTAAAAGTGAACAAACCTTTTTTTAATAAATAAAGATAAAAAAAATGTGAGGCTAAGAATATGTGGAGTATATTCTAAAACATTACATAACATCAAGCCTGTAATCCCCGGAAGGTCACAAACATTTCTCTGGGGGGTGATAGGGGTCAAGCCTATTCCTATCAAACGGACTCAAATCCAAACTCTGAGGCTACTATGCTACTGAAAAAATCCTGATGGAAATCCTGAAAACACTTTACTGGACCAGGAATCGAAACCAGGACCTTAAACTCAGCAGTCGCGCTTGTAAACACTAGTCCAACGATACAGTATTCTTAAAATGTTGTTTAAAGTATAATATTTGTAAACTACCAAAACTTTTTCTTTTGAACGCAAAATAGTCTCCATTGTGATTAGTTATGATCGAAAAAAACTTCTTCAGCTCCCAATATTTGTCAATAACCGACCCATTATGTGACTAAAGAACTTTCTGGAAAGTTGGATAGAAGTTAAATTGAGAAAACACAACAAACAATGAAACTTATATAAAGGATCTAATAGTGTTTCCCATCGTTTAGGGCGAGTACGTAAGGGCGAGTAAAATATGTGACAGCGTGGACATGCTTCGCGGAGCGGGGAAGAAATGTAACCTTTTGAGACCTTTAATATGTATGAACATTGTTCTCGAGATACTTTACACAATAAGTCGAATGAACTTCACTGTTCCAATGAAAATGTTTACTTACACGATAACAACTCTTGTTAACAGTTTTTAACAAAAACGCAGTTTTTTTAGGGTTCCGTACCTCTAAAGGAAAAAGACGAAACCCTTATTGAATCACTTTGTTGTCCATATGTCTGTTTGTGTATCTGTGTGTCTGTCAATACCTTTTATCTTGGATCACGGGGAGGTATCGAGAGATATGATATTAAAACTATATACTTAAGTTTGTGGCCCATTAGAATTGTGAAAAAATCAACCCTCTAAGTCTACGCAATCAAAAGATATGGCTGTTTATGACGCAAGTTTGTACGGAACCCTTGGTGCGCGAGTCCGCCTCGCACTAGGCTGGTTTTATTTTAATTTTATAACATTGTTTTTTAAAATGTCGATGGTTCAAAACGAGCACGTCAGCTCAATGTTCAAATAAACTTTTCTAATAAAGATTTCACCGGTGTGCGATCAAAAAGTCGATTCACGGTCTTCATTACGGGGTGCCAATCACATCGTCTCGTGTGAAATCATAACTCAGCAAGACGCCAACCCCTCTCGCTAAATCTTTGGGGAAGCTCCATCTATTGCGTTTAATTATAGCCCGACCCCAGCTCTCCACTACCTGAAGATCGTTAATCTTTCTTAAAGATATATACCCTGCCTTAGAAGAGGCTTGCTCTCTGTAAGCGCTTCATACAGCGTTGTACGTGTGCTTCGTCTAACGGCACAGTTTAACCTTTGCTGCTGTTTCGCTACATTTGCTTCAGGGCTGAATTTAGAATGTGTCACTCTAGGATAAGTTTTCCAGGTTAATTTGTTATAGTTTTGACGTCGAAAAGTAATTTATTTGTTTTAATACAATTTTATCTGTCTTATGTAAATCTATATATAGTTATAAAACGGAATTTCTGTTCGTTTGTCTAGCCTTAACTCGAGAATGGCTGGACCGATTGGCTAATTTTGATCTTAAAATGTTTGTTGAAGTTCAGGAAAGGTTGTAACGGTTAGAAAATATAGTAATTAGGTAAGGTGGGTTACTAGGTAGGCATTGCAACGCATGCCGGTCACAGCTAGAACGTTTTAAAAGAAATAGTTGGTTCACTAATCAGCTTGAGTAAAGCAATTCTTTGTTTAATGAATAAATTATGTGAGTTTTAACGAAAATAGTCTAAGTTATCGATAGCTCCTGGAAACTGGCTGAACGCCAGAACAAGGTCAAGCAGAAACGTAAATTAAGTTGATTTATCTTCGACATGATATGGCCATTACTTAGGGCGGTCGCGGCGTCAATCTAATCTAAATCCGTCCCTGGTTCCAAATTGGAAAGTCTTTGAACTTTCCCCTCTGGGTATTAAGATGGGTGCACGGCTTTACGTGTTCAAATCTCTGAATCGACGTTTATGTTTATTGATTAGCGGGACGAAGGCAGATTTCAATGAGCTCCATTAACCAATTTGGTTTGAGTTCAGATGGTTTAAAGTTTATAGCGTTTCAGCTATCAAGTTGATTAGCCGACGTCAACTGTTGCTTTGAACTCTTGATTCTGATTCTTGCATAATAGGTATTAAAGTTCAAAACACTGGTCGTGTGGATGGCGCGTTCGTGTTCCACGCTCCCTTCAAAGAGAAGTCAGCAAAGCAGACAGGCCTGCCAGGGCCACCGCCTGCCGGCGTCACGGGTTGTTCGAAAGAGATACCGCGGCCCCGGAACATACAGGGCAAAAGAAGGAACATGGGTGTGTTTTAGTAGAGTAATAGTCTAAGACTAGGGGAACTTATTTAATGATTTCCAATCCGCAAAACAAAAAGCGCGATATACTTTTGCATTAAAGTGTACACATCTTTACTGGATGGATACAAAGTATTTATGCATTCTACCGCTCTGGACGGAAGAAGTTATTTGATGTTTTGGGGGGAGTGTCAGACTTGTACTGACTAAAACCCACCCATGTTCCTTCTATTACCCTTTACGTTCCGGGGCCACGGTATTTCTTTCGAACAACCCGCAACCCGGGCAGCCGGAGGCCCTGGCAGGCATGTTTAAGCCACATGTAGTAGGGGACGGGCGAGAATACAGCGATCAACCGGGCACAAATCCAGAATCCATGGCTGCTCCTGAAAGATTCCCGATGGAAAGATCACTGACCTGGCAATCGAACCCCAGGAGCTCATGCTCGTCAGCCTTAAATGACTATAACCTAATAAAATACAATATTGACTTTAAATCACAATATTTACACTTGGAGTCAGACAAACAAGTTTTTTCAATTTGTACACATTGGAGTACACAAGCGGTTGTGCCAGTCTTTGACACAAGTCGCACAAGGGCTATACACACAAGGTACAGACTGTCTGGTCACGGCAAGCGCTAAGTAAATACTCGGGCCTCGGCGTTCGCTTTCAATTAACGTGGTACGTAGGTACCTATGTTCTAGAGTTAGCTATGATACCTGCTTTTGATGTCCTCTCATATTCGTCCGACTGTAATGTGTAACTTGCTTTTGTGAATGTTCATTTTGTAAGCTAATTTAGTTGATGCGTTGGTAGGGACTTTATTGATAGCAAATATTGGGAATGCAGTTCGTTACTCAAAGCGATGTTATCAATGTGGATGTAGATGTCAGTTTATGAATAATATTTATGGTATAGTTGCCGAAAATCAGAATGTTTATAGGAAGAATGTCTGTCCAAAAACAAACTACAAATTCAATACCAAAAACATGCCATAAGAAAATTGAAAAAGAATTTACACAACTTTAACATTTAATAACACTGATGGCTTCCCAACGAACTCCTTAAGAGACAACGACATAAATGTCCTCAACAAAAATGAAGATGCTTCGCTGAAACTGGAAGATTTATACACTCGAGGTCCTCTGAGCTTCAAACCAAAGACAATGCAGAGGTCTCGACAAAGTTATTTAAATTACGCGACAATTTTCTTGGGCCATAACGTTTAAGTGGTGGAGGCGTCGAGACCCAGCTAAATGAGGTTTTAAGCCGTCGTTTTCATGAAAAGGGATTCGCAAAGCAGATTTGAGGCAGACGTCGAGGCACAAGTGTACAATGGCGGGACTCATCCCTCGATCCTGCGATCCCGCGGCCTGACAACTCTACGCGAGCATTGCATTGTTTTATGAATATACTGTGGCTTATGACACTTCAAATTAAGCGAGACGAATTTTCGCCTTTTGTTTCCATTCAAAAGGAAATATCATTATGGTTTTCTGCTGAATTGTGTGTCATAAATTGGTATTTATATTGCATTTGTTTTTAATGAAGTTTGGATCCTGATATGAGTCGTGGCGACAGAAATGAAATAAAGGCTTTGCTCCATTAAATGTTTAATGTCTTGTTCAAGTGATAAGCGACTCGATTGTGACATAATTATCATATTCATAAAAGACTGGCGTGTTCATTTCTTCTTTTGCGTAACAATTAAGATATTTTAATTATATGTTGAGGAAAATAGGTTTGTTTCTGTGTTAATAAGGTCGGACAATTCGACACGAATTCGAAGTCATTAAATTAAACCAATCATGCTGGTTGTAAAAGCCAAATTTTGCTGCATGATGCAGTCTTAATATTGTCAGACCAACATGGAATCTTTATGAACATAATAAAATGCGTAAATAAACGTCAGTTTTATTTTTCCAACATGCAATTTTCGTAAAGACATATAAATGTCTTAAATAAAATAAAATGAATGATAATTTGGGCATCTCTGCGGGATGTTTTGAGCGTTTAGTTCTAGACAAACATGCAATAACTATCGTTTAACGGAGACGTTTTTATGACTATCTGAAATTGGAAGCAATTTTATTGACTACTAGCTTTTGCCCGCGGCTTCGCTCGCGTTTGATTCGGGGTAGCACAGTTCCACTTTCGTGATATGCAGGTAGGTGCAGGTACCTGCTACTTGTAGTTTTTGCCTTAGCGCCTTATTTATTGTAATAGCAATGCTAAGTTTTCCCTTTTCTTCCTTCTTTCTCCCTCATATCACAATCTTGTTAAAATAAATAGCTTATATCCGTCTCCAGGGTCCCAACTATCTCTGAACCAAAATTCATCAAAATCGGTTTAGTCATTTAGGCGTGAAGACGTAACAAACAAACTCACTTTTGCTTTTATAATATTACTAGCTTTTGCCCGCGGCTTCGCTCGCGTTAAATTCGGTGTAACACAGTTCCCCTTACGCCTTATGGATTTATAATAGCAACGCTAAGTTTTCCCTTTTTTTCCTCTTTCTCCCTCACATCCCACTTTAAAAAAAAATAGTTTATGTCCGTCTCCTGGTTCCCAACTATCTCTGTACCAAAATTCATCAAAATCGGTTTAGCCATTAAAGCGTGAAGAGGTAACAAACAAACAAACAAATAAACAAACAAACAAACAAACTCACTTTCGCTTTTATAATATTAGTAAGGATAGTAAGAATTGCAATCTTGAATACTTGCATTTTTTGCTAAAATGACTCATGTGTGGGTGAAAAATGTCCACAGCACAGGCTTTGGCGGTAGCTTATATCAAACCAATATACTTTTCAATTTGTTTGGGCCCTCTTATAAACAAAATACCAACAGAGCGGTTGGCATTTTAAGCAGAAGTCAAGCATTTGGCTGCTGCTACTTATCGCGCGTTCGATCCCCGAACGGAACTATTATTTGAACAGCCCTACTGGAAGTTGTTTCGGGTCTGGCTGTTTGTCTAAGAGAGTTTTAATGTTTGTAAATATTTCTAACACTTTTTTTTCACTGGCTCAAAATACCCATAGTACAAACATGGTCCAAGGCAACCAACAATAGACTGTGTACAAGGATATACGGTGTGCATCGCACCTTTGTTTAATCCTTTGTTGTTGTTCTTTGTTTTAATTTATAGCACTCGCTGCAGAATGTTGCGGTCCTACACGATCGGTGCTATTTGTTCAATGAGCGCTTTCATCAGGAAATTGTTTTCTATTGAAGTGATAATGGTGTGTTTTCTTAACTGTTTTGGTAATAAAATATTTTAGTTAATTGTTTTACTAGCAAATCAACGCTGCTCTAATACTTTGCTATATTTTTAAAGGTTATGTTTATTATATTATTTTTAAGAGTGGTTATCGTTTGCTCATTTACATACATATTTTTTTAAATATTTCTCAGTTAAAAACTAAATAAAACAAAAAATATTTGATAACCCAAAAAATAAGCTGTTTGTAGTTAGGGCTCATTAGGCATAGAAAGGAACCTCCTAACAATAAGAGCCATGTCCAAGAGTACCGCTGTCTGTATCAAAACCTTGATTCAGCTGCCTAACGAAGGCCTTCTTAGGTATTGGTCAAGGGTCTTGGCAATTAAGCCATTGGCAGATACGACTATCGGCATAATAATCGATGAGTCTACATCCCACATGTCGAGAACCTCGCGAGCCAAGTCAATATATTTGATTTGCTTATAAAAGTGGCTAATTATTATTACATCTCGGAAATGTGAAGTTATAAAAGATTTGGGAGTATTCAAATCTTATTTATTGATGCAAGATACTGATCAATTCAGCTCAGGCAGGCCCAATAATTAAAACCCCTTTTTTACAACAGACTAGACGTTGTAAAAAGGGGTTTAAATTATTATCAGCCAGAGTCACGATTGTCCCAGTATGTATTCGGAATTCAAATTCAAAATTCTCTTCAGTTACCAATATACCTACAGACAATCTATGTAACATGCCTATGATACTTAAATAGCACAGAGCAATGCAATTAGTTAACATGTAGAAATTGAGCGGAAGTAAATGAAGCCACTTGTCACCCAATGTAGGCACGCCCTTAGTTTTCCTTCAACTTGTTTAGTAAATTTAATTTAAAACCCATAACATTTTCTGAAAGCTGTAAAAATTTCCTTCCAAATGGTGTACCACAATCATACACTTGACATTAAAAAAAATGGATTTTAAAGAGATTTAAGGAGGTGCGATTTTTGTGACGCCGAGTGTAGTTTACACGTCTCCAGTTTCGATATAATGTATGCTTTTAGCCCTGTAAATGGTCATTTTCGTTTGAAAATAGGTATATATAGGTATAGTTAGAACCTCCTGAACGACCTTTTAGCAGTATTTAATGTTCATAAGGTACATATTAACATGACCAATAATAAACATAGTGCCCAATATTGCTACCATTTGATTCTAATGTTCCATCGAAACTACGCTAAACTGGCAGTTAGCCAGTTTCCTTGGCTTTTGATAGCTTTAACGGAAAAAGTAACCTACTTCTTAATTACCATCTTTAGTTCACGTTGCAATTGGATTTCACGATGACGCGATGGGGCGTCTCTTAAGCACGAGGTGAGTTCAAATCCAGGCCAGTTTTTTTTTTATATTTTTTAAACTTGTTCCACACAAGAAATTGCTAATTGCAAAAATGGTCGATAATTGCTGCCAGTATTCGTAATTTACGTATTACTCTTAAATAAAATGCAGCTATTAACTTTAATTTTCCATGTAAACCATTTGACTGACTTCTTATTTGTAATTTAACCTTCATTATAAGTATGTATGTAACATGTTTATCTTCAATATGATATAGAGCATATTACAAAATTGCAAACATGCAATAATTTAGCCAAAGACAATGACATAACGCTGTACCAACTACCATACATTTTAAACAAAGAATACCCCTCAGATACAAGTCACAGACTACAAAAGCCGTCCTCCAACCAGTTCAGAAATCGCGAGTTTTCATGAAATATGAAACTAGATAAAGCATCTAGTCCCCGAATAGTTTCCAAAGAAATGGTCGTAGTTTACCCTAATGCGATACACTCAGTCATCGGTCCTTATCTAACTGAATATACAGTGAGTTCTTCAGCTATTAATCAAAGAGTAGTTTCAGCGGAAAAATGGTTGGAGTTCATAATTCTGTCGCTTCGATAACATCTCGACGGATGAAGACGATTTATTGAACTGTTTGATGTTAGTCTGTGGTTGCGATGGAGCTGTAAATACAGTTGAAGGGATTAGCTTTGGGCCCGTGGACGGGTAAAGTATGAATAAAGCGACTTTTTTTTACGTATTTTTGAGGTATATTCACATTCACAAATGGCGCTTTTTTTTCGGATGGGAAATCTATACTATATATATACTATATACTATCTATACTAATATTATAAAGCTGAAGAGTTTGTTTGTTTGTTTGTTTGAAATCGCTAATCTCAGGGACTACTGGTTGGAATTGAAAAATTCTTTTAGTGTTGAATAGTCCATTTCTTGAGGAAGGCTATAGGCTATATAACATCAAGCTACGACCAACATGTGCTGAGCAGCGTGGGTGAAACCGCGTGGAACAGCTAGTCATTATATATCTAGGTACTCCCGCTCTGGGCAGATCAGTAGGGAGTGTCAGACTTTTACTGAATAAAATCGATCCATATTCCTACTTTTGCCCTTTGTGTTCCAGGGTATCGGTATCTCTTTCGAACAACCCGCAGCCCTGGCAGCCAGTTGCTCTTTGGGGCCCCTCTGCTTTGGTGACATCGCTTAGAGGCGCGCATGGAACACAAACGCGCCGTCGACACGGCTACAAATGCCGTTTGACGTTAACAATTGTTAACATCCCCTAAAACTTTCATCAAATTTCTAAAAAAAGGAAATTTCAATCAATATTAGGTAATTTTGACAGTCTGCTATAAATAAAATTCGTTTCCTTGTTTCTGTGTTAAATCTTAAATCCTATACCATAAGACTTATTTCAGCTTTCTACTATGTGCCGTCGTATTACACTAATCTCGATATAAGATATTGTGTGACGTGGAGTTTAATAAGTAGTACGTACATTCCGTTGTAGATGTCGCCACTCTCACCAAATACCGTCAAGTATACTGCTTGTTTGCATACCACCCAATAACATGAAAAAGCTTAACAACAGTTCAAAAACTACACATTCGTGACCACTGATATTATCACTGCGCATAAAATATGTATTATTGTAATATAAAAAAAAACAGCCAAGTGCGAGTTGAAATTTGTTACATAGACGGCTATTACTTTTGATTGCGTAGACTAACCCCCGAATACTGAAACGTCACTCAAAATTTAAGTCCCACTTAAGTTTAACAGAGACTCAGAAGTGACGTTTGACCATACAAAATCTAAAGTTTAAGAGCTGCTCAAATTTTAAGCAGCCCTCACATTTTGAGTGACGTTTCAGTATTCGGGGGTAAGAAAGTTGAAAAAAAAACACAACTCCAAAGGATTTGAGTATATCGTTTTAGTTTCCAGTCAATACCTCCACGCGTTTCCAATATAAAGGGTCTTGAACTCTTGTCATACAGACAGACGGACAACAAAGTAATATTATCAGGGTGCAGCTTTTTCCTATTAAGGTACGGAACCCTAAAAAGAAACGAGGTTGCTTGCAGCCGGCCATATATTATCTATGGTCAGCATTTATTAGTTATTCATAGCGAATAGAGATGGGTCTACGTGATTGGTCCTTTTATTGGGTAACCTGTGGCTTGACAGCTAGCGTGGCCACTGATGTATGATTTGGTGACCGTCTCATTGTTTGTATTTCTCATGATTAAAGATTACGGTTACAGTAGGGTAGAAGCTAAGCGGGGAGTCTAAAAGCCGCCGAGGTCCAAGCGTACGTCGATTATAAATTTGAAAATAGGTACCTGTTTTAAATGTAATATTTTAATAGTTTCAAGAAATGATACATCACATTCATGATACTGGTTGTACTTGTTGCAAACTATTAAAAAAATGCTACAGTATTTCCAAATTAAAAATAGGTGTATTTTTTAGTTTATTCAAAGACTTATGAATCTAGTTTTTGACCATAAATGTAATAATGGCCAAAAACTTTGTTTGTTCAAAATGTTGTCATTTGTCTCATCTTGTAGTTTAATTAGATTTTATTACCTCATCAACATAATTACCATCACGATAGCGCTAATAATTATCTCGATGCCATTCATCGCTAAGCTCTCTGACATCAATACACATACATACATACACACCTATCAGATATACCTACGCAGTACTTACGTTTGGCATCAAGTGTATTACGTACTCGGTTCGAGTGGGGTTAAGAGTACGTCTGTGATTATCGCTGCCCTTAAAAGGTATCCGGAGATTCACTTAGCGATAATGAGCTTTTGTTGCTAATAGTTGGGGATTTATTTTTAGTTTATTCATCTTGTTTATGTTTTGAGTATGAGGTCCTGAATTCGATACCAGTGTCGGTTTATTCATCTGGAATTTTTCCGTAGAAAAGTTAAAATATTTATTTATTTTACTAAAAACAACTTACATAAACACATTGCACAAGTAATAGGTTTAGTTATCAAGATTTTAACGTATTATCCTCTGATGCTGAATTTAAGCCGGGATCCGGTATATCTATTCATGTATTTTATATACATGTCCATACATACATATAAAATACACGAAACAAGCGCATAAAAACGTACTCGTACAAGATGATTAAAAACATTCATAACATGAGAAAATACACGGATTATTTTTATTTTAAAAAAGCATCATAGTGTCTCAGATAAATCTTGCAACCAAGTTTACTTGATTTCGGAAATTTCTCATTTCCAGGCCTAGAAGTTCCCGCTTGCCAGGGTTGCGGGGTGTTCGAAAGAAATATTGCGGCCCGGAACTTAAAGGGCAAAAGGAGGCACATGTGCGGGTTTTAGTCAGTAAAAGTCTGACACTCCCCCCTACCTAAAGTGGGGGAAGCTATTTGATGATTCTCCATCCACAAAAAAAGGCCTAGGGGTCCATGATAGCATATGAAAATATCGGCCATGTGGCCTAATGACGTTATAGTAGTTTATTGGGAAAAAAATTTGTGTTCACCAAAAATACTGATCGTGCACCAAATATTCTTTCCTGAATGCTAAAAAAATGTGTAGGTAGCGGCCGGCGAGTGCCAGTAACGACTTGCATTAATAGAAAACGGATAAAGATATAACACTTTTTTATTGTAGTGCTGTCTTTTTCCTGATGCTCGTTATGACATATTTTAATTAACATATTTTGGTGCACATTCAGTATATTTGGTGCAACACAGGCAAAATTAGGTAAACGAAATGGGAATAAATTGAAATACTTTTAAATACCATCATATTACCCTACACAATCCATTAGTGAAATCATAATCATTTAGTAGGATTTGTATTATATAGGAACTTAGTTTAATTCCGTACTCTATTCCACATATGAAAACACCGTACACCACTCGCTAAAAAGCTCTTAACAAAATTGGTTGGTGTCAATTTAGTTTTAAACTCATGTTAGTCGATAGAAAGGCTGAATGTTGCCATTCTGTATTAAATGCGTGTATTTTTAGCGGCTCCAGTGGATATCAAAGAGGTCGAGGGTGAAATATCGAGTGTCTATGGTCATGATGAATGCTTGACACCCGATGAATGGTAGGACTTTGAAGTTTCTGAGGTTGTTATATGCAAGAAAGTTAATTGTCATTAACTTTGAGTGCCTTTTTTTTTCTCGGGTGGTAAATCGTCCAATGACTTGGGGGGGGGGGGCATTTCAGACTTGTACTGACTAAAACCCACCCTTGTTCCTTCTATTGCCCTTTACGTTCCGGGGCCGCGGTATCTCTTTCGAACAACCCGCAACCCCGGCAGTCAACTTTGAGTGCCTCAATTGGTGTTACAAACATTGACTGTTAAATGCTTTTAAAAACTAGAAGATGATGTTCCAGAAAACCAATACCACTTTTCTTTCAGCTAATTTAAATATGTGGACAGCCTAGGTCTTTCTTTTCTTACGGATGTGAAATCATCAAATAACTTTCACTGCTCTGGGCGGAGCTGGGGGGGGGGAGTGTCAGACTTGTGCTGATTAAAACCTATTAATGTTCTTTTTTTCCCTTTATGTTCTGGGGCCGCGGTATGTTTTTCGAACACCCCGTAATACCTATTTATCCTACCTATTTGAATCCTAATTTTTATTTATTTATTTACTTTATAACAATATTAACTGTGATTCGAGTTTTAACTAATTTGGAAAATATTATAGATTTATGTATTAAGGAATGTAAATTTTTAGTCAATATTTTTTTTTTGATGTAGGTAAGTATAGTAATGCTGGTAGAATAAAGGCTATTATTTTTATTTACGGCAATATTATGTTCAAACTTTTTCAAGGGAGTTAAACACATAATGTCAGTTATGATGTGCACAGTTAGATTAGGGTTTGTAATAAAATCAACTAACACATTAATTAGACTTTTTTGTGGAAATGCCACCTAAAAAGGACATTTTCGTTTTCACAGATGTCGGTTTAAGTGTGTTTAATTGAAGTAACAGATGGCGCTTGCCTCCTTCAATCCTTTAAAAAAACATAACAATTTCGACAAACTTGTCTCCTGTCGAGTCTCGATTCATAAGTCCCGGGACTCGAGACAACTAAAATTATGTAAAGTAAGTTCCGGGACTTCGAGACACGGGATGTCCCGGGACCCAAATGCAATATTAGATACGCTTCTGCCTAACTCTTTGGGGTTATGTTTCTTGGTTTTAAAACGTTGTCCCACACTAGAAATTTATAATGCATCGTGAGTGCATTTGCAAACATTTAAACTCACATGCACAAACAGCCAGACCCGAAACAACTACCTGTAGGTCAAATATTTGTTCCGTGCGGGGATAAAACCTGCGACACACAGCGCAGCAGTCGATGGCTCAGCCACTGGCCAACCGTGCCGTACGTTGAAAATAAAATTTCAATAAAACCTTATAGCTTTTATGATAAAAGTTTTCTTTCGCAGCGAACCTTATATCATCTCCACAAATAAACCATACATGAGCAGTTGTGAACCATATTAGAGCAATCCAGGAGGGGTACTCGTATCAGTGCCTGAGTTTAGAACTCGTTATCGTGTGCGAGCGTTCCCGAAGTTTGCCGAGCCATCCCGACGTCTCCCGAAGCCGGCTTCTTCACTAACAATAAATGCTTTGTCAAACTTCGACCTGCCACACTGTTAGATAACCGGCTTGCGTTTGTTTCCAACTTACTTGTCACTTGTTTCTTTTCATAATTTTTGTACGTACAGTTGGTTATATCGTTTTTCAAAATGCTGCTTTTCACCACAGCTTGATTTGATTGTTTATGTAGAACGAAAATAAACCTCATTTTCATTTCTTTTCAGTTACGAAGTGTGGAATTAATTTCTATACTATAAAAAAGTCTCCCCAGGCAAATATAAGAAAAATAAAATAGAAATAAAAGAGTCAGTCTATTTTATCGTAGGTACCATAACCGTAGTGCGAACGGTGTAGGCACGGAAAGAATCACGACATGGACTAGTACGCCAACTAAAATGTATCAACAACGTATCATACTTGTTTATAACGGGATTAGAATGTTCAATACGCAGCGCAACCTTGAAAATTATTCATTGTTTTGAAAAGAACCCTACCTTCTACCGACCCTTCCTACCTAAGTCTCGAACTAAGTACCTACATGTCTAAGTATCCTACCTACCTGTCTTTTATCGAATATTATAAATTCGTCACGAATACAAATACAACTAATCAAAAACCATGAAAATCGGTCCAGCCCTTTTCGAGTTATTAATAATTGTAAGTATTCGTACAAACCCGACTATATTTTATATAAATATACAGGGTGTTTGGAAGATCGATGCAAAGCCGTGAAGCAGACCTAGTATATACTATTTAGAACCATTTGAACCTAACTTGTCTTCGGCGAAGTGTGACTATTTTTTTTAAATCAAATTTTAATGATTTTTGATGATAATCCTAAAATTTTGCAGTTATTTGCAAATAATTAGTCAGTTTGAAAGATAAATCATTTATTTTTTTAATTTATTTTATTAAAGTAATGTCTGAACAATCAAACGAAACATGATTAAGGCATCTGTGTCATGAGAATTTTTTTTTTAGACAGTTGAAGTTAATACTTCTGTTTTTAGATTAAGAAAACAGATTTTTGACAGTTTAAAAAAAATCACGGATCGTGCTTTTTCTGTTCAAACATTTTTAAAGACATGCCTAGTTATTAGACTTTCTTTTGAGGTATCAATTACGCAGATAGCTTACAAATTATTGAAATTAGGATCTACAAACTAAAGTGAGGGAGAAAATTAAAATGTATCGGTGAAATAATTAAAACAAAATTTTAATACAAATCATTTATTTTTCATGTTCAAAATGTCCGCCGCGGTTCCTAACACAAGCACGGGCCCGTCTTCTCACTTCCGTTGTTGTAATTTTCAACTTCATCTCTACTTTCATTGTTTCAAATGCTGAATTTATTCTCGCAATCAGTTCTTCTTTAGTATTTATCTCTACGTTTCTATAAACTAGTTCCTTGGCCCGACCCCACACGAAAAAGTCAAGCGGCGTTAGATCGGGTGACCGGGCGGGCCAAGGGATTGGTCCGTCTCTGCCGATCCAGCTGTCAGGGAAGCAATTGTTTAAGTGCTCGCGTACATTCAATGTCCAATGCGCTGGACAACCATCTTGTTGGAAAATAATTTCTCGGTCTCCTGTGAATATTAGGGCCCCGGATTCCTCTACAAGCTCTGGAAAATCATTTTGTAAGAATTCCAAATAACTATTGCCATTCAAATTATCCGGTAAGAAATGGGGCCCAACCAGTGTTCTGCCGATCACTCCGGCCCACACGTTGACCGAGAATTTCCTTTGAAATGACTTCTGCTTTTTCCAATGTGGATTGTTGTGTTTTTCAGCCCATTGATGAAGATTGTGGAAATTAGTTATGCCTTCCCTAGAAAATTTACTTTCGTCTGTCCACAAGATTGACTTCAGAAACCATGCATTTTCAATGTCAGAGTTGAGAAGAAAACGACAAAACTGTATCCTTCTCTGAGGATCTCGCTCTTCAAGACCTTGAACGCCCGTGCCATTATACGCATACCTGTTATTTTGGTGCATTGTATTCCACACTTTCCAATGGGAGATGTTTAAATTTCGAGCTACTTTTCTAGTGCTGGTATGTGGATCAGCTTGAAATGCCGCTAAGATATCTTGTTCGATGTCAGTACCATGTCTACCTGGATTGACTCCAGGTTCCACACGGTGTATCCCATCTGCAGCAAGCCGACGAAATGTGTTGTAAAACACTCTTACGTTCGGTACTCTCCAATTAGGATAGCGTTCTTGGTACATCCGTCGTGCTAAAGATCCATTGCCGTCTGCTCTGCCATACATAAAAACGATGTCAGCATATTCCTCGTTCGAGAAATTAGCCATAGTCAGTTCTCACAAAAACGGCTGGTAACGCACTAAAAGTTCAACTTAAAATAAAAGTTCAAGAGTCACGTGCAGGAGCGCAAAGGGCTACAACTGAACACGATGAATTGTCACGAAAAAGGAGATAACGTCTAGTCACAAGCGCAGTTGTTACTCGACTGAGTAAACTGGCGTCCCTTCAAAAAAACAGGTAGTTACTGACCCTATCTAAAGAAACACGACCCTACTGTCTTACCAATAAAGTCGTTTTTGCTGTGAAATGTGTTCACGTAACTAGGGGTGCGCTGGCGCTACCTGAAATTGTCAAAGTTATCGCCATCTTATCGCTCGCGTCACGCGTCGGCAGTGTTAGAGAGTCTCCCCTAAATTTTATTTCGAATGTCCAAAATTAAAGTTATCTTCTTATTTTTTTTTAACATAAAATCTATTTTTTAATAAGTATAATAATAAATGTTATTATTTTAAAGCACTAGCCTCGTTTTATCACCCTATTTAAAATGTTTAATTTTCTCCCTCACTTTAGTTTGTAGATCCT
Source organism: Ochropleura leucogaster (assembly GCA_958449745.1). Taxonomy (NCBI): domain Eukaryota; kingdom Metazoa; phylum Arthropoda; class Insecta; order Lepidoptera; family Noctuidae; genus Ochropleura; species Ochropleura leucogaster. Next base: position 7,198,974 of record OY288206.1, read on the forward strand.
AATTTCAATAATTTGTAAGCTATCTGCGTAATTGATACCTCAAAAGAAAGTCTAATAACTAGGCATGTCTTTAAAAATGTTTGAACAGAAAAAGCACGATCCGTGATTTTTTTTTAAACTGTCAAAAATCTGTTTTCTTAATCTAAAAACAGAAGTATTAACTTCAACTGTCTAAAAAAAAAAATTCTCATGACACAGATGCCTTAATCATGTTTCGTTTGATTGTTCAGACATTACTTTAATAAAATAAATTAAAAAAATAAATGATTTATCTTTCAAACTGACTAATTATTTGCAAATAACTGCAAAATTTTAGGATTATCATCAAAAATCATTAAAATTTGATTTAAAAAAAATAGTCACACTTCGCCGAAGACAAGTTAGGTTCAAATGGTTCTAAATAGTCTATACTAGGTCTGCTTCACGGCTTTGCATCGATCTTCCAAACACCCTGTATATTACAGGTTAAAGTAGAAATGAAGTAGGATTATTATAAGTAGGAATGCGGATAGTAGGCTATTGCGGAATAAAAAATAAACATGTTGCATAACATTTATTTGTAATTTATCAAAATAGTTCCGTCTAGCCACGTGTGGCAAATATTTTTTAAGTCTTATCAGGAGTTATTTATTACAACGATCAGTGAATCATTCATTGTTTTCGGATTATTGTATTGACGTAAAAACATATCGATATTATCTGTAATAGTAGATAAGGATATCTCTTTGCTCTTCTGAAACTTATTCGTCATAGAAGATAGTCAACTTAAGGCTTTCCTCTGAGTCATATGGACTAATATAATAGAGATTAGAATATTATCGGTAGAAAGTAAAAATTATGTCCGGGTGCACCACAATTTACAATAAGGATAGTGTGTTTCCATATCCACAATTATTGTTGTTCTACAAGTTTATCTTTTTACCATCCTGTAGGTAGCTTTCCGGCACGAGACAGAGAAGTCGACAAACATTTGAAGGTCTTTGCTCAGCCGTGTCATCGGCGCGTTCGTGTTCCACGCGCGCCTCAAAGAGATGTCAGCAAAGCAGAGGGGCCTGCCAGAACCATCGCCTGCAAGGATTGCGGGTTGTTCGAAAGAGATACCGCGGCGGAACATAAAGGGCAAAAGAAGGAATATGGGTGGGTTTTAGCCAGTATAAGTCTGACAAGCTCTGGGTGTGTGTCTTTTTTTTTCCGGGTGGGAAATCATCCAATGACTTCTCTCGCTCTGGGCGGAGCGGGGGGGCATGTCAGACTTGTACTGTTGGTGTGTGTCTCACAGCGACTTTTTATAGCGATGCTTAATTTACCAGTCGTGATGATGTCGCTGGTGGTGCGCCCAACAATTCCCAGAGTAGGGCAAATATTGGTATGCAATGGCAATGTATTTAAAGAAAAAGCGTTTTAATGTCTTTGTCCCTTTATATTCTTGACGCATTGTTTTAAAACCATACGCTCTACAAGTATTAGTTATCATCTGAAAATCTAATTTATAAAAACACAAATTAATTTAACAAATTAAACATAACTCAGACATTGTCAGAAGAAGCCTCTCCTGACTCCATTATATACTGATCACAAGGCTTTATAGGGTTCCCCAGTACACGGGGGTAATCCTTAGCGTAATAAAGGGCCACTTTTTCGAAGATCTCCTTAGATAAGGGAAGGTGAGCGTCGATATATCAGAAGATTAGTCGTTCGCCGCCGTCGAGAACGCGTTGAATGTAAAGTGGTTATATGTAGGGAGGGGACACGGTTGGTGTGTCGATGAGAATATTAATTTCGTAGATTAGTTAGGTGTTGAAGGATTGGTGTTAAGAGAGTCGTTGAAAGCTTGAACTATAGGCCGTTGAAGTACTTATGTAAGTAGTTCAGTAAAGATGGAGTGTTGAGCAACAGGAACTATAGTGCGTATGTAAAGCAGAATATTGAGACAGCAAAAAGTTCAAGTAAATCGAATTACGTAAGAAACTCTTAAAACTTTTTCTAGTTTTGGCACTTAATTCTCTTTAATACTTTCCCATATTTACACATCTGTCGATACAACCACAAATAATTAAATCATACAAACCAATATACACGCTTGTAATCCCCAAAAGTATGGGCTAAGGTGCATCTGCACCGGGGATGCGGGTTGTACCGGGGTGGTTGTTCAAAAGAGATACCGCGAAAATGGCCTTACCAAGCTAACAGATTTTCCACACCACACAACTTTTCAGTCACCAGCGCCTCTAACATCGATATTTACTACAGCCCCTCACTAGTGGGTAAGGAACTCCATAAGTTAACAGCTAGAGCCTGTCATATATCAGCGCTCGGTGACATATTCGCCCGTCATGTACGCTTTACATATCCGGCTACGAGTACGTCTTGTTGAGCCTACACGTTTATGTATCATGTTTTTATTGTTTTGGTGTAGATGTTTCAGAGATGAAGGTAAATAGATGGTTTTATGAACGATTTTAATAGAATTTTGGAACTTACTTAATGAAAATGTAATATTGAATAGAACATTATTATTTTTGTGACATTATCTTATTTATTTGTAAAAATACGAGCGACCCGCTCAGCGGTTTTACCCGCTGCTCACCTCCTAAGAGTCATAGCGTGAAGTATTATATAAATATAAACCTTCCTCTTAAATCACTCTACCTATTAAAAAAACCGCATCAACATCGTTGCGTATTTTCAAAGATTTAAGCATGCGTACAATATAGCGACAGACAGACAGGGACAGCGACTTTGTTTTATAGTATGTAGTGATAAACACAATAGTTTGTAAAAATATAAACACAATAGTAGTTTGAAAATATATTGTAAATTCCTGAATTATACTACAACCTTCCAAGGTACTGAAATTTGTTCAAAGTTCGTGTCATGAAGTGATTTAGTATATCATTTGTAATTCACCTCCTTCAGTAAATTGTTTTGAATTATTTTAGCAAAGGATTGTCAATGACGATAGTGTCTTTTAGGAAGTTCCAAAAATTCGCTTTCTCTGGTTACAAAAAGCCTGGTAATCACTGAGATAAAACAGCTTCTAAAAACGCCAATCGAGCATACACGCAGTGCAGAGGGGCTTGCTAGGGCCACCGACTGCCAGGGTTGCAGGTTATTCGATAGTTATACCGCAGCCCTGGAACATAAAGGGCAATAGAAGGAGCATGGTCTGACACTCCCCCCTTTTGGGTAGAGCGGGGGAGTGTAAAAGTTATTTGATGATTTCCCATCCGCAAAAAAGCCTACACGGGATACATTGACCAACGGGGTTTAGCAGACTAACAAATGGCTTGATAACCGTTCAGTTTGTCAGTCTAAATGACTGCGGTAACTGAAACACTACTAAATCGCCTTTACATAATAGCATGCAGACACAAGTCAGTGATAAAATTACCGTATCTATCATTTTTAGGGTTCCGTACTTCAAAAGGAAAAAAACGGAATTATTAGATGACTTTGTTGTCCGTTTGTCTTTCTGTCAGTCTGTCAAGACCCTTTATCTCGGGAAGGCGTAGAGGTATCGAGTTGAAATGAAAACCATATATTTAACTCTGTGGTACCTTTATGCAGTGAAAAAAAAGACAATCATCTATGTCTACGCAGTCAAAATAGATGGCTGTTTAAAGCGCAAGTTTTTACGGAATTCCCGTTTTTTAAAAAACAAACACCCACATACGATTAAAAAAGCTAACCAATCTACGCAAACACTGAACTCGTCTGTACTTCCATTGATCATTCACTTTACCGATTGTACGTATGCATTTACCTACCGTATCGTGCTTTTTCCTCTTTTTAATGCGTCTGCTCCCCCTCGATAAATTGTAACCTTTGTTAGGGAAGCCATGTTTATGTATGTAATTTGGCGTTTACGTTGCATTCCGTGTTAAAACGGCGTAAATACTTGACGTGAATTAATGGAGATACCTAGTTTTATTGGGTTGTTCTTTGTTTAACCTCTAGAGCTCCAGCGGCACAAAAACGTGCCAGTAAACAAGTATTACTGTTGTGCCCCGCTGGCACAAATTTGTGCCACCAAACCCCTACCGATTTAAAACTGTATTTGTAGTAAAATTAAGTCTTAAAATCGGATTACGCTAACGATAAGAGCCCGCCCGGCGGTGCTTGACGTAAATATTGGTGGTCCTTGAGAAGTTAAATTAAAAATTAAACCGTTGAATTTAACTGTCATTAGTAGATCTTTGACAGTAGTTACGGGTAATCAGACTTAAAGTCTGACAGCTGACGTATAATAATGAATTCGAACACATTGACATATTAAATCTAGTATGGTAAGGTTTCGGAGTATTTTATATGGAGACATTCGAGCACTTAGAATAATATTCTTAGGTTTATAATTTAGTACTGTAACAGAGTGAGTATTTCACCCTCTTTGTTGCCTCAACCTCTTTCCCTTTGAGTCAACATTGTTTTTTAAATATTCATATTTGGAATTTCATTCTGTCATTTCATCTTTAACTATCATTTTTTGAGCTCATTACATTTTGACCACGGCTAGCAGCCACAAGTACTTTTTATTAGTATAATACTTTACTTTTTCTGTTTTTTTTTGTATCTTATAATACACGTAATTTTAACTGTAACAGCTTATATCTTAGTAATTTAAAGTCTACTCATTAACGGTTATCTGAGACATTACAATTAAGTTATTTATGTTTTTGATAAAATATAAAACTACATAGCAGTACCAAATCTATATAGTATTACCTAGTTACTTGGTTTTGGGTTGTGGAACTAGTTGTATTCAAATATTCGGTCATAGATGGTATTTAGCTGCACAGTTATTATCGTATCGCATCGCATCGCATCCTTCATACAAGCTTAAAAGTTGCTTGCTCTTATAAAGTACTATTCTCATCATAATATTATTTCTGAATAGTCTGCTTGCTTTTTGGGCTTGCTATATTGTTGGCCCCTAGGGACGTTACAGCAAATTGCATTCGGTTTGGCTAGAAGTCGACCCCAACATAGTTGGACAAAGGCTAGGTAGACGATGATAGTTGGGAAAAAGCTGGGCAAATAATTATTGTCGTAATAATTAGGATCAATGAATAGTTATGAAGTATTATTACTATTGAAATTATATGCACAGACAAGATGTAACTAACTTATCAAAACTTAATAACTTCATTGAGATTTTATTAAAACATTGTTTCAAAGTCTCGCAATAAAAGTGGAAATAGTGTTGCGAAAACTCCGAACATTCCCGTGACATCCTTGTCTATTCTACAATTTATTGCCAATAAGCTTATGTCTGTGTAAACGACGGATATCTTTGGCAACTGTACGGATAATCCGTTGTAAAATTAAATCATACATTGCATGTGTGTAATTCAAACAGGAATAACAAACACTTCTGAGAGTTTCCCAAAAGTTTAAAACCTTCGTACAAAGTTTGTAGCACGTTGATCTTTGAGCTTCAGTGCATTATCATCGATCGATCTTCACCGACATGGCAACATTGTCTGGAGGCTGCACAATAAAAGATAAGTAGCTGTTGCATAGTGTTGTCCAAAATTAAATATTCACGGGATGGGTTCCCGGAATTAAGTGTAAGTTGTTGATATTTTTGTGAAAAATCTGTTTAAAAATAAATGTTCAAAGAGAGATTATGCATAAAAAAAGAGATGGATTGCTTTCTTTGTATTAATTTTGTATAAGTTAATATGTCTACTACTTAATAATCGACGACACAAATTGAAAAAGTGTGACCGCAAATCATAACTATTTATAGTAAAAAATACGTCTGAACATGTATTGTATACTCACAACTAAAACCAAACAAACTACCAAAAGTTTCATCATGACATAATCTCTGTCTACAACACTCCCGTCCCGGACATCCCAATCCCGGGACTTGTCGCGTAGCAACACTAGTGCGAACCCTCCTTAACCGTTACGTGAGGTATTAAGAATTTAGTGGGAGTCCCGACAAGCCCTCCTCATCGATTCCAAGCCAGGTTGTTGCTTTTATAACCTTGTTTTGATTGTATTCTTGAAGGTAACGATTTACGACTCAATTCGATATAAAGTATCGGAAGTTTGTTGTAAAATGTTGATGGCTCCTGTCTTAAATTAAAAGAAGTGTCGTTACAGTTTTCTTATGACTCTGTCGTGAGGTTATTGCTTGACTTTGCAAGAGTTGCCATACAACGTGGTAACGCGGCCAGTCTCTTGGGGACATTAGCAACTAACAGCGATGAGGTCGAAGTCTTTTTTTTAATACGATTCCCCACACTAGAATTTCTCCTGTATCGTAGGTGCGTTTACAAAAATTTAAACTCACATACACATTACACAAACAGCCAGAACCAGAACAACTATCTGTAGGTCATACAAATATTTGTTCCGTGCGGGTATAGAACCCGCGACACGCAGCGCAGCAGTCGATCGCTCAGCCACTGCGCCAACCGTGTTGTCAAAAAGTTTTTTTTTAAAGTTGTTTTTATTTATTTTTGTTTAACATGTAAGTTTTTATCGACTCTTCTCCAAATTAACTACTATTATTTACAAACTATAAATGTACATAAACTAATAATAAAAACGAAAAATATTTACAGGGCGTCAAAAAATTCGCCCGCATCGCAGTCAACAGGAAAAGTGACCAGAGGGCTGGCCTTTTTTGCGCAAAGAATTAGCATTGCCATCCAACGTGGTCATGCTGCCAGCTTTCTGGGCACTTTTCCTGTTGACTGCGATGCGGACGAATTTAAACTGACACAGTGAAACTCAGTAGCTGCTATTGACACAACACAAATGGAAAAACCCAAAAACACTTTGCCCAACCCGGGAATTGTAAGCAAGACGAGATTAGTAGTTCAGCGTCTTACTTAAATAAGCTCCCGAGAAAATACTACCAGAAAAAGTAACTAGGACTAAACTTACTCCTTCATATATTATGTAGACACATATTCTAAATGCACTGAAAATTTAATGGGCTATATTTCAACTGGCTGTCCACGTAAGCGAAGTACATTTTCTAGCCGCTCCTGAAGGCTACGGCTATTAAAGAGTAGAAGAAAATAGGCTAGAATAAGATAGGGCTGGGTTACTAGGGTAGTATAGTTTACGATAGAGATTAACATTTTATGACAAAGATTTCTTATCCTACATATTTTTTTTGTCTCGCATTTGAAGGTGAAAAACAAGTATATTGACGGTACACTATGTTTTTCTAGGATGGGAAATCATTAGATAACTTTCCCGCTAGGCGCCGAGCGGGCGGGAGTATCAGGCGTTTACTGACTAAGACCCATCCATGTTCTTTCTTTTGCCCTCTGTCGCGTATCTATTTCGAAAATCCTGTAACCTGTAACCGTTCACAGACCAGCGTCTACGGTGGCCACTGCGGCTGGGTTAGATTAAAAAAAAAGTAGGTAGGTAGTACGTGCTTTTTTAGACTATAACCTATGTCGCACCAAATTTCATCCTATTTTTTTATAGATTAGGTACGTAGCAGTAGTACATAGTTAATAATTTTGCATTTAAAATACTATTGAGACAAAAGCTCATATAACTATTTTGTTGTTTATTCCTATTTTTTCAGTTAATACGCGTACACAAGTACACGAACTTACCCTGCCTCTTACAATCCAAACATAGAATTGTACTCCCAATTATATTGAAGTAGCGTAGCATCTCCAAAGTACAATACGGTTTAAAATCCGGATGTGTAGACATGTACTGTCATATTTCGAAGTCGAGTCGAGTTATAACAAGACAAACTTGCTTCTAGTCGCTAACAAGTCGCCGGAGAGCTAGGGGTGACAGTCACTTGAATATTGTAATCGGCTTAGTTATCCCAGCCCGGGTATTGCAACCCTCGAACGATTATACCTATATTGTATAGTAAATAGATACGTTACCAATTGTTGTTTTTGTGGGTATTAACAACTATATCCTTACTAATTTTATAGAAGGGAGAGTGAGTTTGTTTGTTACGTCTTTACGCCTAAAACTCCAAACCGATTTTGATGACTTTTGGGTACAGAGATAGTTGGGACCCTGAAAACGGATATAAGTTAAAAAACGTGAGAAAAGGGGGAGACGGAGGAAAGAAAAGGGGAGAGACAGATATTTTTTTTTCGATCATCACATGGGTTAAAGTTTTCATTGAATTTTGCCATCAGATATTTCTCAGTAGCACCCATGGGTGCCAGATTTGTGACCGGTCTAGGCAATAAATAGGCTTGCTATCTACATGGGAATTAAAAACATAACTGATAAATTGTGGGTGGGCTATAAGCAGTACAATAATAAACAATACCTATTAACGTTAATCAGTTAGAATCTAACTGTTAGATTACCAATCATTATTAAACACTAGCCACCCACCTCGGCTTCGTACGGGGGCAGTGTAGATACTAATATAATACATATAAACCCTCCTCTTGAATCTGCATTCAAATCCTTTGAGAAGTTTATATGGTCCAAGCCGAAGTGACTTCATTTTATACTATGTAAAGATGATTATATTAAAGGATATGTACGGTTGGTATACCTACATAGATATCTTCACGAAAGTTTCACTTTTCTTGGCGAGATAAGGAGCGCTCCACGTAATAAATAAAGCGTTGTGCTAAATTCGCTCGGAGCAGTTTACAACAACATTGTACTTGTAATTATTACAAACTTTTTAAGAAACTCTAACGGCACAGTGGCTGAACGATCGACTGCTTCGCTGCGTGTCGCATTTTCGATTCCCGCACGGAACAAATATTTGTAGCCTATAGATAGTTGTTCCGGGTCTGGCTGTTTGTGTATGTGAGTTTAAATGTTTGTAAACGCACTCACGGTACAGGAGAAATTCCTAGTGTGGGGAAACGTTTTTATAAAGAAAAAAAAAACTAGCTGGCGCCCACGGCTACGTCCCGGTGATAGAAAAAAAAAACTTATCCTATGTGTTATTCCAGACCATAACCTACCTTTGTGAAAATTTCATCAAGATCCGTTAAGCGGATGGGAAACCATCAAATAACTTCAAAACAAAATTGAGTAAAAGAAAATATAAAAGGCGTTCTTTCCCTGTTTGATTTTTTAGCTAAACCAACCAATTGGATTATCAAACGAAGCTCGTAAGCTATAATGGATCGTTCTAATTTACACTGGAAACAGACACATGTAAGGTTACACTAGAAAAACGGAATGTGTGAACAAAATCCCTGGACCCGTGTCACAGCTTCCCCCGGATTTGCTTAACAAGATTAGGAGAGCGAAAAATGCCAGACAATGAGGTCGAATTAACTGCGAATGTGAATGTAGGACATTTGTTCTTACTACTCTACACGAGCGACGGATTAAAGATATTTTTAGAAAAAAAAATAAGGTTTTGTCTATGTGTTTGTATGTGTCTTTGTGAATAACTGTTTTTTCCATTTGTTAAACAAAAACTACTTTTATATCATAACACATTATGTAATATCACGTCTGTAATGTTCGAAAGATAACACAACAGTGTACTTAATAGCACACCCACATATCGCTAGTTGCTTTCTTCAAGTCCCTTGCAATGGGGCGAGTCTGTTGACATCAACTAGTCGGAAATTCAGACTCCTTGACTGCGAATGAGAAATTTCTGACGGAAAAACTCAATAATTCTTTGCCCGACCCAAAACCCAGACCCACGACTTTATGCTTAGCAGTCGCGTTGGCGTTCTCTCGTCAATTCACTATTAAGCATTCACTGTTTTACTAACTATTTAACAATGACAAAAAAATGTCACGTGGATAGCGTAGCTAGTCTACGTTGCTACGACGTAGTCTATGCTACGATGCTTACTATCGCTACGGCGCGTAGTAATTGCTACGAGTAGAAGCTACAGCTACGAGTAGAAGCTACAACTACGAGTACGAGTAGTACGTGAAAGTTGGAAGAACTCCACTAGTTTAATATGGAACAGACTGTATGAGTAACAACGTTAGAGATTTATTTATTTTCCAGCCAATCATTCTCCTAGAACACATTATATGTATGACCTGTAAACTTCAAACTGATTTTGATTTATAAACCAATACCATTTTCTAGGTAAATCCTGCTTTTAGTAATAAAATATTTTCCGAGAAATCGAAGACTTTCACAAAAGGTAAGTAATATTTTCAGAATGCTTTCAAACTAAAAATAGTTGTACAAATATTCTATTGAGAGGATATTCATAAGCGATATAGAAGGGGTAGTATGATTAGAATTTTTGTCATAAAAAGGTAGATATAGCTGTTTAATTTGAAACGTGGGAGTAAATATTACCTGAAGGTTGGAGGGTTCAGAAGGATCAACCCAGTAAAAAAGGATCGTTCGTTATAATTTATGAAAAATAAATTGGTTTTAACGTTTAAGTAGAATAAAGAGATGTGTCGGAATAAGGGTTTAATACGGATTCAGTCGTTTTCAAAATAAACATGGGAACGGGTCGTGTTTAATATCTATTTTATTTATTTAGGTAAAATATTTGCTCTTTTACAATAAACAATTTTATACGTTGACAATTTTATTGTTATTTAACGTGTGGATTAGAAGTCAAACGTGGCCAAAAAGACAATACACATATCTATAGATTTTTTTTTTCTTTTTGAATGGCCTCCTTTTTCCATTTTATTAATTACAATTGCTTTTGCCCCCGGCTGTGCTCGTGTTCAATTCGGGGTAACACAGTTCCCCTTTCCTGATTTACAGGTACCTGCTAGCTGCAATTTTTGGCCTTGCGCCTTATTTATTATTACAGCAAAACTAAGTTTTCCCTTTTTTCCCTCTTTGTCCCTGATTATTTACTTATAAAAAAAATAGCCTAAGTCCGTCTCTAGGGTCCCAACTATCTCTGTACCAAAATTCATCAAAATCGGTTTAGCCATTTAGGCGTGAAGACGTAACAAAAAAACTCAATTTCACTTTTATACTATTAGTAAGGATTAAGTGCCATAAAATACTAAGGATGTATAAAACCAGAAACAAATTAAACATAACATCAAGCCAGTTTTCCGCGAAGCTTTGGGCAGAGATGTATATACCAACATTTCGCCAATTATGTTTAATTACCATATAAATCAATTAAAACAAAATAATACTGTGTGACGCATGATAGTATTATCATCCCCATGTTAAAATAAAACAAACCTTATACCAAACATATTTCCACCTAATATTTGCACTAAAACCCCTTTGAAATCGTTCAAATTGCATACGAGAATCGATTTAACGGCAATTAAATAACAGTAACATACGAGGAAAATCGTTTGATCATCCGATTCATTCACAAACGTTGTGATTAAAACGGTTTTTCACTGTGTAAATAATCCAGAAATAACGAGGTAGCAATTAAATAGAGCTTTGAGACAACATTCACTGGACAGGGGCTTACATCAAAGGGCCGACAGGGGGCGTGGCCACGTGTCATCGAAGATAAGTCCGTTACTTAACTGAGTGAGGCTTTGAATTCAGCGAGTTGGAGTTTTGGAGCTAGGATCTATGGTCGATGGTAATAGGTGCGCGGAGCTTGGATCGTATAATTTGTGTGTGGTATGTGTGTGTGAGTGTTGCTAATAGGCCCCGCTATAACATGGAACTTAAACATAAATAGCGAAATGTGGATAAGTACCCACGCCAGAAACACGAGACCCGGGGTTGCGGGTTGTTCCGGGGTTGCGGGTTGTTCCGGGGTTGCGGGTTGTTCGAAAGAGATACCGCGGCCCCGTAACGTAAAGGGCTATAGAAGGAACATGGGTGGGTTATAGTCAGTACAAGTCTGACACGCCCCCCCGCTCCGCCCAGAGCGGGAGAAGTTATTTGATGATTACCCACCCGAAAAAAAAAGATACACGTGAGATTAGTTGAAAAAGTATGTAGTTTTAGTACGATAAAACGTTTGTCAAATTGATTACTATTTAGGAGATAAGCGGGCTCGCCGTCAACTATCAACCATGGGTAGATCTTCAAGCTTATATAAAGGCGACATGTTAATCACGACTCTTCATGATTATCTAGTATAAATAAAAATATCCAAGTTTTACTTAAATAACACAAAATATTAGAATTGCTTTTCACAATGACATAGCAATAGAAACATTTTTTTCATAGACAAGATACTTTTACATTTTCGCTTGCTAAGGTACCAACCTTCTCATTCAGAGATAATAGAAGAATTCGTTAGATTGCCTCCGTGCACGCCTTGGGAAATTCTTTAAGCAGTTGTTCTTGGCTGTTAATCGAAGATCTTTGACAGTAAGTACGGGTAGTGTAGAATACAGAAAATCGGAATGCCTATCAAGGGTGTATTGTTACATTTGTTACACAGTTTTTGTTAATTAGAAAGATATACAGTTTGACTTCCTGTTGAAATAACGTTTTAAATATCATCTATAGTAAATACTAGCTGTTCCACGTGGTTTCACCCACGCTGCTCAGCACCTGTTGGTCGTAGCGTGATGTTATATAGCCTATAGCCTTCCTCAAGAAATGGACTATCCAACACTAAAAGAATTTTCCAATTCCAACCAGTAGTTCCTGAGATTAGCGCGTTCAAACAAACAAACAAACTCTTCAGCTTTATAATATTATATAGTATATATAGTATAGAAGTACAGATTGAACGGCTGACTGCCTGTTGTCAGAATAACATTTTAAACAGAAATTGCCGGAGGACCGGACAAGCAGCTGGACCGTCAACTTGAGAGGTCGATGATTTTAGTTGTGTACGTATATAAGTGTAAAATGTTAACTAAAGTGATTATTAAATTGAGTATTAGCAAAGTGATTCGTGTTTTTATTTGTTACCTACAAGTATATTACACATTTTTTTTTTTATAAAAAACGTTGCCCTACACTAGGAATTTCTCCTGTATTCTGGATGCGTTTACAAACACTTAAACTTACATACACAAACAGCCAGACCCGAAAAAATTATCTGCAGGTCATACAAATATTTGTTCCTTGCGGGAATCGCACCCGCGACACGCAGCGCAGCAGTTGATCGCTCAGCCACTGCGCCAAATGTGCTTTAAGGAAATAAGAATAGATATGTATCTAAACAACACCAATAACATAATATAAACATGTGTTTATATTATGTTATTGGTGTTACTGCGTTTCCTGCCTCATTTTGTGATCAGTGATCGCAAGTGCACCTGCTCAGCATGAGGGCCTGGCTTCGATTTCCTAATCGAACACAGTGCTACCAAGAACACTTACCAATAATCCAAGTTATCCCATCAGTAATTTCTCAGTAGCAGCCTGTCCGGTTGGTATCCTAGCTGGTCTAGATTTGTGCCCCGATGATAACAATAGCCACCTATTACATAAGACTTCAACTATAACTTGCAAAATGTGGGTACACTTATACCTAACCCTTCACGGAGTACTGGCTTGATGTTCTGTTATGTTGTTACCGCTGTTCTAGGAGCCACATCCATATATTTTATCGCTTGTACGCCGCTTTGAAGTGAGGAATGTTTAATATTTGTTCCAACTGCTTTTATGAATGACAGTAACTACTACATACGTACTGGCCAGTCGGATTTGTGTTTAATTTAAAATGAAATCTGGCTTCGGGACTTAAAACTTTTTTAATTGAAATAACGAGGCTCGTTTTAAGGTTTTATGCCTTTGCGTTTCAACTGGGTTTTTGCTAATTATTTTTTACGTGTTTTTATTAATTAATGAGGAAATATTTTTTGGTGTTGTTCGATAGGATTGTAGAAGTACCTACTTTCCGCTAATTGAAAAATATTAATAGCAATTAATTTTCTTGCACCTGGAGGACATGCTTAGAACATAATAGAATAGAATAGGGCTTTATTTGCTTCGAATGAAGTTACATAAAAGTAAGTTGTTGAATTCTTGAATAATAGGGTATTGATTAATCTTTATTACTTAAGTATTATGTTTTAAAAATGAAATCGTTTAACTATCTAGTGAGAACATTCGATATTTCTGACTTCACTTGTTGCTTAAACTTTTACAGATCAAAAGGATTTAAAATTGAAAGAAGAACCTTCCAGAACTTTAGGTAGGTACATTAGCCTCACAAAAAGATAAAGTACCACGGACCACATCAGCCACTAAGTTTACAAATCCAGTGCCGTAACTGGCAGAGCAATTACTTGCTTAGACACTTTTAAAATCCCGCATCCCGCAACATTCGGGAAATGGAAACGTCGAGAATGCGGGGCTACATGATCTAGTTTGTTTTTGGTATGGAATAAAATTTAAAGCAACAACTTGCTTGGTTTGGACGGGTTTTAGTTCGGGTTAACGTTTCATGTAGTTCCCGAAATACTATGTCGTCGTAAGTTTTTAGTTCTGATCAGTGTTGTTTTTACTAGATAGTGTTGTAAAATAAAAATGTCTTTCATTATTTTAAAAAATGGAGGTGGTTTTTTAATTCTATCTTGGTAAAGTAGACAGTTTTATTAAATTGATTTGGTTATTATTTGTGCAAAAAAGTAATAATTCCGGTATAAAATTTACAAGCATTTTGCAAGTATTTTAATAACTCACAACAATGAACTAGGTAGTAACGAATTCCATTTTCAGTCGCATTTGAACCAAAAGCTTTTTTATTTTATAAAAAGTCATACAACTATTTGTTTGGTGCGGGGATCGAACCCGTGGCACGTAGCGCAACTATAAATACTAGTAAATGAAATAATTATAAAATATTAAGCATATTAATGGCGATCGATAGTCGTAGACACGTTTTAACCTGCTTCCTAAACTGCAAAACTAAAACAATAAAATATTATAATAAAGCCTTAATAAAACTAAGTTTTACAGCTGAACCCGGAGGAATTCAGTATAAATAAACAAAATCCCATAATGAGGGGAGGTGGTATCAAACTGGACTATCAAACGCCCGACGCTGTGTCGGGCAGTCCGTTGTGTCCCCGACTAGACATAAAATTGTACGTGCGTGTTCGTGTCTATGTGGCTGGTAGAGTGAGGAAAATCGGGAATCATGAATATTCCTGTTCGGTTGTAGTATATAATGGCTATAATATTCAGACTGCAAAACTTTGAATACCATAGATATTTTATTGAATAGAAGTCAGATGAGAACTGTTAAAAAAAATCTCATGCATTTATAAAACACATTGTAAATCAAAATGCAACTGATTTTTTGTTCAATAAGCAACAAAACTTTTCTAAGCTGTTGGGGTATAATCATCGTGTAATTTTCCCTGTTATGAGTTTATGTTTTTTTAGCCCTTTACATCGAGTATATTAGTAAATATTAGTAGTAATAGCAGGTGATAAAAAATATGGGTCTAATAAGAAAATCCGGATATTCCGTTCCGACGAATCCGATTTTTCACCGTACAACAACGTTAATAAAAGCACAGATTAGCTCAATCAGATGTGGCCGAAAGCGTGAAAGTCAGTAATTCCGTGTTCTAGCTGAGAGGCGAGCAGACCGCAGGACGTGGCTCGAATAAATAATAGCAACTGATTAGGACTGTACAGGTGTTGGGACGTGCCATCCACCCGTGCCATTACCGGGGCAATTTCTGGCCAGTGTGGGGGTGGCTAAAAATTGCGAGCGATAGTTCCCCCAATAACTTTATGTGATTTATAAAAGGAAGAGATTTTGTGTAACAAAAAGGAATATTGGGAAAAAATAAATATATTTAAGTCAATTTTTTTACTAAATAGGCCTGAGAAGCGATGCTGCGGCCTGGCATGGATTTCATTTGCCTATATCATAATGAACCAAGAAAAAATAGTTTGAAGAAATATATTTCTATATTTTCATATTTTTAATAAATTATTTTTGTATCCTATCACAATGTTGTTGTATCCAACCCAAAGGTTGACTAGTAGAGAATGCCTAATGGCATTAAGTCCATCTTCAATTGTACATGAATTTCAATAAATAAATAAGAAACAGATTAAATCGAACTTTTAGGAGATCCAGAATATTATAAAAATTATTAAGAAACAGTTATAGTAATCTAAAAGAAACAGACATGATGGTGAGTGACTAATCAGCACTTTTAGCTTGTAAATCGAGGAAATGTGTCTGAAATTGAAGAGAACTTGGTACAAAGATTTAAAACAGTTTTCTAATTGGAGATATTTAACTTTTTGGATAGCACCAAATTAACTTAACGCGGTTAGCACAACTATACCGCGTTCATTAGATCAGATTTTAAAATCTTCAGTAGTATCGTTACTGGAATTAGCCTTTAAACTGTGATCTAACTCCCTCATTCAAAACACACGATACACTAAGGATCACGACAAAGCAGAACACAGGAAACCTCAACAATTGGAAGTGTCGGTGTATAAGATCAATTATCAAGTCCCGGAGTCCGGGATCCCGGTGCAGGCTTGTTTAGTTACCGTGTCAGAACAATTTGGTTTGCTCTCAACGGGATGCTTCGGAGGACGGAGTTGTATGCTCCCTTCAGTTTAAACTGTGTATTGTGTATGAATACGGTTGGGTAATTGTGACGTGTCTTTAGGGAGTTAAAGAGTTAAGGGCTAATTTACTTCGTTAAACTTTTAATCGGAGTTGTCAGAACTGATTATTTTCGTTGCCTCCATAGCTTTTTCTTTTCTTTGTAAAATAGGCTAGTTTCCTAAAAAAATATTAGACCGTCTTTAACATTATTCAAAAATAAGGGACACGTATTTTTTATTTCAAATGTCACGCGTTGCTGTATTTTTTCGCAACAAGTGACGTCACACCTAACTTTAATTTGATATATCTTTGTCATTTTTGGTCTTATTTACAAATAAAAAAATACTTGTCCCTTATTTTTGAATAATCTAAAAGACGGACTAAATATAATGTAATTACTTTGACCTTGGATACTACCCTATTCTTCCAGCTGTCTCAATATATAAATGATGGGTATTTATATATTGAATCCTTTTTTTATGACACTACGCATGCGATTTGTCACATTTGTCAACACCCGAACTTAATTAGGAAAAGGCTAGGCAGTGGTGATGATGTTTGAATGAGTTAGTAATTTAGTGATAAGCTTAGTTACTTACTCAAATCAAATCAAATCATTTATTTCAAATATATATTTAATAGGTGATCAACAAATTTGTTAGTTAAACAAATATAATTTCAGTAATTTCCTTTTTGAGGTTGGTATAAATATACATATCAGTTTATTTATATTGTAATAAAGACGCTACCTTCGTAATTTATTCGCGATATTCCCGTCGCCATCTTAATGCTTCAAAGATGAACGTCAGTCCTCAAAGTGCTTGATTTATGAGCTCATCTTCCATCGAAAATAACGCTGTATTACACTTAATTTTATTTAAGATTAATGTTGCATTTCCTCCGTCTATTTATTTCTCAATTAGATTCAAAACTGAACATTTTTCATTCTAATCTACAGATGAAACGAAAACACTTTTGTTTCAACTGAAATCATTGTTTTTATTTACAGGCTTTTCACACTGGACATTATTCACGAAGATACCGTCGCGGTTTATTTTTAAACTGCAATAACCAAGGGTCCGAACGATATTTTTTTGTAAAAAGGGCTATAGTGTCCCTTTTTGTGTTTAGTTTATGGCCGTTCAATGTTGCGGAAGTGTGTGGAAAGTCAGAGATATGCCGGGAGCATAACACGCCATAAATATCGACGCCAATATACGGATTTATTCGCGTATAGGCCGAAATTGTTTTTTTTTTAAGAAAAAAAATTTAAAGTTTGATATGTGTGTTTTGGAATTTTTATTTATGGGAGCTTAGATTTCATATTTTTCGGGAAGGGGTGCTGCTGGCCGTCGATAGTGTTTGCTGTGTACACTAAAGCACGCGCGCAAACGTTTTCGACACTCAGTCTAGACTTTATTGGTTTAGGCTGACAAACCTACCTATTTCAGTATTAGTGCATCAGAGATATTATACCAAGACAATTTGATGTACATATCTACACCCCTAATAGAACACAAACTTGAACACATAGCTACCTATCCTATAAAATAAATAAATTCACTAAAATACCAGCTGCTCCCCGCGGTTTCATCCGCGTAGACCGTGAAAATATATCTATGTGTTTATTCACTGTATAAGCTATCCACATACCAAAATTTCAATTTCCAAATCTGTTGAGCCGTTTGAGCATTAAGGAGCAACAAAGACACACACAAACTTTTACCTTTGTAGTAATTACATGTGTGATTCGATGTCTTTTTTTTACTGCACAATACTTAACAGAACAGAATTAAATAGTCTGCTTGCGAGATAGTTTACCCTTACAAACATTACAGATCAATCGGGACCCGGTAAGTGAGTCAAATTTAACTTCTAAGGTAAGGCTTCTCCGGAACACAAATGGCAAAAGAAGGACCAGGATGAGCTTTAGTCAGTAAAAGTCTACACTTCCTCCCGCTCCGCCCAGAGCGAGAGAAGTCATTTGATGAAAATCCAAACGAAAAAAATTACTTCCATGCACACATGTCATTAACAATACAGTGTAAGCTTATAAAAACTTTTGTTAATGACCACTCGTATGTATGGCCGGACAAAACCCAACAACCACCGGGATAAACCTCTCAGATTGGGGCCCAAATAGACCCCAGTTTACCGTTACAAAAAGCGGGCCCTGTAAACCGGTAAGCCTTGTGTGTCGTAAACCAGCCAGTGTTTATGTTTCATTAGCTTGTTTTGCGCAGCACACACCTAAGGAGCTGTAAGTGTTGGGCCCAGGTGCGCCCGCGACTATTTACTAGTCCACGCCCGGGGTCACTACACCGAATTGCGAAGGGTGCCACGAACAAAGAAAAATGTGGAGATAACTTTTTGTAATTGTTTTATTTTTGTTAGTAAACATGAATTATTAGATGGTTTTTTTTGGAAAAATAAGTTTTGATGTGGTATGTTATTGAGCAAAAATATTAATATGCGAAATTGATGACCAAAAGTGTTACCTACGAACCACAAAATGAATAATAAAAATAAGATTAGCCTAACGATAACATGAAAAAACAAAAACTGAACACACACACACGATACACACACAAGAATATTTCAAAAACAACATTGAACAATAATACTCCAGGGTTTCCCTATCCAATACCGAAATTACGTACGTCGAAGATTATCGTTGTCAGGGCCCCGTACGGACCGGAAGCTGCACAATGCGAGGGCGACGCGCCCGACCACGGTTATTATCTACCTGCAACGTCACTTCCGCCCGGACTATCCCGGTTCCCGCTCGGCGCCCTTTCGCTTCGTTGAAAGGGGCTTCGATTTTTGAAAGTGCATGTTTCTATTGACGTTTCCCATCGGTAGAAAAACTTTACGCGTCGATTCTTCGGAACAGAAAATATTGTTTCTGTTTTAATGGTTCTTTTCTTGTGATATTAATAAACTTTTTTTCTATATTTAAGGGCCGTGCCACAAAAGGAAAAATGGGAACAGTTATAGCATTACTTTGTTGCGGGTCTGTCTTTTTTTTTGGGTGTTAAATCATCAAATAACTTCCCCCGCTCTGGGCGGAGCGTTTTAGTCAGTACAAGTCTGACACTCCCCGTGTCAAACTTGTACTGACTAAAATCCACCCATGTATGTCTTTCGAACAACCCGCAACCCCGGTGTGGGTCCGTCTGTCTGTCTGCCTGACTGTGAAGACCCTTAATCTCGGGAACAAGAGGAGATATAAAGTTGAAATTAAAACCATATACTCAAGTCTGTGGTCCATTGGGGCTGTAAAATCAACCCTCTAAGGTTACGTAGACAAAAGATATGGCCGTTTATGTCGTAAGTTTGTACGAACCCTCGGTACGCGAGTCTGACTCGCATCCATCCTCACAAACATTCGCATTTATAATATTAGTATAGTAGGATGGAAAACGAATAGCCATAAAATTGCAAATAAGCCTGAGAGCCAATTACAAGTCTTTGCTTAAACATAGCTGAACCAAACTAAATTCTATTGATATTACAGTGTATTCATTAAAGATTCTACTATCAATGTTCGTGTAATTCAATTGGTTATCTAGAACAAACGAGAGTCACTTGGGATTTATTAATGGCTGTTCTCGATTTCGCATAACTGTCTAATTAAACGGTTCCTGGCTCGCAGCCATATGTCTTGAAGTTTGCTGACCGACATACGGACTTTAAAGAGGTGCAATCATTGTATGCGGATATTCTTTAGTATAAATATAGATTATATAAGCAATAAATTTTAATCAATACTACTGGGGGTTTTTTGCGATTGGGAAATTACCAAATAACTTTCCCCACTCTCGGCGGAGCGGGGTGTCAGACTTGTACTGACTAAAACCCACTCATTCATCCTTCGTTATGGCTATGGTTTTAATTCATCCTTCTATTGCCCTTTATTTTCCGAGGCCGCGGTATCTTTTTCGAACAACCCGCAACCCCGGCCGGTGGTGGCAGGCCCTGGCAGGCACCTCTGCCTTGTGTAGGCTTTTTTTTTATTTTTTTCGGATGGGAAATCATCCAGTGACTTCCCCCGCTCTGGGCGGAGCGGGGGGCATGTCAGACTTGTACTGACTAAAACCCACCCATGTTTCTTCTTTTGCCTTTTACGTTCCGAGGCTGCGGTATCTCTTTCGAACAACCCGCAAGCCTTGTGTAGGCTTAGAGAGTTCCACAGCTCCAAGGGACCATAGATTTGAGTATGTGGTTTTAATTTCAAATCGATACTTCCACGAGTTCTTGAGATATAGGGTCTTGACAGATAGACGCACAAAAAGACAGACGACAAGATGATCCTGTAAGAGTTCCGTTTATTCGTTTTGAGATACGGAAACCTAAAAACGAAAACAGGTGACATTAAAGTACAGCCTAGATTGATCAAACAGTTCATTAACCTTCCTGCTCGTGTGTCCGGACTCAAGCAAATTATCTTGTTGTGCCCAAATGAGGAGTCAAACATGGGACCCCTTCTGTCGGCTTGTGTTTTCGCATCAATGCACTTAAAAGGGGCGGCCACAATCTGGTAGAAAGGTAACTCTTAAGTCTTTAGTCTGTCAGTTAAAGTTAAAGCTTAGTGCAGAAATACCTTTCTGTATTTACATCAGGAAATGTGGAAGGGAGTTACATGATAGGCTAGATTTTTGTGTACGTGTCATATATTGAGTGAGAAAAAAAAGGAGAGAGAGAGAAAAGACAGAGGATGACGACGAAAATGATTTCACAAGGCCTTCTATTTTATTCAATGTTCTAACTTTTTTCGTTCTTAATTTTCGTTTTTGTGGAGTAAGCAACCACTTGTTGTCAGGCCTACGCTGTCTTGTCGGTTTTTTTTTTATAGTGATGGTTGAAATACCGAAATTAAATCCTTGTTTATATTATAAAAGCAAAAGTGAGTTTGTTTGTTTGTTTGCGGGCAAAGGTTAGTTATAAATAAATTATATTTTTTAAATATAAGTACTACATTTTATGAAGGAATATGTGTGTTCCAAATTTCATAAAAAAATTGTTCAGTAGTTTTTGCGTGAAATAGTGACATAATAATATATAAAATAAAACACCCACCCTAATTTTTAGGTTACTTTCAAAAGTCAACAAAAACAAACTTATAATGTTTATTATAGCGCACACGGAAAACCACTGAATAACTCGAGTTATATTGAAATCCATGACAAAGCTAATTGTTGGGAGAAACAAATACTTTAATAATATAGTTTAGAGGTAATATATTATTCACTAGGTACTTGGAGTAAGATATTACAACTTCTACAAACAATAACTAAACATTAATTCCGTACCATCTAATCCAGGAATTACCCAGTGGATTTAAGCTAACGTTAGCTTATTGGCACAAACCTTATCCCTAAGATTACCTCACTATTTTGGTAAAGACTTTATGAACGATTACCAAAACAATTCCAGGGATACATAACATTGGTGTACTTGTGTAATTTTAGACCGTTCAAGGTTTCCTTCAGTAATTTGATAATATCAAGCAAAATATACGTATTAAGATATATTGGCAAGACAAGGTGTACGTAGTTATGGTAGCCCGCAAAATGTTGTTCATCTACACATCTGTATTCCATTAGCAAATACGGTTTAGCCCGCCTTACATAAACCAGGTTACTCGGAGCCCCCCTTCCCCTCTCGCTGGTTATGTAATTGGGTATGTTATGGGTCGGGTCGTGTTTAATCAGAGCTCTAATGTTGCTGGACTTGGCGTAAGACGCAACAAACGCCTGAGGTGCCATCAACCAGGTAACGAGTGAGAAGGAATAGGGTTGCCAAGGAAGAATAATGTTTTAATACCTATATCTATATTAAACTGGATATGCCTTTTTTTAGGGATGGGTAATCATCAAATAACTTCTCCCGCTTTTACCGGAGCGAGAGGGAGTGTCATGTTACTCGTTTTGCCTTTTGTAGAAATAAAATAAACTCTTCAGAGTTAGTGTGGCGTTTATGTTTGTGGGTCAAACATGGTCAGAAGTTGTGCAAAAGTGACACCAGTAGTGGAACACAAGGTAGGCTTGAAAAAATAAATAACATGTGTATATTTTTTGTTAATAAAGTCTCGTCTACATATTCTACAATGTGAATATATGAAACGTAGATGACCATGGCTCTTTCAGATACTGCAATAGATGAAGTATCGATGCATCAATATTGCTAGTCAAAATATTGCAGAGGTACGGCCTCCTGCATGTTTCTAGTCGACAACATGTAATATGTCTGACTCCGGCCATTTGTCTTCATTTGTTTGATGAACTTGACATAAAACGTAATAAAATCATCCTGGATGGAGCCTTTATCAAGGTCCTTCGGTTTCTTGAAGCAGAATAATGAAACGTTTACTTCATATTTTTAACACGGTTCCATTATTTTCACTTGGGGGTCTATAAATTACGTTACTATTCGCAAAATAGTCACAAAGTGACAATTCACAACATTAACTGGGTCTAATTTATATTATTATTCTATTATTTAGACCCCCTTTTTTGCGGTTAAATCGGAAATCATCAAATAACTTCCCCCGCTATGGGCGAAGCGGGAGGGAGTGTCAGACTTGTACCTACTGACTAAAACCCACTCATGTTATTTCTATTGCCGTTTACTTTGCTACTGTAAGTAACTTTTAAGTCACGTCTCTTTTGCGGATTGAGCTGAAATTTTGCATGTTAAGCTTGGATAACAATGCATTCTGAATCTAATAATATGGTGGACTCCCAAAAATGTCGGACTAGCAACTTTTCATTCATACTAATGATAAGAGTATTGAATGAAAGGGTTTGCAGAGAAAAAAGAAAGTGTGTTTTATATTTAACTAGCTTTTGCCCGCTTCTTCGCTCGCGTTAAATTCTGGGTAACACAGTTCCTCCTTCCCGATTTGCAGGTACCTGCTATCTGTAGTTTTTGCCCTAGCGCCTTATTTATTGTAATAGCAAA
This sequence comes from Ochropleura leucogaster, assembly GCA_958449745.1. NCBI lineage: Eukaryota > Metazoa > Arthropoda > Insecta > Lepidoptera > Noctuidae > Ochropleura > Ochropleura leucogaster. The sequence goes on from OY288206.1 coordinate 7,222,340, forward strand.
GCTAAGTTTTCCCTTTTCTTCCCTCTTTTTCCGTCATCTCAATTAAAAAAAAATAGCCCATGTCCGTCTCCAGGGTCCCATCTCTGTACCAAAAGTCATCAAAATCGGTTTAGCCATTTAGGTGTGAAGACATAACAAACTTTACTCACTGTCGCTTTTATAAGAATAAAGTAAGGATTATAATATATATAAAATGTTGTATTCCACTCACCTGCCATCCTTATAAGCAGGAACATGTCAGCTAGCCCATGTAATCTCGTTCGGATCGCGGCCACGAATTTCATAAGTGCTCGCTTGAGTTAATGGATGAAAACATTAACTCCTTGGGGTCGTATCCTGTACATGGCTTTGCCCCGGGTGCCGGCGACATTTGCATATGCGATTGTGGGTTCGCTTACTCCCGAATGTACAGTTTAGTTTACCAGAATATTGTTATATTGGACCTGTATAAAATATAATGTTGTTATTGGTGTCTGTGGTATTATAAGAGGTAATATGTTTTACTGTTTGAAGGATTAACAGGAATGTACTTTCAAAAACTTTAATAAGTCACATACTTCAGATTTTATTAGATATTCTTATTGAAAAGTTGCAATGGTAAAAATGAGCAAAGGAGCTGCCAGAGAGATAGCTACGCAGTTATCGCTTCGCTTGTCCAAGAACATAACTGTATCGTAAAGGTCTACATCATGTCTGTTTTAGAGCAGATGTGACCCGATGGTAACGCGATCTCGACTTATTTGTAAGCTATGGGTTCAAATCTAGGTGGGTCATTTGCGTATACCTATATTTCTTTACCACTGCTCTCGAAAAAGGGTGACGAAAACATCTTGCAGAGACCTGTATAACCCAGAACATCAAAATCAAAGACATGTGACCTTTACTATTATTTGTGTATAGTATGTATGGGCCTTCGATGCCTGAAATAAATTGATTTATTTATTTACTGTCATTTTCTGTACTAGGCTGGCGTAGAGGATTACCATGCGTCCGTGTATTGAAATAGAGAACAAAAGAAAAGGAAGGAAATGCAAACAAAAACATAAAAGCTTCTCTATCCAACAGCCCACATGATATATGAATTAATCTTTCCCAATATTTCAGAGGGAAAAGTGAAATAGAAAATAAACAGCGGCGACGGGACTGGCGGCCGAAACTTTTGCGACACACTCGAACTGACCCTAAAGTGAACTCGAATGTTTCCTAACTTTGTTATTGCGTTGAAACGATTCGTCGTATGTACGTATGTACGGGTGGTGCGTAACGTCAGCGTGACCGCTACGGGTAAGTTCATACGCTGGTAGAAAGTCGGCAAAACATTTTTCTTCCTACAATTATTAGCCAAATGGCAAGCGACTAATAAAAATATATAGCTTAGCGATAACAATATTTTTAACTAGCTGCTAGTATTGTGTGTGTGAAACATAGAGCACGCTCCTCGGACATAAATGTATTCGTCTTGGGTTAGCTGAAATCACTGACTTTTCTCCAAATTCAAGTTAATACTTGAATTAAGAGAAAAGTCAGTGATCGGGGTAGGACCATTTTGTATGAAGCGTGACTTGCCTGAATTTCGCCATTTTGTTTTGTACAATCTTCTGAAAAAAAATAGTATATGATTGTAATCATGCTAAATATTAATTCACATAGGTTTCATGCGAGTCTACCACTTCGAAAACAAATTGTAATCGCGGAAATTAGACAGACCAAATAATAATTGCCATTTACTTACCTGAAATAAGTGCCAATAAAATATTTACGAAAGAGCTAAATATAGCTCTTTCGTAAATATTTTATTGGCATTCCGCTTTTAGTAATAACTAAAAGCAGAAAAGACTAATAAAAATAATTCACCAACCAAATATGTGGGTAACCACAACATGAAATGGTGTTATGTACATTCAATCGTATGGTAAGCATGTTGATGAGGTCATTATTATAGTTGGTATTACTGTTTGTCCTCGTCATTTATCATTTCATACAGGAAATAGCTCGTTTACTCCCTAATTGACCCGAAATTATGTCATCTTGTTAAAATTATTAACGGTACATCGAAAATACCTTTATCCCATGCCACTTTTTTTTGTAATAATATAAAAGCAGAATGAAAGAAATAAATAGATGCATCAAACCAGTGTTTTCATTTACTAACAGTCTTAAAACCAAATAAATATTATTGCTCGAAATTCATGTTTTTTTCAATCTTCTGCATTTTGTAATTTTATTGAACTCGTTTTTAAATAAAAAAAAACTTTTTTAAAAAACAAGCTTTTAAAGAAGATACAATAAGAAAATTAGATCTTTCCATCAACCGTGGAGATGTTCTCAGGTGAGGAGGCAACCCTGACCGCAGGAATAATTAATGCCTGACATAAAAACATATTGTCACTAGAATCAAGAGTGTATGAAAAATTTCAGCTCATTTTGTTAGTGGAAATTTAGTTGCAAAATTTGAATCATACATACTCACTAAAAAGGCAAGTAAAATAAAACAAGTAGGATTGCGAAACAAATTATACCTTCTTTATATTTTACTGAAAGAACAGTTTGCAAAACCCTCCAAATCTGAACGACTTTTCGAATCACGAAACGACAAACCATATTATCCATACATCCATACAAAGTAATCCATACTACCTAATATTAAAAGTGCGAAAATAACTCTGTCTTATAGTCTGTTATATTTTTTTCACGTCGTAGTTTAACAAGTCACAGGTTGGCCATGGCATAGAAATAGATACTTTTGTTTTTATAAAAAAAACGTTGCTCCACACTAGGATTCTCCTGTATAGTGGGTGCGTTTACAAACATTTAAATTCACATACACAAACACGCGAATTTATGTCCAGGTTCTACATTCTTGCGGCATAAGTAAGTATTAAAGAGAAACTAAAGAGCATTAGAACCAACCTGGGTTATGGGTTGCTTAAAAGATATACCGCGGCCCCCGAACATTAAAGGCAAAAGAAAGAACATGGGTTTTAGCCAGTAAAAGTCTTACAGTCCGCCCAAAGCGGGAAAAGTTATTTGATGAATTCCCATTCGCAAAAAGTCTCGATTAGAATGAAATAAAACTGAAAGTTGAACACATCCAATCTATTAACGCCAGCTTTTAGCAGAGATAAAAGTGAAACTGTAAAGCAGACATTGAAATCCGTTGACACAGATCCTGGGCCTAGTGTAGGCGACGCGACATCTCAATTAGGCGATTGCTTGCTCTGAGCGTTGCGGGACAAATAGTGGCCTTTGTGAGCAGAGCGATGGCTGCTTGTAGAGTTGACGATGAGTCTGTGCATCGAGGAGATAAGTACAGAAGACTCAGTTTAACTTTTACGACTTAGTTTTATTTTATTCGAATCCTGAACGTATCTTATATTTTTATGTAAAGAATCTATGTACAAAATTTCAGAAATGTATCTTGAATAATCATAAAGCTATGAGCTTGTTATGTCATTGTTTGATAAAAACCACGGTTACAGCGCGCATCTAGTCGCCCTGGAGTCTGTCTGTTGCTGAGATCTGTCGTGACCTGTGTTGTACGCCCCGCTCCGTATGATTGCATATACCTAATAAGTGTCCAAATTGTAACCGTTTTTAATATTTTGGGACGCAATATGACATGGTGTAAACAACTTACCTGCAGTCGTAATAAACTATAGAAGGTTCGAAAAGTTACAAGTACAAATGCAAACGATACTAAATACTAAGCAGCTTTAATTCATAAAATACTAGGTTTTGCCCGTGGCTTCGCTCGTGTTAAATTCGCGGCAACAGGGTTCCCTTTTCCTGATTTGCATATCTACCTGCTACCTGCAGCTACCTGTAGTTTTTGCCTAAGCTAAGTTTTCCCTTTTGTTCCTTCTTTCCCCTCGTTTCCCATTTAAAAAATTACCTATGTCCGTCTCCAGAGTACCAACTATCTCTGAATCAAAATTCATTAAAATCGGTTAAGCCATTGAGACATGAAGACGTAACAATCAAGCAAACAAACTCACTTTCGCTTTTATAATATTAGTTGTTTGTACATCTTTAAAGGACAAAAACTTTGATCCCCAATATCTCAGTAACCAAAAGGTTACCAGGTATGGTATGGGATAAAATTTCGTTAAATTTCGAAATTTCGTTAACTTAAGCAGCCTTTGAAAAAAACCAAGATATTCTATAGCTTTCAGTAAATAATGAAACTTCTGTAAATTCTCATATTTTAACTGAAAGCAATACGTTGATGAGATACTATATCTCTGTATGGATTTTTGATGAACAGAAATAAATATTAGCTGGAAAATTAACATCGAAAGTGACATTAATTTCTGGTGTTCTCTGTAGTAGAAGTGATTGAGTTTATTCATTTACAAGCTGCGCCCCGCGGTTTCACTCGTGTATTATGCTGATGTATAAGACATAGTGTAGTATCCACCATTTGACTGTTACAGATACACTTATGATGAATTGATACATTACATAATATCACGCCTGTAATTCCCGAAGGGTTAGACAGTACAGTCAGCGAAAGAGAAAAATTACCCGGCTCGTCAGATACAGTTGAAATTCATGCAGTTTTCGAATAGGTAAAGTTCAATTTCTTTGATAGAAAACAAACAGTTCATTCAATAGATATATTAAATTTGAGTTTAAGACGTCCATCGGTTTCTAACGATAAGATTTAAATATGAATTGAGTCCTATTTTCGCTTGAAGAACCAGGGTAGCCCGCAAAATTCGTTACGTAATTATACAATAAAAAAGCTGTTGGTTGATATCTAATTAATAGAATCAGGCGTAGCTTTGTTGCAATCAATGATATACAACTAGTCATCTTCAAGTTATGCTTGGAGTTTAATTTGTCGACACGATTGGTGCAGTGGCTGAGCTGTGTTCGATGCCTGCACGGAACAAATATTTTTGTTTGGCCTACAGATAGTTGTTCCTGGTCTGGCTGTTTGTGTGTTTAAATGTTTGTTCACCCACGATACAGGAGAAAATAGTGTGGGGCATAGTTTAAAAAAAAAGAAGAATATGACTTTTGATCGGATTCCTCTTCGTATCCGCGCCTGCCAGCATGTGCCTAACCACGTAGATCTTCTAATAAAACGCACGCACACAGTTTAATATATCAAATCAATTAACATAGTCATATCTGTCTCTCCTTTTAAACATTTGCAAACGTTACCTGCAGGAAATCGGAGAGCTTTAAAATCCATGAATTTCAAAGCGTGCACGCATTAGATATTCACGAATATATGATATTCTCTGTTCGCAAAGGTGATCGTTTAGAACCTTTGTACGTAAGGCGAACCCTTCTTACGCACTGCGGTAAGTGCGTTTGAACGTTGGCACTGGATAGTCGAGTTGCTGGTACGAGTGGGTATCTATTATGAGAGCGCAGGAAAGCACGTTAAGCCGATTGTTCCGGCTGTCAATTGAGTAGTCCTATTATACATATCATACAATCTGTAAAATTCGTTCAGTTTGTCCAAAAGTTGTCTGAAAGATATTGCTATTCATACTACCTTACTTCCTTACTAATATTATAAAAGCGAAAGTAAGTTTGTTTGTTTGTTACGTCTTCACGCCTAAATGGCCAAACTAAATTATCAATTTTGGTATAGATATAGTTGGGATTTTGGAGACGGACACAGGCAATTTTTTTTAAAGTGAGAAAATGGTAGAGAAATATATTTTTTCGTCCATCATCACGCGTCTTAAAGTTAAAGTAACTTGCCACACGGACGAAATCGCGCGCGGAATCTATTATATTGTAATGGAGCTTTGTAACACTGTGGAGTACAATCGCCCAAACTGGCAAGTTTTTCGTTTCTATACTATTTATTGGTCGACAAAGAGTGGTCAAACATCTGTGATCATTATCACAGCCTGAATTTTTTAAATCTAATTATAAATATAATAAAAAGCTTACATATATGTGTATAATATTGACATGGTATTATATTCATTCTAAAGGTACTATATTTTATCTAATCACTACTTGAGTAAGTATAGTTACTTGATCGAGTACTATACCTAAACAAAGACACCTCTAACGGTTTTTTTCCCGCGAGCACAGATGCTCTGAATAGTTCGACGCTTTACGATCAAGAATATTACATTTTGGATACAACTGACGTATGCGAGTCGGAAAAAATGTTCCACATCTTTATAGGAATACACAAACGTGTTCCGGCATGAAGTATTATTGTCACGTATGGAGAAATGCTTGTATTTTATTATTTCACATTTGACTACATGTTGAGAGATTTGTCAGACTCCGGTGTCTTTGTGAAGAAAGTTATGGGTAAGATATGACTTCAAATGTAAGTATGCAAAATGACATACTTACTATATTAGGAAGGAAAGATTGGATATGAGGTAATCTTGGGAACCACCTTTTAACTACGGACTTTTAAAACGGTGAACATACAGTTTACCGGTTACTCTGCCAACCGTAGACCAATTTTCAGAATTCTGTTTTTGTTCGAAAGGGTATATTTTCAAGATGGTCTCATATCAAGATTATTTGTATTACTGAGGTAGTTTCTTCTATATCTATGTGTATGATCTTATAGTAACAATTGAAAATGAATAAGTTAAGGTGAGTAAATTGAAGTGTTTTATGTTTAAGTCCCATATAATAGGGGCAAGCTTAATGTCATCCAACTAGTAAATTATACAGCTTTTCCTCAAAACACAAACTGAATTAAATATTTGTTAACTGTATCCTTACTTATCCATACTAATATTATGAAAGCAAAAGACAGTTTGTTTTGTCTTAACGTGTAAATGGCTGAACCGATTTTGATGAATTTTGGTACAGAGTTGGGACCCTGGAGACGGACATAAGCTATTAAAAAAAATGTGAGAAATGAGGGAAGAAAAAGGGAAAACTTAGCATTGCAATTGCAATAAATAAGGCGCAAGGGCAAAAACTACTGGTAGCAGTACCTGCAAATCAGGAAAGGGGAACTGCGTTTAAACCGAATTAAACGCGAGTGAAGCCGCGTGCAAAAGCTAGTAAATAATAAAGGGACGAACCTACTCAATTCTCAATACAGGGTTAGATCCCAAAACCGGATTCAAATAGAAATGAATTTAAATAAAGCAAAATTGTCATTCCCTGGTCCCACACAATCTATTTAGGTAATTGCACGGTCGTTGAGTACATTATATTCGTTGATTGTACCCGGTCTTGCAATCCCGAATTTCTGGAATCGTGAACTGCATATTGATGGGCACCTCCCTACAACAGCCTCGATTAAATTATATGCAATGATTTTAACGAGGCCACGAGGAATATTCGATCATTTGTTTAGCAAATTTGGTGAATAACAGGAAATTGAAGTTTCATGAGGTTTTATAATGTAGAATATGGATAAAATTCGGGAAAAAGCTTAACCTAGTAATATTATAAACGCGAACGTTTGTATTTATGGATGTTTGTTACTCTTTCACGCAAAAACTACTGCATGGATTTTAATGAAACTTTACAATAATATAGCTTATACATCAGAATAACACATAGGCTACAATTCATAAAGATATATTGTTTATTCTATCACCACGCGAGTGAAACCGTGGGACGTAGCTAGTAATGGCATAGTTTCCTGATTTCAATTTTGGTCAAGAAATTAGACATGTACGTATGGGATAATTATTTTAGTTTACAAGTCTGTGCACTCGTGCTTGTCACTAATAGTCGATCTTCAGGTTAAACCACACTTTGCCAGGCTGGTCCGTGGATGGGTGACCACTTATTACATACCGAGTTTCCTCCGTGCTTTTAAAGCACAGAAGCCAAACTGCATGGTCGTTTATATCGTAAGTTTGTGCGAAATCCTCGGTTCATGCGTCCGAGTTATACGGACGGTTTATATCGCAATTTAAAAAATAGTCTTGACCGTTTTCGGCCATGGTAGCCAATTTCAGCAGTGATTAGCCATTATAATAGTGCAAAGTGTGTGCGGTGATCACTCTGTTCCCTCACTCTCATAGACCGATAGGATGGTAGCACACGTCCGGAGAGATCAGGCGCAAGACCAACGTGCTTTCCGAGGCAAGGTATCTTGCCGCCAACTTTCAAACTACGGGCTGTTACTTTGAAATTTCTCATGGAAAAACCCAAGAATACTTGCCCGAATCGGTCACGTTTGCTACCGCGAGACCAATGGAGAATTTATTTTAAATACAAATTAGGTAGGTACGAAAGCCAAAAAGTGTATCATTGTTTTTTTCGGATAGGAAATCAAATATCTTTCCCCTCTCTGAGCGGACCGGGGGGGAGGGAGTGTTAGACTTGTACTGACAGAAAGCCACTCTTGTTCCTTCTATTGCCCTTAACGTTCCGTGGCCGCAGTAGCTCTTTCCAACTACCCGCAATCCCAGCAGAAAAAGTGAATCACTTGAAATGCCTTTATTTGTGTGAGAATGACTCAGTTAGGATTATGTATCAAGCATAGATAATTTACTGAAAGTTGGTATCGTTTTACATACATCAGTATTTTAGTAACATGAGTCATTTTATTATCATGTTATCTTAATCTTTTGTTATGAATACTACTATTACACTCGTCATCATCATTCTACTACCCTAATCCCAATTTATTTGGGTACGGCGCTGCATGTTCTTTCATTCTTGTTGCATCGCACCAGCAAATTTAAGTAAAATTTTAATAAACTTTACGTAGACGCTTACATCCTAGGCTAATAAGTATTTGATAAAAAATACTTTTATTTGATGATGCTGTTTTTCTAATTACATAGATACCAACTTTGAGCACATTATCCTTACTAATATTAAAAGCGAAAGTGAGTTTTTGTTACGTCTTCACGACTTTGATGAATTTTGGTACAAAAATAGTTGGAACCCTGGAGACGGACATAGGCTATTTTTTTTAATAAAAGTGAGAAATGAGGTAGAAAGAGAGAGAGAGATAGATGGCCAGATAAATCAGGCGCAAGGACAAAAACTACAGGTAGCAGGTACCTGCAAATCTGAAAAGGGGAACCGTGTTAGCCCGAATTTAACGCGAGTGGAGCCGCGGTCAAAAGCTAGTAGATTTTTAAACTACAAAATAGATAAGAGAGGGGATGACGTGCTAAGCAGATGTCTGTCCACTCCTTGGTCCCCGGGACTCAAACCCACACGGACTCCAAGAGTTGCACATTTTACTTATGTGCGTAACAAATGGTACTAAATAAAATTAGGTTACATATCTTTAGAAGCATATTTTTTAAAATATCCTAATCTAAAGTGAACGATAGATTATCTATAAATCGTTACAGCACTGGACCGACAGGGCTCGCTGGTTACGTTACGTTCAGTACCAATTGTTTCGTTCGAGAAGAAGGTATAGCTGATTGTTGTAATAAAAGGAGAATTGATACGAGAATCAGTAACATGGATCATTACACAGAAGAACTACATGATCGTGAGTATTTATGTATTTACATAACCATCTATGCCACGCTCGTGTCAAAGCTGAAACAAACTACAAATCTTAATGAAAAAGAAACGTAAATATTCGTGTAATTAATTTGCTACGCAATAAAGAATAAGGTATCTATTTTCACCTCCTGCTAAACAGCAATGCTAGTGAAGGAGGTGACTAGACGTTTGAGGGAGAGATCCTCAAACCAACTCAGCCACCGCATTAGCCGCTCCAGGCGATTTCTTTAGTTAGGCCAGGAAAAGTTATTTATAAATAGCTTTTGCTCGCGGCTTCGCTCGCGTTAAATTCGGGGTTAACTACAGGTAGCAGATTTCTGCAAATCAGGAGAGGGGTCTCCTGAGTTTTTGCCCTAGCGCCTTATTTATTGTAATAGCAAAGGTAAGTTTTCCCTTTTCTTCCCTCTTTCTCACTTTAAAAAAAATAGCCTTTGTCCGACTCCAGGGTCCCAACTATCTCTGTATCAAAATTCATCAAAATCGGTTCAGCCATTTAGGCGTGAAGACGTAACAAACAAAGTCACTTTCGCTTTTATAATATTAGTAAGTATGACTTCAATGAAGAATTTTCAGTCACTTACATTATATGTAATTTAGTATTTTTTTTTACATTTCAGCCAAGGGCCAGGGCCAGCCTCCGGCTTACACTACTAACAATCCATCTCAAGACGTAAATCACATGCATCATACTATGGGACACCAAATGCATGGAGGAATGGGTCAGCCTATGTACGTACAACAACCTACAACGATGCAACCTGTAGGAATGATGCAACCTATAGGAATGATGCAACCAACAGGAATGATACAGCCTGTAGGAATGATGCAACCAACAGGAATGATGTATGCGGGCCCGGTCGTCGTACCCATGGTTGTTGGTAGTCGAATGGGTCGACAACCAGCTCCTGCGACCTGTCCATCCTGCAAAGAAACTATAGTAACAAAAACTGAAATCAAGGCTACTGCAAAAACTCATATGTTTGCTTTTATAATGGTAATGTTTTGGTGAGTATTTAAATTTACTATTGGTTTAGGTTTTTTGCGGGCCTGTGGACGGCTGAGCAATGGGTAGCTCACCGTCCGTCCGTCTATTGACGACAGGCCGTGTCGACGGCGCGTTCATGTTTCACGAGCGCCTCAAAGAGAGTCAGCAAAGCAGAGGGGCTTGCCAGAGCCTCCGCCTGCCGGGGTTGCGGGTTGTTCGAAAGAGATTCCGCGGTCTCAGTTCAGTCACGCTTGCCTTGCTTAATACCTTTCCTCCGTGTATCCAGTATCGTATTATTTTTTTACAGTTATTGACTGGATTGAATATAGGCAGACAACAACATAGTTTTCCCAACATAGTTGGGAAGAGGCTAAGCAGATAATGACAGAGAAAGAAAGCGTATATCCCAGCTTTTAAACATAATATTCGACTCGTCCTCCCCTTCATGTGTCTCGCATACTTAAAACAATTCCTTTTTTACTTTCAGTCTTTTGCCTTGCGCATTGATCCCCTACGTGACGGATACTTGCCGGGATACGGACCACTATTGTCCCAACTGCAACTCTTACATCGGCAGCTACGTCAATTAAAACCTCAAGAACACAAGACTGACATTGGGTTTCTTGAACTGAAACATTAAAAACTGATTATGAAATTGTGTTATAAATTGATATGGTGAGCGTTTTGACAACGTGACTTGAAGCTTAAACAAAGAACGTTATCTTCTAAACAAAATTCTTGCTTCTCAGTTTTAGTTGCATACTCCTCCGAAATGGTTTGAATGGTTTTTATGAAATTTTGTATGCATAATTGGTAGGTCTGAGGATCGGTCATAATCAATTTTATTTTTATTTTAATTAAGCGGCGGGTGAAACCACTGCACAAAGCTAGTTACCTATAAGTTTATCAATTGATTTTGTTACAATAGCTATAACTATAATTATACATCTCGAGGTGAAAAACGTGAATGAGGTGGATAGCAACTATTTATTTTAAGATAAGCTTGCGGTCTCGGAGTTAACAAATCTGACTTCAGACCTCGACAGTTATGATAACCTAACTTATGCTATGGCTAATAACGAAGAATCGCACTTTTTGAACGTCAAATTACAAGAGAAATCACAAAAAAATGGCATCTGGAAGCATGGCGCTTTGTTCGAGTTCGTGAAACTAACCTTTTCGTATCTTTGCTTGTCTGATAATAGAATCCCCAGATAAGGGAATCAGATTAAGCAATTCTAAAGCACACTAAAAAAAACCGATAGATTGGGAAATTTATGGCTATGTCTCCAAAGACTTGAGTCTTTGGAGCTTGCAGAGGGGCCTGTCAGAGACCGGCTGCCGGGATTGCGGGTTATTCAAAAGAGATACCGTGGTCCCGGAACATAAAGAGCAAAAGAAAGAACATTGGTGGGTCAGTTAAAGTCTGACAGTCCCCGCTCCGCCCAGAGCGAGGGAAGTTATTTGATGATTTCCAATCCACAAAAAAGGCTCTGGAGCTTTGTTTGGACAAGGGAGTTGTTTTCAATGAGCCTCTTGGCAAGTCCTTTAGTAGCTTCTAACGCTTGCAGCTGGTATGTTGCTGACGCATCCCAAAGGTGCAAACACTACTTCAAACACGATCAAACTTGTCGTCGGACAAAGAATCAAAATCCTAGATGAAGAACTAGATGGAAGGAGTCACAACCGCTGCTGCCACCTCGCAAGAACATTCAGAGAAGATGACCAAACTACAGTTGAAAAGATATTTAAAGAAGAAAAAAATGATGAAATATACTAACATATCGTCTTTAGGTTTTGCTTGTGATCGAGATTAAAGGATTATAAGATGTTTTTAAGAATATATTTTTTATTTGTGTATTTTCTTCTCCATTTTATGTTTGTACACGCATCACGTATGTATCACGTTGTTGTCATTACATTACTTTATTGAGTTCATACATTTGACTAGGATGAAAGCTGTGTCTAAAGCAAAGCAGAGGGGCCTGCTAAGACCACTGCCTGCTGCTTGCGGGTTGTTTGAAAGAGATACTTCGGCCCCGGAACGCAAATGGCAAAAGAATAGCATGGATGGGTTTTAGTCACTTAAATTCTGAAACACCCCCCCCCCCCCGCTCAGACTGGGGGAAGTAATCTAATGATTTCCCATCCGAAAAAAAGGATGAAAGTTATCTGCGTTTGTGTTACCTTGAAAGTTAAATTACAAGAAATGTGAAGCAAATTTTATTCTTTGTTGGTTTAACGTGGGCATTACTTTCAGGAGTTTAGTACTCATAAATATTAGTAACTTTCGGAACTTTGGGACCTTGAAATATGAAAAAAAAATGTGTGAACCAGCTGATATTTTGCGATGTAATGGTTTGTGTCTAAGTAAACGTTGTTTAATTTTAAAGGGAACCAACATTTCATACCAGATTACCCACATGTTCCAAATCACCAGTAGGTATTTCATCAGCCTAGACTTTTCCCAACTTTGTTGGAGTCGGTTTCCAGTCCTACCAGATTCAGCTGAACTTCACAACCTAATTAATAATTGCGTAATAAAATACTCCTTGATAATGGTTGTTAGAAACTTTCCGAGTCAGGACTAACGAACGGCTTACGGTGCTTTCCGAGGCACAGAGGAAACTTGTATGTAATGGCTGGTCAACCATCCACGGGCCGACCTAGGCAAGCACGGTTTAACTTGAAGATCGGCCCGAATGGCAGATTTAACCACTCATCCAGTAGTTGCATGACAATTATCCTTTTATTATGTCTTTTTAGGGTTCCGTACCTCAAAAGGAACTAACGGAACCCTTAAAGGATCACTTTGTTGTCCGTCTGTCTGTCAAAACCCTTTATCTTGGGAACGCGTTGAGTATCGAGTTGAAATTAAAACCATATACTCAAGTCTATATGCTCTCAGTTTAAACAGTCAAAGATATGGCTGTCTATGTCGCAAACTTATACGGAACCCGACTTGCACTAGCCAGTTTAATGTTTATAATTTCTTAAGTATTTTCTACAATGTGTCATTGCATGTCATATTATCTATATACATGAATATAGTAAAGAAGAAACCAACTGAGTACTCTATCTAGTTATTATCAATATGAAAATCTATAATTTGTATCGATATCTACATTAGCCAACTTCTATCCATATATTGTCAGTTTGTTGGACGGAGTTCAGTACAGTCACTTGTCTCGCACGAAAGCATTTCGTATTTTAGTGATTTAAAAGGAAACTCAGTGAAAATCGGGCTATTGTTTAGTTTCTTAGTGAAATGGATCAGGACAATGAACGTGAGTATTATGTTTAACTTAATGTTAGGTTATAATGTAAATAAAATACTGAAAAGTGAGAGCAGTGTGTGAGTGAGACAGATATTTACTAAAAAAGCATCGTATTAAATTTCGTAAAATAGTACCACAAAATACTTCTTAGGTTTTTCTTATACTGCTAGTAAAGATTTGTAAAAATTACCATGGAAATTATGTAGGGGCATGAAAAAATAAAAAGGCGGTGTTAGTTTTGAGTGCAATTGGCATTGTAAATAAAGGTGTTAAGCAGTCTTATCTTCTAACACTTCAACTAACTTATCTGTGCAGGTGTACCGCGAATGTGTCATGTTTTCTTGACAAGCAGCGCCATCCTGAACTGCAAACTTAAAGTGGTTATACTGTATCTACGAACTAGCCTTTGACCGCGGCTTCGCTCGCGTTAAATTTGGTAGCGCCTCATTGATTTGTAATAGCAACGCTAAGTTTTCCCGTTTTCTATGTCCGTCTCCTGGTTCCCAACTATCTTTGTTCCAAATTCATTAAAATCGGTTTAGCCATTAAACCGTGAAGAGGTAACAAACAAACAAACTCACTTTCGCTTTTATAATATTAGTAAGGATTTTGTGTCGCCATGTGTTTATGACGTCAGAGATATTTTTTTGTTAGTGTTACATTCTATTGTCGCTGTAGCATAGTGCTGGTAGATATATATTAGATAAGAAAAACTTGTGAGGTGACAAGGGACACCCGAATGGAACGAAGTTATTATTTATAATATACAAAAAACCTGTATACACTCAACAAAAATAATCGTCGCGACACCACATTGTTCAATACGAAATAGAAAGACGAAACGAAAATAACTGGCCTCCTTTCTATGAGAGAAAGAGAGAGACAGACAGAGAAAGACGGCTTACAACAATAGCAAAAACCGGCCAAGAGCGTGTCGGGCCACGCTCAGTGTAAGGTTCCGTAGTTTTCCGTCCGTCACAATAAGTGTTCCCACTTATGAGTTTAAAGGTGGAGGAGCGTGTACGCTCCGCGAGTCCGCGGCAGGCGCTCCGGCTCCGTCTTGTGACGGTTTTTAGCGCGAACACAAAGGGGAGCGTTCAAACCTAATGACTAGTTAGATTATCCTAGTCATTAGGTTTGAGCGCTCATAAAAAAAATTACGAATATATTTAAGGTGCAACTTACTTTACCACGGTAGGTCATGAAAGCACGGAAAATCTTAGCATCGACTTTTAAAAAAATTACGTCATTTCACAACGCCATCTGTCGAACTATTTATGAACTGGTTTTTACCTTAACATTTTGATGGTGTTAAAAAATAATTTTAGTTTTGTTCTAAATTGCCTTAGCATGTTCTTAATAAAAGTTTTATGTAGTTATAAGATACCGCCAATGCCAAGGAGAGACCAACCGAACAATTCGGTAATACCCGATCTAATGTAATAAGTACCTACAGCGCCATCTCTCGGGACTAATTAATACTTTTTTAATAATTTTGGATTGCGAGAACCGATTTCAATAATTCTTTATTTGTTTGAAAAAAGATAAGTTCAGGATAATAAAATATGTAAACGAAGTTAAAAAAATGCTTGCATATACGATTATACTACAAACTTAGTCCAGAAATTATTTTGTCTTTTTTGTACAAAAACTGTTGTGTCAATCAAGTTCAAAATAATTTTCCTAGAAAGTCCTTATAAAGTTCTACTTTTCAGATTTTTTTCAAATTTTACTTTTTAAACTTATGGTTCAAAAGTTAGAGGGGGGGGAACACATTGTTTTTTTTACTTTTGGAGCGATTATTTCCGAAATTATTGACATTATCAAAAAATGATTTCCGTAAACCCCTATTTATTTTTAACTATAAGGGTTCCTAGTTGACTACGGAACCCTAAAAAGTGTCGTTACAACTTTTGGTCTTATTTCTTTTCGACAAGCCCCTTTCGCAACGCACGTAAGGAACTTCGTTTCAATAAATATAGTGTGCTGGCATGTATTGCTATGATAGTAGGCATTTACGACTATGATAGTCAAGCTAAAGCCTAATGATAGTAAATCAGGGTGACATTCCAGATTTAAGAGATATGGCTCATTTATCTAATATCAACCTCACCATGCTACCATCAAAAACAAAGTAACATGGAAAGTATGTCAAAACTGTTCTAATATATTTTGTGTCAGATTAACGAAACGAATATATGCGTTAGTTTAAAGTCGGAATTTTTAATAACATGCATATTGAAACTAGCGCATGTATTATGTGTGTGCTATATGTTATTGACGCGCATAATGATAAAAACAGTACAAAAACTGATAATGATTCTCAACAAATATTACTTGAAATGTTAAAATGTATTCATATAGTATTAATGAGTATATAAATTAGTAGATATGTGTAGTGTGTGGTTGTTAGAGAAATGCTATTATATTGATTTTTTTAATGACAAGAATGACTTTACAAAAACTTTTTAATGATTATAACCCAATGGTGACATAATAAAATGTATTAATTAATTAATTATCTAATTAAATTATGAAATTGACTAGAAATGAAAATGTATGAATGCCAATCAATATAGTATCTTAAAATAATTAGGAGTAAAGTGTATGACATAGTATTTTTCAATCGCAATCTGTATTAAGTAGTATAAATTAATTTTAAATGACATACCCAATATTTGTATACCTAGTAATGGTGAAACATGTTGAACTTTCCATTATTGTATGTACCACCCTCAACACCATGTTTTTGACAAATAAATTACTTTGGCTTTGACAATCAGTTTTCAACTCGCATGTCTGCTGGAATAAATTTCTAATGAAATAAGCAGTACCTTTGTGCTCTTCTGTCTTAATTTATAGTTTTGTCTAGTATTTAGTGGGTTTATAAATAAAAACAATCTTCAACCTCAAAGAAGATTGTTTTAAACACGCTGTAGGCCACTTAAACGCAGTAAATAGTTACTAGAAAAAACATAAAATTGTAATTATTCCCCATTTTTTATTTCAGCTCAAGGTCAACCTCCTTCATATTATACAGCCAACGATCTACCACAAGTCATGCGCCCCACAAATAAAAAAATGAAAGATGGACAACCTACACTTATACCACTAGGGCAACCCGTACTTGACAGAAATGGTCAACCCATGCAAATACAACATGGAACAATAATGAAACCCCAAACCGGCGAGGCCACCCCAGCCGTGATACCCGCCATCGTAGGTATCCAAATGGGCCCAGAACCAACTAGTATGACCTGTCCGTCCTGCCAAGACGAAATTACTACAAGAATTGAACACACGCGTAATGCAAAAACAAATTTGGTAGCATGCTTGTATGGTATGTTTTGGTTAGTATATCTTTTTATTTATTACTAGCTGTGCGGCATGCGTTGCATGCATTTCTTTTTATCTTTTACTTGTCTACCTACCCACCTACTCTACCTACACTTCCCTATCTTCCTACTTATCTACCTACCTACCTACGTCCTTACCACATCCTACCCTAACCTACCCTACCTGCTAATATATTTTATAACCGTTTAAACATTCCCTGAACTTCAACAAATAATTCAAGGTCAAAATTAGTCAAGCCAGTTCTTGAGTTTTAGCAAGACAAACGAACAGCAATTCATATATGTGTAAGCATCTGCAGCTTACACATGCACTGTACGTGTAATCATGTATGCAATGTTTCTACTGCTATGATTCAGGCTCGCTCTCAATATAATTATGGAAATCTTTTAGGATGCATCATGGGGTATTTCTTGAGTTTGTTTAAAAGCTAGCTAGCTAGCTTTTCGCCGCGGCTTCCCCTTTCCTGATTTGCCTGACATGCGTCTAACGGCTAACCAAGGATTAGTTGTAATTTATCTTTTTCTGTTTTCAGTCTTTGGCCATTAGTGGCCCTTACATTTACTTTGGACTGCTATCGCAACACTGATCACTATTGCCCAAATTGCGAAACTTACATCGGCAGCTACGTCCGCTAAAACCGCATCAGTATGGATACTGGGTTTTTCATGGAATACGTTGAAACCGAAACAATAACATCCATCTGTGGAATGTGCAACAATGCAGTTTGGCAACGAACACTTGATCGCCGGCCGATGGAAGGTACTGAAGACATCGTCAGTTTTTAAATTAAATACACAAATGAGGTGTAGTATACACGAGGAAGATTTTAATTGTCAATTAGTATGAGATATTATGCAGTAAAATAAACAGGAATCTAACTATTTAAACATTTAGTCATACAACGTGGAAACGCTGTCAGGTTTTTGGGAACATTTCCATTTGACAACGTTTTAATACGATTTATTTTATTTTCTCTAGGTTATTTTAATTTATCGTTGTATTATTTAATGTTATTAAATAAATCTTATGTAAATTATGTGTTTTGTTTTATTTAAAAAAGTAATAAAAGAAAAGTGATATATACCCAGAGACTAGACGGGCCCATTGGACGTAGCAGACAAATAAAAACCAGAAAGTTTCAAGATCATGGAGTCTAAAATGGTCGTCCAAACATCATAACAGGAAAATAATATGAATCACGTTAAAATTCTTAAAAGGATCACAGACGCAATTAATATTGTGCATTGCCACTTTGTGACCATTTTACGGTAGGTAACGTAATTCATATTGTCGAGCTATTATGATTTTGCTAAAGCAGCCATTTTAGAACCTCAGTATTATTTTGGTTCTTTTTTTTTGAGGGTTTGATACTTTGTAAATGGGTACTACACCACGTCAAAATCGCATATGACACTTTTTAATGAAGTTATTTAGAACTAGCCTTTATCCACGACTTCGTACGAGGGAGGTTCATGGCTTGCCTTATAGCTGTTATATTCTAATGTATAGTATGTTATTATAGTTGTCATTTTTAAATAGTTGCGGAATATGGGCATAAAACAATATTATAGTAAGTTATTAGCTTGATAAAATAGTATATGTCCTACTCCAAGTTGAAATCTTTTGTCAATTCTTATGACGATCCGATCAGCTGTTTATTCGGAAAAAGCTAGCAAACAAGCAAATATACAAACAAGTAATTTTGTATCACTTATAGCACAGGGAATCCTATTTTAAGTGACAGAGTATTGTTGTTGTATTCTAATTATTTTTGGAAAAAATAAACGTATTTGTATTTGTATATTAGTTAAAGGATAACATTTTTGCCCATCTTTTACTAAAGCTTTTCTTGAGATCGATGGAACGTGGAAATTTCATTTTGACTCTCAATAACGCGCACATAGATCGCTAAAGCCTATCGTAATTTAAATTAAATTGTATTGAGTCACTTATTCGTTTATCGTTTTATTACGCATCGCGACGTCTTATTGGGTCTAGGTCTAGATAACTATCCTATTTAAATTGGCCAAGAATTTAAAAAAGCTTGGTAAAAATCAATTAAAAATGTAACATAGTTTTTATTTGTGTAATTTCCCCTCCCTTTTATGTTTGTACACGCATCACGTATGTATCACGTTATTGTCACTACACTACATTATTGAGTTCATACATTTGACGGTTTGCTAGGATGAAAGCTATGGCTGTGTCTAAAAGTTGTCAGCAAAGCAGAGGGGCCTGCTAAGACCACCACTTACCCGGGTTGTGGGTTGTTCGAAGATACCGCGACCTCGGAACATAAAGAGCAAAAGAAGGAACATGGGTGGGTTTTAGTCACTAAAGTCTTACACTCCCCCCCGCTTCGCCCAGAGTGGGAGCACTTATTTGATGATTTACCATCCGCAAAATAAACCTGTGCTAGTAGAAAGGGTTTATACACGGCAGCACATCAAGCTAAACACTTCAAGGTATAACATGGCCTAGCATTGTATAGATTTGCCATTCAATGAGAGATCCGCATAAACTAGTTTTGTATATATTGATTGGTCGTCGTGGGTACCTTAAGTACCCACGACGACCTGTTCTAAACAATACGTTAGAACCAAAATATCCTAATTCACATTAAAAAAAACCCTTTTAATAAACCCGTTTTCGTAAGCAAGTACTATCATGGAAAGAGTCTCTAAAATATGGTTATCTATATTTTGTGCTTATCAGCATTGAACGATTTCATATCTGTCTGTAGTCAATTCATTGGACGGAGTTCAGTATAAACATTTGTCTAGTTCAGACACAAAGTACAGCTGATTTGAGTGATACTAAAAAGGAAACTAACAATTCAGTGAAATGGATCAAAATATTGAAGTAAAACATGATCGTGAGTATTTCAATAACTTCGTGTTAGGCATTATTTTGACTGGCCTCATCAGGTTGCCATTAATGATTTACTTTGCTATTAGGTATAATATAAGGTAGTGAAGAAGAAAAAGCTTTGTTTTGAGATTTTTGCATGGAAATTGTTTCAAACAGTTTGTTTTATTGTTGTTTTACCTTAGAGTATCAAAAATAATAGCCTTACGAAGAATACTATACTTCAACCAACTAATCTGTGCAGGCGGAAAAATATAGAACTAAAATAAACGTTCCAAGCTTGTCATATTAAAATATTTTTTCTTGAGAAGCAGCGCCACCTTGAACTGCAAACTTAAAATGGGGACATTGTACGTTCAAGTTTTGTTAGCATAAAGTGGTTTTGAAGCTTGTGAGTTGTTGGATTTAAAAACAAAATGGCGGCGTTTGTTTCAAGTACGCGCCAATAGAGCTATTAACATTATTGATGTGTCATGCTTGGTTTCATTAAATTCTAGTTCTAAGGATGTTGTATAAAAATTTGATGGCAGTTTCAGTTTTGATTTTGCCGCACGAAGGAAAATTAATGCAAAACCTGGTATTTGTCACCAAATAAGAACCTTATTACCATATAAAATCTTCATGTTCAGTTGTGTGTTTTGAAAGGCACTGGGTGAAATTAGCTATAGGTTCATTTAATTAAGTAGTACTAATAACACTAACATAGTATATAAGCATATTCTGTTACTGATTCACTAACAAATTATGGATTCTACTGTGTCTGAAATAAAGATATTTTATTTATTTTGAGTCCAGTTAGACTGAACGAAATGATGATGACATCATCATGTCCATAATCTCTGTTGAATAACATTTTTTTTTTATATTACGTACGTATATTTAAATGTTATATTATTATTCCAGCCAAAGGCCTGGGTCAGCCTCCACCATACACACCCAGCGATGCCCCCAGCAATGCTACTGAAGCCGCAACCAACACATTTACACCAGTGCAAATAGCCCAACCTACGCCCTTAGCACCGAGTCACATAACACACACCGGAGGGCTGTATCACGTGCATGTAGACCCGGTAATCTTGCCCATGCTCATCGGTAATCAGATGGGCAAAAACCCCATAACTTTGACCTGCCCTTCTTGCAAACAAGTTATCGTTACAACAATAAAGGCCAGGAATAACTTAGGAACTCACATGGGTGCTATCGTCTTTGCCCTTTTCTGGTCAGTATTTTAATGAATTTGAATTGGTTTTCTTCTTGATTTTTAGGGTTCCGTACCTCATAGAAAAACGGAACTTTCATTGGATACATCTGTTTGTCTGTCAATACCCTTTATCTCGGGAACGCGCGAAGATATCGAGTTGAAATTAAAACCGTATACTCAACTTCGTAATGCTTTTGTGCTGTGAAAAAAATCAACCCTCTTAATCTACGCAGTCAAAAGATATGGCTGTTTATGAATTTATTTTCATAAGTTTGTACGGAACCCTCGGTGGGCGAGTCTAGCTCGCTCTTGCCCGGTTTTTTCTTTTTTCAAGTGTCATTGGGTCTTTCAACCAAGAATTAGTGACAGCTACAAAGACTGGAATCGTGCCCAGTTTGATTGCCAAAGGCCCTCCTATAACATGAAACTTAACAGAACTGGCGACGTACCATTAGCTACACCTCTGCCTAAACCTTCTAGGATTACAGGCGTGATATTATGTTTATTTTTACCTGCCGACTATCAATTCTATGACCATCTTATAAAGAGTGTCAGTTTTATCATGACACTCTCAGACATTCTGTAAGTCGGGTTTATAGAACTCTTAGTAATCAGACATGATTTATGAGAAACTAACTGACCCCCGCGGCTTCGCCTGCGTCATATCGAAAGAAAGTATTCTATGTGTTATTCCAGACCATAATTTCACGAAGATCCGTTCAGCCGTTTTGACGTGACAGAGTAACAATCATCCGCACATCCATGTATCCTCACAAACATTCGCATTTATAATATTAATAGGATCTTAAAAGAATTTTAAAAATAACTTTTTTTATTTTCAGTCTTTGGCCGTGTGTGGTCGTTCCCTACTGTTGTGATGCCTGTCGCAATAGGGACCATCACTGCCCAAAATGTGACGCTTACATCGGCAGCTACATCAGATAAAAAATCATCATTGAAATAAGGGGTTGCCTTATCTCAAGCGTTGAAAACAAAATAGCAAAGTACCATTATAGATTATGCTGTTATATGGTACCTTTCTATTCGGAAATTGCGACTCGGTGAATGTTTTAATAGAATGAAGAAGTGGCAACGTCCGTGCGAGTCCGTCCAAGGAGATTAAAATTACTGATTGAGTTTTTGGATTACGGAATAATTTTATGAATAAATTTTATCTGATTATTTATTAATTATCTCGTAAATAAATAGTGTGTTTTGTTTTAATTCATGTAGTACCTTAAAGAAAAGAAACAAATAACTGGCAATCAAATGCCATTTAAGGCTCAAAAAGCCAGAATAGCTAGCAGAACACTGCCATCTGACGTGGTTTTGGAGTGACACTGCTTGATCATTAGATGATTATTAGAACAAGTTCTATATTTAGCAGTGTAAGATACAAAATCGTATAGCTTTCATCTTGTCACTCCTAATATAAACTTTTCGATACGTCCTCCTTTGTGCTACTTAAAAATACTATTTACCATTTCACATTACTTACTTGCTTTTGCTTGGTAACTAGATAGTAACCAAGCATTTGAAATGGTATGACGTATATTTGGAAGAAATAAAAAAGCAATGAATCAATGTAACTATTTTGAAACTAAGCTTTTGAATTTTCATAACACTCGCAGCCGCCGATCGTTCTGCGGGGACAAAGTTCCGCAAAATCGGGGTAGACCGCCACAGTGTGATCTAGCCTATCGTCCGGGTGATCGTCACTATGGTGTCACCCGGGCGTTTCCTGTTTCCTCCCTCCAGATTATTTGCAGAAACCTTCTGAAACTATCGTGTCCGGTAAAGACCTGCGTCAGTTAGTGAGGAGGCCGTGGTGCCTCAAGCCACTCCTCAAAGAGGGGACTTATCGCCTACTATTATGGCGTGCCCTGCACGGGCTTGCGACAGTCGCTCTTTCCATGACACGATTTAAACCCTGGACTGGTCATAGTGACATATATTATTTCTTATTCACTAAATCCGTTGTTATCTTGTCTGACTAAACAGTGACCAAACCTACTCAAATGTATCAATAAGTTCTGCTTAAAAGTGTGATAAAAAGGTTTATCTAGTACATATCGTTATCGACATTCGAATGTTGTTATCTATAAATCGTGAGTTCGTTGGGAAGAGTTCAGTACAAACTCTTACCTCGCACGAAAAACCAGTTAACGGAAATTTCTTGGTGATTAAAAGAAATATTGTATAAAATAAGTGAAAATGAGTACCGAAGAAATGCATCGTAAGTATTTTGTTAATATCCTCCTTAATGTATTGATACGAGTATTATTGTTCTAATGTTTTAACGTTAAGTTTACAACAGTTACAAATACCCGCCTAAAAGTACATACAAGTATTAGTGGCTCTAGCCGATGTTTGCACGATTCAGTACTTGTACGAGTAGCAATGGAAATAAAAAAAAAAACATTAAAAGCTAGAGCTTAGAGCGAAGGTTGACGTATGAGTTTGTCTTCTGCTTAATCGGGCAATCCTGTGGGAGACTTGAGGGTAAGGTCTTTAGCCAGGGCATTTCATGAATGTGTCACAGATAATAATCTATTTATAATTTTGAAAATATTTTAATTGTTTTAATGTATTTTTGAATAAAAATATGTACAAAATAAATAAACAGAAATAAAATATACAGTTTTCATTCGATTCATCTCCACTCCATTGATGCATTGTTTTGGATGATTAAACTCTATCTTCAAAATAGTCAGTCTGCAATGTTAGTCATTGTCGCGGACGAACTGTAGATAAGTAGGTTCCAATGTGTCACCGCCTCAGTTTAGCTGTTGGTACTGACTGTCAGTTGTAGCTCTCTGACAGTCATTACGGGAAATCAGAATCCTGTAAATTGATGAGCAACACTTAACAAGCGTAACTGGGTTTAATAGGTAGTCGCTACATGTAGGCTACTAGTAATCAGTGCAGGCTGCGTTTTAAGAGGAAAAGGCAAGGCAGATGCAGAGGGGCCTGCCAAGGCCACCGCCTGCCGGGGTTGCGGGCTGTTCGAAAGAGATACCGCGGCCCCGGAACGTAAAGGGCGATAGAAGGAACATGGGTGGGTTCCAGTCAGTACAAGTCTGACACTCCCCCTGCTCCGCCTAGAGCGGGGGTAGTAATTTGATGATGGCACACCCGAAAAAAAAGGCAAGGCAGATGAATGTGTAATCACTATTTTTTTTAAAAGTCCAGTAAAAAGGGCGCGGTAATGCCGTAATCGCTTTATGTAAGTCACAGTCATAAAACAAACCAATTTTAAATAGGTACCTTATTAGATAAGCACGAGGTATTATTTAATACCTATTGATACGAAGATATCGTTTTCCTGAACTTATAAATGGGTTTTTCCA
Organism: Ochropleura leucogaster; assembly: GCA_958449745.1. Classification (NCBI taxonomy): domain Eukaryota; kingdom Metazoa; phylum Arthropoda; class Insecta; order Lepidoptera; family Noctuidae; genus Ochropleura; species Ochropleura leucogaster. Next base: position 7,246,817 of record OY288206.1, read on the forward strand.
TTAGACCTACTTTTCTGTAGAAACACTAACATTTTTGTTTAGACAAGTCACGTGATACACTATCTCCTAATTCTACTATTACTATTCTGTCGTCATTTCGTTCTCATATATCCTTTGCAGGTCTGCTAGTAGAAATTTCTTACGAAATAAGCAGTACCTTTGGTCTCAAAATTAAATTCTGCAATCAAAATGATGATTAATGACTATAGAAGAGCCTAAATATATGATGAGTACGATCTAATAGAGCCAATACAACTAATCTATGCTACATGTTTATATTTATCCTAAACATAAAAAAAATCGTGTCAGTTTTAGTAGCTTACTACTCTGAAACCGACTTCTATGAAATTTTGTATCTGTATTCGGTAGGTCTGAGAATCGGTCGTAATCTGTTTTATTCTGGCTGAGCTGCGTGTGATATAGCTGAGCACAGCTTGTATTTATGATTCCATAGTTAGGAGGCTGATCTCATCGCTTCAAAAGGAAGTGAGCCATAATCTATCACAAGGCTTCTTTGGATTAATAACGAATTCAAAGGCAGGCAGTGTTGTTAAAATTCCTCAAAGTTATGTCTGGGCTAAAACCTCATAGGTTAGTTCAACACTTTATACAGAGCTGTTAGGGCCACAAATTGCACTAGCCATACTTGCAAAAAAAGCATGTTATTTTAAAACCCCTATTTTTAATTTCAGTCAAGGGCAGGCCCCCACCATACACGGATGGCGAGGTCACGACCACACAGGGAGTTGTATACCAAGCAGGTCCCGCTCCAACAGTCATCCCAGTGGTCATTTCTAACCCGATGAGCCCCAAACCAGCGCTAATGAACTGTCCATCCTGCAACCAGGAGATCGTCACTAGAGTCGAATACAAGGCTACTACCAAAACTCATCTGTTTGCTGTCTTACTTTGTATAGTGTAAGTATTGTTTTGTTTTTGGGTGATAAACTGGCATCTAGACGCCATTAGCAACAACACTAAAATGACATCTTTTCTTATTCGTGTGGAAAGTGCCTTTTTTGTGGATGGGAAATCATCAAATAATTTCCTCCGGGTTGAGCGGAGCGGGGGTCAGACTTTTACTGACTAAAACCCACCTTTGTTTCTTTTTTTGCCCTTGCACAATTCTCAACCGGTCCGGCATGGCTCGTCCACTGTTGTGGCTCCTTTTCTCTGCCTGCAGCTTGCGGTTATGTTCTTGGAGCACCTTCGTGGCGGCAGTTAAGTAAGCCACTTCTGCCCGCAAATCCACCACGTCGTTTGACGGAGGCCCCGTATAGATGGCCTCCGCTGCCGCAATAATGGCCTCCGAAGCTGCGCCCATGGCCTTAAGCCACTTTGTGAACCTTTTCACCTCCACAGCTTCTGTTTGGTCTTACGCTCCTAGTTGGAGCCGCCAGCTTCATCCACCTCTACGCTCGGGATGCCATCAGGCCCGGTATCACATAGGAGGCGCCCAGCCTCTCAGGGAATTAATCGGTTCATCTGGGGGTACCCTGTGTCCCCAAATAAACCTACAACAACCCGCTAGAGGGTCGGCTGGTACCCTAGTGGGGGACGCACTAACAACTAATGGTGCCATAGGAACACTCGTCAGCCATTCATCTCCTCGCGGAGCGCTGCCGCTTGAGATTCGGGGTGACTTTTTATAGAGGTTTTCTACCTCGCGGTCCGGGCGGTTAAGCCAAGACCCTCGGTCCCAATCGAAGTCACAAGACGAGATCCACGACACTCCGGTTTGGGGTCGACGGGGGCAGAGGAGTGCCTCCTCTGTTTGCTCGAGGCAGGGTGAGTGCACACCGAGCCCGCCCTTGCTCCTCCGCTAAGCCCTCTGCGGTTCAGAGGGTCACGCGGAACAACGCACTGGTGGTCCAGGTTAGACCTCTCCCATGTCAGAATATTTGCCACGGACAGTGAACTTCCCCAAGGTATAAGAATTTTTCCCCATTCCTCGGAGAATGCCACTGTCAGCGCCCAGGGTGCACCAGCCCAGCCATTGCTGTTCCCAGTCGACGGATCGAGAAGACCAGCAGCCGCTAGGCACACGAGGAGGTTTTCTGACTCAGCACCCCAGGTACGGAACCCTCAAAACGAGTTAGTTGTTTAGAGGGTCTACTCAAAGCAACATTATATATTAATATTTTATTGCACTATAAGAAAACCTTAAAAACGATTGCTACCTTTCTAAGATCACAGATTTCGTTCACATCTTTCACATATTTAGGGTTCCGTCATCAAGGTAATATCATATTACCAAGACTCCGTTGTCCGTCCCTTAGCAGGCTGTATCACACAAACCGTGATAGTTTGACAGTTGAAATGTTTTACAGATGATCTTTTTTTGTCGATACGAACAATAAAAAACAAAAACAGAAAAAAACTGATAGGAGTCCTTCATACACTATACATGTCAACTTTGGTGTTTTTATAGAAAATGTCATAAAACCCTTCGTGCGCGAGTCCGCACTTGGCCGGCGTTTAATTGTAACGTAAATCAGACAAGTTGATTGTTATTTTTTTGTTCTGTTTTTCTCTAATTCTCATTTTTATATTTTCAGGTTTTGGCCCTGTGTTTGCTTGCCGTACTGTCTCCCCAGCTGCCGAAACGCAGATCATTACTGCCCAAACTGCAGCGCTTACATCGGCAGCTACAAACATTAACAAAAACGCAAAAACAGACCAACCTGAGAATCGATAGTGTGCTTCTTTATCAGAACTTCGTTGAAAACAATATGATAAACCCCTGCACAAGACTATCTTATCAAATCGACTGTTTTTAGGAAAACGAGACTACATGTTTTGACGCGTTTATGTAATTTATTTAAGTCGATAAAGTCTTAGAAGCGGTTTGTTAATACCGGTACCATGAAACTCTATCATCAATTTAAACAGATAAAAATGTTATGCATGTAATATCTACTAAAATAAGCAATAACAGTTGTTTTAAGAAGTAATTAAAGAATTAACTTAATGTTGGAAATTCATTGGTTTCTAGAATGCAAATGAAACACCTTGTAATCAAAATATGTAACTTATATTTTGATCTTATTCTTACGTATCGGCACGATCTATTTAAAAATAAGTCGCAACAAGCTGGATACAATGATAGATATTAGCCATCTGCAAGGCTTTGAAGTAACACTGATTGTAGATGCTAATTTAATAACCTAAATGTATGTAGGATGCAATAATACCCATGAATGAACTAGAAAACTTAGAATGTTATGAAGGTGAAATCCGTTTCACCGATATTATTTGAAGAATGAGTATACTCTACATTATTATGAGGAACTTATGTTAATGAATCGCTGTTTATCAAATACAAGCGAAATGCCCTGGCTCCGCGCAGGTGCAATGTAGATGCTTGTATTATACATATAATTTAAACCAATGACATATACTCTAACAACTAATGCTGCGATAATGACATGGAAAAACAACTGCAGGAGCAACCACTGGACTGCGTAGAATACTTAAATGTTGTCTTAGTATTTTTTATGTAATAATAAATTAATATACTCGTAAGTAACTTATTAATTTTGTTTTATTACTTTATATATTATATACTAGCTTTTGCCCGCGGTTCGCTGGCGTTAAATTAAGGGTAACACAGTTCCCCTTTCCTGATTTACAGGTACCTGCTACTTGTAGTTTTTGCCCTAGCGCATTTTAATAGCTAAGTTTTCCCTTTTTTTTCTCTTTCTTTTCATATCTTTCTTTCAAATCTCCAGGGTCCCAATTATCTCTACCAAAATTTATCAAAATCGGATTAGCCATTTAGTCGTGAAGAGGTAACAAACAAACAAACTCACTTTCGCTTTTATAATATTAGTATGGATTAGTACGATATTGAAAAATATGGATCCAAAAAAAGGGGGAAAGCTTTTGGAAAAATATTTCTAGACACTGAAAGATGTGGCGACAGTGCAATGCGTCAACGTAAAGCCGAAACTGCTGCATTGCATCATCACCGCTTCGACGGCGTTCGTGTTCCACGAGCGCCTCAAAGAGATGTCAGCAAAGCAGAGAGATTGTTCGAAAGAGATACTGAGACCCCTAACATAAAAGGCAAAAAAAGGAACATAGGTAGCTCCCGCTCCGGGCGGGGGAAGTTATTTAATGATTTGCAATACGTAAAAAAAGCTGTTTTGTTAAGGAAAAACCTCTTGTTAAATGCGTAGGTTTTGATAGGAACGTGACTCAATTCAATATGTATCCTATTCAATATCTAAAATGTCCGCTGGGTTTGATAAGTATTAATCTACCAGTCTTATCTATGTACGAATTTTTTTCAATACATATATCGACGGTTCGTTGGGCATACATCAGTACAGCGGCTTCCTTCATAAGGAAACTAGTAAAAGATTGATTTAGTGATAATTAATAAATATTCATATCAAGTGAAATGGCAGAGAACAATGATAATTTTGGCGGTAAGTTAAATCAAAAAAATATTTTAGGTAAATTATTTATCATAGAATAAAAAAAATGTTAGACAATTTATTATAGTTTTCAAGATGGTCCCAGTTTGTATGTAAGTATTTACATGTGTAGGTTTTAGAAAACTTCATAAATATTTAAAGTAGTACGTAACGCTTTTTAACCGACGAAAAAAGGAGGTTCTTAATTCAACATGTACATTATTTTTTATATCTATCTCATCATCTGCTTAGCCTTATCTCGGCTCGGCTTCCAGTCTAACCAGATGCAGCTGAATATTAGTATTTTATATGGAGTGACTGCTTATCTGACCCCCACAACCCAGTTAGTACTGGGCAATACGATACTGATATTGACTTTTATCGCAGTTTCATGTGTTAATACCTGTATTTATCTTTTTTTGCATCAAATTAATTATTTATCTATCTATCTAAAACTTTTGGTAAGCCTGGTTGTCATTAGGGACACTGATTATTTGTAACGAATGTCGAAAAAGACAGCTGGGATGGGTCCCAGCTTTCTAAGTTCCAGCTGTTGGCAGTTTAACGTACTTTCACGGTAGGTACGTACGATACTTAATGTGTAACGATTGCCCCGAGCGGCTATTATTATTTAGTCATTAGCTCCTTCGCTGTGTGAATGTTTTTATCTACATCAGTAAAATTTAGTTATTGATTAGTAAGATTATATTATCGTGAGTGGACTTGACTATATCTATGACTTATCCTATGATAGTTGTAATATACATTGCCTCAACTTTAGACAAGAGTTATAAAAGTAATACTTTTAAGCGTATAAATAATTACATTAGAAATATTTCAATGGTAGTGAGTATTATTAGCACTACGTGGCAGCACATATGAATGGGTACGTCGTCAAAATGGCCCCATTTTACTATTTATAAAATTGTACACGAGTATATTTATAATTATCGAATTACCAATTCACCAAAACAAAAATAAAATAGAGAATTGGGCGAACCGTCTTTACGTTCGTTACATGATTTTTATTTAAATAAAAAGAGCACAGATTTCAAGTGTTATTTTTTATTTCAGTGAAGAGCGATGGCGTACCTCCACCTTACACCAATCAAGCAGGTCCTCCACCCGTTGTGATCGCACAACCCGGGGTTGCATACCAAGGGAACATTCCTATAGTAATTTCCAACCGTATGGGCCCCAAACCATCGCCAGTTACCTGTCAGTCATGCAACCAGCAAATAGTCTCAAGAGTTGAACTGAAGTCTTCTACTAAAACGCATTTGTTCGCTGTCTTACTCTGTTGCGTGTAAGTATTCTGCTTTAATAGTGTTTTGTAGCCCAAAAAGAAATATACGGAACCATTATAGAATCACTTTGTTGTCCGTCCGTTTGTCTGTCTGTCTGTCAAACACCTTTATCTCGGCAACGCGTGAAGGTAACGAGATGAAATTAAAACCATATATTCAACTCTGTGGTCCCTCAGTGCTGTAAAAAATCAACCCTGTAAGTCTACGCATTTAAAAGATATGACTGTTTGTCATAAATTTGCCGAAACCCTCGGTGCGCGAGTCTTAGTCGCTCTTGGCCGGTTTTTTTAGGGTTCCATAGCTAAAAAAAATTTTTATTTTCCCTTATAGAACTCAGTTTGTTGTCTGTCAAGCATATCTTTAAAACGCGTAGAGGTATAGAGTGAAAAAGTGAAATTAAAACCTCTTACTCAAGTCGGTGGTCTCTTGGAGATGTGGAAAAAGCAACTCTCTATGACTATGCAGTCAAAAGAAATGGCAGTTTTTGTCGCAAGTTTGTAGGGAGACCTCGGTCCTAGTCGCACTTGTTTTTTTTTAATCCTTGGTCTTGACCTTAAAGGCTTATTCTATTTGAATACAGAAAAGCCACATGCGTTGATCATATTTAAACAACGTGAATTTAAAATGATAAGAAGTTGGGCTAAAGTACAAACGTCTTCAACTTTGAAACAGGTTGTTCTAATTATTATTCTTATATTTCCAGATTCTTCCCCTGTGTGTGCTTGCCCTACTGTATCGACAGCTGCCACAATGCGGACCACTACTGTCCAAACTGCAACGCTTACTTGGGCAGTTACACCAACTAACCTTTATAATACGAAATGTGTGGTTAAAATGATAGTGGGTGTATTCCATAATATACCCATATATTACATACAAGCGTGTCGTAATTATATGACGGGTCCAAATTCTCCAGTAAAATTATCCACAACTGGCTCAGGGATTTCTGAGCCAGTTCCAAGCATGTGTGGAGCTTTTTTCAGTCAGTGAGAATATTAATTATTGGAATGCATTTGGAGCCTAACATAATTATTAATACAACAATTATGTTATACCCAAATTAAAAATTATCAATCAATGTATGCAAACAGCATCGAATACACTTCATTTGTATTGCCTTTATTGTTTTGTAAGAAATATATATGTTTCCCAATTTAAAATAATACATGAAAAGTTTATTCATATTTTTATGCTTATTCTGCATAAGAAACTTTGTATCCTTAGAAATATTTTAAAAACAGATGACTAAATCGCACGCGTATTGGACACCTAATAATCCGTCTAGTAACGGATTATAAGTGTTAAGTGATAGCCGCTGACGGGAATAACCCACAGCTTATGTGGATCTTTAATTTGATTTGATTTTTAATTATTTAGATTTATTTTAATAATAAAGATTTTTGTAAACTATTAACTTTAAATTACAAATCTATGAATTATTATTGTATGTTTTATTTCACAACTTCATGTCAGAAACAGATTCCTGTGGTTAAAAGAAGACCTTAATAAAGTGACGCGTCTGTCCATGGGGTGGGCATAAACTAGTACAATTATAAATATCTAAGAACCTTTTCAAAGTCTCCAGAAACGATCGATACTGTGTAATTATAAGTTTAACTGTGGTCTATTCTGTTGACCTAGCTTTAAAACAGTGAGATCAGAAAGCATAATTAACTGTTCAAACAAAAGTATTTAAAAGATCGTATGACATGCCTAAAATAATAACAAATGATTGAACAAGGGCCTTGTTATTGTAGATTGGAAATAATCAAATAACTTCCCTCGTTGGGGGGAACAGACTAAAATCTACCCAATTCTTTATTTTACTCTTTATGTTCCGGGGCCGCGGTATGTCTTTCGGACAACCCGTAACCCCAGCAGGCGGTGGCCTTGGTAGGCCACTCTGCTTTGCTGACATATCTTTAAGACGAGCGTGGAACACGAACGCGCCGTCGACACTAGGCGCATGGACGGTGAGCTACCCATTGCTCATCGTCCACAGACCGGCAACTACAGTGGCCGGGAGTAGTCTCGCGGCGGCAGGGTTGGTTTGAGGTTCTCTCCCTCACACGTCCGGTCACCGCCTTTGCTAGCAGCTTATTGCTTCGCAGAAGTAAATGCCCGAAGTTTAGCGACCAGAAGGGCTACTATGACATCTTATAGCAATTCTTATTCCACTGAGGGAAAGAGACAGAGCTATACAGGGTGTCTAGCATCATCTCTTTTCCAAGAGGTCATAGTAGGGTAGCTGATACTTTGCTATTTCACAATTCAAAAATATAACCACATTATTAAGACCATGATAATATGTACAGTTTTAAACAACACTATTCATTACGAAGTTACCCAACAAGATTTGTATAGGATGTTGTACGGAATTAATATCAGATTAAAAAGTTACGGACTAAATACATGGTCCTGGTATACACCTGCACAAAGTTTGTCGAACTGTCAATTAATCCTACTAATATTATAAACGTGAATGTTTGTGATGATGAATGTATGGATATATGGACGTTTGTTACTCTTTTACGTCAAAACGCCTGAACGGATCCTGATTAAATGCGGCACAGAGGTAGATTATAGTCTGGAATAACACATAGGATATTTTTTCTATATCACGCGGGCGAAGCCGCGGGCGCCAGCTAGTTGTAACATATTTTTGCAATTGGTTAGGTTTTTAAAGACAGGCGAAGTTGAAAAGTTAGAAAAAAACATTGAGTATCAATAATTTTGGATAAGTTAATAAAAATGATGATTCCTTCGTTTTTATTAACTTATCCAAAATTAATTTCTTCAACCTTTTTCAGATGCTATTAAATTATTTACAAAAGAACAAACATATCCTAATTTTTCTAATTATATTTGTTATTATTTTTTGTCTCTTATTCTTCCGAGTCTTTTCACTATTTTCGTCTGTAACTCCCGGCCACCGTAGATGCGGGTCTGTGGACGGTGGGTAAGGGGTTCCTCACTATTCGTGTTCCACGTTAGACCGTAATCAATGATTAAATAAAAGTATTTTTTCAGGTTCATCATCGTTGCTAGATTGACCAGGATCATCATATTCATATTGATTTATTTGCGTATCGTAATGTGTGTAATAAGTGTTATAAAAGGTTTAAAGCTAAAAGTACATTTATGGACCCTGTTAGGGCACAGCAACAGTGTTAAAATTAAATATGATCTAAATGACAAAAATATTATATTATTTTACAATTTTATTTTGAAAAGTGTAACTGTAATATATAAGTATAATATATAAATATATAAGTATAATATATTACAGTTACTCTTGACATTTGAAGTTACATAGTGAGATCAGTTTTTTTTAAACACTTTATTTTTAGTTTATAAAATGGGTTAAAACATACTAATTTAAAAAAATAGATGTGGTGCTAATATAATTATATCATAAATATATTTAGTAATCATTTATTAATTAATTAATTAAATAGTTACACAGTTTATCATTTACTATTCACATATCATAATTTATCATTTAAATATTCATTTATGTTATAGTAGCTTTTGTATAATAGAAATAAATTTAACTTATGGATAAAAATATTATGTTTATTTATATTCCTAATTTGGTCCGGTAGCTTACTATATAATTTTATTGACATCAAACATGTACTTGTGGAATGCATTTTTAATCGTAATGTTGGAATGTTAAGTCTATTTTTTGTGTCTTAATGTAATTTTAGTTTGTTTGTCTTCTATTTTGGTATATAATTCCGGGTATATGCGCACAAACTTGCAGATTACAAAAATATAAAGGCAGGGTAAAGTTAATATTTTGAGTTTTTTGAAGTGGGGCAGAAATAACTCATGATAATTTTAGTAAATATAGAAGAACCTGACAGTTGTATGTCAGGTTCTTCTATATTTACTAAAATTATCATGAGTTATTTCTGAAATGAAAAAAATATGGGCGCGTCTGTACTATTACCCCATAAGATAACGCCATATTTGAGCCATGCATAGGCATACGCGTAATAAGTTACTAGCGCCGCGTCGTTTTGAGGTCTGTGGTTTTTTAATTTCCCGAAGAGCATAAGAAAATTTTGAAAGTTTCGTTCATCTGCCTAGCCTTGCCTAGCCTGCCTATCTGACCTCCAAAACCCAGTTTGTACTGAAAGAAAGAAAGAAAAAACATTTATTTGGCCCATGCCACAAGTGCACACAAAATGAGATAAAAACTTATAATAATTGATAATTGTGTGTCTCACGGCTACGCCAATAGGCCCACTTCAGCAAACAGCGAGCAGCTAGTGCCCGACTCTGGGTAATGCGATACCCCTTGGTAAGACTGGTTGTCAGACTTTCGGAACACTGACTACCTGTAACTACTGTCAAAGATCTACAAATGACAGCCGGGACCAACGGCTTAACGTGCTTTCCGAGGCACGGAGAAAACTAGGTATGTACAGACCAACCTAGGCAAGCGCGGCTTAACCTAAAGACCGACCCGAGCGATTAGCTAGATTGACCAGGATGTAGCATCAATACTGAACTGGAAAAATTCATGCTTAACTAGGGAAATCCCCGTGTAACTGCGTAGTTTGTGTAGGTTTATGACATTACAATGTCTATAAACGTTTGATAAACAGTAATCTAATAAACCAGCTTTATCAATTTACGATGATTTTTAAAACAATGTTAAAATCAACGTATTGTTAATTACACATTAGTATAGCTACTTTCTTTGCAAGGATAGTAGTAAAAAGTGGTGTGTTCATAAGGAAATATAAATACGAAGTGAAATGTCTCAGAACATTGGTGAACCTGGTGGTTAGTAAAACAAAAAATATTTTTCCCTTGAGTAAAATTCGTTAATTCCATTATCTTTCTTACTTTTACATTTTTAAATATTCCTATAAAAAGCAATACAAAAAAACGATACGTACATTTTAATTATTTTTCTATATACTTTCTCTTAAACTAGCTTTTACCGCATTACATTTAAGTTCAACTTCCAATAAATCTACTAGGGTTTTATTTTCACTGATTTTACCACAGCAAATGTTCAATTCCCTTTAAGTCAACGATGATTGTTTTGTTTTCAAGGCAAATATGCGCATGGTTATAAAGTCTTAATATTTAATAAAAAAAAGTTTGTTTATAAACATAATTATGAATAATAATATTTATAAAATAACTTATTTTTTTCAATAAATGAATGCAATTAAATTCAAAAATATTTGACTTTGCCAAAAATACTTTTCGATTTGTTATTTTATTTCTTTGTAAGTGTACTGTGGTCATTTTTTACTCCGGTTTTAGACTTCATTACACCCTCGTTGGCTTGGATGTTTTAACTAAGTTATCAAATCAATATACTTACTCTTCCGAGATAGTCACAGTTTGGGTTTTATGTTGGTTCAACACACAAAGTACTAAAATGATAATGCTATTATCTACATCAATAAAATTTAGTAATTGATTTTTATCATTTGTGGAGTTTACGGTACATACTTGATTACATCTATGACTCCTCATTAAAATATGCATTGCCTAATATTGAGTGCTTTATGCCGCAGTAATGAAAATCAATACCTAAAAATTGTAGCATAGACGTATATTATAATCACGCTAATATTATTAGGGCGATAGTTCGTATGTTTTTTTACTCCTTCACGCTCAAACGGCTTAACGGATTTAAATAAAAGGTATGAATTTGGGTGGATGAACATAGGCCAACTTTTATCCCGGCCTGAAATCGCGAGGAGCAAAGAAAGCAAATATGTTTACCACCGTCTTAGTTACGTATCAGACGCTTATGAACCTGAGTGTCGGCAATGATCCCATTTTGATATCTGTTGTTTTATATAAAACAGTTTAAAAAAAAAAAAAATTGCCCCATACTAGGAATTTCTCCTGTATCGTGGGTACGTTTACAAACATATAAACTCACATACACAAACAGCCAGACCCAAAACAAGTCGTTACAACATTGGTCTTATTTTTTTCCATCTAGACCCCTTTCGCAACGGATAAGGATAAGGATCTTCGTTCAAAAAAACATTGCTACGCACGCACTAAGAATTTCTCCTGTACCGTGGGTGCGTTTACAAACATTTAAACTCACAAACACAAACAGCCAGGCCCAAAACAACTAATTGTAGGCCATACAAATATTTGTTCCGTGCGAGAATCGAACTTGCGATTCGCACCGCAGCAGTCAATCGCTTCAGCCACTGCGCCAACCGAAAACTCGAAAAATTCCTTCACAATTTAGTAAGCTAAATTATTTCTGAGTACCATAGGCTATATAACATCATGCTGCTATCCATGGGAGCGCGGTAGTAACCAAAGACAACTAGTTTATAGTTATTAGTGTAGACGGACTTCAACGGCTTATTATTTTTCATTTCAGTAAACAGCAATGATGCTGTGCCTCCACCCTATACAAGCAATCAAGCAGGTCCACCTCCTGTTGTGATTACACAACCCGGGGTTAACTACCAAAGCAATATAATCATTGGGAACCGTATGGGCCCTAAACCAGCGACAGTAACCTGTCCATCATGCAACCAGCAAATAGTCTCAAAAGTTGAACTGAAGTCTACTACAAAAACCCATTTGATCGCTCTCTTACTCTGTTGCGTGTAAGTATTCTATTTTTAAATCCTTTTTATGTTTTGTATGGAGAATAAACACACGCATTTGTCATATTTATACAACGAGTATCTGAAATGATACGAGTAATGTATGTACCATCTAACTTATCATTTTTTTCATGTTTATATAGTAACTTTGAAAAAGGGATATTGTTTTTTCGTTTATTCATTTTTGTACATGTTATAAGATATTTTTCTTATTAAGGAATAAATGAAACAAAATACATTTAAAAATATTAGCCCATCAGTATCGGGAACCGAGTTCAAGATACTGGCGGTCAGGGCTCCAGAAAACGTAAACTCTAACTTTACTAGTCGTATCCAAGAGTACCGCTCTCTGTATCGAGCCCTTGATCCAGCTGCTTAACAAGAGCCTGGTTTAGTATTGCTCGAAGCTCTTGGCAATTAAGCCATTGGTAGATACGACTATCGACACAATGATCGCTGAACCATTGTGTGACATGTCGACTACGTCGCGAGCCAAGTCAATATATTTGATTTGCTTATCATTCTCGGCTTTCACAAGGATCTCGTCATGCGGGACCAGTATCTCAATAATCCGCTCTGATCGATCCCAGTACAATGTAATATTGCTATTTTCGAGAGCTTAGTCGGGTTCGAGAACTTAAACCATAGTACGGCACTTCCGATTCCACAATGTTGTACTTCACAGCAAGTTGCTGTTGGACATCATGGCTACAAGGTTGTGCCTATGTAAATATTCTCCGTTAGCTGGACAATAACAACCGGGTATAAAGGGACGAATTGTATCACTCGGATGGTGGCTTTCCTGACATAATGTCAACCGTGATGTCCTTATATTGTTATTATTCTATTTCTAGATGCTGCCCTTGTGCGTGCCTACCCTACTGTATCGACAGCTGCCATAATGCTGACCACTACTGTCCAAACTGCAACGCTTACTTGGGAACCTACGCCAACTAAATATAATTCATCATGTGTGTATTAAATAATAGTTGGGATATTTCAAAATATACCCACATATTACATTTATGTATGTCGTAAATATTATGACTGATCTAAATACTTAAGAGTAAAATCATCCACGACTGGTTCTGGAACATCTGAGCCAGTACCAAACTTGTGTGAAGCTTTTATCAGTCAGTAGAGTTAGGAAATTATCAAAAACTCTCCCCGCTCCGGGCGGAGTGGGGGGAGTGTCAGACTTTTACTTATTTAAACCCACGTTATCTAGTTCGAACAACCCTTAATCCCGGCAATTTATCATAAGCCATAACTTGCATCAACTAACGTTAGAACTCTTTGAAGTTAAAATTTATTTTTGGATTTCAAATGATTCAATAAAACAGGTGACTTGATCGACACACTTATATAAACAACTATGTTTTGGGGCTTTAATGTTGAAATAATTTCAAATTGGAAGTCAAAGTTATTGTAATCAACAGTGTGTTACGTAGATATGTTGTTTTCCAATTATCGGACACTACATAATCCGTCCAGTATCGGTTAATATTGTGTTGTTAAATGATTGCCGCTGGCGGTGAGTGACACTCAGGTTTACGTGGATCTTAGGAATACGCAATTATAAATATTATGTGATGTTTTTTGTAAATAAACTACAAATCTTTAGAATACATTTTTTGTTTTATTGGACTGTTTTATTACTCAATTAGCACAGATGTAAGTGTCGAAAATAGTATACTCGCAAAAAAAGTGCGCAATTGAGTATGCTATTTCAGTTTTAAAGGCTCTGCAGTTTCTAATGCCAACATTCCTCCATAAACTTACGACTTTTCCCATGACCATTTTCAGTCACGGCGCTAAACCCTAGCTGCCACTTTCCATCGGCTCGAGAGATATTATAGTGCACAAGTGTGTGCGTAGGCACAGGTCCATTTTTTGTTCTTTCACTCTCATAATCCGATGAGATGGGAATCCAACACGACCGGAGAGAAATCATCCGATAGTATGATTATAAACTCACGAGCTTTTCGAACTTACCGAAAACTTTTGATACTGTGTGATTATAAATACTGTTATTATGCCGTTTCCTATTTAACCGGCCGAGCTTAAAATAGATTGAAATCTTAAAAAAAAGAGCCAAAAGATCGCTTGACATGCGTAAAAAAGACAAATTGACTGACCAAGAGAGCCTTCGTTAAGGAGGGCTTCCTCAGGGGCAGTATACTTGGACCTGTGCTATTTAATGGTGTTTACAAATAACAAATTGTTACTATCGAACTGTTAAACATATAAGACCGTTTTAGCAGTCAAAGGATTCGCCAAAGGCTCTGAAGTCTCGTTTATTGGTGACACACACACTGACATAGATTATTAGTTGGTATTTATCTGGTACATACGATATCCATCTCTGCTTATAGCTAAAGCCCGGTTCACCGACTAATAACTACATAAATGGGTCATGCGCACATATATGAAGCGAAGAAAATAAACTTTGGTTGTACTTCTTTGTTTTAGTAGTTACATTTTAGGAGCCTGCGTTTTGCGTTTCAAATAGTTTTTTATTTCTCGCTTGGCCATAGACAAGACTGTTGCCAGTCAAATTATAATTACTATCTCAAACTCCGTAGTGGGAACCATAGATAATACATACGTTTTCGATCCTTGTGGATGAACGCATTCTGTTTGAGTTAATGTAGGTACCTAGCTAAGTAATTACGGTTTATAATAAGCACGATATTCTTGGTGGGACTATACCTAACAAACCTTTTCTTGCAAACTTAATTTATTTAAGGCTATACCTTTTTGTAGCTTTATATTTTTTTTTGTAACTGACGTTGTCACTCGAAATGCTGTCTGTGACAAATATACTTGTTGATTTTTTATATAATATTTACAGTATTAGCTAAATTTATGATTCAATAAGGATTATTATTGTTAATGTTTCAAATTAATCCCGTAAATGATATTATTATTTCTGTAATACAAACTTTAAAACACATAGGTCAGACTTTTGAAGAAATATTATGTCACGACTTTATTACTTATTGAGGTACGCTTTTATGCCAAGTTTCAAGTGTGTTATCACAGGAATATATAAACAAACAAAAACATAAACCCCATTAATTGTCATCAAGGTTTGCTTTATCATAATCATCATTTTCTAGACCTAAATCCCATTCCATTTGGGGTCTGCGCAACACGTTTTCTTCTTCCATTCTCCCCTGTCAGACGTCACGCCATCATTTACTCCTTTCTCCTTCATATCATTCCTTACACCATCTATCTTTTCTTTGGCCTATCTCTCTCTCTCTCCATCCACCAACATTCAGATCCATCATTCTTTTTTAAATAAAACCGGCCAAGAGCGTGTCGGGCCACGCTCAGTGTAGGGTTCCGTAGTTTTCCGTCCGTCACAATAAGTGTTCCCACTTATGAGTTTAAAGGTCCGCAGCAAGCGCTCCGGCTCCGACTGGTGACAGTTTTTAGCGCAAACACAAAGGGGAGCGCTCAAACCTCGACGACTAATTAGATTGTGCACTCATAAATAAAATTACGAATATATGTAAGGTGTAACTTACTTTACCACGGTAGGTCATGAAAGCACGGAAAATCATAACATCGACTTTTAAAAAATTACGTCATTACACAACGCCATCTATCGAACCATTTATGAACTGGTTTTCACCTTAACATTTTGATGGTGTTAAAAAAATAATTTTAGTTTTGTTCTAAATTGCCTTAGCATGTTCTTAATAAAAGTTTTATGTAGTTATAAGATACCACCAATGCCAAGGAGAGACCAACCGAACAATTTGGTAATAACCGAACAATTCGGTAATACCCGATCTAATGTAATAAGTACCTACAGCGCCATCTCTCGGGGAATTGGGTTACTAATTAATATTTTTTTAATAATTTTGGATTGCGAGAACCGATTTCAATAATTCTTTTTTTGTTTGAACAAAGATACGTTCAGGATAATAAAATATGTAAACGAAGTAAAAAAAATGCTTGCATATACGATTATACTACAAACTTAGTCCAGAAATTATTTTGTACAACTTTTTGTCTTTTTTGAACAAAAACTGTTGTGACAATCAAGTTCAAAATAATTTTCATAGAAAGTCTTTATAAAGTTCTACTTTTCAGATTTTTTTCATATTTTATAAACTTATGGTTCAAAAGTTAGAGGGGGGGGGACACAATGTTTTTTACTTTTAGAGCGATTATTTCCGAAATTATTGACATTATCAAAAAATTATTTTAGTAAACCCCTATTCATTTTTAAATACCTTTCCAATAATATATCACACGTTAGGGTTGAAATTAAAAAAAAACACTTCCCACTTTACATATAGGGTGGCTACCCTAATAAAACATTTTTTTCCAATTTTTATTTTACCACTTTGTCGGCGTGATTGATATACATATTGGTACCAAATTTCAGCTTTCTAGTGCAAACGGTCACAGAGATTAAGCGAGGACGGACGGACGGACGGACAGACAGACATGGCGAAACTATAAGGGTTGCTAGTTGACTACGGAACCCTAATAAAAACTCGAAAGTGGTTTTAGTTAAGTGGTGATTTTGGCATACATCCTACTAATCCTTATCCTTACTTCCTTACTAATTTTATAAAAGCGAAAGTGTGTTTGTTTGTTTGTTTCCTCTTCACGCTTTAATGGCTGAACCGATTTTGATGAATTTTGGTACAAATATAGTTGGGAACCAGGAGACGGACATAGGCTAATTTTTTTTATTTTTTTTAAAACAGTGTGGGATATGGGGGAGAAAGAGGGACGAAACGGGAAAACTTAGCGTTGCTATTACAAATCAATAAGGCGCCACCGAAGTTAACGCGAGCGAAGCCGCGGGCAAAAGCTAGTAATATTATAAATGCCAATGTTTGTGAGGATGGATGGATGTATAGATGTCTCTTTCACGTCACAACGGCTGAACGGATCTTGATGAAATTTAGCACAGAGGTAGATTGTAGCCCGGAATAACACAGGATATATTTTGTGAAACGGTAACTAACATCCATACATCTATCCAGCCATCCTAGCAAACATTCGCGTTCATAATATTATTATATAGTAGGAAGCAGGATCAAGCTGCAGATTAATTGTTAGATTAAAAGTAAACTAAAACTTAAAAGTAAATGTCAAAAACAACATTTTTATGAATATCATTTCAGTAAAGAACGAAGACATGCAAGGGCAAGCTTTACCTACCGTGCACACCACACAGCCTGGAGAGAATATGGTCACCGAGACACCCGCGGATAGTCTAGGCTTTTTCGCATTTACAACCACCTGCACATCTTGCAATCAGGTTGTCCTTACAAGAATTGAAAAAAAACCGTCATGGAAAACACACGTGCTTGCTGTCATGATTTGTCTCCTGTAATTATTATATTTTTCAACAGGCATAATGATTTTTTTGGGGCGGGAAATCATCAAATAACTTTCCCCGCTCTGGGCGAAGCGGGGGGGGGGGGGGGGCGTGACAGACTTTTACTGACTAAAACCCACTGATTTTTCTTCTATAGCCCTTTACGTTCCGGGGCCGCGGTATCTCTTTCGAACAACCCGCAACCCCGGCAGGCGGAGGCTCTGGCAAGCCTCTCTGCTTCTTATCTGTGCTTGGGTTGGGTTCTAGATTAACCAAGTTATAAATTTTATTTGTCCACTACGATTTTAGAAGTTTATTTGTGATATTTGTGTACGAAGTAGTCACTTGAATTTATAGTAATTCTTATATTATTACCTAGATGTGCACAGTGGTTTCACCCACTGCTTATGCTGGTCGGTTTTTAGACCTTCCCGATATGCACTATTGGTAACAAACATATCGCGACACGAGAAGTTTACATACTAGATAGTGTTGTACAGACGCCTGAACATCAAGCTATTACAATCTGTCAGATTTCATTAATAGATTTTCGACTTTATTTCTAAAGTATTAGGCTCAAAGTTCATGATTTTAATAAAATATTCATATCTATGTATGAAACTGATTTGGCTTGTTGCAAAAATGCAATAGAATATTGTTTTTCCATTGAAATATATACTCTAGTTTTTCAAATCGCCATCCTAACAAAAGACTTTTGTTGAATAAGAATTTTTCTGTTCCCAGGTTTTGGCCCTGTTCGTGTCTACCCTACATTTTCTCCTGTTTTTTCATAAGAGAGCATTACTGTCCGAACTGCGGAGCTTATCTCGGCAGCTATAACGGTCTATATGAATGACTTAATAGGTGGTCAACTACAACAACTATGACTTTACGTCATAAAACAATTAGATTCCTCATGTCCAGAGGTATCCAGAAATACTGCATACATGTTTCGCAACCCTCGGTATTTTTGAGTTATAATTTCTTAAAAATTTGAAGAGAAAACATTGAATATTCTATAGTTTTAACTAAAGGCATAAAAAAACGAATCTCTTTAAGAATATCTCTAAGAATATCAGGATTGCATGATTTTAAATAAAAATCGAATGATTTTTAAACGCCAATTCTAGAATTGTTATTCAAAAAGAAAAGTAAAATTATGACGAATTGCGGAACATACATTTACGATACTCATTTGCACCACCTGTTTAAATAAGTTTTCTTAATAATAACCTATACAGCGTATAAGGTGTGTTTGGTAGATAATGGACAATTTTGGAATGGATAACAGAAGAACTTATCAAAGGAAAGGGTTTTGTTTAGCAGTAAACTGCAAGGCCTTAAGAATGGCTGCGATTGTGGCAGTGTGGTTGTTATTATTAACTGATATTTTTGTAAAAAAATCGTTTTTTTTGTATTAAAATTAGAAATTCTTTAATGATGCCTTTTCATTAATTTTATTGACCATTTTGTAATCTCCTGTGTTCTTATGTTATAAAGCGAAAGTTTGTGAGGATCTATAAATATGACTGTTTGTTGCTCTTTCACGCAAAAACTACTGAATGGACTTTGATGAAACTTCACCACAATAATTATAATGTAACGTAATATTAGATAGCAAGCGCCCGCGGCTTTGCACGCGTGATTTAAAAAAAAAGTATCCTGTGTGCTAAATTTCATCAAGATCCGTTCAGCCGTATTGACGAGAAGAGTAACAAACATCCATGCATCCTCACAAACATTCGCATTTATAATATTATTAGCTGCGCTCCGCGGCTTCGTCCGCGTGATGATAAAAAAGTATCATGTGTTATTCCAGACCATAATCTAGCTCTGTGCCAAATTTCATCAAGATCCGTTCATCCGTTATGGCGTGAAATAGTAACAAACATCCATACATCCTCACAAACATTCGCATTTATAATATTACTTAGCTGCGCCCCGCGGCTTCGCCCGGGTAATGATAAAAAGTATCTTATGTGTTATTCCAGACTATAATATACCAAATTTCAAAGTAGTTCCATTTAGTTTTTCCAGTAGTTTTTTCATGGAAGAGGATCAAACAAACATCCAAACTTACAAACTTTCGCATTTATAATATTAGTAGGACTGATTACTCTGCCAACTGTGGACTGATTTTCATATTTTTTTTGTTATTTGAAAGAGTATACTTCGGAGTTCACATATCAATGTTATTTATATGGCTTGGGTAGTTCATGATTTGACGTCTATAATACATAATACTAGCTGTGCCCAGCGGTTTCACCCGCTGCTCACTTAGGGGTATGAAAAATAGATGTTGGCCGATTCTCAGACCTACCCGATATGTACACAAAGTTTCATTTAAATCGGTCCAGCCGTTTCGGAGGAGTATGGGAACGAAAACTGTGACACGAGAATTTTATATATTAGATATATTTCTTCAATGGCCATGGATGATCTTCTTATATATTTTAGTAACGATGGAAAACGCGTGAGATACTATCATACCATAACTAAAAATGCTGAAATAAAAAACAACTGACTTCCAAAAAAAGTCGAAAATACCTTTACGTTCTTTCTTTTTTTTATGTTTTTGTGTGTTGTACTAACCAAATGGACTTTGTCTGCGAAATTAAAGCGTGTTAAGGTACGCCTTTTGCCACACGCAATGCTTGTAAGATTACGCGCTTTACGCGATAAATATATCGAAAATCGCTATGCTAAGGACGCGAATAAACATAAGTAGACAAAAATACGAGTTACGAACTTTTTCTTGAGATCTTTTTTTTTATTAATCATATGACGCTGCTGACGCTGTCACATAAAATGCATTCCGCGAAAAATATTATTGTTTATTTTTTATATATTCCTCTTAAATTTTGGAGTTTTCCCTTTGAAATTCAACAACCCCTTTACAATTTGAGAAATTCCTGTCCCTAAACCTAAAACAGCATTTTTGTGACCTGCCCAGCTTTGTCCTAACTATGTTAAGGCCGGAGTCCAGTCTAACAGGATGCAGCTGACTTCCAATATATACCACAGTTACTGGGTAACACCCCCGTGGTGAGATTAATTGTTGACTTTTTGGCTACCCGTAAGGGCTAGCAAAAAGTTTGGACTAACAGCTTAAAGTTCTTTCAAAGAAACAAAAATAGGATGAATTGTGTAAGGAATGATATGAAGGAGAAAGGAGTAAATGATGCCGTGACGTTTGATAGGGGAGAATGGAAGAAGATAACGTGTTGCGCCTAGCGCCAAATAGAATGGGACAAGGGCAGGAAAATGATGATGAACAGCTTAACGCTCTTTTTAATTTAAGTCTAGTTTGAAGTTCTAAAACCGCAGGAGTATAATATTTTTTGTGCCTATGGGTTAATTTTTGAAAATTGTTACACGACTTGCCTTTTTGATAAAAACAGTTAAAACGTTTTAAGACTATTTACCAACGGTTTTGTAAAAAAAAATGCTACTGCGGGTATATAGGACACCATGTACACGGCCAGTACACGCATTTTTTCATTTAAAGCTTCTGTTTAGAATAGTATTTCTAACAATATGATTTTAGCTAAGAACGAAGTAATTTTGGCATCCAAAGGACAGTACTATCATGGCCGATCATACCAGAGGGAGGCCCTACGAGAGCCTCAGCGAGGGTGAGGTAGGCCTTCAACCATTCATAATAGTCTGCCCGGCTTGTCGACAATGGATAGTAACAAGAGTTGAACGTAAACCAACGTGGAAAACCCACGTGTTTGCTGCGGCGCTTTGTTTAATGTAAGAATTAAACTTTTATTCTCATCCCTTTTTTTTTCGGGTGGGAAATCATCAAATGACTTGGGGGACATGTCAGACTTGTACTGACTAAAACCCACCCATGTTGCCCTTTACGTTCCGGGGCCGCGGTATCTCTTTCGAACAACCCGCAACCCGGCAGGCGGAGGCTCTGGCAAGCCCCTCTGCTTTGCTCTTCTTTGCTATTCTACATTATATTTTATACATCAAAAAACAATTAGTCAACAAAATACAAGTAGTAGAAAAAATACAAGGACATGCTGTCCTTGTATTTTTTGTTCAAATTAAGTTGCGGTTCGCCTTTTGTGTCATTATGCCATCACCTGCATTGCTCTTTATCATAGGTTTTTTTAAGTACAAAGTGTAGTCTACATCGTATATTATTTTTTCCAGATTTTGGCCCAGTGCGTGCATACCCTACTGTATGTACAGCTTCTACAACGTTGACCATTACTGTCCATTCTGTAACGCTCTCGTTGGCAGCTATTCCTTTTAAATCGTCGTGATTTATTGCAAAAGGTCATAATATTTATAATGGATTTAAGATACATAGCCAGTGTATTACTTTGTTTTGAAGGTCAAAGTGCCATTTATGCCAAATTTCATCAAGATCCGTTCTACCGTTTTGACGTGAAAGAGTCACTTACTATACATCAATACATCCATCAATCCTCACAAATATTTGCATTTATATTATTAGTAGGAAGTCGGATAGGCTTGCGTTTGGCAGCAACGCGTCTGATGTGGTCTAAGATGGAGCACGATTACCTAGAAGAACACGATTCACTCGAAGTTTGAAGAAATCCAGATTGTAATGAACCGGGAACATAGAACCCGGCAGTGAATTCCACAGACTAGTACTGCTATAAGGTATTGTATCCTTTAATCTTGGCTGCCAAAATAAAAAACAGTATAAAAAAGGTTCCGACATGTTTAAATAATGCCAAGTATTTTTCTGTAGGTATTCCTTGTATATTACTATCTTCAGTAGCATTAAGCAGCATTGCTTTATAATTCTTTATCATGACCACAATTAATGTTGTCTTTGGTTAAGGAGTTCCCAGAACAGACACACTTGGTCCTATTCTCTGTTGCGTAGTTATTGTTGGTAGTAGTTGTTGCGTAGTTATTGTTGGTAGTAGTTGTTACAGCTATAATCTAAACCGACCACTGCTTAAATTACAGCTGTATTTTTCTTACTCTGGGACTGATAAGTATTGATTAAAATATGTGCTGCCGTCAGTCCCAAACTACGTTAACGGTTGGCCGGAATTTCCATGACATTTGATTGTGAATGCGGCTCTAAAAGACCTTCCCTACTATGGTACTATCTCAAGGAACCGACAGATTACTGGTCAATTTCAGGACAGCAGGTCGGTAGCCAATATAATTTGTGTCTTTACAGTATAATAGTCAAAGTTCCAATGCGATGACCAATCCGTGCAATTGCCAAAAGATCCGCTTAAAACGCTGATAAAAATGTTTATCTAGCATCGTTATCTGAGGTTCGACGTTTTTTAATCTATAAATGGGCAGATTGTTGGACAAAGGTCAGTACAATTACCTCGCCCAGTACGGACACCTGCTAGTTAGCAGTGATTTTTGTACCTACCAAGTTAAAATCAATAATTCTGTGAAATGGCTGACAATAATAGTAAGTTATTAGTTCTTGTGATTGAAATCGAGCACTTTATTGCTATTGTAGATAAAAGATTTTGATTTTTATATATGGTGGTTATCATTTTAATCATAAGATTAATGTAATGTATTAACTGTAATTTTTTTTACTGGAACAATTTTCTTCGCGGAGAGTGTTACACATACTTTCTGTAAGCCTAACTTGCAGTGGTCAATATTGTTGGTTTTTGTTTTAAATTAAACATTATTGCGATAGTAAAAAAATAAGAAAAGTAAAATAAAATATTGTTATCAAAATTATTAAAAAAGAAATAGTAAAGAAGTATTAGAAACTATAGACATTGCACTGTGTATGTGTGTGTGTGTCATTTGGCACCACGTAGTTTAATTTGCATGATTTTTTTTGTGCAAAGTTTGTTTAAATTGCATAGGAAAATGCTAGCAAATATTCTTGAAAGTAGTTAATTATACACTAAATATCATTATTTAATTCTTTTCTCAGTGCATGGTATGCCTCCAGCTTATGGTCCGCGTCCCGTCATAGTCGCACAGCCTGGAATGTACCCAGCAAATGTCGTCCCCGTTGTCATCAGTAACCAGATGGGTGCTAAACCTTCTGTAATAACCTGCCCATCTTGCGCCCAGCAGATAGTCACAAGAGTTGAATTGAAATCTTCCACGAAAACTCATTTGTTTGCTATCTTGCTTTGTTTAGTGTAAGTATACTATGTATTTGGTTGACATCCATAAACTATCTTCATCTCTTCATCCTATATTTAGCGACACTACAAGTCTGAACATGGCAAAAAGTACTACAGCGCCATCTATGCAAATACTGAAAAACTATCTGCTAATTCCTACATCGCGCAAGAAATTATCCGCGATTTAAGACCATAGACAAGCAACCAAGAGCAGCTGTTGGGCAGTGGCCCACTAGACACGACACCCGTCTGCTCGGAGGATCTTTCCGTGTTTATAAGAGATGAAGAGCTTTTCACCCTGTTCTACATGCCCTTAAAATGTTTATTGTTCTCCAAGACTTTTGGCGATCATCTTCAAATAATTATGTATTTTTTTTTGTTCTGATGGTTTTTTTCTGTTTCTAGATTCTTCCCCTGTGTGTGCCTGCCCTATTGTATCGACAGCTGCCACAACGCAGACCACTACTGTCCGAACTGCAATGCTTACATCGGCAGCCACGTCCATTAAATCCTATTAGTGTAAATATTAGAGGTTATAGCAAATGTATCCATAATTTGTCCAAAGATTGAGCGATATGAGCCACGCGAAGATGTGTACTTCTATTTGACTAAATGAGCGGTTTCAATATTTGAGCTGGACGTTAATTAAAAGCATCAACCAAGACATTGTAATTTAATTAAATCTGGGTTAGGGGGTCATCACATCACATTATACATTTCATATTTTTAAACGTTTTTTTGAAATAAAAACTTTGTTGTTAAATTTTTTTGAATGTATAAGAACAAATAAAAATAAATATTTGTTAATTATTATTTTTGTATATCTAATTTGTAAAACTAATGAGGAAAAGAGAACGTGACTAATCTTCAGCAGCAGATTAAAGGGAAATATTGATAAAATTGTCAAGATTACGTGTTGTTCTAGTAAATAAGTTGTTTATGTAAGATAAAGCTAGTAAATAAATTATATTTATCGTTATATATTTTTGTTTTATTTCATTATTGAGAAAAAAAATAGAAGAATAAATTAAAAAAAAGAAACTTTCTAAAGAACCTTTTATAAAAGTAAAAAGAAATAAAATGACTTATCTATAAACATTGAGCACGTGTTAAAATTTTCGTGGCATTGTAGATTTCTCTCGTGAAGTGACTTATTGTCGGGCCTACGCTGTATTCTCGTACTTATCTGCTAAGTCTATAACAGCAACATTGTAAAACCAAATGATTTTAAAAGAGTAACCATGGAGTTTCTTGCCGTTATTCTCCATAGGAAACCCGAACCATGCACATTTTCTCGATGTTTTATAAGTGCCCATGTAAGCCTATTTGAAATAAAAACATATTGAATTTAGACGTTCGCTGAGGATGCAGTATTGTCATGTCACCAGAACCGAAGGTTTATCCAAAATTTGAGCTAAATCGGTTAGAGGGAACTGGTTTAAAATTCAGTTACAAGATAAATCATCAGGCAACCCCTAGATATGTACTAACAAACTAATTCACAAGGCAAGTTAAAAAAAAAATTGGTTGCCTGTAAAGTCGGTATACGGGCGAAAGTTTTACGTGACAACGACTTTGAGTGGTAAAATAATTTTAATGTGAATATTCATTCGTATAGTAGGAAGAAGGATGAAATAATAGTAACAATTTAAAACATTTATTTATACAAAGAATTATATTTAAAACATTAATTTATAAAAAGAATCTCGCACTGAATTTCATATAATAATAAATATAATATTAACAAAATTTTATTTTTGCCTTTACACATACATACGTATTTATATACAAATATACATACAATAACTTGCCTTTCACTTTTTATGTCTGTCTCTCTCGCTCTTAGGCGGGCTAACCATGCCCGAGTGGAAGGGACGCGTGCCTCTCACTCGCTCTCATTGTGAGCGCATAACGTGAGCGGAGCGTAACGCAGTTTCTTGAAGTGTCACCCGGCAAACCAATTTATAAGACGTTGTCACGTCAATAAAAGCCTAAAACTAGAGATATGTTAAACTAGCTAAGCATGGCAGTTTTACCCGTTGCTCAGCCCCTGAGTATCGTAGTGTGAATGCATATTCAAAATTTCAAGTCCATCCAAGGCCAAAGAATCGCGAAATCCTATACAAACTTTGCCACCCAGTATCACCCCCTATAGGTTGAATTTTGCAAAATTCCGTCTTAGTGAGCCATTTACACCCTAAAAAAATCCTCCATGCAGAATTTGAGACAACTAGCACTTGTAGTTTCTATGATTTCGTGATGAGTCAGTCTGTTATTTTCTCTTTTATGGATATTATTTATAGACGTAACTAGAACGAACGAACGCAATACAATAAACTAGAACCACACATACACACGTATGTACACCACGCATTCGCAAAATTTCTTTGATATCGGTTGTGCAATTTTAGATACACATTTAGTAACACGTGAATTTCATATACTTTTTAAAATAAATGGATAATTAAAGAACGCCGGACATTATAAAGAATCCATTGTTTTAAACAAACTAGGTACCTTACTATCCTACTAATATTATATATGTGTAAGTTTTTGAATATGGATGCATGTTTGATCCTCTTTCCCGAAAAAACTACAACATCAAGCAGGCAAACCCGCGGTCGCCAACTAGTTATTTAATAAAAATGAATTAAAGCAAACCAAGCCCTTTGATGATGTATCTATTCTTATCTTGCTGGTTTATGTCGACACATCTGAAATAAGAGATGTTCCTTTACAAATCTTTTAATCACCGAAGTGATCCGTTGCAATGTTTTTAAACCACTTCATATCAATATTTTGCAACCGACCATAATCCAATTTTGGAGTTCGCTGTGGCAGTACAGCCGTGATCATCTCGTACTCGTCGATTGCACGCGTCACGCGTCACGTGATTTAGACAAAGATAGCTAAAGATAAGGAAGCAATGGAATGCATAGACCTTTGCCAAAACTAGTATGATGTTTCCTCGAGTTTATACTTTGAGGCAAGTTGCTGGTGAATAATCCTAGCTACTTGGCTATGCCTGTTCACCGTCGTTAACCAGACAAAATCAAGCCGATTTATATGTATATATATTTATATGTATGTATACGGTGTCATGCCCGACGAACGTCAGCCGCCTCGTCTTGTTTGATACTTAAGTATTTCTGGTAGTTTTACGTCAATATAACTTTGTCCATAATCGCACACGACGAATGGTAGCCAGGATGCTAGAAACTCTACATCGGGGCCATGAAGAGTCCGGTGAAAGTGACCTTGAAGCTCCTTACCTTGCCATACTTTCTTGAAATTTGCACCAGTTTTTTTTTAGCCATAGATTATTTCTAAAGATATGACAGACAATGGTGAAGCAAAACAATGTGAGGAAACCTGGTCTTATAATAAATATAGGTCTTAAATTGTCTTCAGCAATCTGTTTTGAGCAAGCGTGGTGGTCAATGCCCATGCCTTCTCAGCATGAGAAGAGGGCTTTACCCAGCAGTGGAACAGCTATAGGCTGGTATTAAATTAAGTAGATACTTGAACATTTCTTGACAGAAATGCTACATACAAGACTTAAATTGAATAATTCATAAATAAGTTTATCCTAGCTCTAATTGCATCTGTCGTATTTGTTACGACAGAATCCATTCTTATATGATTCTTATATCTGTAATTTTTGCATCTTAATTCCTATTCCTCATGATCGGGAAATACTCAATAATTAAATATGGAAAAACTTAAAAGATACCGGTTTCGTTGTCATGATTGATTCAACATTGTAATTGCACGATAATGGTGTGCGCAAATGCTTTATCATTAAATATCAAATATCGAACTGTTTTGAGCTTATATTTTCACACCCTATTTGATAACAGGATGTTTCATAAACATCTATTTAGGAAAATTATAAAAAAAAAACAAATTTAGAGGTGTCAAGGGACACCCGGATGGAACGAAGTTCCTATAGAAATGAAAATATCTGGCTTGCTTTCTATAATAGAGAGAGAGAGACAGACAGACAGACAGAGAAACATGCGACGCCGCACAGCTTACAATAGCTTACTATAGCAAAAAGTGTCGTGACAACTTTTCGTAAGATTTTTTTCCGTCTAGCCCCCTTTCACAACGCGCGATAAGGAACTTCGTTCCAATAAAACAATGAGTAAATATTTTGCATGTATTATGTTAAAAATAACTGAAACGCAATGCGTTAAACTAAATAAATGAAATTATACGGAATTGCTTCTTGTTTCAACGCCTGATAAAAAAATTAATTGTTTTGACACAAGAAAAATTTGCTCAGTTGTGAGATAATCATTGATTTTCCATACTGTGTGGATTTTCATTTTATCTAACAGATATTTTTTTTATCTTACAGATATAGATTTTATCATTGTCATTTCATCTTAAACATATAGATTCCTATATTTATCAGGTCATCGTGTTTTACGTGAGGATGATATAAAACTACAATGTGTGTAGTGCTGGGGGTTTGACCTCGGATTTTAGCTACAGTGAATACATTTGTTTAGTTGAAGTAGAATTTTGTTTACCTTTACATAGGTACTATAAAATGAAGTCGTTTCCGCTGTCCGTTCGCTCAGATTTTAAAAACGTGAATAGTGATTCAAGAGGCCTGCCTCAACTACCTGTGGCAGGTAGTTGAGGCAGGCCTCTTGATCCTTACTTCCTTACTAATATTATAAAAGCGAAAGTTTGTTTGTTTGTTACGTCTTTACGCCTAAATGGCCAAAACGATTTTGATGAATTTTTGGACCCTGGAGACGGACATAAGCTAAAAAAATTAGAAAAGGGGAGAGAAAGATATATTTTTTTCGATCATCACGAGGGTTAAAGTTGGTGTTAGCCCAAATAAACTAAGCCACGCGGACAAAGTCGCGGACGAAAGCTAGTTTATTTACATAAATAAATATAATTTAACTTCAATCTTTAACCACTGACAGGTGACACTATCAATTTAAAAAATTGGGAATTTTTTAAACATATAAGTAGCAAAATATTCCATTTTAATTTTATTTCACTGTGACTCTAGTCTGAGGTTTTGCTGTTTTGAATGCCACAGGCTTTTAACTAGTTGCGCATTGTTCGAAAGAGATACCGTGCTCCCGGAACAGAAAAGGCAAAAGGTGAAACACGGATGGCCGTTAGTCAGTACAGTTTTTTTTTTCGTATAAAATAACTTCTACCGCGGAGTGCAGGGGATTGTCAGACTTTTACTGGTTTAAAGCCAGCCATTTTCCTTTTTTTGCCCTTTGTGTTCCAGGGCCGCGGTATTTCTTTTGAACAACCCACCACCCCAGCAGGCAAAGTCCCTGCTAGATCCCTTTGCCTTGCTGACATCTCTTAGGGACGGGCGTAGATCACGAACGCGCCGTGACACGGCTTGCCGTCAATAAGCGTACGGAAGGTACATAAACCTGCGTCCACGATAGCCGAGAGTCGTCTACCGGTGCCCGACACTCGGATAGTCTCCTACAGTGGCCGAGTTGGTTAGAAGTTCTCTCCCTCAAACTTGCGACCAGCTCCTTCAGACCTCCTCCTCGTTTACCTCTCGCTTTGAACCATGGACTGAACTGACTCGCAAATCTCCTCTACGAGGACATAACCTTTCTTAGCCCAACTGGGGCAGACCGCCATAGTGTGCTCCACGGTGTCCTCCGGGCGATCGTCACAGTGATCATACACACACACCCTAAAACAGCTACAGCAAACTAGCAAAGGATTCGTTAGTCTTGGAATGTGATGAGTAGAGAAAAACGTATATGATTAAAAGAGTGATAAAGAGAATTGTTAATCGAATGGAGAGCGAGAGGAAAACCAAATAAAAGCTGATGAATTGATAAAGTGAAAGAAAAAAATGTAGATGATGGCGTGACGAGAGTGGACTTCAAGCCTAATATTGGACGAGGTCAGGCAAATGACAACAAACTCCTGATCTACGGAACTGTCCTAAAACCTATATGGTTATACTAGCTTTCGGCTTCGCTCGCATTAAATTCGGGGTAACACAGTTCCCCTTGCGCCTTATTGATTTGTAATAGCAACGCTAAGTTTTCCCTTTTCTTCCCTCTTTCTCCCTCACATTCCACTTTTTTCAAAAAAATATTAGCCTATATCCGTCTCCTGGTTCCCAACTACCTCTGTACCAAAATTCATGAAAATCAGTTTAGCCATTAAAGCGTGAAGAGGTAACAAACAAACTCACTTTCGCTTTTATAATATTACTAGCTGTGCCCGGCAATGCGTTGCAATGCAATTCTTCCACGCTACCTACCCGACCAACTCTACTTACCCTACCTACCCTATAAATTTTTCCGTAAAAACCATCCTTGGACTTAAACGAATATTAAAAAAAATGAATTAACAAAATTGGTCCAGGCGTTGTTGAGTTATGCGCTTACCAACACATTTTGCGATCCATTTTTATATAATAGATAAGTAAGGATAGCATTCAGCTGTGGGGTTCCACTTGCGACTCCAATATCAAAATCATCCAAAGAGCTGAACAGTCGATACTTAAACAAACAGCAAATAGTCCCTGGTTCACAAAGAACTCAGAAATTCATCACCACCCGAAGTTGAGTACAGTAAAGAACGAAATAACAGCCTATGCAAAAGCATACAAAAAACATCTTCAACACCATTCGAATCCAGCATTTCAGCTTACTATTCCTGACACCCTGAATCGCCTGAAAAGACGTGTAAGCCTGAACCTGGACTGCCTACAATGAGCTATCAATTACAAAGAGTCAATCCCAGTCGGGAACTGACTCTGCATGCCACTCAATCTGTAACAACACATCTGCTTATAGTCAAAGGACTGATTGCACGAAAAAGGAAAAAAATAAGATGAACCGGAACAATTAACGTCTTAAAGCTTAATAAAGGCAACAAATAGATTAGATTACAATAGTAAGCAAATAAGATTATAAAAATCTAGCATTTGGTTTTTCCTCAAAGCTGTCTGTTGAATTTAAATGTCATATTAGTCATCGCAGCAATATACATAGATATAAATCGATATGTTTTTATCTGATAAAGCTAGTCCCTAGATATTAAACGACGTGCCAGAAAGGTGACTATACAATAGCACAAGGATCTGATTGTAACTGATAAAAGTATTTATCAAGTATCGTTATCTCAGAGGGGCCTGCCAGGGCCACTGCCTGCTGGGGTTGCGGGTTATTCGAAAGAGATACTGCGGCCCTGGAACACAAAGGGCAAAAGAAGGAACATGGATGGGTTTTATGCAGTAAAAGTCTGACACTGTCTCACACCCGCTCCGCTCTGAGCAGGGGAATTTATCTGACGATAACACATCCTAAAAAAATATCGTTATCTACACTCAACATTATTTTATCTATAAATCGAAATATGTTTGAACAGAGTTCAGTATAATCATTTACGTCGTAGGGAAAACATCAAACGGTGTTTTCTTGTGAATAAGAAAGAGGTTAACAAATCAGTGAAATGAATCAGAACAATGATTTTATTGACTGTAAGTATTTCATTTTTAATCTTTGTTGAGTTTTAGTATTCAATTTTTGTTTGAATTTTAGAGTACTTAACCTGAAATGATTTGTTAATTTAGAGTTTAGTACAGAATTGTGTCATATTAGTTCACTTACATATTTGATTATTACAAAAACAATAATGTTCTGCTGTGCAGAGATACCTTTCAATTAATTTATTATTTAAAACTATAACCCTTTTTTGTGAATTTAATTCGTGTAAAAACAAGTTTACACTATGCCTTATTTTGTTATTATTATAAGTATTGTACCAGGCATCAACAAAAATGAATAGGGTCGTTATTTGCATACATAAATTTAGTGAGAACGCAAAAAATATAACAGTGAAAAAACAAAAGATGTATTCAAGTAATTCTGATGATAATGTAGTACATTTCCGAAGTGTACAATGTATGTACTTTGTACCTACACTGTATAGATAAGATTAAATCTTCACAAATACGAACGACGACAATAATGTCGTTTATAAAACAATGGCTGACTCACAAAATCACATTCTTATACAAAAAGGGTTGTTGAAACATCAATGTTTCAACAACCCGCAGCAGTATTGGGGACATTACTGATAATGATTGATGGGACTCCATCAGGCGCTTGAAGGCAATAGAACGAAGTGTAAATATCCTATACCCAAGTACATCCTAGACTAACTCTACTCCAGAGATGCGGGTCCGGTAAAGAGATGGCCCTGGAACACAAAGGGCAAAATAAGGAACAGGGGTGGGTTTTAGTCATTAAAAGTCATTTGATAACTTCCCTTTAACAAAAAGAGCCTAACTATCCAGGGATATTCCAGGATGATGTTGCGGGTGTATAAGCTTTTTTTTTTATTTCAGCTAAAGGCCAAGGCATGCCTCCGCCATACACAGATGCGCCACCACCACCGGTGACGGTCATCAACCACGCCCCACACACGTACCCTGCCCAACCTACCCAACCACCACCAGCTCACGTAGTGTACCACGGGAACATGGGACCTAACGTCATCCCAGTAGTGGTCAATCATCAGATGGGCTCTAAACCAACTTCAATAACCTGTCGATCATGCAACGCGCAGATAGTAACCAGAGTTGAATTGAAGTCTTCTACAAAAACCCATTTGTTCGCTCTCCTACTTTGTATAGTGTAAGTATATATTTTTGTTGACCTTTATTAGTTTTCTCACTGTTGATTAGAAAACCTTTTTTTACCGACTTCAAAACAGGAGGAGGTTCTATGTTAGCCGGTTTGTTTTTTATGTATGTTTACCGATTACTGCAAACACTGTATACATTCGCGATGGTCCCATATCAATTGTATTTGTATTGGTTGGGAAACTAATATCGTAACGTAACATAGTATATACAGCAACAATGGAAATTGAATACTCGATAAAATAGAATACTGTTACTAAAAATGCTAAAATAAAAATCAGCATTTTCAAAAACGAAACAAAAAGTAAAAGTTGATCCGCCCACAAATCAATGTTTATATAAAAAAAACTCAGTCTTTTTCTTCACCTGTAACTATGTAAAATATCTTAGAAGTTGGATTTGACCCAGTTTCCTAATGAGGTGAAATTTTGCATAATTGTTTGTGTAGTTTGGATGATGACGCATTTTCAGCTTAATGACGTTATTGTCATACCGATAAGGTGAACCTACTTTCAAAGATGACGAACTAATTATTCTGCTGAAGGAAATATAAGAAAGCATGTTTATATTCTTAAGGGTTCCGTATCTGTAAAGGAAAACACGTGACCTTTATAGGATCACTTTGTTGTCTGTCTGTCTGTCAAGAACCTATATCTCGGGAACGCGTAGAGATAGCGAGTTGATATAACAACCCTATATTAAAGTTTGTGGTCCCAGAAAGCTAGAAAAAAACAAGCCTCGAAGTGTACGCAGTCAAAGATATGGCCGTTATATCGCAAGTTTGTACGGAACCCTCGGTGCGTTAGTGGGATTCGCACATGACCGGGTTTTCTTAATTTATTATTGTTTAAGTCCAAGCATGGTTAAAGGAAAGTGACTTTCGTTTCGTGTTTCTACATCGACTTTTTGACTTTCAATACGACTTCGGTAGTGTCAAACTAATAATTATTTTGTGACATTTCCATCATCGTTATAGCAGGTTGAATTAAACTTTGTCAAGTTTCCTTCTAACATTTAGTTAGGAGTGTCTTGAAGTTTTGTATCTAACTATTAATTTTCAATTTCAGGTTCTGGCCCTGTGTCTGCCTGCCTTACTGTATAGACAGCTGCCAGAGTGCAGACCACTACTGTCCGAACTGCAACGCTTACATCGGCAGCTACACTAACTAAATCTGAGTAAACCTTATCAACAATGATAATGGATTTCTTTATCGGAACTACGCCGAAAATAAGTAATAAGTGCCAGTGTGAGTTTGTGTTATCGATTTTATTTTTTTGCGAATTTAAGGCAACGTGTTTTGCCAATGCGATGATAATCATTTTGACGTGGTCATCAAAATGTTCGTTTAAAATCGTCTCAATGATTGTTATAAAGAAAGTATTATTGTATTTGTTTAATAAATAGTTATATATTATTTATATATATACTAGTTATATACAATTTTGTAGAGACTATCACGCCTCATAAGATAACTATGTCAAAAAGATGTATAAAGATAGTAATATGTACTTATAGTCACCGATTGTAGTACATATTTTTACAATTAGACATAAGATTATAATTAGTTGAGCTCGAAATCAATGTCAGTTGGAATGAGAAAGGAAATCACTTATTGTAAACGCCCAATTTTAAACCGACTTTTAAAAGGCAGACGGTATTGAATCGGTCATAATGATATTTTTTACGAAAAATACAAATAGTCCAATCATCGATTATATAACTTCCCCTACTCCGCTCAGAGCAGAGGAAGTTATTTGATAATTTCCCGTGTGTCAAACTTTTACTGACTAAACCACCCATGTGTCTTCTTTTGACCTTTATATTCCGGGGCCGCGCTATCGTTTTGAAACAACTTGCAATCGGCAGGCAGTGGCCCTAACAGGCCCTACTGCTTTGCTGACATCTCTTTGAGGCGCGCGTGGAACACTAACGCGCCATCGTCTGTTTAGCCTTGGGTATACATTTTGTGGTATTTATTAGTATCGTGGAATTGATGATGTATGTCTAATTATTAATAGGTATATAGTTATGTAAATTAACAACATGCTGTGAAATAAAGCCTAGTTAATTCTGAGGTGCCGTATTACGAGCATGTTGCTGACCCAGATCTCTAAAATGACGATGTCATTATTTAGAGATCGATCTATCATAACTGTTAGGACTATTGTATCGATAAACCTAATATACTAGTTGTGATAGTTCATTATTCGATTATCGAATCGCACTATGGCGGTCGATGTTTCCTGTTCATGTTTCATGAAAGCGGAGGACGAGAAAAATAATACAAAAATCTAGAACTAGAATGAAAATTAAGGAATATCAGCTATTATCGTATCTATTATGCATGCCGTAACTATAAATTGTCCAATAACCACGAACTTCGGCCAATACCCTCATGAGGCTTTGTGGCTGTATACGCATCGTAAAGAGGTTCTAGTCACTTTAATCTGGGGAAAGATATGGAAGAGATCCAGATCCCTCTAAGTTCGTCAACGAAGACATGGTTCCAAAGTAGCGTAATACTTTGAAATTGAACCTTACGCTTTATTATATTAAGATTCATGATTTGACAAAACATCGTGAGTAGGGCAAACGAACGACCATAACTTCAGCCGATTTCGTGCTTACAGAGAGCTCCTGAATTGGACTATGCGTCTCATGTCAGGAGATTTGAATTATTATATGGAAATGTTTAAAAATATAATTAATATGTGCAAATACTGTGTTTTTTTTTAATTTAATTTAACCCAACAATATAATTCGACGACACGGTTGGCGCAGTGGCTGAGCGATCGACTGCGCTGCGTGTCGCGGGTTAGATCCCTACACGGAACAAATATTTGTATGGCCTACAGAAATAGTTGTTCGGGGTCTGGCTGTTTGTGTGTGTGAGTTTAAATGTTTGTAAACACACCCACGATACGAATAAATAATTTATAATAATGAAATACTTACAAGAAAATAACATTGCACTTTACGAAATATTGTGTTATTCTGTTCAACGCCTGATAAAAAAGTTATCGTACATATCTTTTTCATCATCTGCCTAGCCTTTTCCCGACTATGTTGGGGTCGGCTTCTAGTCTAACCGAATGCAGCTGAATATCAGTATTTTACATGGAGCGACTGCCTATCTGACCTCCACAACCCAGTTAGTACTGGGTAATACGATACCTCTTGGTAAGACTGGTTGTCAGACTTTCGGAACACTGACTATCTGTAACGACTGTCAAAGATCTTTAAATGACAGCTGGGACCAACAGCTTAACGTGCTTTCCGAGGCACGGAGGAAACTCGGTATGTAACGTGTACATATCTTTTTATTAGTTATTAATTTATTTTACAATTTATATACACAGTAGACAAGATGACTTATTAAACTTGAGAAATTCTGCCAGCAGACCTGCGAGAGAAGATATAGCAAGGGAATGTAGACGATAGTGATTAGTACGCTAAAATATGTGTACATATTTATAAATATTAATAAATCCTTACTTAATATTATAAAAGCGAAAGTGAGTTTGTTTGTTTGTTTGTTGCGTCTTCACACCTACATGTCTAAACCGATTTTGATGAATTTTGGTACAGAGATAGTTGGGACCCTGGAGACGGAAATAGGCAAGATTGATGCAGATTGAGATATGAGGGAGACAGTGAGAAAAAAAGAGAACACTTAGCTTTGCTTTTAACATCATCTGCATCATATTTTCTCAAGTAATTTCTTAGGGTCGATTTCCCGTCTAACCGGATGCAGCTGAATACCAGTATTTTACCAAAAAACGACTGACTGTCTGACCCCCCCAAACCAGTTCGTTACTGGGTTCGAGACTGTTTGACTTTCGGCCCACTGTCCCACTGACTAAACTGTCACTTGAAATTGACAGCCTAGTCAATTTCAAGCCACGAAGGGAACTCGATATTTAAAGGATGGTCACCCATCCACTAACCTGTCTGTCTGACAAAACGCTTTATCTCAGGAACTCGTGCAGGTCTCAACTTGACATTAAAACCATATACTCAAATCTGTAGTCCCTTTGTGCAATGAAAAAAAAACAACTTATAAAAGGTATATAATATAAAGGTATATTTTTTTTTTTGCTTTTGTCTACGCAGTCAAAAGATATGGCTGTTTAGGTCCCACAGAACCCTCGGTGCGCGAGTCTGACTCGCTTTTGGCCGATTTTTTTTCTTAGTTAATATTAATCACTATATTACAACATCAGACCTGATAGATATTTTATAGCAATATTTTGTTAAAGAGCAAATGGTTGGATTAAAAATTCTATAGTGTTGGTGCTTTGTAATGTTTTTACTAACTACTAGCTTTTGTCCGCGGCTTTACTCGTGTTAAATTCGGGGTAACACAGTTCCCCTTTTCTGATTTGCAGGTCTGGTACCTGCAGTTTTTGCCCTTGCGCCTTCTTTATTGTAATAGTATAGCTAAGTTTTCCCTTTTCTTCCCTCTTTCTCCTTCACTTCTCACTTTTAAAAAATGAGCCTATATCCGTCTCCGGGGTCTCAACCATCTCTGTGCCAAAATTTATCAAAATTGGTTTAGCCATTTAGGCGTAAAGTCAAACAAACAAACAATCTCACTTTCGCCTTTATACTACTAGTAAGGATACTGTTAACACTTCTGATTATTGTGATGTTTTTCAATGACGGTAAAGTGGTTGTGTTCCGAATTTGTCGAGAAGGTGATGGGAATAGGTTTCTTTGGTACAGTCATGAAACCTGATTAGTATACAGGCTCGAAAGATGTGGTTGAAGATTTCTTAAAAACCGATTTATTTTTCCAATAAAATCAATAAATAGTTTATATCTATTAATTTCATTTGAAAGAACACATCGATTTCTAAGAAAACGTCAAGTTTATTCCGTGAACCTGTATACCTATAAGATTTGTCGACTGTACCTTTGTCCATGGTACTTTACACACCGTTGCAATTTATCAGGTCACTTATACAATTATTTATGATGTGACAATATTAGTCATGTATCTCAAGATTAACAAAATAACTTTACTTAAGTGTGTTTTATCCTCGAACACTGTAACATGGCTCAAAAACCAATTGACCCTCTAAGGGATAAAAAAACAGCACTTACGGCAGTCACAAGTTGGTCGCAATATTTTTTTCAAGTTACTCGTTGATACAAGTATCCAAATTCTAAGAATCAAGTGCTGAAGCACAGCACACATTTTGGAGCCACATCTGTTATCGTTTATTAGGCACTGAATTGCAATATGCTGCATTACCTTGAGAAACAAAAGTCAAACATTATTCATTAGGAAAAAAGGTAAAACAAAGAAACACTTACAGAAGTTTCCAGAGAAAATACGTAGGTGTCTAATGTATAATCAAAAATCGGATGTCTCTGAAAACTATGAGAGATATGCAGTCTACCGCCGAGCCGAGGATCCTATAAACTTCGTGCTAAACTCCAGCTGAAGGAACGGGGTACTAGTGAGATTTCAGTCTCGATTTTTCAATAATTTATATATTTGGATGTTAAACAACTGATACACAAATACAAAACAAGCCAGAAGAAAACAATAGGTTCGATTAAGTTTTTCCTTTAATTTTATAATTCAAATTCAAATAGGTTTATTCGTTATAGGATTCGTCATCTTCTTCGTTCTATGGTCATCGTCTTAGTATATCTATACTAATATTATAAAGCTGAAGAGTTTGTTTGTTTGTTTTTTTGTTTGAACGCGCTAATCTCAGGGACTACTGGTTGGAATTGGAAAATTCTTTTAGTGTTGGATAGTCTATTTCTTGAGGAAAGCTATAGGCTATATAACATCACGCTACGACCAACAGGTGCTGAGCAGCGTGGGTGAAACCGCGGGGAACAGCTAGTTTAACATATAAAACTAAGAAACTATCAATGTCAAAATAAAAAAAAAACACAAAAAGCAGTCTAGTACAAGAGATCATAAGTACTAAACCTGTTCAAATGAAAATCAAGATAATTGTTTAACATTTATTGAAGTGGTAAAATTCTTTTTGTATTAAAAAATATATGTTCAAATAATAATTTTATTCATAGATAATTTGATTACCTACAAATCGATTTAAATAAAGATTACATTACATTATGGACAAATCATGCTTATCGTATCAGATTTTGAAATTATACTTTCTAAGATAAAGGTCTAGAACTGACGACAATAATGTTGATAAACACTATGGATGGTATCGCATTATCGGTCGTGCTAATCTGGTACCTAAGTTTTATGAACAAGCTATGCTCGTGTCTTTGCTCGGAAAAAAATGACATATTAAAGAAGAATAGCTTTAAACAATCCAATTAATATGACCAGCTACCCTACTATGACTTCTTAAAGCAATTCTTATTCCACTGAGGAAAAGAGACAGAGCTATACAGGGCGTCTAGCACCATCTCTTTCCCTCAGTGGAATAAGAATTGCTATAAGATGTCATAGTAGCCCTTCTGTTATTACTTACTTATGGCGAAAACAAGTTTTTTACTCAAGATTAAACATAAAAGAGGCATTTTCAGTCCGTCATAGACCTCGTCTATTTCTGTTCATGAGGCGTCATCCAGATGGTTATAAAGAAACCCACCCGACAGTAAACAAAAAACAAAAATAAGTAGCGAAGGAATAATTATAAACTGCATTGAAGAACTTGCGAAAATCTAGGTATACATTCAAACTAAATTAAAATAAGATTTCTATTGTTATAGTTTATATGTGTTTATGTTGGGTGGGGGAAGTCCAGCTGACAGTAAATTGCTTACAAATCCGAAGAAGGGGAAAATTACTCAATTTTCCTTAATTACGTAAATAAACATTTTCGAATCAACAGAACTTCAATAATATTGGTAGGTATTTCTTTTTTTACAGACTGCCATTGTCTCCAAAGGTGACAATCAATGAAAAATCACGAGATTATAAAAACAGACTTGAATCTTATGGGTCTTTGTGGGTAGTATATTTGAAAAACCGTTATTTTCAGAATATCCTAGCATTTAAAATAAGCAATCGTTAGGACTCTAGGAAACTTGATTGCTGATTGGCTAAGAATCAATTTATTCGTAACATACCCAATGTTTATGATAAGTGGGGTTACCATAACGTCTAAAAGTAGTAATGTGTTTAACTTATTACCGTGTGAGAAAGAGATGACGCTAGACATCATGTATAGCTCTGTCTCTTTCCCACTAGAATTACATTAATACTGCCCAACAGATATATTGTTGAAAATGTTCTGGGGCATATTTAAGTGTGTATATGTTTTTTTGTTTGTAGTAATAAAATAAATTTTGCAATAAAACACTGCTACATTTACTTACAAGTCACTAGGTTCATTATCTGTGAGATAAAAGGTTTGCTAAAATCACTTTCATTCAGTTGCATCCATCAATGACCATTCGCCATTGATCTTGTGTATTAACTATTAAATATAAATAAATAAATATCT
This sequence comes from Ochropleura leucogaster, assembly GCA_958449745.1. Classification (NCBI taxonomy): domain Eukaryota; kingdom Metazoa; phylum Arthropoda; class Insecta; order Lepidoptera; family Noctuidae; genus Ochropleura; species Ochropleura leucogaster. The sequence goes on from OY288206.1 coordinate 7,286,748, forward strand.
TGGGACAGCTCACACACGGCTATCTGATCCCAAGCTAAGCAGAGCTTGTGTTATGGTAACCAGACAACTGATATACATAGTTATATAATTTATAAATACATACATATTATAGATAAATCACACCCAGACACAGAACAAACAATCATGCTCATCACACAAAGTTTGTCCTGGGTGGGAATCGAACCCACGACCTCCGGCTCAGCAGTCAGGGCCACTAACCACTGGACCAACAGGCCCGTCAAATATATATATATATATATATATTATGAATGTCATTTTATTTTGTGTGGGATTTCATCAAATAACTTCACCCGCTCTGGGCGGAGCGGGGGGGAGTGTCACACTTGAACTGGCTAAAACCTACCCATGTTCCTTATTGCCCTTTACGTTCCGTGGCCGCGGTATTTCTTTCGAACAACCCGTAACCCCGACGTTATGAATGTCCATGATTTATAATAATTGCACTGTTTACGTGCAATGTTCAAACTTCAACGATTTTACAAGATCATGTGGTTTTTTTTTCATAATCATTGTTATCTTTTATCTTGTCACGTTAACTGATACGTTGTGAAATCCATTTATTCTAAGCTACTTAACGTCGTTGTACTGATATACCAACATATTATCTATAGTGTTGTTGATTTTTCGTGAATTTTAATTCAATTTTTCTTTCGGTGTCGTGTGTTTTTGTGGATTGATAAAATACAGTGCTCGTGCGTGATTAATTGACGAGTGATAGACGTTGCAATAATTCTGTGCTTGGATCCACATTGTTTTTGTGCAGAAATTGTGATACTAATAGTTAGTTACTTTGTGAGTATTGTTTTGAATAGAAAAGGATACGTCTTTCAGAATGTAATAGTGTGTCAGGATGAGACATTCTTCTAGAATGACTAAATGACAGATTTGATACAATCTTCGTGGATAACAAAAACTTTCAAATCTTTACAAGTGATAGACGGGTCATGACGAAGAAAATCGTAATCTAAAACTTGATACAACTTGGTAACAAATCGTTCCCGCTTGTCTGGGAACATTTGTGTGTCAAAATCGGTAATGTTCGGGATTGAAATTTTTGTATGACGATAATCCCAATGTCCGCCGTATGAGTCTATTAAATCGTTTTGTTGGAAAAGAATTGATTGCTTTATCTTACTTTGTCAGTACATTATTCGAATCTATAGCGTTTTGACCAAAAAATCTTTTATATATTGAGTGTTTTAATTTATTTATCTGTCCAGTTTATAACTCAGTAGTGTTTGATTATGTTAGTTGTTTTGCATTTATTTGTTAACTAAATTAATAACGTGGTAGTTTCTCGAATACGGAACATTCTAGAAGAAACAAAAGTCAACCCCTACGAAATACTTATAACATGAGTGACTGGCTGTTTTGATGCGCTTGATCTAAATGTTTCCTTTTCATGTAGTTTTATTACTATTATGAAACATATTGTCATAATTTGTTGAACTTCAAATTTTGGTTTATGGTAGGATTTGCATAAAGTATAGTATTATATATAGTATAGTATAGTATTGTTTATACAGGATAGTTAGGTTATGGTAACTCAAAACACTATCAGATTACGTACTAGAGATTTAAATTAATATTTTGTTAAAAATCGCGTCCATTTTACAGTATAAGAATTTAAAATCGACATACAAATTAATTTCTAAGGCATAATCTTTTTTTATATTAACACATAGAATACAATTGATTATGATAACAAATATTGAAAATACAAATTCATGTCCAGTTATTGAATTTTCATGCACAAATATGATATTTATCAGCTTTGATAACATTTTGTTCATGTCTATAATTGTAATTTATTCCTTTTAATTACAGAAAACATGAGTTATCCTGCAAATCCACCTCCCTATTCGGGACCTGCGTACTCGGGCCCAGAACCCGGTATTCAAGTGATCCACGTACAACCATTGCCAATGAATTATCCGGTGAGGGTGGTCCAGCCAGTAGGCTCAGAGCCTACGGTCATCGTCTGCCAGTCTTGTCGCTACCAGATTGTGACAAATATTGAAGTACGGCCTTCTTTAAGGACACATCTTTGGGCACTCTGTTTTCTTTTCATAGGGTGAGTTTACATTATTTTCTTTGTTTAAGTCCATTTTTTACCTCTGGTAGCAAGTGAAGTGGGTCGGTGAAGGTAATGAAACTAGCACTTTCGATATCGAATCTATTTTCTCTGACCACTTCTGTGAATCAGTGAACCTATGTAATAAAAGTACAATGAGGTAAAGGTTCACTTAAACACTCGGCTAACTAGCTTGCGGAGAGAACAGCGTGCGGTGCCTGGGGTCCGGATCAAAGTGAAAGAGCGATGACCATCTGATCGTCTTGTTGAATGAAAAACGCAAGTCATCTGTCCGACCACAGGTGAGTTGGCCGAGGTTAAGTTCAGAAATTACTAAGACAATTTATATTACATTAAAGAACTGTTGTAGGTATAGTGTAAATATTTATTGTATTATTAGAAAATATATAAAGATATAATGTGTGTAATAAATATAGTAATTAATTAAATATGTAAATATAATTATGGTGAAGAAATGTTGGTTTTATTTATGGAAAATGATCGGTTTTTGTCTGTGGTGTTCTGCATCTGTGGTGCTTTGCTTTGACGTTTTGTGAATGTTGGTATGTGAATAAAAGGTGGAGTGTTTACAATTTATACTGGTTTATAATCTAGTTTTAAATTAAGTAATCTACCGGTGTAGCTCTAGCTATGCCCGCTACACTACTCCCCCCTTGAGACCGTAGCTGCTAAGCTAAGGGCGATAGTAATCCGGGAAACGAACAGTGCGGCCAGAGCGTGTTTTTTTTTCGATGGCGCCGGTAGGTAGCGGAGCTGCGTTTGTGACCGTTGTTGTACCCGTCATTGCGCTGGGAGGAGAGTAGTCCGCGTTGTTGAGGTAAGCGGGTTTCAACCGATCTATTGTAACTGTGGTTTCCCTTGCGTTTACCTCAATACGGTATGTCTTCTTGCCTCTTTGCAGGACTCTGTACGGCCCGGTGTATGGTGGGTCGAGCGGTCGGCGCACGGCGTCGTGTCGCAGAAAGACGTGTGATGCAGTTGCCAAGTCGCTGGGCACGTAGAAGGGCTTGTTTCCGTGCCGACTCGCCGGTTCTGGAGATAGCTTCGCCATGTGATGCCGGAGCCTAGACGCGAAGTCGGTGTAATCCACCTTTTCGGTGAGTGTAGGGGCGATGAATTCGCCTGGAAGCCTTAGTGGTTCACCGTAGACGAGCTCTGCTGATGAGGCTTTGATGTCTTCCTTCCAGGCGCTGCGGATGCCGAGCAGCACCAAGGGTAGTGCCTCAGACCAGTTGGTGTCTGTGTGGCACCGGATGGCCGCCTTCAGCTGGCGGTGCAGGCGTTCCACCATGCCGTTGCAGGCTGGGTGGTATGCAGTTGTTGGCCGGTGCTGACTACCGAGGGTTGCTGCGATGGTGTGGAACAACTTGCTCTCGAATTGCCTGCCCCTGTCGGTAGTGATGCGATGTGGGCAGCCAAAGCGGGACACCCAACCTGCGATGAAGGTGCGAGCACATGTCTCTGCGGTGATGTCTGCAATAGGGTATGCCTCGGGCCATCGGGTGAAGCGGTCAACCACTGTGAGTACATACCTGTAATTATTCGAGACAGTTAGTGGCCCTACTATGTCCATGTGGACATGGGAAAATCGTTGGGTAGGCACTGGGAAGGGAGAGGTGGGAGAGGACGTGTGCCGCGAGACCTTATTCTTCTGGCACTCAACACACTCTCTGGTCCAGGCCCTGCAGTCCTTCTTCAGACCAGGCCAAACGAAGCGTGTGGAAATCAGTTTGACCGTGGCCTGCCTGCCAGGGTGGCTCAGCTTGTGTAGGTTCTGGAACACCTGCCTTCTGTAGTGTTCTGTAACAAAAGGTCGGGTGTTACCGGTGGAGACGTCACAATAGAGCTCAGTGCCTGTGTCTGCGAATGGTATTTTCTGCAGTTTGAGTGACGTGCTGCTGTTCTCTAAGAGTACCCGCAGCTGGGGATCGTCATCCTGGGATTGTGCAAGGGCTGCGTAGTTACATGCCGGCACTGACACTGACTCCACACGGGACAGTGCGTCTGCTACCACGTTGTCTCTGCCTGCGACAAAACGGATATCCGTGGTAAATTGAGCAATGTAGTCCAGGTACCGGTATTGCCTCGGTGAGCAATTGTCACGGTTGTGTGAGTACGCGTAGGACAGGGGTTTGTGATCCGTGTAGACAGTGAAGTGCCTAGCTTCTATCATATGTCGGAAGTATCTTACTGCGTCGTAGATGGCTAAGAGCTCCCTGTCATACGGGCTGTATTTTTTTTGTGACGGTGACAGTCGCCTGGAGAAAAATGCCAATGGGTTCCATGTCGCACCTGCCTTCTGCTGTAATACTGCGCCCATTGAGGTGTCTGAAGCGTCTGTGAAAATGGCAAGTTCTGCGTTGGACTCTGGGTGAGCAAGCAAAGCAGCCTGGGACAAGCTACCCTTACAAGCATTAAAAGCATCCTGCATCTCTTGTGTAAGAGTAATAGCCTGTGATCCTTTTGTTTTAGGCCCTGTGAGCACAACGTTGAGTGGCGATTGCAAGCGAGCGGCGTCCGGTACAAAGCGACGGTAAAAATTGAACATACCCAGGAAGCGACGCATCTCCTTGACAGTCCTGGGGGCTGGGAAGTCCTGGATGGCCTGCACCTTCTCTGGCAGCGGGCGGACACCTTTCTCGGACACTTCATGTCCTAGGAATGTAATGGAGGTACGGCCGAACTCACACTTTGCCGAGTTAATAAGAATCCCATACTGGGATAACCGCTTCAGGAGTTGGTGCAGATGTTCGGTGTGCTGGGCTGCTGTCTCTGAGAACAAGAGGATATCGTCTAAATAACAATAGCAGAATGACAGCCCACGTAGTACCTCGTCCATAAACCGCTGAAACGTCTGCGCAGCATTCCTGAGGCCAAAGGTCATAAATGGAAATTCAAATAGCCCGAACGGTGTGGTGATGGCCGTCTTGTGAATGTCAGCTGACTGTATCGGTATCTGATGGAACGCTTTAATAAGGTCGATTTTACTGTATATTCTACTGCCAGCCAGCTGATGTGAGAAATCCTGGATGTGAGGAATGGGATACCTGTCCGGAACAGTGCGGGCATTGAGTGCCCTATAGTCACCGCATGGTCGCCAGCTGTTGTCCTTCTTAGGAGCGAGGTGAAGAGGAGACGACCACGAACTCTCTGACGGCCGGGCCGTGCCGTTTGCCAGCATGGCCTCAAACTCTTTCTGAGCAACCTTAAGTTTGTCTGGGGCGAGACGACGGGGTCGTCCGCAGACTGGCGGGCCAGGTGTGGTGCGGATGTGATGTACAGTGCTGTGACTAACCTGTCTCTGTGTTCCTGCAGGTCGAGTGATTTCCGGGTACTGGCGGAGGACCTCGTGGTATTCCGTGCTGCCTCCTACGGACTTGACTGAAGCGATTACAGCTGCTGAGCCGGCCGCAGATGACGCTGGCGAAGACAGTTGAGTCAGCCCGTCGATGAGGCGGTGGTGTTTAAGGTCGATCAGGATGTCATAGTGTGCCAAGAAGTCTGCCCCTATAATGGCCTTGGTCACGTCTGCGACCACAAACTTCCACGTGTATACGCGGCGGAGCCCTAAATTCAAGTGGAGCTCAACCCAACCGTAAGTATCAATGGCTGTCCCATTTGCTGCGTACAACTGGTACGCCGTCTTGCTGCGCCGCTGTCGTAGTCCTGTACGTGGGTACACGCACAAATCGGATCCTGAGTCAACTAAGAAAGTAGTTTTGGTATCCCGATCTGTCACGAATAGGCGGCGTGGTTTATTAGGGCAGCCATTTGCCGCTACTTCCGGCTGCCGCTGGCGTTTTCCGTGTACGAACATGGCGTCGTACACCGCGTGGCCCTATCACCAAAAGTGTTGTGATACCAGCAGTGAGCATCGTTCCACGTGCTGCTGGAGCGCGAGCGACTGCGTCGTCGGCCGGGGGTCGGTTCTCTGTCACTACGTCGGTATCGTCCTGTGGAACGCGAGCGATGGTGTACCTGACCTTGCCTCTGTAGAGCCGCTACCTGAAGAGTCAACTCTGCTATGCTCTGTTTCAGCTCCATGATGTCACTGCTGGTGGTCGTGCTTGCCACTGCGGGACACGTCGTGAGCGCTGGGGCGGGCGATGGCGCGATCTCGTGCACGCGGTCGGCCAAATCTGCGACAGACTGAAGCGGGAGGTTAGGTTGTGAAGCAATAACCGTCTGTATGTTGGTCGGTAACCTGCTAGCCCACAACGTGGACAAGAATGTGTCCGGAACATGCGGCCCTGCCAAAGTCTGCAGATGTCGCAGAAATTGCGACGGCTTCCGGTCGCCGAGCTCCTCCTGAGTCAGAATCTGCTGAACCCTTTTCTCACGCGAGTCGGTAAGCCGACGTACGAGCTCGGCCTTCAACTTAACGTACTTATCCTGTGCAGGTGGGTTCTCTATAATGTCGCGGGCCTCTACCATGTAGCGATGGTCTAGTTGGCCCACGACCGTGTAGTACTTGGTGGTGTCGGCAGTGATGCCAGCTGTCGCGAACTGACCTTCAATTTGGGCAAACCAGAGTGTTGGCTCCTCAGGCCAGAACGGCGGCAACTTTACGCCGACTCTGCACACTTCCTGCTTCTCTTCCGCTGCTGGCAGAGCTTCCTGGTCTGTTCTTGTAGCCATTTTGACTCACGTCCGGCTCCTGCGCTCCTCGTCGGGGTCACCAATGAAGTGGGTCGGTGAAGGTAATGAAACTAGCACTATCGATATCGAATCTATTTTCTCTGACCACTTCTGTGAATCAGTGAACCTATGTAATAAAAGTACAATGAGGTAAAGGTTCACTTAAACACTCGGCTAACTAGCTTGCGGAGAGAACAGCGTGCGGTGCCTGGGGTCCGGATCAAAGTGAAAGAGCGATGACCATCTGATCGTCTTGTTGAATGAAAAACGCAAGTCATCTGTCCGACCACAGGTGAGTTGGCCGAGGTTAAGTTCAGAAATTACTAAGACAATTTATATTACATTAAAGAACTGTTGTAGGTATAGTGTAAATATTTATTGTATTATTAGAAAATATATAAAGATATAATGTGTGTAATAAATATAGTAATTAATTAAATATGTAAATATAATTATGGTGAAGAAATGTTGGTTTTATTTATGGAAAATGATCGGTTTTTGTCTGTGGTGTTCTGCATCTGTGGTGCTTTGCTTTGACGTTTTGTGAATGTTGGTATGTGAATAAAAGGTGGAGTGTTTACAATTTATACTGGTTTATAATCTAGTTTTAAATTAAGTAATCTACCGGTGTAGCTCTAGCTATGCCCGCTACACAAGAAACTAATTCTTTTTCTTTCTTTTATTTAATAAAACCTTGCCCCACACTAGGAATTTCTCCTGTACCGTGGGTGCGTTTACAAACATATAAACTCACATACACAAATGGCCAGACCCGAAACAACTATCTGCAGGCCATAACAATGTTTGTTCCGTGCGGGAATCGAACCCGCAACACGCAGCGCAGCAGTCAATCCCTCAGCCACTGCGCCAACCGTGCCATCAATTGCAATTGCAGCCTTATTGCAAACAAAATAAACACTACTATAATTTTGACAGACTTAAGTTGTTGTTGTTGGGTTGCTGTCAAAGAAACAAAAGATAATCAATGTGAAAAGGCCAGAAGTTAAACTATAATATGCACCTTTGACCAATATTTTCTTTCTTCTATGTCTCACTTCAACAAAATGGTGGAGTTCGTTGTATTAACTTAATTCTTATTCTGTATGTTTTAGGTGCTGGCCTTGCATGTGCATACCATACTGTACTCCAGCCTGCATGAACGTGGACCACTATTGCCCCAACTGCAACGCGTTTGTCGGAAAATACGAAAATTAGAAATAAGTTACTATCTAAGGATATTGTAAACTTTCAGTAATCACTGTCTCTTTGTTCATTTTCATTCTCAATCCAACAATGCCATCTGGATAAACTGAGGCCAATCCCACGTGCGTTGCGGGGTGACATTCATTCGTACTAATTGCGGCAACCAGCCTATGACGATGTTCAAACTGGTGCGAACAGTTGCGTTGTTTTGTTCGTGGCCCTTAAAAATCACTCATTAAAACAATCCTATACGAATGACTTACAGACATTTTTTTTCTGATGTGAAATTATCAAATAACCTGTACTGCTCTAATGTCATACTTTTACTGGCTAAAACCCTATCATGTTCCTTCTTTTGAGCTTTGTGCTTTTTCGAAAAACACACAACCTCGAGCAGGCGCTTCACTAACATCTCTTTGAGACCTGTCATCAATAGACGGACGGACGGTGAGCTACCCTTCGCTCATCGTCTACAGACCCGCGTCTACGGTGGCCAGGAATCGTCTTACGGGCTTATAGGCATTAGATAGCCTTTAAAAAACGTATCTGTATCGGGAAGACAAAGAATTAAAATGTACGAAGTTTGGCAAATCGTTGCTTTTCTTAACAAGTAATGAAAACCTTGAACTACAAATGTAACCTAACGCGATGATCATTCTAATATTATAAAAGCGAAAGTGAGTTTATTAGTTACGTCTTCACACCTAAATAACTTAACCGATTTTGATGATATTATAGGCAATTTTTTAAGTGAGAAATAAGGGAGAAAGAGGGAAGAAAAGGGAAAACTTAGCTTTACTATTACAATAAATAATAAATATCTTGGGACAACTCACACACGCCTATCTGATCCCAAGCTAAGCAGAGCTTGTGTTATGGTAACCAGACAACTGATATACATACTTATATAATTTATTAATACATACATATTATAGATAAATCACACCCAGACACTGAACAAACAATCATGCTCATCACACAAAGTTTGTCCTGGGTGGGAATCGAACCTACGACCTCCGGCTCAGCAGTCAGGGCCACTAACCACTGGACCAACAGGCCCGTCATAAGGCGCGAAATAGCAAAAACTACAGGTAGCAGGTGCCTGCAAATCGGAAAAAAAGGAACTGTGTTATCCTGAATTTAACGCGAGCAAAGCCGTGGGCTAAAGTTAGTCATATAAAACTTTTCATGTCGGTGAATGGACCCTTTTACCTCAGACTTAATTTTGGTTTATCGGGCCTGATAATTATTTTATATTATTTTGCGTATTAGCTCATTGATAACGACAATTATTTATCTAAAGTATTTTGGAGCGATAAAGAATTAAAATTACCTACCTACAGACTGTGCTAGAAAATTAAATGAAATCTTTGTTTGTAAACATAGGTTATAAAGGGGTCGTAAAATATAATATAGCAGAACCATCGATGTCTTGCGTTGAAGCGTAAAAATGTTAACAGGATGTACTAATAAAATGGCTTTAAATCAATATTCATGAAGAGTCAATAAGGTAACATTAGATCACAAAAGCGAACACAATGTCAGAATGATAAAAAAAAATTACAATAAGTACATGTCACGTAATCTTAAGGAAATAAATATTCCGACTTAACAGCTCTAAAGTGTATAAGATGATCTAAAACTCTGTATATATATGTATAACGTATAAATATATAAATAATAGATATAAGGTGTAAATATAAATAAATTTTATTTTATACACTCAAGTGTTTTTAAGGACTATTTATTTATCAACAACAAAGTTTATACAAATATAACATCTCACTATGCCTCACAAAACCTTTTTACCAGTTTGCCTATAAGATCGAAAAATACAATTAGTAAATTAAGTTTACTTGTAGCTTCCCACTGCTGGGCAAAGGGCTCTCCCACATCCTTTTAGGTACCTACTCTTTTTCTGCACCATCTCGCACCACATCATTTTAGGGCGGTGGTGCCGTCCATGCATTGCGTTGAGTACTTGAAACCTTTCATAGAATGGGTGATAGTCCCAGTCACAGACAGGACTAGGCTGGGGAAAGCTTTAATAAAATCTGCAAACAAAAAATTGAGAACCAAGATAAGACCATTTTTTTTGGGATGGGATATCATCAAATACTTAACTTCCCCCGCGCTGGGCGGAGCGGGGGGAGTGTCAGACTTATACTGACTAAAACCCACCCATATTCCTTCTATAGCCCTTTACGTTTCGGGGCGCGGTATCTCTTTCGAACAACCCGCAACCACGGCAGGCGGAGGCCCTGGCAGGCCCCTCCGCTTTGGTGACATCTCTTTGAGGCGCGTGTGAAACACTAACGAGCCGTCGACACGGCCTGTCGTCAATAGACGGACGGCCGGTGAGCTAACCATTGCTCACCACAGGCCTGCATCCACGGTGGCCGGGAGTCGTCTCGTGGCACACGACGTCCGGGGCGTCTCCCGCGGCGGCTAAGAAAGGACCATGGCATTAAAATGTGGTCTTTACTGAATAGTGTCACAATTATGTACACGTGGGAATTTCGACTCTTTGTGCTCATCCGAGTATTGAAATCCCAACGGTTAGTTTTTATTTATGCAAGTGTCGTCCGGAAACGGGCAAGCGATTTAGGCAAAAAGGGACTTCCCCGAATGAACTCTATAACAAAGAGCTTTGATAACCTACTTTTTGCTCCTGTATATCTAAATTGAACTCTAAATCTAGTCGGAATAAAGTATATTTTCTATTAAGTATCTACATACTAACCTAAATATGTAACAGTCTGCCCATTCATAAAAATATTGGACATCAATACTTAGTTCGTTGAAAAACTCATATAACAAGCATAAATTAAATGAGCCTCGTCATAATAAGATATCAGATTATATTTATAAATAAATCTGCATTAAGATACCCGCAGATTTTCGACCGTTCCGGAGTTGCCGTTTATTCGAATGAGATACCGTAGCCCCGGTAGACAAAGGGATAAAGAAGGAACATGGGTTTTAGTCAGTAAAAGTCTGAATCTCCCCTCGCTCCGCCCAGCGCGGGGGAAGTTATTTGATGATATCCCACCCCGACAAAAATGGTCCTATTTTGGTTCTCAATTTTTTGTTTGAAGATTCTGTCCTATTATAGCTTCTTCTTCCCCGCTCCGCCGAAAGCGGGGACTTCCCCGCTTTCGGCGGTCACATAGCTTTATTTGATGATTAAATCCGTAAAAAAAGACGGTCGACCGTTCACTAATAGAACAAGGTCCTTATCCTTTTTTTTTGTTCACTTTCTGACTGTGTTTTTGACACATGTTGTATAAAATATCTTTCTTTAGCACTCAAACACTGATGTTTGTAATAATAAGTGTAATCTTAATCGGTCCCTTGAGTTTTTGTTGTAATATTTGTGAGAATGCATTATCCAATGACATAATATTTACTAATATATTTCCTCCGTAGGAGTGTACGCACGGTGACCGGTCAAGCTATCCAAAACCAATCTAGATGTTTTTTTAATCTTTATTTTTCAGTTTAGAATTAATAATAAACAACACAAAAATACACCAAGAACGCTATATCTGCATCTAATAAATTGGTCATATTATATCTATCTAAAACTTACCACCAACCGATCCGATAACTCAAGTTAGTAAGACAAGTCAAGCAGCGCAATATGAGTGCTAAATCCGTTAATCATTCAACACTTAGAATCAACTTTTGAAACATATGACGAACAACTGAAGAGGCAATAAATTAGCTGTATAAACACCGGTCTGGAACGACTCGGACTTGCTCAAGACGGGTTCCGGACCACTGCCCGCACAAACTAAGGTAAACGTACCAATACTCGTCGGATTTCGGAAATCACGGACTTTGAAGCGCTACTGTGTGTTAAATATTTAATAGACAATGACAATTTTTGCATGACGTGATAGAGAATTTATTCGTTATTCTAAATACCATTTTTTTTTAAATCATTTTGATGGGTATAAATATTTATTAAAGCAAAAGTAAAAAAAGGGCGACTTGTACCAATAGTCGTCTGAATTGTACGGATACTCGTCAAATATTCCCAGTACTCGTCAACTTTTAATGCTAATATAAACTCTCTGCTCTTGAACATAAAGTTCAAGATAAGTACATTTTTTTGTGCTTGAATTTGTTAAGCATGCTTGTGCTTTTGAAACATTAGGTAGATAGATATAAAATCAAATCCCTATTTAGAATAGCAGGTTATAATCTTTTAGAAGAGCAGGTATTCAATAAAACAGATGGTTGCATTTTAATTTATATTCCTAAAATCTAACGCTTGGAATCACAAAATCAGTCTATAAAATAAATGTTACATTTCTTAATCATAATAATCATGCAGTCATGTGCATATGTAGCACGAGTAAAATTATTATGTGTATAAAATACTTAAATTGTAAAATCAGTTGTCTTATACCTAATAAAATAATCAGTTTTAAGTCATTTAATGTGGTTTTAGGCACTTTTTTTTTTCGGGTGGGAAATCATCCAATGACTTCCCCCGCTCTGGGCGGAGCGGGGGGGCATGTCAGACTTGTACTGACTAAAACCCACCCATGTTCCTTCTATTGCCCTTTACGTTCCGAGGCCGCGGTATCTCTTTCGAACAACCCGCAACCCCGGCAGGCGGAGGCTCTGGCAAGCCCCTCTGCTTTGCTGACTCTCTTAGAGGCGCGCGTGAAACACGAACGCACCGTCGACACGGTCTGTCGTCAATCGACGGACGGACGGTGAACTACCCATTGCTCACCGCCCACAGGCCCGCATCTACGGTGGCCGGGAGTCGTCTCGCGGCGCCCGGCGCCATGGCCGTCTCCCGCGGCGGCTGGGTTGGGCAGATGTTCTCTCCCTCAAACGCCGGGCCACCTCCTTTGCTAGCATTACTGCTTCGCAGAAGGTGGTGACCGCTTCCCATTCCCTCTCGCTCCGGACCATGGCCTGAACCAGGGCCGGACGCGAAATGTCACAATGGTGACACCCGGGCGCTTCCTCCCGCCCGATGATGTGCAGGAACCTCCCGAAACTTCCGTGTCCGGTGAGGACCTGCGTCAGGCGGTAGGTGAGGACGCCATGACGCCTCTCCAGCCACTCCTCAAAGAGGGGACTTACCGCCACTATTGTGGCGTGCCCTGCACGGGGTTGCGACAGTCGCTCTCTACATGCGGAGGTCTGCCCGCCGAGCGGCAACTTGCCGCGGCAGCGGGTTTTCCCCCCGGTGTAGTGCCTCCGCGCGCCACTCAAACAGGCGCGCGAGGACTATCGCCTCCAGATCCCACGGTGGCAGTCCGGCAAAGAGGCTTGCTGCCTCGCCGGAGATCGTGCGGTAGCCCCGGATCAGCCGTATGGTTACCACCTTTTGGGGCGCGTCCAGATAGTGGGCGGCGCGCCGCCCTAAAGAACGCGCCCATACCGGGGCCCCGTAAAGGGCCATGGACCGCTCGACTCCGGCATAGAGCCTACGGCAGGAGGCGTTTGGCCCCCTCAGATTGGGCAGGAGCCGCTTGAAAGCAGCCCCCGTCCGCTCGAGTTTGGAAGCCAAACGTCGGATGGTCCTTGGCACTTTTAAATTTTTTTGCTGCATCTGATGTTGTGGCCCCTTGATTTACAGTTTCTATGGTTTTTAAAAGGTCCTCTTGCTTGTAGTTTCTTTCAGTCATGATCTGTAATTAAAATTACGATCATGCAATCACTAGGTACATATAATCAAGTAAAAAAATCTTACTTAAGATAACTCTTTACCCATCAATATCGAATACGACAAGCAACGAAGTGGCAGCGATAGAACCTATGTCATCTTAGTTTTAAAACTGGTTTTAATAATGTTTACGTCAAAACTAGTTGAATGACATAATTTTTATACAGGCGCTATTAAGAGACGTTAGGAAGACGCGGTACAATACGCGTGACGACATGCAGTTATTTCGAACAAAAAGCACAGTGTAATGCGTCGCAAGCAAAAATTGACTGTTCTTAACAGTAAATTTTTGCTTGCGACGTATTGTAATCCAAGCGTAGTAGAAGCAAAGGCAAGTGGTAGACCTAATTGTACCCAAAGCGGTAGATATGTATCGCGTGTCCTTAATCGAAAGGCGGAGGCCTACAAGGGCCAATATATACCTAACAAAAAACGCACATAGAAAGTGCATATAGAAAACAGGAGGTGTAAACCACTAAGAAACAAAATAATTAAATCGAATAACATGACTGCGTGTACGTGCATCTAGAACCAGCAGAGTAAAATATACCTCTAAGAAAGAGCTTAAAAGAAACGCAGTTTTATCAACAAATGTAGTCTAAACTTTAAATATGTTTGTACAAGAGAGTTAACAATTTTATAAAAGTCCCGATATTAGCTATTTATTCGCATTTTGTACTGTAAAACACAAAATATCTTCATTATGACGAGTTTAGGTGCAACTTTTGAGCATGTCCCAGTAGTCGTCATAATTATTCTAAAAATGACGGGTTTTGGGTCAAATGGGAGTTTTAAAGTACCAATAGATGTCTCATTAAAAAAAGATATCTTCTATGTTAAAAGTATTCCAAATTGCATATTACATCGTTAGCAAATAAACTTAACTAACTCATTAAACAAAGAAACTTACCGCAGACCCCACTGGAGTTATGTAAATCAAAACACAAAACCACGTGCTGAGTTTCACGTTTGACAGCTGAACTTCACGAAAAAACGATTTTGTTAGGGCACACACGTTTCGACTAACATATCTCCGACGCCATATCTGTTATAACTCAGTGTTGTCATTTCAATTGTGCAATATGTTACCAACAATATGTTTCCATATAAACCAGCCCATTTTAAGTTCAGTAGAAAAAAATATACAAGTTTTTAGATTAATTGTCGACTATTGGGGCATGACGACTTCACCCGCGTTTACCTTATTGTTGATATTAAAAAAAAAATTAAATAAGATATATATTTTTTAATATAAAAAAATACAATCCGTAAAAACACATTCTTTGTAAGGAGCCCACCATTATGTTTGTAACTTAAACACATAATGATAATAAAACACAATCCCATTATCCTACTATTATAATTAAAATGCGAATGTTTGTGAGGATGGATGGTTGGATGTATGGATACTCTTACACGTCGAAACGATTAAATGGGTCTTGATGAAATTTGGCACAGAGTTAGATTACAGTCTGGACACATTACAATACTTTTTTTCGACCACCATGCGGGTGGAGCCGCGGGCGCCAGCCCACAAATATTCGTATTTATAATATTATAGTAGGATTATAATATTAGTAGGATTGTTTAACTCAGACGAATTCTAAAATTACAAAAAAGCACGATTAAGCGTTCCGTTTTGCCCACGTGGCTACAGGACCCTAAAAAGTTGTTTAAGTGGGAAAGTAGGCGTCGTGCTTCTAAATGCCCATTGGGTACGGTACCCCAAAAGCATGGGACTATGTAGAGGTCAGGAAACGTAAGGAGACTTGGTTTTCGAGCTTATCCGTAATCGTTCCCTTTAGAAGACGGTCGCATTTTAGACGCTGGTATTACATTTACGAATTAATAATCCCTAGCAAGTGGATAACATACTTAAAGTTAAGTTATTGTTAAGTTAGCTGTTTGTGCTTGATATTGTTAAGTTAGATAAAATTTGTGATTTAGTGTGTAAATTTGTGTAGGTAAGTGTTTTAATTTTATTTATTTATTTATTAAGAGGCCTTTTAGCAGAACAAAATAAAATAAAAGTAGTTCATGTTATTTTAAAAAATCAGACTTTTAAAGAAGATGTGAACCGCACAGCGTGGCCTCAAAATAACAGGACAACATCAAAAACTTCATCATTCTAGTTCGTTTTCATACACATAGGTACAGTCAGCGCCAGAATTCGAGTGGCAAACTCTCGAGGCAACAGCTTGACGTTTAGTTTGACTTACGACCTTCTATTTTCAAGCAAAAATTGTCATTCACACAGTCATTGCCGTCGACAAGTTATTGTAGCTTATAATTTCAACCAAAAATTTCGAGTCCATATGACTCAGCGGTTAAATGGGTTCGGTTACATGAGTGAAACAGTGAGCCGTGAGTTCAAATCTTACGCTGAATCGATAGTCTTTTTGTAAGTTTTTACTTGATTGGAAGTAATGGGTAAATATTATATTCTTAAACTTGTTCGCTTTGTTCACACAATTAGCAAAGTTATGATGGTAGATCATAGAAAATGATCTACAGAATTAATATTTCTGTTGGGTAGCAATGAGTTTTTAACTTAATCGGAATTCACGTTGTCGATTGGTTGTAGTTGTGGGTTAGTGACGTGTGGCTTTTTATTAATTATTCTCAAAAATCAAAATGCACTCAAATATTAATATTGAGACGAAAGCAACCATAATTGCGCTGCATAGAAGTGGTCTAAATAGAACACAAATATCTGATGAAACCGGACTAAATGTGAGTATTATATTTGTGGATTGTAACTTAAACCTGTAATTCTTTTTATTAAACGACTATAAAAAAAACGGAGGATGTTACTGTGTTTTGTCGTGAGAACCATAATCATAATAACATAAGGATTTTTATTAACAATAATATTGTTTAGTAAAATTTTTATTGATTATAATTTTTGTTTTTTTAAAATTCACTATTTACTGTTTTTTAGCTGTTACAAATTAATTAATGTAGGACTATTATTGACGGTTAAGTAATGTTATTAAAACAATGCCAATAGTTTTATGAATAAATAAATATTAATTAGGTTTGAGAACATTTCGTAAGCAATTTTTTATACCCTCCAGAAAAGGAGCCATATTTTTATATAGCTGCTTAATATCATTTTCTTTTTTGTTTTAGAGGAATACCGTAAGTCGGTGGATTAAAAGATATGAGGAAGAGGGTAGCCTTGCGAGTCGACAGCGAAGTGGAAGGCCGCCGCTCATTAGCGAGGCACAGCGACGCCAAATGGTAGACGAATTTGAAATGAATGGCTTTACACCAACACGACACTTCGCGGAATTATTCGGCACCTCCGTTAATACTGTGCGCCGTGCCCTTCACGCTGAAGGCTTGCATCACCGCATTCCCGCTAAAAAGCCCTTCCTGACAGAGCGACACAAACAAGAAAGGTTACGTTTCGCTCGCGACTATTTAGATTTTGACTGGAATAGCACCATATTTTCAGATGAAAAGACTTTTAAGTCAAGTCAAAAGGGTAGGCTTCATTTATGGCGCAGGGATAACACTCGTTGGTGCGAAAGAAACGTAATCCCTAATACAGAATCAGGTCGAATTACTATTAATATGTGGGGATGGATGAGTGCAGCAGGGCCAGGAGAACTTGCTTTTATTCTTCCTCGCGCCAACAGTTCTACTTATGTAGAAGTATTAAATGACGTCATGCTCCCAACTGTGCGCAACATTTACCCAGCTGATGAGCTGACACATTTAGCATTTGTCCAGGACAATTGTCCTATTCACCGGGCGAGCACTGTGCGTGAATGGTTTCAAAATCACCCGGAGATCATTGTTGTTCCATGGCCAGCGCGATCACCCGACCTCAACCCCATAGAAAATCTATGGGGTTTGATGGTGCAAAGGTGGGACTCCCGGGATGAGAGGAGTATTCCACAATTAAAAGCACATTGCTTGGAGGTGTGGGAAAGTTTAAGAGGAACCGAGATATGTAGCAATATTGTAGGTTCCATGCGCAAACGTCTACTTGACTGTATAGATAATAACGGGGGATACACTAAATATTAATAATACCTATATCTTTTGGTTTTTATTCTAGGCAGTGTAACTAAATATTGTGTAACATTAACATAAATACATAATTCTTAAGTTGAGGTTTAGTTTCAATCTTCTTTTCGCTAAGAAAATGAACACTTAAGCTATAACCTCAATGCATTCATTGTGACGTTACATAAAAAAACATGTTCATAAGGTCTAAATTATAAATATTAGTTATCATTAAATCTCTGATGAATACCGACACACAATGATATTTAAATATTTACGAGCCTTTAACTAAAATAAGTGGGTAATCAACACTTTAGAATATCCTTTTCTTGATAAGTTAATATGAATAATTGACTGTATACCCACTACTCAACAAAAAATAAGAGTCAAAAAGTTACATGTGAACTTATTTAAACTAGGTAGGAATGTGACGTCACAATTCTCATAAAAGTTTGTTATTGTATAATAAAACGAATAAACATTTTTATTTTCATTCAGCACGCCTTTTTTATTTCCCCTTCTAACACCGCAAACATAAATTTCAAATCACATGAATAGTGAAGTTAATATTACTTATTTAACACAAACGTAACAAATTTTGATTAAATCTTACATATGGTTTCAAAGAAACAAAAACTAATTTGCGCTGTATATGAAATTCGAACTCGGGACACTTCAATCGTAAATCCACGACTACACTCAAACAGCTAGCAGTACTTACTAAAATCGAGCGAATTTTAGCAATGCAATGTAACGAACGGGTAGCCACTATAACGCGTAAATGTAAAAGAGATAATTATAATGTCGCTTAGTGCGACTACAGTTTATTAGTGTGTGTTATCTGTTGAATGTTGAGACAAAACTCTACAAGTAAACGCACTGACTGTATAGTGCTCGCACAGTTCATAGCAATGTAATCTATAGTCCGCCACTGGAGTTTTTAAACGTTTACTTAACCTCCCTAACTTAACGAATTATTGTGTGAACAAAGCAAACAACGTAAAGAATATAATATTTCTGTCCCATTACTACCAACCAAATAAAAATTTACAAAAAGTCTGCAATCTTGCGTTAGATTTGAACTTACGGCTAATTGATTCGCACGTCTGTCGGAACCCGATTAACCGGTAAGCCATCCTGATTCTAATTTACAAATTGAAATTATGAGCTACAATCACTTGTTGACGACAAAGACTACATTATATGCTTGAATATATAAGGTCGTAAGTCAAACTAAACGTCAAGCTGTTACGTTGTAATTATGCCTCTGCACTTCACACCCCTGACTGTACATTTTTAATTCTACTGAAGTAAAATGTGATCTAATCCAATGTAAACAAATGTACGAAACAAATATTTGTATGACGTACAGGTAATTGTTTCGGGTCTGGCTGTTTGTGTAAACGCATCCACGCTGCAGAAGAAATTCGTAGTGTGGAACAACGTTTTTTTTTAAGTGAATAGTAGAGAATTTCATAGGCTACTTTTTGTGTCTGTCTAACCCCCCACTTTCCTAGAATAGCGGGTGGAAGTTTTTTGGAAATAGAAAGCTAAAAATTGGTATGGCAGACGTTTGTCACCAACAAAAAAATCTTAGGAAATTTGCTCCCAACACCTTATAAAGGGACAGAAATTTTATGTTAGACTTTTGACAGTTTTCAGAGTAAGTAGCTAAAAATCGGTACACATACTCTTTGTTACCAACTAAAAATACCTGTAAATTAGAAAACGCGAAAAAAGCTTGTATTACAAACATGATCAGATCTTAAAGAGATAATTATGATTAACTAGCTTTTGCCCGCGACTTCGCTCGCGTTAAATTCGGGGTAACACAGTTCACCTCTCCTGATTTGCAGGTAGCTGCTACCTGTAGTTTTTGCCCTTACGCCTTATTTATTGTAAGTTTTCACTTTTCTTCCCTCTTTCTCCCTCATTTCCGTCTCCTGGGTCCCATCTATATCTGTACCAAAATTCATCAAAATCGGTTAGCCATTTGGTCGTGAAGACGTAACAAACACACAAACTTTTTTTTTTTAAACTTTGCCCTACACCAGGAATTTCTCCTGTATAGTGGGTGCGTTTACAAACATTTAAACTCACATGCACAAACAGCCAGACCCGAAACAACTATCTGCAGGTCATACAAATATTTGTTCCGTGCGGGAATCGAACCCGCGACACGCAGCGCAGCAGTCGATCGCTCAGCCACCGCGCCAACCGTGCCCACTCACATTCGCTTTTATAATATTAGTAAAGATTTAATGTATACAGGACGTGGTTGAAAGCATCGTGAAGGGTCTGTTTACATCTCCTAGGAACTGCAGTGACCAAATATTAAAATAAATGTATAAGACTTTGTATAAGTGAGCTCGTTAGTGGCGTGCGTTTCCTGTCTTCTCTAGATACTACAAATACCAGTCTACCTGGTATTTAAAATATAAGGCGTTTAGATGGTCGATAGTTCGAAATTTTATTTAATTAAATATGAATCTCCATTTTAACCGGCACACTGTCATGGACACCTAAACTATCTACTCTTGTACTTCTTGGTCTTGTTATGTACTCTTGTTCTAATTTGAACCTTATCGTTTATTTCCTTTATAACGTGCTAGAGTTTATTTCAAAATGACCACAAAAGTCAATTCACACCGGCGACGACGCGTCAAGGCATTTTATCTCTACCCAACGTAAATTCAAACGTAGCTACAAGTATTTATTTATTTATAAACAAACTTGCTGCACTTAAAGTTCGCGGTAAAGCGCGCAGCCAGCCAACTACATTACATTTAGTAACAAAACTTCATGCAATAATGAAGCTTAACTTTACTGCTGCTACTTGTAAACATATGAAGATTCGGCACCTGAACAGTTTTTTTTTTTCGGTTGGGAAATCATCAAATGACTTCCCCCGCTCTGAGCCTCTGAGCGGAGCGGGGGGCATGTCAGACTTGTACTGACTAAAACCCACCCATGTTCCTTCTATTGCACTTTACGTTCCGGGGCCGTGTTATCTCTTTCGAACAACCCGCAACCTCGGCAGGCGGAGGCTCCAATGAGGTCGTTTAACAGATTCATCGCCTGGTTAGTGGGCGCACATCGAGCAGTTTGGGTACGCACAAAGGCCACTTTTTATGGGAACAGACCTCGTGAGATAAGTAGCTGTTTGTTGGGCTAAATTATAGACATAAAGGAGTGGTTCCCTAAATATTTCCATGCCGTCCTTAGCAGGCTCACGCAGCAGCAAGCAGAAGGGCCTGCCAGGGCCATCGCCTGCCCGGGTTGCGGGTTGTTCGAAAGAGATACCGCAGCCCTGCAACATAAAGGGCAATAGAAGGAACATGGGTTGGTTCCTGTCAGTACAAGTTACACTCCTCCAGCTCCACCTAGACACGGGGAAGTTATTGGATGATTTCCCACCCGAAAAAAAAGCTTTCTTTAAGGTACAAACGGTGGAATTATATTAGGCCTTGCAGAATAACAGGCTGTCAGACGGCGAATTGTTACTGATACATCTATTTAGTCAATCACATCCACAGCGCGTCTGCCACCTCCAGCTCGTCAGTACCTGCAGACAGAGTAATATAAGGTTCAAATTTAATACATACGACCAGCAAGGGCGAGTAGCTACTTACGCTCTAATTTTATATTTTTCAGTAATACAAGATGAATGCTGTACCGGTTGGTTCGAGGCCCTTCCCGATCGATTGCCCGTATTGCAAAGCGACCATCGTCACGACGGTTGAGAGGAAAACCACCATTAAGACCCACCTTATGGCAGCGCTCTTGTGTAGTTGTCTGTAAGTATAGTTTATTATCAGAGGGGCCTGCCGGGGTTGCGGGTTGTTCGAAAGAGATACCGCGGCCCCGGAACATGAAAGGCAAAATAAGTAACATGGATGGGTTTTAGTCCGTAAAAGCCAGACACTATAGCGGGGGAAGTTTTGATGATTGCCCATCCATAAGAAAAAGTATACTTTATTATTTATTTGCTGCGCCCAGCGGTTTCACCCGCTGCTCACTTAGGGATATAAAAAATAGATATTAGCTGATTTTCAGACTTACTGAATATGAATGAAAATCGGTCGAGCTGTTTCGGAGGAGCATGAGAATAAACATTACGACACGAATATTTTATATCTCAGATTTAAATAAGAAAAAACAAGATTCTTACTATTATTATAAAAGCGAAAGTGAGTTTGTTTGTCTGTTGGAGATTTTGATGAATTTTAGTACAGAGATAGTTGAGACAGATATAGGCAATTTTTTTAAAGTGAGAAATAAGGGAAAAATTGAGAAAAAAAGGGAAAACTTAGCTTTGCTATTACAATAAATAAGGCACGAGGGCAAAAACTACAGGTAGCAGGTACCTGCAAATCAGGAAATTGGAACTGAGTTACCCCGAATTTAACGCAAACGAAGCCGCGGGCAAAAGCAATAATGTACTTTAGAAAAAAAATGCATGGATTTAGTAAAATAGGTGTCAGATACCACTATAATACTAAAAACCGGGACCAACTATTTCAGCTAGGTTTCATGCCCATTCTTCTCCTTAAAGATCTACCCTTTGGAATGATGTCTTATTATGACTGCAGCTGTTGAAGCATCTTTTTTGTTTTCATAACATTCTTAAGTGTCTGTACTTATTCAAATGCTTTGAGTTTGAGTTCATCTGTCTAGACTAAAAGCTGACCTCAACATAGTTGGAAAATAGCTAGGAATCTGCCCAGCCATTTCCCAAGTAGGATGAGGGGTGACGAGATTAATGTTTGTTTATTTTTACAGCTGCGGTCTACTCTGCACATGTATCCCGTACTGCATGGACTCCTGCAGGAATGCGGATCACTACTGCCCCAGCTGCGGTGCTTATTTGGGTACCTACAAGCGATAGTTTGGCCTTTTCTCTCAATAATTATGTGTCCAATATTATTTTTATCTTAAAAATATTTGTCAAATACTACATAATGTTAAGTATACTGTTAATTACTGTCTCTTTAAAAATCATCGACTAAAATGGAGATTTTGATAAATAAATGGAGTTCTATAAGTCGTTTTATATCTTTTCAACACACTTTAGTCAGAATCTTTAGTAACTCAAATGATATGTATTATAATATAGGTTAGCTACAGGTGCTTGCTGACCTCAAACTCATTATTCCAATTAGACCTTTACAGGCACTTTTGAATGTCAAGAACAAAAAGATGAAGCTACAGTCCCAGTCACAAGGCATAGGCATACAACTTGTGAAAGTACCGTAGTTGCATTTCAAAACGTAGATGTCTATGGAGAAGAATGGGCAAGCAACTCCTTAGACACTCTTTTTGACGATAAAGTTTTTACAAGATCATAGCTACATCATTCATTTCGAGATTACACATTTGTGTGAGTAGTTAAACGTGTAGGTACATTAAAAGCGTCCAGAGTGAATGTGGTAATCAATAATTTAAAAATAAAGTAATTAAGAAAACCGTGGCATATGAGCAATGGCCAGTGCCAAGTGATAGCGCTCGTTCACGAACATGATGCCTCAGCTCAACCATTTTGAAGGGGGCTAAATACGACGACACTTTTGGCGCAGTGGCTGAACGAACGGCTGCTGCGCTGTGTGTCGCGGGTTCGATCCCCCTACGGAACAAATATCTGTATGGCATACAGATAGTTATTCTGGGTCTGGCTGTTTATTTATGTGAGTTTAAATGTTTGTAAACGCACTCACGATACAGGAAAAATTCCTAGTGTGCGGTAACGTTTTTTTAAATAAAAAAAATTAGTCGACATAGCAGTCACCGGCAGCTACACATTTAAGTGAGCATGTAAACCACAAGGGCACAAACGTGTCAATAATAGTACACAGTCCTCACACATGGGCTTTAAAATTACATAATACTATGAAATTGGGTTTAAATACAACATAGAGTACGTTCAGTGATAATTCCCTTACCTCTTCAGATGCACCTTTTTTAGGGTTCCGTAGTTAACTAGGAACCCTTATAGTTTCGCCATGTCTGTCTGTCCGTCCGTCCGTCCGTCCGTCCATCCGTCCTCGCTTAATCTCTGTGACCGTTAGCACTAGAAAGCTGAAATTTGGTACCAATATGTATATCAATCACGCCGACAAAATGGTAAAATAAAAATTTGAAAAAAAATGTTTTATAAGGGTAGCCACCCTATATGTAAAGTGGGAAGTGATTTTTTTTTAAATTTCAAACCTAACGTGTGATATATTGTTGAAAAGGTATTTAAAAATGAATAGGGGTTTACTAAGATCATTTTTTGATAATGTCATTAATTTCGGAAATAATCGCTAAAAAAGTTAAAAACAATGTGTCCCCCCCCTCTAACTTTTGAACCATAAGTTTAGAAAATATGAAAAAAATCTGAAAAGTAGAACTTTATAAAGACTTTCTATGAAAATTATTTTGAACTTGATTAACACAACAGTTTTTGTACAAAAAAGACAAAAAGTTGTACAAAATAATTTCTGAACTAAGTTTGTAGTATAATCGTATATGCAAGCATTTTTTGTAACTTTGTTTACATATTTTATTATCCTAAACGTATCTTTTTTCAAACAAAAAAAGAATTATTGAAATCGGTTCTCGCCTTTGTATTAATTAGTAACCCAATTCCCCGAGAGATGGCACTGTAGGTACTTATTACATTGGATCGGGTATTACCGAATTGTTCGGTTGGCCTCATAACTGGGAACACTTATTGTGACGGACGGGAAACTACGGAACCCTACACTGAGCGTGTCCCGACACGCTCTTGGCCGGTTTTTGAGGTTATAGCATCATGTTAAATTAATTTCGTTTCTAATTGTTATGAAATAACAAAACGTCAAATAATTTATTATTTATATAAACCTGTAACAATGGTAAGTAAATGAATTAAGTTTTTCCTGATTCTTCTAAAACAAGGGACCTATATTAAAATGGAGCCATGTGAATACCACGGAAAATAATTATTTTCCTGTTATTGTTATATTATTTGCAAATATATAACTTACATATTATATATTACTTACAAAAGACCGGAGTTCAGTAGGTATTTAGTGTGGTTAAAGCCATTTAAAAAAAAGTTTGATAGCACGCTTGGAATATGAAGGATAGCACGGTTGGCGCAGTGGCTGAGCAATTGGCTGCTGTGTTGCGTGTCGCGGTTTCGATTTTCGAACGAAACAAATATTTGCATGGTCTACAGATAGTTTTTTTTTAGGTCTCTCTGTTTGTTTTCTTGAGTTTAAATGTTTGTAAAAGCTCCCACGACACAGGAGAAATTAGGGTGGGGCAACGTTTTATGCGAAAGAAATAAAACTATAAAAAATACAAAATTTTATAAAAATATTACCTGCTTCTACCAATACAGTTTAATTTTTTAGTCAATAAAAATAAAAAGGAAGGTACTTTCATAAATGAACGTAAACCTTATCTTTTGCTAAATAATACCAGCCTATTGCTGTCCCACCGCTGGGCAAAGGCCCCTTTAAAAAAAAAACAACATCAAAAAAAGTTTATTTGTACATACAGCAGATATCACAACATTAGTTCCAGCATTCATCCATATTATGACGTAGGTACAAATATTTCCATGAAAAATAAAATTCAAGGCTTATGTTATAAGACGATTAGTAATCATGAATTAGTAAATGATTTTTTTATATTATTATTATTTTAGAAAAGGCACAAGCATTGTTCACCAAGCTTGCTCAAGGCGTGTTGGCGATTTCAGACTCGTGTTAAATATAAGTTCAGATTTTCTTACGTGTTTTCTTTACCTGAAACTAAACTTAACTTAATTATTATAGTGCGCAAGTGTGTGTCCAGGCACAGCTGCACTTTCTGTTCCCTCACTCACATAGGTAGTCCGATGGGACGGCACTCCGACACGACCGAAAACGATCAGATACAGGACCAACGGCTTAACGTACTCGTACCTCGAATCTTACCGCCAACTTGCTGCTACTGTGAAATGCCTTATGGAAAAACCTAATACCACGTTTTGATTTCGTGATCAACATCTTCAATAGACCTCGTACCTAATAGACACTTTGAGGTATGCTAGCACTCCTTGCCGGATTGCCAATATGAGATCTGGAAGCGATAATAGATAGATATAGACATAGGCTTACATATATAATAATAGGCTGCTGACGTACCTTTTTTTCAAATATAATAATAAATAAATAATAATAAATATCTTGAGACAACTCACACACGGCTATCTGATCCCAAGCTAAGCAGAGCTTGTGTTATGGTAACCATACAACTGATATACATACTTATATAATTTATCACACCCAGACACAGTACAAACAATCATGCTCATCACACAAAGTTTGTCCTGGGTGGGAATCGAACCCACGACCTCCGGCCCAGCAGTCAGGGCCACTAACCACTAGACCTACAGGCCCGTCAATATGAAATCATCAAATAACGCAAACCATGCCGTCGAATGGTGCACTTTGTTTTTTTTTTGCAGATGGGAAGCCATAAAGTAACTATCCCCGCTTTAGGTGGAGCGCGGGGGACTGTGATATCTTTATTTACTAAAACCCACCCATGATCCTTCTTTTACCCTTTATGTTGCGGGGCCGCGGTATCTCTTTCGAGCTACCTACAACCCTGGTAGGGTCCTCTTGTCTAAATTTACTAAATTTGAATGTCTCTCGTTAGTTTGCAATAGCAGAAGGTAAGGTAATCTATACTAATATTATAAAGCTGAAGAGTTTGTTTGTTTGTTTGTTTGAACCCGCTAATCTCAGGGACTACTGGTTGGAATTGGAAAATTCTTTTAGTGTTGGATAGTCCATTTCTTGAGAAAGGCTATAGGCTATATAACATCACGCTACGACCAACAGGTGCTGAGCAGTGCGGGTGAAACCGTGGGGAACAGCTAGTATTAAATATTACGTGTGTAGATTTTATATACTTTTCTTGTATTTAGAAATGTGTAACATTGACTTGTATGAGTCTGTAAAGAGGTTTTAATAGTGATATATTTATACTGCTAAGCTATGCTACTAATTTCAGAGGGTAAATAATGTCCATGACATGAATGTGAGATGTTTAGCTTAACTACACGTCAGGGTCATCACAAAAAATAGTCGTGATTAACAGAAACGTATGTTTAATAAATTGCTATAACGATCACGTGAAGCAATTGTGTACATTGATACAATGACACAATACCATCCACAGGCCTACGATGGCCGGCAGTCTTATCCTTGCTCCTGACGCCTGGCGCCACGCACGGCGCACGTTTAACGTGACGTCCTGCCACCTCCCTTGCTAGCATAACAGGCCCTTCGCAGAAGGAGGTGACTGACTACGTCCCGTTCCCTCCCGCGAAGGGATATGAACAAGGGCTAGAGAAGTCGCCGCCGCGGATCGCTGATCTACGAAGACACAGCTGCAGCGGTGCTCCACAGTATGCGCCACCGTGTCCTCTGGGCGGTTCTCACAATAGTGGCAACCGGGCGTTTACTCCTGCCCAATCCAGTGCAGGAACCATCTCAATTGTAATATTATTTCTAGCCACGTCATTCTTCTGACCCAGAACTGACAAAGATATAGCCCATTAAAGTTACTTGTGACGTCATTTATTGCGAAAAAATGCAGCAACACCTGTAATTTTTGGTCTAATTTACAAATAAAAAAACGTATGTCTTATTTTTGAATAATCTAAATAATATTTTTTTCGGAAACTAGCCTATTTTTATATTAGTTTTAAGATAGACATCTAGGGCACACATTCATTTATTGCGTAAGACTAAAAGAGTAACCATGGAGTTTCTTGCCGGTTCTTCTCCATAGGAAACGACCAACCCGAACCGTGCAACTTTTCTCGACGTTTTATAAGTGCCCATGTAGGCCTATGTGAAATAAAAATATTTTGATTTGATTTGACTATTTAGGGGAGGAAGTCGGCCATTGCAAGGGGGCCCGGTAGTCTTGATAGTTCTAACGTAAGATCTCAAAAAAGTTATGATTATATACCGTGCGTTCAGACGTGTATATATAGGTAAACAATTCCTGAAGAATGCCAGACAACAGCGCTACTAAAAATAACCATTACCCATGTAGGAACTAATACACATTCCTAAACAAAAATCCTTAATATTCTAACGTAAAAAATATTTAACGGAGAGTGGTTGCCACATATTCTTATTTTTTCTATTGGGGGTCTAAACCTAGAAAAAATAGTCCTAACGTATTTATGACTGCTTTTATTAAAAATATTAATATCAAAGTTTTAGGTAATTTTCATAACGTTATTCAGCAACTCAATCATCACAATAGGTATCATTTTAGCTCTCTCGAAAACATATCCGATAAAAATGGGCTACGGAATCAGAGTTCAACTAAGAGCAAGACTGCATACCTATTTTTAGTTCTAATGTACGCGAAAACAAACAGTTGAGGATAAACTGTGCTGACCAACACAAGTGAGTGAATTAAATTGAGTTATTTTTTTTTTTAATTCTGTATTTTAGTGTTTGAACGTAAATATTATGACACATGGAGTTTTTATACGATTGAAAGATAGGTGAAACGGGTATGGATATATAAATTACGCGGCTTCGACGGACACGGACAGTGTAGTTTTTTTTTGACATTTTCGTGACTTGAGCATCGGTTTTAAAAAATTTTGACAGCTTTTAAAATTGAATTGTCATATGTATGACTGGATGCATTTATTTGTTATCTTTATTGTGATTTGTTAACAGGTAGGTACTATAAGAGACCAGGGACTGATTAATCGGGTCATAAGGCTATCCGGTTTGATTTGTGTGTTTGATTAACCATTTTATGGGTTAACCCTTACGATAAATGGATTAACCATATAAATAGAGATGTTTATAAAGAAAAAGACAAAGCACTATCTATGAGCTAGCTTTGTGCGAGAACTAGTTCGTTCACCATTTCCATATCGTAAATTATATAAAATTCTCGTAACATACCGAGTTTCCTCCATGCCTCGGAAAGTACGTCAGTTTTTGGCCCGACTGTAATTTTTTCCTTCTTCAATTTAATTTAGTCGACTATTTTATCTTTGATAGTCGTTACAAATAGTCAGTGTCCCGAAAGTCTGACAACCAGTTTTACAAAGGGGTATCGTAATACCCAGTACTAGGGTTGTGGAGGTCAGATAAGCAGTCGCTACATGTAAAATACTAGTATTCACCAGTATTTACATAGGCACACTTAATGTCATAAGGCATTCTCTACCAGTCAACCTTTGGGTTCAATACGACACCCACATAATTATTAACGTTAGTGTGTATGGGAATGATTTTCTACTAAGTTTTTAATAGCAACCAGCTACCCTACCATGACATCATAAAGCAGAACTTATTCCACTGAGGGAAAGAGATGGTGCTAGACATCTTGTATAGCTCTGTCTCTTTCCCTCAGTGGAATAAGTTCTGCTTTAAGATGTCATGGTAGGCCTACAGTGATCAGTCACTTGTTGCTATTGTGCTTGCTTAATAGTAACAGTAAAGCTGTGATATCCTAGTGGTAAGACCGTCGGATTGCCACGTCATATCAAACGATACATTGTGCGCCAAATTTTATCTACATCCGTTCAGCAGTTTTTGCGTGGAAGAGATATATCCAGGCAGTTATTATCAGCTGGGCCTGCCAGCGCCTCCGCCTGCCGGGGTTGCGGGTTGTTCGAAAGAGATACCGTGGCCTTGAAACATAAAGTGCAATAGAAGAAACATAGGTGGATTTTAGTCAGTATAAGTCTGTTTCCCCTCCGCTACGCCCAGAGCGGGTGAACTAATTTTCATGATTTTCCATCCGCAAGAAAGGCAATTATTATTAGGATAAAATTTCATGTGAATGTATGAATTAATGACTCATTCATACATTCACATGAAATTTTCGAAATTGGATAAGCAGTTTCTAAGATAAAACCTACTCAAGCTTACAAACTTAATTTCTTTATAAAAAGTATTAATATACAGGGTAAAACATTATAAGCAATAAAACCTGAAGTGTGGTGTCTTAGACCATGTAATTCAACAACTTTTATTCAATGACTTTTGGACATTCATTACTATTTTAGGGTTCCGTACCTCAAAAAGAAAGAAAACGGAACCTTTATAAATAAAATATAAGTAAATAAATAAATACCTTGGGACAACTCATACACGGCTATCTGATCCCAAGCTAAGCAGAGCTTGTGTTATGGTAACCAGACAACTGATATACATACTTATATAATTCATAAATACATACATATTATAGATAAATCACACCCAGACACAGAACAAACAATCATGCTCATCACACAAAGTTTGTCCTGGGTGGGAATCGAACCCACGACCTCCGGCTCAGCAGTCAGGGTCACTAACCACTAGACCAACAGGCTCGTCAATTATAGGATCACTTACTTGCCCGTCCGTCTGTCTGTCTGCCTGCCAGTCTGTCAAAATAATTTATCTTGGGAAAGCGTGGAAGTATCGAGTTGAAATGAAAACCATTTACTCAAGTCTGTGCGTATCTAAGCTGAGAGGCCTGCCAGGGCCACCGCCGGCCGGGATTGCGGGTTGCTCGAAAGAGATAACGCGGCCTCGGAACATAATGGGCATAAAAAGGAACATGGGTGGGTTTTAGTCAGTACAAGTCTGACACATCTACCACTCCGCCCAGAGGGGCGGAAGTGTCAGTGTAAAAGGGGGACTCAGAGAGTCACCCTATATAATTCAATAGTGTTTGTTATTGTTCATACAATGAATATCATTAATATTGTTGTTTTCCTGGCTCTTTATTTATAATTATTTTACCAACGTTTAACGTTTTTGTTTCAACGGACTAGTCCATATTTTTTCACATTGTATCCTTAATACAAGACAATTAAAGTCATTTCATATTGTATAAAGTTTTAAATATATATATATATAAATTTTCCTTCCTCAATGTAGTTCAACAAAATAAGTTATTAAGAAAACTGTTATTATGAAGAATTGTCGGAAAACAAAATGAACAATAGCGACCATACAGTACATATCCTTACTATTATTATAAAAGCGAAAGTGAGTCTGTTTGTTACCTCTTCACGCTTTAATGGCTACACCGATTTTGATGAATTTTGGTACAGAGATAGTTGGGAACCAGGAGACGGACATAGGCTAATATTTTTTCTAAAAAAGTGGTATGTGAGGGAGAAAGAGGGAAGAAAAGGGAAAACTTAGCGTTGCTATTACAAATCAATAAGGCGCCAGGGAAACTGTGTTACCCCGAATTTAACGCGAGCGAAGCCGCGGGCAAAAGCTAGTACTGAATAAATACTCATACAGAAAAGATGTTTTCTTTCTTTTTATAAAACATACGTTTTACAGGATAAATTCCTAGTGTGACACTAGGAATTTCTCTTGTATCGTGGGTTCATTTACAAACCTTTAAATTCACATACACAAACAGTCCGACCTATAACAACTATCTGTCGGTCACACATTTTTTTCCGTGCGGGGATCGAACCCGCGACCCGCGGCCGGCGTAGCAGTAAATCGCCAACCGTGCCGTCTGTTTAATGGGCTGCGTTTTCTACTTTGAGATAATATTTATTTCGTATTAGTATGGCTTCGAAAATACTTTGTTTTTGAAACCACCATACGTTAATCAATACAGTAGGTGTGTTTTTTTAAACTGTGCCCCACACTAGGAATCACACACTCAGCCAGACCATAGAGACAGAAAATTTAGAAAATTGTTAAGTTTATAGCACAATGTTGCTCGTACTCAATCTTTTAAATAAGAGCAAATTTCCTTGTATAAATTAATTGTATTGTGGTTCCCGCTATTGTTAGCAGACAGCGCTAGTTTAGTTTTAGTATAAGTTGAAGTTTGCGTTGACGAGATCTAATTGTTCGCTACAAGGACAAGACAGTTAAATTGTTTCTCTGAGTCTTCATCAATCTTCATTGCCTCGGCGCTTTTT
Organism: Ochropleura leucogaster; assembly: GCA_958449745.1. Classification (NCBI taxonomy): domain Eukaryota; kingdom Metazoa; phylum Arthropoda; class Insecta; order Lepidoptera; family Noctuidae; genus Ochropleura; species Ochropleura leucogaster. Next base: position 7,318,365 of record OY288206.1, read on the forward strand.
AACCGATTTAAAAAAAGAAGAAGGTTCTATGGTCGACTGTATTGTATGTTCACTGATATATCATCATGCATTACAAAAAATGAAATAAAAAGTTTTTGCAAAAAAACAAACTTCCAAAGAGAAAATCTAAAAAGTGGAAAATAAATATACTTCCGGAAATTGGTGGCAAAATAGTCAACGAAACAAACAAACGACCATTTTTCGGAAGTAAAGTTATTTTCTGCTTTTTAGTTTCATTTTTTTGCAAAAAACGTTTTTCCTGATGTTCGCCATTGCCGACTCTGGCTTTTAGGAGTTGTTTTTTTTTCATGCCTTCCTCTTTTGAAGCGATTAAACTATCTTTTTCTATAAATACCTAAAGGAAATATATCAATCATCATCCCGTATACTTGTAAAAGTGAGTTAATCTCTTTTCCTTTTTATTTTCCAGGACTTCAAAAATGGCTGACGAATACAAACTTCGTCCTGCGCCTGGGCCTCCTCAAGCTGAAACGTACCCCATGACTCATCAAGCTGCAACATACCCCATGCCTCCTCAAACTGCAACATACCCCATGCCTCCTCAAACTGCAACATACCCCACGCCTCAAGCTACAACATACCCCACGCCTCAAGCTACAACATACCCCACGCCTCAAGCTGCAATATACCCTACGCCTCAAGCACCTCCGATCTATGTGGCACAAGTACGCTTGGGTCCTACGCCAAGTTCTGTTACCTGCCCGTCTTGCGGCGCGTCCATCGTCTCCAAAGTTAAGGTGGAACCTAGTACGCAGACTCATCTTATAGCATTGCTTTTATGTCTGTAAGTAGACCTTTAAAATGCATACTTTTACCAGCGTCTACCTGCAACTGCATGCATTTCAAATATTGTATTCAGTGTTCACAAAATTAATAAATGAATTTGAAGATTACATACACATTCTGTGTTTGTTTTAAGTTTCGTGGGCTGCTCTGGCACTTTCACCTTAAGGGCCTATTCGTAGTTTTATCTCATTGGTCGATTAGTCGAGTGTACCTATGTCGACTTTGCAGCCCCGAAGGGTCTAATTTTTTTCACTAAGCAACACATAATTTCATTGAAAAATACCTTCGAAATGTAGATTATAGTGTCAATGCATTGTTAGTATTTTTTTTCAAGTCTATTTATTTCATGTGTTGATTTTCACAGAGCCTTTGGTTATAAGTTCAACTTGAATAAAATATTTTATCATCGCGTTCTTTTTTGTCGTGGATTTCCACTGGTTCAAATTTGGTACAAACGGGCCTTAAGCAGCTACTACCTACCAGTGATGCAGACAAAATTTTGGATGGCGTATGATTTTTGATCAATACATGTTTTGCATATTTTAATGGAATACGATGATGATATTTTTTTTATTAACATTATTTTGTTTCTTTGCAAACACTTCTTTTCAACTGTTATAATGAAAAACAAAACAAAATCACGGCTTGCAGTGTTGCAGTAGCAGTATTATAAAAGTCGTGTAGTGCAAAATATGTAGGTACACTTAATTTACATTATTACAAAAATATTAAAATTTTCGTAATTTTTCTTACAGTTTATGTATATGCTGCACATGCGTCCCATACTGCGTCGACTCCTGCCAGGATGCGAATCACCACTGCCCCAACTGTGACGCGTATTTGGGAACCTACAAGCGATAGTTAATTTTTTTTTCTTTTATACGGCGCGTTCGGCGCAATGGTTGAGCGATCAGCTGCTGCGCTGCATGTCGCGGGTTTGATTCCCGCATCGAACAAATAATTGTAAGACCTACAAGTAGTTGTTTCGGGTCTGACTTTTTGTGTATGTGAGTTTAAATGTAATGTAATGAATTATGAATGTTTATATATAATACTAGCTTTCGCCCGCGACTTTGCCCGCGCGAAACTTGGGGTAACACAGTTCCCCTTGCGTCTTATTGTTTTGTAATAAGTTATATAAGTTTTTCTTTTTTCTTCCCTCTTTCTCCCGCACATCCCACTTTTTTTAAATAAAAATTAGCCTACGTCCGTCTCCTGGTTTCCAACTTGTTGTCCAACTACATCTGTACCAAAATTCATCAAAATCGGTTCAGCCATTAAAGCGTGATGAGGTAACAAACAAACAAACTCACTTTCGCTTTTATAATATTAGTAAGGATTTGTATGCTTGTATCCACGGAGGACAAACATTCCTGAAACGTGAAATAAAAGTGTTTCTTACAAAAAGTCGAATTGAGAACATCCTCCTACTTTTGAAATCGGTTAAAATATAAGTATCATATAGCGTCTTAATAAAATTATTTGTAAAGAACTTACTGTCATTTAGATAGATTTAATAAATTCTCAAAATCATAAAATATATAGAAAATATTTAATATTTTAAATTTTATTGACTTATAAACGTTACGTTACACTGTCGTTCTAGCAGAAATAATCGATGTGAATTGATTTGTATAAACTTACTTATATAACATATGTTTTAGACTTATGACTCCTAGCATAATTATTATGCATTCTTAATTACCAAATCAGCACACTGAAAGATTGGTGCCAGTCCTTTATCTGCGCAGGCCTGCATGTGTTTATTTTATAAGTTGCTAAATATTAAACTCTTATGAATCGCTCAGAGAACTAACGAAACAATGTTACTGCAGCCTATCAGAATTTTTAAATGATTGAAAACAAATAAATGCAATTACGATATTTCTTGTAAATTTAAGCTCCGTTTTATATCTTTGTTTATTTTCATGTTTTTGTTTTTTTATAAATTCTATGTGTAATTTTAACTTCAACGCATGGCTTAAGCCAAAAAAAATTGTACGCCATTCCTGGATGGCAAAACATGTAGCAACTTTGCAAATTGTATCATCTTTATACACACTCATGTTTTACAAAATAAATATATCTTTATCTTTATATCTTTATCTTGTAAGATGCGCGTGATTCGAAAGTAACTACGAATCGCGTTCTGTGGTTGCCGACTGAAAGGCGATATGGTCATAGTGTCCAGGAAACTCTATCACTTTATGAATATCATATGCTATTATTACTATCTTTTATCTTTAAAAAACCTACGTGAATAAATTTTCTTAAAAATACAATGTGTTTTAGTTACTTACCTATAATACACCCATATTTGATATCTTGCTGCAGTAACTACATAGAAGTCCTTGGTTTTTTGAAAAACTATCCGTATTAGGGTTATAATGAACAGCCATATGTGGGAATCGACTTCGAATCAGAGAATCCCAGGGTTTCGGGTTCTTAGGCCAGGATTGCGGGTTGTTCGAAAGAAAAACCGCGGCCTCGGAACATAATGGGCATAAAAAGGAACATGGGTGGGTTTTAGTCAGTACTAGTCTGACACTCCTCGCGCCCCGCCCAGAGCGGGGCAAGTTATTTGATGATTTCCCACCTCAAAAAAACAAAAGATCAGAGAATCCGCATAATATAATAAATTATGGTTATAATTGTGTAAAAAACTAAAATGTTTACATTAATTAATTACATTCTAGTTTTTGCTGTAGCTGACACTTCTCACGATTAATAGATTCTCAAAAAAGGAGGTGGCTTCCGAAAATAACGATTTGCCATTTTTTATTTTTTTACGTCCTGAAGCAGGAAACGAAGTGAGACCCAATTTTAAGTCGTGTTTTAGGTTATGTCGACAGATATTGAAATTAAAGAATAAAAGCCATATCTTAACTGGAAGCAAAAGTAATACTGCGAATTAAGATCCATAACCGGGCTGTCATACCATCATCTTGTCAGAAAAGAGTAATGTCGGAGCTTCACGTTTCACATATGGGCATTGTCAAAACCGAAACACTAGCACGTAGCTATGTTTGGTGGCCAGGTTTAGATGAAGCGGTGAAAGCGCGTTGAGCTTGTGCCGCCGAGGCCGATGCTGCGCCACTTGCTGTTCCACAGTCTTGGCCTTGGCCGTCACGGCCTTGGTCCAGACTGCATTTAGATTTCTTAGGGTTTATTGGTGGCTTAACTTATTTAATTGTAGTCGATTCTTGCTCTAAATGGATCGAAACTATTAAAATGAGTAGGACTAGAGGAATATTACGGAATGATGGTTGCAATTTGGTCTTCTAAGAAAAACTGTCAGTGACAACGGCAGCCCTCGCGAGCGAGGAATTTCCAAACTTCTCTTACGACATAATGAATAAGCATATTTTTATTATTTTTTACTTTGTCGAAAACCTACTCGATAAAAAAGTGCGCTACGGAATCAGGGTTCATCTAAAAGCGAGACTGCATACCTATTTTTAGTTCTAATATAGGTAAGCGAAACAGTTGAGCATAAACTGTGCTGACCAACACAAGTAAGTGAATTAATTTGCTTTAAAATCTTAATATTTAATTCAGTGTCGTAATGCGTAAATATGAGTTTTTCATACGATTGAAAGATAGGTAAAACGGGTATATAGACATATAAATTACGCGGCTTCGACGGACAGGGACAATGTGTCGTTGTTTTGACTTGAGCAGCATTTAAAATTTTTCTTCAGCAGAATTACAAGTTTTTGACAGCTTTATAAATCGAAGTGACATATTTATGGCCGAATGCAGTAATTTCTTTACTTTATTGTGATTGCTAAACAGGTAGTAGGTACATTCTATAAGAGACCAGGGACGGATTAATCGGGTCATAAGGCTAACCGGTTTGATTCGTGTGTGTGTGTTTTTTTTAAACATTGCCCTACAGTAGGAATTTCTCTTGTATCGTGGATGCGTTTACAAACATTTAAACTCACATACAGTCAGACCCTGAACAACTATCTGTCGGTCACAATTTTTTTTTTCGTTGCGGAGATTGTACCCGCGACAGTTTTGTCGTGAAATAATATAATATTAATTTCAATTTTCTCGTAAAAATGTTTTCTACTTTGGGATAGACTTATTTCTTAATAGTACGGCTTTTAAAATAATATGTTCATGTAACCATCACACGTTAATCAACAGAGTAGGAGGAAATCGCTTCATAATTTTTTTTTTTAAATTTTGCCTCTCACTAGGAGTCACATTGACAAACAGCCTGACCATAGAGACAGATAACTTAGAGATTTGGTAAGTTTATAACACGATATTGTTCGTGATTGTATTCAATCTTATTAATCGACTTCAAAAAAGGAGGAGATTCTTACTTCGTCGGTTTTTTTTCTTGTATGTGCGTCCTGCGTCTACCCCTCCTCAAGCTGCAACATACCTCATGCCTCCTCAAGCTACAACACACTCTACGCCTCCTCAAGCTGCACCATGCCCTACGCCTCAAGCACCTCCGACCTATGTGGCTCAAGTACGCTTGGGTCCTACACCAAGTTCTGTTACCTGTCCGTCTTGCGGCGCGTCCATCGTCTCCAAACTTAGGGTGGAACCTAGCACGCAGACTCATCTAATGGCGTTGCTTTTATGTTTGTAAGTAGACCTTTAAAATTCATACTATTACTAGCTTCTATCTGCAACTGGGTAGATTTCAGATATTGTACAATGTGTTCACAAAATTAATAAATGAATTTGAATTTAAAGATTACATACACATTCTGTGTCTGTTTTAAGTTTCGTGGGCTGCTCTTGCGTTTTCACCTTAAGGGCCTATTTGTAGTTTTTTCTCATCGCTTATTAAATATATACACATTTAATATATGTATTTAATAAATGTATATTAGTGTCACATGCATAGTCAGTGTTCTTTTCAAGTCAATTAGTTTATATCATGTGTTGATTTTCAAACAGCTTTTGGTAATTTGTACAACTTGATTAAAATAAGTTTTCACGGCGTTCTTGTTTTTCATAAACAGATTTTGCCTTATGTAGGTACGATATATAAAAATTCTGTGACGATACTTTTTTTTAAATAAATTTTTTTCTTCGCCAAGTCACCAAGTTGTTTTCAAGTTTTACGATGGAAAACGCAACAAAATCACTGATTGCAGTGTAAATGTCATATAGTGTAAAATAAATACACTTAATATAAATCATTATAAAAATATTTCAATTTCTATAATTATTTCTACAGGTACTTATGTATTTGCTGCACATGCGTGCCATACCTCATCGGCTCCTGCCAGGATGCGAATCACCACTGCCCCAACTGTGATGCGTATTTGGGAACCTACAAACCATAGTTTACATTCTCTTCAAATATCTTCTTCTTATATATTAATATGTATAGATAATATTTGTATATTATTATTCCTGCCCATTCTTCTCCATAGAGATCAACGCTTTGGAATGGACAACTACAGTTCTTTCACAAGTTATTATGCCTTGTGACCGGGACTGTAGCTTCATTTTATTTCTTAACATTCAAAAGTGGTTGTAATGGTTTAATTGAAATAAATGCTTTGAATTGAATTGAGGAAAAACATTCTTGAAACGTAGTGAACATAACACTTTAATATAAATAACTTACGTTTAACGTTTTTTTAGAAACTCCTGTTTTTTAAGTCATTAATTAAATTATTTGTAACGAGCACACTCCGAGTCATATATATATATTTTATTCTCGTAATTATGGTAATATTAGGTAAGAAACAAGTATTTTTAATTTTAAAATTGTGTTTTTACTTTACGTGACACAGTTGTTCTAGGGCCCTAGCACAAATATGCGATATGATTGATTGATTTGTATGAACTTATATAACATATGCTGTAAACTTATGACATAACATATCATGTATTCGTAATCACCTAATCAGTACACTGCAAAACTGGCGTAAGTCTTTTAATTATATAATAATAATAAATAAATAAATCGTTTATTTATAAAAAGGGGGCACATATACAATAAAATAAAGCATTTAACAAACAAAAGAACACAGTTGCTTAATTGCCTGAACTAGGTTGGACTTGTGTTTCAGGCTTAAAAAGAGCATTAATACTAATTTCAAATAAATAAATTAACAGTAATGTAAAATTAAAGTATCATAAATGAAAAATTACACAAAAATAAAAATATAAAGTAAGTGTTTTATTTGCAGACAGCAAGTAAATCTTCTGTCTGTGCATAAGTTAAGGTTTGAAACAATTCAATTGTTATTTTTTTACAGCTATAATAGTTTAACTTATAGATACTTAGTTTTTTATTTAATCTATTGTACAGAAATGGGCCTAAGAACGAGAAAAATCTTTCCACAAATGCGCGTTTGGAGGTTGTATTAATCGTGCAAACAATATCATTCCGTCTCTTGTTAGTAATGTCATCATTGTATGTGAGCTTGGTGTGCTGTTTTAATACTAAGTGCGTAATGAAAAGCTGGCGAACTGTCAACACCTTGCAGGATTTATATAGTTGATCTGTAGGAAAGAAGAAGGGAAGGAAGTTTGCTACCTTTAAAATTGCTCTTTGAGCTCGCTCTTTCAAGAGGAAGCAAGATAGTTTTTGGTGCGCCACCCCATGAAGTAATACAGTACTGAATTATGGATTGACATAGGGCAAAATAAATTTGTGTAATTAATTTAGAGTCTGAAAAAGTTCGTATTTTTTTAAATACATATATTAATTTGCGCACTCTTTTAACCAAACTTTCAATATGATTTCTAAAAGAGAGGGTGCCGTCTATTATCACACCGAGGTATTTAATGTTAGAGGTTTTTAGGATAGAAGGACAATTGCACATGCTGACTGATGGGTTACTACATTGATGGGCATATAAGTGAAAGTTAGCAGTGTTTTGTTGAGGCTTGCGCATGGAAAAATGTATATATTTGGTCTTGTCAGCATTTAAAGTTAGTAAATTGCTTTGAAGCCAATTAGTCACAGAATTAAAACTAAGTTGAGCGATTTCGAATAGTTCGGCAGTGTTTTTAGCAGTAAATATTAACGCCGTGTCATCAGCATATGATATGATTTTACCGTGCCTGAGATTTTGGTTACATAAATCGTTAATATATACCAGGAATAAGGTAGGGCCCAAAATACTTCCCTGGGGCACACCAAAATCCGTATTTTTCTGCTCATCGCTCGTAAAGTTATCAATTCTAACACATTGATATCGGTCGGTTAAATAGTCAGTAAGTAATGTCAGTGTGGTTTCCCTTATCCCTATGGCTTTTAGTTTGTTTATGAGTAATGAAGCAGATACAGTGTCAAAGGCTTTCGCTAAATCAAGGAAGATTGCTAGGACCTGGTTCCCTTTACCTAGCTCTTCTGAGACGTAATCGGTCAGGCTATGCACCGCATCGGTAGTGGATAACTTGGCTCTAAAACCAAATTGCGCAGGTGATAAGATGTTGTTTTTTTCAAGATAGTTAACTAGTCTGCTGTTTATAAATTTTTCAAGTATTTTTGAGATTGAGAGGAGTAATGATATTGGCCTATAGTTATTAACCAAGTCCGTATCCCCAGATTTAAAGATAGGGATAACAACTGCCTTTTTTAGACACTTAGGAAAAATTCCTTTAGCCAGACAGATTTGAAATATATGCGTTAAAGGAGGTACCAATATATGCTTACAGTGTTTAAGAATCTTATTGCTTATATTATCCCATCCGACTGCACAGTCATCTTTAAGGCCAGAAATGATGCGGGTTATTTCGTCTTCGTCAGTATCCAGCATAACAAATGAGTTCACAAAACAATTATTGTTTACTTTTTTGAGAGATGGTTGCGCGCAATCCTTCGGAATCTGTTTGGCCAAAGTTTTCCCGACATTTATAAAAAAGTTGTTAACATAATTAGCGGATAGGAGAGGAGTAGGATTAGTAAGCAATAGAGTCGAATTTGATTCACGTGGTTTAGTCATATAATTGACACTTTTAATGTGCTTCCAAATTAGCTTGCTATTTTTACCTGCTTTAGTCAATTCTTTTTTATCGTAATTACTTTTAACCTTTTTTAAGAGATTGTTGCAAAAGTTCCTGTATCTTTTATAGGTGTTTAGAATTATTAAGTTGTCAGGGTATTTCTTGGTTCTCTGGTGAAGTTTATCTCTGTGTCTAATACACCGAATAAGTCCAGGAGTAATCCAAGGTTTAATGTTATGAAGACGATTAGGTACAGTCACAACGGTCGTGTTTCGCAAAATTGCTTGTTGGACAAGTTTTATTAAGTTCGATAAACTTGAATTAGCGTCAGCAGCATTATAAACTAAGCTATAATCAATGTTGCGTAAATCATATTCGAGTGTGTTTATGTTTAGTTTAGACTTGTTCTGAGGTCGATTTTGCTTAGGCAGCGATAAATTTATTGCTAGTAAGACAGAATGGTGGTCGGTTATTGTTGAGTTAGTAACAAGCGTAATACATGAATAGGGGGTTTTGATCATCATATGGTCAAGGCAGGAACCGCTTTGGTGGGTGGGTAAAGTGTGAGCAGGGAGAAAACCATGGTATGAGCAGATGTTAAGGTAGTCTTGGGCCCCGGAATCACAGTTTTGAGAGCAAATGTTGATGTTAATGTCGCCTGTTAGTATTACATTCTTAAATGGGCTAAGCGCTTGAAAGATCTGGTTAAGAGAACTGTGAAAACAGGCTAAATTTCTTACGGAAGGCGATCTATACATAGCAATAATCGCTGTAGTTGAACCAATTTTGATGATTAGGCAGTTACTCACACAATCTTGTAGGTCAGGTTCTTCAACTTTGACCTTTAATGATTCCTTAGTAAAAACAATGACACCATCATTTTGATTATGGTTCATTTTAGTGTGAAATAACTTGTATCCTGGTATTGTCGGAAGATTATCTTGGCGCTTTGTTAGCCAGCATTCTGTTAGAACCATGATATCACAATTAAAGTTTAGTCTGTGAAGAAAAATGTTAAAACTATCTATGTTCTTATTAACACTACGAATGTTTTGGGTTAGTATTGTTAGTGACTTTTGATGCTGGGAAAGAAACTGTTTGCAATCCTCAACGTCGCATGACTTTGACTCAGTTAGGAATGAGTTGTCTATGTCAGTTATTAAACTAACATCCATTATATTTAAGAAAAAAATAACAACAAAAATTACGTCTAAGATTTAAACAAATATGTGGCGCTCTTAGGCGCCTTCATAATCAATTGAGTTTATATACCTGTATTCGGCAGCTATTTTGGCCGGACAAATAGCGTCTCCCGTTTTGTGGTTAGCTTGCTTTTTAAAGCGTAAACAAGTAGCACATTTTGGGTCATCGGCTTTCTTAGTGCAGTCTTGGTTTGTATGTCCTTCTTCACCGCAATGTCCACAAGTAGGGGCAGACATCTTGCATGTCTTAGCTGCATGTCCGTACTGCTGGCAATTGTAACATCTCGTTACTAAGATGAAATCTCGTACCGGGCAGGATGTCCAATTTATAAATAATCTGTCCTGTGTGATGAGGGCTTTGCGAATGACCGCTGGAACTTCTAATATGTAATTGCAAAACTCAGCATCTTTTCTGCCAGATTTGTGGCTAAGTTTGATTGAGTGCAAAAATGAATCAAGAGCTATATTCGGCAGTTTTTCAGATACATTTTGGTCATAAATGCATTTGTAAACATCATTATCAGCCATCGACGCGGGAACTCCTATAACAATTATGCGTGGTTTGCGTTTTCGAGGTTCGTCTACGGTAAGCCCTGACGAAGCGGTTTGTACTGTTTGTTTAAGCTTGTCTAGGTCATCCTTAGTCTCAGTGCTGATGATAAGTCCTCCTTTCCCTATTTTGCGTACGCCTCGCACCTTCAATTTCATGTCACCAGGGCATATGATTTTTTGAACCATGTTCTTGGTTTCGTCACTGGTCTTCGAGTTGTCGCATGGAAAGATCGCCACGGAGCTAAGTTTATTGGGACGAATAAAACTGCTGGACCCTTTCTTCACCATATCGACAAAAGATGTAGGAGTTGCACTATGTTTCGTACAGGACTCCTGAATCGTGCGGTTCATCTCTGTGAGACAGTCCGCTAGGTCTCTAGCTTCGGTCATGGTTTTCAGGGCGGTGTGTGTTTGTAGGGCTCTTGATTTTAGGGACTGGTATTGTACAGCCATTTGCGAAACTCCATGTCCAACTTTTCGGCAAATATTGCCAATTTTTTGCTTTTGGTCAGAGTTAAGTTTGCCCTCAGATGCAATAACACATATCTCATCAAGGCACTTATCAATAGACCCAAGCCAGCTCTGAATCTCCGAGGTAGAGACTGCTGCAACGGCTTCTTCTTGATACTGCTGGGGTTGTTGACTTCTCGACTGTGGTGGTGTCGGTGTTGGTGTCGACGGAGGGCTGCGTGGTGTCATCCCATTTCGATTAAAGGGACTGCCTTCCATTTTTCTGATTATAATATCCGTTTATAATCTAGTTAGTCCATTGCACTGGGTGAAAATCACTTACTAAGTTGATTTGTCTAACACGCTAATGCACTTAAACTGGGTCAAAATTTATTGCAAGCGTTAATTTATTTATTTTAATAATGCATCGGTGAACGTCTGTATGCGATGAGCGCAAACCGATCAATATTGATAATTGCGCCAACCTGCATATTTTTATTTTAGAAGCTGCATAATAAATATTGAGCTGTTATGAATCGCTCAGAGAACTCACGGAACTTGTAAAATGCGCGTGATTTGAAAGTAACTACGAATCGCGTTCTGTGGTTGCCGACTGAAAGGCGATATGAATATCATATGCCATTAATTACTATCTCTTTTCTATAAAAAAACAACAAAAATATATTTTCTTAAAAAATCAATTGGTTTAAGCTACTATTACCTATAATATACCCATATTGCTGCAGCAGCTACATGGAAATCCTTGGTTCTATGGAAAAGCTATCCGTATTAGGGAATAAAAAACAGTCACATGTGGAAATCGGCTTTGTATCCAAGAAGCTTGCTACAGATTAACTTACCAACAACGCTACGATTTACCGATTTATCTGTTCCTTTGTCGTCTAGTGACGACAGGACTCAAAACCCTTTAAGGCCTTTTGCGGGTTGTTAAAAAGAGATACCGCGGCCCAGAAACCCAAAGTTTTTACTCAGTGAAGGACTAGCACTCCCTCCTACTCCCCCCAAAACGGGAGAAACTATCTGATTATTTCCATCGGAAAATAAAGGGTATGTTGCAGTTTTTTTAAACAGGGTAGCGATCTGTCATCTGCATCCGTCAAGTGAGTGATTTTACCCGTCATATTATAGGTACTAGTTTCGCAATAAGCTTGTGAAGTACATGGATAAAAGCCGTCGGCGTTTTTGCCATCAAATTAATAAGGGTTTCAAAGTAATAATTAATTTGTTTCACTTGTTTACTTAACTGGTACACATATAAACACGAAGAACAGAAGGAGAAAATCTACTCAAAAAGAAGCACAAACACTACCACGATATCTTATTCAAGAAAAAAAAAACTAAATTTACAGGTCCAGTTTTATTTTCACGAATTATGCTTGCGTTTGGTTACAATTCGCGTGGTGTAAAGCGATGACGCGGCCTTGTGTGGAGCACCCAGAAGAAACAAATGCACTAGAACTTTGAAGAGATCCAGAATCTATACTAATATTTTAAAACTGAAGAGTTTGTTTGTTTGTTTGAACGCGCTAATCTCAGGGACTACTGGTTGGAATTGGAAAATTCTTTTAGCGTTGGATAGTCCATTTCTTGAGGAAGGCTATAGGCTATATATCATCACGCTACGACCAACAGGTGCTGAGCAGCGTATCGAACCCGTTATCTTTTAATATTAGCTCTATACATACAGTGATAGTTATAGTGTACTCTATAAGTTTTTCAGTTGCATAATAATATAAACATACATTTGGAGTACTGAAACTAACTTGTTGCGCGCTTGTTGTCAAAGGTAAGTTTTGCCATTTACTTCACTTTTTGGTTTACACAGCCTTTTTGGTTATTGTCATTTAATTATTTTATAGTTCAATATATTTTAAATTAGCCTCCTTTCAGTAGCAGTATTAACTGGGTTGTGGAAGTCAGATAGGCAGTCGCTCCATGTAAAATACTGATATTCAGCTGCATCCGGTTAGACTGGAAGCCGACCCCAACATAGTTGGGAAAAGGCTAGGCAGATGATGAGACTTTGTAGCCATATAATATAATAAAAGAGAGAATGCTCATAAATCTGCCTGAAGCACCTATTAAATAATTTAAATGGACAGGATTCTAAAAAATTTAATTGGAAACAGATTCTGTGAGGCTGTTTTAAACGTTTGGGTGTCAGCAAAATAATTTTTTTTTATCCGGTAATTTTTTTGTGGATGGGAAATTGTGGTACCAGGGAATATTTAAAAGGACGTTGTTAAGGGTAATAAATTCCTTCCAAGGTCAGAAGATAAACTCGTTATATAGAGTGTTGTAATTGGAGTGTTAACAACCCACTTTAATAGTTGACATGAAAATTCTCGATAAGAGATAACGATTTTAATTAAAAGGTCACTGAAACTGTATGGGATGATATTGTTTATAAGCCAATAGATTGAGAGGAACCTACCAGGGCCACCGCCTGCCAGGGTTACGGGTTGTTCGAAAGAGATACCGCGGCCCCGGAACCTAGAGGGCAATAGAAGGAACATGGGTGGGTTGTCGTCAGTACAAGTCTGACACTCCTCCCCCGCTTTACATAGAGCGGGGAAAGTTATTTGATGATTTCACATTCGCAAAACAACTTGATACCCCGCGATTAGAAAGGACTAGGTCCAGACCATGGGCTTTTGTAACTGTAAGAATAGATGATATATTTCTTCTTGCAGTTGTGGTCTGCTCTGCACATGTATCCCGTACTGCATGGACTCCTGCAGAAATGTGGATCACTACTGCCCCAACTGCCGTGCTTATTTGGGTACCTATAAACGATAGTTTATGTGTGTTATCGTGTTTTGTTTAGCAATATTAAACTTAATCAAATGGTTAACATTACTTTATGTATTTTTTTACTTACGTCCACCAGATCTAAATTACCAGTGACATTTAGTAATATTATCGTAAACATTTTAACAATAGAATAAATAAAAACTATTAATCTACACTAACCTTATAAATCGGGAAGATTTTTGTGTTGAATGTAACGAATAATCATAAAATCTACGAAATGGATTCCAAAAAATATTTTGCCATTCAAATCAAATCATTTATTTCAATTAGACCATTTTTTTTTTCCGGGTGGGAAATCATCCAATGACTTCCCCCGCTCTGGGCGGAGCGGGAGGGCATGTCAGACTTGTACTGACTAAAACCCACCCATGTTTCTTCTTTTGCCCTTTACGTTCCGAGGCCGCGGTATCTCTTTCGAACAACCCGCAACCCCGGCAGGCAGAGGCTCTGGTAAGCCCCTCTGCTTTGCTGACTCTCTTTGAGGCGCGCGTGAAACACGAACGCGCCGTCGACACGGCCTGTCGTCAATCGACGGATGGACGGTGAACTACCCATTGCTCACCGCCCTCAGGCCCGCATCTACGGTGGCCGGAAGTCGTCTCGCGGCGCCCGGCGCCATGGGCGTCTCCCGCGGCGTCTGGGTTGGGCAGATGTTCTCTCCCTCAAACGCCCGGCCACCTCCTTCGCTAGCATTACTGCTTCGCAGAAGGTGGTGACCGCTTCCCATTCCTTCTCGCTCCGGACCATGGCCTGAACCAGGGCCGGACGCGAGAGATCACCGCCGCCGATCGCCTCTACGAGGGCACGGCGGTGCTCCGCCCAAGCCGGGCAGATCGCCACTGTGTGCTCCACCGTGTCCTCCGGGCGATCGTCACAATGGTGACACCCGGGCGCTTCCTCCCGCCCGATGATGTGCCGATGGTGAGGACCTGCGTCAGGCGGTAGGTGAGGACGCCATGACGCCTCTCCAGCCACTCCTCAAAGAGGGGACTTACCGCCACTATTGTAGCGTGCCCTCAATTAGACCATTACAGGCACTTTTGAATGTCAAGAAACAAAATGAATCTACAGTCCCGGTCACAAGGCATAATAACTTGTGAAAGTACTATAGTTGCCCATTCCAAAGCGTTGATCTCTATGGAGAAGAATGGGCATGAAACTCCTTGGACACTCTTTTAAATTATAATATTTTTACTAAACCGTATTTACATCATTCATGTTGAGATTATACAAATAATTATGTGAGAACGATGTAGAAAGACGTGCACAGTAAGAGCGTCCAGAGTAAATAAAACACAAAATTTTATTTTAAATCATTTGGCATTTTTTTTAAAAGGCCGAGAAATGAGGGACAAAGAGGGAAGAAAAGGGAAAACTCAGCTTTGCTATTACAAAAAAAAACCAACCATGTTCCTTTTTTTCCATTATGTTCCGGGGTCGCGGTATCTTTTTGGAACAACCAGCAACCATCATTGGTATACTTAGCCCACAAATAAAATTAGAAAATAGGAACTCTGTTTCGTGGCAGTCTTAAGACAATGGCGGTGGCCTCACTAACTGATAGTTGGGCTGATGGTTATGATCTCACGTAAAAACAAGTTTCATAAAAGCAATTAATTTGACTGTTTTAATCCGTGGTCTTGAAGAGCGTTTTGAAATAGCTGAATCACTTTATTTGTAAGTAGGTACTTATTGTGAAGTGCTTTGAATATTATGCTGTTTTCCTCAGTTGCACGTTGGTATACCTTGATGGTTGCAGAGCTAGTTCGTCATCATACTATTTACGTGAGTATGTTTTGTTATTCACTTGTGTTCATGGTTTATCACAAATTGAATGCAGAATGCAGTGTTTTCCGCATCAATTGTTCGATTTTTGCACATTTTTTTTACACAAACATATTATCCTGCATCTGGTTTGAATAGTAGCCATCTTGAAAATATTATAGGTAGTTCAGTAAATATCATGAAGAATCCTTACTAATATTATAAAAACCAAAGTAAGTTTGATTTTTACGTCTTCACACCTAAATGGCTAAACTGATTTTGATGAATTTTGGTACAGAGATAGTTGGGACCCTGGAGACGGACTTAGGCTAGATTGAGATATATAGGAGAAAGAGGGAAAAAATGGGAAAACTTAGCATTGTTATTACAATAAATAAGGCGCAATGGCAAAAACTACAGGTAGCAGGTACCTGTAAATTAGGAAAGGGGAACTGTGTTAGGTACCCCGAATTTAACGCGAGCGAAGCCACGGGGAAAAGCTAGTACTTTATATGGAAACTACGGGAACCCTTTAATGACTTCCAACTTGTTCCAGGAATAAACAATGAATCCCGTAACTGCTCCCATACCAGTTGGTCCTAACTCGTGCCCAGTCACATGCCCGTCCTGCAAGGCCGTCATAATGACGAAAGTTGACAGAACAGCCAGTATGAGCACCCACTATATGGCATTGTGCTTATGTATACAAATGTAAGTATCAGCTTGATGTAGTAGAACTCTTTATTGTAAAACTAGCGACCCGCCCCGACTTCGCACGGCAATTTAGATACTAATATCTATACTAATATTTTAAAACTGAAGAGTTTGTTTGTTTGTTTGTTTGAACGCGCTAATCTCAGGGACTACTGGTTGGAATTGGAAAATTCTTTTAGTGTTGGATAGTCAATTTCTTGAGGAAGGCTATAGGCTATATAACATCACGCCACGACCAACAGGTGCTGAGCAGCGTGTGCGAAACCGCGAGGAACAGCTAGTTATACATATAAACGTTCCACTTATTCACTATATCTACGTAGTTTCAAACATAAAAACATACATAGGGACAGATACAAAGGGGGAAGCGACATTGTTTTATACCATGTCGTGATGATAAACATTATACAGGGTGTAAACCAACAGTTCTCGAAACAGTGAACCAAGCGTTATGTACATCAAACCAAGTAGTTATACGCAAAAATTGTTGTTTAGTATGTTGTATTTTTAGGGGTGGAAAATCACATTTTAGTTTTAAACTCAATGTTACTCATTAAAAACATTGTGCTACTGGGCGATTTAAATAGTTTGGGCGTCGGGGACGTATCTATACTAATATTATAAAGCTGAAGAGTTTGTTTGTTTGAACGCGCTAATCTCAGGGACTACTGGTTGGAATTGGAATTTTTTTTAAGATAAGATATTTGCTTAAATTTAGTGTTGGATAGTCCATTTCTTGAGGAAGGCTATAGTCTATATAACATCACGCTACGACCAACAGGTGCTGAGCTGCGTGGGTGGAAACCGCGTGGAACAGCTAGTTTTAAATAAAATTATATCATTAAATAATGTCCGACAACCGGTTGCTTGCTTTGAAATAACTCAGATGCATTTGTTATGTCCGCTTACGCTTTTGAAAAGTTGCGGTATAACCCAGACTAGGCAATGCAGCACCGTGGTTGCTGCAGACATTATGATGGCATCTGAGCTAACTACCCCAGCAAGCGGTTCTTATCCGCTTGTCACTTGCACCAAGCAAGAGACAAGCAGTCAAACACCATGATTGTTTTTTTTTGTGTTATGTATATTCAGATGGTGTTTAATCCCGAAAAATATGATTAAAAATTTATGATGATTTAAATCATTATCTTATTCCCAGCCATTAGCCAAATATGTCAGGGTCGATTTCCAGTCTAACCTTTTGAATAATATTCTTGCTGCTGAATAAAATAAATATCTTGGGACAACTCACACACGGCTATCTGATCCCAAGCTAAGCAGAGCTTCTGTTATGGTAACCAGACAACTGATATACATACTTATATAATTTATAAATACATACATATTATAGATAAATCACACCCAGACACAGAACAAACAATCATGCTCATCACACAAAGTTTGTCCTGGGTGGGAATCGAACCCACGACCTCCGGCTCAGCAGTCAGGGCCACTAACCACTGGACCAACAGGCCCGTCAATACTAAATACTACTCTTTTTTTTGTGAATACTATTCTTTTACATGTAAATTCCATTCCATTCAAATGTAGTAAACAAACATATATTATTTGATTGCAGTTGCGGATTGATATGCATGTGTATTCCATACTGTATGAACTCTTGCAGAAATTCAGATCACTACTGCCCCAACTGTAACACTTATTTGGGGACCTACAAGCGATAGATCATTGGTTATGTACCTAGATCTTTTGGTAAATCATATTATCTTCTAAGTATCATATTTGTTTTGTGTAATAAATAAATACCTCTCCTTTAATTATTGCTATAGTTTACTCCTTTTATTGTTGTTTTTTTTTTTTAAATAAAACCTACCTATAGTTTAACTATTGCCATTGTTTACAGTTTTTTTCGGATGGGAAATTATAACTTACCCTACTCTGGGCGGAGCTGAAGGCAGTATCAGACTTGTATTGATTAAAACCCTCCATGTAAATTTTGGCCTTTTTGTTCCAAGGCCACGGTATCTCTTTCGAACAACCCGCGACTCCGGTGGGCTCGTCTGCTTCGCTGTCATCTTTTTGAGACAATCGTGGAACAAACGTGCCGTCGACAAGGCATATTGTCACTAGAAGGACTAACTATGAGCTACCTATTACTTACCTTCCAAAGACCCGCGTCTACGGTGGTCGTCTCGCGGCACCCGACGACCGACGCTTGGAGCGTCTCCTGCGGCAGCTAGGTTTGTTTGAGGTTCATAGTTTACTTTCTTGAGGCAGAAAAGCTTTATTGTCAATTGCTATTATAATATGTGAAAATAACATTAGCACCGACCAGAAACAGCAGAAAAACTAACTGTAAACTGTCGTTTAGTGAACCGTTTACACCGTGCGTTCGATCCTTAAACTATTGGGATTGGTGTTTTCTTTTAATCTGTCCAGAAAATCTTTATTTCTTCTACGCATATAGTATTAATATTAGTCAATCATGTATTATTTGAAGCATTTTATTAACATTTTGCCTACGTTGATAAAGACATAACAACTGATAACAGGGACTTGTTATCTTTATTTATATGCCAACATTAACGACTTATTGTTTGTCTGATAAAAGTTTGCTGTAATAAGTATTATATTACATTTTGATTCTAGGTTTTTGTTTTTGTAAACTGGATATTTTCACTCATAAATTCCTGCATTTAAATTTTAAATTTATGATCATATTATCCGTATGGAATTAAACAATAATCGATATTTTATAATCAATTTTTTTTAAAGTATAGTTCAGATCGTACACCAAAGATTTCCCGATTGATGAGAGATCCACATAAACTATATTTGTATGTTGATTATGTTGTCTTTGTGTATACTGTATCACAAACTTTCAATCCTACATTCTTTCAATTCTACAACTACAGTACTGTCACTGATTTTTGACGTACCTATATTCTTTCTAAGTTCTATTTTTGATTGGAAATGCACTATCTTTCGTCTAGGCAAAGTGGCTTCCTTAAAATGTTTAATAATTTTATATTTATCACGCAACTTTTGACCATGACTGTTGATAACAGCTTTTATTAGCTTTCACTTATCAGTAGCTATGTCAGTCAAATTTTTTGCCAGTAATAATCGCTCAAGCATGCCTGAGACGCCGTATGTGAAGTGTCAGAGGCACACGAGTGGCATAAACCGTGTTTACCTAAACACGGTTTATGCCACTCGTGTGCCTCTGAGACACGCGTGGAACACGAACCTACCTAGGTTAGTGTTCTACGCGCGCCTCAATATCAGCAAAGGAGAGGGGGCAACCAGGGTCACTGCCTGCCGTGGCTGCGGGTTGGTTCGAAAGAGATTCCGGGGCCAAGAAACATAAAGAGCAAAAGAAAAAACATGGATAGGTTTTAGTCAGTACAAGTTCGGCACTTTCTTCCGCTCTGCTCAAAGCAGGAGTCATTTTTTTTAAACTTTGCCCCACATTAGGAATTTCTCCTGTATTGTGGGTGCGTTTACAAACATTTAAATTCACATACACAAACATCCAAAGCCGAAACAACTACCTGTTGCTCATATCAATACTTG